>OY755214.1:2500-1493062 GCA_963576765.1 Draba incana
AACCCTAAACCCTAAACCCTAAACCCTAAACCCTAAACCCTAAACCCTAAACCCTAAACCCTAAACCCTAAACCCTAAACCCTAAACCCTAAACCCTAAACCCTAAACCCTAAACCCTAAACCCTAAACCCTAAACCCTAAACCCTAAACCCTAAACCCTAAACCCTAAACCCTAAACCCTAAACCCTAAACCCTAAACCCTAAACCCTAAACCCTAAACCCTAAACCCTAAACCCTAAACCCTAAACCCTAAACCCTAAACCCTAAACCCTAAACCCTAAACCCTAAACCCTAAACCCTAAACCCTAAACCCTAAACCCTAAACCCTAAACCCTAAACCCTAAACCCTAAACCCTAAACCCTAAACCCTAAACCCTAAACCCTAAACCCTAAACCCTAAACCCTAAACCCTAAACCCTAAACCCTAAACCCTAAACCCTAAACCCTAAACCCTAAACCCTAAACCCTAAACCCTAAACCCTAAACCCTAAACCCTTAACCCTTAACCCTAAACCCTAAACCCTAAAATCACAAAGTACACCTAAAGGAGAAACTTTAGGGTTTAGGATGGAGTGAAAACCGACGAATTCACTCAAGAGATTCCCACTTACTCGTGGTTTGACGGTTTTCCGACAGAAATCTGACGGACATCTGTTCTATATAAGTTTGCACATTTTATCATTCCTTCATAAAAAAATTTTAACACAAAATCATAACACGGAACAATTCATTTGTGTAATGGCTAACAACGATCTATGGAATTACTATATGCAAAACCGAGCCCCGGGTCAAAACCCTCCAAACACAACTCTTGTTCCTTCAAGCCCTCCTTACGATAACTTAAATGTTACTGATGCTCAACCGACAATTTAACTCCATCCAACTCAACAATCCCAGAACCAAACGCCCGTTATACCGGAACCTGGCCAAGTCGTAAGGCGAGGCCTGTTTCGGAAAAGGTCTCATGATGCAAAGGTGGTGCGAGGTGAAAGTTCTCAGACACGCCCAACACAAGATTTTATTCGTGAGCTCATGAATGAGGCACCACAGGCCGACCATGATTTTAGTAGTCCTCGGTGGACTTCTACTATCGATTAGATAATCCGTGAAGGTATATAAATATATATATATATATTTAGCGCTTTTACTTTTAAAATAATGAATGTACCTGACAACTACTAAATCTAGCATTCATACATGTAGGTTCTTATAACAGTAGGAGCACACCACTTTGGACCCAGGTTGCAGAAATTCAATCCCCGCTTTCACAATTTGTGAAAGTCAAAAAGGTTTACGTTTTCGACCGATTTTATTAACATTTATACATATAATTTATCTGACAAGTATATTCTATTTCATTATCAGATTGTGGCTATGGTCTCTAATTTGACCCCCAATGACCAGGGAGATCTGCTAGTAACGTTAAAAGATCCTTCGGAAAAAATCGAGGGAACCATGCACCATAACATCTTCAAAAATGACGAGTACAAACTCACGATTGGTGTAGGTGCGGTGGTCATCCTGTAGAATGTTACCGTTTGCCGTTTTGATAGGAACCCAAAGTACCTGAACATCATAGAGCGGAACATTGTTAAGGTAGATACACCATACGTTTATAAAAAAAATTCAGAATGGTTACCTAAATTATGTTTTCAAACAGATAATCGGTGGTAATTCGATGATTGCTAAATACCACCTAACGGAAGTATGCACCATCGAGGAGTAAGATGAAGGAACTACTACGTACGAATATGGAACAGTTCCAGACTCCGATGAAGAATAAATATCTAACTCGTCCATGATTAGGAATAATGTTATTATTACGTCTTTATGTTGCTTTTATGTTAAATAATTTTCTAGTATCTATTGTACGAGTTTATCCGGATAATGTTGTTATGTGTAATATTTACTATTTTGGTATTTAAATGCATAATGTATATACATATATGTATAATGTAAGATTTATGAAAACCAAGGCAACATAGATAGAACTTGTGGGATTCACGGGATTGGCACTTCGATTGGCAGGACGATTAAAGCCAATTTTGATTTGTAGATTTTTTTCTATATAGTTAAAAGTCACCAAATCAAAATTGCCTTCAATCGTTCTGCCAATCGAAGAGCCAAGCCCGTAAAGCTCACAAGTTCTATCTATGTTATGTTGGATTTAATAAATCTCTAACTCGTTCACATTGTCGACGGAATTTTATTTCTTGTATTTATTACAGCGGGAAAAATTAAATACATGTAATAAAATGCACCATCCGCCGGAATTCCGTCTTAATTTCCGACGGAATTCCGACGGATGTTTAATTTTATTACCAAAATTATTTAATAAACAATTTATTTCGGCGTAAAAAATCAAATATATGTAAAAAAAACTCAATATCCGTCGGAATTCCGTCTTAATTTCCGACGGAGTTCCGACAGATGGTGAATTTTATTACAAAGTTTATGATATAAACATTATTTTTAGTCGGAAATATATAATAAAAATAAACAATTTATTTTTTAAAACAATAACCGTCGGAATGCCGTCACTATTCCCGACGAATTACCGACGGAAACCCTAATTAGACCAAACAACTTCGTGATCATCGCCAAAGCGGGAAAAACCTTCGGAAATTCCGTCAGAGATTTAGGTTGCGTCGGCCACTCTATTAAATCCACAGTCTTCGTCTTCCCCGCAGATCTGCAACTGTAAAGTTTTTTTTTCTCAAAAATTCCTCCGTTTCGCCACCGTTTAACCGCCGATTTGCCGCCGTTGTAGCCCATAAACCGACGTTTGTTGCTCGATTCTTACAATCCTTTCCCCAAATCATAACCCAATGTAAGTTTTACATAATTTTTTAGAGTTGTTGCGAAATTGTTCTTGAAATTGTAGGTTAGTAAATTAGGATTTGTTAAATGTGGATTTACAAAGATTGTTGAACATGAATTTGTATGAGAATTATAGTAAATTAGGAAGTAACAAATTTAGGAATTAAGCAATTTAGGGTTCATGAGGATGTTAGAAATTTATGAATTTAGGTTTGTAGTTAATTTTCGAAATTTATGAACTTAGGTTTTTTGATAATTTTAGTAATTTACCAATTTAGGGATTTTTAGGCAATTCTAATTTTATAAATATTTACAATTTTAAGAATTTGATTTTCATATGTTTTTGTGATTTTTAGGGATTTTTTAAAATTTAATGTATGATTAATATGTAAAATTTTAAATTTTTAAATATCCTATATAGAATATTTTAAGAAAATCATTTAAAATCCTTTAAATTTAAAAAATTTATAACATTAATAAAACAATTTAAACCTTTAAAATTTTAAAACTATTTAAAATTAATAAAATTTAAAACTTTAAATCCTTTAAATTTTAAAATTTATAACTTTAACAATTTAAACCTTTAAATACTTTAAATTTAAGAATTTAAAAATTTAAACCTTTAAATCCTTCAAATTAAAAAATTTATTAACATTAATAAAAAATGTAAAATTATAAATGTCAATTTTCCAACAAAACCTAAATCCATGAACTTTGGTTTCTGAATATACAATATACAAACAAGGCCTGATTACTTATATTTCAAAATTCCAATTTCCCTAAAGCCCTAAGTCCATAAATCACATAATCCCAAATTCAATATATTCATTTATTACAAAAATCTGAAATTCCCATCAATCCCTAAGTCCCCAAATAACAAAATCTCCGAAAACTAAATTCCTTAAATCTCAAAATTCCAAAAAACACAAATTCCCAATATCCTTAAATCCAAGATCCTAAATTTCCAAATAACTAAATCCCAAAATCTCAAAATCTCAAATTCCTATAAATTCCAAATTCCATAAATCCCGAAATCTCAAAATCTTAGAATTTTGGAAATCGTAGGGACTATCCGCGATATCATCACTCTAGGACTTCCAGTACGGGAGGTCGGAGTGCGAGTCAGACGCATATCCCCGACAGTAATGTCGGATTAGAGACCCCACACATGTCTCAGCCCACGGGTACAACCGGCTCAGCTCCCACGGTCATGAGCATCGAGGAGTTTGTGTCCCAACCCGAACGTGATAGGTTGACTCGTCTAGATCCAGACATTCCACCTAACACGACCTGGTAAGTCTTATTTAAAAATATGTACTGGATTAAATTAATTTACTAAAATATTTACCTAATTATTATAATAAGTTCCAATACTCGGGAACAGGATTACGAGTTCTATCAATGCAACTATCAATTGCTTGATAACTAAACCGTATCCCACATACAGTGATTGTTGGGAATGTCCTGAAATCCCACTTGTATTTACTCTAGTGATAGTTGTATTGTCGAGATTAGACATTCATATGATACTAGGTGGTCATGACGTTTTGCTAGAAGCCGCTGATGATCTATGAGTTATGAACTCATTGCTAGTATTATATGATCCTACAGGGTCACACACCTAAGCAAACTGGATTTACTTTATGTGGGAATGATCATTAATGTAATGATCAAATGATGTGTATTTGATACACATAAGAATTGTGTTTTAGAGGAGGTGTCGATCGACACTAAATTAGTGTGTCGATCGACACGGGCTAAAAACCGGAATAGTGATTTCGGTTTAACAACTTAATTAATTCTGAATCGGTTCAGGGATTAATTAGGTTTTCTCCAGAGCCTATATATTTGATATATGAGGCACGACCTGTTAGGAGAGTTTTAGACTTAGTTGATAGCCACCTCTGCAAAACACAAGTTCCCTGAGAGATCCGATCTACCGGTACTAGCATCCCGGCGGATTCCAGTTTGTGTACGTGTGGACTATCAGTAGAGGCGCAGCACTTGACGCGCTACAGATCTCGATAACCTGACAATCTTCCGCTGCATAATCTCCAGGTATATTCGAGATCCATTCTTGTAGATTCGTTGTTTACAAACCCAAGATCCTAGGCAAAGGAATTGTCACTAGGTTGTTTTAATAGAGATTAAAACTGGTTAAAACCTGTGCAAATTCCTTCAGTGGTATCTGAGCCTTAGGGTTTAACTAATGAATCTAAAAGCATATAATTGAATTAGAGAATTCAGATTGAAACATGTGATGTTTAGGATGCTTGCTAGATCAAATTTTCACTGAAATTCGTTTTGTTAAAGTTGATCAGAACCGATCGTGTCGATCGACACAATGGTTGTGTCGATCGACACGACTTTGCTAAAATTCTAGGGTTTTCGATCGTAAGGTCAAAGTTCCAGAAACCCAAGTGTCAATCTACACAAATGGTTGTGTCGATCGACACGACCTTGCGATTGGTTAACCGGTTCAATTGGATTGAATCAGTTATCGCACTTGGTTAGAAATCAATTAAACCGGCTAATTGCGGTTTGTTGCGATTTGGTTGGCATCGATCGACACAAATGTTGCGTCGATCGACACCGACCGGTTATCGATCCTGTTCAATTGGATTGACCGGTTATCGCAAAATTGATTTGGTTTGGTTAGCGTCGATCGACACAATCGTTATGTCGATCGCCATAGACCAATTATCGATCCGGTTCAATTGGATTGACCGGTTATAGAAAATTAAATTTGGTTAGTTAATGTCGATTGATACAAATGTTGTGTCGATCGACACTGACCGGTTATCGGGTCGGTTATCGAAACCAGTTCAATTGGATTGATCGGTTGTCGAAGAACTGTTACAGAGAGGTGAGTGTCGATCGACACTAAGGTAGTAGCGATCGACAGCCTACGAAAATTGTGGGTTAGTGAACCTACAATCAAATAACCAAACCAGATTTAATGAGATTCTAAACCTTCCTGAATGCATATTGGATACGTGTTAGGATTAAAGATCCAGTTCCTCAACTAAATATCAAGTGTTCTGGATGTCTTCCCGATCTTGTCAGCTGTCAAGACTCGTTTCATTGCGTGATAGGCTTGCAGTGCAAGGTGTCCGCAGTTACATGAGTAAGGCAGTAGGTAAATGAGTTGATGGGCTTTCAGTGCATGACATCAACTATTACATGACTGAAGAGATTGGTTTACTTGAATGGGCTATCAGAAGTTCTGGGCCCAGAGACATCAGGTGGATAAAACATAAGATGTCTTATTCACAACCAAGAGTCATATTGGATATGATTAGCAAAGTGTTGCTTACCTATATAGCTAAGATTTGAGTGACAGCCAGTGGCTCGCTCGGGTTTTGGTGAAATATGGATCTTGGATCATTATATTCATTTGAGGAAACATTGTTTTGAGTATAATGCGAGTTTTCTTAATTGTTAAGATTTCTCATTTCCTGAATATCATAACTGAATTTTTCCTCTTCTTATTACAGTTATGTCTAATCAAAACTCTTTCTCGTTGAGATCCGTCCTTGAGAAGGACAAGTTAAATGGATCCAACTTCCTTGATTGGTATCGGAACTTGAGAATCGTTCTCAAGCAGGAGAGAAAGGACTACGTCCTTGAGAAAGTTCTCCCCAAGAAACTAAGGTCCAATGCTTCACATGCAGTATATGATGCTTGGAATAAGCATTACTATGATGTGGTCGATGTGCGTTGTCTGATGTTAGCTACCATGAACTCTGACTTGCAGAAGCAATGTGAGAACGTGGCGTCGCCCATCGAGATGATCACTAGCCTGAAAGCGATGTTTCAGGAGCAGACTCGAACTGAGAGATACCAGACGGTTATATCTCTAGTTTCGTGCAAGCTACCAAAGGATGCTCCAGTGAGTCCTCATGTCATAAAGATGATGGGTTATATTGATAACCAGAGGAGATTGGATTGTCCCATTAGCCAAAAGTTGGCTATTGACATCATTATGCAGTCACTGCCGTCGAGCTATGATAAGTTCATCAAGAACTACATCAATAATGGCTTAATGAAGACGTTGACTGAGCTGCATGACATGCTCAAGACAGCTGAGCTTAACATCAAGAAGGGCAAAAGGTTTGAGAAACATGGTAAAGACAAGGGTGAGAGAAAGGCCGTCCAGATTGTGAATCAGGATAAGCTCGAGTCTCCCTCTAAACCCAAGTCTGGCCCATCTGATGATGATACATGCAGCTACTGTGGGGAGCCAAGGCATTGGAGGAGAAAATGCAAGAAATACATGGAAGATACTATTAAAATAATGAAGATGTATGAGACTTCTTCTTCAGGTATTTATGTTATTTCAAGTTCTATCTTAAGGGTATTAGATACCGGTTGTGGTGCTCATATTTATTGAAATATGCCGGGCCTAAGCAACAATAGAACGTTGAAGAAGGGACAAGTGGATATGCTCAACAGGAATGAAGCAAGGGTTGCTGCATTAGCTGTAGGAAGTTTCCATCTGTAGTCGCCTTCAGGCTTGGTTTTAGAAACTAAATAATTGCTATTATGTACCAGCTATGAGCAGAAATATCATTTCATTTTCTTGTATGATTTTGAATGATTTTATTTTGATAAAAGACAAATGTTGCTCTTTTGATCTTAATGATATGTTCTATGGTAGCACCCCATTAGAGAATGGGTTTTATGTCTTAAACCAGTCTAAGCCTGTTTATAACATAAACATCAATCGGTTCTCTAGCATTGTCGATTTGGGCCACATCGGATTCTGAAGCTCCATAGTGATGGGCTTCTGGACTCACTTGATTGTGAATCATGTGAGAAATGTGAATCCTACTGTTGGACAAAATGACTAAGGCCCATTTTATCAAACTAAATGAAAAGGCAAAGAATTATTGGGCCTTATACATACAAATGTGTGCGGCCCGATGGGCACCAGTGCCAGAGGAAATTTTCAGTACTTCATTGATGACTTCAGTAGGCATGGCTATGTTTATCTAATGAGTCACAAGTCGGAATCCTTTGAAAGGTTCAAGAAATTCCAAAATGAAGTACATAATCAAATTGGCAAAAGTATTAGAGCTTTTCGATCAGATCGCGGAGGAGAATACTTCTTCGATCAGATCGCGGAGAAGAATACTTAAGTCAAGAGTTAAGTGATCATCTGAGAGAGTGTGGAATTGTTTCACAGCTCAATCCTCCTGGAACGCCCCAATGAAATGGAGTTTCCGAGAGGAGGAATCAGACCTTATTGGATATAGTTCGATCAATGATGAGTCACAAAGATCTTCCATTATATCTCTTTTAGGGATACACTTTAGAAATGTCTGAGTTTACACTAAATAGGGTTCCAGGAAAATCAATTGAAAAGACACCACATGAGATGTGGACTGGAAATGTTCCAATTTGTCTTTCCTGGAAAATTTGGGGTCGTGAGGCTTATGGAAAACTTTTAACAAGCTCACACCCAAATCCGATAGGTGCTACTTCATTGGTTGTCCTAAGGAAACCAAGGCATAGTACTTCTACAACCGTTCTAAAAACAAAGTGTTTGTTGCTAAGAACTATGTTTTCTTGAGAGAGATTGTCTTTCCAAGAAGAACAGTGGGAGTGAAGTACAACTCGAAGATGTTCGAGAGTCATAGGAGATTGCTCAACCTGTTAAGGAAGAGCAGTAGCCGGATCTGCAAAGAGTTGTAGAACCTACACATATGGTGCCTGAAGTTCGTAGATCCGAAAGGATACGTCACGATTCCGAGAAATAGGGATTTCTCGCGACCGATTGTCATGACTTGTTGATCATTGACAATGATGAGCCTGCTAATTTTAAAGAAGCAGTGCTGGGCCCGGACTCCGAAAAGTGGCTTGGAGCCGCTAGATCCGAAATGGGATCCATGTCAGAAAACCAGGTATGGTACTTGGTAGATTTACCTGATGGTGTAAAAGCCATTGAGTGTAAATGGATCTTCAAGAAGAAGATTGACGTGGATGGATATATCAAGATATACAAAGCTAAGTTAGTGGCTAAAGGTTTCAAGTAAATTCATGGTATGACTATGAAGAGACCTATTCCCCAGTCACTATGCTTAAAATCATTCGGATTATCCTAGCAACTGCCATTTATCATGGTGATGAGATTTGGCAAATGGATGTGAAAACAGTTTTCCTTGATGGAATTCTCGAAGAGGATGTGTACATGACACAACCTGAGGTTTCACAGATCCTAATAATGCTGGGAAAGAATGCAAGCTTCATCGATCCATTTATGGATTGAAGCAAGCATAACGGAGTTGAAATATTCGTTTTGATAAAGCTGTCAAAAAGGTTTGACTTCATCAGGAACGAAGAGGAACCATGTGTTTACAAGAAGACTAGTGGGAGTGTAGTTGCATTTCTCGTTATGTATGTAGATGACATACTTCTTCTCGGAAATAACGTTTCGTTGCTTTAGTTTTAGAAACTTGGCTCGGAAGTTATTTTTCAATGAAAGGCATGGGAGTAGCCGCATGAATTCTTGGAATAAGAATCTATAGAGATAGATTGGGTAGGCTAATTGGATTGTGTCAAGATGCTTATGGTGATAAGGTCTTGGACAGGTTCAGTATGCATGATTCCAAGAAGGGCCTCATACCAATTTCTCATGGCATTAATCTTGGCAAGATGCAATGTCTCTAGACACTGGCTGAGCAAGAACGTTTGAGTAGGATTCCCAGGCGTATGCAGTGGAATCTATCATGAATGCCATGACCTACACTCGTCCAGATATTGCTTGTGTTTTAAGCAAGACGAGTAGATACCAATATGATCCATGTGAAAGTCACTGGACAGTTACCAAGAATATTCTCAAGTATTTGAGGAATACTAAGGATAGGAGCTTGGTGAACTGAGGAAGTAATGGTTTTTGTTGAGAGTGGTTAGACGGACAAAGACGATTTCTGGTCGGATTATGGTTATGTATTATGTCTATATGGCGGTGCGGTTTGTTGGAAAGGGTTCCAAGCAGAGCACCAAACCCTGCGGTTTATTGGAAAGGGTTCCAAGCAGAGCTCCGCAGCCTCTCCCACGACCTAAGTATGAGTTTCACCCTCCTGCTGTAGGTATTAGATATATTAAGATGTGATCTTGATTCTAGTGGGAGTTGTAATGGATTTAGTTATGTTATGATATTCATGTGGACATACTTTGGTCATGTCATAATGAAATTGTTTCATGTATTATTTGATTATTGGATAATTAAATAATAGTCCCAAAGTAATTTATGGCATTCTTATAGGTCATCAAGTTGAGGACTTGATCATGAAACCCTATAAGTGATAAATGACATAGATTATATTAGTCCCTGGTCAAGGTTGTTAAAGTGGGACACTGACAACCACGTGAGACTGGTATGTGAGGTGATTGATGACTAAGTTTCATGGAGTCATTAATAAGAGTATTAAAGTCAATCACATAGATATATGTTAGAGAACATATGATCGGACATGACCCGCTAATGAGAACTCTACAGGATAGTTATATAAGTGTCATAAGAGGTTCTCATTACGACTATAGAGTATAGTCCTTAGACCTGAGTTCATCATGATTTCTTGCATATGAATTGGTCCGCTTTGACTTTGTCAAACGTTATCCGTAACAGATGACTATAAAGGCATTGATTGGGCGTATCATGAAGTGTGTGAAGTAACAGGGATGGAACAAGATGGGATTTGTCCCTCCTATATAACAGGAGATAAATATCTCAGGGCCCATCGAAGATTTGATACTGAGAAATGCGTGGCCGCGCTCAAACGAGGTGATTGTCAGTCGTTTTTTTTTTATCAGAATAAATCGGAGTTCGATGAACATGATATTGGCTGTAATAAGGATGACATGGTTCTTGCCTTATGCCATATCGAGATATAGAGACGAAGGGATTATGGGAATAGTTGATTCCAGTACAAGTGGGAAATTGTTGGGAATGTCCTGAAATCACACTTGTATTTACTCTAGTGATAGTTGTACTGTCGAGATTAGACATTCATATGCTACTAGGTGGTCATGACGTTTTGCTAGAAGCCGCTGATGATCTATGAGTTATGAACTCATTGCTAGTATTATATGATCCTACAGGATCACACACCTAAGCAAACTGGATTTACTTTGTGTGGGAATGATCATTAATGTAATGATCAAATGATGTGTATTTGATACACATAAGAATTGTGTTTTAGAGGAGGTATTCATCGACACTAAATTAGTGTGTCGATCGACACATGATAAAAACCGGAATAGTGATTTCGGTTTAACGACTTAATTAATTCTGAATCGGTTCAGGGATTAATTAGGTTTTCTCCAGAGCCTATATATATGATATATGAGGCACGACCTGTTAGGAGAGTTTTAGACTTAGTTGATAGCCACCTCTGCAAAACACAAGTTCCAGGAGAGATCCGATCTACCGGTACTAGCATCCCGGCGGATTCCAGTTTGTGTGCGTGTGGACTATCAGTAGAGGCGCAGCACTTGACGCGCTACAGATCTCGATAACCTGACAATCTTCCGCTGCATAATCTCCAGGTATATTCGAGATCCGTTCTTGTAGATTCGTTGTTTACAAACCCTAGATCCTAGGCAAAGGAATTGTCACTAGGTTGTTTTAATAGAGATTAAAACTGGTTAAAACCTGTGCAAATTCCTTCAGTGATATGCCAGTGGAGGACCAGGACACTTGGTTCCGGCAATTTGCGGTATGATTTTATTTTCTAATTTTAAAATATATTTCTTATATGACTCACATTTTAATTACTAATGCGGGAATGTGGTTTTTTCAGCAAGAATTTACGTGGGACCCACCGCTCACTACGATGGTTCGTAAGAAATTCGACGAAAAGGCTAGGAGGAGGTACTCGTTGAAGATGAACGAGTGGAAGGAGTCGTGGTACAAATACGGGAAGGTGCTTCGGGTTTTGAAACAAAAAGAAACATTATGGGCTGGACTTCTTGCACATTGGGAACGGGAGGAAACTCGGGCGGCCTCGGATAAAAACTCAAGTAACCACAAGAGCAACCGGAAGGGGAAGGGACCGGCGACCCACAACCTCAGAGCAACGAGCAAGGCGTCAGTTGCTGATAAAATGGTAAATTTTTAAATAATTCATAATTTTTTTAATTCTCTAACGAAATTGTATATGTTAACAGTTTCACGAGACCGGTGTGTTTCCTTCGCATCTTGATTTGATCAAAGCTACGCACACCAACAAGAAGACCGGTGAAATTCAAGATCCGATTGCTCGTGAAATCGTGGAAAGCGTGGAGAGGCGGCAGGAGCAGTACCTCCAATCGCAACCGATCGAGGAAGGAACTTCGACGCCCACCGAAGTTTCAGTCGAGAAGATCAACGAATTCACCTACGAGGTTAGTAACCGTGTCACTTTTAAACAAATCTCAAATTAACTTTTAATACAACTAAGTTATAAGATTTAATTTCTTTTTTTATCGTAGGTGACTCCCAAGACCAGAGGCCGTGTATACGGCCTCCCTGAAGATAGTTGCTCGTCCGTTTCGTCGGTTCGATGTCATGCAGGTGGTAGCCGTTTGGTGGCAGAAAACCGAGACCTGACCGAGCAGCTTAGGGCAGTGGAGGAAGCGAGAGAAAAAGATAAGGCGGAGGTCGAGGACCGATTTCGAGCGTTGGAACAGAAGATGAACGAGTTCTTCAGCTCCCGTAGGCCGGAATAGGCCTTTTGTAGTTTTAAAATTTAATGTAAAAGTTTAAAATAATTTAAAAACAATTTTAAATTTATTTTTAATTTTTAATTTATTTTTAAATGCTTTATTATATTTTATTTATTTTAAATTATTTAATTATTATTTTTTTATAAAAAAAATTACGAATTCCGTCGGAATTCCGTCAATTCCTTTGACCGTCGGAATTCCTTCGGTGTCTTTGACCGTCGGAATTCCGTCGGCTTTACCTGTTTCGTCGGAAATCCGTCGGGAACTGCCAGATGTCAGGAACCGTCGGAATTCCGTCGCCTATTTTACTTCCGACGTTATATCGACCAAAGATCGACGGAATCCGGTTATCCGTTTTCTATCAGATATCCGTCGCAGCTGGTCGACGGATTGCCGACGGATTGAAATTTTCGACGAGATAGAAACGACGGACCAAAACCGTCGGAATTCCGTCGGAAAAGGGTCAATTCCGACGGACTTCCGACGGTTTAGGCCGTTGGAATATCGGATGTTTTCTTGTAGTGCCAGTAGGTCACCCATCTTGAAACTACTCCAGCTCAAGCACGATTAACTCTGGAGTTCTCTCAAGACATGTGACCGAAAAGATAAGTGCACTTTGGTGATATAGGTAGCCAAATCAATTCTTTTTAAGCCTCTCCGCATATACCGCATATACCATATATGCTATGAAACCAGGGTGTCATAGGATCTGGGCTGCTTCAAGCAGATTATCGCTTGGTCTCGGGCTGATCATTTTCTCTCTTTGGTTTATTCAGAATCTCGATT
The DNA here is from genome assembly GCA_963576765.1 of Draba incana. Lineage (NCBI taxonomy): Eukaryota > Viridiplantae > Streptophyta > Magnoliopsida > Brassicales > Brassicaceae > Draba > Draba incana. Next base: position 15,818 of record OY755214.1, read on the forward strand.
CTAGACCGAAGAGTTTGCTTTTAGTGGTTCATGTATTAGCTTGTGTGTCTTCGATTGGTGTTGGTGGACTTCAAATCATGGGCAAGTTACTTCATAGGTGATTCCTCGATTTGATACGTCCTCTGCGCCACCGATTTGTGTTTTTAAAGGATGAATAAAGTTATGGATGGTGCGATGATGAGGAAGAGGGAGGTTCTTGGGGTAGCTCTTCCCCGTCCAACGGCTAAGTCTCCCTGCTCTCCGCCTTGAATATTTCTTCTCGATGCATTTCAACAGCCTTCCCTCAATGATATTGGGTTGAGCATCAATGAAGAAGCTTCAGAGTGGCATGGTTTCTTATTCCCTTGTTGGAGACTTTTCTTTGCTTTCGCTTTCAGATTACAACGCTAGAGTCTCCCAATTTGGTTTCAAAGTTTGCTAATTATCCCATTATGTATTTTACATGTTGTTTAGAGGCAGGATATTACTTAGCTCAGTTGTAAATTGGATTGAGACTTGGATCTTAGCAATTTAATCAGATCATATGGAATTAAAAAAAAAAAGATAATGTTGCGTGTACATGTAGATGGAAAAAAGAAGGAACAATGGCATAAACATAAATTTTCGATGTTGTGAGGACAAAAAAGTTGAAAATAAGATGAAAGTGTCAAAAGTGATAAAATTCCATAATTATATCCGTCTTGATATGGTTTCGGTATTTTGTCGATTTCCAGTTTTTGACGGATCAACCCGATTTTATATCCGATCTAACTATAATCGGGTTTTTATGTTAATCCAAATCGGACCAGTAGCCGATTCTCTGTTTAATCCGGTTCAGTACTCGGTCTATCCAGTTTAAAAAAACAGATTGTAACATGTTTCTATTGGGCCCGTTCCTTATACTTGGCCCAATACGTCAACCGGACCCATGGCTGGATAGATCCGTCTGGCTCATCTCCCATTTCATTTTATGGTCCCGATTAAGGTTGGATATTTTATCCGAACCCGAAACCCAAACCCGAAAACGATCTGAAAAACCAAGTTCGGTTATGCCAAATATCCGTAAAAATCGGATTCGGGTTCGGTTATACCCCAACTAAAATCGGATGCTCAATTAAACCCGAACTAGAACATATGTATACAAGATGTTTCGAGTTATTTAGAATTTTTCTTTTTGGTTTATTTTATATTTGTTTGAGTATTCGAGATTTATTTTTAGTTTTGTTCGGGTTATTTTCGATTTATTTTTTGGGTTATTGTGGATTTATTCGGGTATTTCGGGTAATTTTTTGTTTGTTTGGACATTTTGGGTAGTAAAACCGATAAATTTGGGTATTTTGGGTACTAAGTCTAAAACCAAAAAATTCCGAACCCGAATAAAATTCAGTTATTTTCAGCTTTTGTTCTCGTAACCGAAACCGATCTGAATCCAACAACTAAACGAACCAAACCCGATCCAAAATATATAAATACTCAAATGGGTTTAAATGTCTTAAACCGAAAACCCAAAAACCGAACCGAAATCCGTATAGTTTCCCGAGCCCATCCCTAGTCCGGATCTCTGATCAATCGACCAAACTCGAAGACTTTCCATGGGAGGCGACGAAGGTTTCAGCACTCAACGCCTCTCCTCCGCCACATGGTTCTCTCACTTGTGTGCTTCGGCTCGTCGGTCTAAATCACTGGCTCCGGCGTCCTCCCAGATCTCCGGCGACTCCTTGGTTCGTGGCCTTGGCCTTTTCGAGCTCATCCTGTTGGGAATTGGCGCTTCCATCGGCGCCGGAGTATTCGTCGTAACTGGAACCGTCGCTCGCGACGCTGGACCCGGTGAGTCGGGGAACTCAATTTTCATGACTCCTCCTTAGTATAAAATGATTGGTTGAGAATTTCAAACAAGTTGCGATAATTGATTGTGTAGGAGTGACCATCAGTTTCCTGCTAGCTGGGGCTTCGTGCGTGCTGAACGCCCTCTGTTATGCCGAGCTTGCATCTCGTTTCCCAGCAGTTGTGGGGGGAGCTTACATGTACTCGTATTCAGCTTTCAACGAAATCACGGCTTTTCTTGTTTTCGTGCAACTCATGCTTGATTATCATATTGGCGCTGCTAGTATCTCCCGTAGCTTGGCAAGCTATGCAGTTGCTCTTCTCGAGCTCTTTCCAGCTCTCAGTGGCACTCTTCCTCTCTGGATGGGTAGCGGCAAAGACTTGTTCGGAGGGGTTCTCTCTTTAAATCTTTTGGCTCCAATTCTACTAGCCCTCTTGACCCTTGTTCTATGCCGGGGCGTTCGAGAATCTTCCGCTGTCAACTCCGTTATGACTGCTACCAAGGTAACTCAACTTTCTTTCCTATCATCACGGAAACTCCTAGCCTCACACTTTACTCAATTCATGCTTGTCTAGGTAGTGATCGTCCTCGTTGTCATTTGTGCCGGTGCTTTTGATATCGACGTAGCAAACTGGTCTCCTTTTGCGCCAAATGGTTTTAAAGCAGTACTCACTGGAGCTACTGTAGTCTTCTTTTCATATGTTGGATTTGACGCAGTTGCTAATTCTGCTGAAGAATCAAAGAATCCTCAGGTCTGCCCATTTCTCTATTTCTGTTGAATCTGTATTTACTATTTATGCACTGTCTCATGCCCTGCCAATGTGTCATGTTCAGCGTGACCTCCCAATAGGAATTATGGGGAGCCTTCTCGTATGTATCACATTGTACATTGGCGTATGTTTAGTGCTCACTGGGATGGTCCCTTTTAGTCTCCTCAGTGAAGATGCTCCTTTAGCTGAAGCCTTTTCCTCAAAGGGGATGAAGTTCGTCTCAATCTTAATCAGTGTTGGTGCTGTGGCTGGACTCACAACTACTCTGCTAGTTGGTCTTTATGTTCAGGTACCTAGATTTCTTTTGTAACTTCTTTGATTCCGTCACTCGTGCAAACCAAGGCATCTCTCAACGCCTCATATGATATTTCTCGTAAATAGTCCAGGTTATATCTCGGACTTGGGAGGGATGGACTATTGCCTTCAATCTTTTCCAGAATACACCCAACGCTTCATACACCTCTTCACTCTCAAATCTGGTGTGGCATTGTTGCTGCCGTTCTAGCTGGCATATTTAATGTACACAGCCTTTCCCATATCCTGTCCGTTGGTACATTGGTACGTTAACTTCTTCAAGTTTTCTAGTATCCCTTAGTTTTCTGATCTATGCTTATCCTTTCCGGTTTAACATTATTATTTCAGACTGGGTATTCAGTTGTTGCGGCTTGTGTTGTGGCGTTGAGATTGAATGATAAGAAAGGAAGGGAGCTGTCCAGTGGGTGGACATCAAGTTGGCAGGAAGGTGTCAGTTGCCTTGTTATAATTGCATGCAGTGGCTTCGGTGCTGGCGTATCTTACCGTTTCAGTGCTTCAATTATATTTCTTCTCCTCTCAGTTGGTGTGGCAGTTATTGCTGCAGCAGTTCTTCATTATCGCCAAGTAAGTAGCCTTAAGCATAAGCAAATATTCTTCTCAATTGCATACCGCCAGAATAATTAAATGCGGGAGTTTCTCAATTGCTGAAACACTAAATGCGAAGTCTTTCAGTTATAAATGATAAAATAGAGACCACGAATATGCAATTGCATGTTATGGCACTTGGAACTCCATGGTGATACTTTGGAAAGTCTGTGACTATTGAAGTAACTTTGGCATTCTTAGTCTTGATGAGGAGAAGTTTTGCAAAGAGCAATTAGAAATGACACGACAATGCAGTTGCCTCCCTAGCAGTGCTCATGTTAACCCTTGCAGCTTTTTATTTCCAGGCTTATGCTCAGTCTCCGGGTTCTGGGTTTTGCTGTCCTGGTGTACCCATTGTGCCGTGCGTTTGCATTTTCTTCAACATCTTCTTATTTGCTCAGGTACATGAATGCTAGGAGCTAAGTTTGTACTAATGCCATATGCAATATGATCTAACTTTGCGCTTGCACTACTTCTCAGTTGCATTACGAAGCATGGATCAGATTTGTTGTGGTCAGTGTGCTCGCAACTGGCGTTTATGCCTTGTACGGGCAGTACCATGCAGATGCAAGCACGTTGATGTATCAGAGAGCCCCTGAAACTGAATGCGACTCTGGGTAAAGTAAACTCTACATTATAGCGTGTTGTTTCAACGGATACGTGAGAGACATAAATAGGGAGTTACACATCCTGTGGAAGGGTTTGATAGGAGTGATTCAGAATACGATTGTAAATGAAAATAACAAGAAAACACTATAATTACTGTTTATTCCATGATTGTAATAGCAATGTTCACATGATACTAGAATTGTTGCTTCATGATGCATACATTCTCCTTGAAGAAGCATGTCTCAGTTTCTCGTTATCAGTAATTCGCACAAGAACATTGCATATTTTCCTTTCCAACAAACTTTTAGCAATTTATCAGAGTTTAGACTAGAGTTTCGAAAACAAACTCCCGCACAACAGATGCCTGATCCCAAAGTGGATAACAAATCATTCCTAACAGCTCATGTGTAACACATTCGTTCTATGTCAAACACCCAACAAAACAATCTAGCCGTTTAAGAATCTTTCTTTTCCGGATCAGCTGATTTCCAAATCGGAGCGTTTAGGCGGGTATATAGGACTCCAGCATAAGTTTGGCTGGGGAAGGTGTTGAAATCTCTACGATCAGGTATGTGTATTTCCATTCCTTCTCTGCCTTGTCTTTAAACATCTCCGTGTACACTTTCCCCGCTCCTTGAGGCCCACGGATGCAGAAGTTTACCTGATACATATTCAGTTTTCATTATGTTACTCGACAAATACTCTCTTCTGCTTCCCCAAATTTTTTTTTTCTCTTCGTTATTTCTACAATGAATTACCTCAACATGCTCTACTCCGTCTTCATCTGTAAATACTCTATTGGGTATAATTTGACGAGTACCTCGGTTTCTGCTTTCTTGTCCGTAGCCTTTGATGGGAGAGCCAATCCTTACTCTCACCTGTTCAACAAGTCAGTCTCAGCATCTTTGCATTCTAATCACAGTTAACACACGACCCACCGCTATGACCAATCTATGGAGATAGTTTTCTTATTACCTGCCCGTCATCTTGAATTCTCTTCAAGGCTTTGGCAAAGATCTTGTACCTACAAAACAGACCGATTTCTTTAGATCCTTGTAGCTCCAAGTATCAAAGCAGATAAAGCAAACTAGAGTTCTCAAGTCTCACTCTTTCGGTTGAAATATGAGATCTTTAAACACAGCGTAGCCAGCAGCTCCAGCGACCCCAAGCCCAGCCAGAATAACAAGACTGTAGGAAGTAACTTCTGTAAAGGTCACCGGCTTCTGCGGGATATGGTATGTTGGTGAATCAAAAGGATCCTCCACAGTCGTCAACTCTTGCTTAGCCTGTAAAACATTTTAAAGAGAAATGACAAAGCAGGCATCAGCGTTTAAGACCCCTGCACGGAAAACCAATTGAATAACAACTTTGCACATCATGATTGGATGACAAAAAGTTGTCAATGGCTCTTGACGCCCCATGTTGTGATAAGTGGCAAATACAGAAAGTAGACGCTAAGTAGAGACGGTGGAACGCCAAAATGTTAGAGGTCAAAAGCATATTCTTATTAAGACCTTATTTTGCTGTTGGCCTGGTTCTTTGGAGCTTGTTGATGCAAAGGATCTAGAAACGCAAGATGACTTGATGTTCCTTGGAGATATTCTTGCTAGGTGGTTTCGGAAGCCAAACAATATTCCTGCAAACAGATCACTATGAGAACAACATGTACACAGCCCTAGGATTCGAATATATATGACACAACAAGTGCACTGACCATTAGCTCCGACTGAGTCCTGCATAAGAAAAACACAGAGAGATATTAGACTGACATCAATGCACAAAAAAGGTGTAAGCAGTAAAGAAAGGTTTGTCTTACCACAGTGGTGATGAGACCTGAATCAGCAATTGATGCTCCTCTTTGTACAGAGGTGACCAACTGCGTCGGAAGGGAGAAAACAAAATGATTAAACGACTAAAGGGAAGAGAAGTGGAAACTATTTATTTTCTTGTTCATGAGATAGGACGAATCGCAGAGAAATGAAAAAAGTAACTAACTTTTGATGGCAAAAGTGCATTTGGTTTCTCACAATAAACTATGCAAGTCAAGTTTTTAGACAATGCCTATGTAGAAGAATCGCAAGTCAGACATGACCGATTTGGTAAAAACAGGAAATCCCAACAAGGCAAGAGAGCGAAAACAAACCGATTTGGAGGAAAAGGGGAGCTTGGATTTGGATATCGCTGATCTCCTTAGAAGATTCATCATCATCGAAAACTCTTTTTGAGAAATTGGAGGACGACGACGGAGCTTGGTGGCCAAGGGTTTTATGGTAGACACGTGACAAGAGAGATTTGCGTCGTCAGGCCCGGCCCATATATGATTGAGGTGGGCCGGATTGAAGTTGGATGCTTCATGCTTCCTCCTCAGGTGTAGAGGAAGAAGATGAAGGAAGGCAGGGGCAAAAAAGGGTGGTGGTGGTCAAAAGCTAATTGAAGAGGAGATCAAATTAGAAACCCTAGAAGAAGAAATGGCAGAATCCTCCATGCACCATTTCTCCGATTCCCTCCTCCTCCACGTCTTCTCCAAGCTTCCCATTTCTCACCACCTCCTCACTTCCCTCGTCTGCAAACGCTGGCTCTATCTCCATGGCCGCCTGCTTCGATCTCTCATGCTCCTTGACTGGCACTTTCTCCAGTCTGGCCGCCTCTCCGCACGCTTCCCCCACCTTACTGAAATCGACATCGTCCGCTCCTGCATCCGCCCCACGCCCACTTCCGGTGCTTTCTTGACCCTTAAGCCCTTCTCTCTTCCCATCTCTTCCGATTTCGATATGTTGCCACCGGATACGATTTTTCAAGGGCTCAAATTGGTCGCCCAACAGTATCCCAATTTGAGGAGAATTGCTGTTTCCGGCGCGAGCGAGCATGGGCTGGCCTCCCTAGCCGCCACGTGTCAGACATTACAGGAGCTGGAGCTCCATTGTTGCGGCGATTTGTCCTTGAAGGGTGTCTCAGGATGTACAAACTTGCAGGTAATGAAATTGACTGCAACAATTGATGGTTTTTTCACTTGTGTGGTGTCCGACATCGGGCTAACCATCTTAGCACAAGGTTGCAAGAGATTAGTGAAGCTTCAACTGTGTGCTTGTGAAGGAAGTTATGATGGCATCAAAGCGATTGGGCAGTGCTGCCAAATGCTCGAGGAGTTGACTTTTCAAGACCATAGGATGGATGCTGGTTGGCTGGCTGCTCTCTCTTTCTGCGCTAATTTGAAGACTTTGAGGCTTCAGTCCTGCAAGGCCATCGATTCTAATCCTGGACTCGATCAACATCTGGGAGTGTGTCCTATGCTCCAGGAGTTGCATCTAGAACGGTGTCAGTTGAGGGATAAGAAGAGCACAAAATCTCTATTTCTCGTTTGTGCGCATGTTCGGGATATTGTGTTGCGTAACTGCTGGGGTTTTGAAGATGATTCCTTCGTCTTAGCCTCAGTCTGTAGGTAAGGAAACAATCCCTTTGAGCTTATTATACTGTAGAAATATAGCTTATAGTTCAAAAACTGCAGCTTAGGCAAATTCCTACTACTCTGTCTCTCTCTCACGGCATCAAAGTCTTATTTCTTGTTTATGCATCTTGTCCTGATGAAAAGGTGCGTCTTTGTCAGGAGAGTGAAGCTACTTTCTCTTGACCATTGCTCATTGCTGACGACAGGAGGTCTAGAATCACTACTTCTTTCATGGAAGGATCTTCAAAGACTAATTGTAGTCTCGTGTCGTAAGATAAAAGACAGCGAAGTAACTCCAGAACTTGCTTCTCTCTTTTCCTCACTGAAAGAACTCAAGTGGAGACCGGATACCAGATCTTTGCTGTCATCAGATCTTGAGGGCATTGGGATGTGGAGAAAAGGCGGTAAATTTTTCAGCAGCTTAAAGGGTTGAAAGTGAAACATCAATTAGTGAGCAGAGGAGCCAGAAAGAGGTTGGCACAGGAATAGTGTTGCTTGTTACTGAACAATGCATGTCTTTGTCACCTTCCTTGTTGTAAATTCGGTAACTCTGGTATGCCTTGGATTTTGAAGGCATACATACGGCTTAGGTAGCTTCTCTTAGTGTATACTTTATACTGTAGTTGATGAAAGCTTAAAGATACTACTGAATAAGCACATGAAGAGAATAAAACCATATTAGTTCCAGGAATATCTTGCAGTACTAGCAGGTCATTTCGCCTTTGTGGTATTTCGTCTTTCTGGTTTCTTGTGACTGTGTTGGTTGAACCTGAGATAGAGAGTAGCTGGGCTACGTTTAGACACATTTGATGATCTACTGATGCATATGAAGCATCAATGGTAATGACTAATGAATGTATTGGCTTGTTGACCCGAGCAAGCAAGTCATTTAAAAAACCCCAAGTAGCGGGGACTGTGTAGTCCAGCTTGAGGCAGCGGCAGAGTCATGGCCCTACCCCCTAGTGAGGCATCTGATGGCGTAAGCTCTATTTGTCTTTGTTCATGTTTTACCTCCATTTCGAACTTAAAACTTAAAGAAAATAGGAGGATTTCTTATTCTCACTCCTTGCAGTTGCAGTTACGCATTGCAAACACAATTTTACATCTTTTGGCATTGCAAACTTTCATTGTGTTGTAAGCTCACAAGTAGAGTTTTGATTTATTTTCTTTTAAATGTTGCAAAGGAAGGTCACTAGAGAGTTTACCAACAAAGATGGTAAGACTAAACATATTACATTTACATCTTTGGAAACACCTTATTTACATCATCTAATGCCAAATGAAGACATTTACACATCTACATGCATCTAGTTATTTATGTGCAAGGGATGGGAGTGGAGACCATACTCTCGTTCACTGGAGCGCACCTTACAAACCCATATTTCCAAAAACCATATCTTGGATTCTTGATGAGCTCAATGAAGGTGATGAGGAGCCCCCATGGATTCTTGATAAAAGTGTTTCGTAGCAACACTGTCTGTCTTATATCTAAGTTAGGGAGCTCACATGATGAGACTCAGAAAACAGATATAGCATGATGTAGGAGAAGTAATGCGTGGGGCTGTTGGGAAACTGTAGCTGATTAGCGATTGTATTAAGCAGGAGGTAACGTCCTTCCGTGTCAAGTTCCCCGCTTAAGAACTTGAACATGACGCTGAATGACATTATAAGCAGTCTGCAACAGCATGATTCATATACTCATAAATCAAAACCTCAAGAAATTTGTCAGAGAAGAATATGACGCGAAAGAAGAGTATCTGGCAAATCTCTTGAGTGATAGTCGGAATCGTTGAATTATCATGGTTAATAGCTTGACAAGTTTATTTTAGATAAAAGTATAATTTGGATTTTAAGCTTCATGAGAGATCTCTTTACCATGGTTAATATCGTGACAAGTTTATTTTATAGTTAAAACACATTTCATTAAACTTTTAGGTATAAACGTAAAAATGCATAATAGTGTGAGACATAGATGCATCTAGCATCTGTTCAAAGCAAATAAAAATTGTCAACGAAAAGCAAAATTGTCAATTAAAATAGTGTTTGAAAGTTGAGCAGATCACAAGTCCAAAGTATATATATGATTAGACCTTTAGTTTCTCTTTAGCAGAAGCTAATTCATGTTCCAAGATTTTGCAACCTTCGTTTTCTTCTTTGCCTTCTTTGCCTTGTCACTTTCCTTAACAGCCACTCCACGGTTTCTCTTTGTTGTAACATCAACTTTCCAAGCATCTGCTGAGATACAATCATCGAGAATATCATGAAGTAGTTTGTCCATGCTTGCATCCTTTTCTTCATCAGTCCATGCTGGTTCTATATCCCTCTCCAGAGGCTTCAAGATAATATGTCTGACCTCGACATGCAAATATATCATTAAAAAGATGTTAAGAACGACAATACATTAGTTTTAAAATCTGCTTTGCTTTATGTTACCTGATTTCTTTTTCTCTTCAAGAATACACTGGTCAATGTCAAATCGCTTACGACCACCACGCCACGAGAAAACAAGTACTTCATCGGCAACTTCATGGGCAAACTTCATGATGACACCAACAGAAGAATCTAGCAGATATCTCCATACATCATCACCTAAATCTTCACGAAGCTTACGAATGTTAGCAAGATCGCAGCGGTTATTAAATAGAATCGATTTTTACATAAACGATCTGTGCATAATTTGTATGTTTCATATAAAAAGTGCAAAGTTAGGGTTAGGATATCACCACAGTGAGTTCATCCTATTACGTGTTGTAATTAGTTACTCACAAGTAGACTATAAACATGAGATATGATTGATAACTAATGGATAACTAATGGAGTGTTTGTATAGGTGTACACTTAGGATATCCATAGATAACTTCGTCTAAATAATTGAATACATCACTCAATGATGCGCTTTTCTGAATTAATGAATTTCTTGAGATTCTGGTGATTACCCACATGAACACCATAGTTTCTTGTCATATGCATTCACTTAATTATGTGTTTATTATGTTATAGAGTCCTAGGACTTGTCGTATCTCTGAACGGAGCTTTTCCTGCTAATTTGTCATCCATGGTTCCAATCTTCACTTGAATCAACTTCTCAGAATATGCAAAGAGAAAGTTAAAATCAAAACCTCAAGAAATTTGTGAGAGAAGAATATGACGCGAAAGAAGAGTACCTGGCAAATCTCTTGAGTGATAGTTGGATTCTTGATGAATTCCATGAGCCGGGGTCAAGTGATGGTTGGACAATTCAATTGGGCCGAATATCTGTTTTAAGCCCATTTAGAAACCACAACCATGGATGCTGGAAATGGAAGCTCACAGATCGATTCGCAGCAAACATGGCGGTCGCGCTCCTCCTCCCATCTCCTCCGCTCAGACTCCGCCGCGCAATCCGTTCGATCTTCGCCAGCCCTGCGAAGCGAGCGAAACGGAACCTTCTGGAGCTCATCTCCGACCAGGATCGAGGTCTCAGAACCCAGAAAGACGCCACGAAGCGAGACGCGATCGTGAAGGCCATCGAGTCCATGGCGAGTAGCGCCGTGACGACAGGCGAGTCTCTCTCGGGCACTTGGAGACTCCTGTGGACGACGGAGAAGGAACAACTCTTCATCATAGAGAAGGCGGGGTTGTTTGGTACGAGTGCCGGGGATGTTCTTCAGGTGATAGATGTGGAGAAGAGGAAGCTCAACAACGTCATCACCTTCCCTCCTGATGGGGTTTTCTTCGTCCGCTCTGATATCGACATCACTTCCCCGCAGAGAGTCAATTTCAGGTTCCAATTCAGAAACTACAAACAGAATCAATCAGATTTTGACTATCTAAGAGCAGCTATGAACAGAATCAATCAGATTTTGACTATCTAAGAGCAGCTATGAACAGAATCAATCAGATTTTGACTATTTGCGTTTTGATTATTAGATTCACTAGTGCGGTGTTGAGAGCAAGGAATTGGGAGATCCCGCTTCCACCATTTGGGCAGGGCTGGTCAGTGACACTTCTCTCTCATGTATTCTTCTTTCTTCCAATTGTTTGTGGGTTTGATTCCATCAGAGATTGTTCTTACAGGTTTGAAAATGTGTATTTGGATGATGAGATCAGAGTGGCCAAGGACATCAGAGGAGACTACTTAGTTGTTGATCGTGCTCCTTATCACTGGAAAGAATGATTTCCTTTCTTTCTTTCTTTCTTTTTATTTTTTGTACAAACCTTTAAGTTTCTTTGTATCATAAACGCCATTTCCATCTCTCTCTATCTCTCTTTCAGATTTCAAGGATCATTCAAAGTGTGTCCCTTGAGTTTATTCAGGGTTTCTGTCTGCCCACGTTTTCTAAGCCATTTTTCTGTTATCTTCACAATCCATTACTTTAAAGGAAGGCCACTAATTGATCCTTTGTGTGCCTTGTTTTGCTCTACACCTGAATAAGATGTTGGCGTCCGCAAGGCGTGTTGCAAATCCAGGCAAGGCAACAGTGCTTGCTCTTGGTAAGGCCTTCCCGCCCAATGTTGTTTCCCAGGACAATCTCGTCGAGGAGTATCTCCGCGAAATCAAATGCGATGACCCTTCTATCAAAGAGAAGCTGCAACACTTGTGTAACTCCATCATTATTCACTCCTTTCCTTCGCCCCATTTTTTTTTCTTTTACCCTTATGTTACGTATATGTCTTGGTGGTGTCAGGTAAAACCACAACTGTCCAGACACGCTACACGGTCATGTCCCGAGAGACGCTGCACAAGTACCCTGAACTGGCAGTCGAGGGTTCCCCAACCATCAAACAACGGCTTGAAATTGCAAACGAGGCGGTTGTGCAAATGGCATATGAAGCGAGCTTGGCTTGCATCAAAGAGTGGGGGAGGGCAGTGGAAGACATCACCCATCTTGTCTATGTTTCCTCAAGTGAGTTCCGCTTGCCCGGAGGTGACCTTTACCTCTCGGCGCAGCTGGGCCTCAGCAACGAGGTGCAGAGAGTGATGCTGTATTTCCTGGGATGTTACGGAGGTGTGAGTGGGCTGCGCGTTGCCAAAGACATTGCTGAGAACAACAGAGGGAGCCGGGTGATCCTCACCACCTCCGAGACCATGGTTCTGGGGTTCCGTCCGCCCAACAAAGCTCGCCCTTATGATTTAGTCGGGGCTGCTCTCTTTGGAGACGGAGCAGCTGCCCTGATCATCGGAGCAGACCCTACAGAGTCAGAATCTCCCTTCATGGAGCTTCATTGTGCTATGCAGCAGTTCCTGCCGGGAACGCAGGGGGTGATCGATGGGAGGCTTTCGGAAGAGGGCATAAGCTTCAAGCTAGGGAGAGACCTCCCTCAGAAAATCGAAAACAACATAGAGGACTTCTGCAAGAAGCTGATGGCAAAGGCTGGCTCAGGTTCAGGTTCATTGGAGTTGAACGACCTGTTCTGGGCAGTACATCCGGGTGGACCGGCCATCCTGAACGGGCTGGAGACGAAGCTGAGGCTAAAGCCAGAAAAGCTGGAATGCAGCAGAAGGGCGTTGGTGGATTACGGGAACGTAAGCAGCAACACCATCTTCTACATAATGGACAAGGTCAGAGATGAGCTTGAGAAGAAGGAAGGCAAAGGAGAAGAGTGGGGTCTGGGCTTAGCCTTTGGACCGGGAATCACCTTCGAGGGCTTTCTCATGAGGAGCCTCTAGATAGACCGATCAAATGTTACCAAAAATAATAGCTAATTCCACTGTACTGTGTATATAAACAAATAAATCCGATTATGTAACGAGAGTTACTAAATCGGATTTCAAGATGAAAGAAGTAGCCCCAAATAGATCTATAAGAGTTGTGCGCCTATCAACCACATAGTTACTTCATCCTTGCAAAATTTACACATCGTTTTCCCTTTAGTATATAGAAGAACCTAACCCCTTTTACTTTTAGTATTCTAGCAAAACAACATACGCAACTCGTTGACACTAGTCACTGGTACTTTTATTTTCTGATAAAGCGTGCAAGTGTGTAAACTATTATTAATCGAGAGTCACATTAATTAAGCTGTCAATAAATCATTCAACAGCTAGCATTGAAAGAAGGGGCCTATATATATATGGATGGTTAACTATTCAAGTATCATGTCCCCACTTGTCCATTATGTGATTACTACAAAAGTTGACATAACAAATTCATTTTAGGGTGAAAGAGAAAAGCATATCTACATTTGATAACTGCAAAACATTGGTTTGGGATGAGCCAGCGTGTTCCAAATTGCCATGTTGATGATACTCCCGTGGCCACTGTGCGAGCTGGAATTTCACACAATAGAATTTGTGAAGATTCAGATGAAAAAGAGCTTCTTTAGGGTTTCAAACACTCATAGATTTCGAATTAGGGTTCTTGAACTGTTCTTATTTATTAGTTGAGGTTTTGTCTTATTCCGTTCACAATTCGGATCCCTCACAGGTGAGGGGGTACATGCTTATTTATAGGAAAAATAGGAAATAGTATTGGGCCTTTAATGGGCCTCTGTCTTCTGGGCTTTACCATTGGGCCGGTTTGTAGTAAACCTCTGGTTCTGTCACCGGTTAACCGAATCCTCGGAATTGCCGGTTTAACGTATATTTAGTCGGTTTAGGCTATCGATTCTTCTAGGGGAGATTTGACCCCTACAGTTAGCCCCCCCCAGTTCAACAGTTTTATTAAAAAATGTTGAAGTAAGGGTGTCCAAATGAAGAATCGATTTCCGTTAGACTGTTAACGTGTTGGCGACGATCCGATTATTGCGATTAAACCCATGTTGGTGAAGATTGATATCGAGAGATGATGCCGAGCCCAGATGACATGGTTATACCCAGTTCGGCGAGCTGACTGATGCGACGTTATCTGCGAGTCGACTGATGCGACATTATCTGCGAGTCGATCTCGAACTCGCGAAGTCGCGAGCTGATCGCGCTCGTAATCCGCGAGCTGCTTGAAGATGCGAGACGACGAGACGAATATGAGACGAAGTCGCGAGCCAACCCATTGGATAAAGTGAGTCGCGAGTCCGCGAGCTGATTTGATGAAGAGAGCTGCGAGGCCGTGAGCTGATTTGATGAAGAGAGTCGCGAGGCCGCGAGCTGATTTGATGAAGAGAGTCGCGAGGCCGCGAGCTGATTTGACGAAGAGGGTCGCGGGGCCGCGAGCTGATTTGATGAAGAGGGCTGCGAGGCCGCGAGCTGATTTGACGAAGAGGGTCGCGAGGCCGCGAGCTGATTTGATGAAGAGAGTTACGAGGCCGCGAGCTGATTTGACGAAGAGGGTCGCGAGGCCGGAGCTAATTTGATGAAGAGAGTTGCGAGGCCGCGAGCTGATTTGACAAAGAGAGTTGCGAGTACGACTACTCGCCATATGGTAACAACGTAACCATAAATTGATTTGACCAAGTTACGAGGGCGCGACCTGGTCAGACTAATTGGCTTTGCGAGGTCATGGTAATCTCTGAGCTCGCGGGATCGTGAAGTCGCAAATTAACTGGAAGGTGAGCTCGCGGGATCGTATTTTGGGCTAACTGGAGGCCGCGGAATCACAAGTTGGTTTAAATCCGCTTGAAACTGTGATCTTCTAAGCCTAGATCTTCGGCCCATTTTGGAATGAGGCCCACCTCGAAAATTGATCCGCAACACGTCTATATAAAGTGCGATGTTCCTCAGAGGAATCTCTCATAATTTCCAATTCTCCGAAAACAGGTATTCCTCTCTCTCCCTTTTCTCCCGTTTTCCTTTCAAGTTTTTAGTTAAGTTTTAGCCGTCCCATCACTTCGCCGCCGCCGTATTCTTCATCGTCATCGTCGTGTTCTTTGAGGAAATCTGAAAATCCCCCTTGTTGATCCAAGAAATCATGTCGTCAACAAATTCATTTGTATATGTGAGATCTGCCGAGCTCCCCGAGAAGGAAAGGTTGATCTGGGTGTATTCTGATAATAGCGAGTCGCTAGCTGACGCGAGTTCAAGTTGCGGTCAGTTCCGTGGTCGAGAGGAAGCGAGTACTTTTGGTCGAGAGAATCGAGCTAGAGGTAATTCTCCCCTTGCCGACTTGTTCACCTATCCCACTCCCGTCTTAAGGCGAAGTCGCGAGACGAGGGAGACTGTTTCCCTGACGCGAGCTCCAAGAACGGATTTCCAAGAGGGAGTTGGGACCTCGCGTCCTTCGCAGATTAGCGAGACGCCTGCTGCTAACGAGCAAAGGTTAGTTGTCGAAATTCTGCACCTTCGTGACGAGTCGCTTAGTCCTGCCGAGCCGTCTTTCCAAGTAAAGATTGAAGAATGCAACTGGGCATATAACCCTCTCGTAGAAGCAGAAAGACTGGAAGCCTGGATTGGATCCAGAGTGGCCAAAGTCAAGAAAACGAAGTCAAGGTGAAAACAACGCCCACCTCCAGGCTCTTCAAGGTGCGACGAGGATTCCCTAGCAACCCTTCGCGTAGAATGCGGGATCGCCAACGCGGTCGAGATGATTGCACCATCCGCTAAGCAGCGAGAAAATGACCCGCCTGCCGACACATTCACTGCGTATGAATGTTGGTTTAGGGGTTGTTATCTTACATTCCCCATTCCTGTGACGATTCTGCGGTATATATGGGTTCATCACATCGCGCTCGCGCAGATCAACACGAGAGCGATTTGTCAATTGGTCGGACTTCTGACGCGAGCTGCTGAATGTGGCGAGCCCATCGGAGTCCGTCATCTTCATAATTTTCTCGAATTCCGTAAGAACGCCGACCCGAGCGGCAAGAAGTTATATAATCTGGCGAGCCGACCCCAGTATAAGATTATAGACGACTTCCCAAACAAAGACCATAATTGGCGGAAGTCTTTTTTCTTTGTGCCGATATCGGTCGCGTCTGTTGAAGAAGAACACCCGGCGGTTGCGAAGTGGGGAACTCTTGGTAGAATTCCTTAAAAGTTTATCGCGCAAACTGCTTACTTTATACGCTTTATCTTAACTTGCTATACACTCGTTTTTACAGCTCGTATACCGCTAGGCACTCCCGCCCCTGGAATCGACGATCTCTTCAACAAGTTAAAGGCTCGCAAGTGTTTTTGGAATCGCCACTTCCATCTTCAGAGAGTCATTCGAGCTCGCGAGTCCGCCCTAATCGACGAGGAAGATTTTCTTTATCGAAGCGAGTCCGAAGACCTTGACATCATGCCAAATCGACCTACTTTCCGTGATATCGCCAAGCAGAAAGCCGAGAAGGCGAAGAAAAAGGCCGATCCGAAGGCAGCTGCTCCTATCGCCGAGATGTCAGAACGGAGTGTGGCCAAAGAAAATACTCCTGCTGCAAAGAATGACGAGGCAGTAGCTGTAGGCGCGAGTGGTGCTCTGGTTGTCGTTTCTTCAATGACAATCACCATTACAGATGAGCCCGCCGAGTCCGAGCACCAACTGATTCGAAAGCGAAAACACTCTGCCTTTGATAAGGGCAAAGACAAAGCTGGCGATGCGAAAAAAACTCGTCGCGAGCTGCCGACTCTGCGCGTGGGCGAGGTCGTTCCTCCAGGTCCAGGATCCGGAAAATCCGTCGAACTTTATGACGATCCGTCTGCCGCGGCCGCCTTAATGGCCAAGATCACATACCCTGGCGACAACATTCCGATCCCAGAAATGCTGATAAAGAGCGAGCTCTACAAAGAATTTGCGTCTCGCCAGGCCAAGGTAAATTCTCATTATTCTATCTGTTCCATCTTGCTTCCTTTCTCATACTTCAACCCTTCTGCAGGGTGTCGCTCATTGCAACAGAATGATCATAGCGTATGATCAGGAGGCGAGGTCTAGGCAGGTCTTTATCGACGAGGCCAAGAAGAAGGAAGAGGCCGAAAAGAAACAAGTTGCGGCTCAGATGAACCACCTCGCTGCCGAACGCGATGCGTATAAAAAGAGTTTCGACGACTTGGGCATGCATCTTCAAAGAGTCGGTCTCGAGAAGAAGAAGGATGAGGAGAGAGTCGCCGAACTGGAGAAAGAGTTATCGGCTCTAAAGTTGGACCGCGAGAAGGATCTCGAGGCAGCTGTTTTTTCTGCGAGGTGAACTGCGGCTGCCGAGGTGCAAGCCCAACTGAACCATGCTAACTAGTTGTTTTTCCGAATGATGAAGAAGCCGATTAAGCATATGGTCTACCTCTCGCAAGCAGACGTAAATCTCCAACTTCTTGATGATATGAAGAAAGTTGGCCCAGAGGACCCTTTCGATCCTGTTGCAGAGCGTGCCGACATCCTGAAGAGCAAGGCAAAGCTGGGTTCTGCCTATGATGCCTTTGATGAGATAGCCGCCTAGTTGAGGAAGACGCTAGGTATGTATTATGTGGTTCCCATTAATGTAAGGGATATAGTTGTTTCTCCGCGAGTCGAGACTGTTGCTAAGTCTGTTGGTATTAATGTAGCTTCTGGGTCCAAAGATGGTTCTCTGGGCATGCGTTTGCGAAGTGCGAGTGAAGAGCTGAGTGATAGCGAGTCGGATGAGACCAACAATACTGCTGATCTTGACAAAGTTGTGCCGACTGAAACTCAGCGCGAGGCGGCTCCTTCTGAACAGGATCCCAAAGCTGGTGAACCAATTATTGGGAAATCGACAGTCGAGGTCGCGAGTTCGGCTGGACCTTCCGTACCAGCTGAAAGGGAAGATGCAAAGGAAGATGGCGAGGTGGCGGGTTCGGCTAGCATTGTTGCTCCTGCCGAAGACAAAAGAGTTGAAGAAGGCGAGCTGGTCGCCTGATTCAAATCTTGTTTAGGACTTGTTTTTGTTTAAGGTTTTAAGACTTGTTTTTTGTATTGCTGCCTGGACGGCTTTATCCAACCTGTGACATTTTAATTGCCAGGTTGGTTGAAACCAGATTTTAATGAATGTCTTCACAAATTTGTATTTCAAGCGAGTTTTTATCGCTTTAGGATTCGCCATTTTCGGCGAGGCATTTTAGAGTTCGTTACTTGGAACAAATTTCGGTGCCGACGGGTTCCACAGAATCTCCGACCCGATTATAATCTCTGACCCGATTATATTTGCCAAGTTCGACCAGTGTTAAGTATAACTGGGTTTTGCGAGTCGAACATCCTGGTTTACAAACATATTCCCGTGAATACATAAGCTCCAGTGATGAACTCTAAATTTATATAGCACGAGTCGTCATTATGATCAGTAATGACAACGAGTCGACATTGATGTCGTGGTTTAGACAATTAAGTCGTTTCCCGATTGTCGCGTTTAGACAGTTAAAGTCGTTTGCGGATTGATTTCATAATAAATCTTAATTTATTATATATTACGTTTGGGAGTATGAATATACGGACCCACTCCCCCCCCTTTTTTCAATAGGGGGCAACTGAACTTGTCCGAAAACGAGCTGCCTACGTACCCTGTGAAGGGATCAAGTCGCGCCGTAGTTCAAGTCAAGTGACTTAGTACTTTTATCTGTAGTAGTTTTTCAGATGTCGCGCATTCCAGGAACGCAGGATCATTTCTCCTTTCATGTTAGCGATTTCGTAGATGCCTGGACGAACCACCTTTGTGATTTGGTAAGGTCCTTCCTAGTGGGCGCCGAGTTTGCTAGCATTAGACTCGGCCGTATTCTGAAACAATGCGCGAAGGACGAAGTCTCCTTCGTAAAAACGCCGAACTCGCACTTTGGAGTTGTAATACTTGGCGGCCGCTGTTTGATATTCAGTCATCTTGATAAGAGCTTGATCACGTCTTTTGTTGATGAGGTCGAGCTCGTCCAGCATGAGGAGATGATTGAGACCTTCCTGTTCTGGAAGTAATCGTCGGCGAATTCTTGGAAAACAGACCTTGGGAGGAATTACACACTCTGTTCCGTAGACGAGGACGAAAGGTGTTTCGCCCGTAGCGCGACGAGGAGTGGTTCGATAGGACCATAATACACCTTCGAGTTCATCTGTCCAACGGCCCTTCTTCGCCTCAAGTCGAGTCTTTAATCCGTGAATTAGTGTCTTGTTCGACGCCTCCACCTTATCGTTGCCCTGTGAGCAGCGAGGTGTCGACTTGCTGACTCTGATCTTCCATTTGTCGCAGAAAAGTTTAAACTGCTTGGAAATAAACTGCGAACCGTTATCAGTTACTATTTCGTAGGGCACGCCTTGTCGGCAAATGATATTCTTCCAGACAAAGTTTCCGACGTGTTTGTCCTTGATTGATCCAAATGCTTCTGCCTTGATCCACTTGGAAAAATAGTCCGTTAGGACCAAAAGATACCTTTTCTGCCGAGACGGATAGAGAGGTGTGACGATATCCATCGCCCATCGCATGAATAGATAAAGCGAAGTGACCGAACTTAAAAACTCCGTTGGTTGATGGATGAAAGGACCATGACGTTGACAATTCTCGCATTTTTCCGCGAACAACTCGGAGTCTTTTATCATCGTTGGCCTGAAGTATCCATGTCGTTTAATTCAAATAGCGAGTGAGCGACCTCCTGAATGGTTACCCCTGGATCTGCCATGAACTTCATGCATTACCTGGCGAGCTGATTCCCCCTCGACGCAGACGAGGAGCGGCCCGGAGAGTCGCCATTTGAAGACCTCCCCGTGAAATAGTATGAAGCGTGATGACTGCGCCTTTAATTTGCGAGCCGCCCATTTGTCGATTGGCACCTCGCCGTCTGCGAGATATCTGCGAATATCAGCCATCCACTTAGTGTCACAACCATAGAGTGTGGTCTCGTTGTCAATGGGAATATCAACGATTTTGTGCGCTGGGGGTGGTTCCTCGCTACACGGGTAAGCATCCTCCGGTAATTCTTCGAGTTGCTCGGGGAGAAGACCACGGTAAAAAGCTGTATTATCCGGATCGAGTTCGTTATTTTCTGCAATCACATCCGTCGTTTCATCTGCTCCGACTGCGTCGAACTGGTCGAGATCCATCGTAACCGGCTCGATAATATCTTTGGTTTGGTCTAGGTCCATTAGATCTGCCACGGGACGAGTAGTCGAGTCGTTGCTTAGATCCGCCCTCCGCTTTGCGGCTTGAGATCTTGTCAACATGTTGACTTCTTTGGTGACCGCGATACTTGGTTTTTCAATGAACTCAACCTTGACGATTCTTTGAAGAGCTTTGTCTGGCTGGGCCGACGAGCCGAGTGAAGCGAGGGCATCTGCTTGCGAGTTCTCTGTCCTTGGAATTATTGTCAAGGTAAAAAAATTTGAATTCTGCTGTTAACGTCTTGACGAGGGCGAGGTATGCTTCTATGCGTTCGTCTTTTGTTGCGTATTTGCCATTGAACTGATTCACAACGAGTTGAGAGTCGCAAAAAGCGTCTATCCTTGTCATTTTAAGTGCTTTAGCCAATCGAAGACCCGCGAGTAAGGCTTCATACTCTACCTCGTTGTTTAATGCTTTGAAACCAAGGCGGAATGATTTTTCCAGAGATTTTCCGTCTGGTGACGACAGTCGAATGCCTACTCCCGATCCGTGTTTAGATGACGAGCTGTCCACATGTAATTGCCGGATTTGGGATGGGTCTTCATTTTCTGACGAGGTTGCCGCCTCTGGCAGTTTGATTAGAAAGTCGGCCAACACTTGTGCTTTGATTATCGTTCTACTGCGATATTCGATATCGAACTCGCTTAATTCAATAGCCCACTTGGCGATTCGCCCGGATTGAGTTGGACTGTGGAGAACAACTCGTAGTGGAAAAGTACTGAGAACTACGATCGAGTGGGATTCGAAATAAGGTCGAAGCTTGCGAGCCGACGTAATAACCGCGAGTGCTAATTTCTCCGTTAGAGGATATCTTGTTTCCGCATCGGTTAGCGACTTACTGATGTAGAAAACGGGCTTTTGCTATGCGCCGTCTTCGCGAACTAGAACTCCACTGACTGTCGATAAGGAAACCGCGATGTAAAGATAGAGAGGTTCGCCGGCTATGGGTTTTGTTAAAATGGGTGGAGTCGTTAGATATTCTTACAACTCCTGGAAGGCTGCTTCACACTTATCTGTCCACTCGAATGCCTGTCGCGCTACACCCATTTTGTCTTTGAGTGTGTCATAAAAAGGCAAGCATATGTCGGTAGAACGCGAGATGAATCTATTCAACGCTGCCACTCTTCCTGTCAATCGCTGGACCTCTCTTTTTATCTTTGGCGAGGCCATCTGGATGAGCGCATTCATTTGCTTCGGGTTTGCCTCGATCCCGCGATGAGTTACCATATAGCCAAGGAATTCGCCTGATGTTACACCAAAACGGCACTTGGTCGGATTGAGCTTCATGTTATACTTGTTTAACAACGCGAAACATTCCACGAGATGACCGACGTAATCCTTCTCCTCGAGCGATTTGACGAGCATATCGTCTATGTAGACCTCCATTGTCTTACCAAGGAGGTGCACAAACATCTTGTTCATCAACTGTTGATAAGTAGCCCCAACATTCTTAAGGCCAAAAGGAATGACCTCGTAGCAATAGATCTCGCGATCTGTAATGAAAGATGTTTTGTCGCAATCGCCAGGATGCATGAAGATTTGATTATAGCCAGAAAACGCATCCATAAACGACAACAGTCTGTTCCCCGAGGTGGCCTCGACGAAGCGGTCGATATGTGGAAAAGGAAAACTATCCTTTGGACACGCCTTGTTCAAATCCGTGAAATCCACACAGACTACCCGTTTGCCATTTTTCTTCTTCTCGACGATTGGATTAGCGAGCCAATCTGGATATCTAACTTCAGAAATTGAACCGGCCCGCAAGAGTCTGTTTACTTCATCATTTACCACTTGAGCCCTATCTGGACCGAGTCGCCTTCGCTTTTGTTTTATAGGCTTCAAGGTTGCATCAACATTCAACTCGTGACTGATGATACCGATATCAATCCCAGCCATATCCTCGGTTGCCCACGCGAAAGTATCAACGTTCTTCTTAAGGAATTCGACGAGGTCAAGCTTTACTGCTTCGTCTAGCGATGCACTTATCTCCACACATCTCTCTGGGGACACGTCGTCTATGCAAACCAACATGACAGGCTCGCTGGTCGGGCTCGCTCCTTCCTCTTCACGGGATTCTACGACCTATAATTGCTATAAAACATTCGAGAGCTCCTTGACGGGCTCCCTGTCAGTTTTAATCTTTTTTCGTTTCTCGCTCGGGATCGGGGTTGCCGCCTGACTTCTTAGTTTGTGCGTGGCCATGAAGCAAGATCGTGATGCCGCCTGACTTCCTCTAATTGTTTTGATCCCGATTTTGGTTAGAAATTTAAGGCATAGATGGTATGTCAAGGCGATGGCACGCATCGAATTGAGCCAAGGGGTTCCTATTATCACGTTGTAAATCGCCGGGTTGTCAGACACTGCGAATTCTACTATTTTAGTTACCCCTTTCGCACATACCAGAAGTTTGATTGTCCCAAGTGTCATTGTCGTCTCGCCATTGTACCCGGTTAAAGGCTTAGGATGGGATTCGACTTGAGCGAGGTCGATTTCCATACGCTTAAGAGCGTCTATGAAAATGATGTCCACTGTGCTTCCAGTATCAATCAGAACGCGACCCGTGTCCCAATCTGCGACGAAAAGTCGGATGACAAGCGGGTCATCGTGAGGTTTGTCAATGTCGTCGACCTCCTACTCCTCAAACTGGCTGACATTATTTGTAAACTTGGACGGGTTTGGTTTGTTCGCCCTTATCTCGGCTCATCTCTGATAAGCTTTGATTGAAGAGATGGTGTTTGAGAAATACCGCGAGCTACCCATGATCATGTTGCAGACCTTTTGCTTCGAGCCGCCTTGGCCCTCATTACCGTTTCGCCTGCCGAGGTGGGCCTCGTTATCGTTCCGCCTGTCTTGTTTGTTACTCCTGTTATTGTCCCAAGACGGGTTGTCTCCTTCTCTTGCATCGTCGAATTGCTCAAGTTGGAAATTGTTGACACTTCTGTTTCCTCTGAGTTCGCTGGCGGCCAGCTTCGCTGCGAGTCACATACCAAGCACTCTGCAATTAGCCGTTGAATGTCCGCCCATTTTGTGCAAGTCGCAATATGAGGATTCATCATACTGAGAGTTCCTCGTCCACGTGTTGCCATTACTACGGCCCGGAGTGCCACTTCCGCGACCTCGCCCTCTTCCTCTACTATAGCCGGGCGAGTCCACTTGATAGTTATGGGAACCTTTAAAACCTCCCTCGTGCTGCACAAAGTTGCCCTGCTTCTTCTTTCCTGTAGCCGGGGCTTCCTGCGGATTAGGATTTCTGGCCTTCCCATACTTCTGGCCCAGAATTCTTGTTTCATCCTCGCTCTTTGCGAAACCATTTGCGCGATGACGTGCGTCTTGAATCGACGAGGGCTCGTTAATTGTCATTTCCTTTCAGAAATCCAAATTGTACCACAGGGCTTTTCGCAACGCGCTCAGTGCGGACTGGTCGTCGATCCCCTTTACCTGAGTAAGCATCGCCTTGAAGCATTCGATGAAAACTCCCAAGGGTTCGCCGGCTGCCTGCGACATAGTGTAAAGATCTGCCTCCGATGACCTGCACTTGATTAAGATGGCATATTGCTTCAAGAATGCTTCGGAGAGCTGCGCGAAGCTGTCGATCGAATTCCTCTTCAATCCCGTAAACCAGTAGAAAGCTTCCCCTTTGAGGTGCTCCACGAAGAGGAGGCAGTGACCCATATCCCTTTCTTCGAGTCGGAAATTAGCTCGCCCCATTGCAATTGAGAATGCTCTAATGTGCTCCGTGGGGTCGCCTTTTCCCTCGTAAATAGGGACCCTGATCTTCCCCGGATCAGATAGACGCGCCTTGGTTATTCACTCAGTTAAAGGAGTAGTGCGAGCTTCTTCAAGAACGCGTTCGATTTCCGGTGCCTTGCTGGTTGCGCGATGCACTTGTGATCGCATATCTTTGAGATCGCGGGCTGTCTGCTGCATGATGGCTTTGAGCTCGTCCATCTCCATCTCCCTTCCGTCCATCGCATATTCTCCGCGATTTCGCCCTCATCCCGACTTTGGATATGACTGGTCGGTCGACTGGGTCCTGCGGCTCCGAATTCACGTCCCTCCAGATCGTCTGCAATCTCAACAATGTCGTCAGTCGTACCTGCGACGGCGACGACCCCATCTCTGAGAGGCGTTGGTGTATGATCCCCGCGAGCCCCGCGAGCTGAAGGCGAGGCTACTGAGGTGAAGCTGAGAGTGGTCGGGGTGATGTGAAGCGCGGCATGTTGAGGATGTCCTCGAGACTGACGGGTTGCCGACAAGGCTGTGATTTCGGCGGTCATGTTACTATTGATGGTTTCCTGGTTCTGGGACTGCTTCAGCAACTGTTCGAGCATTGATTTGAGCTGACTGTAAGCTTCCGGTGTGGCCGGGTCGGCCGAACTGGTATTGGTGGTTGTCTGGTTTCCTGTCGGGACAGATCTGCCTGCTTTCGCATCCAGAGCGGACTGGCCGTTCACGTTGGTTTGCCCATCCACAGCGGATTCCCTCGGATCTGAACCACCTTCGGTCGCTAGAGACTGCGGGTTCGTTATTGACATCTTGCGAGTTCGTCTAAGTGTTTGTTTCGTGTATGAAGCTAGTGCTGCGAGTAGATCCCCTCCTTCTAGCGCCAAATTGTGCGAGCTGGAATTTCACACAATAGAATTTGGGAAGATTCAGATGAAAAAGAGCTTCTTTAGGGTTTTAAACACTCATAGATTTCGAATTAGGGTTCTTGAACTGTTCTTATTTATTAGTTGAGAGCTGTTTTGTCTTATTCTGTTCAGAATTTCGGATCCCTCACAAGTGAGGGGGTACATGCTTATTTATAGGAAAAGTAGGAAATAGTATTGGGCCTTTAATGGGCCTCTGTCTTCTGGGCTTTACCATTGGGCCGGTTTGTAGTAAACCTCCGGTTCTGACACCGGTTAACCGAATCCTCGGAATTGCCGGTTTAACGTATATTTAGTCGGTTTAGGCTATCGATTCTTCTAGGGGAGATTTGACCCCTACAGCCACCGTCCGGTCCACCACAGCCGCAGATGTCCACCCCATGTATATATGATTTATGATTCGTGATGGTCTCGATTGTTGATGATGTGTAGAGAATTGCCTCGACATCATTATCTCTTCTTCTTTGTGTTTGCAGGTTAGACTACGAGGTAGCCGAGTTGACATGGGAGAACGGGCAACTGGCCTTGCACGGCTTAGGTCCACCACGACTTCTTGCCCCCTCAAAATACTCCACAGGCGTCGGTGGAGCGTTGGAGTCTATAGTGGACCAAGCCACTCGCCTCCCTCATCCGAAGCGTAAGGCTACGGATGAGCTAGAACCATGGTTCCACCACCGGTCTTCCACGGCCTTGGACGCTCTTGTTCCCTGCTCCAACCTCCAGGAGCCTACTCGTGTTGGCTCCACCCGCGTCGGATCTTATAGCGATGGTCGTTCCATGGCCGGTGGGAAACTGATGCAGCGAGATATTTGGAATATTTCCAAATATCATTATTATCTATTTAATTAATATATTTCTATTTTAATGTTTATCTTCTAGAATATTCTAAAGAATATTAGGGTTTTATGCTTTATTATAAATAGCCTATTATGACCTTCTTTTGTATTCAGTTTATTGATATTGATTAATCGAAAGATTTTAAAGAGGTTTTGCGAAACCACTGTGAAGAGTATTCACAAATTCTAGTTTCCGGGTATTCTCAGAATCAACGGATCTAGTTCTATCCCTAGAAGCTTCCGCCTGCATCATTTGGTATCAGAGCCGCGTTTCTTTGATTTCTCAATCGAAGACGATTCTGGTGATTATGGTGAGTGTTAGCATCTACCCTATCTTGGACGAAAGTCCTTTTGTCGAGAGCGAAGAGTTAGAGATCTATAGAGAGATCTATGGTGATCCTATCTACGATATCTATGAAGATGAAGTCACGATTGTTGATTTCGTTTTTCAAGAAGATGATTTTGACAATCTGTCCCGTGCAAAATCCGTTTGTGCAGAGTTCGTGCAAAAATCCGTTCGTGCAGAATTCGTGCGAAAATCAGATTGTGCAAAATTCGAACAGTTGCAGATCTGCGAAGATTTCAGAAGATTACAAATCTTTACAAATTCGGTTCGTGCAACATTCGGGCAAAATCCGGTTTGGGCAACATTTGTGCAAAATCCGGTTTTGGCGAAACCGTCAAAACCAATGTGGAAAAACCGGTTGAAGATTCGAGGGCGAATCTTTCTTGGCCGGCGAGAGCTGATGCAGCGCAGATACAAGATTCGAGGACGAATCTTTTCTTGGCCGGTGAGACCTGATGCAGCGAGATATTTGGAATATTTCCAAATATCATTATTATCTATTTAATTAGTATATTTCTATTTTAATGTTTATCTTTTAGAATATTCTAAAGAATATTATGGTTTTATGCTTTATTATAAATAGCCTATTATGACCTTCTTTTTTATTCAGTTTATTGATATTGATTAATCGAAAGATTTTAAAGAGGTTTTGCGAAACCACTGTGAAGAGTATTCACAAATTCTAGTTTCCGGGTATTCTCAGAATCAACGGATCTAGTTCTATCCCTAGAAGCTTCCGCCTGCATCAGAAACGAGGCAGAACGGAGCCAGAGTGGAGCGCGAGCGAAAGCCAGCGCCTGACCATGGACACTTACGGTTTCACCTCAACATCACTTGAGGATAACTCCAGCTCCAGCGGAAAGCCTTGCACCAAAACCACTACCGTAGACGACCATGACTCCGTATGCCAGGCAATTCATTACATCAATTTATAACTCCTCCTTCTACTTAATTATTGTCACATATATGTGAATACTTTTTAAAACAAAATGACAACGATAGATGGAAGAAGAAGCAGAGAAGCAAGCCAGAGGAAAATCATCAATTTTAACCAAGAGAAGCAGAGCCGCTGCTATTCATAACCAGTCCGAACGTGTATATTATTCTATTCATTCAACCTTTTTTTTTATGAAAATGTTATTTGTCTACTATTGTATTGTTTCACTCATGTATATTCATTAATAAACGTGACATCTCTTGGTTGAATTTATCACAGACGAGGAGAGATAAGATCAATCAAAGGATGAAGACTTTGCAGAAGCTGGTTCCCAATTCCAGCAAGGTACCTCTAGTAGGGACAATTGTCCCTAATAACCTCTCCTTCATTATACATGCATCATTAAATGTAGCTAAACTAAACTCAGCATGAAATTTGTACGATCGAGTATACGTACGTATACTAAAATAGTAAAATAATATGCTAGTTAATTAAGTAGTTTAGGAATTAAAGGGGAGGATAATATGAGAAAAAGGGTGGTGGACCAAAGAGAAGTGAATGCATCTAAAGAAATGGACCTCATACGATGATTCTACTCCATACACTATGCACATCGATCAGTCTCTCTTATTTGTCTGTCCCCTGAAAACTTATATTACATCTCTATATTAATTGGTCCATTCTTTTTTGTATGCCTTCTGGCAGTCGACTCAAACTTATCCCAAACAAATAAAAATAAAAATAATCATACTACAATCTACATTAATTACAATGTGCACACATGCTTGACTATATATGCTCATCATTCTAACGTTGGTTTGGTCAAATAATTCATTAAAAATAATTGTTTATTTGATTGCATTTTGGAATTTAGACGGATAAAGCGTCCATGTTGGATGAAGTAATAGAGTACTTGAAGCAACTGCAAGGACAAGTGAGCATGATGAGCAGAATGAACATGCCTTCCATGATGCTTCCCATGGCCATGCAACAACAACAGCAACAACAACAACAACTACATTTGTCTCTCATGACCAATCCCATGGGTTTAGGGATTGGCGCCATGGGTATGCCCGGTCTCGGTCTCCTCGACCTTAATTCAATGAACCGAACCGCTCCTAATCTCCATGCCAACATGATGCCAAACCCATTTGTGCCCATGCCTCCTCCATCATGGGATGCCTCTTCTTCCAATGACACTCGATTTCACTCTCCTCTCATGCCTGACTCTATGGCCGCCTTTCTTGCTTGCTCATCGCAGGTTACTACTAGTACTACTCTTTTTTTTTTATCTAATGAATGCTTCATTTTCGAATTACTAATCATTTCTATATGTATCTTTCGAATTGCAGCCAACTACGATTGAAGCCTATGGCAGGATGGCTGCATTATATCAGCAAATGCAGCAACAAGATCCTCCTTTAAATCCCAAATGAGTTTGCCTTCTTCATCGTAATTATTACTAGGTCTATGTATATATAGATGTGTTACGTACTCACCATTCACCATATACATATTCTATCATATGTTATATACATAGGAGCTACACATTAATTATTATATACTTTCAAAAATTCTGCTTGTAATTGGAACTCGTCCAAAAAATAATAATTCGTTGAGTGAATTTGTATTCGCTTTAGACCCACAATTTTTGCTTTAGACCCACAATTATGAACTCCATTTTTTCAAAGAAACATTACACGTATAGTAGATATTAATCCTTCGTTTTCACGAATTTAGTTATGTCACTAAGAATAAGTGAAAAGACAAAAGCAAAATGGAGGAGACAATGGCATATGCTTTGTCTGAAAAATTCCACAATAATTGTGATGATAAATATTATGCTATACAAGAAACAAAAAAAGAAGAAGAAGCGAATATAGTATTTCAAAAGGTGGGTGGTGTAAATGATTGGGTGCTAGCAGGTCAACTTGGCCCTGACTATCACCACACACGTTTGTGAACAAAATCTAATTATTAATAACCAAAACTGAGCTTAAATCCATGAGAAAAATGCCAAGTTTACGTACTAATCAATTGTCATGACCACAAACCCTACTTTTTATTACTTATCTTTTCCCTTTTACAATAAAGATCGCATTTGTCCTTTAGCGATTAAACAAGCGCATAAATCTGATTTTATTTAGATAATAGCACTAAATAACCATACTTTACGTCTTCGATTCGCAAAGTTGATGGGCAATGCTTTGTTTGAATATGATAATTCATTCAAGAAATATACGTTTAATTTAGAAACTTTGCACATAGCCTTGTACCGAATGTGTTGTGAGCTGTGACAAGTACGTTCAGTGTCTATAATACAAAAAAAGTTGAGATGCATAGATGTTAGGGATGATTAGATGTGCATATGTTGCCGTGTGATAGGAATCGCAGGAAAGTATAGTCAAATGGGTAGTTGGAAATGCGATTCTTTTCACACTAGCCAGTAAAAGCGAAACACACTCTTCTAACAGGATATCACATCTCTCCAAGTTGGACCTGAGACATATAGGCGGGGCCCAACTAAAGCCCCTTCTTACAGAGCCTGTTTCAGTTTGAATTAACAATTGTTCTCTTATTAATGTTGTTTTACACAAATATTTACCCTAAAGTGGGAATGAAATGAAGAATAGGTAATCATCATACTCTTCCTCTCTTCACCAAAAAAAAAAAAAAACATACTCTTCCTCTACTTAAAGAAGACAAATCAACTCTGCTGATCCTCATTCCATGGCGTTTACCTTCCTACATGTACTGTATTACTGCCAAGGAGGATTTCAGTAATTTATTTTGAAGAAGATAAGTTAACTAGATTTTTGTAACATGCATACCTTTGGATATAACCCTGCTCGCGCAAAACCATTAGTTTTTCATTCTCTCAAATCATATATGCTTCTTTCAGTTTTTTACTACCCAAAGCTTCCCGCAAGACACACCGTTCCACTGCGGACACTTGACATGCTTCTGCTCTTTCTCATCACCCTACATCCTGCAGATTACTACCCACTATAAGTAACTGTCTCACTGGAATTCATCAGCATCCATTCACTGCTCTAATACTTACCATGTAGTATTACTTGTGCAAGCATACTATCTTCACCACCATAACCATTTCGATTCACTCTAGGGGCAAGCTTCCCACCCTCTGATCACAGATAACAAGGGGACTTGCAGCAGCTTGCACTGCTGAGTTTGGTGCATATCACAACTCCACCTTCACTGTCAACAGAAATACTAGGTCAATGGTGAACGGAAAAAAAAAAGCTTCAAGAGGGCTGTCGGAGTTGCAAATTAACTATCCACGTTTTCATGTCAGCCTACATACTAATATAGTTCTGTGAAGCAACACTTACAGAAAACACATCTCCATTCCTATGATGAAACGATACTTGGGATGATTTTCGGAAGCAAATTGTGTAGCTGGTTTCCACATGCATCACTAGAACTTGTAATGCATGTTAGCTCATTCTCCAGAATAGAGTAGGCTTCCGAAAATGCCTGCAAAATAAATCAACTTCAATTTCATAAACTTCTTCATAGCTACACTTTTTGGACTTGCTTAATTGCAAATATGATCCGACTTACCTTTATACATTGATGTATACGGAAGCAATTTCTCCCGACATTATTTGTTGGAAAAAGAGGATCATCAATGTGTATTGGATCAATACTATATGAAGACAACCAAAAACAAGAGAATCACGTAAGGAGTAGACGTTAGTATCTCACTTGTAGTTTGAAAGAGCTGAGATGTTTACCTATGACCCCTCTCTCGATTCCTATAAATGCCACTTCCTTGCACTGAAACACGCATCTGGCGAGGATCAAACACATTACTGCAAAATTATAAAAAGTAAATTTTCATCATATTCCCTTTTGCAATAGATATCTGTCTTTATAAAAAGAAGTAGTAGCCATAATTTTGACTGACCCAAAGAAGTAAAGAAAATCCATTAGAAGCCGCCCAAGGTTCTGCAAAAAACTTCTTCTTTTCGATTAGTAAGAATTGCATGAATAACAACGAAACCTAAGCAAAGATAGCTGCTGAGTCACAACAAAATAGGCAAACAATAAGTACTTGGTTGATAGGTCGCCCCAGATGATGTTCATGCTGAAGAAAACGGGTAATCAGTAAGACCTGCAATAATAGTAGTCCAAGATTTACAAGCAGATATTTGAACATGTTTCAGGGGAAAATTGTGGCTGGATACTGCTATCCAAGAACGTCTTATGGGTATTAGTAAATTAGACAAGCACCAATTACCAGAATCCGCATTATCTATACGGAGACTGACCACTTGAAACAAAAAAGAAGGAGCATTTAAAAGAATACAGCTCACCAGGCAATAAGAGCTTAGTCCACCAGAGTATGATTGATCTAGGGTACGATCAGCCAAAAACTGCTTTAACACCAAAGCAAGTGGCGTGGCAGCTGGAAATTGCTCAGTCAGATCTTTGACCTGCAGAAAAGAACAGCTTAGGAAACATGAACTACAAGAAGGAAAAAAGGTTACATAGTTAAATACGCCTGAGGAGACTATAATACAGGAAAAAACATATCTGGCTACGAAAATCAGAATACAATAAATACCAGCTGTGTGGTTTGAAGACCCGTATGGGATGGAGTTTTGAAGCTGATGTCAAGACGGACAGATTTTGCATTTGCCAAGTTTTCAGTGTTTGTCGGCAAAGAGTTTGCTGCTGCAGAGTCTTCAAATCCAACCATTTCAATGTTCCCATTGCTATCCTGGTCAACAGTGATACAGTCTGGGCCATCTATTGGTGACTGAATACTGCATACCAGATCACAAGGGACTTCCACAACAAGCATGATAATTGGTATCTGCGCAAGCATAGACAGATAATATTAGAGAAAGCATGATGAGTAACTAATGATTGTAAGTAAAGAAAAGCACTTATAAGGAGGCATTACAGCTGTATTTTCAACTGTCTTCAGGGAGTCTGTTTTTACCCACTCTTGATTGGCGAGATACCTGGCTGCATGCTGAAAAGAAAACCATTATTCAACAAAAATCCCAACAAACAGAATAACAGCAGTTTCCTTTTATACAAAATTAGAATAGAGTGCAGACTCAAACATGATTCACGAATCTAGTATTTTACAAGACTTCCACAATACTAAAGCAATTATAGTTCCTTGATATGCAACACGACGTGAGAAACCAGCATATTAAGAAAGAAAGGTCCATATATTAATATCGTTAGACTAGTGCCTAACACAAAAACATATAAGCACAAATATGATCCTTAAAATAAAGCAAATGCAAAAGTTGAGAACATTATACTGCTGCACATCTCAAGAGTAGGGAAACGTAAGTTTCAAGAACATGTTTCTACAAAGCCAAAGATATTCAATAGTTGCAACATGACTTTCACACTTATCATACCTGTAGGCAAGTCTCCTTTATACCATTGCGACCCTCCAATATTCCTGCCTCTTTAATAGGTTCCTGAGACAGGTATTATGTATCAGATCTTCCAGTTCAAAAAATAATGCATAAGCCACATATTTCTGGATTTGCTCACCAAATTTCTCACTGGAGGAAGACAAACCACAAGGTCCACATCACTAGAAGGGAGGGACAAACCAGTAGCAGATGAACCAAATATGTTCGTTCTAGACCTGGGCCACAGAACTTGGAGAGATCGAGTAACCCGCTTGATTGCCCAATTGATATAAGGTTTGCGGGCCATATTCTCTGCAGCAACCTTTACGTACAGTAGATAATTTGAAGGATTAGTATAACCCCCTCCAGGAAAAGTTAAATATAAACTTCAAAGACGCTCATATAGACCTCTGCAAGCAAAAGATAGTTACTGAAGCATATGGAAATGATAAATGAATTATGGTGATTACCTGCTTGCAGAAAGAATCTATCTCGTCATTCAGAATACCGTGGATCAATGATAGAGATTCCACTTGTGTGTTACAGTTCAATGACTCGGGTGGTTGCAGAGGGAAGGCCACATCAGGCTGTAAATTAACATTGTAGACAATGAATACAAATTAGACAGAGTATAGCTATATATAGACGTTAAAGATGTTGCTTACATGCTCCTGGTCTCGGCCTAGTTGGGACATTGCAATTAAGTGATCTTGCAGGAGGGCCCCAGGTAGAGGTTGAATGATTGGCCTGACTGCAAGGCTTTTGCTTCTCCAGGGCAAAACAACCTCTGCTCCTCGAGGTTCTTCCCAGTTTACACCGTCATGAAACCAGCCTCTCATACCCCAGTGTCTTGGGCTTGAACTTCCAGACCTCACAGTTGCAAAACCTCGCCGTGCTCTGGAGTTGCTCACAGGAGAAGGTGGAGGTGGACGAGGAGCACGTGGAACACATAGTACTACAGGTGATGGTGAGCGTTTAATACGAGGATGCTCGCGCCTCGTAGGTGGAACATTTGGGCTTTTAGTCTCATAACTACGCTTGTATTCAGATTTTGACATATTTGGGATAATGATAGGGCGCAAAATCGGATACGGAAGTGAGTCTCCTGAATTTCCTTCAATATCCCCAGATAAAGTAGCCAAAGTTCCAGGGACTTCCTCTTCACCAGCAGCTTCGCTACTTGTTGAGGGAGCTTGCAGTACTTTGGTAGCTATATCATTACCTGGCACAACATAACCTAGAGGTTGATTTCCCTGGCCTAAGGGATCAAACGGGGAACAAATCGAAGCTGCAGTTGGAGAAGCTAGTCCATTTGTGCTGTAAGAAGACGAAAACGCAACCATGTCATCAACAGACCTCTTCATGTCAGCTTCATGCCAAGCCCAAGAGCTATCATCAGAACTAAGGGACGGAGGGCGAGAAAAGCCAGTTCCTAGATTCTCGGAAGGGTTCCAATACATCACTCCACCACCGAAATATTGATTATAGTCTACTCCAGAAACAGTGTGCATCTCAAAATCTTCCTCCATCCAGTTATTCTCGCATTCATTCCGTAGCTCCGGCTTATTTTTCTGTTCAGGAATGTCCACCAGAATTCCAGAATCATAATTGCAAGCGAATGCTGTTGTCAAGCCGCAATTGCTATGAACCATGGGAGGCCAATCTAAACTCATGGGTATGGGTCGAGAAAGAACTTGTGCGTGTGTACCTTCAATGGAAGGATTTCTAGCATGATGTACAGCGGGGACGAAAGGTTGGCGTACAAATGCATGCAAATTATGACCAACATCAAGATGCAATCTATCAGTGGCAGTTGGAAGGTGAGAATTGACATGTGAAAAGTACATGGGAGCTACGGCAGGCCACACATAAGAAACAAATTCTGAACTACTGGAGGCAATACCATAACCTCCTTCTCTTCTCTGATGGCGAATCCTCTGGGACTCACCTTCTTCCAAAGTTCTGGATCGTCCATTAGACATTTTCAATATGTCTTTACGTTCACCTAAACAGCAAGGCTTCTGAAAGTTCACGTTCTCACAGCGTGAACCACCACCAGGATCCACAGAAGTCAAAATGGATGGAATCACATGCGTTTCAGCTTTGTCGTGCGATACCTCCTCTCCAGAATACTCACATTTAACTGCACCTTTCACAGAAGCACCTGCACTTAAGCCATTCCTATCAGAGCTAATTGAACCATGCTCTCCAATACTATGAGCATCTGTATTTTCCTGAGGAAACTGATTGGCAGAGGTACAACTAAAATCACCGTCAGGAGCTTTTTCGATGGTTGAACTATTCACTAGGGACTTATTATCTACCCTGGTGTTTTCCACAATTGTACACTTATTCTTCTTATTCTTTTCTTTCTTTTTCTTTCTAGCTCTTGTTTTTCCGGCAACAATCCCTGGGACAACTTCCTGATAAATATTATCAGTTTCAAACCAATATGACTTCTATTGAGCAAAAATATGAAGAAAAGAAAACAATTCACCATATTTGCAGCAGGAGCCTCAGAACAATTGATCACTGTTGATACTGTCACAACTTTCTTACATTCTGTCACAACCTTGGTTTTGTTAAATTCCAACTTAGCCTGATCTTTCTGGAGATAACGTCAAATATCAAATTCAAGTTCCCACACAAATTTTTATGAAAATAAAATAATCCTGTGTTTGGAGAGAGTATATCTACCTTCACGCCTTTTCCGGAAAAAATCATGTTTTTATCAGATTTAGCCTCCAAGGTTGGCTTTTTCACGCTCCGCGCCTTTCCTTTGTTTTTACGGCTGGTAGACCCAAGCTTCTGCTTGGATGATGAAGTTGGTGAAGATTTCTGAGCATTGTCTTGAAGCAGCTCAATTTTAACAGACTCAAGAGAGATTACCATAAGAAAACCCCGTAGTTTTCTTAATATGCAATCAGCTAAAGTTGTGAGAGAACCCAATGAGCTGAAAAATATACGTTGTACTGAAACTAAGCCATTTTGGCATGAGATGAGTAATGAAGAAAATTCTTGAAGCACGTATAAGCCACTTAAATTACTGGCAATGGAATAAGGTTTCCTTGATTCGAACATCATGTCACAGAATGAAAGTGAAGAAGATTCTGTACGGCCTTCCTTTGCAGTGCCTCCACCAAAATTGAAGAGCCACGTATCTTCCTGTGGTGCTTGATTTGCTTCTCTAAGAATCTCACGTATCTGAGTTTGCAGTGACAAGATAAATTTAGATAAAATGAAGCAGAATGACAGGGACTTCCTGGATGCAAGTTGACACAGAAACAGAAGCAACCTTAACCTAGAAAGAATTTGATATCATATAGACAAACTAGATAAGGGAAGACAAGTAGTAAGCATCCACGATTTCAGCCATTCCTAGCCCATAGTCCAAGATATAGCTAGATCTTAATATTACTCAAATCATTTTGTAGGTTCGCATTGATAGCACGTAGCCAGTAAAAGATTTCTATATAGGTTGCAGGTAATACCAGAGATTTTGCCGACTTCCCCAACAAACAAGTCCAAATGTTCTTGTGTGTTGCGGCATCCAAATTCTGCCACCAATCAGCACATGCCTTGTTCCTCCAATATGCATTCGCTGACGCGGAAGCAGCATTGAGTTTCTCTTTCAACTTCATTCCTCGTTTCTTGCCACTAGTGGTATTGAGCCAAGCCAATCTCAGACTTACCTCTAACCTATTAGCGATGAAGGCTTCCATGCTATAATAGCCTTTGGCTTTGAGCCACTCCAATTCTACCCAATCGGACCCCAAATCACTCTCTTCTCCTCTCAGAAACGCGCCATTCGATACAGCATCCATAGTCTCCACAAAACGATCCACATTCTGAAGAAATTCGTGGTCCATGACGAGGGAATCGAGGGACTCTTCCCCTTCTCTGGAAGCAAAGAGACGGGTGGAATCGAAAACCCAACGCTCAGAGAGATTGGACTCGGTGACCCTGGCGATTAACCCGCGAGATTTCTTAAAGCAGAGAGAGGGAAGATGGTCGGAATCGGAAGGGAGGTCAGGGAGGATGATGAAAGAGCCAGGGCCTTTGGTGCGGATATGACGGAGCATCTGGAGCAGGATTTTGACGAACTTGGGATCCACGAAGGTGAGGTGGGAGAGGCGCTGGTGGACGGAGAGAGAAGAGAACCATCGGAGGATGGCGGACCTAGGATTAGGGATAGAAGAAGAAGAAGAAGAAGAGTGGGAGTGGTAGAGAGAGATGTGCGAGGTGAGGGAATCAATGAGCTGATTCTGAGCCATGGAAGATAATTTGCAAGTTAGATCATCCATGATCCAAAATTCCAAATTCCAAATCCAAAGGAAGAAGAAGAAGAAGAAGAAGAAGCTGGAGAAGGAGAAATGTGAAATGTCAAACCGACGGGTCGACCAACGGCTAATAAGTTAAAACCAAAACCGGTCTTACTCGTCTTCTATTTGAAATGGGCCTACGAAATTAGGGCCCAATGTAGATCCACGACTTTATCATTTAATCGGCCTTGAACTACTTGTGTTTTGACTGTATGAGTAAAAAGTAAAAACAGAGGTATTCTCACCTAATTCCTTGTAATTAAATACTCCATCCGTTTCATAATGTAAGCTGTTTTGGAATTTTTGTTTTGTTTCATAATGTAAGCTGTTTTGACAATACTAGGTACTTTTAACTTTATTGAATACTGTGTGACCAATAGTATTTTGCAGTCTTTTTTATAATTGGTTAAATTGGTTTTAATATATATTTTAAATGCTAATTTTTAGAGTAAAAGTAATTTTTTAATATTTGCGATTTTCGCTAAAATATCTTATATTATGAAACGGAGAGAGTATAAGTGTATAGAAGAATCATCCAGGTTCGTGCAATGAGTATAAATGTGTGGTCGGATGAGATGGAATATAGTACTCGTTGTTAAGGTTGCTTAGAGAGTGTAGTTAAGGAAGCATAAATTAAGGATCTTGTTGGCCACAAGCTTCTCCCTTGCCGCACCCTATGCCTATGGGACCTCCCTTCACATGTAAATTTCTCCACTCTATATTTCTTATTGATTGTGTTTAGCGTAGATCCTGTCCCCCTATATACAAGAATAAAACGTAGACACCTTTAATCTGGTCATCTACCTGCCTAGCTAGAAGCCTAGAAGAAGATTTAATCACGTTCGATGTTGATTTCTATGCAATTTTATACGAATATACATATAATATGCTACTTGCTTGCTTGGTAAACCGACCTTCTCATAACCTTCCTTCAAACTAATTATCTAGCTAAATTACCAAATAAATTATTAAACTACCAAAAACAAATCATCTTAAATCCAGCTCGTTCTCATCCATTCATGTGCCATGCAAAATGATGTGTATATATATATATATATATATATACAGAGACATGTAATTTAATAGTAATACCATCGACTACCAATACAAGCTCCCGCCCTCCTTATAGAAGAAATCTTCGATCACAACTCCAAGATTCACCATGGCGGCCAAACTGACTATCCTCGTCTTACTCTCCCTGTTTCCTCACATCATCTTATCAGCAAAAGACTACGACACGAAGGCCTACGTGAACTCATGGTGCCGGACAACCTTATACCCCAAGTTGTGTGTCCGGTCGCTGTCTCGCTACGTGCGTTCACGGGCGATACAAAATCCACGGGACCTAGCCCGATTCGCGCTCAAAGCGAGCCTCTTCCGAGCCAAGTACACAAAGGCGTTCTTGTTGAAAGAGGTCAAGAACCTGGAGACGACGTTGAGGCCCCATTACTACGCGCCTGTTCACGACTGCTTGACACAAATGAGAGACAGCGTGAACCAGCTGAGCATGGCCATAGCGGAGTTGGACAGGGTCAACGGGAAAGGCGGGAAGAGCCAAGGAGATCTGGATTGGCACATAAACAGCTTGCAGACATGGACCAGCACGGCTCTCACCGACGCCGAGACTTGCGTGAGTCAGTTCACGGGGCGTAGGATGAGCAAACTAAAGGCTACGATTAAAGGGAAGGTGAAGAATGTGGAGGAGACCACCAGCAATGCTCTTGCCTTCATAGAGCACTACGCTGCTGCTAGGTACAGAGCCAGACGCCCATGAGCATTGCCTTGTAGCTAGCTATACTTGTGTTTTTGACCATTTTCTCTTCTTTTTTATTCGTTAATTACACATACGGACGGTTGTTCTCTTTAATTACCAAAAATATATGCAAATCATGTCTAAGTGTTAAAAAATTATGTAAATCCAAACAATAAGTAATTGTGTAAATCCAAAAGTGATGAGTTGATACCAAAGAAAGCTTCAAGAACTTGCGGAACAAAACAATTATGTTGTAATTTGAAACCATACACAATGTTACAAAAGCCCGTCTAGCTCAGTTGGTAGAGCGCAAGGCTCTTAACCTTGTGGTCGTGGGTTCGAGCCCCACGGTGGGCGCTATAATTATTTTTTTGTCTTTAATTTGTTTTGATGGGCTTTCAAATATGTGCGACATTTCAATCCTTTGACCCGACCCGACTTCTGATTCCACCATAGCTCTGCCATTGGGAGAATTAGATATTTTACTCTTAGTTAAAATAAAAAAGACTCATACTCTTCATGACTAGCTAAAATGCTCTCCTTTCCCATAAATTAGAATTTTCCGAAAATACCCCTAACCATTCAAAACCAATCCTTCCGATTCCATTCCCAAAACCAATTTGTACGGAACTCCAGTTTCCCGTTTCTTCCTCCCCCCGCTTCCGTCGAATCCACCCACCCAAATCCTTTCCCAATCACTCGATTCGAACTCAATGCCATTGGAATCGAACTCAATGTCATCAAACCAGATCATCAATTGAAGGTTAAGCTTTTTAGGGAAAAATCCCGGATTCGATTAGAACCCGAGTTGAAGCTTCGAAATTGAGGTGAAATCCTTTGAATGTTGCTCCTTATATGATGTTGAGATGTAGAATTGAGTTGTTTATGCTTTATAATTGGTATTGTTGAATTTGTTGAATTTCAATGGATTTCAATATAATGGAGATTGTGATTAGCATTAGAGTTGTAAGGAATGATTACGGTCTTCATTGGTAGTAAATAGAGGAATGTAGTTAGGTATAGAACCTGGAAATGAGACAAACTAATTCACATTTCCAGAAGCAAGATGATTTTGCATTAGAATAACTCTCTGCTCAGACAACTGGTACAAATAGGAATACTGATCATAGTGGGACAACTGGGACAAATAGTATAACTGTGCCCAGCGAGAAGGTGTTAATGAATTTTTTTATTATGTTTTGGCAGGTGCAATGTTCAAAACATTGGATGTGGATGGTGGTGTTGGAGAGGATGAGAGTATACCAAGTGAGAATGTGGATGTGGAGGATGAAGACGAATATGATAGTGAGGATGAAGATGAAGATGAAGATGAATATGATAGTGAGAATGAAGATGAAGATGGATATGATAGTGAGGTTGAAGATGTGGATTACGGTATTGGTAAGGAAACGGTTGAGGTTCCATTTGATGGAAACATGAATCAATATGAGAGCTACAAGATTTTGCATTCGTATTTGTTCATGTTGGAGAAGGCGAATCCCGGGTCAGTAACAAGGTATGTATTGGATGTCGAGAGAAGATTCAAATACTTGTTTGTGGCTTTGGGAGCTTGTATTGAAGGGTTTGGAGCAATGTGGAAAGTTCTCCAAGTCGATGCGACTTTTCTTAAAACAGGACATAGTGGGATGCTTGTGTTTGCGACAGCTCATGATCCTAATCATCACCATTATCCCATTGCGTTTGCCATTCTCGATGGTGAGAACTACGCAAGTTGGAATTGGTTTTTTAGTCAAATGAGAAGTATTATTCAAGATGATCCACAATTGGTTTGGATCAGTGACAGAAATAGAAGTCTCATCAAGGGGATTCACGAGTTGTACCCTAAAGCGCAACATGGGTTTTGCATGTATCATCTGTCATAGAATGTGAAAGAACAAGTCGGTTACTTGAGAAAAAAGCATGTACGGAGAAATTCAGGGCGTTGGCAACCATTTACACGGAGGTAGAATTTCTAAGGTAGTATGAGGAGTTTGGAAGATTATACTCTAAGGGTGTGGAGTACTTGGAAACTAGTGTGGTGGAGGGTCCGAAAAAATGGGCGAGATGTTATTTTCCGGGAGAGAGGTATAACATAAACAAGATGAACAGTGCAGAGTTCTTGAATAACGTGTTCAAGGACACAAGAAAACACTCTTTGTTACGTATGATGGTTAAGATAATCGAGCAAATGGCGGAGTGGTTTAACCAATATAGGAAGGAATCTGCCGGAAAGAGTGGAGCAAGCGCACAAAAATTGGTGCCCGTTGTTGAGAACGAATTGTCCACTAGATGCTTTGTTGCTAAGAGATTACATGTTGATGTGTTGAACTCGTTATTGCTTGAGTACAATGTGATTGGTAAAGATGGAAAGTCTTACTTAGTGGATTTGAGGAAGAAAAGTTGTAGCTGCAGGTGTTTTGACATCGATAAGTACCCTTGCGTGCATGCAATAGCCGCACTTCTTAAGTACATGAGTTGGAAAGAAAGGCCCGTGGATATCCATATAAATGAATTATGCTCCAAATATTATCAAATGGACACATGGGCACTAGCTTATGTTAGGACGATTTACCCAGTCCCGCATCAGAGTGAGTAGTCCGGAATCTCTGAGCATATACAAGAATCATGGGTGTCAACGCCAAAGTACAAGAAAAAAGGGAAGAAACCAAGTGAAAAGGATTCCGTCGACCGGAGAAAAGCGTCGAAAGCCTAGTAATAGGTATGTGGGGATCAATATGGCGGGGAAGAGTGCCGATGCACCACAAGTTTGAACCTCTTTTGCTTTGTTTTTGTATTTCGCTTTCTGTTTGGACAACTGCGTAAAATTTGGGATAACTATTAAGCTATTATTTTCCCACATTTATGTATCTCTTCTCTGTTAGAACAACTGGGGAAAACTGGTTACACCTATTCCCGTGAATCTGCTATTTACTCTCTGGTGTAACAACTGGAGAAAACTGGGGATAACTGTAAACGACTAGTTTAGAACAAAATAAAAAAACGAAATTATCACCGAACACTAACCTCCCAATTATAATTCGCATTCTAGTAACGTGTATAGTTTCATACATATATGTTTGGTCAAAAATACAATCAAATTTTTGAATTTTATTTTCAACCATATAGAGATTTCCCCATAAAATACCTTACCCTTTTGTGTGTTGTTTCTTAATCATATCCAATTTAACTAGGTGAGGATCAGCGTAATGTTTCTCTGCCAATTGTGAGTTGATGTGCTAAGTTTTAATCCCAAAATAATTCTGCAAGTGCACAGACAATCGCAGTAGTATAAAGGGTATCGAATCCACAGAGACCAAGGTTACACTATGAAATTATGGATTTTAACTTAAAGCTAAGATAAAATATGGTTTTTGGTTGTAACGAAATAGTGAAAGCTGCAATTTAAATGATATGAAATTCAATAAGGAAAAGCACTAGATCAAGGTTATTCTCTGGTGATCTCGGATTAAGGACTGAGCTACTATTCAAGAATTAAAGCAATTCGGTCTAGAACTCAAACATGAAGATAATATTGCCACACTGTCGTGATGTATCAATATCTTTACCCAGCAACCTAAATGCCTAAACTGTCGTTTGGATTTAGTAATGATGCAGACAAGCATTAAGAGTTGGTTCAATTCGTTCACAATTGATGGTAACAATCAACTGTCGTTGGTTACACACCAATTTCTCATCAATGGGTTATCTAGCAACCTAGAGCACTGTCGTGAATAAGTTAAACTTGAAATCATAGATTAAGTGATCAATATTAATCTAAGCATGAAGAACCCCTATTGATGAAGACGTATGAATAATACAATCTTATTTGGCTCAGTCACTAACAATCCTAAATCACCATCGAAAACCTCGATCTAGCAAGAGGACTACTCAATCATGGAGGAGACAAACACATCAAAACAACAAAGAGAATTCATGATGGAATTGAAATAGATGAGGGTTTAGAATTCTTCTCAATAGATGTTGTGAAAATGAATCTCCAATCTTGAATCCAAAAGCAAAAGAACAAAAGCAAAGAGTAGCCAAGAGAATCTCCAAAAAGTAATGAGTGAAAATGAAATGAATCGTGATGATGTTTTCAGAGGCGGCTACTCCTTATTTATAAACAAAAATAGGTTAAATCAGATCTGGGTGACCGACCGGTCGGTCTGGTCTTGGACCGGTCGGTCTGGTCTTCAGGTGTGGATGGTCTTCGAGCGTGGACCGGTCGGTCCTGAGGTTAGACCGACCGGTCCAGTTTCCAGAGGGCTCCAAGTCTTCGAGTCCTCGGGCGAGCAGGTGCTCGCACCAAACCGAGAAGGTGCTCCGTTCTTCAAAACGCCATCTTTTCTCCGGATTTGTCCCGTTTGCTTCAATGACCCCCGAATGCTCAAATCCATGTTCCCAAGTCTCCTTTAAACCTAAAATGACTCAAAAGAAGAGAAAAAGACTCGATAAAATCCTACAAAACAAAGGTTAGAATGTGCCAAAAACGCATTATATCATGAGTGCTTTGATATCTTTGGCATGTACCAAAAGTAGACAATTACAAGTGTGCAACCACAATGTCAAAGATTTTTCAGGGTTCAACTATATATGTATGAAAACACATAAAAGTACAACTGTTTGTAAGTTCGGACAACTAGAAAACTGGGGGTACAACTGTTGGAGAAAATTTTGGAAATTTTCCCTCCAAATAAAATTTTCTTCTAAAACTTTTGTCTTCTCCTAAGTCAAATCAACTGTTAGGGAAAAGTACAATAGCTACTTTTTCTTCTCCTCCACCATATAATCCGACCCCCTCCCCTTCTCCTCCATCACTTCTTCATACTCCACCAAACCCAAACGCCCTTCTTCTCATTCTCCTTCTCCTTCCATCT
Source organism: Draba incana (assembly GCA_963576765.1). Lineage (NCBI taxonomy): Eukaryota > Viridiplantae > Streptophyta > Magnoliopsida > Brassicales > Brassicaceae > Draba > Draba incana. The sequence goes on from OY755214.1 coordinate 59,389, forward strand.
AAACCCCAAAAATGTCTCGAGATCCTTACAAAAATTGGGGATTAAACCTTCCTACGGACGAAAGCTCAAGCGAGGAGGAAAACCCCACATTCCTCGCCATGTGCATTGCCGACGGGACCCCGGACGGTATCCCGGAGAAGTGTTTTTGTGGTCGGAAAGTATTTATTCATCGTGAACCAAGCGGCGATAACAAGGGGAGGGCTTACTACGCTTATAATAAAACCGATTGGGGTCCTCAATTCCGTGATGGTCTTCACTTCCCTAAGTGGTGGGATTACTCCCTAACAGAAGAAGTGGAGGCGTTGAAGAACAAATCCGGCGAACAAAAAATCCGCATTCAACACTTGGAATCCGAGAATGCCAAGAAGAGCAATGAAATCGAAGAGGTAAAGGGGAGGCTTCTCGATCTGGAGGTGGTAGTATTGGGGAAAAGCGTTAGACGTTTTTCTGGTTATCTTCTCGGTCTCTGTTTGTATAACTAGTACAACTACGGTTTCTAGTTGTTGTTCTTGTTCTCGGTTTAATGTTTGTATGGTTAACTTTTGTATTTTAAATGTTTGTTTTTGTACTTGTTCTCTGTTATTCAATAATAATAGAGAAATTAGCTATTGTACTCTCGTTCAAACCAATGCTAAAATAGGTAATATGCTAGCAATAGATCCGAAATGCAAGGTTCCAAAGAAAAACAAGCATAGTTGTTCCGAGTTTTCAATAGTTGTCCAAAACAGAAACAAGCATAGTTGTACCAGTTTCCCTAATTGTCCAAACAACAACACTAACAAACTTCAGATACAGAAAATGCTTATCAAAGAACTTTAAATTCCCTCTTTCCTCATAGTTATCCGTGTACGACCTATAATCTAAACTAGAAATAAGAGCGTGCTCATTCATAGAATACCGAATCGGAACTCCGTTCACGATAAACCATACTTTCTTCTTATTTATGATTTTTGCGGATGATTACCGTTACAAATATCGTATCTATTCATAAAAAAGAAGTCATCACATACTGAAACGCTGATAACGGCGCTCTATCCGCAACAAGAATCGCATCACAAGGACTTTCCACAACCTGATTTCAACAATCATAAATCATCATAATTCTCAAAACCTGCTTCTAAATCTACATTACTCCAACAAAAGTCTATGTCTCTACCTTTGAAATAGCTCCAGGTTGGACCTTATTAAGGACTTTACAAAGGACCTTATTAAGGAATAAAGCAAATAATCATCGTGAACTCCGTTCATGATAAACCATACTTCTTTATAAGAAGCAAATAAAGTATCATTGTTTTGTGATTCACCTCTCTAGTCATGTGGAATAAGTGACGAAGTTGAGGATGATTGTGGAACCATTCAATCTCGTTCGCGTCAAAAACTTTCTCCAAATTTTCCACCGCTTTGGCAATGTAACAATTCGTTGCTAGCTTCATGCTTTTCTTGTAGAATTCCGGCTTTAGATACATCTTTTCCGGTAACAAGGCTACGGTTTCATCATCCGAATCCTACAACCGAGAAAACAAATTCAACAACATCAATCTCAAACCCGAAATCAATCAAATTCAAACTGCACAATTCATTCCATACACTCAAATCATTCAATTCATTACCATTTCTTCCACATCTTCTTCTCCTTCACCATCGCCTACTGTGCGCTTGACGGTTACGCCTCCGGTGGGCTCGACACCTTTCTCTCTGTCGGCTTCTTCTCCTTCACCGTCGCCTACTGTGCGCTCGGCAGTTACGCCTCCGGTGGGCTCGACGCCTTTCTCTCCGCCGGTTTCTTCTACTTCTTCATCGCCCCTTCTTTCTTCACCATCGCCGACGGTGGTGTTCGAGATGGCCATATCTACGGCTACGATTTCAGCCGCCGGTGGATCTTCCTCACTTCCGGAGGAGGATGAAGGAGAAGGAGTTCGTATCTTACTTCTCACCATGATTCTGATTCAATTGTACTAGTTGTACTCCTCAAGAACAATCGATAGATACAGAGGGAAGAGAGATCGATGAGTTTTGTCTGCTAGAAGAGAGATCGATGAGTTTCGGAAAATCTTGTTTGTGTTTTGAAATTGAAATTTAGGGGAAAATTAGGGATTTTAATCGGTTTGAAATGGTTATCTTGGTTATTGGTGCTGGTTTAGGAATTAGTTGGTTAGGTTTCGGGTCGGGTTTGCGGGTTCGGTCCGGGTTGATTCTGGTTGGTCTTTATAAATAATGCAACTTCTTTCTAATTTGGTAAATGACAACATTTTTTCTATTTAAAAAAAATGAAAAAATAATTCTGTGGAAATGGAGAGTAATATAACCGGAAAGCTTGTCTTGATTTACTTTAAATTGAGAGTACAATAGCCAATTTCCCGACTAAGCTCATCGTTTCTCCATTTCTCATCGTTGATCAATCGATCGTCTCCACCGATTTCAACATTTAACGATTCGAGAGCATCTAGGGAATATGGATTCGGTTGTTCCAGTGGCCATTGCATCTGTTATCTTAGGTGCGTTGATCGCCGTGCTCTTCTTCGGTAGCTACTTCCGGAAGCGCACATCGGAGGTGCAGTCCATGGCGAAAGCGGATCCGATCCGAAACCCGAAATCGAATCAGAAGAAGAATCATCCCAAATCTCACGCCTCCGACAAGGTAAGGTAGCTTTTACTCTCGAGTTTGGGGTTTTGAGTTTTGAGTTTTATTTTCATCGGATTATTCCTGCAGAATCAGATCAGACGGCATCATCCTCTAGACTTGAACACGTTGAAAGGCCACGGTGATTCTGTCACTGGACTCTGCTTCTCACCCGATGGAAGGAGCTTAGCCACATGTTAGTTAGTGAACATCCATCCTTTTAGGGTTTTGCGATGCTCTTTCTTTCTCATTTGTTGATTAGCCAATTTCTCTCTGGTTCTCTGTATAGCTTGTGGTGATGGAGTCATCAGGGTGTTCAAGCTAGATGATGCCTCAAGCAAAAGCTTCAAGTATACCTCCCATTTCTTCTTCTTTTTCTCTTACAAAGAGTATACTAAGCCATTCTCATTTTGTTGCTATCTCCAGGTTTCTAAGGATAAATCTTCCTCCAGGGGGACATCCAATCGCTGTGGCATTTGCTGATGATGCCTCCTCTATCGTTGTGGCTTGTCATTCTCTCTCTGGTTCATCTCTCTACATGTACGCTGAAGAAAAGCAAAAGGAACACCAAGGAAAGCTTCCTCTTCCTTCCATCAAATGGGAGCGCCATAATATTCATGACACTAGAGCAGTCCTTACCATGTCTGGAGCAACTGCAACTTACGGTACTGCTGATGGCACTTCTGTCATTGCCTCTTCTTCCGAAGGTATCAATCAACTTTTCCATACACTCTCGTACTTGTCTGCAGAATCTCTAGTTTTAGATTTGTGATTATAAATTGTTAAGAGGGTGTGGCCTTGGACCGTTATGAGCATTCAAATGTACGATATAGTCTCCTGTATGCTCTGCAACTGAGGTTCTTTGGATATAGACTTTAAACCTTGTTCTTCCCCAGGGACTGATATCATACTTTGGCATGGGAAAACTGGGAGGAATCTCGGACATGTTGACACAAACCAGTTGAAGAACCACATGGCAGCTGTATCACCAAATGGTCGTTTCCTGGCAGCTGCAGCATTTACTGCAGATGTGAAGGTGGGATTTTATTTAAATCATCAATGAGTGTATGTGTGACCATATCTCTTGACTTAATAAGTGCTTTGTAGGTGTGGGAAATTGTGTATCAGAAAGATGGATCTGTCAAGGAGGTTTCAAAAGTTATGCAACTTAAAGGCCACAAGGTATATATATCATTCACTACCTATAACATACTCCAATTCTCCTCACTTGTCTTGCAATCCTTTCGTGTTAAAACGTATGCTATATGCTATCCAGAGTGCAGTGACTTGGTTATGCTTTTCTCCAAACTCAGACAAAGTCATCACCGCCTCAAAAGATGGTTCAATAAGACTCTGGAATATCAATGGTTAGTAGAATTGTTTTAGATATTTCCATGCGAAGCATATTCCTCTTAACATTAGGGCCTATGCAAGAACCTTGTCTTGGGATTTACAATAGATGGGAATGATTTTGGTTCATCAAACAAATAACCTGAAAGCATTGTGTGATTTGATTGAAGTTCGATATCATCTTGATGAGGATCCAAAGACTTTGAAGGTCTTCCCAATTCCACTTTGCGACTCAGGGGGCAATCCCTTGCACTATGATCGTCTCAGTCTATGTCCCGAGGGAAAGGTATTGGCAGCAACCCATGGTTCCACATTGCAATGGTTATGTGCGGAAACTGGAAAAGTGTTGGACACAGCCGAGAAAGCCCATGAAGGTAATTTGACAGTTGAAAATAGGCTCCTAAATTTCTCCTTAGTAAAATTCTTAACACGGTTGGTTGGATGCATGAATATAGGGGATATCACATGCATTTCGTGGGCACCGAGGGCTATCACAGTTGGTATGTGTCTTTTGAAGTTTGTTTCTTTGGCAGTTGTTTCGTGTGAGTTTGTGCATCTGAATTGTTAGAGTTTGTGTTGTTGGTTCAGGGGAGAAACAAGCCATGGTATTAGCAACATCAGGTGTAGACAAGAAAGTGAAGCTGTGGGAAGCTCCAAAGGCGCAGTGACAGCCTTTGTAGAGACTTTATATGCAAAGTCCTTTTGAGAAGAATACTAAACTGGAGAGAAAAAGTGTAATAGAAGAGAGAGAGAGAGGTGTTTTGATCAGACCAATCTGGATGTTTGTTTCCCAGGATTAGGATTATATTTTACGGTTTCTTTCTTCTTCTCATCTCAACAAGTTGAATTTTGCTATAAGAGTCTTCTCTTTGAGAAAACAAAGTTGAGATACTAGTAATCTGTATCCATTTGATTTGAGAAGAAATAAAACAGAAGTGTAAAACGTGAGGGCTTCAACAATAATGGGCCAAAGCCCATGAAAAAGCCCTATTAAGAGGTTCTAGGGTTTCTCCGTATCATCTTGTTGATGAGCTAGAGCAGTCAGAATTTATAGGAGAGAAAGTGTGAGAGAGGAAGCTCTGAGAATCTAGCACCATGGGGCGTATGCACAGTAGAGGGTTTGTTCTTGTTCATCATTTTCTTCGTCTTTCTCATGCAAATCTAAAATGGTGGTGATGATGATGATGGTGTTGTTTTTTGTAGAAAGGGTATTTCAGCATCGGCGTTGCCGTACAAGAGATCGTCTCCGAGCTGGCTCAAGACTAGCGCTCAGGATGTAAGATCCTATTCGATCCTATTCTCTCATATAAGTATCATCTGTATGCGAGCTTGAACGAATCTGCCTTACATAACAGGTTGATGAATCAATCTGCAAATTCGCGAAAAAGGGATTGACCCCATCACATATTGGTGTGATACTGCGTGACTCTCACGGTATTCCTCAGGTCAAGAGTGTTACAGGAAACAAGATCCTGAGGATACTCAAAGCCCATGGTGTGTTTTCATTTGATTTCCTGCTTTTTGTCACTTTTGTCCACTCTTTACTTATTGTTATCATCATTTGAACATTGCCAAGGCCTTGCTCCTGAGATCCCTGAGGATCTGTACCACCTTATCAAGAAGGCTGTGGCCATCCGTAAGCATCTCGAGAGGAACAGGAAGGACAAGGATTCCAAGTTTAGGCTTATCTTGGTTGAGAGCAGGATTCACCGCCTCGCTCGCTATTACAAGAAGACCAAGAAGCTCCCTCCTGTCTGGAAGTAGTGAGTACCGCTCTCTTTATGCATGATTGATGAGAGTATTTATCTCAACCTTGTTTAATCCTCACTTATTGCATCTGCAGCGAATCCACAACCGCAAGCACTCTTGTGGCTTAAGCTGGAGAATAGCATCGATTCTATCTACAAGTCTCTTGCTTCTCTTTTGTTTTTGATTTCATATGTATTTTGCCTCTCCTTGCTTTTGAATCTTATGCATCTCTTTTGGTATCACTTTTGGAACTATCCCTTTCTTTATAGTGAACTGAATTGACAACTCTTAGTAACTAAGAATGTAGTAATCTCGAGTTTGTGGTTCTCGTGGAGTATGTAAATCAAAGAGTATGAGCCGGCCAAAGAACCAACAGAAGAAGAAGAAGCAAGTGTTAAAAAGTTGAAACAATCACAAGAATCTCAAATAATAATAAAAAATGAGTGTTACACAGCTACAACAAATCTCATGGGATCAATCAGCAATCATCCTGCAGCTTTCTTTCCGCCGCTGTAGTACCCCAAATACCATCTCGCAAACTTCTTAAGCCCCGTTTGTAGATCTGTCGTGGGCTTGTACCCGAGCTCTCTCTGCGCCGAACTGATGTTAGCATGAGTGAAGGGCACATCCCCGTTCCTCGGCAACTTCATCATCTTCTTCTTAGCTTTCACTTTGAGCAATCTCTCCAATATACTCACCAGATCAGTCACAGGAACTGGAGACGTGTTGCCGAGATGAAACCCACCAACACGAGCGACCAAAAGGCCACCTTTGCCACGGAGGATTGCCACCGCGTACGGTGGAAGTAGGGCTTGAATTTGCCTGGAGTGGAAGGAATGTCATCGAGATGCTTCATCGATTTAATATTTACCTCTCTCAAGATCTAAACAGAATCTTCTTCTTCTTCTTTGAGGTTTCTTTCTTGGAGACGATTGGTTTGTTTGGTGAGAGTTTATAGGCACTCTGTATACAAAGGGAAGATCAAGAATTTCAAGAATTTGTTTTTCTATTTTTGGCCTCTTTTTTAATTTTCTCGGGAAACAAGTATAGTATATGATCATCATGTATCTCTATCTACTTAACACCCAATTCACGCGCAGAAGAAGATGATGGTCAAAGGGGAATGAGAGAGAGTCCAACAAACTCTTTCTTTATTCAAGTGATGAGATAGACTCCATCTTCTTCTTCTATTCTTACTTCCATCATTTCTTTCTTTCATCATTATATTATACTTAGGAGATTAAATATGGGGAGATTGGCCGTTGCTACTATAATTATCTTATGGTTCATCAATTATCGAATCAACAATCAATATTTCATTCATCAAGTCCGATGCACTAATAAAAAATGATAATACTTGTTTCGATGCAGCCCAAGACTCGTTTTGAACTCAGTTGCCCGGGTGGGCTTTTAATCCTTAACTCGTTTTGGTTAAATGTTTTCTTTTTTGGCCCATGTTTTTCCTTTTAGCCCATTGGGCTTTCCGAGTTCGTTCTTTGATAGCATTCATGAGCTCGGGGCGGCTCTTGGTTGCTTCCGTAAATGAACTGAGGAAAATTTAGATATGCAGTGAGATTTTTCGAAAGTGAGACGGAGACGTTAGGGTTTGAATGCGTCCATTCTCGCCGCGTAACGTGCAAGGTGATACTCAGCTTACAGAGTTCAAACTCGATGGTTCGAACTGCCCAATTGCGAGATGATACTCAGCTTAAAACTTATAGTTATATAGCGCGCTGTTAATTTATGAGGTCGCAGGGACCGATTCTGACCACTCTCGGCCACTCAAGGTATAATTGGCCATTTTGACCACTCGAGGAAATTTTGGGGCTAAGGACAGGGTCCGAGCAGATGTTGCAATGCTCCGGACTGAAAACTAATAAGGAGTGCGAAGTGGGGCGGCTGAACTCCTTTGAGGGAGCTGCCTACGTACCCGATCAAGGAATCAAGTCTTTACGTAGTTCGATTTTTAAATACACTCTGCAGTATTATTTTTTGAGATTCATAGCGTTCCATGACCTCTTCACTGGTGTTCGTTTCATGTTTTCGAGTTTGTAGACTCCATTTCGCACAACTTGTGTGACACGGTATGGGCCTTCCCAATTTATGCCGAGCTTTCCGACATTGAGTTCTTGAGTATTTTCTTGGACATTACGCAAGACCATGTCGCCAACTTCGAAACGTCGGATCTTAACCTTCGAATTATAGTATTGAGCTGCGATCTGCTGATAATCCTGCATTCGGATTAAAGCTTGGTCACACCTCTCTTGAATGAAATCGATATTATCGAGCAGCATTTGCTCATTCTGTTCGCTGTCCGTTGGACACAGAGATCAGCGTAAGCTCGGAACCGAGACTTCCGCGGGCACCATGGATTTTATCCCGTAGGCTAAAGAAAAGGGGGACTGGTTAGTTGCCCTATGGGGCGTTGTGCGAAGTGCCCACAACACACATGGGAGCTCGTCAGCCCAGGTCCCCTTCTTAGCGTTCAATCTCTTTTTGAGGTTGGCAAGGATGGTCTTGTTCGCCGCTTCAGCTTGTCCGTTCCCTTGGGGGTAACGGGGGGTGGACTTGCTTAGACGTATATGCCATCTTTTGCAAAAAATTTCGAACCTTTTAGAGATGAATTGCGATCCATTATCGGTCACAATTTCAAACGGGAGGCCATGGCGGCAAATGATGTGTTTCCAAACGAACGTTTCGACCTCGTTCTTGGTTATGCTTCCATATGCTTCGGCCTCTATCTACTTCGAGAAGTAGTCGGTGAGGACTAGGATTTATTCCCGATTGTTAGACGGGCACATCCATAGACCATCTCATGAAAGGGTATGGGGCCGAGATGGAAGATAACAGCTCGGTCGGTTGGTGAATAATAGGCGCATGCTTTTGGCACTAGTCGCAGCGAGCTGCGTACTGTTCGCAGTCGGCGATGATCGTCGGCCAATAAAACCCTTGTCGTTTGATATTTATGGTCAATGCCCGACCACCGGAGTGGTTTCCGCACGTTCCCTCTTGCACCTCTTGCATTATGGCAGTAGTATGTGCCCCCCAAACGCAGGTCAGGTAAGGGTCGGAGATGCTGCGTTTATAGAGTTTGTCGTGAATAATGCAAAATCGTGCGCTCAGTACACCAAGCTTGCGAGCTGCCCATTTGTCAGCGGGCAGGGTGCCGAGCTGAATGTACTGGAGGATTGGATTTCGCCAGTCGGGATGCAGGCTCGAGGTCGCATCTTCGTGTTCAGGTGGGATTGGGATCGTATGATTGGAAGCTGCACCCGCGGGGTCAGGCTCGATATCAGGAGGGCTAACCGTGGGGGCCGCTGGCTCGTTACGTACGTTAGGTGTGGGTGAGGTCGAAGCTCTGCTCGCATCAGCTGGGATTGGTTCGGGCGCAGTTAAGCGAGCTGCGTCAGCTTTACGTTGTTGGCTCTTTGTGACTATGTCAACCATCTCGGACTTTGCCGGAATGTGTATGCTTGGTTTTTCTATTTCTTCCACGAGAATGATTCGGTTGAGTTTTGGGTTGGATGTCGAGGCGAGTGCGGCCAAGGCATCCGCAGACGAATATTTCCCGCGAGGAATTTTGGTCAGCTCGAATTTGTTAAGTTTCTGCGATAACTCTTTAGCGATCTGGAGGTAAGCTTCCATTCACTCATCCTTGGCCTCGTACTCGCCGTTGAATTGGTTAGCAACTAGCTGAGAGTCGCAGAAAGCCATGACTTTCATGCCCAATAGCTATTGCTAACCTAATTCCTGCGAGCAGAGCCTCGTACTCGGCTTTGTTGTTCAAGGCGTGGAAACCAAGTCATAAAGATTGCTCGATTACCTCCCCAATAGGAGTAATTAGCCGGATGCCTATGCTGGACCCTTGCCGGGACGAGGCTCCGTCAACATGAAGTGTCCATTTATTATGGGCTACCTGTTCGGTGATAGTTTCTGGGGCGAGCTCGATGATAAAATCGGTGAGGACTTGAGACTTTGCACTCACCCTCGGGTGGTATTCGATGTGGTACTCGTTGAGCTCGATTGCCCATTTGGCCAGTCTGCCCGACTGGCTCGGACTGTGCAAGATAGTTCGGAGTGGTTGCGAGGTCATTACAGTAATAAGGTGCGATTGGAAATATGGCCGAAGTTTGTGGGCTGAGGTAACAACCGCTAACGCTAACTTCTCCATAGTGGAATATCTAGTTTCGGCATCGAACAGCGTTTTACTCACATAAAAGATTAGCTTTTGTTCGTTGCGCTCTTCGCGCACTAGCACTCTGCTCACGGCCACCAATGAAACGGCTACATAGAGTAATAAAGTTTCCCCGTATACCGGTTTGGCGAGGTCCGGGGGATTTGTTAAGTATGTTTTGAGCTCGCTGCGTATTTGTCGTCCCAAAGAAACTTTTTGTTTCCGCGGAGAAGGTTATAAAATGGGAGACACTTGTCGGTCGACCTCGATATAAACCGGTTCAAGGCCGCTATTCGACCAGTCAATCGTTGCACTTCGCGTGTATTTTTAGGAGATGGCATATCGAGGATTGCTCGGATTTGCCCAGGATTCGCTTCTATTCCTCTTTTCGTTACTAGGTAACCGAGGAATTCGCCCGAAGATACTCCAAAAGAACACTTGGTCGGATTCAATTTTATGGAGTATTCGTTCAGGATTTTAAAACATTCTCTTAAGTGAGAGACGTGGTTGTCTTCGTTTGATGACTTCACGAGCATATCGTCGATATACACTTCCATTGTCTTACCAAGGTGATCGGAAAACATTTTGTTGACGAGGCGTTGGTAGGTCGCCCCGGCGTTTTTGAACACCATATAACAGAAGGTGCCCTTCTCGGTTATGAAGGCGGTTTTCTCTTAGTCCTCGGGATGCATTAGGATTTGGTTATATCCTGAAAAGGCATCCAAGAAGGATAAGAGTTGGTGGCCGGCTGTCGCTTCGACCAACCGGTCGATGTGCGGTTGTAGGTAGCTATCTTTCGGACAGGCCTTGTTGAGATCGGTGAAATCGATGCAGATTTGCCACTTGCCGTTTTTCTTTTACACGACGACGGGATTAGCGAGCCAATCGGGATATTTGACTTCTCTGATGGAATCGGCTTTAAGTAGCCTTTCACCTCGTCTCCGACTGCTTTGGCTCGGTCGGGACCCAATTTTATGCGCTTTTGCTTAATGGGCCCAAAAGTCGGGTCGATATTCTGTTCGTGCGAGGTAACATCCAAGCTAATGCCTGGCATATCAGCAGTCGACCAAGCGAAGGTGTTCTTATTTTCTTTCAAGAACTTAATGAACTCGTTTTTGGAGTTCGGGTGTAAGCTCGGCTCCGATGCCTACACACCTGTCTTTGTTTGTCTCGTTGATACATATTTACTCGACGTGTTCGCGAGTCGGGGCCTTCTGTTTTTCGAGCTCGACCTTCGGAGCCTTGGGGTATAGCTCTTTAACCTTCGGTAATTGCTATTTCGGGTCTTGGGCCATTCTGTGGCCCCCGAGATAATAGATGCGAGCTGCGGCCTGACTTCCTTAGATGGTTCTTTGTGTTCCAGCCAATCCTGGGAATTTCAAGCATTGGTGGTAGGTTGACGGAATGGCTTTCATGAGATATAACCATGGCCTGCCTATGATTTTATTGAAAGGCGCAACTCGGTCGACAACCGTGAATGTGACCATATGGATCACATCGGCTATCGCCACTGGTAACTTTATTGTCCCAAGGGACATGGTGGTTTTGCCAAAAAAACCAACCAGCGCGGCTAACGGCCTTCCAGCTCGGATTTTGGAATGCCCATTTGACTTAACGTACTGCTAAAAATCAGATCGACCGAGCTTCCGGTGTCAACCATTATTCTCGATACCACGCAATGGCCGATATCGAGCTCGATGACCAGAGCATCGTCATGTGGTGTGTCGAGGTTCGCGGTTTCGCTATCGGCGAAAATAAGCTTGGAGTCCATTCCCGCGTACTGAGCGTGTTCCTTTGAGGTTGCCCTCCTCTAGTAGGCCTTAACCGAATTGACGGAGCCTCCACAGATTTGAGATCCGCCAAGGATAAAATCAACTCATTTTGGTGGAGCTGACGAGGTGGATTCTTTTTTTTTCGAATTGAGGCATGCTCCAAATATAGTCAATTCTCTTTTTTGGAATGTCGGCTGGTATTTGGTTTTCCTCAATTTCCACATCGTCCTCTTCTCCTTCCTCGTCCACTTCGACAAGGTCTATCCGCCTTCTGGGTGCTGGTTTTGTCACTGCGTAGCCATCACCAACAGAGGACCCTCTCGCTTGGCCGAGGTTGGTCGGTTCGAAATATGTTTTAGAATCTTGGTGGTGATATCACCGTCTGCTGCTTCGGTGCGAGCCGACTCATTCCTGGGTCTTGGCTTGTATTTTTCGTTTTCAGCGAGCAGCTCGAGGTCCAGTTCACCCTGTTCGAACTTATTCACTAGCAGGTCCCTTACACCCCTACACTCTCGTGTAGTGCAATTGGTCTCTTTGTGAATAATGCAGTATTTATCCTCGCCTTCGTTTTGCCAGACGTAGGGATTCTTTTCAACGTTTTAATTCGACTGGTGCTGGTAAGACGGTTTCTGATCGAACTGATCCCTTTTTGCAAACTTATTCAGTCCGCTCGACTTTGAGCTTGATGAACTGAGTGACTACTGGAAGTTGGCATATTTCTTAGCAAGTGCTAGTTTCTCGTCTTCACCCATTGCCCAATTCGTTGCCCAGTGCAAAGCATCATCGATGCTAATAGGGGCGTTCACTATCAGATCTTTCTGGAATCTGGACTCGTGCCATAGCCCTTGCCTTAAGGCGGCTAGAGCTGTACTGTCGCTCATTCCCGGGACCCGAGATTTTACTTGTTTAAACCTCTGAATGAAGTCCAAAGTGGTTCATCGGGAGCTTGGGACAAAGCCCATAAGCTCGCGTCGGAGGTGTTGTTCTCGATGAACAACGAATAATGTTTCAGAAAAACGGTCGAGAGTGTTTTGAAACAATCGATGGAGTTGGGCTGCAAAGTGGAAAACCACTCCAAAGTCGCGCCTCCGAGGTTCTCGACAAAGTACCGGCAATAGCCAGCATCTTTAACGTTGTCATTGAGATGAGCTCGCGAGACAACGATGGTGGAAGCAGTCAGGTGTGCTTTCGGATCGGTCTTTCCCTCGTAAAGGGGAAGACGCAACTCTTTGTTGCTACAGAATCAAGCTCGAGCGATTCTGTCAGTGAATGGAGTTCTGCTCGTCTCGCTGATGATTTTATCGATCTCAGGAGCCGAGCTCGTTGCTTGATGGATCTGGGAGCGGAGCATACGGATATCCTCATCATTCTGGGATATCATATGTGAGAGAGCAGCAATCGTGTTTGATTGGTCGACCTCTCATCCCCCAGTTCGGTTGAACATGATTTCAGTTCGCCTCGGGTCTCGAAGCGGCGGTGATAACACCGTATTTTGACCGCTTTTTAGTACTATTTTTATAGGTTTTTAATTAATAAATTAGTTGTTTTAAGTGTTTTATTAGTGTTTTTAGTGTTTTCTAGTTTCAAGAGACGTTTCAGGTAATTTTAGGAAAAATGAAACAAAAAGGAGCAAAAAGCAACAAATATGGAAACAAGGACTATTTCCGTGATGAAAATCTTTGGCAATCGTTAGCCGACTTCTAGACCGCTAAATTGGACGAATATTATACCCAAAAATAGCTTATTGAGTTAAGTTTTATCTCCAAGGGGTTTCGTATCAATTGGACCAGTGGTTCGTGAGATATCCTAATTTTAGTGAAGACATGTCCAGCAGATACTAAACCGAGCGAGCCCAAGATGAAGTTAACCAAAGAACCGGGCCAAGCCATGACTCCACAGCCCATAACCGACGCATTGAACCATTGAGGAGTTTCTCTTGACCTGCGCACGAAACCCTAGCTCCTTGAGAGACTTGAAGCCCTAGATCAACACATATAAATACACGACTTCACCTTTGATTTCGAGCAGAGCCGAGGGCAGCCTCCTTCACCTTCACCAAGTTCTTCGACAAAACCTCTTATTTTAATTTTTTTTGTAAAAATATGTAAAATTGATACAAAAATCGATTTTACAATCGCAACGTTTTTGTTTGTAAAGAAAATTCTCTAAATAAAAAGCTAACGAAATTTTTACAAAGATTGCTCATCTTGAGGCAAACCAAATCTCCATGAAAGATGCATATCTTCCCTTTCCATCATCTCTAATCGTCGAAATGCGATTACGGAAGCTTTTGTCAGTCATTGAGGCGAGACGAAGAGAAGGAATACTAGGCTCGCCATGTCTCCTTCCGTTACGCTGCCGCCATATCGTATGAATTGCCACCTGAAATGCATAACGCACCAAGAACAAGGCCGGTTTTGGTAATGTGTTGTCCACAATGAGTTTCATCACATCCCCCCAAGCAAATGCAAATTTATCTCCTAGTAGCTGTTTCACAAGCATTTCCCACACTTCTTTTGAGTAAGAGCACTCAAAGAAAAGGTGGTTACGGCTTTCCACATCATCATTGCACAAACCACACATGGGATTAATTCCCATATTCCAAGACAACATTCTATCACCGGTGCTCAAACGGTTCAGAGTAGCAATCCACACAAGAACAGAGTATTTCGGAGTGGCCTTGGGGAACCATACACCTCTATACCAGTCCTTATGTGGTTGTGCCTCTCTAATAGCTTTCCATGTCTCATGCGTATTTAAACATGGTCGAAATGTGTCCCGTTTACCTTTCCAAAGCACAACATCATCTTGCCCAGATTGCCTTATGCTACGGAACATGTCCAGCTGGTCCTCAATGTTGTTTAAGATCTCCACTCGATGCCTTCTTCTCCGTCGAGTGGTTGCTTCAGCGACTGTTGAATAGAGTTGAATGCCCATGTCGATACAACCTCTCGTTCCAACAATGTCCAACAATCTGCCCATGGGAGACCACGAGTCATACCAAAACATAGTGTTATGGCCGCCTCAGATGTCCACTTTAACGAACGTTCCAGCTAGGTCCCGATACTTTAAAAGTTTTTTCCACACCCAAGAACCGAGCGAGCTGCTCTCCTTTAAGGACCAGAACGAGCCCTTCCTAATAAGGTAAATCCGAATCCATTGCACCCAAAGAGAGTTAGATGACACAATTCTCCAAATAGGTTTCAAACACGATACCTTGTTTGCTTCTTTTAACGATTTGATTCCCAAACCTCCTTCCTCTTTAGGTAGACATTCATCCTTCCATGCTACTTTGGCTTTCTTAGAATTTAACTCAGGGCCCGACCACAGAAAATATGCACACAACTTATCAATTTATTTGATGCAAGCACATGGCAACCGAAAGGCCGAAATCCAAAAATTCGTGAGACTGCGAATAACTGAATTTATGAGCTGTAAACGGCCTGCAAAAGAGAGTTGCCTAGCACTCCACGTCCCTATTCGTGATCGGATCTTCTCTAGCAAAGGATTATAGTCATCCACCGTCATTTTCTTCATCAATAGAGGAAGCCCGAGATATCTAACCGGTAATAAACCAGCAGCAAATGGAAAGCTTTCCAAAATCTCCTCCTTATCTCTATCAATCACACCAGCCATCAAAAGAGTAGATTTCTCAAGGCAAATGTTCAATCCCGAGACCTCAGCAAACCGCTTAAAAACCTCCAAAATCCCTTCAATCGAACGTTTTCTCCCATCCGTGAAAACCAATAAGTCATCCGCAAAGCAAAGATGCGTAAGTCTCAATGTTTTACAATATGGATGATAACCAAAAGTACAGACAGCAGCTCCTTTATCGATCATCTTTGACAAAACATTCATGCAGATTACAAATAAATACGGAGATAATGAGCATCCTTGACGCAACCCTCGTTCACTCATAAACAGGCCCGCTAACTCCCCATTGACTTGGACTGAGAAAGATGCCGTGGTGACACAAAACTCTATCCAGCGAATGAATTGTTGCAGTAGCTTAAGCGCATATAACGTGGCGAAGAGGAAAGGCCATTGAACTGAGTCAAACGCTTTGGAGATGTCAATCTTCATTGCGCTTCGAGGAGAAACCGAATCCTTATGATAGTTCTTCACTAACTCACTGGCCAGCAGCACATTTTCCATGAGCATTCTATCCTTAACGAACGCTGATTGATTAGGAGAAATAAACTTCGGGAGGAGTTTCTTGAGCCGATTTGCTAGGATTTTTGAAATAATCTTGTAAACTACATTACAGCATGATATCGGTCTATAATCTTTCATTTCTAAAGCTTGACTCATTTTTGGGATCAATGCCAAAATAGTGGTATTAACCCCCTTCGGAATGAAACTCGTCAAAAAGAAAGATTGGACAGCAACAACCAAATCTTTACCTATAATGTGCCACGAGTCCTTGAAGAACTCCACGGTGTAGCCATCTGGACCCGGAGATTTATCGGATGGCATTGCGAAGAGAACCTCTTTAACTTCCTTGTATGTTACTTCCTTTATCAAACGCTCAGCGTCCTCAACATCACATTGAAAATTCAGTAAAGACTGCAGCTTCTCCTCCGTAATACCGTGATAATTATCAGGCTTTAATGTTAAAAAATTATGAAAATGTGACTCGGCCACCATCTTCATTTCCTTCTGCGAATCAATAACATCCCCAGCAGGTGTCTTGATTTCTTTAATAGCATTACGCGCCTTCCGAACTGTTACTGCTCTGTAGAAACTTTTATTATTGCCATCTCCAACCTGAAGCCAATGGAGTTTTGACTTTTGTTTCAAATATTTCTCCTCAACATCTGCTAAAGTGCTCCATCTCAAAAAAACCCTCTCTTCCACAACCATTGACAATGAGGATGGGTTCTTAACAGTTTCCTCTTGACGAGCACACAACTCTACATAAGCTTGCCTTGTTCGATGTGTTAAATCCCCTATCAGTTTCCTCCCTAACCGCTTTAACTCCGGCTTTAACCCTTTCAGTTTCTTTGAGAAACGGAACATAGCATATGTGGAATGATGAAGTTCCTCTGTTTCTTCCCAATATTTCTCCATCACTTGTCCAAACTCAGGGACCTTTGAGACCGCATTCACAAATTTGAAAGGCTTGCGATGCTTTATCTTATCTACAGAAATTTTAATCCGACAATGCAAGTGATCCGAGCAACCTCCTGCCTCAAAAACTCCATAAGCTTCCTCATAATCGGTTAACCAAACATTATTCACCAAGCCTCTGTCCAGCGTTTTACATATTAATTCCTCTTGTCTCTTGTTACACCATGTATAGAGCGGACCATGAGTCTGCATATCCGTTAAAGAACAGTAATTCACCACATCCTGAAAATCTCGCATCCCCACAGGTACCACCGGAGACACTTCATAAGAAGAGTGTTCCTCAATGTCGAGAATCTTGTTGAAATCACCAAAAATTATCCATGGCTTATTTCTAAACAATGGAGATTTATGATGACTCCTAAGATCATCCCACAACATTTTCCTTTCCTCAGGAGTATTCAATGCATAAACAAAAGAGCAAAAAAACTCTCTTTCCAAACCTTCTAGCAGCACCGAACATGTAACCAACTGACTACTTGTGAAACAAAGAGTCACTCGAACATTTGGTCTCCAAACAACCCATATTCTTCCTCTTCTATGAGAATCATAGTTTGAAAGATATGACCAGTCACGAAAAACCTCTTTAACAATACCATCAACCTTCCTCTCCTTCACTCTTGTCTCCAAAAGACACCCAAATTGCAAATCATACTTATTTACCCAATTACGGACAACGGAATGTTTAGTTAACTTGTTGAAACCACGAACATTCCAAAAGAAGCTCGACATTAATGATTAGAGGGGGAAATCCTTTTACTCACACCATCTTGGGTTTGATCCCTTGAAGTTTGAGCGTTCGGATTTGTGACATACTTGTGTGCGGTTTTGGAATTCCGTGGCAAGGTCTGGCGAGGAAAGAATTCCACCTGACTAGCCCCCGGTTTCTTTTTCTTTTTTCCAGTCTCGGCTTGGACAACCACCATAGCCTCTGAAGCTTTGTTTTTATCTTCTTTTGGAGAAGTAACTGTTTCCTCCTCAATCTGCGTTTCTTCTACTTCTTCACCATCCGTCTCTACTGCATTCTCTCCTTCATCTAAGCTTAAAGCAGAGTAAGAATTAGAGAGCATTGACTGGACTGGTGAAATTTCCCCCGCGTTCCTCTCCGAGGCTTTTGAAGATTTTGTTGGCGTGATCCATACCGAATCATCCTCTGTTTCAGTAACCTCTGTTTTTTTATTCAAAGGAGATTTCTCTTCAACAATCACTCCCTTGTTAGACTCTGGTCCATTCTCTGCAATAAATAACGTCTCTTGACTTTTCCTAGCCGGAGAAGATTCCCCAACAACCATTTTTTCCAAAACCACACGAGCATAACTAACATTCTTTGCAGGTGATTTTTCTTTATCTTTCTTTTTACCAACCACACATGTATTATTTCCATGACCCCACTTGCCACACCTACCACATCTTGGTGGAAGCCAAGGATAAGTGTAAGTGATTTCCGTGTCCAGCTCACCCTCCTCTTCTCCGGTGAAAGAGAAAGAAGTTGGTAATTCTTTCGTCAAATCTGCAATAACAAACAGCTGCGCCTCCTCCAGATTTTCGCATGCCTCTGTTGTTGGATGAACACGATCCAATTTCCCTACACCCGAGGCTAGAAACTCCAACCCCTTATCCGTATACATAGAAGGCGACACATTTTTAAGAATCACCCAAAGCGGTATTGAGGACAATGCCGGCTGAGCTTCTTCCGCAAAAGGAGTCCACTTCGAAACCACCATAGGAATACCAACAATATTCCACATTCCCCGGTTCAGCACACGATTCCTCATCGTTGCATTTCGAATTCGGAACTTAACCGTTTCCATATTGACCACTGAAACATCGATCAAATTCGTTTTATCCCCAAGTCTCCAAATATTATTCACAATCTTGTGAATTTTGTTACATGAGGAGCAGCATTAAGAAATTTTCCGACAATGAAATCATCCCAAAGAGGTTTTGCATCTTTAAAAACATCTTTAGGGACAACAACCTTACGTTCCCCATTCATCTCCGTAAAAACGTAGTCCTTACGGTTGTACTCCTTTTTTGGACCACTTTGGCCCATGATTTCTTCTCCCCCAAACTTACCGAGGACTTCTCCTTCTCCCCTGAAACAGGGACAATCATAGTCTGCGCCACATCTTCCACTTTCTGATCTTCCCCAACCCTCATACCTTCGTCCAACAATCCCTTCTCCTTTGAACTCATCTGCTCATCTCCAGACAAACCTCCTGTAACCTTCAAACCCACGAGCTTTACCGACGCTTCCGGAACCACCTCCTCCGATGACCGTGGCGGAGATCCCGCCGGCGGCATCAGTCTTCAACGAGAAGAAACCCTAGAAATCGATAACACTAATCACCTCCAGAATCTCCCTTGCCACGTCAGCCTTGTGACGAAATTTTTTTTTTTTTAAAACACCTTCATAAGCAGATCGGCTCGTGCAATAGAAAAACACCTTCACGTTACTTTGTCTATTTAAAAGTTTTCGTTACTTTCTTTCTTCTTTTTCTCGTCGCTACTATAGTCTTTCAATTTAGTTTTCAAAGGGAGACGTCTACTTCATCACATCAAAACCAGAGAAGTGTTCCGAACCCTATTTGCTATTTCCCTATTTCATCTTTACTTATGAATCTATTTAATTTTATTGCTTCGTTCGTTTGCTTTATGTCAGAGTAGTTATATTGTTGGGTTTAAGGGTCTTCAAAGGGGTGTTATGTTTCGTTGATTTGAATTGTTGAAACTGAGTTTGCTTGATTAAAGTTCTTCGTTCTAAGTTTAGTCTTAATGCATATTGCTAGAGTAGCTAACTAGTGATTGATCTAAAGTCGATTCACCCACCAAAAGTGTTGTTGCATCGCTCGAACTAACCTAGACGAGCTCCGTGTTATAACCTGCGATAGTTGAGTTATAGGATGGTGTGAACGTATCAAACCTGAACCTACTGTGTGTTTAACTTCGTGATAACCTGCGGTAGTTGAGTGATTAAGTTGTTAAGCATAAGTGATAGATACTTCGGAAGCAGATTTATCATATTATCGTGTCTTGAGTTTAAAGAACATAACAAAATCAGCATCCTCTAGTTCGATTTCTCTTAGTCAAAACGTTGCATGAACCCCAATGAATTCTCCGCTGCCCAACACCTAGTCTATTAATCTTTAAATCCGATTCTATTTGTTTTAATTTACCGTTTTTTAGTTCCGTTGACCTTCCGAAAAACCAACCAAAAATCCCTTATTATTGATTGTCTAGCCTAATTCTCTCTAGGAAAAATTGTTGTGTATCTTATTAGTCTCTGTGGGATCGATACCTTAAGTACTACAATAGATTGTTGTGCACTTGCAGTTGTTCATTGTGTCTATTTAGGGAAAACCTTAACACACATCAGGCGGCGGTCTAGGTAGGCCAGTATTCCCTTCAAGGGTGCGGTCGTCAGTTCGACCATTTCCTCCATCAGGAGTCGTGTTTAGCAGTCCGCCACTATCTTGGCTTTCCGTCCCACGGGGTGTGTCCGAGGACGAGCCGTGCAGAATGTAACCGCCGTTCCCATTGAAATGCATCCCGTAAGTCGGTTGGATCAACGAGCCGTTCGGCCCCATGAAACCCGGGGGTACAGAGATATTCTCCAGATTATTTTGGCCTCGCGGAGTCGTAGTGTCCCTGCGAAGCTGACTCGGGGCCACATGCGTGACTCGTGAACACTGCTCGATTGAGGGCTGGCTGTTCATTTCTGCCAGCCGAGCAGAGGTTTCCTCATAGCTCGTCACGCGAGCAACGAGCGTTTGAGAAGTTTCCTCTTGAGCGGTCGTTTTCTCAACCAGAGAGGTTAGCATAGCTCGGATATCGGACAGGTCATTAGGAGCTTGATTGCTTTGCTCGTTTAGTTCGATAGACATCGTTCCAACTGGCCTTAAGGAATAGGCTTTTCGCGTTAGAAGATTTACTTGTCCCCACAGACGGCGCCAAATGTGGATCCAAGATCCGCACTTTATTTATTTATTTGTGGAAACAAATAACGATGAGTTAAATCTTCGTTAATAAGACTAAAAACTTTAGGAAGTTGGACGAATATGATGAAATGAGAATGTTATTGATGATCGGTGTGGGGGTCGAAACCAACACAACTAGAATTTGTAAGAGTTCTAGGGAAGCTTGTGAGATTTCTATGGTAAGCTAGGGTTCAAGAAAGATGTCAAGAGATTGTTTATTGCTCAGCAAAGCTTTGAGTACAAGTGTTTGTATTGAAATTGCGGATCCCCCTAGGGTTTGTACAAGAGGTCTATTTATACTATGTCTATGTCGGCTCGGTCTTCCCAAATCCTGACGAAGTAAATTGAACCGATATGGGCTTCGTGCACATGGCCTTGGAAAACATCCGTGGGCCAAAGGCGGTGCTGGAGCGAGGATGAGATCGGCGAGTGGGGAGAAGCTGTGCTCGGCTCCTCCTATGCGAGCCCGCGGTCGGCCATACACCGAGTCCGCGGTCGGGCGGATGCATGCGAGCCCGCAGTCGGCCACGATCCGAGTCCGCGGTCGGGTGCTGGACGAAGCCATGGTCGCCGAGGACCAAGGTCATGGTCGGCCCCGTGCCGAAGCTAGGGTCGGCCCTGGTGCTGAGTCCGAGTCCACGGTCGGGCGGATGCATGCGAGCCCGCGGTCGGCCACGATCCGAGTCCGCGGTCGGGTGCTGGACGAAGCCATGGTCGCCGAGGACCGAGGCCATGGTCGGCCCCGTGCCGAAGCTAGGGTCGGCCCTGGTGCCGAGTCCGAGTCCACCACCATCTGCCATGCCTCAGACCATCCTCCTTCATTGTGAGCTTTGCTTCGCGTGCAGACTTAGGGAACACTTCACCACGTTTATTGAAAGTCCGGAGAGCCATCATCCTTGAATGCTTGATTTTGAATGTTAATGCTAAGCGGGTGAAAACCGACCCCAACAGTTAGCCCCCCAGCTCGGTAGTGCGAGAGATAGCAGTGCCGAGTTAAAAGATGTGTTAAGGAGCAGCGTTAACATTTGGAAGCAAGGCTTTCGCCTGCTCTTTCCTGCAGTACTTTCAAGTAATCATCTTGTTCAGCATTCCCTCTCAAGTTCACTTAACGATGTGGAGCATGAACTCGGAAAACACTAGATGGTGGCCTCGTTAAAACCTTAGTAGGGAAAACCCTTTGGGACAAAACCACTACTTAAGGGAAAAGAGTGCCACGCATAATGACGAGGGGATTTGAACAAGGAACTTGGTCAATTGCTCATGAATGAGGCTTTGTTTGCTCATGAATGAGGCTCTGTTTGCTCATGAATGAAGCTTGCTCTTGGTCAATCGCTCATGAATGAGGCTTTGTTTGCTCATGAATGAGGCTCTGTTTGCTCATGGATGAGGCTTCGCTTGCTCATAAATGAGGCTTTGTTCAAAGTCAAGGCGTTGGCCTATCATTTCTCAAAGTGGTAGAAAATGACTTCATACAGGAGGTTTTAAGACTCCGTAAATGTTCTGAAGATTTTAAGACTTCATGCTTCCTTTGCTGAAGCTGCTATGTTTCCTGCAGAAAAGTTTTTGCTCATGAATGAGGCTTTGTCAAGGCTGTGAAAACGCAAATGCGCTCACGCTCTTTATCTGCCAACGTTGCCGTTGGGCTTTGTAAAATGGTGCTGCTCTTCTAGACACGTCTGTCCGAGAGCAAGTTCACCTTGAGTTCGACCAGCGCTTGTCTTGGGTTTCAGAGTGACACGTTCAAGTATAATCTGAACGGAGGTCACTAGCAGCTGCGTTACCAACGACGTTGTTGGGTTTCTGAGTGATCAGAGGGTCATCCGGAGACGATTCTGAACACTGGAATTTATATAGCGCGCTGTATCCGTTGTGGATGTCATTGTGTTCGTATCTCTACACTATTGCTGTGGCCAGCAGCAATAGATGTAGAACGACTCTACTCGAATAAAGCTTTGATCGGTCCGTAGAGGACAAGCTGTTCTCATGGTGAGTGCTGTGGCGAGTGTTTGTTGTGTGACGATGAGGTCGTCACTGGGGTTGGTGTCGTGTGAGCTCATCTGGAAGGAGGCTGAAGTGAAATGTAATTCCCCCCCTTTTGATGGAGGGGAGCAACTGAACCTATCCGAAGACAGGCTGCCTACGTACCCTTTGCAGGGATCAAGTCGCCTCGTAGTTCATTGCAAGAGCTTCTAAGAGGGTGGTGGTGTCACAGCGGACTGGATGAGCTCGTCCGCGTGCTTGGTTTTCCCGTCCCTCTTAGCGCGGACTTCTTCTTCGCTTCGAGCGAAGTCTGTAGCGCGGTGGAGAGCGTCTTGGATAGTCGCATGTGGGTTGACAGTCAACTCCTGCCAGAATGGAGAGGGGCATCGAAGCGCTCCTCTCAAGGCCTCCAGTGCGGACGTGTTGGTAACACCGTCCACTTTTGACAGCGTATGCTTGAATCTTGTCACGAAAGACCGCAGGCTTTCGTTCTCTCCTTGCTTGTTTGTCCACAGCTCCGCATCATAGATCTTTCTTTCAGCGAAGATGTTGTAGTGCTGCACAAACATCTCTGAGAGTTGATGGAAGGTGTGGATTGATTTCTTCTCCAGCTTGTAGAACCACTGGAGGGCAGGCCCTTTGAGGCTCTCTACGAACAGCTTGCAGTAGCCAATGTCCTTCTCGGCTTCTGTGAAGTTTGCCCTTCCTAAGGCGACTTCGAATTCCATCAGGTGGATAGCAGGGTCGGTGGTCCCCTCATAGACCGGGAGCTTGACCTTTCCGGGGTCGGAGATTTGAGTCCTCGCGACCCTCTCAGCGAAGGGTGTGTTCCGTGCCCTCTCGAGCACAGAGGCGATCCCAGGAGCCTTCGCCGTGCTCCTGTACATTTGTTGTTGGGTAGCCTTTAGATCAGAGGCGACCTGATCTAACTGGGCTTTCAGCGCAGCGATCTCTCCGTCTCGGGAGCCTTGCGGAGCCCTGCGCTCTTGTTCCCTCATGTAAAGCTCTGCTACGGTTGGAGCTCCTCCTCCATAAGCCATAGCGTTGCCAGCAGTTGTGTCGGTTCGGGCTCGCCTCCGAGGGGGGTGACCTTCGTCTGACTCTCCCATCACGCGCTCAGGAGTTGGATCGAAATCCCGACGAGGTGGTGGTGGAGGCAAGTCCTCCGGATCCGTTCTATCGGCCCGAGGCGGCAGCTCCTCGCATCGATCCCTTCGATTAACTCGGGTTGTGGCAAAGCTGAGGCGTGTTGGACGAACACGGGACCTCTTGCGCATCTGTCTCTTGAGCGCTTGCAGCTCGCTCGCCGTATCTCCAGTTTTCTTCATCAGAGTCTCGAGCATCTGCTTGATTTGTGTGAGATCTGCTGCGTTGTTAGCAGCGCGAGGCGCAGTGTTTTCCATGGAGTTGCTTCTGTCTTCGTCGTGCTGGTGAGACGAAGATCCTTCGTTGCTCATGGTATTGCTTGACATCTTGGTGGCGTGATGAAGAAACCCTAACTCTTGAGCGTCAGAAATTCTCTGTGTCCCCTTAGTCGGCGCCAAATTGTGGGGGTCGAAACCAACACAACTAGAATTTGTAAGAGTTCTAGGGAAGCTTGTGAGATTTCTATGGTAAGCTAGGGTTCAAGAAAGATGTCAAGAGATTGTTTATTGCTCAGCAAAGCTTTGAGTACAAGTGTTTGTATTGAAATTGCGGATCCCCCTAGGGTTTGTACAAGAGGTCTATTTATACTATGTCTATGTCGGCTCGGTCTTCCCAAATCCTCACGAAGTAAATTGAACCGATATGGGCTTCGTGCACATGGCCTTGGAAAACATCCGTGGGCCAAAGGCGGTGCTGGAGCGAGGATGAGATCGGCGAGTGGGGAGAAGCTGTGCTCGGCTCCTCCTATGCGAGCCCGCGGTCGGCCATACACCGAGTCCGCGGTCGGGCGGATGCATGCGAGCCCGCGGTCGGCCACGATCCGAGTCCGCGGTCGGGTGCTGGACGAAGCCATGGTCGCCGAGGACCAAGGTCATGGTCGGCCCCGTGCCGAAGCTAGGGTCGGCCCTGGTGCTGAGTCCGAGTCCACGGTCGGGCGGATGCATGCGAGCCCGCGGTCGGCCACGATCCGAGTCCGCGGTCGGGTGCTGGACGAAGCCATGGTCGCCGAGGACCGAGGCCATGGTCGGCCCCGTGCCGAAGCTAGGGTCGGCCCTGGTGCCGAGTCCGAGTCCACCACCATCTGCCATGCCTCAGACCATCCTCCTTCATTGTGAGCTTTGCTTCGCGTGCAGACTTAGGGAACACTTCACCACGTTTATTGAAAGTCCGGAGAGCCATCATCCTTGAATGCTTGATTTTGAATGTTAATGCTAAGCGGGTGAAAACCGACCCCAACAATCGGAAAGATGGCCGGAGCCGTTACAAGTCGCCGGAGCTTAAGAGAGTACAAAGAGAACCAGTGAAAATTATGCTAGGGTTTTTGCGGAGAGCCTCGGATCTTTTGCTCGAAGTCCTCTTCCTCCCTTTATAGCTCCTCTCCAACCGTTTCGCAGATCTTATTCTCCTCGCGCGAATCTCGGGTCTTTATTGAGTATTTACTCCTTCGTAACCGTCGAGCGAACTCATTTAAACAGCTATTCGTCTTCAGCTCGCCCTTCTCAAGCTCGCGCGCCCGGGCCGATCTTTGGTTGGGCTTCCGTGTTCTGGGCTTAAGGCCCATTTTCTTTATTTTCTATTGGGCTGGGCCTAGGTGCGAGCCCAGCACCAACAACCTCTTTCCCATCTTTTTTCTTCTTCACCAAGACTGATGGAATATTCTTGTTCCCATGCTTGACATTTCCTCTACCTTACATCCTCTCATTTGTTTTGTGTCATCCATTTGTTCAATCGGTGTGCCCCTGGAAAAGCGAGAAAAATCGCAATGTCAACATAAATGATACATGTAAAGGGCATAAGAAACATGGAAATTTCTAGTCAGCAACCTCAGATGCCTCCATAGGAAGCTGAGTGGAACAACCTCTGAAGTACCACTTTCATAACTACTGTCTCTTTCCTTTGGCTCCCCACCATTTGCAATAGCACAATCTGCCCCATCAGTAGCTACGACAGCAATCACAATTGAAGAAGAAAAGAGGCAAAAACAGTAACTAAACTCCTTAGTAGTTAAGATTAGTTTTGCCAACTTT
Organism: Draba incana; assembly: GCA_963576765.1. Classification (NCBI taxonomy): domain Eukaryota; kingdom Viridiplantae; phylum Streptophyta; class Magnoliopsida; order Brassicales; family Brassicaceae; genus Draba; species Draba incana. Next base: position 85,311 of record OY755214.1, read on the forward strand.
CAAAAGAATTCATTCTCTTGTAAGCGTGCGTATTCTTATATCAATCAACAGATGACATTTTCTAGGATTTCGAAATTAAATATGAATCAACATTGGTTAGAGCCTTAAAATAGGAGCATGCTTATCATGCTTAATCCACGCATTGCACTTAGGCCTATAGGACACAGTAAGTTTTCAAGAAACATTAGTCTGATTTAACAACTAAATCAACTCTATCTCCCAAACCCAATGATCAGTCGATGTTCGAAGCTCAACAAGACTAACAAACTCGGAAAACGTTGTTCACGAGTTCTGAAGGTAGAAGCAAATCTAAAAGAAAGGCTAAATATTGTTTATACAGTTGTTTAGTAATGAGCTCACTAGTTTTGCACTGTAGGTGACAGTTCCACTTCGATCTACGGACCAAAGAAACATATAAACCAAAGCAGACAAGTATAGAAGTTGCTCAGATTCATGAAAACTTCCACCATTTTACTTCTAATTTTCACAATCGACAAAGAAAGTACCTCCACCATGGCCAAACATCTTACTCACCTGATGCAGGATTTGGTGAAATCAAATGTCCATAAAAGCAGAAGTAGAGTGTATCAATGGAGGAGAACGGATTTTGTGTCACCGATTTGAGACTTCGACTTTTCGTCTTCTTTTTCTTTGGTTTTTTGCAAATGTGTTAAAACAAAAAAGAAAAAATTATAGAAAAACATGTTCGGTTACAAGCATCTCTTCACATTGCAAATTATCCAGTGAACGAGACATCAAAGACTAAAGAAACGACCCGTAAATCTCTGAGTCTTATCAACGGGTGCGTGAGTGAGCTAAATCAACCATCAAACACGCAACGCAACAGATTGACACATTGGAGGATTCAATCACTCACTCACGCACCCGTTATCGACAACTACTTGGTGTTATCTCTTAGCTAGTATAAGTAGGATTCTTCTTTGTTGGTTATTCACGTTGGATTTAATTTTGACTTAAATCAAATAGCTTTTAGCCCTGAGAAGAGGATTCTCGCCCCTTTCATTGCTTTCTTCGTTTCTTTCGAACGATTAACGCAAGATCCGAGTTTCCTTGTGACGTCTCCTGTTGATCACGGGTCTCGTTCGTTCCTTATAGCTTCCGCTCTCCATCAGATACTCGAGGGACTCAAGGCTGTTGAAACTAGATGGTAGATTTCCACTTAATTGGTTGGATGAGAAGTCAAGAACCCGTAGCTTTTTCAAGCTACCTAAACAAAAAGGAAGTTGGCCAACAAAACGATTTCCACTGAGATCGAGTTCCCGCAGATTCTTCATTCTACAAACCACTGCAAAAGGATAATTTGGAAATTAACAAGATATTGAGAATAATAAGAGTAATTGTATCGTCTTGATAATTCAGGAGACACCTCTCAAACATTAAATGTTAGTTGTTCATCTCCATATATATAAAACAAAGATTAAAAAAAAAGAAAAAAGAAAGCTTGCCTTGCAATTCCATTATGCTAGAAAAAGCATTGGAACTTAGATCCAGAGCTGTAAGTGATGTAGCAGCATTAAGAAAGGGAAGTATGCTATCGTTGAATTTGTTAATGGAAAGATCCAGAGTCTCCAGATTTCTTAATCTTCTTAAGCTTTTATAACCTGCAAACAAAATTCTTGTTTATAGAGTATACAAAAAAGAAGATAGGCCATCCCAATTCAATTCAACTGTATATAATTTTGTGTTATGGACATCAGCCACATAATGCTGCAGATGATGCTACTAGGGAAAAGTCTAATTAATTTAGTTGTTTCTAAATAGAGACCAACGGTAGACTAGACTGTGAATTACCTTCAACATCATCAACGAAGCCATTGAATTGCCTTCCTGATAAGTCCAGACTTTGAACCTCTTCAAAGGGATGCAACAAAGAAAGATTTAGGGGAGAAGTCTCTTTAGAGTATGTATAACCTAAACCACCAAAGGAAATCCCGATAACCCGCCCGCTTGTACGATTGCACATAATGCCCTCCCACCGGCAACATTCGCTTTTTGTGTCATTATTCCAAGTAGGGAGAACATAGTCGAGGTCCGAATCTACTATGTGTTTCTTGAGCTCCACCAAAGCTTTTCTTTCTTTCTCAATGCAGCTTTTGCATCCATGAAGCTGCCCAAACAGTAGTATCACCCATATCAAGTATTGGCCCAAGAAAAGCTTCCCTTCCATTGCAAATGAATTTAACAGCTCCAAAGCAATTTTGGAGTGAGTTCAATGCATTAATGCCGACAATTAAAAGAATTCAACAAGGTATATATGATCGTATTCGTATATTTAGAAAAGTCGAAGTTTCTGTTAATAAAAAACACAAAAGTCATGTCGCACGCGTTAAGTCAAGGTCGTTGTAGAAAACACCCACCAACGGATAATATATTAATATGTGTGTGACTCATATACCATTCGAACTATAATGTACGTAATATATTATTAAGTCAAGTCAAGTGAGAGACGACAAACTCAGTTGGGCCATTCGAATATAGAAAACTAGGTGCTGGACCCGCGCCCGGCGCGGGTTAAGAAACGACAAAATATGTAAAACATATGAAATTGTTTTTAAAATTATCAAATTAACTGTCTGTTATATTTTTCTCATGAATAGATCTAAAGTAAAATAACACTACCAAATATTAGACAAATATTTGCATTTGACACTATCAATTAATACTTTATAAAAGTTAAAAGACATGTAGTTTATAATTATATAATTTGGTTTGATCTAAATTAAATATTACGGACAGCTTTAAATGTTTTGGTTTACAGATACAAAAGTTCGATTGCGTATAGTAAACCAAAAACCTGTAATTGTAAACCAATTATAGTACCCTTAATTGCTTTGAAATTTAAGAATTAAAAAATTACTGAATAGAAAATATTAGTGTCAAGAAATATTTAAGAAAAAGTATTAAACTAAATTTCAAAAGAATCATCTATTCTGAAAACCTTGTTGTACACTTCATTACACGTTGTTCGTTGAAGTTATCCATCGGCATTCGTAATAAGAATCTTCAATCCATCTCTTGATGCCACCCTTGATACAGAAACATATAACTCGTCGTGAGAAAATACCGGCGTAGGAAGAAACAAACAAACTTTCGTCAAAGTTTGACCTTGACTCTTATTAATTTAAATATTGATGCCACATATGCATATCGAGGGGCTTTCATTAAGCAAGTTAGTTGCTTTAAATGAGGTTAACTTATAGACTATCACATTTCAAGATTCATAGTACTTGAGCTATCTAGGTGGCGTCCCGCGCCCGGCGCGTGTTAAGAAAATGTGATAGTCTTGGAATTGTAATGTTTGTTATTTAATTTATTTTGAAACTTTATCCGTATCTTAGGTGCGTTAATTTTTCGTAATTAAACAACATCGATAATGAGAATATAGTGTATTTGGGAGAACAGAGAAGATGGAATAGAAAAAGAAAATGAAAGTGTTTGACTTGATACCGATATTACTTCATGGTTTGCATACTAAACCAAATATATATTTGGGTCTAACTAAAAATATATGGGTCTCTTTCTCGCTTCAACGTGAGTCCATCCACATCTCTCTCTCTCCTTCTTCTCTTCTCTCTTCACTATTTCTCTCCCTTCAACGCGAGTCCATCCATGTTTCTCTCTCTCTCATGGCTCTCTCTTGGCTTTCTTTTCCAAATCACAAATCTCTGTCTTTGGTGTCGGGATCAGACCTCTCCACTCTTCTCTCTCTCTCTCTCTCTCTCTCTCTCTCTCTCTCTCTCTCTCATGGCTCTCTCTCTCTCTCTCATGGCTCTCTCTCTCTCTCCTTCTCTTCTCTCTTCATTATTTCTATCCCTTCAATGCGAGTCCATCCACGTTTGTCTCTCTCTCTCTCTCATGGCTCTGTCTCTCTTTCTCTCTCTCTCTCTCATTTTTCTCTTCTCTCTGAAAATGTAATAGCTACTGCTTCAGAACAATCACACTAACAGTTCTGACCAGGAACACAACACAAGGGGTTTCTCAAAAAGATACTAGATTAATGACTTGAATACTTACACGTATTGCTTTCACTTAATCCTAGTCTACCCTGTTCACGAATCAACCCGATACGTGAACCCTTTTCCCCTTAGCCCTTGATACAAGATTTCTTTGTTTACCCGAAACCCTTATCCCTTTGCTAAGTATTTGCTCTAGTTGTGTTCAAGTTCTTACACGACTCAAACACACCTATTTATACCCAATGGCATGCGGCTCAACCTAGCCTTGGCCTCCACTCCATGCTAGATTTACTCTTCGATATAAATCTTCATGGATAAGTACACTTTCCTTATCTTCTCCAAAGAATAAGGAAATCTTCAAGATTGAGTAAATCTTCTCCAAAGATATCCTCCAGCCTTCCTTGAGTGCAAGTCACGTCCTTACTTGTTTGGACTGATCCACTCCACAAGCCCATCAAGCTTCAAGCCCACCAGCTGGCCCGCACCTCTTCTGAAGTACTCCCATCTGGTGCTGCTACAGATTGCTGCTTCAGCAGCTGCATCTTCAATCTTCCCCTTTTTAGCTTTGTGTGTCTCACAAGCACAAGCACCTGAAACACATACACATAACACAGAAGTAGCCAGCCACAAATAGGATTCTAAACAAGACTGTATATGGAACTACAGAGTTATAAAGTTCTAAAGATCAATTAATCAACATTATAACCTCATCTCCTAACTCCCCCACGAATCCTATCACTAATGACCGAATCTCTAACAAGATCAATAACACCTAACAATCATAACATGGTCAAACTCCCCCATAAATCAAGACATCTTATTCGGTCATACTCACTCCCCCATAAATCAAGACATCTTATTCGGTCATACTTTTTCTCCCCCAGCTTGTGAGCACACAAGTTAAAAAAAAATATAGTTAGTACATAGGGAAAAGCAACATGACCTTTATATTCTGAAGTATAGCTCAAGGGGTCACATGGTACGATGGCTGAACAAATCTCCATGTCGTGTAGCTTGTCTAATTCACCTGACAACTCAAACTCGTTCCTGTGTGATGTCCTGAACTATCCCGGCTAGTTGATGCAGCACCGAGGTGATCTGGTACAAGACCTGGTTGACCACCCTCCGGCTTGAGCGACCCAGAGCCACACTGATGTGGCCAAGTTGAACGTCAATTGCTGAGCCTGAGTCATCGAACTGAGCTGAGCTAGACGGCTTTGACTGTTCTGGCTCCCTTTTGGTCTTCTTCTTCAGTGCAGGTTGACTTGGAGACGACTGGGCTCTTTTCTTGGTTGCTGGTTCATTTTTGACTGATGCAGCAGCCTTGGTCCTTGTACGCAATGACGTCCTGGTTGCCCCTTTGATTGCTCCTGTGTCCTTCTTCTCAGTTCGACCATTCATCTGATAGTGAGTAGGCAGTACCCAAACCTCATCCTCACTGACAACACCTCCACACTGTTCCTGAATCATCCCATAGATCAGATGAGGAAACACCAGCTTTCTTGAATCAGCCTGCTTGTTGTCTTCTCTTTCAATCTCACAGATGGCCATGACTTGCTGAAACACCATCTCTCCAAAATCCACTCGCACCTTCTGAGCCAACTTGTACAGAAGCATAACTCTGTATTGAGCAATGTGTGTACGGTACGTTGTTGGGTACCAGTTGTGCCCAGCCAGAATGGCCAATGCAGCAATCTTTGGAGAGAGATGGACTGTAGACAGTGTTGGAACCTTCTTGGGACGCTTGTTGATTACCTGAATCATACCTTAATGAGATCCATCTTCTTTCAGAAATACAGCAACATAGTCTGGATCCGTTTTGTCAATTGCTGCTGCAGTTTTCAAATCCTTGGCACTCAATTCAGACATCTTCAGAAAAGTGTTGATCTTGACAGGACTTAAGTTAATGATGCGACCTCGGACCAGAACCATAACTCCCCCATCATTTATCACAGTGTCTCCCAGATTCGCATAAACTCATTGATAACCTCCCTATCATGACCTGACTTAATCGATACTGTGGGAGTAAATCCAGCTTCAGCAATCACAGACGGATACTCCAATTCTTTTTGTTTCTCTAAATCTACCAATTTTTCACCAATAATACCTCAATTTTTGAATACGATGTACCTTTGGTAGGCTCCAGCTGAGCAGAACTTGTCAGAATCAAAGGAAACTCCACCAGTCACAGATCTTGTTCCAGCAGCAGATCATGTTCCTTCATCGTCTGAATCACTAGTTTCAGAGCTCTCTTGCTCCTTGATCTGTTTCCCCAACTTCTTTTGCAGCTCCTTCTTCATCTTTAGTGCCTTCGAATTTCGAATCAATGGCTCCTCATCATCTTCCTTTTCTTCCAGATCCCATGCAGAATCAGAGACCTCGACTTCCTTCTCCTCGTATGGTGACTTCAAAGACTTTTCTTCCTCTTTCTTTGAGTTTCTAGGGTTTCTGAAGTAAAAACTCTTGGTTTCTGTACTTCTTCTCGCGACCAAACAAAGGAACCATTTAAACACACATAACCTCTTCTGGGCTGTGATTCGGAAAACCCTAAGAACCTAACCGACATTCTTAGGCCCAAGTTCTTTTGTTGCCAGACCCATACAAAAACTAAAGCCCAAATTCTCGGATTATTCTGAACCAGGGGATCCTGTACCAACTTCAGAACACTGCAACAGCTATTTACACTCACCAGATTTTTCATAACACACAGAACAACAACCACATTCACTTGATAGCACAATGGGGATTAAACATATAATGATGGTTATTTTAAGGACCTAAACTGGCTTTTGAAAAACTTTTTGACACAAGATTAATTTACCTTTTTTTTTCGAGTGATGTTTCAGAGACTGAACTTTGACCAATTCGCAGCACACACTCAGCTCGACCTGATTCATAACATCTGGTCATCTTCTACTCCAATGAGTAGCTTTCACACCACCATGTCTTTATCTTGTCTTAACCAGTTTTCAACCATTATCCACTCGAGAAAGTTGCTGATGCACTCAAGACATGTGGATTATTTTTTTCTTTTTGATTTTCTTCACCTCCACACGCCTGCCCACTTTTCTGGGTTCTTTTTGTTTGTTTGTTTTTGTTTTCTTTTCTTTTGAATGAGTCAGCTCCATCACTTGACTTCTCAGAAGCTGTCTTCTGAACTTTCTTTCTTCAGCTTTGATTCTTTCTTTACCGTGGAATCTGTACTGATGTCAAGACAAGACGACATAATAGGCAGCTCTTTCTCATTGATGTTTCAGACTCCAAACAAAATCAAAGCCTTATATGCACCTTGAACCAGTACCTGTATCAGTTCTGCACACTTCACAATTGATCAAATTCCACAAATACCAATTGAGTTTCTTAAAGTGATAAAACGATTAAAATCCAGCGGTTTTGTGAATAAATCAGCCAGTTGTAAATCAATAACAATATGTTCCACCACTACCTGTTTTTCCTCCACAAGTTCTCTGATGAAGTGGTGTCGAATGTCAATGTGCTTTGTTCTTGAGTGTTGCATCGGGTTCTTTGAGATGCTTATAGCACTCTTGTTGTCATAATGAACCAGAAGTGGTCCAGAATCCATCCCATAGTCAGCAGACATTTGCTTCATCCCGAGAAGTTGGGTGCAGCAGCTTCCTAGGGCAATGTACTCTGCTTCAGCGGTGGACAGAGATACAGAGTTCTGCTTCTTGCTCATCCAAGAGATCAAGTTATTTCCCAAAAAGAAACAACCACCACGGGTACTTTTCCGATCATCTAAACTCCCAGCCCAGTCAGCATCACAGTATCCAACCAAATTCTTGTTTGACCCCTTGGAGAACCAAATTCCCAAAGTTACTGTACCTTTGACATATCTGATGATTCTCTTTACTGCTTCAAGATGTGACTGCTTCGGCTTGGCCTGAAACCGAGCACAAATCCCAACACTCAGACAAAAATCCGGTCTACTTGCTGTGAGATACAACAGGCTGCCGATCATCCCTCTGTACAGCTTAACATCCACATCGTTCCCATCACTATCACGAGTCATCTTGACTGTAGTACTCATCGGTGTCCTTGCCTCCTTGCATTGATCCATCTTGAACCTTGTTACCAGATTCCTTGCATAGGTACTCTGAGAGATAAACACACCTTCTTCGGATTGAGTGATTTGGAGACCCAAGAAATACTTCGGCTCACCCACCATGCTCATCTCAAATTCCTGAGTCATGCTTTCGACAAACTTGTCCACAAGCCGTTGTGACGTGCTTCCAAAGATGATATCATCTACATAGATCTGGACCATCATGATATCTCTCTCCTGATTGAGAATGAACAACGTCTTGTCCACACTGCCTCTTTCATATCCTTGTCCCGTCAAGAAGCTTGTCAGCCTTTCATACCAAGCCCGTGGTACCTGCTTCAGCCCATACAGAGCTTTCTTCAGCCTGTACACTTGATCTGGATTGGTTGGATCCTCAAATCCTTTCGGTTGCTAAACATGGACCTCTTCCTGCAAAAAACCATTCAAAAAGGCACTCTTAACATCCATTTGATATACCTTAAAGTTCAGAATGCACGACATGCCCAAGAAAAATTGAATAGACTCAAGTCTTGCTACAGGGGCAAAGGTCTCTTCAAAATCCACTCCTTCAATCTGAGAGTAACCTTGTGCCACCAGCCTTGCTTTGTTCCGAACCACCACTCCAGTTTCATCGATCTTATTCTTGAAAATCCACTTTGTTCCAACGATATTAACACCTTCCGGTCGTGGAACTAGTTCCCACACATCATTTCTTTCAAACTGCTCAAGCTCTTATTCCATTGCAACAATCCAGAATTCGTCTTCAAGGGCTTGTGCATGATTTCATGGTTCAATCACTGACATAAAGCATGCAAACTGAACTACTTTGTGATTTTTCTTTTTCAGGCCCATCATTACGCGATAATCCTTCTTAACTCCTCGGGTTTTCCTCCCTTCATTCACATCACTGATAAGATCAGATGCTGAATGATTCCGAGGCACGTGAGGTGTGACAACTTGCTCTGTCTCTGAATCCTCCTCTGCGACAGATCGGAGTTCTGAGTCCGTCTCTACCTCTGTACCAGACTGCTGCCCTCTTCCTTCATCTGATGGTTTTTCTGACTCATTTTCATGAAGAACAATCCTATCCCTGCATGACCTTGTACCAGCACAGTCATCAAAAACCACATTGACTAATTTAATGATCACCCCTGTTCTTTTATTCAGACATCTGAAGGCTGTACTACTCTCGGAATAGCCCAGAAAAATCCCATCATCACTTCTTGAATCGAACTTTCCCAGATAGTCTTTGTCATTCAGAATGTAACACTTACACCCGAACACATGAAAGTAACTGAGATTTGGCTTCTTACCTTTCCACAACTCATACGGTGTCTTGGGCAATCCTTTCCGAACATAGACCCTGTTGATAATGTAGCATGAAGTACTTACAGCTTCTGCCCACTATCTCTCAACAATGTTGTTTCCATGTATCATTGCTCTAGCCATTTCCTGCAGCGTTCTGTTTTTCCTTTCAACTACACCATTTTGCTGAGGCGTCCAAGGGGCTGAAAACTGATGCGCAATACTATGGTCTTCACAGAATTCCTTCATGTACCCATTCTGGAATTCACCACCATGGTCACTGCGTATCTTCTTGATTCCTCCTCGTTCATTAATTAGTTGTAAAGCCCAGATTCTGAAGCTCTCTGCTGCTTCAGATTTTTCACGGAGAAATCTGACCCAAGTATATCTTGTGTAGTCATCAACGAGAACAAACACATACCTTTTCCCGGCGACACTCTCCACTTGAGTAGGCCCCATCAAATCCATGTGAACCAGATCAAGTGCTGATTCAGAGTGAACATCCATCACCTTCTTGTGTTGAACTTTCACCTGCTTACCTTTGCTGCAAGGTCCACACACAAATGTTTCTCCTCCCTTAAGTTGAGGAACTCCCCTGACCATCTCCTGATTTGTGAGAGACGTAAGGTTTCGAACATTCATGTGACCCAACCGTTGATGTCATAGGTTTAGATCATCTGCTGCACTGAAGCAGTTGATAGCCTCTTTTTTCCACATGTAGCAGTTGTTGCCAGTTCTAACTCCCATCAGCACAGTCTTCCCTTTGTTGTCTATTGCCTTGCAGTCATGTTTCGTGAAGCATACAGTCAACCCTTCGTCACACACTTGACTCACATTGATGAGATTTGCTTTCAGACCCTGCACCAGATATACATTCATTAGTTTGGGTAATCCTGGATCACATGTCTGCCTTTTTCCTTGAATGCGACCATGTCCTCCGTCTCCGAAAGTAACTTTGCCTTTCTTAATTGTCTTGAAGTTGTCTAGAATGCCCAAGGTTCCCGTCATGTGTCGAGAACTACCACTATCAAAATACCATGGGCCTGTATCTTCTTGTTCTTCTGACACAACCGCCATGTTACATCGGAACCCAAACTGTGAAGTACGTTTAGATCCCTATCTTGCAGCAGGAGCCCTTAAATCTGACTTCTTTACCCAGATCTGATTACGACTACCATTCCAAGTGAATCTTCCCTCATATCGAAGCCGTCTGATTCTCTCCCAGTACTTGTAACAATAGGCTCGTATGTGCCCATGCTTACCGCAGAAATAACATCCACTCTTTTGTTTTGCACTGACTTCCAGTCTTCTTACTTCAGCAACTCCAGTTCTGACAGTAGGTTGTAACTGACTGCTGGCAGCCACAAACTTGATGTTGTTGGATTCTGATCCACCCTTTCCATTATATCCTAGTCCTCTGTGAACTGCTTCAGTCCTTCCATAAGACAGAATTCTATCTAATTGTTCTGTTCCAGCAAACATGCGAATCTTCTTGTACTGCAGATCCAGTTGTGATTGAAGTTCGGCAGAGATCTTCTTCTCAGCTTGTAGTTCCTTTTCCAGATTGACTGCCTTAACCGCCATATTGAGTTTTTCCTTTAGTAATAATACACTCTCCTGACTCAACTTCTGTTCATCCTGAAGTTTTCCTTGTAGATCTTCAACCTGAGCTTCAAGTCGCTGCTTCTCCTTTACTAGTGCAAGATTCTCCTATCCCAATCTGATGAGAGTCTCACGTACCGCTTTGTAACTTTCAACCAGTTCATCATCATCAGCTTCAGAATCAGACTGTTCATCTTCTACTTCCAGGATTCCCACGAGTAATACCAAGTTATTCAGGATTTCTTCATCCTCACTGTCAGCTTAAGAGTCTTCTTCAGCCATCATCGACCTCTCTCTTCTTTGCTTCAGAGTATCAACACACTCTTGCTGAGTATGTCCGATTCCTTTGCAAACCGAGCACTTCATTTCCCTTCTCTTGATTGAAGGACATTCAGACTTGAAGTGACCATATCCCTTGCATTCGTAACACTGAAGCTCAGCCTTCTTACCTTGCTTCTCTCCTTCAGACTGGAACCTACCTCCTCCTGTACTTTTCTGACCTTGACCTCGTTCGATTCTTCTCAGAGCTCGATCGAACCTTCTTACCAACAAACTCATCGGATCTCTGTCTTCAGTCTCTTCAGTTGTCTTACATGAGGTTAGGGCTAAGTTCTTGTTCTTCCTTGAGTAGTCTGCAGCATTGTTCAGCTCCATCTCATGAGCTTGTAGCATCCCCACAACTTCACCAAAGCTAAGATCCTCGGTATTTTGAGATACGTTCAGAGCTGACTTATAAGCCATAAATCGAGCAGGAAGACATCTTAGGAACTTCTTTACCAATTTTTTATCCTTGTACTTCTTTCCTAGTGTAACAGACTCCTGCGCCAGTGACTTCAACCTAGAACCAAAGTCTGATATAGATTCATGATCCTCCATCCTCATGTTCTCAAATCGAGAGGCCATCATGTCTCTTCTGGAAATCTGAACCTTAGAGGTTCCTTCGAAGTAAGTTTTAAGCAGATCCCATGCTTCCTTTGCTGTTTCACATCCTTGAATCAGCTCGAAGGTCTTCTTAGTTACAGAAGAATGTATGGCAGACAAGGCTCTGGCGTTGTACTTGGCCTTCTTTAATTCTTCCTCCGTCCATGTCTCCTTTAGTTTGGGAGTCCTGAATCCATTATCATCCACTATCACAGGCGCTTCCCACTGTACGAGTACAGATCTCCAGGCCAGTACATCGATTCCCACGATTATGAACTTCATCCTAGACTTCCAGAACCCGTAGTTTCCGCCATCAAGTATCACCTTAGAATTGTTAACCAATTCGTCATAGCTATCCATTTTCTCCACAAGATCTCACCTGTAGTAATACGAACAAGTGCCGCTCTGATACCAAATGAAAATGTAATAGCTACTGCTTCAGAACAATCACACTAACAGTTCTGACCAGGAACACAACACAAGGGGTTTCTCAAAAAGATACTAGATTAATGACTTGAATACTTACACGTATTGCTTTCACTTAATCCTAGTCTACCCTGTTCACGAATCAACCCGATACGTGAATCCTTTTCCCCTTAGCCTTTGATACAAGATTTCTTTGTTTACCTGAAACCCTTATCCCTTTGCTAAGTATTTGCTCTAGTTGTGTTCAAGTTCTTACACGACTCAAACACACCTATTTATACCCAATGGCCTGCGGCTCAACCTAGCATTGGCCTCCACTCCATGCTAGATTTACTCTTCAATATAAATCTTCAAGGATAAGTACACTTTCCTTATCTTCTCCTAAGAATAAGGAAATCTTCAAGATTGAGTAAATCTTCTCCAAAGATATCCTCCAGCCTTCCTTGAGTGCAAGTCACGTCCTTACTTGTTTGGACTGATCCACTCCACAAGCCCATCAAGCTTCAAGCCCACCAGCTGGCCCGCACCTCTTCTGAAGTACTCCCATCTGGTGCTGCTACAGATTGCTGCTTCAGCAGCTGCATCTTCACTCTCTTCACTATTTCTCTCCCTTCAACGCAAGTCCATCCACGTTTCTCTCTCTCTCTCTCTCTCATGCCTTTCTTTTCCAAATCCAAAAATCAAATTTGTCTTTGGTGTCGGGATCAGACCTCTCTCTCTCTCTCTCTCTCTCTCTCTCTCTCTCTCTCTCTCTCTCTCTCTCTCTCTCTCTCTCTCTCTCTCCTCCCCCCCCCCTCCCTCCTTCTTCTCGTCTCTCTTCACTATCTCTCTCCCTTCAACGCGAGTCCATCCACGTTTCTCTCTCACTCTCCCCATTTCTTTCTCTTCTTACATCTTTTCCTCCCTTTTACACGATCAGTTGTCCGTCTCTATTCTCGGTTTCTCTCCTCTTTTTCTTTTTTTCTTCTCCTTCTCTTCCCCTTCATGAGCTTCTCTCATTCTATGGTTGCGTTCTATTTTGGTTGAAGCTTCTCCCGACTCTCTGTTGATCTCTCTCCTTTTAACACATATTAAGACGACATAACATATACTACTAAGGACATATCTACACTTATGTAAAGAAGATATGATTCTCCTCCATCATCTTATTTATTTTCCATACATTCTTCTCTTAATTGTAGTTCTCTATTTATGTATATTATCTCATATAATCATCTCTTAGGAAATAATACAACTCAACACATTCTATTAGAGCGGGTTATACTTGAGTTTCGATCAAACTATGAAACTCACAATCGTATAATTTCTTAAGTCTAAAAGCTTCAACATCTTTTTCTTTTTCTTCTTTTAAACCACTTGCTTCTTTTTTCTTTCAAAGTCTAAGTCATTGTGGCTTTATTTCCAAAATCAATTTATTATTCTTCTTCTTTTGATTTTCTCTTTAAAGCCACAGAGACTATAAAATAAACTTATCTCCGATGGTAGTGAAGATAAATTATAACATTATCAACCATGAATAAGAAGTATGTTTCTTTTTCCAGATCTCGTGTGTTAGATCTCCAAGATGCTTCAATTTAAATGCTTCAATCTATGAATAAACGCTTTCTAATCTGGATTAGATTAAAAATCAAGAGAAGATTATTCCAGAAGGTTAAGGAAAACAAATAGAGGGAAAAAAAAAAAAAAAAACCAAGAGAGAAGATCGAACCTTCAACATAAATCAGTTAAGGCAGTGTTCTTCTATGAGCTCTGATTCTGATACCAAATAATTCTCTATCAAAGGAAGCATCACTCTCTTGTTAGGCATTATAAGTTTCATCTGTCATAAACATGAAATCATTATGATCTCATCTGACGAAGAGGTTATAAATCGTTCCTTTAGATATAATATTTCTTTAACAATAACATAAACATAAGATACATAACAATATATAGAAAAAAAAGAGAGTCATCCATTGTACAGCTTATTTATCTACGAACAAAAACAATATTTGTAATGCATAAAGCCAAACCACCGTTATAGAATAATAGTAGCATCATATACCTCAGCAGGTTACAAACTCGTATAATCAAAACACGCGCCTGCGTTTTCATGTACGTTTGCGTTTTACTCTGTGGATGATGTTAAGGCTTAATCAGAAATCTTCTTCCATGAAAGGAAGTCCTACTCTATGATTCACCTTTGACTCACAACCCAACATTTCTAGCTAATCTATGATTCACCTTACCCACAACCCAACATTTCTTTGGCCTTAGTTAATGCATTGATTTGTCTTGAATTAGCATATGTGTTCTCCACTTACGATTGAGTTAATAAGTTGCGTTTGACATATAAAAATCTATCAAGAACAAAACCACTACAAAAAAACAGGTGTTTTTCCGACGGACTTTCCGACAGACAGAACATCCATCGGAAATTTTCGACGGTCGACCGACGGAAGTCCGACTTCCGACAATCCGTCGGAAATCCGTCACACGTTACCGACGGATTTCAGACCGCTACCGAAAGTGTCGGACATCCGTCGGTAAACCGTCAACTTAAACCGACGCATTTCCGACGGATTACGATGTCGGCAAAGTCTAATTGGTTACCTTATTGTTAGCGGTGGCCGATGGGATGTGTGGGGCGTTATGTCGGAGATTTTGGACTAATTTCCGACGGAATTCGTTCTATATAAGCTACGACATTCCATCATTCCATCGTAACACAATTCACATTGTAAAAGAAACACAATTCACATTATCTAAAAATTTAAAAGAGATGAGTTCTTCATATTTTCGGTCATGGATGGACGAGCCAATGATGGAAGAGGGGTCTAACTTATTAACGACCGAATACGCTCAAGGTATTTGCGAGTTCATGCAGTTACCTAGAAATCAAGAGGCGGCCACCAAAGGTCAGAATATCAAATGTCCTTGTTCTAATTGCTGTAATAGAAGTACTGTTGCGGTTCCTATTGTTTGGAACCACTTATATAGATATGGATTTAGGACCGGATATAAGGTTTGGTATTTACATGGAGAAACCAATTATGAATATGGTAGTACTAGTAGCAATGCACCTTATTTTCCGGATAGCATAGGGGAACCTACCGCGGGAGTAGACGTTGGGGTAAGTACGATTGCGATGGTTAACGATGCGTTTAGAGAGAATTTGCAGTCAGGTGGGTATGAGGGTGATAGGGTTGAAGAACCTAATTTAGAATCTCGAAGGTTTTTCGATATATTAGACGCATCAAAGCAACCAATATACAGCGGTTGTAGGGATGGTCATTCACCGCTATCTTCTGCTAGTAGGATGATGAATCTGAAGACTGATTATAATTTGTCCGAAGAATGTGTTGATGCATTCGCCGAGTTCGTGAAAGATATTTTGCTAGAAGATAATCTGGCCCCCGGATCATACTACGAGAACCAAAAACTTGTCGCCGGTCTTGGTTTGCCCTACCAGGTTATAGACGTGTGCATCGACAACTGTATGATATACTGGAGACAAGACGAGAACCAAAATAAATGTAAATTTTGCCATAAACCACGGTTTCAGGAGTCAAGTGGGAGGGTGAAGATTCCATTCAAACGGATGTGGTATTTACCCTTAACGGAGAGGTTGAAGAGTCTGTACGAATCAGACCGCACATCTACGGCTATGAGATGGCATGCAGAGCATAGTCAAGATGGAGAAATCACGCATCCTTCTGACGCGGAAGCGTGGAAACACTTCCAATCCGTATATCCAGATTTTGCATATAAACGACGGAATGTATACCTCGGCTTATCCACTGATGGTTTCAACCCGTTTGGCAAGCATGGAAGAAAATATACGTTGTGGCCGGTCATCGTAACACCTTACAATTTGCCTCCATCTATGTGCATGCGGCGAGAGTTCCTGTTTCTCTCAATTCTAGTTCCCGGGCCAGATCATCCAAGACGGTCGCTCGATATATTCCTCCAACCATTGATCTATGAGTTACAGATGTTGTGGGAGCATGGTGTTGAGGCATATGATGTTTCAATCCGGCAAAATTTCAACATGCGTGCGGTTCTTATGTGGACCATAAGCGATTTTCCGGCATACGGTATGTTATCTGGATGGACAACGCATGGAAGATTGGCATGTCCTTATTGCCAAGACAATACTTCAGCATTCCAACTGCAGCACGGAAGGAAGACTTCATGGTTTGATTGTCATAGGTGTTTTTTACCGGCAAATCATCCATATCGTCGGTCTAAAAGACATTTCAGGAAGAATGTACAAGTGTTACATGGTCCACCTCCTGAGATATATGGTCGCAGTATATTGGAATAATTACGAGATTTTGGTGCAGAGCGAACTCCTGAATGTGGGTGTAATGACCATTACCCCGTCGACGGTTGTGGGGAATATCATAATTGGCACAAGAAGAGTATTTTTGGGATTTGCCTTACTGGAAAGACCATCTACTGCGGCATAATCTAGATGTAATGCATGTGGAAAAGAATTTCTTTGACAACATCATGAACACCATATTAAACGTCCCAGGAAAGACCAAAGACAACTGGAAGTCTAGATTCGACTTGCCATTGATTTGTTCGAGGCCATCTCTTCATGTTTCAAACGGTAGATTGCCGATGTCTGCTTACCGGTTAGACGCTAGCCAGAAAGAAGTATTTTTTGAATGGTTCAAAAAATTTGTCAAATTTCCAGACGGCTACGCATCTAATCCACGTAATTGCGTGGATTCGACCGAAGACAAGTTTATAGGAATGAAGAGTCATGATTGTCATGTCGTGATGCAGCGTCTTCTTCTATTTGTATTTGCATATCTTCTTCCAGAACCTATCCACCAAGCAATTGGAGGTATATTTCTTACTCCCATTAGTTTCTTACTACCATAATATTACTATATATGTATTAACTTGTTTAATTTTTGTTTATAGGAGTTGGTGCATTCTTCCGAGATTTATGTTCAAGAACGCTTACCTCCCACGGGATATGTAACTTGGAGGCCAATATCCCGATTCTCCTTTATAATCTTGAGAAGATATTTCCACCGTCTTTTTTTGACGTTATGAAACATCTTCCTATTCACCTCCCACGAGAAGCAGCCTTAGGAGGCCCTGTTCAATACCGATGGATGTATCCGTTCGAGCGTTACATGTTCCACCTAAAGAAAAAGGTTAAAAATTTGAGCAAGGTTGAGGGATCTATTGTCGCACAAAGCCTAAACGAGGAAGTCTCACACTTTTCCGAATATTACTTTCCACCGGCAGTTAGTACTAAGGAGAGACGGCCTCCCCGACATGATGATAGAGGTGAGAAAGCAGTGTATGCCGTGGTTGTTCCTGAGTTATTTGCCCAAGTTGGTCGAGCAAGTGGAAAAGGAAAGAAACGCAAACAATCACCACAAGAGGTCACACATTTGCATACGTATATCCTCAGAAACTGTGACGAAATTTTGGAGTACGAAAGGTATATATATCATTTATCATACTAAAATTATTTAATTATTTGCATGCATCTACTAACGACTGTTATGTTACAGGATCAACATGTCTCTCGCACGTGATTACCATTGTGATAAGACAGATGCCGAACTTGCTGTCTTGAAAGACGAACAATTTCCAGAGTGGTTGAAATGTGATGTAAGTTTAATATAATTACATCCGTATTACATTTGCATGTTTTCACGTTCATATGTTACTTATATCTTACGTATATCGTTTTTAGGTTTCCGAAAGTTTAGCAAGTGGTCGATCAATCCCGACATGGTTAGTGGAGTTTGTTCATGGCTTACGAACCACCGCGACTTCATATCCCCAGTTTTGCACTAGGGGATATTCGTTCAGGATCCGTGAGGAAGGACGTCAAAGGCCAACTGTGGACTATGGTATTACGGCGCAATCCGGCGATACCATGTACTATGGGATTTTAAAAGAAATCTTGGAAATCTGATATCCAGGAATGTTGAACTTGAGGTGCATTGTGTTTATGTGCGATTGGTATGATCCATCCAATGGTCGAGGGGTTCGAGTTGACCCTCTTGGTGTTATTTCGATAAATTCAATCCGGAAACTACAGTATTACAATCCATTTATCCTTGTGTCTCAAGCAGACCAGGTATCAATACACTATATATGTTTACCTATGTACTCATAGTTAAGGTTTCTTGTTTATGTATATTAACAATATCCACTAATTATTAATAGGTTTGCTACATTCCTTATCCTCGAGTTACGTACCGTACAGATCCGTGGATCACAGTAACTCCAATAAACCCGAGAGGAAAAATCTACGGAGTTCCAGAACAAGATGTTCTACAACCACCAAGAAGTGTATCAATGTCACCTGTGGAGGAGATTGATAACATTGACCTTGTCGTTGATGTCACACATGTCGGGGATGATCTAGTGCATTCGGACGAAGATGAACCACGTGGAGAATTTGACGACGATTCAGACTCCATCCCTAGTGAAGGTTCCTCCGGAGATTCAAAATAATAATTTGTGAATAAATGTTTGCTTTTTCATGTTATTCTCGCACATTTGTGTGTTCCCTATAATATTTTCATTTCATTAAGAAAACCAATTGTGGACGAGAATCTAAGTGTTACAACATACAAATAAAAATCAAATAGAGGAGGCATAATCATTTCAGCGGTGGACAAATCTTGTATCTCATATTATTTAATAGTATATATGTACTCATGTTCGATGACATGTTAATGATAAATATTGGTCTTCCAACTCCAATAAAACTTAACATGTAATGAAACATAAAATTTAAAACACATATTCTTAAACAGGTACATTAGAGACTTGCAATTATTTTACACACAACGGTTATGGTACAAGTACATAATAAACTCCTCATTTTACAATCATATGTCCGTTTCCACTCCGAACTTACCATTTGTTAGAACCATTTAGTGATGTCCTTTCCCTTTTTTTCTTTTGTGGAGAATCTACAAATCCGTCGTACAATTCGCTTTTGATTGCATCAACATCTAGATTTATGTTTGCCTTGTCTGGGCTTTGGGCGAATTCGAAATCATAGTAATGATCCTTTGGTGGAGAATCTATAAATCCGTTGCACAATTCACCTTTGATTGCATCAACATCTAAATTTAAGTTTGGCTTTTCTGGGCTTTGGGCGAATTCATAACCATAGTACTGATCCTTACATACGTTTGAAGTACTTTCACCGTAAGTACTTGACTTTTCCATCAAATGACATGGTTGTTCGGCTTCGGTAACTCGCTCATGATCAGGACATTGTGGCTGCCTATCGTAAATGTTCTGGATGTTTGGCAAGCACTGGCTGTCAGGCACTACTGCTGATGTGGAATCTTCTTCATCGATTGGTGAGCACGTATCAAATTCCCACGAGTAAGTGGGAATCTGTTGAGTGAACTCATCGCAATGAGATTCGGTTTTCCACGAGTATTTTGGAACATTAAAAAAATTTGCATCGGATGTTTTTTTCCCGTCTTCATTAGGATCCCTAGAAGACATATTTTTTTTTTTTTGAGGTGTAGAAGATATACACTCTATCAGGTGTATTTATAGTTGAAGTTATATGTATAAACCGTCGGTATTCCGTCCGTATTACCGACGGAATTCAGACTACACGATGTCGGCAAAGTTTGATTCGTCAGATGTACCAACGGATTTTCGACGAAGCTTAGTCGTCAAAATTATGTAACGGATTTCCGTCGGCTTACAGAGTTTCTGATGTCGGCAAAGTTTGATTGGTCAGCTGTAACAACGGATTTCCGACGGATGTATGTTGTCAGAATTATGTAACGGATTGCCGACGGTTTCCGATGTCGGCAAAGTTTGAGTGGTTAACAAATCAAGTGCAGTGGCCGATGGGATTGGTGGGGTGTTATGTCGGAGTGTTTTGACGGTTTTCCGACGGAAATCCGATGGATATCCGTTCTACATAAGGTTGCACATTTTGTAATGCGACCATCAAAACATTTGAACACAAATTCATAACACAAAAAAATTCAATTTCGTAATGGCAAACAGAGATCTGTGGAATTACTATATGCAAAACCGAGCCCCCGGTCAAAACCCTCCAACCACAACTCTATTTCCTTCAAGCCCTCCTTACGATAACTTAAATGTTACTGATGCTGAACCGACAATTTCACTCCATCCAACTCAACAATCCCAGAACCAAACGCCCGTAATACCGGGACCTGGCCAAGTGGTACAGAGAGGCCTGTTTCGAAAGAGGTCTCATGATGCAAAGGTGCTGCGAGGTGAAAGTTCTCAGCCACGCCCAACACGAGATTTTATTCGTGAGGTCATTAATGAGGCACCACAGGCCGACAAGGATTTTAGTAGTCCTCCGTGGACTTCTACTATCGATTACATAATCTGTGAACGTATATATATATAATTACCGCTTTTACTTTTACAATAATGATTGTAGCTGATAAAAACTAAATCTATACTTCATATATGTAGGTTCTTATAACAATAGGAGCACACCATTCTGGACCCAGGTTGCAGAAATTCAATCCCCGCATTCACAGTTTATGAAAGTCAAAAATGTTTACGTGTTCCACCTATTTTATTAACATTTAGAAAATTTATCTGACAAGTATATAATTTAATTCATTATCAGATTGTGGCTATGCTCTCTAGTTTAACCCTCAATGACCAGGGAGATCTGCTAGTAACCTTAAAAGATCCCTCAGGAAAAATCGAGGGAACCATGCACCATAACATCTTCAAGAAGGACGAGTACAGACTCACGACTGGTGTAGGTGCGGTGGTCATCCTGAAAAATGTTACCGTTTGCCGTTTTGATAGGAACCCAAAGTACCTGAACATCACAGAGCGGAACATTGTTAAGGTAGATACACCATACGTTTAAAAATATTCATGGGAATGCTTAACTAAAATCATTTTCCAAACAGATAATCGGTGCTAATTCGATGATTGATGAATACCAACCAATGGAAGCATCGACCATCGAGGAAGATGGAGGAACTACTGGGTACGAATATGAAACAGTCCCAGACTCCGATGAAGAATAAACAGCCAACTCGTCCATGATTAAGAATAATTTTATGATAACAGCTTTATGTTGCTTTCATGTTAAATAATGTCCTAGTATCTATTGTACGATCATATAATGTGGTCATGTGTTATATTTCCTATTAGGGATTGTGAAATATTGGTGTTTTATATGTGTAAAACGATTCGAAATACTTATTTCCATAAATTTATACGCAAATCATTCCAAAAATAAGAAACTAAAATATATAAATAGTTTGTACCGTCGAGTACTGGATAAATCATCGGGGAGTCGGGATGGGCGTAGAAGTTACCGATTTTGTAGGAAGGAAAAATTAATTCTTATATGTTTCTGTTTTACATGCTATTAGTAAAATAAATCCAACAAGCTTACTGTTTTAATTACGTATTACAATATACTATAATTTTTAGATTGAAACAAAATTTACTACAAATACAAGAAACAAAATTATAAAAAAAATAAAAAAAAAACCAAATCCGTCGGATTTCCGTCTTAAATGTACTATAATTTTTAGATTGAAACAAAATTTATTACAAATACAAGAAACAAAATTATAAAAAAAAAATAAAAAAAAAACCAAATCCGTCGGAAATCTGTCTTAAATTTAAGACGGAAATCCGACGGATATGGATTTTAATTAATTTAAATTAATTAAAACCAAATCCGTCGGTGTGCCGTCTTAACTTTAAGACGGATTTCCGACGGATTTGGTTTTTTTTTTTTTTATTTAAAGTATATGATAAGATTTAAAGGTTGATTATAAGGTTTTCAAAAAATGTATAAGAATTTTGTAAAATAGTAGTTGGTTTTAACCTTATAATATGTTTCAAATAAATTTATTGTATTTTTTAAAACTTTTATAATCTCTTTTAGAAAAACATTTAATAAACCTTATAAACAACTTTAAAAAACATTGTGAAATAGTTAAAAATTTCTTTTAATTACCTTTAAAACCCCTTTTAATCAACTTTAAAACCATATCATATACTTTCGAATCCTTATAATCACCTTTAAAAACCTTTATTAACTTATGATACTTTAAATAAAATAAAAAAAAACACCAAATCCGTCGGACATCCGTCTTAACTTCGGACATCCGTCTTAAAGTTAAGACGGAAATCCGACGGATATGGATTTTAATTAATTTAAATTAATTAAAACCAAATCCGTCGGTGTGCCGTCTTAATTTAAGACGGATGTCTGACGGATTTGGTGTTTTATTTTATTTTATTTAAAGTATATGATAAGGTTTAAAGGTTGATTATAAGGTTTTAAGAAAATGTATAAGATTTTTGTAAAATAGTAGTTGATTTATGTTTCAAAAAAATTTCTCGTATTATTTAAATTTTTATAATCTGTTTTAGAAAAACATTTAATAAACATTATAAACAACTTTAAAAAACATTGTGAAATAGTTAAAAATTTCTTTTAATTACCTTTGAAACCCCTTTTAATCAACTTTAAAACCATATCATATACTTTCGAATCCTTATAATCACCTTTAAAAACCTTTATTAACTTATGATACTTTAAATAAAATAAAAAAAAACCAAATCCGTCGGTGTGCCGTCTTAATTTAAGACGGATGTCCGACGGATTTTGTGTTTTATTTTATTTTATTTAAAGTATATGATAAGGTTTAAAGGTTGATTATAAGGTTTTAAGAAAATGTATAAGATTTTTGTAAAATAGTAGTTGATTTATGTTTCAAAAAAATTTCTCGTATTATTTAAATTTTTATAATCTGTTTTAGAAAAACATTTAATAAACCTTATAAACAACTTTAAAAAACATTGTGAAATAGTTAAAAATTTCTTTTAATTACCTTTAAAACCCCTTTTAATCAACTTTAAAACCATATCACATACTTGCGTATCCTTCTAATTACCTTTAAAACCCTTTATTAACTTAGGTCGGTTTAAATAAAATCAAAAAACATTGTGAAATAGTTAAAAATTTCTTTTAATTACCTTTAAACCCCCTTTTAATCAACTTTAAAACCATACCATATACTTTCGAATCCTTATAATCCTTATACTTTATTAACTTATGATACTTTAAATAAAATCAAAAAAAAAACCAAATCCGTTGGAAATCCGTCTTAAAGTTAAGACGGATTTCCGACGGAAACCCTAATTTTACTCACGCCTAACGCCTCGTGATCATCGAAAAGGCGGCACAATCCATCGGAATTCCGCCGGGAAACCTAAGGCCGTCGGAATTCCGTCCGAAACTCTGTATAAATCTGTTCTTCTTCTTCCCAAAACCAGAACGGAGCAAAAGAAAAAAAAACATCTTCAACCACCGGAACAGCGATTCCACCGCCGGAAAACCGTTTCACACCGCCGGAAAAACCTCACAAACCACCGCAATCACATCCTCCATCACGAATTCAACATCCCAATGTAAGTTTGTGATGATTTTCAAGTTAGTTCTTAAAACAAAAATTGTGTTCTTGATAAAAAAAAATTGTTCTTCATAAAAAAAAAAATTTGGATAAACATAATTTATTCTTGATTTAGAGATTTAGGAATGTATTGCATTTTAGGGATTAAGGGATATATAAATTTAGGGAATTAGGGATTTATTGAATTTTAGGATTTTAATATTAAGAATTGTTAAAAGAAAATTTTATAAATATTAGAATTTTATAAATTTTAAGAATTTGGAATAAATAGTTTTAAAATATTAAAAATTTATAAATATGAAGAATTTGTAAAAAAATATAAAAAATTTATAAATTTATATTAAGATTTTTTTTACAAATTTAAAAATCTTATAAATTTATAAATATTAAGATTTTTTAAAAAAAAAAAAATTTTTAAATTCTAAGTTTATAAATATTAAGAATTTTTAAAAAACTTTTTTGTTAAATCATTAATCTTATTGACAAGTAAAACATCTTACAAGTAAAACACAAGTAAATCATTAATGAATTTTTTGTAAAATCATTAATCTTGTTGACAAGTGAAAATGTTTTTAGTAAAATCATTAATCCCAAAATCCCTACATCCATAAATTTCAAAATCCCTAAAACCCCAAACCCTAAATTTCAAAATCCCCAAATTCCCTAAACAATAAATACCTAAATTTCTAAATCTCTATATCCATAAATCGTTAAATCTCAAAATTCCTAAAAATTTTCGAATTCGTAGGGATTTTGAACGATTTCTGCAGAGTTTTGGAGACGGTAGTTCCAGTCGGGGGCGTCGGAGTTCTAGTCAGTCTCAGATCCCCGGCACTCCCAATTTGGAAACACAACAACCGACTCCAAATCCGACTACCTCAGCTCCCACAGTAATGAGCATCGAGGATTTCGTTTCACAACCCGGAAGGGATCGTATGACTTTCCTAGATCCGGAGTTGTCTCCCAACACGACATGGTAAGTTTTATTTAAAAATGTTTTCGATTTAGTTAACATGCTTAATCTCCTTACTTTTGGTTAGGTTTCAATTTTCGGGAAACGGGATATCGACGTCTATCAACACTATGCTTAATAGTTTGATAACTCGGCCGTATCCCACATACTTATCGATACCGATAGAAGACCGTGACAGCTGGTTTCGGTAATTTGCGGTAATTTCTAAATTTTGTAATTTAAACAATTCGCGGTTTTATTACATAAAAATTATAATTACTCAATCGTTAAAGGTTTTTTTTTCTTTCTCTTTGCAGCAAGATTTTAATTGGGACAGACAAATGACCAGTAGGGTTCGACGGGAGTTCGACACCAAGGCTGGTAGATTGTACTCGCGGAAGTTGAACGAGTGGAAGGACATGTGGCTGCATCGTAAGATTCCTCGGGATATGAAAAACCGTCCCGAGTTATGGGCTCAACTCATTGCGTATTGGGAACAGGAGGCAACTAAGGCGACCTCTGCCACCCAGTCTTCGAACCGAAAGAGCGACCGGAAGCGGAAGGGACCAGCGACCCATAACCTCGGAGCAACGAGCAAGGCGACTCGTGCAGAACAACTGGTAAGTTTTTTTATGACAATAGTTATTTTTATTATCACTAACGTATTTTTTAACTTTTCAATGCTAATAGTACCAAAAGAAAGGTACGCGTCCTTCAAATCTGGAGTTGATCAGAGATGCGCATACGAACCGCAAGACCGGTGAAATTCAAGATCCACTTGCTCGTGAGATCGTGGAAAGCATGGAGAGGCTCGGTGAGGACTACCTCTTATCCCAACCGATCGTTGAAGGAACTCCACCGGTCACCGAAGTTCCATTTGAGAAGATCAACGAGCTTACGTATGAGGTTAGTAAATAATTTCAAGTAGTAACGAATTTAAAATAACTTCTAATACTTATACGTTTTAACATTTATAGTTTTATTTTATATGGTAGGCTACTCGGAAGAACAAAGGTCGTGTCTTCGGTCTTCCGGAGGACAGTTCCAGCTCTTCTGTGTCTTCATTCCTATTTCACGGTGATAACGGGATGCGGGCACAAAACGCTGAGCTTCTCGAGCGGATGAAAGCAATGGAGGCACAACGCGAAGAGGATGCAAAGCGGGTGAAGGAGTTGGAGGAACAGCGCTTAGCAGATGCAGCGCGCATTCGTGGGATGGAAGACCGGATGGACGAGTTCTTCCGTAATTATCGTCCACAGTAGAACTTTTATTTGGTTTTTATTTTGTATTTAAATTTGGTTTGTAGAACTTTTATTTGGTTTTAAAACAATTTTATTTTCATTTTATATTTTAATTTCAATTTCAATTTTTTTTTTAATTTAATTTTTAATTTAATTTAAATATTTTAATTAAAATTCATTTTTTTAATTAAAATCCGACATCCGTCGGACTGTCGTCGGTAACGTTAACCGTCGGATTGCCGTCGGTGACAGAAACCGTCGGTGTGCCGTCGTTGTCATAGACCATCGGATTGCCGTCGGTGTCGTTGACCGTCGGATTGCCGTCGGCAATAGGTTCTCCGACGGTATTACGACGGATGGTCAACCGATTGCTCTGATCCGTGTTCCGCCGGACATCCGTCGGAGTGGATGGACGGTTTACCGACGGAACGCGGATTTCCGACGAGTTAGAACCGGCGGCCCATATTCGTCGGAAATCCGTCATAATAGGGCTTATTCCGACGGACTTCCGACGGATATGGCCGTCGGAAAGACCCATGTTTTCTTGTAGTGAACACGAAATAAATCATGATTGCTCATGTCGATTAAAGAAAAATTAAAACACTAACCTACTGAACTATCTCATTTGGTTCGACCAATATGGATTCATCAGAGAAATAAAATAGGGGATTCAAATATAAGTGATTACGGTAAAGGTAAAAGGTTACCTAATCAAAAAGAAGCAAAAGATTTATTCTTACTTACATTAAAAAAAAAAAAAAAAACTATAGTTGCATAATCTTCATCATATTTCCGATCTAGGTTATCACTTAATACAATCTCCCCATTACCCATATGATGAGAGATGTCGTGGAAAAGATAATCAAAAGAAACAAAAAAACTAAAGTAAGTAGGAAAACCTCCTAAAAATCACAAAACGTATAACAACTCCTCTTTCATCAAGAGATGAAAAATTCATAAGAGATAATTTATTTATTGTACCATATCTATTTAACAAAACATTGTTGGATGACCAAACCAAGCATTTGATGACTCAACCTCATGACCTTTAAGAGCCTCTAAATTTATTACGCTTCAAGTGACCCCCAAAGCTAGTGCATGTAAACTTCAATAATGTCAAGCAGCTTCTTCTCTAAAGAAAAAAGAGTCTTCTGGTTTTTAACAAATGGGCTTAGACGTTGCCAATTTATTTTCCCTGTTGGAGCACTATAGGGACTATTTCGTTTTGCAAATTTCAGCCCAAATAATTGCTGATTTGCCAATTTTCTCTAAAAGGTACTATCAAGTACTTTGATTTTGCCTATTTGCAATCGTGTCTCTTAATTGTCCATCTGATACCTCTACTCTTTCAATGTCACCTAAATAAGGTTCAAAATATCTACTGCTTACTCCCGCCTCTGTCATTACATATGCAAAATATGCATCTGAGAAATTTAAAATTTTAATAAAATTATGTAATCTCATTGTAGCCATTACTACTCTCTTTTGGACGTGAATACTATATCTTAGAAAATCAGAAAGAATCCTCCACTTTTTATTCCAAACTTCAAAAGTCATCTCGATAACAAAACGCATAGACGCATGATATCGATTGAAAAGTTCCTATTTATTCCTAGGAGCAAGACCATAATTGAATTGTGACATATGGTATCTCACAACTCTGTTTCGTGATGATTTATAAGGAGCCAAAAATCCTTGTTTGTTTGGATAGCCAAAATCAACGAGATAATACTTATCTGGTGGCGGCAAAGGGAACTCAGAATCGCTTTGTGCCATTGTCAAAACAGTTGTATTGTGGATAGATATATAGTTAGTAAAGTATAATTAAAAGACCCACATCTAAAGTATCGTAATATTGACACACATAAGTCGTCGTAATATTGACACACAATTATGGTGATGGTGTGTTATGTGTATATGTATCATAGCCACAACAAAGTACATGTGAAATAAAACATAAAATTACTTGGAAAAAAAATTTGCATTACCTTGAGACATGTGTATATGTGACTATGTGTATAGAGTAGATAGTTTAAGAAAAATTTTCTTTGATTTTCTCAATATGTAAAATTCTGAGAAGTTTATACCTATAGATAGCAGGTCTCAAGAAAAAATTTGCATTACCTTGAGACCTGTGTATATGTGTATAGAGGAGATAGTTTAAGAAAAAATTTCTTTGCTTTTCTCAATATGTAAAATTCAGAGAAGTTTATACCTATATATAGCAGGTCTCAAGAAAAAAATTGCATTACCTTGAAACATGTGTATATGTATATAGAAGAGATAGTTTAAGAAATTTTTATTTGCTTTTCTTAATATGTAAAATTCTGAGAAGTTTATACTTATAAATAGTAGGCTAGTATAATAAAAAAGTCAGAAAAGATATGTATTATCTACTGCGGAATTGGACAGACCGTTGGACAAAAGAATGATACAACATTGAAAGGCGGTCTAGTGTATTATCTTTTTTCAAATCCTCAAATTTCATTTTTTTCCTAAAAAACGCAAATCTTTTATTTTTTGGTTGATTGGGTAATCTGAAGATTCGACTGAAAAAATGAATTTTTTTATTTTTTGGTGTTAAAAATGATTAAAATGTTTGTTGATTTTTCAATGTTGGCACTACTCTAAGATTCAAAATTTTCTTAAACATTTTTAATTCACATATACTTTTACTTTTATATCTACTATTTTCTTTATTCGGTTTTTCATTTATTTTATTCTCTTCCATCATTCTTAGGCCTTGAATGGGCACACGTAAAAAGCGGATTTCAAAAAAGAAAGTTTAAAATCGCATGTGGGTATGAATGGACAATCTGAAGATTCGACTCGATTCGAAATTTGGGAAGTTTGGTTTGAAAAAACTATTGTCATATTACGCTTAAATTAAATTCGGTCGGTTCAACGTAGTTTTGGAAATGATTTCGAACTGAACCGACCAAATTTAATTTTAGGGTAATGTGGCAATAGTTTTTCCAAACCAAACTTCCCAAAGTTCGAATTGAGTCCAATCTTCAGATTGCCACTTCTACCACATGGTCTTTATGGATGAACCGAAGGTTTTCGTCGATTTTCAAAGCTGGATCGATGGTCTCAGAGATGAATCGATAGGGAGGTGTCACGAGGAAAGAAGAAGCTCATAGTTTCAGAAATCATGAAGTAGAATGAGAAGATCAGATTACTAATACCGAACCAACTGCCGAATAAAACTTTGGGATAACCGCTCCAATTTTAGATGGAAACCGAACCTAAACCGAATTAGCCAAATTTTGATTTGGTTTGGTTTGGCTAATTCAGTTCAGTATATATGCCCACCCCTACCGTGTGTGGTTATACGACAAGTGTATTAGAATGAAGTTAAAGCCGAGATGCAATAATGTGTTTGGTTGTAAGAAAGGGATTGTGTGACCATACCAAACTTGTACTGCCAGATTAACATTGTACGTCATAAGTCAAACACAGTTTACATTCATTCTCATGTTGGTTTTTCAAGCAACAACCTACCATGTTTGGAAAGAGCCTAACACGAGACGACATCATCATACTATCCTAACTCCCCCAGCCACTTAATCCAAAGTATTGACAAAGTAGTTTGGAACAAGGTAAGCTCTCTCGATTACCAAAGATATAATTGTAACATCATAGATATATTACTTAGTTATAATCTTCATACAAACTTATGAGGCCATACAAAGAGGAAGACCCTAAAAACAGGACTCAGAAAGAAAATAGAGTGGTCACACAATCCCTTTCTTGCAACCAAAACTCTCTCTTAAACAAACTTATTCAGTTAAAATCTTAGTAGTATCCTTCAACTTCAATATCCAAAAGAAAAAAAAAAACAGAAACCCATTACAGAATATACAAAAAGAAAACCGCCGATTCATCCGTGGCTGCTGCAGCTGCTAATAGATGCGCATAAACACAGCTCTTTGTAGACAGATGAACGGGTTTAGTGCCAAAATGTTACCTACCATTGGCATGACACTAGTCAATACATATATTATAAGTTCTTAGGTAGTTAAAATACGATGGCCGGGTCTATAAAAGCTCGTCCCATTGCCATCGTTTTAGCTGCTACTGTTCAGAAGAGCTTCTTTAGAGATTCGTCCATAGTTATGGACAAATCTTCCAGGTCCTCCTCATCTATCATCATCTCCTCTGAACGACACTCTTCGCTGCAAAATGCTTTCTCTCCTCTGCAATTCATCACCACACAAACATCACAAATTTAGATATTTTGAAACCTCTAAAGCTTGTCAGTTCATAAGATTCTAGCTAGTTACCATTTCCTCAAACTATATATTATGTATCAAAATCTATACTTACAATCCTCTAAATTGTGTAACTCATAGTCCATATGTGTGTGTATAAGAGAGTGCTGAAGAAATAGCACGCACCGGTACATATATATGTCCTCGCCAGCTTCAAGTTTCTTGTTGCAGAAGTTACAGATGCTCAAGAAGTTATCAGAAAACACAGAATCTAACTGCGTTTCGATATGCTTCTCTTTATTATCATCATCTCCCTTCAACTCATTCTTGTGACACTCTAAAACTCGGTCACCATAAATATGAGTGGTTTTCGGGTTAGGACCATGAGCAATGATACAAGTATAGTCCTCCATGTCATCCTCAGATAGACAACTGGAGAGTGCAACGTCTGAATCACTCCCCTTGAAGTCCGTTTCTCCGCCCAACTTGGATCGAGACAGAACTCGGGTTTCCGTAGACAATCATTCGCAGAAAAGGAGCGGTTTCTCAACCTTATTGGCTCAGTCTCAGATGAGTTATCACCAATTTCAAAAACAACACCAGATCTTTCCTTTTCAATCTTCACGGACTTGGCTACAGGGAACAACTTGGGATGTTTGTTGTCCCTAATCTCAGAAGACTTAATCCTCAAAGCGGGTCCAAACACGACATCTGGTGACAAACTCTCGCCGAGAGAATCCACAATGCTTAACCCAACTTTAGCGGCAGGGACACAACAACAGTTGAGATGAGCAGTGAGTGATGATCTGGGAGATCTGAGGAAAAATGGGTCAACCATTGTAGACAACATCCTGAATTCAAGAGGAGATTTAGGGCTCCTGACAAAATCAGAATCTGAGATACACTTGTTGTTGTTCAGACCGATCAAGAGACTCAAAGCCAGTGGGTTAGTGATCGGTTTAGTGTTGTTGTTTTGTGCAACCGGATCAGATTGTGGATCCACAGATTGAGACATTGCTTGATGATCTTTGTGGAGAAACATTGCTCTTGTTTTCAGCATTTACGGTTTTATAGTTTCTTCTTCAATCTGTTCATCAAATCAAAAAACATATCACCAGGTGTTCATAACCAAGATTCATACATATATAATAATAATAATAATAATAATAATAAACACAAAATTATTTTATGCCGATAAATTAGCATCAGATAATAAGTTTTAAATCAAAAAGTACCGTACTTTTTGGCATTCTAGTTACTATTTTTCTTATTAACCAAGAAAATTATATATATGAAATTTTCCAAGAATATGCTAAAATATTATTCCTTTGTCGATGATTACGCAGCTTAAAATTGAAATCAACAGATAAATATTTGCAACGGACAAAAGAAAAATGTAATTAGTTATAATTTTCAATTTTTTTTATCCTATAAATAAAAATATGAACTCCGAAGAATCAACATGCAAAAATAAAACCTTTGATAAAATTAGACCAAGAATTTTTCTAGAGAAAGCAATAATTTGATTCAGATACATGAAGAAACTGCATTTAGATACTATAAACCAAAACAATTTTTTTTCTAATTGATAAGAGATTCTTACATGGATCTTGTAATCTCTCAATCTGTATCGATAATTTTTGTGGAAAGCAGAAGAAGAAGAAGAAGAAGAAGAGAGATTTGAGAAAGATAAAATGGAGAAGATAGAGAGAAGTAGAAGAAAAGAGACTTACCTGTCAGCTGCAACAAAAGAAGAAATCGAATTCCCCACTTGTCAAGAAGAAATCGATTACCTGAACATGAAGAGCAGAATTTGAACGGAGAAGAAGAAGGATTTGATCGGAGAAGAGCATAATTTGATCGGAGAAGAAGAACATGATTTAGTATTTGATCGGTGAAGAGAAGGATTGAATCGATGAAGAAGATTGTCGTCGGGGAAGAGGAGAAGGCGAACAAAAGAGATTGTCGAACCAAAAAATGACAACTGTCCAACAAGAACCGATACTTATGGGACCTAATTAAGCACCGTTACTTGCCATTAAGTTTATTTTTGATTTAATTTAAATCATTAAAACCTTAAGTATCGGTGCTTAGTACCTCCGATAATGATGCTCTAAGTCATAGTCGTTGAAAAAGAAACCCTAGCTAGAACTAGAACACTAGGGTTAAATTAGGGCCGGGCAAAAAATCCGTCAAATTCGATCCGATTCGCTATTCGTTACGATCCGATCCGATGAATCCGGATATCCGTAAAATTTCAAAGCAAAGCAAATACCAAATTTAAGTATCCGTAGAAAACAAAGCAAATAGCAAATATCATTTTAGAAAAACCGAATATCCGATCCGATCCGTTAAATATATTATAATATAAAATATATATCTAATGTATATGATTAGTTATTTTTTTGTTATTATAAATGTACGAGCGTGAAAAATTATATTCAACTCATTCATTTTTTTTAAATATTTGATTTTTATTATGATTAAATAATAAAATAAATAAATAACAATTAAAAATTTAACTGATCGGATCGATTTATAACGGATCGGATCGGATATCAAAAAAAAATTCGGATATTCAATTTATAACAGATCGGATCGGATATTCGCGGATATCCTAGAAAAAGTCGGATATCCGAATTTTCGGATATTCGAAATTTAACGGTTCGGATCGGATCGGAAAAACAACTATCCGTAAAAAACGGAGCGGATCCCGGATATCCGCTCCGTGTCCAGCCCTAGGTTAAATATATATTTCACTATGACAAACATTCCACCGGCTGGTCCGGCACGTGCTCCACTAGATTAGAAAAAATGTTTAAAACATCAAAGTTAGAAAATCAACAAATAAAAGCTCGGAATTTAACATCAGTCTTGACATATGAGCCATCAACCTTTTCTTTTCTGTCAATTGAGAATTTTTTTTTTCTTTTCTGTCATTTGTTTTCTTTGGCCAAACAATTTGCTTCCTACTCTAATGAAAATGAAAAAAAAAATTCTCGAGTGGATATGATTCTCACGTGTTCACTTCTTTGCAAAATTTGAATATCCGTAAAATAGAAGTTTTCGAACATTGACAAAAAAAAAGTTTTCGAACATTTCTCTAGTTTTGAGATCAATCTTAGCGTCATGTAATTCATCCTCTCTTTCTATGAAATGTTGCTAACTATGTAATAGATTCATTGTTTACTCTTCTTAAAATAGTTTCTTGAATAGTTTTGTCATATCTATTTAGTTTAAAAATAAATAACTTTTGGAAAATAAATTGCATATCAAACTATTGTAAATGTTAACAAATTCAAAAGCACTCGAACTAAGTACTAGTTGACACACGTTTTTATTTATTATAAAAAAAATCATTTTATGCACTCCGAGTTCAAAAGCTAACTATTTGGCCTCTATGATTTTGCTTTTGTAAGCTTTGGTTTCCAGCTTAAATAAACCTAACGTCACAATAACCTAATAATTCACGCTGAAATTACAAAAAAAAAAAAAACAAAAAATTATCGACA
This sequence comes from Draba incana, assembly GCA_963576765.1. Taxonomy (NCBI): domain Eukaryota; kingdom Viridiplantae; phylum Streptophyta; class Magnoliopsida; order Brassicales; family Brassicaceae; genus Draba; species Draba incana. Next base: position 118,962 of record OY755214.1, read on the forward strand.
TTAATATTGAATTCTTTCTCCAAGCTAACAGCCACGTGATATCTTCCAAATTATCTCCTGATGAGTCCCTGACGGCTGACGCATTACGCCATCATTCTCCTCGCTTGCACTTTACATTTTTCTTTTCTTCAAATTTTGGTGAACTTTAAGGAAAAGATTTGTCGTTTTCCGTGTAACACAGCTACTTGGTTTTTTCTCGTATTTGAGATTTAAAGCCAGAACCATGCACCGACACAAGTCAGTATCACTGTTCTCAGTGGTTGAGAGAATCCATCGGCATACAAACAAAAGGTACCTCTCGTAAATCAACGGTCATAATGTTTTTTGGTAGGCCCTACAATTCACACACGTGTGATTGAGGTGTCAGTCAGCATGTCCACTACACATTTTAGTGGGTGTTATTGAAATTTTGAATATTGATAGAATTCAATGCATATTAAATTCACGAAAAAAACTAGTGCTATTTAATTTTTGACTAAAAAAGTATATTGTTGTTGTAGTAGATATTTGCGAGATGTTATATAGCTAAAATACAATGAAATCACATGTTATTCAAAGTTTATAGTAATTTATTAAATTTAATTTATCCAGTCTTTTAATTTGAATCCTACTAAACTAAATTTATAACAAGTAAAAACGATTAGGGTTTGAACATGAAATTTTTTATTTGTTGTTGTTTGTCTTGGCCTGTGGATAAGACATTCCGGTCATTTGGTATTCGGCTCTCCCAGACGGTATAGTTGGGTAAGCAGTAGTTAGACCTTGGCGTTTGTTTGCACAGTTTGCAAGTTTCACTAATTTCAATCGTAATAGAATTGTATTCTTTTGGTTCAATGTTGTGTCGTTCTCGATCTTTTGAGATTGGTGTTATCAAGATTGGATCGTTCACTCTTTATCTATGCCTAATAGATCTGCCGTGATCTGGTTTTTTCAAGATGTATACCTCAAAAGTTTTTATTTTGAACGATTAATTTTGTATACTTGCCGTTCATGAGAATTTGTTTCCGATAAATTATATTGTTTTCCTTCGACTCATGTTTTCAATTGGTATTCCATTTTGATTATATTTCATATGACAAAAAAAAAAACTAAATCATAGCTTTTATTCTGGTTACTTAGTATCTCATATGAAAATTTACTGAAACCGTTATTTCATATGAAATATAAATAAACATAAACTTTTTTTTTGTCTGGAATATTGCCTATTACAAATTATGAGAACAACGGACAATTCTACATGCCTACAAGGTTCCACGATCAATGGCTCTGTCTGGCACCATGCTCGTGATGGAGCCCTTACCCTTGACACAGTGGACTACGACGAATGGCTCCCCTTGCACCGTGCTGGAAAATTTCCTAAATTGTCTCATTTAATTTGCATTCTCCGGGAATCGAACTTCGTACCTCTTGGTGTAGAAGCATTAATGAACCCTTGGTCGACCACTGGACCAAGGGGGCTTCCACAAATAAACATAAATTTATACTAGTTGAATGGAAGAAAAAACCTAAAAAATCAACGTTTAGATAAGTATACTAAAATTAGCGTTAAGTGGATTGTAGAAAATGTCTTTCTTTTCTTTTGTAGTGGCAGATTTCACGAATATGATATTCTGAATTTGGTGATATTTGTGATCTCTGTCGCCCATATTAGCACATTTTCGATCCAAATTCGCTATGCAAGTAACTGAATATCTGCTATATAAATATTCGTTAAAATCCAATTTTTTATCCGGATATTCGATTTACTACGCAAATATTTAAGAATAAAAAATAAAAAATACAAAATTTTCAAAATTTAACCATAAATGCCAATTTTTGTTAAAAATTATAGTCTTCTTAATTTGTGAAACTTTAATATTTGACTAATTAATTTGACAATTATAAATTTATAAAAAAATTTATATAGATAAAATAATTATACAATTAATTATATATCGGTCTTTTAAAGTTACAATATTTATGATTTGTTTCGTTTTTAATAAATATAGACGGCCTTGATTGGCTAGTAGATTTTGGCTAGTTTTTTGTTTTTTGATTTTCCAAATTTCATTTTTTTACCAATCAATTTTTTGAGGAAAGTGGTTTCCCTAAAATCTAGAAAAACTAGTTTTTGGTAGTTTTTGCTAATTGTAAAGAGAAACCAAAAACCAGTGACCAACAAAAAAAAAAGAGAAACCAAAAACCACATTTTGTGAGTTTTTTTTGTCTCATTTATGTGAAATCAATTTTTTTTGTAAAAATATATTCTACAATTTAAGAGACTTATTCAATCAGTTTTTTCAAATATAGTTTAGGTGACTTATTTAATTCATACTTTTTGTTGGTAATATGTTATTTTTAGGAGACAAAATTTGTGTAACTTATAAAATTTAGTAAGTTATTTAAAAAAATGTCTTAATTTTAGTACCATTTAATAACATAAACAAAAACTAAAAATGAAAGAAAAAAATTTAAAACATTTTTTTATTCATAGACAAAAACCAAAAACTAAACAAGTTACCAATCAAGTTTTTCAAAAAAGTAAAATCTACACCAAAATCAAAAATCAAATTGTCAAAAATCAAATCCAAAATCCAAAAACCAAAAACCACTTAAAATCCATCATCCATTCATGGCCATAGTATTTGTATATTTTGGTAAAATTTCGAATATCTAAATTTCTTGAACCGAATCAAATGGATATCAAATTAAATAAAATCTAACAAATACTGTGTTCAGTAATTTCATTGTTTCTGTTAGGCATGAGATTAATAACTAAAGTGAGCAAGAACAAACTTAGCTTATAAAGAAATCATTCTCTTTATTAATGCTTAGGAAAATCTTCCTTCTCAAAACCTAAACAAGCTCTATTGTTCTTCCTTTAAGAACTTCTTCCTTTAGTTCTTATTCTTATGATCATACACAACTTGATGATCTTACATATATATAGTTTAGAACTTCCTTTTCCTAAACCTATTGGAAATAGACAATTTCCTTTTCTCTATTGAGATTCCTAATTCCTTTAAGGATCTCTTCTTCTAGAATAATCTTGGAGCTTATCCAACATTCACCCCCTTAAGCTTCAAGTCATTCTTCTTGAGGTCTTGAACTCCGATTAGATCTCTCATCTTCTTGAACTTGATTCTTGCTAAGGCCTTTGTCAAAACATCTGCACATTGCTCCTCTCCTGGTACATGCTCGATTTCAATTTGCTCTCCTTCAACACATTCACGAATAAAATGATACCTTTTATGAATCTGATCGAGCTTTGTGTTCCAAGCTCTAGGAGCTTGTCTCAAACCGTATAAAGCCTTAGAGAGTTTGAAAACCTTGTGTTCTTCTCCCTTCTTTTCAAATCCCTCGGGTTGAGACACATACACTTCTTCATTCAATTCTCCATGCAAGAAGGCGGTTTTGACGTCTAGATGATGAATCTCCCATCCATGTGAAGCAGCCAAACCACTCAAAAGTCTAACGGTCTCAATTCTTGCAACTGGAGCAAAAACTTCCTCGAAATCAATCCCTGCTTGCTGCACATATCCTTTTGCAACGAGTCTAGCTTTGTGCTTGTTTATAGTTCCACTTGCATTCCTTTTGATCTTAAAGACCCACTTGAGACCAATAACCTTAACTCCAGCCGGTTTGTCTACTAAACGCCAAGTCCCGTTCTTGTTGATTGAGTCTATCTCCTCTGAACACGCATTCGTCCATACTAGCGTGTCTTTTGCTTCTTGATAATTGAAAGGCTCATCATTGAGTGAAAGGAGTAGCATCTCACATTCTACATTCGCTAGGAGCACGTAATCTTCCAGGTATTGTGGCCGAGTTGATTGTCGATTCGATCTTCGAGGTCCATCTGGAAGATCATCTTGAGTCTCACATGCGGCATGGGGATCGACCGGACCTTCTCCTTGGCTGGTCGATCCTGATTGTACCGTTTCTGCTCTGTCTGATGCTGAGAGCTCGACCCGACCTCCTCCTTGACTGGTCGATCCTGATTGTATCGTTTCTGCTCTGTCTGATGCTGAGAGCTCGACCCGACCTCCTCCTTGACTGGTCGATCCTGATTGTACCGTTTCTGCTCTGTCTGATGCTGAGAGCTCGACCCGACCTCCTCCTTGACTGGTCGATCCTGATTGTATCGTTTCTGCTCTGTCTGATGCTGAGAGCTCGACCCGACCTCCTCCTTGACTGGTCGATCCTGATTGTACCGTTTCTGCTCTGTCTGATGCTGAGAGCTCGACCCGACCTCCTCCTTGACTGGTCGATCCTGATTGTATCGTTTCTGCTCTGTCTGATTGAAAGCTCGACCCGACCTCCTCCTTGACTGGTCGGGCTTAGTCCCGATTCTTCAACATTGAATGGCCCTTGGTCAATATCAATCTCCTCACCCCATGTTAACTGAAACATACCTGGTTCTCTGCAATCTCCTTGTGCTCCCTTCCAATTCCAACCTTGTTTCTCATTGAAGACCACATCTCTACTCACAATGATCTTCCTCGTTGTTGGATTGTAGAGTCGGTAAGCCTTGGATCATGGTTCAATTCCAAGGTGAATAAGATCTTGTGAACGGTCATCTAGCTTCTTCAGATGATCGCTTTGTATTTTGGCATAGGCAAGACAACCAAAAATTCTGAGGTGATCGACGTTCGGTTTCTTGTTTCTCAAACTTTCGTATGGGGTCTGATTCTGAAGAGCTCTTGTAGCAACACAATTGAGAAGATAAGTGGAATGACGTATTGCTTCTCCCCATAAGAAGTTTGGTACTCTCATCGCCTTGAGAATACTTCGAGTCATCTCTATTAGAGTTCGATTCCTTCGCTCTACTACACTGTTCTGTTGTGGAGTATATGGTGCAGTTAGATGTCGTCTAATGCCGTGTTTCTCACAATACTTCTGAAATTCCTTCGAGGTGAACTCCCCACCTCTGTCTGTACGTAGAGTCATAATCTTCTTGTCGAGATCCTTTTCGACTAGTTCCTTGAAAGTTCTAAACTTCTCGAATGCTTCTCCTTTTTCTCTTAACAAGATTGTCCACATATACCTTGTGTGGTCATCAATGATAACAAAGATGTATCTGTTTCTTGAAGGAGTAGCAGGAGTTATGGGTCCACAAAGATCTGCGTGTAGCAGTTCTAACTCCCAAGAAGCTCTGAATTGCGTTGCTTGAGGGAAAGCTTGATGAGTTTGCTTCCCAACAAGACATGACTCGCATATCTCCTTTTCGTACTCTATAGATGGTATGCCGCGAACCATCTCTTGTAGCGACATATTCTTCATTGTTCTGAAACTGATGTGTCCAAGTCTTGCATGCCATCTCCATGTTTCTTCCTCAATCCTTGACATTAAATACACCGGTTTCCCAATTTTGAGTTTAATCTTATATAAACGATTTGGAGATCGTGTTACCTTGGCTAAGAGTTGACCATATGGGTCTCTTAGAGTTAGATAGTCGGACTTCATTCTAATATCGCAGCCGCACTCCATTGCTTGTCCAAGGCTGAGAATATTGCTCCTTAGCTCTGGAATGAAGTAGATATCTTGAACCACTCTTTGCTCACCAGTTTTCCCTTGAAAAAGAATCGATCCCTTTCCTCCGATGTTAACACACGATCCATCACCAAACTGAACCTTTCCTTTGATTCTCTTATTCAACTCCGAAAAGTAACTCCTCTCACCAGTCATATGGTTACTTGCTCCGTTATCTAAGTACCATACTCCATCTTCCTTTTTGGATGTCTCATACTTGTTAGGAATTACTTTTTCTTCGTTCAAAAACACAACCTCATGCATATATAATGCAATATCAACTTCTTCCTTTAGTTCTTATTCTTATGATCATACACAACTTGATGATCTTACATATATATAGTTTAGAACTTCCTTTTCCTAAACCTATTGGAAATAGACAATTTCCTTTTCTCTATTGAGATTCCTAATTCCTTTAAGGATCTCTTCTTCTAGAATAATCTTGGAGCTTATCCAACAATAACTACAAGTCTACAGTTGTTTTCAGTAATCTGGGTATCACATTGCTCGAAAGTTGATGTTAGGTGGCACAAAAAACTTTGGGCCCTGATATTAGACCATTACAAGCAAACTCCTGGAAACTAAAATATCCGCCAAAGTTGAGACACTCTATATGGCAAATTTTATCCTGTTGTGTATCTGTCACAACTAACTTAAGTAAACGTGAGATCAATTGTGATCTTAGGTGCACTAGGTGTGGGGCAGACGAGGAAACAATAAATCACGTCATTTTTGAATGTTCCCCTGCTCTCCAGGTGTGGGCACTATCCTCAGTGCCATCGGGTACTGGAATATTTCCATCACTTTTTCAATTTACTTGAATATTGACTATCTCTTCTGGAGAATTCCTAAAGAGTTCCAAACCTCGAGCTATCCCTGGTTAATCTGGTACATTTGGAAGGCTAGAAATGATAAGATTTTCTCGAATATGGATAGAGATCCACACGAGACATTGAAATCGACAGAAGCTGAAGCTCAAGCATGGGCATCAGCTCAAGAAGGAAACCAAGACGAGATGGTTAGATGGGATCAACCTATCATTGAGGAAACATATAATGGTTTCCGATGTTTCATCGATGGGTCTTGGAAACAAGATGATATTTTCTCAGGTTTAGGGTGGTACTGCACAAACTCGAGTACAAATGTCTCGAGTATGGGGACATGCAACTTACGACAAAGCCTCTCATCATTGCACGCAGAAGTGGAAGCATTAATTTGGGCCATGAAGTGTATGATGATCGAACAGAAGACGATGATCAATTTTGTCACCGACAGTTCAGAATTGGTGAAAATGGTGTTTTCACCAGACGAGTGGCCGACGTTCTCAACCTATCTGGAGGAAATCAAGAGATGTAAAAAGTTATTTTCTTTCTTTTCATTGTCCTTCGTTCCTAGACTAGCCAATATTATGTATGTAAATAATATTTCTCAGAATTGGATTTCCGAGTAAAATTAATTAAACAAAGCTGTTGACAAAAAAGAAAAAAAAAAAGTCTACAAGTCTACAATAAACTGAGGTTTTGGGAATCGTGTTTACTTATAAGACATGAACCGATCGGCTATATCTTTATAGACAATCAATTCTTGCTTCGGGTTGGTTGGGTTAGGAACCGAACGGTTAAGAAAGAAACAAAAACAAAAAAGCCCTAACATCTATCTTCGTCCGAGCCGTTTGTTACTTCGATTCTTCTTCTTCCTCAAAAATCACTCGCAATCGACACCATCTGCGTTTTCTAGTCACAAATCACAGGTTAGCTATTTCTTCAGCCTCTTGCAATTTCGAATTTCAATGTCTTCAGCTTGTATTTGATTGAATTGGTTTGCATTTGTTGATTCTTAGTTGTTTTGTTGTTGTGAATGCTGAGATTCGGTTTTGATTCTTGTTTTTTTCTTGTTTTGTTCTTGTGAATTATGATTCAGTTTTGATTCTTGTCTAAGAATCACAGATTGTTATTGCAAATTTCAACAAAATGACACTCATAGAGATTAAAGCCTTTCTTCAACGACAAAAAGCAATAGTCAATGTTTTGTTGGTGTGCCTTAAAATCTATGAAACAGGACCGTCAGTGAAGATCCATCTACTCAGCCAGAAGCTCCTTGTCATTGTAGCTGCTGGAACTCGAACCCAGGTCGTACGGTACGACTCGTACCACTTAAGTTACAGCTATTTTCTGAGTCGTCGTCATACCAAAATTTCTATAAAATCATAGCAAAGATACATTGAGTGAACTTTAAAAAGACTCGGTATTATTACTAATCAGATTAATTTTGGTCTGCTTAGTTAATATTCAATAGGGTTTAGTTATTGATCAATGATCACTAACCACTGTCACAGTACATCTGTAATCTGGTTACTGTGAAAAACCAATTGTGATCCTACATAATTAATCTGGTTACATAGGCAACAAAGGTGGAAACTTCTTTGAGAATAGAATCTTAATTCTTTCAAAGATGATTGCTTTTTTTGGATTCAATTTCTTCAGCTTGTATTTGATTGAATTGGTTTTTATTTGTTGATTCTTAGTTGTTATGGTGTTGTGAATGCTGATTCGGTTTTCATTCTTGTTTTGTTCTTGTGAATTATGATTCGGTTTTGTTCTTGTCTTAAGAATTACCAAGACTCTCTTCGATTCTACTTTGAAAGCTTGATTTGGACAGAGTCTTTGCATAACGTGAACATTCCCGTGTCTGTGACTTGTGAGAACGCAGATTCTGCAAAATTATTATGATGAGAGCTGCTGAATGATTCTAAAAATTCGATTTTGTTTGCTTTGAGATTATATTTGTTCATTGATGTTTCTTCTCTGTATCATCCTGTTTAGTTTAGTTTTTAGCTCAAAATATCATCCATTTATGAAGTGTTTTAAATTCCTCTACTATATATGAGAGATGTTTTGTTTCATTTCAAGTTTTCAAACTTTGTATCCGAAACCGCACCCGAAAATACCTGTTTATTTACGGGTATTTATTGGATACAAAATTTTTGTACCCGAACTGGAACTGAAAATCAAGCGGCTCTTATATGAGTCCAAAACTTCCCTACCCGGAAGACCCAGACTCGAGAAGAACCGACCCGAATGCCCAGGGCTAAATGTACACCTAGAAAAATTAGTCTTTTCACTCGAACAACATGCAACTAAAGATGTAAGGATGATCAAAACTGATCCAATATGCATCTATTTTTTATCATAATAGCCCAATCCAAGTAAGTGCCATTTTCACTCAAGTGGAAGTGTCAGATTGTAGAATGTTTATAACTCCATGTGGCAATGTTCCAAGTTTACATAGAGTCCGGTTTTTGTTCTGCAGTAAACCAATAAGCCAATGTTAGTTCTCTTGCTTAAAAAAATAAAACCTAATAACCGAATTTATCCGAAACTAACCGAATAACCGAATTTATCCGAAACAAACCGGACTAATCAAAGAAATTAGATATTTTTAGTTCAATTCAATACCTACAAGTAGCCCTGGGCAAATGGTGATAACCGTTAAAACCGAACCGACTGAACCAAAATTCTCGGTTATTGGTTTCAATTCGGTTCTCAGCTCTTAACCGATCGGGAAAATTATAATAAATTTTCGGTTTTTAAATCGGTTTGGTTTGGCAGACGATAACCGATCGGTTTAACCTAAACCGAAAATATCAATTACTTTAGCAAAACCTAAAACGTTCACTTCACGATCACTAGCTACAACCAAGAACCAAATTTTGCCATAACCCAACCAAACCGAACTGTTTTTTTTTTTCGGTTCAATTCAGCCAATTTTTGTTTTTTAAAACGAAATATCTAGAAACCGAATAAACCGACCCAAACCGACTAAAAAAACCAAAATCTCTGGCCTAGTTTGTGTGGTTAAAAGTAGGCCTGGGACTTCGGTTAATTGGTTCGGTTTCGGTTCGGTTTTTCGGTTTTTAAAAAATCCACCGAAACTAACCGAACTTTTTTTCGGTTCGGTTCGGTTAACCGAATATAACCGAAGTTTTTGGTAAATTGGTAAATTTTCGGTTTTTTCGGTTAATTTCGGTTAATTCGGTTCGGTTATTTCGGTTAATTTGGTCTAAATTGGTTAAATTTGGTTACTTTTGGTCTAAATTGGTTAAAATTGGTTCTAAAAATTAAAAAAAAAATTAAATTAAAAAACTTCGGTTAACCGATCGGTTATCGGGTTCGGTTCGGTTAACCGAAATTTTAAAAAATCATACCGATCGGTTATGAACAGTGAATCGGTTCGGTTTCGGTTCGGTTAACTTCGGTTCGGTTTCGGTTTGGCGGGTTCGGTTCGGTTTTTTTTCCCAGTCCTATTTAAAAGATTGGATCTTAAAACTGAGATTTTTAATGGAAGCAGTTGAACAACAATTTTTCTTTTTCTTTTTTGACATCAACAATATCTAATTTTAATATTTTTTAGTCTTCGTGCTCTTGCAAATTTGTACACTGGCGAACCTCTTGCGTTTCACTTCTCCAAAGCCTTTGCGTCTATCTTTCTCCGTCGCTGCTACAGGTTTCAATCACCTATCTCTGTTGTGTACAATCTTTTTAACAATATCAAGAGATATAACAAATTTTCTGGTTTGAGAAACTGATTTCATTCTAATATAATTTTGAGTACCTCTTGATAATATTTTGTTTTTGTTTGATTTAATAGCAATGGCGAGTGATGTTTCGTGTAGCTTGGTTTTGTGTGGCAAGTCCTCTTTGGAATCTGAAACAGCAATGCGTTTGAAGAACAATACTTTGCTTAAACTCCCAGATAATACCAAAGTTTCAATTTTTTTACAATCCGAGGCTAAGAATCTAGTTAATGATGATCATGCCTTCAATCTTTCACTCTTTATGAACTCGATTTCAACTCATCGCTTTGGGTGGTTTCTCATTTGGTCTCCCCGCTTGTCTTCCACTCACGATGTTGTTTCTCAGTAAGTGTTCTCGTTCTAGCATTCATCTGTTTTGTGTTTCCCTCTTTAAGATGTGTTAAAATCTGTTCTCTTTAGTTTCTTTCAGTAACTTTTCTGAGCTTCCAGTTGATTCAGTTTGTGTCACAGATATCCAGTTTAAAGGTCGAGGTAAGAGTTTTTCAACAATCTTGGATTAGATAGTAATGTGAAACCTGAAAACTGTGTGTGTAATCGACGAACATGCAGGCAGAACAAAGAATGTCTGGGAATCTCCAAAGGGTTGTCTTATGTATTCGTTTACTCTAGAAATGGAAGATGGTCGAATTGTGCCTTTAATACAGTATGTGGTATCTCTTGCTGTAACTGAGGCAGTGAAAGATGTTTGCGACAAGAAGGTCTGTCTTGAAAATAACCTTTTGTTGTGTTTTTGATCCATTGCATCAGAGTTTCGTTAAGTTGAAGTTCATCAATTGCAGGGTTTGCCGTACATTGACATCAAAATCAAGTGGCCGAATGATCTCTTCTTGAATGGTCTTAAAGTTGGAGGCATTTTGTGTACCTCTACTTATAGATCAAAGAAGTTCCATGTCAGTGTTGGTAATAAGCATTACTCTTTAGAAGTTTAATGATTATACGAAAGTCGAAGCATCTTTAGCTCGTAGTCTTGTTGCTTTGACTTTTCGACTTTTATTTTAAAGGAAAATGACAAATCTGATTCTTCTTTCAGGTGTTGGATTGAATGTGGACAATGAGCAACCGACCACCTGCTTAAATGCAGTACTAAAAGACATGTCTCCTGCATCAAACCTACTTAACAGAGAAGAAATCCTTGGTGCCTTTTTTCATAAATTCGAAAAATTCTTTGATTTATTCATGGACCAAGGTAATGTTAAACCTCTGATATCGGAGACTGCTTAAAGATTCAGTCAGCTGAACATCTTCGTCACTTTTAAAGTATCATGTTGATTTAATTATTTAGATGGAATTAGAGTAAGAGAAATGATAATCTTATTATCTAGTTTTGAGCCCATATAATCAGTCCCCGTCATCACACTGCACTTTACAGGTTTTAAATCTCTCGAGGAGCTTTACTACAGGACATGGCTTCACAGGTGATGGTTATATCTTCAATTGCATTTTATGTCTGCTTGTCATTGAAGGGATTCTATTGTCTGAATCCGCACTGATTTTGATTTTAATGCTCAACCCATTTGTCAGTATCTGAGCTAAAAGGCTAAATTTCGTATTTGGAAATGCTTTTCGACTGAGCACTAACATGTTTGCTTGGCTAGAATGACCTTTTATTTTGATTTCATGTTTTGATATACAATGTTGCACTATCTCTTAAAGTTAAGAAGAGACTGTTACTTACCAATTACTATTGCATCTTTCACTGATTCGTGGCTGTATTGAATTTTCTTAATACATTCACATTGTGGTTAAGGGATACGAACTTTACGATGTATTTTTACTCATGTGCAGCGAGCAAAGAGTGATTGTTGAAGAAAAAATACAGGACCAAGTCGTTCAAAATGTTGTAACTATCCAGGTAAGAGTCTTAGGCGCTGGTTATATACATGCCTTGTTCGTTTCTGCTTTGGAACGCAGCATCATGATGTTGTTCGTTTTTCCTATATGGTATTTGCATTTGGATGCCACGCCAATTGCAGTTAAAACATCTGGCTATTTTAGATCACAAAAATGTAAATTTTGCATCTAAATTTGTCAAAATACTACCTTTGCAAATAAAGTAGAAAAATCATGTCGTAAATTCATGATATTATGCCAAATGAGAGATTTCACTAAGTTTATGCCAAAATTATGGAATCACAATTTGGCGTCAAAATCGCAGAACTTAGTCCATTGTAATATATGGTGCTTTGATCATCTTTTGTATCTACTTTGAATTTCCAGGGTTTGACATCTTCGGGATATTTGCTTGCTATTTATTGGAGATGACAATGATATGTACGAGCTTCACCCTGATGGCAATAGGTAACATTTTGAGCATTTGATGTCCAAAGTTGACTCTCGATTAAATTAAATTGTTAAAGCTAATGTGGAGTGTATTTGTTCACATACAGTTTCGACTTTTTCAAAGGTCTGGTCCGAAGGAAAATATGATCCAAAGATTCCTTGCTGCATCTTCTGGTTGAAGTAGATGTTTTGTTTTAGCACCATAGACACAAACTGTAGTAGTTTCTTTTTATTTTCTTTTAACATACTGTGTATATTGTCTTTTATTCCTTTGACATTATCTCTTTTTTCTCCATAATTGAAACATGGGAAATAATGATCACTACTAGTCTTCTTCCATTGGAACTTGTGGCATGTCAAACAGGTCTTCTTTGATCGGCTTAGGAGCTGAAGGCGAATTACTCGACTTCTCTCCACGGTTTCTGCTATTATCAAGCTCTCTCACAATTTCAGGAGTAATAAGTTTGTGATTTTGCTTGTCAAGTAGACTTGTGAGACTCGTTTTATCTTCCTTTCTAAGTTGATGTTTGTACCGTTGCACAAAGGCATGAAGAGTTTGGTGCCAAATGACGGCATAATAACTCTTGTCTCCTTATGAAATCTCAACAAGTGAGCAGTGACCGCATCAATCGCCACATACGCCAGTGCATAGTTCTCCTCCAGAATAACTTTTATGAAGCAACTTGTTGTGCCACAAAATTTCAACTTGGCCAAATATACCAAGGCAAATCTCGAGAAATTTTCACGAATTGAAACCTTTTGCATTATACTTGCTATAATCACAGCTTCTGTGAGGGTGCATGTTCCAGACTCACAAGGGAAAGATTATTCCCCTGTAGAATGCCTCGGGCCTGAAGAGTGCCTTTTTCAGAGATTGGTAAAGACAAAAATGTAGCTTTTTGTGGTTTCTGATATCCTCTCTCACCCGAGGAAGAAGATAAACCTCATAGAAGCGTTGAGCTTTGGTGCTAGAGGCAAACATGCATGTAGCCTTGTACATGGCATTGGGTGACCAACTCTCTGGTTCAGTCAACTTCAATAAACTATCCCAGTTGTTCTTTGTAGTAATAACATGGTTAAGAGCTTTCGGCATTTTCCCTTGTGTGTAGTCACTCATAAACTTTCCCAAACTTTGATAATAGTCAACAACAGAAGCTTTAGCATCATCTTTATCTTCACGCTCTTTGATACAAGTAATAGCATCAGAGATACGATTAGCTATTGAAGTCCCTGTGACAGGATTTCTGGTTTAATATCTCCTAATCTCAATCTCGGTTTACTATTTCGGTTTAGTATTTTGGTTCAATTATGCAAATACGTATTTGTAAGGCTCTTTCTCCACTTCCCAAAAAATCAATCAATCAAAAACAATTATCTTTTTTTTTTTTTTTCCTTCAACCTCCTTTATTTCTCTCGATCATCAAAATCTTCCATCACCACCGAATCTCTGTTCTTCGAGGTGATCCTTCACCTTCTAGGCTTGTTCGGTGTTCTCACGCTTGGCAGTCTCACTGTTCTTCTCCTAGGTTAGAGATTTTGTTTGGTGGTTTTTGATTTTTGGAACTTACTGACTGTGTTCATCTTTATGAATGTTAAATGATTTATGGAAGAAGATAAGATTCACAGTTTCTGCAAAAGTTCTTTTCAAGTTCATATAGTTCAGTTTATACAATGAACCTGAAACCAATCAGTTTATACAAAGAACAGAGTAACGAGAAACCTTATGATCATTTTTAATGTTTTGTCCTTTTGGGGTTGTGTAGCTCGGCTTATTAGAGACCCAGAAACGCAGAGACCTAAAGGGTTTGGCTTTATCACCTTTGAGTCTGAAAAGCTTGGATGAGAGAAGGTGAGAAAAATCCAATTTCTTATGTTATGAAGAAATAAGAACATTGTTGGCACATGTAATATGATGCATCATCTCATGAGCAAACATCAAATAGCTTTTGATCTCTGTATCTCCATATTCGAATCTGCCACAAGCATTGAGAATAGAATTCTCATCTTTTATAGTTTTGACATGTTCAAGTAATGTTACCTGCAAACTCAACTGGTAGTCATAAATTCTCCTGATCTGAGCATAGATCCTAGGCATATCATCTCTAGCATCATATAAAGCCAATTTCGTTTAGAGCTCATGTTAGAATATGTTTATTTTACCAATTTAAAATCAAAATCTGTCTTATCTACTTATATAACCCTTTGACTATTATTATTTCTATTTTCTGTGAACTTTGATTTTGACCAAAACTTGAGCATTGAACTTTAATTAACCCTTTGACTATTATTATTGCTATGGTGGCTGGATTGTTACCGTGAACTTTGATTTTGTTCTTTGATTTAATTAGTTTTTGGTACTTTTGGCCGATTGTATTGGTGTTTACTACTAGTTGCTACTGGATAATTGGAATCTTCTTCGTGCGTTTTCATTATTTCAAAGCTTCTGTTACATGTTTCTAGCTTCCTTGTTGTTTATTAACTAGGACAGGGTCTGTGTTTGTTGCTCTATAAGTCACATTTGCATTCTAGTGTTGTTAAAGACGAGAGATAGATGAACTCAAATATTTCTGAGAAATCAGATTTTTTTTTTAATGTTGAAACTCGAACAATTAGTCTTTTCACTCGAACAGCATGCAACTAAAGATGTAAGGATGATCAAAACTGATCCAATATGCATCTATTTCTTTATCATAATAGCCCAATCCAAGAAAGTGCCATTTTCACTCAAGTGGAAGTTTCAGATTGTAAAATGTTTATAATTCCATGTGGCAATGTTCCAAGTTTCCATAGAGTCCGGTTTCTGTTCTGCAGTAAACCAATAAGCCAATGTTAGTTCTCTTGCTTGAAACCGAATAACCGAATTTATCTGAAACTATCCGAATAACCAAATTTATCTGAAATGAATCGAACTAATCAAAGAAATTAGATATTTTTAGTTCAATTCAATACCTACAAGTAGCCCTAGGCAAACGGTGATATCCGTTAAAACCGAACCAACCGAACCAAAATTATCTGTTATCGGTTTCAATTTGGTTTTCAGCTCTTAACTGATCGGCAAAATTATAATAAACTTCCGGTTTTTAAATCGGTTCGGTTTGGCATACGATAACCGATCGAAGATTTGATACTGAGAAATGTGTGGCCGCACTCGAACGAGCTGAATGTCAGTCGTTTGTCTTGTCAGTATAAATCGGAGTTCGATGAACATGATTTTGGCTTAATAAGGATGACACGGTTCTTGCCTTATGCCATATCGAGATATAGAGACGAAAGGATTATGGGAATGATTCCAGTACAAGTGGGAGATTGTTGGGAATGTCCTGAAATCATACTTGTATTCACTCTAGACATAGTTATGTTGTCGATATTAGACATTCATATGATACTAGGTGGTCATGACGTTTTGCTAGAAGCCACTGATGATCTATGAGTTATGAACTCATTGCTAGTATTGTATGATCCTACATGGTCACACACCTAAGCAAACTGGATACACTTTGTATGGGAATGATCATTAATGTAATGATCTAATTGGTGTGTATTTGATATACATCATGAACGTGTTTTTGAGGAGGTATCGATCGACACTATAGTAGTATCGATCGATACTAGGCATTAATCGGAATAGCGATTTCGGTTTAATGACTTAATTAATTCTGACTCGGTTCATGGATTAATTAGGTTTTGTCCACGGCCTATATATATGATATGAGGCACGACCTGGAGAAAAAAAAAAGACTTTGTCGACAGCCACCTTTGATTGAAAATACAGGAATCCCGAAGAGATCCGATCTACCGGCACTAGCATCCCGGCGGATTCCAGTTTGTGTGCTTGTGGACTCCAGTAGAGGCGCATCACTTGAGGCGCTTACAGATCTCGAATTCCTGATCATCTTCCGCTGCTAATCTACAGGTATATTCGAGATCCTAATGATTCAATGTTTACAAACCCTAGATCCAAGGCTATAGGAATTGTCACCATGTTTAATAGAGATTAAAATATGACCAAAATCCTTCATTCAACACCATAAGAGCGACTGATCCAGGGGAGGACCGATCCAGGGGAGGATCGATCGCTCCCTCCCCCTCTACAAACCGAAGACTTCAAGACATGAGATTGATCGCTCCCCTGCTCCGCACATGAATTTCCTTCTTTCTCCATTTCCATATTTTTAGAGTTTTGTTCTACTATAAAAACCCGGGCTCATGTTTTTGAGCAACTAACTGGTTCAGAGACTCAAGGCTAATTAGTTTGATGAATTTAAGATTTTTCGAAATAGTATCCCAAATAGCTCGGATGAAGTTGAAGATCCTGTTATTATTAGAGATAGGAAAATGAAGATCCTGAATACGGTGTCGTTTTGGCATTGTATTCATTAGGTTCTCTCGGGTCATGGGTTTAAACCTTGATTAAGGCACACGCAATTCACTAACGCGGATTAATGGTTTAATCTCGATTAGTGATCGCAATTATCTGGATCAATTAAAGGGGTAGTATTGAATGTAAAAAAATAAGTTTAGGTAGTTTTATAAAGAACAAAACTTTTTTATGTTATCTTATGAAGAACCAAAAAGTAGAGGTCGGAAAAGTGAAAAAACGTATAGTACAGGTAGGAATATTGCGGCAATCCTCACATATTAACTAACCTATGGTGTAGAGTCAAAGTTTGTACGTAATTAAACTCTACAACAAAAGGAAATTCGAGTAACCCAGTTTATGGGCCAATAAAATGGAGAGTTGAGATTAAATCTGATACAACCCAACTAAAATGAAAAAACCAACAGTATAATAGAAGAATTTAACGTGGAATCATCCAATGGTTTTTTCTATTTAATATTAGATTTTTTTCTGTCTTTTGGTGACACATGTTGTCGCGTTAATTTTGTTGTATCTTGTACGTATGCCAATCTATTGAGATTAGTAAATAGAACATTCTACGTATTATTCCAACTCATATATAATTTTGTTCAGCACATCTGTAAAATACCACAACATATAGATGAAGAACTATATAAATCTCAAACCAAACCACATCGTAAATTAAACATGCAAGGTGCATATATATATATATATATATATATATATATATATATATATATAGCGAGAGAGAGAGAGGGAGGGAAACACATTAGAAGCTTTAACGAGGTCAATGACCAGGTACGTGTGTGCCTTAGGGAAACCTTTCGGGCGGCGGCCGAGTATAACATATGCCAAGTTTGCAAAATCTCCTGAAACCCTGAAGAACGCGCCTTTGGACCATCGTCAGTTGATTAGGATGCTTTGTCTCTTCTGCACCAAGAACCGCCCAAACGCATTATTACACATATATAGATTACGGTGTTAAGGTTTGGTAATTTAAGTGGTTATTTGTGTATACAAAATCTGGTAATCTGAACTTAAAACCGTATGTGACCATGGTCTGTAAAATTAAATTAGTAAATTTCAATATGAACCGAACCGAACAATGAAAACTAGACTGGGTTTATCCTTTTGTTAAAAAAAAAATTAAGATGATTTAATTAATTATGAACCAAAAGCAATCATAATTGTATAAAATTGATGTTAGATTATGATTTACTTGTGTCATTTCGTTTTTCCAAACTGAAAAACTCATTCACTCTATGGTCGGATCTCACTAGTTCTCTTCTCGGGCGTAAACTCAATCCAGACTGGGGCATCACACTCCGATCTCTCCGATCTTCCAACCTACAACTACTTCCGAAAACACTTTTAAAGTTGGTGTTCCAAGCGTCAATCTATCACATTTGGATGGAGAGGAACAGACGGAGACACAATCAAGGACAACGCACAGTTGCGCACATGACTCAAGCCATTTTGGAAAGTGATTGCGGACCGAATCACATCACTACAGTATGGCGAGAATAGCAAGTATAAAGAGCTGCTCACTATTTGGACAGAGAGATGAAGGAACCTAAACTACTTCTCCCACGTTTCTAATTTTCAAAATTCTGTCTTTGCTCAAACTTTTTGAAAGCATGTATATACTCTTAATTTCGTCTCTTAATAAATTTAAATCAAAAAAAAAAACTGAAAAACTCAAAATTTCGGATAACCGAAATCAAAATAAGGATTAAAAACTTCTAATTAATAGACCAAGCTAATAAAGTAAAATAGCGATGGTTTTATTTTAAGACAAAAAGACTCACTAAGTTTGCGGTGTTGCATTTGGTCACCAAGAGCTTCATCCAAATGGGGAAACACAAGAAAGAGAAGAATGAGAAACAAGAGCACGGAAGAGAGTGCAGAAGAAGCTATCTTAATAAATATTAGTCTCTCTTAATTTACTGATGATCAATAAGCAGGGGCTGCCCTGACCTAAAGCTGGTAAAGCTTGAGCTTTAGGCATCAAGATAACTTATTAATTTTTGGGGCATCAATTTTGTAAAAGTTTGTTGTAGTCTAGTGGTTCGGTCTGAGTAATATTAAGTTTTAGGGGACAAGTTCAAATCCCACAGCATGCAGATTATGACAAATTTTTTTAGTATGCAGATAGGGCATTTTTTTTTCCTCTGAGCTTTAGGAAGCCATTCATGTTGGGCCGGCACGGTTGACAATAAGACTCATGTGTATGCATTTATATAGAGGAGAGAGGCAGAGATAAGATAGTTTTGAAGCCATGGAAGACTTAATTAGTAGCCATGGAAGACTTAATTAATTAGTAGCCACTTATATGGGTCTTGAAGTTTTTGAAGTTTTCAACGAAATGTCTCCGGTCGCCTTTCTTTAGTTTAATTGGTCAACTGAGAATTACATTATTTTAGTTTTTATTTTTTTATTTTTTATATGATTCATTTTTAAGAAAAAGTAGAGAGTAATGAAAATTAAAGATTAAATATAGGGAAAAAATAGAATCAAATGAAAATGAAATGTTATTAATACTTATACAATACTAATTAATATGATATAGTTGGATATCAAATTGATGATTAAAAACAAAAGTTGGATATCAAATATTCTTTTTTCATTAAAAAAGGGTACTTGCCAACTACATATTTCTTTTACTTATAGGTCTTGACTCATCTTCTGATAGACCCTTGATCGTGATGAAAGAGTCAGCCCCTTGATGCCCTTCGTGCGATTGTTATGTTGATGCGGAAGTGATGGATTGTCTCGATGATATAACGACTTGAAGGAGTGAAGTGAAACTTCCAAGGATTGCGGATGATCCTTAGACTTTCGAGGTTCGGATTCACTGAGGATATTACACACCAACAGCAAAAACGAATTGAGAATCGTGATATTACACACACAAGACTCGGATCAAACAAGAAAGAAGATTTTTGGATAAAAGTTTGATGAAATGAAACCAAGAGTCAAATACAGAATATAAAGAGAATGGGGAGAAGGAGAAGAGTAACTCGGCCAAGCATAGAATTTAAGAGACATGCCTCGAAAATTCATGCACATAATGACCAAGTTTGAATGGAGATAAGATAGAAATAAAACAAAGGAAAATTCAAAATGCAACAAGAGAAGAAGAAGGCCGAATGATGACAACGGGCTGGGGTAAAGTATGTGGCCAAGCCTCGTTAAAAACCTCCCTTAGAAAACCCAATGGGAAAAAAACCAAGGAGAGGGAAAAGGAGCACAAGTCCACACACCTCCATTGTCATCGCTTAGACGGCTTGAATCACAACCAATGTGGCTGGACAAGCTTCACTTCTAAGGCTGGCCTGAATGGTAAGTAGATGGTTGTTGATGACTTGATTGAACTTTTTAGCTCTAGACCTTGTCATGGGACCAACATGAACGATCAATGCTGCATCCTCTTCAGCTCCAAGCTCCACATGTTCAAGTTGCGGTTTAGTTCCATGCTCCAAGCTCTCCATGCTCTCCATGCTCACATCAGGCTCTCCCACTTGAAAAGGATTTGTCCTCAAATCTGACTCATCTGCAATAAAAGGCACAAGAAAACATTGAAAGTATTACTCACATTATACTTACCTTGCAAGTCCAGTATGGAGGCGTTATTGTTGATCCTTTGAAGCACTTTAAAAGGTCCATCCATTCTTGGCATTAGCTTAGACTTTCTTTCATTGGGAAAACGATCCTTCCGGAGGTGGATCCAAACTAAGTCTCCTTCCTCGAAGATAAGTTCCTTGCGGCCCTTGTTAGCATACTTGACGTATTGCTTTGTCTTATCCTTAATATTTTTCCTAGCCGCCTCATGGATTCGTTGAACCATCTCTGCTTTCTTCTTTCCATCTGTACTACTCCTTTCACTCAAAGGCAAAGGCATCAAATCCAAATGAGTGGTGGGATTAAACCCATAAACAATTTGAAACGGTGAGAATTTAGAAGCAGAATGTACGGAATGATTATAAGCAAATTCTACATGTGGTAAACAATCTTCCCAAACCTTTAGGTTCTTCTTAATCAACACACGCAAGAGTGTGGATAGGGTCCTATTAACTATTTCGGTTTGACCATCAGTTTGGGGATGGCAAGTAGTGGAGAATAACAATTTAGTTCCTAGCTTGGACCAATTTCCAAAAATAACTAAGAAACTTAGTGTCTCTATCCGACACGATGGTCCTAGGCATGCCATGTAAGCGTAAAACTTGTCGAAAGAACATGTCGGCTACATGCATACAAACCGTGGGGTTGCGACTTAGCTTTCGCTTGTTTACAAGTTGAACATTTCTCACACATTTTCTCAACATCACGTCTCATATGTGGCCAATGGAAGTGATCTTGCATGACTTGCATAGTTTTAGACACACCAAAGTGTCCCATTAAACCTCCACCGTGTGCTTCCCTTAGAAACAAATCTCTCAAAGACGAGTTAGGAACACACAAACGGTTATCATAAAACAAGTATCCTTCATGCCTATAATATTTCCCGAATGCGAATTTCTCACAAGCAGCAAATATTTTTCCAAAATCAGAATCATTTTCATAGAGAGTTTTAATGTTTTCAAAACCAAGTAGCTTGGCATCCAAAGTTGAAAGTAACACGTACCTCCGGGACAATGCGTCGGCCACGACATTGTCCTTACCTTTTTTTGTACTTGATGACATAGGGAAATGTCTCAATGAACTCCACCCACCGAGCATATCTCTTATTGAGCTTTTGCTGTCCCTTGAGATGTTTTAAGGACTCATGGTCGGTGTGGATCACAAACTCCTTTGGCCAGAGGTAGTGTTGCCATGTTTGTAAAGCTCTCACCAATGCGTAGAGTTCTTTGTCGTAGGTTGGATAGTTAAGTGTTGCCCCTCCTAGTTTCTCGCTGAAATAAGCTATAGGCTTCTTGTCCTGCATTAACACAGCACCAATCCCAACACCCGATGCATCACATTTGATTTCAAAAGTTTTAATAAAATTAGGGAGGGAAAGGATAGGAGCCTAAGTAAGTTTTTCTTTCAAGGTCTGAAATGCCTCTTCTTGAGCCTTTTCCCACTTAAATCCAACGTTCTTCTTGATAAATTCAGTAAGCGGAGCAGCCAAGGTGCTAAAGTCCTTAACGAATCTTCGGTAAAATCCCGCAAGTCCATGAAAACTCCTCACTTCTCCTACAGAGGTTGGACTCGGTCATTCTCTAATTGCTTTTACCTTCTCTTCATCCACTTTAACACCATCTGCACTCACAACAAAACCTAGAAAACCCAAGTTATCCGTTCCAAAAGTACACTTATTCATGTTGGCATAGAGTTTTTCCGTTCTAAGCACATCTAACACCTTACGCAAATGCTGAACATGATCTTCTAAGTTCTTGCTGTAAACTAAGATATCATCAAAGTAAACAACCACAAAGTGCCCTATGTATGCCCTAAGAACATGATTCATTAACCGCATGAATGTACTAGGTGCATTTGTAAGCCCGAATGGCATCACTAACCATTCATACAACCCTTGCTTAATTTTAAACGCGGTTTTCCACTCATCCCCTTCCTTCATCCTAATCTGATGATACCCGCTTTTTAAATCAACCTTAGAAAAGATGCAAAACCCATGCAACTCATCTAACATGTCATCTAATCTAGGTATAGGATGGCGATACTTAACCGTTATATTATTGATGGCTCTGCAATCGACGCACATCCTCCAGCTTCCGTCCCTTTTTGGTACAAGTAATACAGGCACAACACATAGACTCATGCTTTCACGGATGTGTCCTTTTTCCATAAGCTCTGTGACTTGCTTCTGCAGTTCCTTGGTCTCCACGGGATTAGTTCTATAAGTTGGTTTGTTTGGCAATGATGCTCCAGGGATGAAATCAATTTGATGTTCTATGCCTCTAATGGGTGGTAGTCCATCCGGACTCTCCTCAGGAAACACATCCCTATATTCCTGTAATACATGTTTAAGAGTGATAGGGATTTCCTGCTCAGGGTTAGTAATACTCATAAGCGTTTCTTTATAAACAAAGACTAAGTTTGGCTTACGGAGATCACTTCCCTTCGATGTATTCGGTGCAATAGCAAGACTGTATGGTTTGATAACTTTCTTTCTACCCATCTTCATGACCAACTGATCTTGGTATACCTCATGAGGAGTCATAGGAAATAACACAGTTTTTCTTTCTTTGAACTCAAACTTATGTCGATTTGTGAAGCCATCATGCACAACTTTCCTATCCGACTGCCATGGCCTTCCCAACAATATATGGCTAGCCTCCATTGGCAAAATATCACATAAGACTTCATCCTCATATTTTCCAATAGACAGAGGTACCTTGACTTGATTATCCACAGCCATCTCTCCATTTTCATTCAGCCACTGCAGCTTATATGGTTTCGGATGCTTGATTACTTGCAATCCAAGCCTCGCAACCATAGTCTCACTAGCAACGTTGGTACAGCTTCCACCATCAATGATCACACTGCAAATATGATCCTTAACTAGACACCTTGTATGGAACAAGTTCTCCCTTTGCTCTTGCTCATCAGATTTAGCGATGACACTCAAAGCTCTTATGGTGACTCCCACCATCATTTGCCCCTTAGCGGCTGATTCATACTCTTCCGCCGATGAATCATCCTCAAGTTGTTTATCCTTAGGCATCTCATCTTCAGATTCAACTTCCCCATTTGCCATGATGATCATAACCCTCTTGTTGGAACACTCACTAGCATAATGTCCCATGCCGTGACACTTAAAGCACTTGATGTCTCTAGTTCTTGATGCAACATTAGTACTCTTTCCTTTCAGATCCACACCCTCAACCTTAGGCTTGACAAACGGTTTGTAATCTCTTGGAGTTCCTGACTTCGCTTCCCGGTGATAACTAGATTTTTCCGGAGCAAAACTTGACTTGGAGCTTCTCCTCTTAAGTTGTTTTTCGAACATAATTGCCTTGTGCAGCAATTCCTCTACCTCCACATAGTTTTGAACCTCCAGTTTATCAACAATATCTCGGTTTAATCCTCCCATGAATCTAGACATAGTGGCCTCTTGATCCTCTTGAATATCGGCTCTTATTACCAAAGTTTCCATCTCTTTGAAATACTCTTCAACGGACCTATTGCCTTGTACCAAGTTTCTCAGCCGATGGTGTAACTCTCTATTGTAGTGACTTGGCACGAATCTATTCCTCATAATATTCTTCATCTGAGTCCAAGTCTCCACTGGATAATCTCCTACACGTCTCCTAGTCAGAGTTAACTGATCCCACCAACTTAATGCATAACCGGTGAACTCGGTAGGTGCAACCTTGACTTTGTTCTCTTCAGTATACTCATGAAAATTGAAGGCGATTTCCATCTTCTTTTCCCATTCAAGATACTCCTCAGGGTCACTGGTGCCTTGGAAAGAAGGGATACGAATTTTCACTCCAGCCAGATTCTCTCTAGGAACCATTCGCTCTTCTTTAGCATGTCTTCTTCTTCAGTGACTACTTGACTTAGAAGACTGACTGTAGTATTCGAAGTGGTTGCTAGCCTCGGCTTGGCTTTTTTTATCACGTTCCTTCCGTGCTTTTTTCGAGTTTTCCTGTTCAAGTTTAAAGGCTTCGAACTGTTCAGCTATTAATCTGCCCACATCAGCCGTGAGAGCTTCATATATTTGTTTCTGATTGACACTGTTGCTTCCTCTTTCTTCTTCTTCCAAGGGTGGCGTTACCATCCTGAAAATCAACACAAAAGACTCCCAGTAAAGTGTTCTTGGAAGAAATTGCAATCAACGGATCAAATTAAAGAAATAACTCTTCAACTGCCGAGAGACCCTATTGGCGACCGTTCGACGAAATCGACTCAGGAAAAATATCAAAACACATCCAAAAATTCCAGTTTAAATTTTAATGAACACTAGACTCAATCTAGGTTCGAACACAACTGGTTTCACGATTTTTGGATTAATATTCGATTTTAAACAATTCTAGCAACCTAGTGATCGAAACAGATAGAACACTAGTTTTCACAAAAACGTTTTGGCTGATTAATGAAAAGTCACAAATGAAAACGTTTTGATTCAGTACGACACAACCTGACACGAAGCACCTCTGATACCACCTGATAGAGCCTTGATCGTGATGAAAGAGTCAGCCCCTTGATGCCCTTCGTGCGATTGTTATGTTGATGCGGAAGTGATGGATTGTCTCGATGATATAACGACTTGAAGGAGTGAAGTGAAACTTCCAAGGATTGCGGATGATCCTTAGACTTTCGAGGTTCGGATTCACTGAGGATATTACACACCAACAGCAAAAACGAATTGAGAATCGTGATATTACACACACAAGACTCGGATCAAACAAGAAAGAAGATTTTTGGATAAAAGTTTGATGAAATGAAACCAAGAGTCAAATACAGAATATAAAGAGAATGGGGAGAAGGAGAAGAGTAACTCGGCCAAGCATAGAATTTAAGAGACATGCCTCGAAAATTCATGCACATAATGACCAAGTTTGAATGGAGATAAGATAGAAATAAAACAAAGGAAAATTCAAAATGCAACAAGAGAAGAAGAAGGCCGAATGATGACAACGGGCTGGGGTAAAGTATGTGGCCAAGCCTCGTTAAAAACCTCCCTTAGAAAACCCAATGGGAAAAAACCCAAGGAGAGGGAAAAAGAGCACAAGTCCACACACCTCCATTGTCATCGCTTAGACGGCTTGAATCACAACCAATGTGGCTGGACAAGCTTCACTTCTAAGGCTGGCCTGAATGGTAAGTAGATGGTTGTTGATGACTTGATTGAACTTTTTAGCTCTAGACCTTGTCATGGGACCAACATGAACGATCAATGCTGCATCCTCTTCAGCTCCAAGCTCCACATGTTCAAGTTGCGGTTTAGTTCCATGCTCCAAGCTCTCCATGCTCTCCATGCTCACATCATCTTCAAAACATTCAGCACTATATAGCAAACTAGGGGGAGTCCCGTGCGTTGCACGGAATTGTTTTTGTTAGTATTTCGTGCTACATCTTTTTGTGAAATAATGATTGTATTCTATATGATTGATTTTTTCTTAGTAGTTTATATTATTATGGTATATGTAAAATCTAGCAGAGGTTTGTAATTATGCCCATCTCAAGCTTGATTTCCCCTAGTTTTTTATTATATGACAGAATTTTGGTAGCAGGTTGAGTTAGGTTTTAGGAATTTCCGTTAACTCAGTTCGATTGTACTTGATTTGTTTTAAATTTCGGTTCAGTATCAAGTAGAAGAAACAATATCAATCTGATTGGTCTTTGTTCTGGTTTCTTGACAGATTCTTAACTCCTTGTAAGTTTCTATCTGAATGGAGGAAACCTGACCGTTTGGTGTTATATAAAATGTATAACTTGTTGTTGGTTTTATATAAAAAGCTTATGCATGGGTGAAGTGTGAGAGACAAAACTCTATTTTTAAATATAGGCTCTTATGATATTTTTGTACTTTTTCGATATTTTTTTTACTAGTTTTTTGTTATATTTGTTTTGTTTGAAATATATTTTTTAAGAATTATGGAAAGGAATATTATTATTACTTGAAATTTGTTTAATATCAAAGTATTCCTCTTCAACTCTTCTACAATTTAGACATCTTATTTTGTAGTGTGGACAATTTGAAATACATTAGTACTAAAATTTGTGATCGCAAGTGTTGATTTTTTTTGTTATCCCTTTAAACTGTTCAAACATATTGAACAATACAGAAATAATGAAATTGTCATTTGTATTGTATATTTTAAAATATATTTGGTTTTTGGTAGGAGTATAATAAAAAGCAGAAATTTTTGTAGGAGTGTTAAAAGGGAATAATTCAAAATAAAAATTTAATAGCATGTTTAACTTTGCAGAGGTTCATTTGGCTCCCTCCCACTGATTTTTTATTACGATACCAAATATGATTTTCGTTGAGCATCCAAAAATCTTTATCCATAGCAATTTTCCAAAGTTTGAATTTCACACCTTTAAGGAAATCCACATTTGATTTCACGACGCAGGAGGAAAAGAAATAAATATTGTAAAGACTGATTATTGGTGTAGATCATAGATGCTCATGAATCAATGTACTAAAGCAAATTCAAGATCAAACTAATTTTGAAGTGCTGCAATGATGCGATATTACTCTGAAGATTTTAATATTTCCTATTAAATTAACTAGACCCGGTTGAATAATTAAACCATAACGAAATCTAATAATTCCAATAATAATTCAAAGCACCCACTTCGCCAAATTAAACACCACGTTTCATCATCACGTGTTTAAGCTTCAGTTTTTAGAATTTAATTAAATTAGGATTTTTTTATTTAGGTTGGTTAAGGCTTGGTTTAATAATCAATATGACAACAATCAACAACACGAGTGGTTTTGTTCAGCGGCTAGAAGGAGTGGACGGCTCGGCGAGACAAATTTGCGACGGTTCAAGTCCATCGACGGTTAGTCTCTCAAGGTTCAACCATCGACGACAAAAAAGAGAGACTCAATCTGCGATTAGGCTCAAGGGTTTACCTCTCAGGTGAATACGGGTAACGCCACGGCACAAGCTAGCTTGGCACGACGACGGTCTCCAACGGCTCGGGTGGTGCTGCTGCTACGGGTCACAGACTTAGGGTTACGTCAAATCAGAAAAACAGAGAACTCGAGTTTGAGGTTGTTGGCTTATGGTGAGGAAGAGGAACGGTAAACCAGGTTTTTCCTCATGTGAATGCTAGTAAAGAAAATCAAGTACGTACCTGGCTTGAGGAGATTAGATGTAACAAATTTCCTCTCTTTAATGGTTGCATTAGCGTGTCTGTATTTTTCTTCAAGATCAAACAATGAGTGCTCAGTTTCCTCAAGCTTTTTCTAATATTTGTATATAGATACAGTTAGCCTTCCATGCATTTCGATCCATATATAAGAAATGGTTACAGGAGGAGTTAGAGGAGATATCAGGCCATGCTGTATACCTCACATTTTTGTAATTTTTGTGACTCAAATCCGTAAAAAGTTGATGAGAATTGTATAATCCTAAAGTTCAACTACTTGCTGTAGAGCCACCATAATCGTTATAGAAATATCATGTGAGGCACTGAAGGAATATGGAATCAAATGATGTGGGTTCATACCTTGTCCTCGAATTCTGATTGAAGTTCTTATCTCTCTCTTCTCAGCCATTGCCTGTGATTTAAACGAAAAGGCGTTAAGTACTGAAGAAAACTCCTAATTGCTTGCATTCATTTTCGTAGAGGGAAGGCGTTACACATATGGAGCTGGGAAGGAATTCAATAGCTTTGAATATTGATTGCAAAATAGGGCAGGTGTCAAAATTTTGGAAAAACACATGGCATCTTCTCATATGGCTTGTTCAAAATAAACCTTAAAATATTATATAAGAAATCAATCTTTTTTTTGTCAACAATTTTATATTAATTAAAGAGTTTAGAAATTCAAGCCGGTGGGAAAGTATTTACATACAAAATATCATACGGAAAGACACGGACGCTCCGTACAAGGTTATCCGCCTTTGAATTGGAACGACGTGGAACAAGCAACAGCGAGAAAAACAAAAAAGCCTCTTTGTTATGCTCGATCACCTCCATGTATGTGTTGAACGCCAGCCACTCATGAGGTGTAGACACCATTGATGACTAGTCCAAATGGTCGGTTTAAACCATGTTTTTCCTACCCAATCTTCAGTCTTTTTGGTAAGACGAAGATGTTTTCTCTGATTTTATTTCTTTTCTACTTTTCAAGGGTTATGGATGTTTGGAAGATAAAAAGCAAGTTGTGGTGAAGTTTCAAAGCTTTTTGGAGTGAAGAGAAGAATTCAGCACCATAAGAGCGACTGATCCAGGGGAGGATCGATCGCTCCCTTGCTCCGCACAAGAATTTCCTTCTTTCTCCATTTCCATATTTTTAGGGTTTTGTTCTACTATAAAAACCCTGGCTCTTGTTTTTGAGCAGCTAACTGGTTTAGAGACAATTTTTACAGGTTGTAACTCCGAACCCTCTGATATGTTGTGTTTTTAGCGTCTCTAACCGTTTGTTTTGCTTTCTATTTTGAGTCTTAGGTTGTGTTTTAGGTTGTTTTAGAGTCTTTTCGGTCTTGTTTCGAGTCTCAGGTCGAACGAGCGGGAATTGGAGCTTTTGGACGGATCTTTGGAGCAAAAGAGGAAGTTTCAACCAGAAGGTCGGTCGACCAGTCGGTCGCTTTGGTCGTCCGGGGCAGAAGGTCGGTCGATTGGACGACCGGTCGGTCGTTTTGGTCGTCCGGGGCAGAAGATCGGTCGACCGGTCGGTCGTTTTGGTCGTCCGGGGCAGAAGGATGGTCGACCGGTCGGTCGACCCGCGCGATTTATTTTTCCAATTTTTATTTTTTTTTATTTCCTTTTATTTTGTAACGACCAGTCGGTCGACCCGCGCGATTTATTTTCCCAATTTTTCTTTTTCTTTATTTCCTTTTATTTTGTAAGGGTATAAAAACCCCAAAAACCTAATTTCATTCTACGTTTTTTCTCTGCAACTTTTAGAGACCTTTGAAACTCTTGGATAAAGGATTCCAATCCTCTTTGACAAATTGGAGAAGTTTTCTTATCCTTTTCTTATTCTTATCTATTGATTTATGTTTTCCTTTATGATTACTTGTGTTGTTACTTTCAATATGTGTGAGTAGTTTCTCAATTGGGTTCTAGGGTTCTAAGTAGGAAAATCAATGGATGTTTGATTAGATTTCATGGTTTAGACTCTCAATCCTTAGGTTCTTCGATTCATATGCTCTTAATGCTAGAATAGGACTGCGCACCCTGTTTTAGATCATAGGTTATTTTCACGCATGAAAGTGTTCGTTAAAATGCCTGAATGAGTATGAATTGAGCATTACTTTCCTAGCCAATGAAAGTTGATGTTAGGAGGTTTTGTGCACCTAGATGAACTTGTTTGATAATGCTGACATGATTAAGGAGTTACAAACGACAGTTTAGTAACAATGTATTCTTGTTTAGTAGTCAATGCCACGAAAGTGGATTGGTTTAATTATGTGTTCATCGTGCTAGACGGTTTCTATTGAGTTGAGTTTGAATCTTTTGTTTTATCTTGCCATTGATTATCTGAATTACCCTGGAATCCAATGCCTTTTAATTATTGTTAAAAACCGTCATTGTTATTCTTTGTTTTACATTTTTGTTTGAATTGAAAACCAAAAACAACCTGATTATTCTAGCTTGAAACAAATCTCGGAAGTCTTTAGTATAACCTTTGTTCTCTGTGGATTCGATCCTAAAGTGCTACATCGACATACCATTCGATTGTGGTAGTGTGCACATTAGGTTAATTGATGTGTTAATCACCCTCTTGATTCATCTATTGCAATTTCATGATGTTTACCTCCATTACTTCATGTTATTGTTTACGTTCTTCCATGTCTGAGTAGTGTCTTAATTGGATTAAGAGTTTTCAATAGAAACACATGATTGACTGACGTTAGGTTGTTAGAAAAGAGATTTATCTATTGGTTCATAGCCAATTTTTTTTTCTGCCAGCACCATATTTAGATTCGATAATAGACGTGTGAGTTAGTTGTCCCTATGGAATTCGATAATTTGTGCACTTGTAGATAAGTCAGTTCTAGGGTAAAACCTAATACACATCAACCATATGAACCAGCTCTGAGCAGTCTATTAGGATAGTTAATATAGTCTTCTGATCAGCCTTCAGGAAATTCATTGCCCAGATCAACGCCTCAAATTCAGAATGGAGAGAGGAGAGACTTCATCGGATATTACTTGCATCTCAGGCTATACTATATACGCTTATATCATATTAATTGTGTTTAAGTATCAAATACGAGATTTCATGTCATTTTTCATGGTTAGTGTGTTTATATTGAACTATGTGCTCTTAATTTGTAATACTATTTACATCTTAAAAATGTTTTTGTTTGTTTTCCTAAATTAAAATCATGTGAGATACAGAAAAAAAATATGTGATTTTTTTGTGTGGTAATGGAATATTTAATTAATTTTTTAATTAGATTTATGTAAACAACAAGATCACTTGGGTTTCTAATTTGCGTAAAAAATATAGATGTTACTAAAACCTATTCCAATAGCTTACACACGTCACTCTCTCCTACTTTAATTGATTCTTCTTATTTTTGAGTAGAATTTTCTCCTTTCACGACCCCCATAGGCCCATAGGTTTGTTTCTTAATTTCTTTAACTAGCATACTATATTCTTAATTTTATTATACATATTGGCTATTCATCTAATTCACCCTTTTTTTTTTATCTCTGAGAGTTTCCAATAAATTTTAAGCTTATATATCCATTCTGAATTGCAAGAGTTTTTCTATGTCTTTTGGTGACACATGTTGATGCATTAATTTTGTTGTGTCTTGTATGTATGCAAATCTATTGAGATTAGTCATGCATGTGCGGTCCTTGGATACAATGTTATAACACTTTTGTCGACATAGAACATTTTTGCGTATTATTCCAACTCACTTTTCTAGTTATAAAATGTTCAACAGAAAGTATCATATATATATATATATATATATATATATTATTGAATTCGGTAAATCTGAAAATACGACAAAATAAAGATCAACAACCATAGATATGTCAAACCAAACCACAACGTAAAACAAGGAAATTAAATAAGGTGCATATATAGAGAGATAGAGAGAGAGAGGAGGGGAGACGTATTCGAAGCAATAGTGAGGCCAATGACCAGATTCGTGTGTGCGTCCAGGAATCCTTCAGATCGACGGAGGAGGTTGAGGAATATTACTTACAAAATCATAGGCTTTATGGAATTTACTAAAATGCTTATTGAAGAATTCTCCGAGTTTGCCAAATCTCCAGGCCAGAACGCGCCTTTGGACCATCAGTTGATTAGGATTGTTTGTCTCTTCTGCGCCGCCAAGAACTGCCCAAACGCATTAATTATACATACATAGATATATAGATATTATAGTGAAAAGGTTTAGTAATTTAAGTGGTCATTTGTTTATTCAAAATCCGGAAAATAAGAACTTAAAATTGTATTTGACTGTGGTCTATTAAACAAAATTAGTAAATTTCAATATAAACCGAACCAAACAGTGAAAATAACTATACTGGTTTTATATTTTTGTTTTTTTTTTAATTAAAATGATTTAATTTTTTTTCAACAGATGATTTAATTAATTATGAACTAAATGCAATGAAAATTGTATAAAATTGATGTTTGATTACGCTTTACTTTTGTCATTTTGTTTTTCCAACCTGAAAAAACTAAAAATTTTGGATAACCGAAATCAAAATAACGATTAAACACTTCTAATTAATAGGCCAAGCTAATAAAGCTAATATATCTTCACAAATGCATTAAGCACTTCAAGTTTGAAGATCTTCGAAGTAAGCTTGGAGTGAAGCCGATATATGATTAAGGGGGAGTGTTGAAGTATAATCAAATCTCGTATAAGAAAAAGTCACATTCGTATAAGTTAGTTACTAATTAAGAGTCACGAATTGTTAGTTCATAAGGTTGTGTATTTTCGTATAAGTTGTGTCTTTTCATATAGTTGTGTTTTTTCAATTACGCATTCATGTCTCTTAAACACAATGGTTCGTTTGTATAAGTATAGATCGAGTCAAGTCTTTGTAACACAAGTCGAGTGTAATACAATCAAGTCAATAAAGTTTGATTACATTCTTACTCTCTTTTTCTTTCATAACCGTAAAACATCAAACACACCAACAATATTAACTAACCTATGGTGTAGAGGTAAAGTTTGTACGTAAGTAAACTCTAAAACGAAAGGAAAATTGAGTAACTCAGTTTATGAGACAATAAAATGGAGAGTTGAGATTAAATCTGATACAACCTAACTAAAATGAAAAAACCAACAGTATAATCCATTGGAATCATCTAATGGATTTCTTTATTTAATAATAGATTTTTCTATGTCTTTTGGTTCACATTTTGCATCCCAAGGAGCGAAGCGGCTCAAAGGATTGGCAATGAAGCTCAGTCTGGTATGAGGGGATGGCGTTAATTTTGTTGTATCTCTTGTACGTATGCCAATCTATTGAGATTAGTAAATAGAACATTCTCCATATTATTCCAACTCATATATAATTTTATGGAAAAATGATTGCTAGCTACACAAACTATATGCCATCACATGGTCACACATGCAAACAAAATAAATGCGTGGTTAGCGAAATTTATGACATGTTAACCATGGCCACATGTACGAAGTATATGTCGTCATGGTGCCAACATCACAGCCTTAATTCCGGTCACCGGAGGCTGGTCAATTCCGGCACCGGCCGTTAATCTCCGGTCACGATCCGCGTTGACCGTTTAACTAGTTGACCCGACCCATATGTTTTAATAACCCAGACCCATATCCGATTTAATTGCTGAGGCCCAAACAAAATTGGCCCAAACCCAATGACCATTCTTAATAACATTTGTAAACCCAGACAATCCCGTGATGATGATGCGTTGATGAGCCATATATTTTTTCATTTCATTCATCTTTAGCTTCAATTCAACCTCCGTAGAATGATGCTCTTCACCGTCCGTGTCTAGAGATGATATCTCAATCTGTTTCTTCTCCGTTTCACTTCGAAGTTCCATTATTGTCTACGTTAGCTTAGCAATCACTTTACTCTTCTCACAAATTTCATCCCGTGCTTCAATCAATGCTTTCCTCGGCCAACCTTTCACCTCTTCTTCGTCAAACCAACGGAAGTAGCTGCAGTGCTCCGTCCCACCAACCTTGCTTGTACAACTGACAACCGAAGAATCTCCGACCAGGATTCCTATCTGTCCAAGACTTAAAGATCTTCGCCGGCAACCGACATTCACACATCTTCCGACCAGTAAACGATTTGCTCTTACTGTTAGAAGAAGAACCCGAGCTTGACTCCATGAAAAGGAATGTGTGGCTCGATTTCCAGAAAAAAACTAAGCAACTCGTTTTCGATTCAAGAACCCTAGTTCAGATTTCGAATTTCAAAAACGAAGAATGAAGAATCGAAGAATTGTCTTCTTTTAATTTTTGTTTTTGTTTAACAATGTTAATTGGTCATTGGGTTTGGGCCTCAGCAATTAAATCGGGTCTGGGTCTAGGTTATTAAAATATTTTTGGGTCGGGTCAACTAGTTAAACGGTCAACGCGGGTTGTGACCGGAGATTAACGGGCACCTGTCGTCCTCCGGTGACCGGAATTAAGGCTGTGATGTTGGCACCATGACGACATATACTTCGTACATGTGGCCATGGTTAACAAATCATAAGTTTCGCTAGTCACATATTTATTTTGTTTGCATGTGTGGCCATGGTTTATACTTCGTGTAGCTAGGAATCATTTTTTCTAATTTTATTCAGTACATTTGTAAAATACGACAACATATGGATGAAGAACCCCTAAAAATCTCAAACCAAACCACAACGTAAAACAAAGTGCATACACATATATATATATATATAGAGAGAGGGAGGAAAACGTATTAGAATACGTCCATGACCAGGTACGTGTATTGTGCCTCATGGAAACCTTTTGGGCGGCTAAGGACATGTAATTAAATTGCAAGCTTTCTGCATATTCGTAGGAACGGTAAGCGGAGGAGAATGACATTTAATATATTTGCAATATCGCCTGAGCTCAGGAGGCAGTTTGGTAGTCGGAGGCTTCCCGAAACCCGGAGGCAGCTTACACCTATTAAATAATTTGCAACCGAATCCCGGCGGAATTTGAGGGATACCCAGAAGAACGCGCCTTTGAACCATCAGTTGATCAGGATGCTTTGTCTCTTCTGCACCAAGAACCGCCCAAACGCATTAATTACACACACATATATATATATATATATATATATTACAGTGTTAATGTGTATACAAATTCCGGATAATCTGAACTTAAACCGTATTTGACAGTGGTCTGTAAAATTAAATTAGTAAATTTCAATATGAACCGAGCCGAACAATAAAAACAAAACTAGACTGGTTTATCCTTTTGTTTTTTTAAAAATAAGATGATTAAATTAATTATGAACCAAAAGCAATCATAATTATATAAAATTGATGTTACATTACGATTTACTTTTGTCATTTCGTTTTTTTTGCAAACTGAAAAACTCAAATTTTGGATAATCGAAATCAAAATAAGGATTAAAAACTTCTAATTAATAGACCAAGCTAATAAAATAAAATAACGATGGTTTTATTTTAGGACGACAAAAAAAAAAAAAAACTCACTAAGTTTGCGGAGTTGCATTTGGTCACCAAGGGCTTCATTATGGGGAAACACAAGAAAGAGAAGAATGAGACAGAGGAGCACCGAAGAGGCTGTAGAAGCCATCTTAATATTATCCTCTCTTAGTTTACTGATGATCTTTAGACTCATGTGTATGCATTTATATAGAAGAGAGAGGGAGAGATAAGATATAGAGTTGAAGCCATCGACGACTTAATAGTTGTCACTTATATGAGTCTTGAAGTTTTGGAAGTTTTCAACGAAATGTCTTCGGTCGCCTTTCTTTAGTTTATTAGATTATTTTATATTTGTTCTTTTACATTTGTATTCATATTCTAATCACTTGAAGTTTTAGTAGTTTTCGACGAAGTATCATGGGTCGCCATTGTTTACTTTAGTGGGTCACTGAGCATTAGATTAAATTATCCCTGCTTTTTACATTTGTATTCATATTCCAATCACTAGAAATAATCGCATGAAATCTTTTGATTAATTTTTTTTATATGATTGATTTGATGATTTATTTTAAAGAAAAAATAAAGTCAAATGAAAATGAAAGGTTAAATATAAAGAACACAGAGTTATTACACATGGTTTTATAAAGGCCCAATACCGAACACAGAGTATTACACATGGTTTTATAAAAAAGAGGATTTCTGAATTTTACTTTTATTTCCGAACACATGGTTTTACAAAGGCTTTACAGAACAATCTAGAATTGTGCTCATCCTTATCTACAATAGACAGCTGTAAAGTAAAATTAGTCTTCACAATCTGTTTGTATTATCACAGCTGTAAAGTAAAATTAGTTTTTAGTGAGTCAAATCTGTTTGTATTATCAAGCTCCTCCTTCTTCCTCCTAACGTCTTTTGCAGTTGCAGGTACGAAGGTCTTGGAGCGTGAAGCTTTTGTCGTCTTTTGCAGGTGATGATGACTGGATTCCTTGTTTGGGCTTGTGACAAATTGGTCTGGGTTTATTTCTTGACTAAGGCCCAATATCTTAGTTTGGTCGCTTACACCAATCACTAGAAATAATCGCATGAAATCTTTTGATTAATTTTTTTTATATGATTGATTTGATGATTTATTTTAAAGAAAAAATAAATTCAAATGAAAGTGAAAGGTTAAATATAAAGAAAAACTAGAACCAAATGAAAATTAAAGATTAAATATAATAATTCAAGATTAATTAATATGATATAGTCATATAGTTGTTGGATAACAATAAAAAAAGGGTAGTTGCCAACTACGTAATTCTTTCACTTATAGGTGTTTACTCATCTTCTAAACATTCAGCACTATACAGCACATACCAATCTTTTTTTTGTCAACAACTTTATATTAACTAAAGGGCTTAGAAATTCAAGCCGGTGGAAAACTATTTACATACAAAATATCATGTGGAAAGACACGGATGCTCCGTACAAGATTATCCGCCTTCGACTTGGAAAGACGTGGAACAAGCAACATAGAGAAAAACGAAATATCAATTATCTACAGATAACTACTTGTTTACTAAACTTTTGCAGGTAAACATACATCAAACAAGCATTAAGGGCGAGTTCAATAGGTTCACAAGACTCCGCAACTCAACTTCCGCATGTTACAGTGAATAAGCTTGTTTATGTTAGTTTAAGAAACCTAGCTGCACTTTCGTTGGGTAGATTAATCCTAAGATTAGTTACTAGGTGGTCAATCAAGCACATGCATTAATTAAGAAATAACATAGGCGAAGAATCACAGATCAAAAACGTCCTAGATCGAAACGATCAAACCGAACAAATCATGAAACCTCCTTTGAATCATCCGTTTAACCCAACAAATGACTACTCTGACATGATTAAAGAGAACTGAAACAAAATCATGGTAAACTAAATCATAAACAAAAAATTACAAAGATGGAGGGGTTTCAAAATGCTTCTCTAGCAGCGACAAGAGGTAGAAGTCGTCTCCACAAAGCGTAAAAATGAAGAACTATGAAGAACAATGAAAGAAATATAAGAAAAAACGAAAAGAAAGTGTATCTTAGTTTCTTGAATATCAGGGGTGTCGCCTCTCTCAGTGTGTATTGCGCGCTCTTCTTGTTTTGAGACTAAGAGGCTGTATTTATAGTTTTTGAGATGATAGAAGTCGGTTTTAAGGTTTTTCTTATCGAAAAGGGAATATTCTTCGGAAATCATCAAAACAGCTCGATTCAGAGCACGAGGCTTTTGGTCGCTCAGGAGGTGTCTTATACAAACAGTAAAAATAACTATACTTGTTTTATAAATTTGTTATAAAAAATTAAAATGATTTAATTTTTTAACAACAGATTATTTAATTAATTATGAACTAAATGCAATGGAAATTGTATAAAATTGATGTTAGATTACGCTTTACTTTTGTCATTTTGTTTTTCCAAACTGAAAAACTTAAAATTTTGGATAATGGAAATCAAAATAACGATTAAACACTTCTAATTAATAGACCAAGCTAATAAAGCTAATATATCTTCACAAAGGCATTAACTGCTTCAAGGTTTGAAGATCTTCGAAGTAAGCTTGGAGTGAAGCCGATATATGATTAAGGGGGAGTGTTGAAGTATATATCAATTCTCGTATAAGACAAAGTCACATTCGTATAGGTTAGTTACTAATTAAGAGTAACGAATTGTTAGTTCATAAGGTTGTGTATTTTCGTATAAGTTGTGTCTTTTTATATAGTTGTGTTTTTTCAATTATGCATTCATGTCTCTTAAACACAATGATTCGTTTGTATAAATATAGATCGAGTCAAGTCATTGTAACACAAGTCGAGTGTAATGCAATCAAGTCAATAAAGTTTGATTACATTCATACTCTCTTTTTCTTTCATAACCGTAAAACATCAAACACACCAACAATATTAACTAACCTATGGTGTAGAGGTAAAGTTTGTACGTAAGTAAACTCTAAAACGAAAGGAAAATTGAGTAACCCAGTTTATGAGACAATAAAATGGAGAGTTGAGATTAAATCTGATACCACCCAACTAAAATGAAAAACCCAACAGTATAACTAATAGAGGAGGTTGGAATCATCTAATGGATTTCTTTATTTAATTATAGATTTTTTTTCTATGTCTTTTGGTGACACATGTTGTCGTGTTAATTTTGTTGCATCGTGTACGTATGCCAATCTATTGAGATTAGTAAATAGTACTATTGGGCCATGGGCTTACGATTAGATTGTAATTCAATAGACCTTAGGTTAAATGTGTAACCACTCAAACATATGCCTATATAAGGTTGTAACAAGTTAATCGAATCAACAAGAAATCCTTTTCACCTCTAAGAAAGTTTCTTACCATGGTATCAGAGCCCTAAAAACCTAACACAACAAAAAGGTTTCCTAGGGTTATCGATTTTTTTTCCGCAAAACAAAACAAACAACATCCGATTGGATCTAGTTCTTGTTTCTTCTCTTGATCGGATCTAGCTCTCGTTTTTTTTTTTCTTCTTCTTTGACCTTAGTCTCTCGATTCCGTCTATCGAGCGACTCCCCTCATGGCACTCTCCGATGATGAATCTTCTGTCGGAAGAAACAAACCGACTGAATCTACGGTGGAGATAACACATCGAACTATCTCTCCATATGACCTTACCGCCGGCGATAATCCTGACACTGTGATATCACGTCCCTTGCTGCGTGGCCCCAACTTTGATGAATGGTCACAAAGCTTAAGGTTGGCGTTGAAGGCAAGAAAGAAATTTGGTTTCGCCGACGGCTCGATCCAAAAACCACCTGAAGACTCCGATGACTATGAAGATTGGTGTGCCAATAATGCTCTCGTAGTCTCATGGATCAAATTAACTATTGAGGAATCGTTGTGTTCCACACTCTCTCACAACGATGAATCCTCTCACCTATGGACACAAATTCAAAAGCGATTCGCCATGAAGAATGGCCAGCGAGTGCAGCGTCTCAAATCAGAATTGACGAGTTGTCCTCAATAAGGATCTTCCATCGAATTTTATTATGGAAAATTGACCAAATTGTGGACAAACTTAGCTGATTATCAACAAGAAAAAACGATGGAAGAAGTGGCTAAGGAACGCGAGGAAGACAAGCTTCATCAGTTCCTTATGGGACTTGATGAATCAATCTATGGCTCCATCAAATCAAATCTGCTTTCGCGCACTCCTTTGCCCACTATTGATGAGGCGTACAATGTTCTTTCCCAAGATGAAGACTCCAAGGTATTGGCTAGGATGCACAAAGAGAAAGCAACCTCTGTCAGCTTCGCCATTCAATCACAACTACGACAAGCTGCTTCAGATTCTCCGGAGACTCGTGGACCATCGGTTTCATGTACCATATGTGGCCGTTCGGGTCACATAGCTGAAATTTGCTTCAAGAAGATCGGCTATCCTCCTTGGTGGCCAAATAAGAAGAAGCTGAACACCACCTCTTCTCCGGGAATTCTCGCGACACCACCACCTACTCCTCGCGGCAAAACCTCAGAACCAGCTCGTGTCAATCACCTTCACTCCGTTCAGCCGAGTTCCTCAGCCATAAATGCGTCTGATCGCATTGGTTTCAGTGGGCTTAGTGATCAACAGTGGCACGCCTTGGTTCAGTTACTAAACAAAAAGAAAACTGACAAAACTTCAGGTACTTTTCCTTTTGAAACATGTATCATTGATACAGGTGCTTCTAATCACATGACGGGAAGTATGAAATTTTTGAGCGAGGTGTATGATATGGTTCCAATGTTGATAAAACTCCCTGATGGTCGGTTCACAACATCTACAAAACAAGGAACCGTGTTAATGGGGTCTTCTCTTCGTCTCCGAAATGTTTTTCTGGTTGATGAATTGCGTTGTCATCTCATCTCGGTTTCTCAATTAACTAGCGAGAGTGCTTGTATCTTCCAAATCTCTGATAAGATTTGTGTTGTTCAGTACCGCATCACACAGATGCTGATTGGAGCGGGTGAGCAGTTGAATGGCTTATATTTTTTCGAGGAGTAGAGTTTGCTGCGACGGTGACTAAGGCTGATCGATCACAAGTGGAGCTTTGGCACAATCGTCTTGGACATCCTTCTTCAAAGGCGTTGGACATGTTGAAAATTTCTGATTCAAGTTGTAGTATTTCTGATTTTAAGAATTGCGACGTTTGTATTCGTGCAAAACAAGCAAGAGATTCGTTTCCTTTGAGCATCAATAAAGCTAGTACGGTTTTTGAGTTAATACATGTGATCTCTGGGGGCCATATCGCACAACATCTATATGCGGTTCCAAATATTTTCTCACAATTCTTGATGCGTGCCGTGTGGATCTATCTCTTGCCATCAAAACTTGATGCTCCAAAACACTTTCTCGATTTCATTTCTTTAGTCGAACGTCAGTTTGAGCGTCGTGTTAAAACAATCAGAAGTGACAATGGCTCGAAATTCATTTGTCTCTCGGATTTCTTTGCTCAGAAAGGGATCATTCATGAGACTTCTTGTGTCCCTACTTCACAACAGAACAAAAGGGTGGAACGGAAGCATCGTCATATCTTAAACGTTGCACGAGCGCTTCGTTTTCAAGCGAATCTTCCGGTCGAATTCTGGAGTTATTGTGCTTTGGCGGCTGGATATTTGATTAATCGAACTCCTACTCCAGTTCTTCAAGGAAAAACGCCATACGAGCTACTCTACGATAAGTCTCCTCCACTAACTCATCTCAAAGTTTTTGGCTATCTCTGCTATGTTCACAACTACAAACATGGTGGAGATAAGTTTGCTCCTCGTTGTTCAAAGTCTATATTTCATGGTTATCCATTCTCAAAGAAAGGATGGCGTGTGTATAATCTTGAAACGGAGAAAATTTCGATCTCTCGTGATGCCGTTTTTCTTGAACACAAGTTTCCCTTTGCTACAAATCCGTCATCAGATCCGGTTTCACCTCCTCTTCCATAGTTTGTTTTGGAATTTGTTGATGTCTCTGTCTTTGAAGATTCTCCTCCGCTCGTAGCTGAACTGGAGCAGTTGCCTTCTCCTCCGTCTTCCCCGCTAGCTACTACGGCCGCGGATGAGCCTTCCTCTTCGAATTCTTCGTCGGCTATCACCACACCGCTTCATGTGATTGCTGAACCAGTACAAGCTCCAAAACCCTCTTCTACGGAACCTAAACAGCTAGGTCGAGGCTGTCGCAAGCATACAAAACCAACAAAACTTGCCGATTACATTACCACTCTACTTCATGAACCTTATCCTTCCGTAACTCCCTATCCAATTGATAATTTTCTTTCTACAAGCAGCTTCTCATATAAATATCAGGCGTTTCTCCTAGCTATCACCAAAGGGATCAAACCACAACACTATAAAGATGCTATTGAAGACGAAAATTGGAGACTAGCCGTGAAAGATGAAATTGTTGCTCTTGAAAATCTTGGCACTTGGACTGTTGAGGATCTTCCACCCGGGAAAAAGGCACTTGGTTGCAAATGGGTATTTCGGTTAAAGTATAATGTCGATGGGTCTCTTGAACGTCACAAATCTCGTCTTGTTGTTCTTGGAAATCATCAAACGGAAGGTATTGACTACTATGAAACATTCGCTCATGTCGCCAAAATGGTCACCGTGCGTGCCTTTCTTCAACAAGTTGCTTCTCTGGATTGGGAGGTTCACCAAATGGATGTTCACAACACCTTTCTCCATGGTGATCTTGATGAGGAAGTATACATGCAGTTCCCGCCCGGTTTTCGCGGTCCAGATAAAAACAAGGTGTGTCGACTCCATAAATCTCTCTATGGTCTTCGCCAAGCACCGCGTTGTTGGTTCGAGAAGTTAGTTGTCTCGT
Organism: Draba incana; assembly: GCA_963576765.1. Classification (NCBI taxonomy): domain Eukaryota; kingdom Viridiplantae; phylum Streptophyta; class Magnoliopsida; order Brassicales; family Brassicaceae; genus Draba; species Draba incana. The sequence goes on from OY755214.1 coordinate 160,769, forward strand.
TGAACGACTATGGGTTTGCTAAAAATGAATCTGATCATTCTCTTTTTACTCTTGAGAATGGCTCTACACGGCTGCATGTTTTGGTCTATGTCGATGATTTGATTATCACTGGAAGTTCTTTGAGTGTTATCGTAGATTTTAAGGAGTATCTTCGCACATGTTTTCACATGAAAGATCTTGGCATCTCTCGGTATTTTTTGGGTATAGAGGTTGCACGAAGTCCTGCAGGTATTTTTTTGTGTCAACGGAAATATGCTCTAAACATTGTTGCCGAAATTGGTCTCCTTGGCGTTAAACCGGCTGTGTTTCCTCTTGAACAAAATCATAAGCTTGCTTTAGCGGATGATGATACACTACCGGATCCATCTCGTTATCGTCGGCTGGTTGGTCGATTGATTTATCTTGTCAATACTCATCCTGATCTCTCCTACGCGATCCACACGCTTTCCCAATTTATGCACTCTCCAAAACAAGCTCATTGGGATGCAGCTATCCGAGTGGTTCGTTACATCAAGGGCTCTTCGGGACAAGGTATACTTCTTCGAGCTGACACTCCATTGACTATCTCGGCTTGGTGTGATGCGGATTGGGCTGGTTGTCCAACAACTCATCGCTCTCTCACCGGTTGGTTTATTCAACTTGGCGGTTCCCTTATTTCTTGGAAGACCCGCAAGCATGATGTGGTCTCTCGCTCTTTTGCCGAGGCTGAATATAGAGCCATGGCCGACACTGTTAGTGAACTCTTGTGGATCCGCAACCTTCTCATTGCTCTCGGCATTGATTGTTTTTACTCGATTCCTCTTCACTATGATAGTCTCTCAGCGATCAATGTTGCTAAGAATCTGGTTAATCACACTCGTATGAACCATGTTGGCAATGATTGTCATTTTATTCGGGATGAAATCATTAGAGGCGTTATCACTACAAAGCACGTCTCTACTACTTCTCAGCTCGCAGATATCTTCACTAAGGCGTTAGGATGCAAAGAGTTTGAAGCTTTTATTTGCAAGCTGGGTGTTCGGAACCTACACACTCCACCTTGAGGGGGCGGTATTGGGCCATGGGCTTACGATTAGATTGTAATTCAATAGACCTTAGGTTAAATGTGTAACCACTCAAACATATGCCTATATAAGGTTGTAACAAGTTAATCGAATCAACAAGAAATCATTTTCACCTCTAAGAAGGTTTCTTAGCAAGTACATTCTCCTTATTATTCCAACTTATATATAATTTTATTCAGTACATTTGTAAAATACGACAACATATAGATGAAGAACCATGGAATCTCAAACCAAACCACAACGTAAAACAAGGTGCATACATATATAGAGCGAGCGAGAGAGAGGGAGAGGAAGGAAAACGTATTAGAATACGTCAATGACCAGGTACGTGTATTGTGCCTCATGGAAACCTTTTGGGCGGCTAAGGAGAATGACATGATTTAAATTTAATTAAACTGCAAGCTTTCTGGATATTCGTAGGAACAGTAGGCGGAGGAGAATGACATTTAATATATTTGCAATATTGCCTGAGAGTACTCGGAGGCAGCGTAGTCGGAGACTTCCCGAAACCCGGAGGCACCTTGATAGTCGGAGGCTTACTGAAACTCGGGATATGAGGCAACGTGAAACCCAGAAGAACGCGCCTTTGGACCATCAGTTGATCAGGATGCTTTGTCTCTTCTGCACCAAGAACCGCCCAAACAAATTAATAACACACATATATATATTACGGTGTTAAGGTTTGGTAATTTAAGTGGTCATTTGTGTATACAAAATCCGGATAATCTGAACTTAAAACCGTATTTGACCATGGTATGTAAAAAGAAATTAGTACATTTCAATATGAACCGAACCGAACAATGAAAACAAAAGTAGACTGGTTTATCCTTTTGTTTTTTTTAAATAAGATGATTAAATTAATTATGAACCAAAAGCAATCATAATTGTATAAAATTGATGTTACATTACGATTTACTTTTGTCATTTCATTTTTTTGCAAACTGAAAAACTCAAAATTTTGGATAATCGAAATCAAAATAAGGATTAAAAACTTCTAATTAATAGACCAAGCTAATAAAATAAAATAACGATGGTTTTATTTTAAGACAAAAAAAAAAAAAAAAAAAAAAGAGTCACTAAGTTTGCGGAGTTGCATTTGGTCACCAAGGGCTTCATTATGGGGAAACACAAGAAAGAGAAGAATGAGACAGAGGAGCACCGAAGAGACTGTAGAAGCCATCTTAATATTGTCCTCTCTTAGTTTACTGATGATCTTTAGACTCATGTGTATGCATTTATATAGAAGAGAGAGGGAGAGATAAGATATAGAGTTGAAGCCATCGACGACTTAATAGTTGTCACTTATATGAGTCTTGAAGTTTTGGAAGTTTTCAACGAAATGTCTTCGGTCGCCTTTCTTTAGTTTATTAGATTATTTTATATTTGTTCTTTTACATTTGTATTCATATTCTAATCACTTGAAGTTTTAGTAGTTTTCGACGAAGTATCATGGGTCGCCATTGTTTACTTTAGTGGGTCACTGAGCATTAGATTAAATTATCCCTGCTTTTTACATTTGTATTCATATTCCAATCACTAGAAATAATCGCATGAAATCTTTTGATTAATTTTTTTTATATGATTGATTTGATGATTTATTTTAAAGAAAAAATAAAGTCAAATGAAAATGAAAGGTTAAATATAAAGAAAAACTAGAACCAAATGAAAATTAGAGGTTAAATATAATTATTCAAGATTAATTAATATGATATAGTCATATAGTTGGATAACAATAAAAAAAGGGTAGTTGCCAACTACGTAATTCTTTCACTTATAGGTCTTTACTCATCTTCTAAACATTCAGCACTATATAGCAGAAATCAATCTTTTTTTGTCAACAACTTTATATTAACCAAATGGCTTAGAAATTCAAGCCGGTGGAAAACTATTTACATACAAAATATCATGTGGAAAGACACGGATGCTCCGTGCAAGATTATCCGCCTTCGACTTGGAAAGACGTGGAACAAGCAACATAAAGAAAAACGAAATATCAATTATCTACGAATAACTACTTGTTTACTCAACTTTTGCAGGTAAACACGCATCAAACAAGCATGCACTTTCGTTGGGTAGATTAATCCTAAGATCAGTTACTAGGTGGTCAATCAAGCACATGCATTAATTAAGAAATAACATAGACGAAGAATCACAGATCAAAAACGTCCTAGATCGAAACGATCAAACCGAACAAATCATGAAACCTCCTTTGAATCATCCGTTTAACCCAACAAATGACTACTCAAACATGATTAAAGAGAACTGAAACAAAATCATGATAAACTAAATCATAACAAAAAATTAAAAAGATGAATGGGTTTCAGAATGCTTTTCTAACAGCGACAAGAGGTAGAAGTCGTCTCCACCAAGCGTAACAATGAAGAACTATGAAGAACAATGAAAGAAATCTAAGAAAAAACGAAAAGAAAGTGTATCTTGGTTTCTTGAATATCAGCGGTGTCGCCTCTCTCTGTGTGTATTGCGCGCTCTTCTTGTTTTGAGACTAAGAGGCTGTATTTATAGTTCTTGAGATGATAGAAGTCGGTTTTAAGGTTTTTCTTATCGAAAAGAGAATATTCTTCGGAAATCATCAAAACAGCTCGATTCAGAGCACGAGGCTTTTGGTCGCTCCAGGAGGTGTCTTAGGCGCAACCACGGGCCATCTAGTCGCAGCATGGGCTGTTTTGCGGCTTCCTTCATTCTCTGCTTGCTTCTCTTCAGAGTCTGCAGGATATGTATGTCTTCTCTATAAGTATCTTATCTTTCGAATCGCTGATCCAAATGACTTGAGACCACTTGAAGATGAAAACTAACTCAATAAGATATTTTTAGGTCTAAGAATCATCCAATTTGATGGTCGGAAAGTCTGTCAACGATCGTCATACTTCTGAGGCACAAAACCTATCCTAAGGCTGTTTTTGCTCCTTTTTGCACTCTTTTTGTTATAAATACCTAAAAAAATATTAAAAATAATAGAAAACACTTGAGAAGATTATTAAAAAACGGGTTCAAAACGTGTACAAACGGATGTTATCAGTGAACCATTCAAAATGAATTGGTATACTCCTTCTTTGATTAATCATCTTGTTAGTCCATTCTAAAGTTGAAGTGTGTGGTTCTTTTGGTTAAAACCCGATTAAACTTGGACTTTCAATGAATTTAATCATTTTGTATAGTGTTTTCTAACTAGCTTGCTCATGGATAACACTAAAACATTTGGATAATCTTTTCCACCATTTTTACCACTCTCTTTAATGATCCAAATGGATTCCCTACCCTCAAGTTAAACTTCATTTCAAACCAACATTACTTTTGAAAGATTTCAAAGGCCTTTTTCATAAGGTGCTTAAGTTTGTAAAAAGTGTTGGATTTTGAGAACGACAAGGTCTAGGTGTTCATATAGATACTAGCTTATCTTGAGCTCAGTGATAGGTTAAGAATGAGAAACACTAAATATTTGGAAGGTTATTGGTGAAAGAAAAGAAAATAGAAATAGAAAAGGGGAAAGAGGAAAAGAAGAGTGTGTGCCTAATAAAATAGGTATGGAAGAATGTGTGGATAAGAAAAAAAAGAAAAGAAGTTATGGGCCAGAGCCCGTATATCTCCCTACGCCCGGGGCAACCTTTAATAATTTACATGTCCCAGCTGCCATTCGGTCCTATGACCTCTTGTGATCTCTTGGATTACTCTAGGGTACCTATAGAGTCGAGCTATTGACCTCTGGTTCTTTTCTTTTTCTTTTTTCGTTTTTCCTTTTTAGCTAAAATGATTAGGCAAAGACCAAGACTTTCAAAATCTCGAACACACGATTGTGTATATAGAAAAGAGTGAACCACATCCTTCTACTCAAGGCTAACACTATCTCTTGAGAATACATGTAACACCGTTATTATTATTTTCGTGGAAAATCCGTTTCCGTTGACCTATATATATTTTGCTTATATTTATGGAAAAATCATGGCATTACATATTAACTAACCTATGGTGTAGAAGGAGAGTTTGTACGTAACTAAACTCTACAACTAAATTTTAAATTTAATTAAACTGCAAGCTCTCTGGATATTCGTAGGAACCCCGGTAGGCGGAGGAGAATGACATCTATATATTATATTATATATATTATTTGAGAAGTGAGTTGACTTACTTGTCGCTCCTACATCACATCGAAAGTTGGAGTGGTCAATTTCAATTTTGCCCTCAAACATGTATATGTGGCGATTATGTGGCGAATACGTGGCGAAAACATGTGTTTCTATTGGTTTGATTTTATAATCTCGACATGTGTCATATTCTCGCGTTATGATTGGTTGGTTTTATAAGTTAAAAACGTTTTTTAATATAATAAAAATAGAATTTTTTTTTTTTTTGTTTCGTTAGATAAATACAGAAATTATGTTTTAATAAATTTAAAACAAAAAAAGGAAATCAGATTTCGATTAAAAAAATGCAAATTTCCGATAATGATTAACAAACACAAATTAACTATATTTCTTTCTTCTATATATATATATATATAGTTGTAGGTTTTTCACATCACCTCATTCTTTGCACGTCACTATCATCTAATATGTTTTTTCATTCTACTGGTTTGATTTGTTTTTGATTTCAACATCGTTTCGTGTATTTAGAGAAGAAATTATACGATTGTGAGTTTCATAGTTTGATCGAAACTCGAGTATAACCCGCTCTAATAGAATGTGTTGAGTTGTATTATTTCCTAAGAGATGATTACATGAGATAATATACATAAATACAGAACTACAATTAAGAGAAGAATATATGGAAAATAAATAAGATGATGGAGGAGAATCATATCTTCTTTACATAAGTGTAGATATGTCCTTAGCAGTATATGTTATGTCGTCTTAATATGTGTTAAAAGGAGAGACATCAACAACGAGTCGGGAGAAGCTTCAACCAAAATAGAGCGCAACTATAGAATGAGAGAAGCCCACGAAGGGGAAGAGAAGGAGAAGAAAAAAGAAAAAGAGGAGAGAAACTGAGAATAGAGACGGACAACTGATCGTGTAAAAGGGAGGAAAATATTGTAGGGGTCGGATCCCCCCTCGAAGAATCGATAAGCCTAAACGACGTCGTATTCGCCGAAACGGCCCAATAGTCAAATCCAGAAGATAGCGGCCCATTAACGGCCCATTACTGTTCATCCGAACCGACCTACTTTCTCTATAAATAAACATGTACCCCCTCACTTGTGAGGGATCGGGAAAAACTTTGTGAAAACGCTCTGATCTTGATAAATAAGAACCCTAGTTCACAATCTAATTCTAAATCTTTCTAAGTGTTTGAAACCCTAAAGGAGCTCTACTTCATAAGAATCTTCACAAATTCGATTGTGTGAATTTCCAGCACGCACAATTTGGCGCTAGAAGGAGGGGATTCTCGCAACACTAGCTTCATACACGAAACAAACGCTTAGACAAACTCGTCAACATGTCGATAATGAACCCGCAGTCTCCAGCGACCGAAGATGGTTCAGGTCCGAGCGAGCCCATTGTAACTGGGCTAATCGACCAGTCCGCAATGGAGGCGGATGCAGGCAGATCTGTTCCTACAGAAAACCTGGCAACCGCCAGTGCGAACTCGACCGATCCGACAACACCGCAAGCTTTCGATCAGCTCAAAACAATGATCGAGCAATTGCTTAAGCAGTCGCAGAAACAGGAAACTATCAACAGCAACCTGACTGCCGAAATCAGGGCCTTGTCGACAGCTCGTCAGCCTCACAGTCTACCTCAGGATGTCGCACGTCGTGTCACCCCGATCGCTCTTAACTTCTTCCCCGCGGCCTCGCCTTCAGCTCGCGGGGCTCGCGAAGATCATACGCCAACGCCTCTCAAAGATGGGGCCGTCCTCGTCGCAGATGCAACAGGCGGTATGGTTGCAATCACGGACGCTCGACCCAGTCGGCCGACCAGTCAAATCCAAAGTCGGATGAGGGCGAAAACGCAGAAAACATGCGATGGATGGATCAGGCTGAAGCCCCGACCAATCGCGGAGCTATCGCTTCGCAGCAAAGGGAGATGGACGAACTCAAAGCCATCATGAACCAGACAACTCGCGATCTCAAAGATATGCGATCGGAAGTCCATCGCGCAACCAGCAAGGCGCCAGAGATCGACCGTGTTCTTGAAGAAGCTCGCACCACCCCTTTTACCCAGCGAATAACAAAGGCACGACTGTCCGATCCGGGGAAGATGAAGCTTCCTATTTATGACGGAAAGGGCGACCCCACAGAGCATATTAGGGCCTTCTCGATCGGCATGGGGCGAGCCAAGTTCCGACTCGACGAAATCGACGTTGGCTGCTGCCTCCTCTTTGTAGACCACCTCAAGGGGGCAGCTCTCTATTGGTTCACAGGAATGAAGAAAAAATCGATCGACAGCTTCGCCCAGCTCTCCGAAGCATTCCTAAAACAATACGCGATCCTAATCAAACGCAGGTCGTCTGAGGCGGATCTTTACACCCTGTCACAAGCAGCCGGCGAACCCTTGGGAGTCTTCGTTGAGCGCTTCAAGGCAATGCTTACTCAAGTGAAGGGAATCGATGACCAATCCGCACTTAGCGCGTTGCGTAAAGCCCTGTGGTACAACTCGGATTTTCGAAAGGAAATGACAATCAATGAGCCCTCCTCCATTCAAGACGCGCTCCATCGCGCAAATGGCTTCGCAAGAAACGAGGAAGAAACGCGGGTTTTGGACCAAAAGTATGGAAAAACAAGAAGTCCTAATCCGCGAGAAGCCCCATCGACAAAAAAGAAAAAGCAAAACGACTTCGTGCGACACGAAGGAGGCTTTAAAGGGGCCCATAACTATCAAGTGGACTCGCCCGGCTATGGTAGAGGAAGAGGGCGAGGCCGCAGAAATGGCGCTCCAGGCCGCGGAAGTAGCACGCCAAGCCGCGGTTATGGCAACACATGAACGAGGAACTTGCAGTACGACGAATCCGCATATTGCGAACTGCACAAAATGGGCGGACATTCGACAGCTAATTGCAGAGTGCTCGGAATGAGACTCGCAGCGAAGCTGGCCGCAGGCGAACTCAGAGGAAACATAAACGTTAACGATTTCCAGCTCGAACAGTTCGACGATGCAAGAGAGGAAGACCACTCGTCTGGAGACTTTAACAAGAATAACAAACGAGACAAAAGGAACGAAAACGAGGCTAACCTCGGCAGACGAAACAATAACGATGGCCAAGGCAGCTCGAAGCAAAAAATCTGCAACATGATCATGGGCAGCTCGCGCTATTGCTCGAACACCATCTCCTCTATCAATGCTTATCAGAGGCGAGCCGAGGTAGGAGCGAACAAGCCAAACCCGTCGAAGTTTCCAAACAATGTCATCCAGTTCGAAGAGAATGAGATTGATGACATCGACAAACCGCACGACGATCCGTTTGTCATCCGACTCACCGTCGCAGGATGGGACACGGGTCGCGTTTTGATCGATACAGGAAGCACAGTCGACATCATTTTCATAGACGCTCTTAAGCGTATGGAAATCGACCTCGCCCAAGTCGAATCCTATCCTAAACCTTTAACCGGATTTAATGGCGAGACGACAATGACACTTGGAACGATCAAATTTCCTGTGCGTGCGGAAGGAATAACGAAAATAGTGGAGTTCGCGGTATCAGATAACCCGGCAATTTACAATGTGATAATGGGAACCCCTTGGCTCAACTCGATGCGCGCAGTGGCCTCGACATACCATCTCTGCCTTAAGTTTCCTACGAAAGATGGGATCAAAACGATCAGAGGAAGTCAGGCAGCTTCGCGATCTTGCTTCATGGCCGCGCATAAACTAAGAAGTCACGCGACGTAGCCGATTCCAGGCGAGCCGCAGAAAAAGATCAAAACAGACCGGGAACCCGTCAAGGAGATCTCAGACCTGTTATAGCAGCTACAGACCGAGGAATCCGCCGAAGAGGAAGGAGCGGGTCCAACGTGCGAACCCGTCGTATCGGTTTGCATAGACGACGAATTCCCAGGAAGACGAGTAGAAATAGGCGCGACGCTAGATGAAGCCGTCAGGCTCGACCTCGTCGAGTTCCTTAGGGAGAACGTCGGTACATTCGCACGGGCCGCAGAAGACATGCCCGGGATCGATATCGGCATCATCTGTCATGAGTTGAACGTAGACTCAACCTTCAAGCCCATAAAGCAGAAGCGAAGGCGACTCGGTCCTGATAGGGCTCAAGCAGTAAACGACGAAGTCGACAGACTCTTACAGGCCGGCTCAATCTCTGAAGTCAGATATCCGGACTGGCTCGCTAACCCAGTCGTCATAAAAAAGAAAAATGGCAAGTGGCGAGTCTGTGTGGATTTCACCGATTTGAACAAGGCATGTCCAGAAGACAGTTTTCCTCTTCCTCATATCGACCGCCTCGTCAAGGCGACGTCTGGGAACAAGCTGTTATCCTTTATGGATGCTTTCTCTGGCTACCATCAAATCTTCATGCACCCCGGCGATCGCGAAAAGACTTCTTTCATTACGGACCGCGGGATCTATTGCTACAAGGTCATGCCTTTTGGCCTTAAAAACGCCGGGGCCACCTATCAACGACTCGTCAACAAAATGTTCGAAGGCCTCCTCGGCAAGACGATGGAAGTCTACATAGACGATATGCTCGTCATGTCGCTCGAGGAAAAAGACCACGTCGGCCACCTCGCAGAATGCATCGCGCTGTTAAACAAGTATAACATGAAGCTCAATCTGGCTAAGTGTCGCTTTGGCGTAACATCGGGCGAGTTCCTCGGCTATATGGTGACCCGTTGCGGGATCGAGGCGAATCCAAAACAAATCCGCGCGCTCATCCAGATGGCCTCGCCTAAATCAAAAAGAGAAGTTCAGCGGCTAAACGGCAGAGTCGCGGCATTGAACAGATTCATCTCGCACTCTACCGACAAATGTTTGCCTTTTTATGACATGCTCAGGGATAAAAAGGGGGCAGCTCGACAAGCTTTCGAATGGACAGAGAAGTGTGAAGAAGCTTTTCAAAAATTGAAGCAATATCTTGCGACTCCCCCTGTCTTGACAAAACCTATCGAAGGCGAACCGCTCTACCTCTATGTCGCGGTCTCGACCTCGACAGTCAGGGGAGTCCTAATTCGTGAAGACCGCACAGAGCAAAAGCCCGTTTTCTACATTAGCAAGTCGCTAACCGATGCAGAAACTGTTGGGAATGTCCTGAAATCACACTTGTATCCACTCTAGTGATAGTTGTACTGTCGAGATTAGACATTCATATAATACTAGGTGGTCATGACGTTTTGCTAGAAACCTCTGATGATCTATGAGTTATGAACTCATTGCTAGTATTATATGATCCTACAGGGTCACACACCTAAGCAAGCTGGATGAGCTTTATGTGGGAATGATCATTAAGAGTAATGATCTAGGTAATGTGTATAAGATACACATTATATACGAGTTTAGAGGGTGTGTCGATCGACACAAAGAGTTGTGTCGATCGACACGAAGGCAGAACCAAAATAGTGATTTCGGTTTAATGACACAATTGATTCTGGTTCGGTTCAGAATTAATAGGGTTTTCTCAAGGGCCTATATATAGGATAATAGGCACGACCTTGAGACTGAATCTTGTTAGTCGCAGCCACCTCTTTAGAACTCGGTGATTCCCCAGGAGATCCGATTACCGGTACTAGCATTCCGGCGGATTCCAGTTTGTGTGCGTGTGGACTAACGGTAGAGGCGCAACACTTGGGGCGCTATAGATCTCGAATCCCTGATTCAATTCCGCTGCATAAACTCCAGGTATATTCGAGATCCGTTCTTGTAAAATTCATAGTTTACAAACCCTAGATCCTAGGCAAAGGAACTTTCGCTAGGTTGTTTAATAGAGATTAAACCGGTAAATCCTGTGTGAATTCCTACAGTGGTATCAGAGCCTTAGGGTTTAACTAATCTGAATCTAAAGCATATAATCGAATTAGTTGAATTGATTAGAAGATGCTTGATAGATCAAAATCTGCTTCAAAAACATTTTGCAAAATTGAAATATTAGGGTTTTCGGCCAGCGTCGATCGACACTATGGTAGTGTCGATCGACACGGGCTAAACTCGTGATTTAAAATTTTTCCAGAGAGGTTGGTGTCGATCGACACCGTTGTGCTGTGTCGATCGACACGCTCTTTCAATTGCCGTCAGTTTGATATATTAATCGATATCAAGTTGGTGTCGATCGACACAAAAGTTGCGTCGATCGACACGACCAGGCGATTGGTTAACCAGTTCAATTGGATTGAATCGGTTATCGTGCTCGGTTAACAGATCGATTAAACCGAATGTCGGTTTAATGCGGTTTTGTTGGCATCGATCGACACTAATGTAGTATCGATCGACACCGACCGGTAATCGACCCGGTTCAATTAGATTGACCGGTTATCGATCCGGTTCAATTGGATTGACCGGTTATCGAGAATTGGATCTGGTTTGATCAATGTCGATCGATGCTAATGTAGTGTCGATCGACACTGATCGGTTATTGTATTGGTTCTGTCGGTTATCGAAATCGGTTCAATTGGATTGATCGGTTTTCGAAGAACTGTGACAGACAGGTAAGTGTCGATCGACACTAAGGTAGTGTCGATCGATTCCCTATCTTGTCAACTGTCAAGGCTCATTTCATTGCGTGACAGGCTTGCAGTGCAAGGTGTCTGCAGTTACATGAGTGAGGCAGTAGGTATTTTAGATAGTGAACCTAAAATCTAATAACCGAACCAGATTTAATGAAATTGGATTCCTAAATGCATATATGATGTGTGTTAAGGATTAAAAGTTCATTTCCTCAACTAAATATCAAGTGTTCTGGATGTCTTCCCGATCTTGTCAGCTGTCAAGACTTGTTTCATTGCGTGATGGGCTTGCAGTGCAAGGTGTCCGCAGTGACATGAGTAAGGCAGTAGGTAATTGTGTTGATGGGCTTGCAGTGCATGACATCAACTATTACATGACTGAAGAGATTGGTTTGCTTGAATGGGCTATTAGAAGTTCTGGGCCCATAGACATCAGGTGGATAAAACATAAGATGTCTTATCCACAACCAAGAGTCATATTGGATATGATTAGCAAAGTGTTGCTTACCTATATAGCTAAGATTTGAGTGACAGCCAGTGGCTCGCTCGGGTTTTGGTGAAACATGGATCTTGGATCATTATATTCATTTGAGGAATCATTGTTTTGAATATAATGCGAGTTTTCTTAATTGTTAAGATTTCTCATTTTCTGAATATCATAACTGATTTTTCCTTTTCTTATTACAGTTATGTCTAATCAGAACTCTTTCTCGTTGAGATCCGTCCTTGAGAAGGACAAGTTAAATGGATCCAACTTCCTAGATTGGTATCGGAACTTGAGAATTGTTCTCAAGCAAGAGAGAAAGGACAATGTCCTTGTGAAAGCTCTCCCCGAGAAACTAAGGTCCAATGCCTCACATGCAGTATATGATGCTTGGAATAAGCATTATTATGATGTGGTCGATGTGAGCCGTCTGATGAGGGATACCATGAACTCTGAATTGCAGGGGCAATATGAGAACGTGGAATCGCCTATCGAGATAGTCACTAGCCTGAAAGCTATGTTTCAGGAGCAGACTCGAACTGAGAGATACCAGTCGGTTAAATCTTTGTTTGAGTGCAAGCTACCAAAGGAAGCTCCAGTAAGTCCTCATGTCATGAAGATGATGGGTTATATTGATAACCTGAGGAGACTGGATTGTCCTATTAGCCAAGAGTTGGCTACTGACATCATTTTGCAGTCCCTGCCGACGAGCTATGATGAGTTCATCAAGTACTACATCAAGAATGTCTTGACGAAGACGTTGACTGAACTGCATGATATGCTCAAGACAGCTGAGCTCAATATCAAGAAGGGCAAAAGGTTTGTGAAACCTGGTAAAGACAAGGGTGAGAGAAAGGCCGCCCAGATTGTGAATCAGGATAAGCCTGAGTTTCTCACTAAACCCAAGTCTGGCCCATCTGATGATGATGCTTGCAGCTACTGTGGGGAACCAAGGCATTGGAGGAGAAAATGCAAGAAATACATGGAAGATTCCAAGGAAATAATGGAGATGTATGACACTCCTTATTCAGGTATTTGTGTTATTTCAAGTTCTACCTTATGGGTATTAGATACCGGTTGTGGTGCTCATATTTGTTTAAATGTGCAGGGCCTGAGCAACAGTAGAACGTTGAAGAAGGGATGAATGGAGATACTCAACAGGAATGAAGCAAGGGTTGCTGCATTAGCTGTAGGAAGTTTCCAATTGTTGTCGCCTTCAGACTTGGTTTTAGAAACTAAATAATTGCTATTATGTAATTGCTATGAGCAAAAAAATGTCATTTCATTTTCTTGTAAGATTTTGAATGATTTTATTTTGATAAAAGACAAATGTTGCTCTTTTGATCTAAATGATATTTTATATGGTAGCATCCCATTAGAGAATGGGTTTTATGTCTTAAACCAATATATATATCTGTCTATGATATAAACACAAATCGGTTCTCCAGCATTATCGTTTGGGCCACAGAGGATTCAGAAGTTCCATAGTGATGGGCTTTTGGGCTCACATGGTTGTGAATCATGTGAGATATTTGAATCATGCTTATTGGGCAAAACGATTAAGGCCCATTTTATCAAACTAAAAGAATGGGCCAATGACTTATTGGGCTTTATACATACAGATGTGTGCGGCCCGATAGGCACCAATGCTAGAGAAAATTAGGATTCAAGACTTCATTATCTATACTGGTGACTAGAGTGGGCATGGCGATGTCTATCTAATGAGTCACAAGTAGGAATCCCCTTTTGAAAATTTTTCAAGGAATTCCATAATGAAGTACATAATCAAATTGACAAAAGTATTAGAACTCTTCAATCAGATCGCGGAGGAGGATACTTCTTCGATCAGATCGCAGAGGAGAATACTTAAGTCAAGAGTTAAGTGATCATATGAGAGAGTGTGGAATTGTTTCACAGCTCACCGGACCTTATTGGATATGGTTCGATCAATGATGAGTCACAAAAATCTTCCATTATCTCTTTTAGGGATAGGCTCTAGAAAATGTCTGAGTTTACACTAAATAGGGTTCCAACAAAATCAATTGCAAAGACTTCATATGAGATGTGGATTGGAAATGTTCCAAGTTTGTCTTTACTAAAATTTGGGGTGATGAGGCTTGTGTAAAACATTTAACAAGCTCGCATCCAAATTTGATAAATGCTAGTTTGAATGGTTATCCTAAGGAAACCAAGGCTTATTACTTCTACAACTGTTCTGATAACAAAATGTTTGTTGCTAAGAACTATGTTTTCTTGCGAGAGATTGTCTTTCCAAGAAAAACAGTGGGAGTAAAGTGTATCTCGAAAATGTTCGAGAATCACAGGAGACTGCTCGACCTATTAAGGAAGAGTAGTAGCTGGGTCTGCAAAGGGTTGTAGAACTTGCACCTGTGGTGCCTGAAGTTCGTAGATCCGAAAGGATCGTAACGATCACGAGAGATATGGATTTCTTGTGACCGATTGTCATGACTTGTTGATCATTGACAATGAAGACCCTACGAATTTTGAAGAAGAAGCAGTGTTGGGCCCGGACTCCGAAAAGTGGCTAGGAGCTGCTAGATCCGAGATGGGAATATCAAGATATTCAAAGCTTAGCTGGTGGCTAAAGGTTTCAAGCAAATCATGGTATTGACTATGATGAAACTTGTTCCCATTCGCTATGCTTAAAGCCATTCGGATTATACTAGCAACTGCCATTGATCATGGTGATGAGATTTGGCAGATGGATGTGAAAAACAGTTTTTCCTTAATGGAATTCTGGAAAAGGATGTGTACATGACACAACCTAAGGTTTCACAGATCCAAATCATGCTGGGAAAGAATGCAAGCTTCATCGATCCATGTATGGAATGAAGCAAGCATGACGGAGTTGGAATCTTCGTTTTGATAAAGATGTCAAAATGTTTGATTTCATCAGGAACGAAGAGGAACTGTGTGTTTACAAGAAGACTAGTGGGAGCGTAGTTGCATTTCTCATTATGTATGTAGATGACATACTTATTCTCGGAAATAACGTTCCGTTGCTTTAGCCTTTTTGAGACTTGGCTTGGAAAGTTATTTTTCAAAGAAAGACATGGGAGAAGCCGTGTGAATTCTTGGAATATAAATCTATAGAGATAGATTGGGTAGGCTAATTGGATCGTGTCAAGATTCTTATGGTGATAAGGTCTTGGACAGATTCAATATGCATGATTCCAAGAAGGGCTTCATACCAATGTCTAATGGCATTAATCTTGGCAAGACGCAGTGTCCCTGGACACTGGCTGAGCAAGAAAGTGTTTGAGTAGGATTTCCAGGCGTATGCAGTGGAACCTATTATAAATGCCATGACCTGCACTCGTCCAGATGTTGCTTGTATTTTGAGCAGGACGAGTAGGTACCAATATGACTCAAGTGAAAGTCACTGGACAGTTACCAAGAATATTCTCTAGTATTTGAGGAATACTGAGGATATGAGCTTGGTGAACTGAGGAAGTAATGGTTTCTGATGAGAGTGGTTAGACAGACAAAGACAATTTCTGGTAGGAACCTGATTATGTCTTGTGTCCATACTGCGGTGCGGTTTGTTGGAAAGAGTTCCAAGCAAAGCACCACAGCCTGCGGTTTGTTGGAAAGGGTTCCAAGCAGATCACCGCAGCCTCTCCCACGACCTAAGCATGAGTTTCACTCTCCTGCTGTAGGTATTGGATATATTAAGATGTGATCTTAATTCTAGTGGGAGTTATAAAGGATTTAGTTATGTTATGATATTCATGTTGACATACTTTGGTTATGTCATAATGAAATTGTTTCATGTATTATTTGATTATTGGATAATTGAATAATAGTCCCAAAGTAATTTATGGCATTTTATAGGTCATCAAGTTGAGGACTTGATCATGAAACCCTATAAGTGATAAATGACATAGATCATATTTGTCCCTGGTCGAGGTTGTTAAAGTGGGACACTGACAACCGCGTGAGACTGGCATGTGAGGTGACTGATGACTAAGTTTCATGGAGTCATTAATAAGAGTATTAAAGTCAATCACATAGATATATGTTGGAGAACATATGATCGGGCATGACCCGCTAATGGGAACTCTACAGGATAGTTATATAAGTGTCATAAGAGTTTCCCATTACGACTATAGAGTATAGTCCTTAGACCTGAGTTCATCATGATTTCTTACATATGAATTGGTCCGCTTTGACTTTGTCAAACGTTATCCGTAACAGGTGACTATAAAGGCATTGATTGGGCGTATCATGAAGTGTGTGAAGGAACAGGGATGGAACAAGATGGGATTTGTCCCTCCTATATAACAGGAGATAAATATCTCAGGGCCCATCGAAGATTTGATACTGAGAAATGCGTGGCCGCGCTCAAACGAGGTGATTGTCAGTCGTTTGTTTTTGTTCAGTATAAATCGGAGTTCGATGAACATGATAATGGCTGTAATAAGGATGACACGGATCTTGCCTTATGCCATATCGAGATATAGAGACGAAGGGATTATGGGAATAGATGATTCCAGTACAAGTGGGAGATTGTTGGGAATGTCCTGAAATCACACTTGTATCCACTCTAGTGATAGTTGTACTGTCGAGATTAGACATTCATATAATACTAGGTGGTCATGACGTTTTGCTAGAAACCTCTGATGATCTATGAGTTATGAACTCATTGCTAGTATTATATGATCCTACAGGGTCACACACCTAAGCAAGCTGGATGAGCTTTATGTGGGAATGATCATTAAGAGTAATGATCTAGGTAATGTGTATAAGATACACATTATATACGAGTTTAGAGGGTGTGTCGATCGACACAAAGAGCTGTGTCGATCAACACGAAGGCAGAACCAAAATAGTAATTTCGGTTTAATGACACAATTGATTCTGGTTCGGTTCAGAATTAATAGGGTTTTCTCAAGGGCCTATATATAGGATAATAGGCACGACCTTGAGACTGAATCTTGTTAGTCGCAGCCACCTCTTTAGAACTCGGTGATTCCCCAGGAGATCCGATTACCGGTACTAGCATTCCGGTGGATTCCAGTTTGTGTGCGTGTGGACTAACGGTAGAGGCGCAACACTTGGGGCGCTATAGATCTCGAATCCCTGATTCAATTCCGCTGCATAAACTCCAGATATATTCGAGATCCGTTCTTGTAAGATTCATAGTTTACAAACCCTAGATCCTAGGCAAAGGAACTTTCGCTAGGTTGTTTAAT
Source organism: Draba incana (assembly GCA_963576765.1). Lineage (NCBI taxonomy): Eukaryota > Viridiplantae > Streptophyta > Magnoliopsida > Brassicales > Brassicaceae > Draba > Draba incana. The sequence goes on from OY755214.1 coordinate 178,151, forward strand.
AGAGATTAAACCGGTAAATCCTGTGTGAATTCCTACAGAAACGAGATATCCTATGACGGAGAAATTAGCACTCACAGCCATTACGTCGGCTCGCAAGCTTCGGCCTTATTTCCAGTCCCACTCGATCATGTTTCAATGTACTTTTCGATATCGAGTACCGTAGTTGGACAACGATCAAAGCACAAGTGTTGGCCGACTTTTTAATCGAGCTACCAGAGGCGACGGCCTCGTCCGAAAATAAAGACGCACTCACGAACAGTTCGTCATCTCAAACCTGGCAATTACATGTCGATGGCTCGTCTTCTAAACACGGGTCGGGAGTAGGCATTCGACTGTCGTCGCCACACGGGGAATCTCTGGAACAGTCATTCCGTCTTGGCTTCAGATCATCGAATAATGAGGCAGAATACGAGGCCTTACTCACGGGTCTTCGATTGGCGAAAGCGCTTAAAATGACAAGAATAGAAGCCTTTTGCGACACTCAGCTCGTCGTGAATCAATTCAACGGCGAGTACGCTACAAAAGATGAACGTATGGAGGCATATCTCGCCCTTGTCAAGACATTAGCGGCGGAATTCGAGTTTTTCAAAATAACAAGAATTCCAAGGGCGAAGAACTCGCAAGCAGATGCCCTCGCATCACTTGGCTCGTCGGCACAGCCAGATAAAGATCTTCAAAGAATCGTCAAAGTCGAATTCATCGAAAAACCAAGTGTCACGATCGTTAAAGAAGTTAACATGTTGACAAGATCTTAAGACGCGAAGCGAAAAACAGACATAAGCGACGGCTCGCCTACTCGTCCTGTCGCAGATCTAATGGACCTCGACCAAACCGGGGGAATAACTGGGCCGGATCCGATGGATAGCGACCATTCCGACACGGTCGGCACAGACGAAACGACCGATGTAATGGCAAAAGACAACGAGCTCGACCCGAATAATACAGCTATTAACCGCGGCCTCCTCCCCAAACAAATCGAAGAGTCAAATATATATATATATATATATATATATAGCGAGAGAGAGAGAGGGAGGGAAACACATTAGAAGCTTTAACGAGGTCAATGACCAGGTACGTGTGTGCCTTAGGGAAACCTTTCGGGCGGCGGCCGAGTATAACATATGCCAAGTTTGCAAAATCTCCTGAAACCCTGAAGAACGCGCCTTTGGACCATCGTCAGTTGATTAGGATGCTTTGTCTCTTCTGCACCAAGAACCGCCCAAACGCATTATTACACATATATAGATTACGGTGTTAAGGTTTGGTAATTTAAGTGGTTATTTGTGTATACAAAATCTGGTAATCTGAACTTAAAACCGTATGTGACCATGGTCTGTAAAATTAAATTAGTAAATTTCAATATGAACCGAACCGAACAATGAAAACTAGACTGGGTTTATCCTTTTGTTAAAAAAAAAATTAAGATGATTTAATTAATTATGAACCAAAAGCAATCATAATTGTATAAAATTGATGTTAGATTATGATTTACTTGTGTCATTTCGTTTTTCCAAACTGAAAAACTCATTCACTCTATGGTCGGATCTCACTAGTTCTCTTCTCGGGCGTAAACTCAATCCAGACTGGGGCATCACACTCCGATCTCTCCGATCTTCCAACCTACAACTACTTCCGAAAACACTTTTAAAGTTGGTGTTCCAAGCGTCAATCTATCACATTTGGATGGAGAGGAACAGACGGAGACACAATCAAGGACAACGCACAGTTGCGCACATGACTCAAGCCATTTTGGAAAGTGATTGCGGACCGAATCACATCACTACAGTATGGCGAGAATAGCAAGTATAAAGAGCTGCTCACTATTTGGACAGAGAGATGAAGGAACCTAAACTACTTCTCCCACGTTTCTAATTTTCAAAATTCTGTCTTTGCTCAAACTTTTTGAAAGCATGTATATACTCTTAATTTCGTCTCTTAATAAATTTAAATCAAAAAAAAAAACTGAAAAACTCAAAATTTCGGATAACCGAAATCAAAATAAGGATTAAAAACTTCTAATTAATAGACCAAGCTAATAAAGTAAAATAGCGATGGTTTTATTTTAAGACAAAAAGACTCACTAAGTTTGCGGTGTTGCATTTGGTCACCAAGAGCTTCATCCAAATGGGGAAACACAAGAAAGAGAAGAATGAGAAACAAGAGCACGGAAGAGAGTGCAGAAGAAGCTATCTTAATAAATATTAGTCTCTCTTAATTTACTGATGATCAATAAGCAGGGGCTGCCCTGACCTAAAGCTGGTAAAGCTTGAGCTTTAGGCATCAAGATAACTTATTAATTTTTGGGGCATCAATTTTGTAAAAGTTTGTTGTAGTCTAGTGGTTCGGTCTGAGTAATATTAAGTTTTAGGGGACAAGTTCAAATCCCACAGCATGCAGATTATGGCAAATTTTTTTATTATGCAGATAGGGCATTTTTTTTTCCTCTGAGCTTTAGGAAGCCATTCATGTTGGGCCGGCACGGTTGACAATAAGACTCATGTGTATACATTTATATAGAGGAGAGAGGCAGAGATAAGATAGTTTTGAAGCCATGGAAGACTTAATTAGTAGCCATGGAAGACTTAATTAATTAGTAGCCACTTATATGGGTCTTGAAGTTTTTGAAGTTTTCAACGAAATGTCTCCGGTCGCCTTTCTTTAGTTTAATTGGTCAACTGAGAATTACATTATTTTAGTTTTTATTTTTTTATTTTTTTATTTTTTATATGATTCATTTTTAAGAAAAAGAAGAGAGTAATGAAAATTAAAGATTAAATATAGGGAAAAAATAGAATCAAATGAAAATGAAATGTTATTAATACTTATACAATACTAATTAATATGATATAGTTGGATATCAAATTGATGATTAAAAACAAAAGTTGGATATCAAATATTCTTTTTTCATTAAAAAAGGGTACTTGCCAACTACATATTTCTTTTACTTATAGGTCTTGACTCATCTTCTGATAGACCCTTGATCGTGATGAAAGAGTCAGCCCCTTGATGCCCTTCGTGCGATTGTTATGTTGATGCGGAAGTGATGGATTGTCTCGATGATATAACGACTTGAAGGAGTGAAGTGAAACTTCCAAGGATTGCGGATGATCCTTAGACTTTCGAGATTCGGATTCACTGAGGATATTACACACCAACAGCAAAAACGAATTGAGAATCGTGATATTACACACACAAGACTCGGATCAAACAAGAAAGAAGATTTTTGGATAAAAGTTTGATGAAATGAAACCAAGAGTCAAATACAGAATATAAAGAGAATGGGGAGAAGGAGAAGAGTAACTCGGCCAAGCATAGAATTTAAGAGACATGCCTCGAAAATTCATGCACATAATGACCAAGTTTGAATGGAGATAAGATAGAAATAAAACAAAGGAAAATTCAAAATGCAACAAGAGAAGAAGAAGGCCGAATGATGACAACGGGCTGGGGTAAAGTATGTGGCCAAGCCTCGTTAAAAACCTCCCTTAGAAAACCCAATGGGAAAAAAACCAAGGAGAGGGAAAAAGAGCACAAGTCCACACACCTCCATTGTCATCGCTTAGACGGCTTGAATCACAACCAATGTGGCTGGACAAGCTTCACTTCTAAGGCTGGCCTGAATGATAAGTAGATGGTTGTTGATGACTTGATTGAACTTTTTAGCTCTAGACCTTGTCATGGGACCAACATGAACGATCAATGCTGCATCCTCTTCAGCTCCAAGCTCCACATGTTCAAGTTGCGGTTTAGTTCCATGCTCCAAGCTCTCCATGCTCTCCATGCTCACATCAGGCTCTCCCACTTGAAAAGGATTTGTCCTCAAATCTGACTCATCTGCAATAAAAGGCACAAGAAAACATTGAAAGTATTACTCACATTATACTTACCTTGCAAGTCCAGTATGTAGGCGTTATTGTTGATCCTTTGAAGCACTTTAAAAGGTCCATCCATTCTTGGCATTAGCTTAGACTTTCTTTCATTGGGAAAACAATCCTTCCGGAGGTGGATCCAAACTAAGTCTCCTTCCTCGAAGATAAGTTCCTTGCGGCCCTTGTTAGCATACTTGACGTATTGCTTTGTCTTATCCTCAATATTTTTCCTAGCCGCCTCATGGATTCGTTGAACCATCTCTGCTTTCTTCTTTCCATCTGTACTACTCCTTTCACTCAAAGGCAAAGGCATCAAATCCAAATGAGTGGTGGGATTAAACCCATAAACAATTTGAAACGGTGAGAATTTAGAAGCAGAATGTACGGAATGATTATAAGCAAATTCTACATGTGGTAAACAATCTTCCCAAACCTTTAGGTTCTTCTTAATCAACACACGCAAGAGTGTGGATAGGGTCCTATTAACTATTTCGGTTTGGCCATCAGTTTGGGGATGGCAAGTAGTGGAGAATAACAATTTAGTTCCTAGCTTGGACCAATTTCCAAAAATAACTAAGAAACTTAGTGTCTCTATCCGACACGATGGTCCTAGGCATGCCATGTAAGCGTAAAACTTGTCGAAAGAACATGTCGGCTACATGCATACAAACCGTGGGGTTGCGACTTAGCTTTCGCTTGTTTACAAGTTGAACATTTCTCACACATTTTCTCAACATCACGTCTCATATGTGGCCAATGGAAGTGATCTTGCATGACTTGCATAGTTTTAGACACACCAAAGTGTCCCATTAAACCTCCACCGTGTGCTTCCCTTAGAAACAAATCTCTCAAAGACGAGTTAGGAACACACAAACGGTTATCATAAAACAAGTATCCTTCATGCCTATAATATTTCCCGAATGCGAATTTCTCACAAGCAGCAAATATTTTTCCAAAATCAGAATCATTTTCATAGAGAGTTTTAATGTTTTCAAAACCAAGTAGCTTGGCATCCAAAGTTGAAAGTAACACGTACCTCCGGGACAATGCGTCGGCCACGACATTGTCCTTACCTTTTTTTGTACTTGATGACATAGGGAAATGTCTCAATGAACTCCACCCACCGAGCATATCTCTTATTGAGCTTTTGCTGTCCCTTGAGATGTTTTAAGGACTCATGGTCGGTGTGGATCACAAACTCCTTTGGCCAGAGGTAGTGTTGCCATGTTTGTAAAGCTCTCACCAATGCGTAGAGTTCTTTGTCGTAGGTTGGATAGTTAAGTGTTGCCCCTCCTAGTTTCTCGCTGAAATAAGCTATAGGCTTCTTGTCCTGCATTAACACAGCACCAATCCCAACACCCGATGCATCACATTTGATTTCAAAAGTTTTAATAAAATTAGGGAGGGAAAGGATAGGAGCCTAAGTAAGTTTTTCTTTCAAGGTCTGAAATGCCTCTTCTTGAGCCTTTTCCCACTTAAATCCAACGTTCTTCTTGATAACTTCAGTAAGCGGAGCAGCCAAGGTGCTAAAGTCCTTAACGAATCTTCGGTAAAATCCCGCAAGTCCATGAAAACTCCTCACTTCTCCTACGGAGGTTGGACTCGGTCATTCTCTAATTGCTTTTACCTTCTCTTCATCCACTTTAACACCATCTGCACTCACAACAAAACCTAGAAAACCCAAGTTATCCGTTCCAAAAGTACACTTATTCATGTTGGCATAGAGTTTTTCCGTTCTAAGCACATCTAACACCTTACGCAAATGCTGAACATGATCTTCTAAGTTCTTGCTGTAAACTAAGATATCATCAAAGTAAACAACCACAAAGTGCCCTATGTATGCCCTAAGAACATGATTCATTAACCGCATGAATGTACTAGGTGCATTTGTAAGCCCGAATGGCATCACTAACCATTCATACAACCCTTGCTTAATTTTAAACGCGGTTTTCCACTCATCCCCTTCCTTCATCCTAATCTGATGATACCCGCTTTTTAAATCAACCTTAGAAAAGATGCAAAACCCATGCAACTCATCTAACATGTTATCTAATCTAGGTATAGGATGGCGATACTTAACCGTTATATTATTGATGGCTCTGCAATCGACGCACATCCTCCAGCTTCCGTCCCTTTTTGGTACAAGTAATACAGGCACAACACATAGACTCATGCTTTCACGGACGTGTCCTTTTTCCATAAGCTCTGTGACTTGCTTCTGCAGTTCCTTGGTCTCCACGGGATTAGTTCTATAAGTTGGTTTGTTTGGCAATGATGCTCCAGGGATGAAATCAATTTGATGTTCTATGCCTCTAATGGGTGGTAGTCCATCCGGACTCTCCTCAGGAAACACATCCCTATATTCCTGTAATACATGTTTAAGAGTGATAGGGATTTCCTGCTCAGGGTTAGTAATACTCATAAGCGTTTCTTTATAAACAAAGACTAAGTTTGGCTTACGGAGATCACTTCCCTTCGATGTATTCGGTGCAATAGCAAGACTGTATGGTTTGATAACTTTCTTTCTACCCATCTTCATGACCAACTGATCTTGGTATACCTCATGAGGAGTCATAGGAAATAACACAGTTTTTCTTTCTTTGAACTCAAACTTATGTCGATTTGTGAAGCCATCATGCACAACTGATAGTCTCGAGTTTTAACCCAAAATAATGCTGCAAGTGCACATGCAAAAGCAGTAGTATATAAGGTATCGAATCCACAGAGACCAAGGTTACACTATGAATCTATAGATTTCAAATAAAGCTAAGATAAATTAAATGAGTTGTAAACTGACGTGAGCAGGTGCTCAATGTAAATGAGCAGGTGCTTGGAATAAAAATCGGTAATAAAACAATGATAAAAGGCACTAAGCCGAGATGATTCTTTGGTGATTTCGGGTACTTGGGTTGAGCTTCTATTCAGGGTCTATTTAAATGCGGTCTAGAACTCAAACATAAATATGTATTGCCCCGCTTTTGGCGATGTATCAATACCTTTGTCTACAGCCTAAATACCTACACTTTCGAGTGGATTTAGTAATGAAGTAAACAAGCCTTAATGCAATGGTTCAATATGTTCACATTCAATGGGAACGATCAATGGTGTTTTGGTTACCACCGAATGCTCATCAAAGGTAATTCTAGCAACCTATATCATTTTTGGTGAATAGATTAAACCTAGAGATCATAGACTAAGTGATCAATTTAGCCTAAGCATTAAAACTTCCTAGAGATGAAGACATAAGATTACCCTATTTGGCTCAACCATCTAAGACCCTAAATCACCATCGAAATCACCCCGACCTAGTTAGCAAACTACTCGGACATGATTAAATCAAGTGCAACAATCATTAGGTAAGGATTCATAATGGAAGATAAGAATGAAAGGGGGTTTAGAATTCTTCTCTAGATGATGATGTGATGATTCGGAAATGAACAGTAGCTTCAATGGAAACGAAGTGGTGATTCGGATTGGTGAAGAACAATGGAAGAACAAAAATAACTTTTTTTTAAAATCGTAAAAAGAGAACTAAAGGTTTCTGATTTTTGAACGTAACAAGTCTCCCCTCCAGGAAGGAATAATCCTCCTTTTTATACAAAGGAAAAGCATTAAAACAAAATATCAAATCCCTCTAAAATAGGAAATAAGTAAGATTTTCATAATAAATTAAAGGAGTGATCTCCTCCCTAATGAATAGGAGGTGATCTTTGACTCATTTATTCAGCAAATCTTGTGGGCCAGCAATTTGGATTCGGCGGCCACAGCTTTTAGGTTTAGGTCTGGTGCTTCCCTGCGAGCAGGTGCTCGCATGTACCGAGCAGGTGCTCGGGAGAGTGAAAAGTCTCCTTTTTGCTCCAATTATTCTCCTTTTCTTCATAGAGCTCCAGCAGCTCCAAATGGTGCTCCAAAGCATTTTAGAACCTGAAAAGACATCAAAAGGAAACAAAAAGACAAGAAAAGCAACACAAAACCATGGGTAAATTAGGCTAAAATCCTAACATATCAACTCCCCCGGACTTGCCTTTTGCTTGTCCGCAAGCAAACAAGAAGAGAGGAATCCGGAGAAGTGTTTGAAGGTGGGAGCTCAAATGCAAAAGAAACATCGAAAGATTCAACAACATGTCCTAAAGAGAACTAATGCGATGCATAACAAATCTTACTCAAGAAGCTTTCGCCATACTCATCTCTTATCAAAATAATTACTCCAAATCCTTAGACTCAAAAGAAAGCGTGCAATCAACTAAACTCAACTCTTTAACATTCATTAATGTGTTTGGTACGGTCTCACAATTGGAAGTTGAATCAATACCATTTGGTTCGGTAAAAGAAGGCTTTTTAGTGATGTAAAGAGGCGGTTCATAATCCTTTTGGTGGCTAACTCTCAAATGCAAGTGTCACATTTAGCAAAAGCAAGAAAGAAAAGAGACAATTGATGCATACAAGGCTAAGAATCCAAAGTTCTACCCAAATCCCATTGTTGCAATCTTTCATCTCTCTTTTCTCACTACCCATTCGTTTAAACACTAGCCATTTTCGGCTAAACCTCTCAAACTTCCTCTTTTCTTCTTTAAATTTTCCGAATCCTAGGGAATTTCTTCTCTTAACTTTAGCTCTTTCTATCCTAGCATTCTCTAACATATTTTTCTTCTTTTGATTTATTCTAAGAGAATGCTAAGCCATCATTTTTCTTTTAAACACTTAGAGCTATATACTTTTCTTTTCAAACTTATTCCCTAGAACTCATCCTTTCTTCTTTCTTTCTTTTCACACTTAACCACAAACCCAAAGATAATCAAGTAAACGCTTAACCAAATCGGTTTCATACCCCACCTAAGACTAGTCTTAAACTCAAGAAACTAGCCTAATGGAAACTTTGCCTTGTCGTCTCTAATGCTTGCAAGATTTTACCAATGCAACACAAAGAAAAAGGCCTCACTCGGAGAACATATGCAAGGGTTTGAACGAAATGGTTGGGTTAAAAAGGTGTGGTACTATCCTCATCTAAAAGATGAACTTAGATCGGGATAGCCATTCAAATCAAGATAAGAGTGGTAAAAATTAGGCAAACATGATTTGAATGTAAGGTGTTTATCCATAGTTATGATTCAAAGTCCAAAAGTGAGAAGAATTAATCAAGTTTAAGTTCAAGTTGATAGAGTTGAATCTAGATCATGCAAGTTTCTAATGAGTTGGGACTTTCAAAGAAATAAGATCCAAGTATGGATGAGCCTCTACTTCATGATTGTTAATGCATCGAAAAAGTTCTAATGAGGGCATATCATGGAATCCTAAAATGAGTCTTTACAAGGAAATTTCATCATTGCTCCCTATGCAAATGCAATCCTAAAATGCTCTAGACTCGATCCTAGCATGAAAAAGATAATAAAAATGGTAATGCCATGAGAGACTATATGCATTTTTTTGTGTTTTTTTTTTTTTTTTTTTATATGCATCAAATGCAAAAGACTCAAAGCAAAAACAAAACAATTAAAAACATGGTTAGACAATAACCCACTCCCCCGGACTTAAATTTCACCGTCTCGGTGAAAGAAAAGTACCGAAAGAGTAGATCAAAACAAAAACAAGTTCAAATGAAAACAAAAATAAAACGAAGATGGTATAAACAATGATTATAGAAGGGTGAAAGTAGATATCACCCGGAATTAGCGTCGTCAGCACCGTGATCTGTCCTTCTCCTCCGTTTGGCAGGTTGGTCCGAGCTCGGTCGTTCCGAGCAGGTGCTCATAAAGTTTTTACCCTTTTTTCCAGAACATAGGTACTGAAACTCAAGTGAAATGTTAGTAATAAAAGGAGTTTAAAATCAGATTTTGTACAAGAAACCTTACCGGTGGGTTGCCTCCCACCAAGCGCTTGTTTTAAGTCATTAGCTCGACTTTGTAGACCATCTATGCTCAAGGAGGGTCAAACTCATCTCCTTTAGTGTCCAGCAACACTATGTCCTCATGTGGTCTCACCTTCTTGATTATGAACGGACCGGGCCATTTCTTGTCTTTAATCTTTCGGAACCTGAATAACCATCTGAGCCATGCTGGGAGGGTCTTTAACTCTACCTTTGGAGCTTTCAGCTCGCTCCGTGATCCGGTGATGTTCTGGTTTTTGGTCCGAGCAGGTGCTCGGTCGGGGCGAGCAGGTGCTCGCTGGGAATCTGACAGAACATCGGATTTTGTGCCCTCGGCCAGACTCAAGAACTCATCTTCTTTCTCTATTCTGGTGTTGGAATCCAGAAACTTAGCAAACCCTTGGGTGTCTTCACTCAGAAAACCGTGTTCACCCTCGGCTTTTGTCAACGCGACTTCAAGCGAGTCCTTTGCTAGGATCTCCTCAACTACATCTTCCGACATCTCAGAATCATCATGGATAACGAATGTTTGCCCATCTATCATCGGCTTCTTGAGCATCTTGCTCATCTCAAAACGCACCACCATGTCTCCGAGACGGAGGTCTACTATGCCTTGTTCAACATCGATGATTGCACGTGCCGTGTTTAGGAATGCTCTCCCCAAAATCAGTGGGTCCTTTGGTTCTTCATCGAGCTCTAGAACCACGAAATCGGCTGGGATTAGAGTGTCCCCTATGCGGACTTGTAAATCCTCGATTATACCTACAGGCAGTTTAGTGGATCTATCTGCAAAAATCAAGGAGATCTTAGTTGGTTTGAAATCGGTAAAACCTAAACGTTTAGCAACGGAATAAGGCATTAAATTAACACTTGAACCCAAGTCAACCAGTGAGCATGCGAACGTGCATGGCCCAATTTTTACCGAAATCACAAACCTCCCGGGATCGCCTTTCTTAGTCAACACCTTACTCTGAAGTATTGCACTACATTCTTTGGAAACCATCATCACACTCTCCTCTTCCACAACTTTTCCAGAAATTAGCTCCTTCATGTACCGTTTGAGAGAAGGTACCATTTGAACCGCATCGGATAAAGGAAGCTTTACCTCCAAGCCTTTAATCATTTCCTTACACTTAGCATCCTCCAAATCCTTCTTAGATCTCTTGGGAGGCACTGGGTAGGGTATCTTAGGCACATAGACTCTCTCGGCCTGAGCTTCTGGAAATTTCGCGGGAACATTCTGAGCGAGCAGGTGCTCGGTCGAGGGAGCAGGTGCTCGCTGGGGTGTTTTCTCAAGATTGATCGGAACAGAAGCTGGTGGTGCACCAGCGACCAATTCCTTCGTGTACCTCTCGGGTGATGGTATCATTTGCACGGCATCAACCAAAGGGAGCTTCACCGTCAAATCTTCTCGCACCTCCTTACACTCAACATCCTCCAAATCTTTCTTAGATTCCTTAGGAGGTACTGGGTATGGCACCCTTGGCACATAAACTCGCTCAGGGTAAGGCACCCGTGGTACATAAACTCGCTCGGATAAATTTTCTGAAATTTTCGTGGGAGCACCCTGTGCGAGCAGGTGCTCGCTGATAGGGAGCAGGTGCTCGGATTTTTTTTTCGCAGCATCAACTCGGACAGAATCCCAAGGTGTCCTTGAGCTTGAACCAGTCTCCTTATGCATATCCTTCTCTGAAAAATCTCTCTCTTGAGCCTGGTGCTCGGTTGTATTCTCCATGGCCTTCACGTGGAAGTTTGTGATCGTAGGCGGTACCAACAACTGTCCACTCCTCAACTCAACAGCATTTACCGAATACTCCTTCCTAGGGTTCACTTCACCACGTCCTGGAAGAGTTCCAACCGGTCTTTGAATGGCTTCGGCGGTTTGAGCTACTTGTGTATCCAACTTCTTTACATGTGCGGTCACGGCCTCATACTTTGCATGGAGATCCTTGTACATGTTGTCCATCTTACTGCCCAGCTCGGTTGATGTCTGCTGTTGGTTGGCCAAGACTTGATGGATGAGACCTTTCAAATCATCTTGTTGAGGTTGAGGCGCGGAAGCGATTTGTTGTTGGTTCGTTGCTTGGAACCGATTCTGACTTTGGTTGGGAACGAATTGCTTCACTTGAGTGTTGTTGGAGTAGAACTTCTGATTTGTACCCATTTGTTGCGGATAGACTTGGTCTTGGGGGTTCTCCACATTGGTGTTCCGGTAAGAGAGGTTGGGATGGCTTCGGTAGTTGGGGTTGAACCCACAGTTTTGATACCCTTGGCCATTTACATAGTTAACCTCCTCTACTCCATCATTCTGATCATCGACAAACGCTTGAGCCATAGGGGCAGCCCCATCTTCTTCCATAAATTTAACCGATCTTTGGTTCTCACGTAGAAGTAGGTTCACTTTAGCCGTCAACTCATCTATCTTTTGGGTGTCAACACTATTGACCCTCTTGGACCTATCGTACTCGGGAGCTTTGTTGTTGGAACTCGAGGCAAGGTTCTTGATTAGCTCAAATGCACCTTCCTTCGTCTTGGTCATAAAGTCTCCATTACTCGCGGCATTCAATGCATTACGGTAATCCCAATCGACTCCATCGTAGAATATGTTCAAGATTTGCTCATCCTTGAAACCGTGATGAGGACACTCCCTCTTATACTCCTTGAGTCTTTCCCAAGCTTCACCAAAAGCTTCTCCGGAGTGTTGTTGAAAGGATGCAATCTTGTTCCTCAAAGCGGCCGTTTTGGACTTCGTATAGAAATGATCCAAGAACGCGGATCTAGCCTCATCCCAAGTCCTCAATGAACCAGCCGGCAGCGACTTCAACCATCTTTGTGCCTTGTCCGCGAGAGAGAACGGGAACAACTTACACTTCAGAAAATCGGTTGGAACACCATTAGAACCCGTAGTACTACAGATTTCCTCGAAGTTCTCAATGTGGTCCATAGGTATTTCAGCGGGTAATCCATGAAATAGATGCTGCTTCACCAATGAGATCAACTGAGCCTTGACCTCATAATCTTGTCTCTGGATGGTAGGGATGACGATGGCCGAACGGTTTTGATAAAACGCATGGGGATTATCCGAATCCCCTATGGTTGGCTGACCCCGCGGCTGTTGCCTTTGCAACTGGGTGATTTGATCTCTCAAAATCTGTAACTGAGCATTCATAGCTTCCTGATCTGCCATGTTTTCTGAGCGAGCAGGTGCTCGTTCGGTTTGAGCAGGTGCTCGGCGGCGATTCTGACGTTCGAGACGAGCTAACTCTTCGTTCGTATGACTGACTAGATCTTCGTTCAGATTTCTCCTCGTTCTTCTACTGGTCATACACCTGAAACATAACAAAAACAAAAACAAAAACAAAATTAGCAAAATTCTTAGACTATAAATAAAACCAAAATTCAAAGGTAACGCTATTGGTCCCCGGCAACGGCGCCAAAAACTTGATAGTCTCGAGTTTTAACCCAAAATAATGCTGCAAGTGCACAGGCAAAAGCAGTAGTATATAAGGTATCGAATCCACAGAGACCAAGGTTACACTATGAATCTATAGATTTCAAATAAAGCTAAGATAAATTAAATGAGTTGTAAACTGACGTGAGCAGGTGCTCAATGTAAATGAGCAGGTGCTTGGAATAAAAATCGGTAATAAAACAATGATAAAAGGCACTAAGCCGAGATGATTCTTTGGTGATTTCGGGTACTTGGGTTGAGCTTCTATTCAGGGTCTATTTAAATGCGGTCTAGAACTCAAACATAAATATGTATTGCCCCGCTTTTGGCGATGTATCAATACCTTTGTCTACAGCCTAAATACCTACACTTTCGAGTGGATTTAGTAATGAAGTAAACAAGCCTTAATGCAATGGTTCAATATGTTCACATTCAATGGGAACGATCAATGGTGTTTTGGTTACCACCGAATGCTCATCAAAGGTAATTCTAGCAACCTATATCATTTTTGGTGAATAGATTAAACCTAGAGATCATAGACTAAGTGATCAATTTAGCCTAAGCATTAAAACTTCCTAGAGATGAAGACATAAGATTACCCTATTTGGCTCAACCATCTAAGACCCTAAATCACCATCGAAATCACCCCGACCTAGTTAGCAAACTACTCGGACATGATTAAATCAAGTGCAACAATCATTAGGTAAGGATTCATAATGGAAGATAAGAATGAAAGGGGGTTTAGAATTCTTCTCTAGATGATGATGTGATGATTCGGAAATGAACAGTAGCTTCAATGGAAACGAAGTGGTGATTCGGATTGGTGAAGAACAATGGAAGAACAAAAATAACTTTTTTTTAAAATCGTAAAAAGAGAACTAAAGGTTTCTGATTTTTGAACGTAACAAGTCTCCCCTCCAGGAAGGAATAATCCTCCTTTTTATACAAAGGAAAAGCATTAAAACAAAATATCAAATCCCTCTAAAATAGGAAATAAGTAAGATTTTCATAATAAATTAAAGGAGTGATCTCCTCCCTAATGAATAGGAGGTGATCTTTGACTCATTTATTCAGCAAATCTTGTGGGCCAGCAATTTGGATTCGGCGGCCACAGCTTTTAGGTTTAGGTCTGGTGCTTCCCTGCGAGCAGGTGCTCGCATGTACCGAGCAGGTGCTCGGGAGAGTGAAAAGTCTCCTTTTTGCTCCAATTATTCTCCTTTTCTTCATAGAGCTCCAGCAGCTCCAAATGGTGCTCCAAAGCATTTTAGAACCTGAAAAGACATCAAAAGGAAACAAAAAGACAAGAAAAGCAACACAAAACCATGGGTAAATTAGGCTAAAATCCTAACATATCAACAACTTTCCTATCCGACTGCCATGGCCTTCCCAACAATATATGGCTAGCCTCCATTGGCAAAATATCACATAAGACTTCATCCTCATATTTTCCAATAGACAGAGGTACCTTGACTTGATTATCCACAGCCATCTCTCCATTTTCATTCAGCCACTGCAGCTTATATGGTTTCGGATGCTTGATTACTTGCAATCCAAGCCTCGCAACCATAGTCTCACTAGCAACGTTGGTACAGCTTCCACCATCAATGATCACACTGCAAATATGATCCTTAACTAGACACCTTGTATGGAACAAGTTCTCCCTTTGCTCTTGCTCATCAGATTTAGCGATGACACTCAAAGCTCTTATGGTGACTCCCACCATCATTTGCCCCTTAGCGGCTGATTCATACTCTTCCGCCGATGAATCATCCTCAAGTTGTTTATCCTTAGGCATCTCATCTTCAGATTCAACTTCCCCATTTGCCATGATGATCATAACCCTCTTGTTGGAACACTCACTAGCATAATGTCCCATGCCGTGACACTTAAAGCACTTGATGTCTCTAGTTCTTGATGCAACATTAGTACTCTTTCCTTTCAGATCCACACCCTCAACCTTAGGCTTGACAAACGGTTTGTAATCTCTTGGAGTTCCTGACTTCGCTTCCCGGTGATAACTAGATTTTTCCGGAGCAAAACTTGACTTGGAGCTTCTCCTCTTAAGTTGTTTTTCGAACATAATTGCCTTGTGCAGCAATTCCTCTACCTCCACATAGTTTTGAACCTCCAGTTTATCAACAATATCTCGGTTTAATCCTCCCATGAATCTAGACATAGTGGCCTCTTGATCCTCTTGAATATCGGCTCTTATTACCAAAGTTTCCATCTCTTTGAAATACTCTTCAACGGACCTATTGCCTTGTACCAAGTTTCTCAGCCGATGGTGTAACTCTCTATTGTAGTGACTTGGCACGAATCTATTCCTCATAATATTCTTCATCTGAGTCCAAGTCTCCACTGGATAATCTCCTACACGTCTCCTAGTCAGAGTTAACTGATCCCACCAACTTAATGCATAACCGGTGAACTCGGTAGGTGCAACCTTGACTTTGTTCTCTTCAGTATACTCATGAAAATTGAAGGCGATTTCCATCTTCTTTTCCCATTCAAGATACTCCTCAGGGTCACTGGTGCCTTGGAAAGAAGGGATACGAATTTTCACTCCAGCCAGATTCTCTCTAGGAACCATTCGCTCTTCTTTAGCATGTCTTCTTCTTCAGTGACTACTTGACTTAGAAGACTGACTGTAGTATTCGAAGTGGTTGCTAGCCTCGGCTTGGCTTTTTTTATCACGTTCCTTCCGTGCTTTTTTCGAGTTTTCCTGTTCAAGTTTAAAGGCTTCGAACTGTTCAGCTATTAATCTGCCCACATCAGCCGTGAGAGCTTCATATATTTGTTTCTGATTGACACTGTTGCTTCCTCTTTCTTCTTCTTCCAAGGGTGGCGTTACCATCCTGAAAATCAACACAAAAGACTCCCAGTAAAGTGTTCTTGGAAGAAATTGCAATCAACGGATCAAATTAAAGAAATAACTCTTCAACTGCCGAGAGACCCTATTGGCGACCGTTCGACGAAATCGACTCAGGAAAAATATCAAAACATATCCAAAAATTCCAGTTTAAATTTTAATGAACACTAGACTCAATCTAGGTTCGAACACAACTGGTTTCACGATTTTTGGATTAATATTCGATTTTAAACAATTCTAGCAACCTAGTGATCGAAACAGATAGAACACTAGTTTTCACAAAAACGTTTTGGCTGATTAATGAAAAGTCACAAATGAAAACGTTTTGATTCAGTACGACACAACCTGACACGAAGCACCTCTGATACCACCTGATAGAGCCTTGATCGTGATGAAAGAGTCAGCCCCTTGATGCCCTTCGTGCGATTGTTATGTTGATGCGGAAGTGATGGATTGTCTCGATGATATAACGACTTGAAGGAGTGAAGTGAAACTTCCAAGGATTGCGGATGATCCTTAGACTTTCGAGGTTCGGATTCACTGAGGATATTACACACCAACAGCAAAAACGAATTGAGAATCGTGATATTACACACACAAGACTCGGATCAAACAAGAAAGAAGATTTTTGGATAAAAGTTTGATGAAATGAAACCAAGAGTCAAATACAGAATATAAAGAGAATGGGGAGAAGGAGAAGAGTAACTCGGCCAAGCATAGAATTTAAGAGACATGCCTCGAAAATTCATGCACATAATGACCAAGTTTGAATGGAGATAAGATAGAAATAAAACAAAGGAAAATTCAAAATGCAACAAGAGAAGAAGAAGGCTGAATGATGACAACGGGCTGGGGTAAAGTATGTGGCCAAGCCTCGTTAAAAACCTCCCTTAGAAAACCCAATGGGAAAAAAACCAAGGAGAGGGAAAAAGAGCACAAGTCCACACACCTCCATTGTCATCGCTTAGACGGCTTGAATCACAACCAATGTGGCTGGACAAGCTTCACTTCTAAGGCTGGCCTGAATGGTAAGTAGATGGTTGTTGATGACTTGATTGAACTTTTTAGCTCTAGACCTTGTCATGGGACCAACATGAACGATCAATGCTGCATCCTCTTCAGCTCCAAGCTCCACATGTTCAAGTTGCGGTTTAGTTCCATGCTCCAAGCTCTCCATGCTCTCCATGCTCAC
The DNA here is from genome assembly GCA_963576765.1 of Draba incana. NCBI lineage: Eukaryota > Viridiplantae > Streptophyta > Magnoliopsida > Brassicales > Brassicaceae > Draba > Draba incana. The sequence goes on from OY755214.1 coordinate 195,395, forward strand.
ATCATCTTCAAAACATTCAGCACTATATAGCAAACTAGGGGGAGTCCCGTGCGTTGCACGGAATTGTTTTTGTTAGTATTTCGTGCTACATCTTTTTGTGAAATAATGATTGTATTCTATATGATTGATTTTTTCTTAGTAGTTTATATTATTATGGTATATGTAAAATCTAGCAGAGGTTTGTAATTATGCCCATCTCAAGCTTGATTTCCCCTAGTTTTTTATTATATGACAGAATTTTGGTAGCAGGTTGAATTAGGTTTTAGGAATTTCCGTTAACTCAGTTCGATTGTACTTGATTTGTTTTAAATTTCGGTTCAGTATCAAGTAGAAGAAACAATATCAATCTGATTGGTCTTTGTTCTGGTTTCTTGACAGATTCTTAACTCCTTGTAAGTTTCTATCTGAATGGAGGAAACCTGACCGTTTGGTGTTATATAAAATGTATAACTTGTTGTTGGTTTTATATAAAAAGCTTATGCATGGGTGAAGTGTGAGAGACAAAACTCTATTTTTAAATATAGGCTCTTATGATATTTTTGTACTTTTTCGATATTTTTTTTACTAGTTTTTTGTTATATTTGTTTTGTTTGAAATATATTTTTTAAGAATTATGGAAAGGAATATTATTATTACTTGAAATTTGTTTAATATCAAAGTATTCCTCTTCAACTCTTCTACAATTTAGACATCTTATTTTGTAGTGTGGACAATTTGAAATACATTAGTACTAAAATTTGTGATCGCAAGTGTTGATTTTTTTTGTTATCCCTTTAAACTGTTCAAACATATTGAACAATACAGAAATAATGAAATTGTCATTTGTATTGTATATTTTAAAATATATTTGGTTTTTGGTAGGAGTATAATAAAAAGCAGAAATTTTTGTAGGAGTGTTAAAAGGGAATAATTCAAAATAAAAATTTAATAGCATGTTTAACTTTGCAGAGGTTCATTTGGCTCCCTCCCACTGATTTTTTATTACGATACCAAATATGATTTTCGTTGAGCATCCAAAAATCTTTATCCATAGCAATTTTCCAAAGTTTGAATTTCACACCTTTAAGGAAATCCACATTTGATTTCACGACGCAGGAGGAAAAGAAATAAATATTGTAAAGACTGATTATTGGTGTAGATCATAGATGCTCATGAATCAATGTACTAAAGCAAATTCAAGATCAAACTAATTTTGAAGTGCTGCAATGATGCGATATTACTCTGAAGATTTTAATATTTCCTATTAAATTAACTAGACCCGGTTGAATAATTAAACCATAACGAAATCTAATAATTCCAATAATAATTCAAAGCACCCACTTCGCCAAATTAAACACCACGTTTCATCATCACGTGTTTAAGCTTCAGTTTTTAGAATTTAATTAAATTAGGATTTTTTTATTTAGGTTGGTTAAGGCTCGGTTTAATAATCAATATGACAACAATCAACAACACGAGTGGTTTTGTTCAGCGGCTAGAAGGAGTGGACGGCTCGGCGAGACAAATTTGCGACGGTTCAAGTCCATCGACGGTTAGTCTCTCAAGGTTCAACCATCGACGACAAAAAAGAGAGACTCAATCTGCGATTAGGCTCAAGGGTTTACCTCTCAGGTGAATACGGGTAACGCCACGGCACAAGCTAGCTTGGCACGACGACGGTCTCCAACGGCTCGGGTGGTGCTGCTGCTACGGGTCACAGACTTAGGGTTACGTCAAATCAGAAAAACAGAGAACTCGAGTTTGAGGTTGTTGGCTTATGGTGAGGAAGAGGAACGGTAAACCAGGTTTTTCCTCATGTGAATGCTAGTAAAGAAAATCAAGTACGTACCTGGCTTGAGGAGATTAGATGTAACAAATTTCCTCTCTTTAATGGTTGCATTAGCGTGTCTGTATTTTTCTTCAAGATCAAACAATGAGTGCTCAGTTTCCTCAAGCTTTTTCTAATATTTGTATATAGATACAGTTAGCCTTCCATGCATTTCGATCCATATATAAGAAATGGTTACAGGAGGAGTTAGAGGAGATATCAGGCCATGCTGTATACCTCACATTTTTGTAATTTTTGTGACTCAAATCCGTAAAAAGTTGATGAGAATTGTATAATCCTAAAGTTCAACTACTTGCTGTAGAGCCACCATAATCGTTATAGAAATATCATGTGAGGCACTGAAGGAATATGGAATCAAATGATGTGGGTTCATACCTTGTCCTCGAATTCTGATTGAAGTTCTTATCTCTCTCTTCTCAGCCATTGCCTGTGATTTAAACGAAAAGGCGTTAAGTACTGAAGAAAACTCCTAATTGCTTGCATTCATTTTCGTAGAGGGAAGGCGTTACACATATGGAGCTGGGAAGGAATTCAATAGCTTTGAATATTGATTGCAAAATAGGGCAGGTGTCAAAATTTTGGAAAAACACATGGCATCTTCTCATATGGCTTGTTCAAAATAAACCTTAAAATATTATATAAGAAATCAATCTTTTTTTTGTCAACAATTTTATATTAATTAAAGAGTTTAGAAATTCAAGCCGGTGGGAAAGTATTTACATACAAAATATCATACGGAAAGACACGGACGCTCCGTACAAGGTTATCCGCCTTTGAATTGGAACGACGTGGAACAAGCAACAGCGAGAAAAACAAAAAAGCCTCTTTGTTATGCTCGATCACCTCCATGTATGTGTTGAACGCCAGCCACTCATGAGGTGTAGACACCATTGATGACTAGTCCAAATGGTCGGTTTAAACCATGTTTTTCCTACCCAATCTTCAGTCTTTTTGGTAAGACGAAGATGTTTTCTCTGATTTTATTTCTTTTCTACTTTTCAAGGGTTATGGATGTTTGGAAGATAAAAAGCAAGTTGTGGTGAAGTTTCAAAGCTTTTTGGAGTGAAGAGAAGAATTCAGCACCATAAGAGCGACTGATCCAGGGGAGGATCGATCGCTCCCTTGCTCCGCACAAGAATTTCCTTCTTTCTCCATTTCCATATTTTTAGGGTTTTGTTCTACTATAAAAACCCTGGCTCGTGTTTTTGAGCAGCTAACTGGTTTAGAGACAATTTTTACAGGTTGTTACTCCGAACCCTCTGATATGTTGTGTTTTTAGCGTCTCTAACCGTTTGTTTTGCTTTCTATTTTGAGTCTTAGGTTGTGTTTTAGGTTGTTTTAGAGTCTTTTCGGTCTTGTTTCGAGTCTCAGGTCGAACGAGCGGGAATTGGAGCTTTTGGACGGATCTTTGGAGCAAAAGAGGAAGTTTCAACCAGAAGGTCGGTCGACCAGTCGGTCGTTTTGGTCGTCCGGGGCAGAAGGTCGGTCGATTGGACGACCGGTCGGTCGTTTTGGTCGTCCGGGGCAGAAGATCGGTCGACCGGTCGGTCGTTTTGGTCGTCCGGGGCAGAAGGATGGTCGACCGGTCGGTCGACCCGCGCGATTTATTTTTCCAATTTTTATTTTTTTTTATTTCCTTTTATTTTGTAACGACCAGTCGGTCGACCCGCGCGATTTATTTTCCCAATTTTTCTTTTTCTTTATTTCCTTTTATTTTGTAAGGGTATAAAAACCCCAAAAACCTAATTTCATTCTACGTTTTTTCTCTGCAACTTTTAGAGACCTTTGAAACTCTTGGATAAAGGATTCCAATCCTCTTTGACAAATTGGAGAAGTTTTCTTATCCTTTTCTTATTCTTATCTATTGATTTATGTTTTCCTTTATGATTACTTGTGTTGTTACTTTCAATATGTGTGAGTAGTTTCTCAATTGGGTTCTAGGGTTCTAAGTAGGAAAATCAATGGATGTTTGATTAGATTTCATGGTTTAGACTCTCAATCCTTAGGTTCTTCGATTCATATGCTCTTAATGCTAGAATAGGACTGCGCACCCTGTTTTAGATCATAGGTTATTTTCACGCATGAAAGTGTTCGTTAAAATGCCTGAATGAGTATGAATTGAGCATTACTTTCCTAGCCAATGAAAGTTGATGTTAGGAGGTTTTGTGCACCTAGATGAACTTGTTTGATAATGCTGACATGATTAAGGAGTTACAAACGACAGTTTAGTAACAATGTATTCTTGTTTAGTAGTCAATGCCACGAAAGTGGATTGGTTTAATTATGTGTTCATCGTGCTAGACGGTTTCTATTGAGTTGAGTTTGAATCTTTTGTTTTATCTTGCCATTGATTATCTGAATTACCCTGGAATCCAATGCCTTTTAATTATTGTTAAAAACCGTCATTGTTATTCTTTGTTTTACATTTTTGTTTGAATTGAAAACCAAAAACAACCTGATTATTCTAGCTTGAAACAAATCTCGGAAGTCTTTAGTATAACCTTTGTTCTCTGTGGATTCGATCCTAAAGTGCTACATCGACATACCATTCGATTGTGGTAGTGTGCACATTAGGTTAATTGATGTGTTAATCACCCTCTTGATTCATCTATTGCAATTTCATGATGTTTACCTCCATTACTTCATGTTATTGTTTACGTTCTTCCATGTCTGAGTAGTGTCTTAATTGGATTAAGAGTTTTCAATAGAAACACATGATTGACTGACGTTAGGTTGTTAGAAAAGAGATTTATCTATTGGTTCATAGCCAATTTTTTTTTCTGACAGCACCATATTTAGATTCGATAATAGACGTGTGAGTTAGTTGTCCCTATGGAATTCGATAATTTGTGCACTTGTAGATAAGTCAGTTCTAGGGTAAAACCTAATACACATCAACCATATGAACCAGCTCTGAGCAGTCTATAAGGATAGTTAATATAGTCTTCTGATCAGCCTTCAGGAAATTCATTGCCCAGATCAACGCCTCAAATTCAGAATGGAGAGAGGAGAGACTTCATCGGATATTACTTGCATCTCAGGCTATACTATATACGCTTATATCATATTAATTGTGTTTAAGTATCAAATACGAGATTTCATGTCATTTTTCATGGTTAGTGTGTTTATATTGAACTATGTGCTCTTAATTTGTAATACTATTTACATCTTAAAAATGTTTTTGTTTGTTTTCCTAAATTAAAATCATGTGAGATACAGAAAAAAAATATGTGATTTTTTTGTGTGGTAATGGAATATTTAATTAAATTTTTAATTAGATTTATGTAAACAACAAGATCACTTGGGTTTCTAATTTGCGTAAAAAATATAGATGTTACTAAAACCTATTCCAATAGCTTACACACGTCACTCTCTCCTACTTTAATTGATTCTTCTTATTTTTGAGTAGAATTTTCTCCTTTCACGACCCCCATAGGCCCATAGGTTTGTTTCTTAATTTCTTTAACTAGCATACTATATTCTTAATTTTATTATACATATTGGCTATTCATCTAATTCACCCTTTTTTTTTTTATCTCTGAGAGTTTCCAATAAATTTTAAGCTTATATATCCATTCTGAATTGCAAGAGTTTTTCTATGTCTTTTGGTGACACATGTTGATGCATTAATTTTGTTGTGTCTTGTATGTATGCAAATCTATTGAGATTAGTCATGCATGTGCGGTCCTTGGATACAATGTTATAACACTTTTGTCGACATAGAACATTTTTGCGTATTATTCCAACTCACTTTTCTAGTTATAAAATGTTCAACAGAAAGTATCATATATATATATATATTATTGAATTCGGTAAATCTGAAAATACGACAAAATATGGATCAACAACCATAGATATGTCAAACCAAACCACAACGTAAAACAAGGAAATTAAATAAGGTGCATATATAGAGAGATAGAGAGAGAGAGGAGGGGAGACGTATTCGAAGCAATAGTGAGGCCAATGACCAGATTCGTGTGTGCGTCCAGGAATCCTTCAGATCGACGGAGGAGGTTGAGGAATATTACTTACAAAATCATAGGCTTTATGGAATTTACTAAAATGCTTATTGAAGAATTCTCCGAGTTTGCCAAATCTCCAGGCCAGAACGCGCCTTTGGACCATCAGTTGATTAGGATTGTTTGTCTCTTCTGCGCCGCCAAGAACTGCCCAAACGCATTAATTATACATACATAGATATATAGATATTATAGTGAAAAGGTTTAGTAATTTAAGTGGTCATTTGTTTATTCAAAATCCGGAAAATAAGAACTTAAAACTGTATTTGACTGTGGTCTATTAAACAAAATTAGTAAATTTCAATATAAACCGAACCAAACAGTGAAAATAACTATACTGGTTTTATATTTTTGTTTTTTTTTTAATTAAAATGATTTAATTTTTTTTCAACAGATGATTTAATTAATTATGAACTAAATGCAATGAAAATTGTATAAAATTGATGTTTGATTACGCTTTACTTTTGTCATTTTGTTTTTCCAACCTGAAAAAACTAAAAATTTTGGATAACCGAAATCAAAATAACGATTAAACACTTCTAATTAATAGGCCAAGCTAATAAAGCTAATATATCTTCACAAATGCATTAAGCACTTCAAGTTTGAAGATCTTTGAAGTAAGCTTGGAGTGAAGCCGATATATGATTAAGGGGGAGTGTTGAAGTATAATCAAATCTCGTATAAGAAAAAGTCACATTCGTATAAGTTAGTTACTAATTAAGAGTCACGAATTGTTAGTTCATAAGGTTGTGTATTTTCGTATAAGTTGTGTCTTTTCATATAGTTGTGTTTTTTCAATTACGCATTCATGTCTCTTAAACACAATGGTTCGTTTGTATAAGTATAGATCGAGTCAAGTCTTTGTAATACAAGTCGAGTGTAATACAATCAAGTCAATAAAGTTTGATTACATTCTTACTCTCTTTTTCTTTCATAACCGTAAAACATCAAACACACCAACAATATTAACTAACCTATGGTGTAGAGGTAAAGTTTGTACGTAAGTAAACTCTAAAACGAAAGGAAAATTGAGTAACTCAGTTTATGAGACAATAAAATGGAGAGTTGAGATTAAATCTGATACAACCTAACTAAAATGAAAAAACCAACAGTATAATCCATTGGAATCATCTAATGGATTTCTTTATTTAATAATAGATTTTTCTATGTCTTTTGGTTCACATTTTGCATCCCAAGGAGCGAAGCGGCTCAAAGGATTGGCAATGAAGCTCAGTCTGGTATGAGGGGATGGCGTTAATTTTGTTGTATCTCTTGTACGTATGCCAATCTATTGAGATTAGTAAATAGAACATTCTCCATATTATTCCAACTCATATATAATTTTATGGAAAAATGATTGCTAGCTACACAAACTATATGCCATCACATGGTCACACATGCAAACAAAATAAATGCGTGGTTAGCGAAATTTATGACATGTTAACCATGGCCACATGTACGAAGTATATGTCGTCATGGTGCCAACATCACAGCCTTAATTCCGGTCACCGGAGGCTGGTCAATTCCGGCACCGGCCGTTAATCTCCGGTCACGATCCGCGTTGACCGTTTAACTAGTTGACCCGACCCATATGTTTTAATAACCCAGACCCATATCCGATTTAATTGCTGAGGCCCAAACAAAATTGGCCCAAACCCAATGACCATTCTTAATAACATTTGTAAACCCAGACAATCCCGTGATGATGATGCGTTGATGAGCCATATATTTTTTCATTTCATTCATCTTTAGCTTCAATTCAACCTCCGTAGAATGATGCTCTTCACCGTCCGTGTCTAGAGATGATATCTCAATCTGTTTCTTCTCCGTTTCACTTCGAAGTTCCATTATTGTCTACGTTAGCTTAGCAATCACTTTACTCTTCTCACAAATTTCATCCCGTGCTTCAATCAATGCTTTCCTCGGCCAACCTTTCACCTCTTCTTCGTCAAACCAACGGAAGTAGCTGCAGTGCTCCGTCCCACCAACCTTGCTTGTACAACTGACAACCGAAGAATCTCCGACCAGGATTCCTATCTGTCCAAGACTTAAAGATCTTCGCCGGCAACCGACATTCACACATCTTCCGACCAGTAAACGATTTGCTCTTACTGTTAGAAGAAGAACCCGAGCTTGACTCCATGAAAAGGAATGTGTGGCTCGATTTCCAGAAAAAAACTAAGCAACTCGTTTTCGATTCAAGAACCCTAGTTCAGATTTCGAATTTCAAAAACGAAGAATGAAGAATCGAAGAATTGTCTTCTTTTAATTTTTGTTTTTGTTTAACAATGTTAATTGGTCATTGGGTTTGGGCCAATTTTGTTTGGGCCTCAGCAATTAAATCGGGTCTGGGTCTAGGTTATTAAAATATTTTTGGGTCGGGTCAACTAGTTAAACGGTCAACGCGGGTTGTGACCGGAGATTAACGGGCACCTGTCGTCCTCCGGTGACCGGAATTAAGGCTGTGATGTTGGCACCATGACGACATATACTTCGTACATGTGGCCATGGTTAACAAATCATAAGTTTCGCTAGTCACATATTTATTTTGTTTGCATGTGTGGCCATGGTTTATACTTCGTGTAGCTAGGAATCATTTTTTCTAATTTTATTCAGTACATTTGTAAAATACGACAACATATGGATGAAGAACCCCTAAAAATCTCAAACCAAACCACAACGTAAAACAAAGTGCATACACATATATATATATATAGAGAGAGGGAGGAAAACGTATTAGAATACGTCCATGACCAGGTACGTGTATTGTGCCTCATGGAAACCTTTTGGGCGGCTAAGGACATGTAATTAAATTGCAAGCTTTCTGCATATTCGTAGGAACGGTAAGCGGAGGAGAATGACATTTAATATATTTGCAATATCGCCTGAGCTCAGGAGGCAGTTTGGTAGTCGGAGGCTTCCCGAAACCCGGAGGCAGCTTACACCTATTAAATAATTTGCAACCGAATCCCGGCGGAATTTGAGGGATACCCAGAAGAACGCGCCTTTGAACCATCAGTTGATCAGGATGCTTTGTCTCTTCTGCACCAAGAACCGCCCAAACGCATTAATTACACACACACATATATATATATATATATATTACAGTGTTAATGTGTATACAAATTCCGGATAATCTGAACTTAAACCGTATTTGACAGTGGTCTGTAAAATTAAATTAGTAAATTTCAATATGAACCGAGCCGAACAATAAAAACAAAACTAGACTGGTTTATCCTTTTGTTTTTTTAAAAATAAGATGATTAAATTAATTATGAACCAAAAGCAATCATAATTATATAAAATTGATGTTACATTACGATTTACTTTTGTCATTTCGTTTTTTTTGCAAACTGAAAAACTCAAATTTTGGATAATCGAAATCAAAATAAGGATTAAAAACTTCTAATTAATAGACCAAGCTAATAAAATAAAATAACGATGGTTTTATTTTAGGACGACAAAAAAAAAAAAAAACTCACTAAGTTTGCGGAGTTGCATTTGGTCACCAAGGGCTTCATTATGGGGAAACACAAGAAAGAGAAGAATGAGACAGAGGAGCACCGAAGAGGCTGTAGAAGCCATCTTAATATTATCCTCTCTTAGTTTACTGATGATCTTTAGACTCATGTGTATGCATTTATATAGAAGAGAGAGGGAGAGATAAGATATAGAGTTGAAGCCATCGACGACTTAATAGTTGTCACTTATATGAGTCTTGAAGTTTTGGAAGTTTTCAACGAAATGTCTTCGGTCGCCTTTCTTTAGTTTATTAGATTATTTTATATTTGTTCTTTTACATTTGTATTCATATTCTAATCACTTGAAGTTTTAGTAGTTTTCGACGAAGTATCATGGGTCGCCATTGTTTACTTTAGTGGGTCACTGAGCATTAGATTAAATTATCCCTGCTTTTTACATTTGTATTCATATTCCAATCACTAGAAATAATCGCATGAAATCTTTTGATTAATTTTTTTTATATGATTGATTTGATGATTTATTTTAAAGAAAAAATAAAGTCAAATGAAAATGAAAGGTTAAATATAAAGAACACAGAGTTATTACACATGGTTTTATAAAGGCCCAATACCGAACACAGAGTATTACACATGGTTTTATAAAAAAGAGGATTTCTGAATTTTACTTTTATTTCCGAACACATGGTTTTACAAAGGCTTTACAGAACAATCTAGAATTGTGCTCATCCTTATCTACAATAGACAGCTGTAAAGTAAAATTAGTCTTCACAATCTGTTTGTATTATCACAGCTGTAAAGTAAAATTAGTTTTTAGTGAGTCAAATCTGTTTGTATTATCAAGCTCCTCCTTCTTCCTCCTAACGTCTTTTGCAGTTGCAGGTACGAAGGTCTTGGAGCGTGAAGCTTTTGTCGTCTTTTGCAGGTGATGATGACTGGATTCCTTGTTTGGGCTTGTGACAAATTGGTCTGGGTTTATTTCTTGACTAAGGCCCAATATCTTAGTTTGGTCGCTTACACCAATCACTAGAAATAATCGCATGAAATCTTTTGATTAATTTTTTTTATATGATTGATTTGATGATTTATTTTAAAGAAAAAATAAATTCAAATGAAAGTGAAAGGTTAAATATAAAGAAAAACTAGAACCAAATGAAAATTAAAGATTAAATATAATAATTCAAGATTAATTAATATGATATAGTCATATAGTTGTTGGATAACAATAAAAAAAGGGTAGTTGCCAACTACGTAATTCTTTCACTTATAGGTGTTTACTCATCTTCTAAACATTCAGCACTATACAGCACATACCAATCTTTTTTTTGTCAACAACTTTATATTAACTAAAGGGCTTAGAAATTCAAGCCGGTGGAAAACTATTTACATACAAAATATCATGTGGAAAGACACGGATGCTCCGTACAAGATTATCCGCCTTCGACTTGGAAAGACGTGGAACAAGCAACATAGAGAAAAACGAAATATCAATTATCTACAGATAACTACTTGTTTACTAAACTTTTGCAGGTAAACATACATCAAACAAGCATTAAGGGCGAGTTCAATAGGTTCACAAGACTCCGCAACTCAACTTCCGCATGTTACAGTGAATAAGCTTGTTTATGTTAGTTTAAGAAACCTAGCTGCACTTTCGTTGGGTAGATTAATCCTAAGATTAGTTACTAGGTGGTCAATCAAGCACATGCATTAATTAAGAAATAACATAGGCGAAGAATCACAGATCAAAAACGTCCTAGATCGAAACGATCAAACCGAACAAATCATGAAACCTCCTTTGAATCATCCGTTTAACCCAACAAATGACTACTCTGACATGATTAAAGAGAACTGAAACAAAATCATGGTAAACTAAATCATAAACAAAAAATTACAAAGATGGAGGGGTTTCAAAATGCTTCTCTAGCAGCGACAAGAGGTAGAAGTCGTCTCCACAAAGCGTAAAAATGAAGAACTATGAAGAACAATGAAAGAAATATAAGAAAAAACGAAAAGAAAGTGTATCTTAGTTTCTTGAATATCAGGGGTGTCGCCTCTCTCAGTGTGTATTGCGCGCTCTTCTTGTTTTGAGACTAAGAGGCTGTATTTATAGTTTTTGAGATGATAGAAGTCGGTTTTAAGGTTTTTCTTATCGAAAAGGGAATATTCTTCGGAAATCATCAAAACAGCTCGATTCAGAGCACGAGGCTTTTGGTCGCTCAGGAGGTGTCTTATACAAACAGTAAAAATAACTATACTTGTTTTATAAATTTGTTATAAAAAATTAAAATGATTTAATTTTTTAACAACAGATTATTTAATTAATTATGAACTAAATGCAATGGAAATTGTATAAAATTGATGTTAGATTACGCTTTACTTTTGTCATTTTGTTTTTCCAAACTGAAAAACTTAAAATTTTGGATAATGGAAATCAAAATAACGATTAAACACTTCTAATTAATAGACCAAGCTAATAAAGCTAATATATCTTCACAAAGGCATTAACTGCTTCAAGGTTTGAAGATCTTCGAAGTAAGCTTGGAGTGAAGCCGATATATGATTAAGGGGGAGTGTTGAAGTATATATCAATTCTCGTATAAGACAAAGTCACATTCGTATAGGTTAGTTACTAATTAAGAGTAACGAATTGTTAGTTCATAAGGTTGTGTATTTTCGTATAAGTTGTGTCTTTTTATATAGTTGTGTTTTTTCAATTATGCATTCATGTCTCTTAAACACAATGATTCGTTTGTATAAATATAGATCGAGTCAAGTCATTGTAACACAAGTCGAGTGTAATGCAATCAAGTCAATAAAGTTTGATTACATTCATACTCTCTTTTTCTTTCATAACCGTAAAACATCAAACACACCAACAATATTAACTAACCTATGGTGTAGAGGTAAAGTTTGTACGTAAGTAAACTCTAAAACGAAAGGAAAATTGAGTAACCCAGTTTATGAGACAATAAAATGGAGAGTTGAGATTAAATCTGATACCACCCAACTAAAATGAAAAACCCAACAGTATAACTAATAGAGGAGGTTGGAATCATCTAATGGATTTCTTTATTTAATTATAGATTTTTTTTCTATGTCTTTTGGTGACACATGTTGTCGTGTTAATTTTGTTGCATCGTGTACGTATGCCAATCTATTGAGATTAGTAAATAGTACTATTGGGCCATGGGCTTACGATTAGATTGTAATTCAATAGACCTTAGGTTAAATGTGTAACCACTCAAACATATGCCTATATAAGGTTGTAACAAGTTAATCGAATCAACAAGAAATCCTTTTCACCTCTAAGAAAGTTTCTTACCATGGTATCAGAGCCCTAAAAACCTAACACAACAAAAAGTTTTCCTAGGGTTATCGATTTTTTTTCCGCAAAACAAAACAAACAACATCCGATTGGATCTAGTTCTTGTTTCTTCTCTTGATCGGATCTAGCTCTCGTTTTTTTTCTTCTTCTTCTTTGACCTTAGTCTCTCGATTCCGTCTATCGAGCGACTCCCCTCATGGCACTCTCCGATGATGAATCTTCTGTCGGAAGAAACAAACCGACTGAATCTACGGTGGAGATAACACATCGAACTATCTCTCCATATGACCTTACCGCCGGCGATAATCCTGACACTGTGATATCACGTCCCTTGCTGCGTGGCCCCAACTTTGATGAATGGTCACAAAGCTTAAGGTTGGCGTTGAAGGCAAGAAAGAAATTTGGTTTCGCCGACGGCTCGATCCAAAAACCACCTGAAGACTCCGATGACTATGAAGATTGGTGTGCCAATAATGCTCTCGTAGTCTCATGGATCAAATTAACTATTGAGGAATCGTTGTGTTCCACACTCTCTCACAACGATGAATCCTCTCACCTATGGACACAAATTCAAAAGCGATTCGCCATGAAGAATGGCCAGCGAGTGCAGCGTCTCAAATCAGAATTGACGAGTTGTCCTCAATAAGGATCTTCCATCGAATTTTATTATGGAAAATTGACCAAATTGTGGACAAACTTAGCTGATTATCAACAAGAAAAAACGATGGAAGAAGTGGCTAAGGAACGCGAGGAAGACAAGCTTCATCAGTTCCTTATGGGACTTGATGAATCAATCTATGGCTCCATCAAATCAAATCTGCTTTCGCGCACTCCTTTGCCCACTATTGATGAGGCGTACAATGTTCTTTCCCAAGATGAAGACTCCAAGGCATTGGCTAGGATGCACAAAGAGAAAGCAACCTCTGTCAGCTTCGCCATTCAATCACAACCACGACAAGCTGCTTCAGATTCTCCGGAGACTCGTGGACCATCGGTTTCATGTACCATATGTGGCCGTTCGGGTCACATAGCTGAAATTTGCTTCAAGAAGATCGGCTATCCTCCTTGGTGGCCAAATAAGAAGAAGCTGAACACCACCTCTTCTCCGGGAATTCTCGCGACACCACCACCTACTCCTCGCGGCAAAACCTCAGAACCAGCTCGTGTCAATCACCTTCACTCCGTTCAGCCGAGTTCCTCAGCCATAAATGCGTCTGATCGCATTGGTTTCAGTGGGCTTAGTGATCAACAGTGGCACGCCTTGGTTCAGTTACTAAACAAAAAGAAAACTGACAAAACTTCAGGTACTTTTCCTTTTGAAACATGTATCATTGATACAGGTGCTTCTAATCACATGACGGGAAGTATGAAATTTTTGAGCGAGGTGTATGATATGGTTCCAATGTTGATAAAACTCCCTGATGGTCGGTTCACAACATCTACAAAACAAGGAACCGTGTTAATGGGGTCTTCTCTTCGTCTCCGAAATGTTTTTCTGGTTGATGAATTGCGTTGTCATCTCATCTCGGTTTCTCAATTAACTAGCGAGAGTGCTTGTATCTTCCAAATCTCTGATAAGATTTGTGTTGTTCAGTACCGCATCACACAGATGCTGATTGGAGCGGGTGAGCAGTTGAATGGCTTATATTTTTTCGAGGAGTAGAGTTTGCTGCGACGGTGACTAAGGCTGATCGATCACAAGTGGAGCTTTGGCACAATCGTCTTGGACATCCTTCTTCAAAGGCGTTGGACATGTTGAAAATTTCTGATTCAAGTTGTAGTATTTCTGATTTTAAGAATTGCGACGTTTGTATTCGTGCAAAACAAGCAAGAGATTCGTTTCCTTTGAGCATCAATAAAGCTAGTACGGTTTTTGAGTTAATACATGTGATCTCTGGGGGCCATATCGCACAACATCTATATGCGGTTCCAAATATTTTCTCACAATTCTTGATGCGTGCCGTGTGGATCTATCTCTTGCCATCAAAACTTGATGCTCCAAAACACTTTCTCGATTTCATTTCTTTAGTCGAACGTCAGTTTGAGCGTCGTGTTAAAACAATCAGAAGTGACAATGGCTCGAAATTCATTTGTCTCTCGGATTTCTTTGCTCAGAAAGGGATCATTCATGAGACTTCTTGTGTCCCTACTTCACAACAGAACAAAAGGGTGGAACGGAAGCATCGTCATATCTTAAACGTTGCACGAGCGCTTCGTTTTCAAGCGAATCTTCCGGTCGAATTCTGGAGTTATTGTGCTTTGGCGGCTGGATATTTGATTAATCGAACTCCTACTCCAGTTCTTCAAGGAAAAACGCCATACGAGCTACTCTACGATAAGTCTCCTCCACTAACTCATCTCAAAGTTTTTGGCTATCTCTGCTATGTTCACAACTACAAACATGGTGGAGATAAGTTTGCTCCTCGTTGTTCAAAGTCTATATTTCATGGTTATCCATTCTCAAAGAAAGGATGGCGTGTGTATAATCTTGAAACGGAGAAAATTTCGATCTCTCGTGATGCCGTTTTTCTTGAACACAAGTTTCCCTTTGCTACAAATCCGTCATCAGATCCGGTTTCACCTCCTCTTCCATAGTTTGTTTTGGAATTTGTTGATGTCTCTGTCTTTGAAGATTCTCCTCCGCTCGTAGCTGAACTGGAGCAGTTGCCTTCTCCTCCGTCTTCCCCGCTAGCTACTACGGCCGCGGATGAGCCTTCCTCTTCGAATTCTTCGTCGGCTATCACCACACCGCTTCATGTGATTGCTGAACCAGTACAAGCTCCAAAACCCTCTTCTACGGAACCTGAACAGCTAGGTCGAGGCTGTCGCAAGCATACAAAACCAACAAAACTTGCCGATTACATTACCACTCTACTTCATGAACCTTATCCTTCCGTAACTCCCTATCCGATTGATAATTTTCTTTCTACAAGCAGCTTCTCATATAAATATCAGGCGTTTCTCCTAGCTATCACCAAAGGGATCAAACCACAACACTATAAAGATGCTATTGAAGACGAAAATTGGAGACTAGCCGTGAAAGATGAAATTGTTGCTCTTGAAAATCTTGGCACTTGGACTGTTGAGGATCTTCTACCCGGGAAAAAGGCACTTGGTTGCAAATGGGTATTTCGGTTAAAGTATAATGTCGATGGGTCTCTTGAACGTCACAAATCTCGTCTTGTTGTTCTTGGAAATCATCAAACGGAAGGTATTGACTACTATGAAACATTCGCTCATGTCGCCAAAATGGTCACCGTGCGTGCCTTTCTTCAACAAGTTGCTTCTCTGGATTGGGAGGTTCACCAAATGGATGTTCACAACACCTTTCTCCATGGTGATCTTGATGAGGAAGTATACATGCAGTTCCCACCCGGTTTTCGCGGTCCAGATAAAAACAAGGTGTGTCGACTCCATAAATCTCTCTATGGTCTTCGCCAGGCACCGCGTTGTTGGTTCGAGAAGTTAGTTGTCTCGTTGAACGACTATGGGTTTGCTAAAAATGAATCTGATCATTCTCTTTTTACTCTTGAGAATGGCTCTACACGGCTGCATGTTTTGGTCTATGTCGATGATTTGATTATCACTGGAAGTTCTTTGAGTGTTATCGTATATTTTAAGGAGTATCTTCGCACATGTTTTCACATGAAAGATCTTGGCATCTCTCGGTATTTTTTGGGTATAGAGGTTGCACGAAGTCCTGCAGGTATTTTTTGTGTCAACGGAAATATGCTCTCGACATTGTTGCCAAAATTAGTCTCCTTGGCGTTAAACCGGCTGTGTTTCCTCTTGAACAAAATCATAATCTTGCTTTAGCGGATGATGATACACTACCGGATCCATCTCGTTATCGTCGGCTGGTTGGTCGGTTGATTTATCTTGTCAATACTCATCCTGATCTCTCCTACGCGATCCACACGCTTTCCCAATTTATGCACTCTCCAAAACAAGCTCATTGGGATGCAGCTATCCGAGTGGTTCGTTACATCAAGGGCTCTTCGGGACAAGGTATACTTCTTCGAGCTGACACTCCATTGACTATCTCGGCTTGGTGTGATGCGGATTGGGCTGGTTGTCCAACAACTCATCGCTCTCTCACCGGTTCGTTTATTCAACTTGGCGGTTCCCTTATTTCTTGGAAGACCCGCAAGCATGATGTGGTCTCTCGCTCTTCTGCCGAGGCTGAATATAGAGCCATGGCCGACACTGTTAGTGAACTCTTGTGGATCCGCAACCTTCTCATTGCTCTCGGCATTGATTGTTTTTACTCGATTCCTCTTCACTATGATAGTCTCTCAGCGATCAATGTTGCTAAGAATCTGGTTAATCACACTCGTATGAACCATGTTGGCAATGATTGTCATTTTATTCGGGATGAAATCATTAGAGGCGTTATCACTACAAAGCACGTCTCTACTACTTCTTAGCTCGCAGATATCTTCACTAAGGCGTTAGGATGCAAAGAGTTTGAAGCTTTTATTTGCAAGCTGGGTGTTCAGAACCTACACACTCCACCTTGAGGGGGCGGTATTGGGCCATGGGCTTACGATTAGATTGTAATTCAATAGACCTTAGGTTAAATGTGTAACCACTCAAACATATGCCTATATAAGGTTGTAGCAAGTTAATCGAATCAACAAGAAATCATTTTCACCTCTAAGAAGGTTTCTTAGCAAGTACATTCTCCTTATTATTCCAACTTATATATAATTTTATTCAGTACATTTGTAAAATACGACAACATATAGATGAAGAACCATGGAATCTCAAACCAAACCACAACGTAAAACAAGGTGCATACATATATAGAGCGAGCGAGAGAGAGGGAGAGGAAGGAAAACGTATTAGAATACGTCAATGACCAGGTACGTGTATTGTGCCTCATGGAAACCTTTTGGGCGGCTAAGGAGAATGACATGATTTAAATTTAATTAAACTGCAAGCTTTCTGGATATTCGTAGGAACAGTAGGCGGAGGAGAATGACATTTAATATATTTGCAATATTGCCTGAGAGTACTCGGAGGCAGCGTAGTCGGAGACTTCCCGAAACCCGGAGGCACCTTGATAGTCGGAGGCTTACTGAAACTCGGGATATGAGGCAACGTGAAACCCAGAAGAACGCGCCTTTGGACCATCAGTTGATCAGGATGCTTTGTCTCTTCTGCACCAAGAACCGCCCAAACAAATTAATAACACACATATATATATTACGGTGTTAAGGTTTGGTAATTTAAGTGGTCATTTGTGTATACAAAATCCGGATAATCTGAACTTAAAACCGTATTTGACCATGGTATGTAAAAAGAAATTAGTACATTTCAATATGAACCGAACCGAACAATGAAAACAAAAGTAGACTGGTTTATCCTTTTGTTTTTTTTAAATAAGATGATTAAATTAATTATGAACCAAAAGCAATCATAATTGTATAAAATTGATGTTACATTACGATTTACTTTTGTCATTTCATTTTTTTGCAAACTGAAAAACTCAAAATTTTGGATAATCGAAATCAAAATAAGGATTAAAAACTTCTAATTAATAGACCAAGCTAATAAAATAAAATAACGATGGTTTTATTTTAAGACAAAAAAAAAAAAAAAAAAAAAAAAAGAGTCACTAAGTTTGCGGAGTTGCATTTGGTCACCAAGGGCTTCATTATGGGGAAACACAAGAAAGAGAAGAATGAGACAGAGGAGCACCGAAGAGACTGTAGAAGCCATCTTAATATTGTCCTCTCTTAGTTTACTGATGATCTTTAGACTCATGTGTATGCATTTATATAGAAGAGAGAGGGAGAGATAAGATATAGAGTTGAAGCCATCGACGACTTAATAGTTGTCACTTATATGAGTCTTGAAGTTTTGGAAGTTTTCAACGAAATGTCTTCGGTCGCCTTTCTTTAGTTTATTAGATTATTTTATATTTGTTCTTTTACATTTGTATTCATATTCTAATCACTTGAAGTTTTAGTAGTTTTCGACGAAGTATCATGGGTCGCCATTGTTTACTTTAGTGGGTCACTGAGCATTAGATTAAATTATCCCTGCTTTTTACATTTGTATTCATATTCCAATCACTAGAAATAATCGCATGAAATCTTTTGATTAATTTTTTTTATATGATTGATTTGATGATTTATTTTAAAGAAAAAATAAAGTCAAATGAAAATGAAAGGTTAAATATAAAGAAAAACTAGAACCAAATGAAAATTAGAGGTTAAATATAATTATTCAAGATTAATTAATATGATATAGTCATATAGTTGGATAACAATAAAAAAAGGGTAGTTGCCAACTACGTAATTCTTTCACTTATAGGTCTTTACTCATCTTCTAAACATTCAGCACTATATAGCAGAAATCAATCTTTTTTTGTCAACAACTTTATATTAACCAAATGGCTTAGAAATTCAAGCCGGTGGAAAACTATTTACATACAAAATATCATGTGGAAAGACACGGATGCTCCGTGCAAGATTATCCGCCTTCGACTTGGAAAGACGTGGAACAAGCAACATAAAGAAAAACGAAATATCAATTATCTACGAATAACTACTTGTTTACTCAACTTTTGCAGGTAAACACGCATCAAACAAGCATGCACTTTCGTTGGGTAGATTAATCCTAAGATCAGTTACTAGGTGGTCAATCAAGCACATGCATTAATTAAGAAATAACATAGACGAAGAATCACAGATCAAAAACGTCCTAGATCGAAACGATCAAACCGAACAAATCATGAAACCTCCTTTGAATCATCCGTTTAACCCAACAAATGACTACTCAAACATGATTAAAGAGAACTGAAACAAAATCATGATAAACTAAATCATAACAAAAAATTAAAAAGATGAATGGGTTTCAGAATGCTTTTCTAACAGCGACAAGAGGTAGAAGTCGTCTCCACCAAGCGTAACAATGAAGAACTATGAAGAACAATGAAAGAAATCTAAGAAAAAACGAAAAGAAAGTGTATCTTGGTTTCTTGAATATCAGCGGTGTCGCCTCTCTCTGTGTGTATTGCGCGCTCTTCTTGTTTTGAGACTAAGAGGCTGTATTTATAGTTCTTGAGATGATAGAAGTCGGTTTTAAGGTTTTTCTTATCGAAAAGAGAATATTCTTCGGAAATCATCAAAACAGCTCGATTCAGAGCACGAGGCTTTTGGTCGCTCCAGGAGGTGTCTTAGGCGCAACCACGGGCCATCTAGTCGCAGCATGGGCTGTTTTGCGGCTTCCTTCATTCTCTGCTTGCTTCTCTTCAGAGTCTGCAGGATATGTATGTCTTCTCTATAAGTATCTTATCTTTCGAATCGCTGATCCAAATGACTTGAGACCACTTGAAGATGAAAACTAACTCAATAAGATATTTTTAGGTCTAAGAATCATCCAATTTGATGGTCGGAAAGTCTGTCAACGATCGTCATACTTCTGAGGCACAAAACCTATCCTAAGGCTGTTTTTGCTCCTTTTTGCACTCTTTTTGTTATAAATACCTAAAAAAATATTAAAAATAATAGAAAACACTTGAGAAGATTATTAAAAAACGGGTTCAAAACGTGTACAAACGGATGTTATCAGTGAACCATTCAAAATGAATTGGTATACTCCTTCTTTGATTAATCATCTTGTTAGTCCATTCTAAAGTTGAAGTGTGTGGTTCTTTTGGTTAAAACCCGATTAAACTTGGACTTTCAATGAATTTAATCATTTTGTATAGTGTTTTCTAACTAGCTTGCTCATGGATAACACTAAAACATTTGGATAATCTTTTCCACCATTTTTACCACTCTCTTTAATGATCCAAATGGATTCCCTACCCTCAAGTTAAACTTCATTTCAAACCAACATTACTTTTGAAAGATTTCAAAGGCCTTTTTCATAAGGTGCTTAAGTTTGTAAAAAGTGTTGGATTTTGAGAACGACAAGGTCTAGGTGTTCATATAGATACTAGCTTATCTTGAGCTCAGTGATAGGTTAAGAATGAGAAACACTAAATATTTGGAAGGTTATTGGTGAAAGAAAAGAAAATAGAAATAGAAAAGGGGAAAGAGGAAAAGAAGAGTGTGTGCCTAATAAAATAGGTATGGAAGAATGTGTGGATAAGAAAAAAAAGAAAAGAAGTTATGGGCCAGAGCCCGTATATCTCCCTACGCCCGGGGCAACCTTTAATAATTTACATGTCCCAGCTGCCATTCGGTCCTATGACCTCTTGTGATCTCTTGGATTACTCTAGGGTACCTATAGAGTCGAGCTATTGACCTCTGGTTCTTTTCTTTTTCTTTTTTCGTTTTTCCTTTTTAGCTAAAATGATTAGGCAAAGACCAAGACTTTCAAAATCTCGAACACACGATTGTGTATATAGAAAAGAGTGAACCACATCCTTCTACTCAAGGCTAACACTATCTCTTGAGAATACATGTAACACCGTTATTATTATTTTCGTGGAAAATCCGTTTCCGTTGACCTATATATATTTTGCTTATATTTATGGAAAAATCATGGCATTACATATTAACTAACCTATGGTGTAGAAGGAGAGTTTGTACGTAACTAAACTCTACAACTAAATTTTAAATTTAATTAAACTGCAAGCTCTCTGGATATTCGTAGGAACCCCGGTAGGCGGAGGAGAATGACATCTATATATTATATTATATATATTATTTGAGAAGTGAGTTGACTTACTTGTCGCTCCTACATCACATCGAAAGTTGGAGTGGTCAATTTCAATTTTGCCCTCAAACATGTATATGTGGCGATTATGTGGCGAATATGTGGCGAAAACATGTGTTTCTATTGGTTTGATTTTATAATCTCGACATGTGTCATATTCTCGCGTTATGATTGGTTGGTTTTATAAGTTAAAAACGATTTTTAATATAATAAAAATAGAAATTTTTTTTTTTTTTTGTTTCGTTAGATAAATACAGAAATTATGTTTTAATAAATTTAAAACAAAAAAAGGAAATCAGATTTCGATTAAAAAAATGCAAATTTCCGATAATGATTAACAAACACAAATTAACTATATTTCTTTCTTCTATATATATATATATAGTTGTAGGTTTTTCACATCACCTCATTCTTTGCACGTCACTATCATCTAATATGTTTTTTCATTCTACTGGTTTGATTTGTTTTTGATTTCAACATCGTTTCG
Source organism: Draba incana (assembly GCA_963576765.1). NCBI lineage: Eukaryota > Viridiplantae > Streptophyta > Magnoliopsida > Brassicales > Brassicaceae > Draba > Draba incana. The sequence continues at coordinate 217,212 of OY755214.1, forward strand.
TGTATTTAGAGAAGAAATTATACGATTGTGAGTTTCATAGTTTGATCGAAACTCGAGTATAACCCGCTCTAATAGAATGTGTTGAGTTGTATTATTTCCTAAGAGATGATTACATGAGATAATATACATAAATACAGAACTACAATTAAGAGAAGAATATATGGAAAATAAATAAGATGATGGAGGAGAATCATATCTTCTTTACATAAGTGTAGATATGTCCTTAGCAGTATATGTTATGTCGTCTTAATATGTGTTAAAAGGAGAGAGATCAACAAAGAGTCGGGAGAAGCTTCAACCAAAATAGAGCGCAACTATAGAATGAGAGAAGCCCACGAAGGGGAAGAGAAGGAGAAGAAAAAAGAAAAAGAGGAGAGAAACTGAGAATAGAGACGGACAACTGATCGTGTAAAAGGGAGGAAAATATTGTAGGGGTCGGATCCCCCCTCGAAGAATCGATAAGCCTAAACGACGTCGTATTCGCCGAAACGGCCCAATAGTCAAATCCAGAAGATAGCGGCCCATTAACGGCTCATTACTGTTCATCCGAACCGACCTACTTTCTCTATAAATAAACATGTACCCCCTCACTTGTGAGGGATCGGGAAAAACTTTGTGAAAACGCTCTGATCTTGATAAATAAGAACCCTAGTTCACAATCTAATTCTAAATCTTTCTAAGTGTTTGAAACCCTAAAGGAGCTCTACTTCATAAGAATCTTCACAAATTCGATTGTGTGAATTTCCAGCACGCACAATTTGGCGCTAGAAGGAGGGGATTCTCGCAACACTAGCTTCATACACGAAACAAACGCTTAGACAAACTCGTCAACATGTCGATAATGAACCCGCAGTCTCCAGCGACCGAAGATGGTTCAGGTCCGAGCGAGCCCATTGTAACTGGGCTAATCGACCAGTCCGCAATGGAGGCGGATGCAGGCAGATCTGTTCCTACAGAAAACCTGGCAACCGCCAGTGCGAACTCGACCGATCCGACAACACCGCAAGCTTTCGATCAGCTCAAAACAATGATCGAGCAATTGCTTAAGCAGTCGCAGAAACAGGAAACTATCAACAGCAACCTGACTGCCGAAATCAGGGCCTTGTCGACAGCTCGTCAGCCTCACAGTCTACCTCAGGATGTCGCACGTCGTGTCTGTAGGAATTCACACAGGATTTACCGGTTTAATCTCTATTAAACAACCTAGTGAAAGTTCCTTTGCCTAGGATCTAGGGTTTGTAAACTATGAATCTTACAAGAACGGATCTCGAATATACCTGGAGTTTATGCAGCGGAATTGAATCAGGGATTCGAGATCTATAGCGCCCCAAGTGTTGCGCCTCTACCGTTAGTCCACACGCACACAAACTGGAATCCGCCGGAATGCTAGTACCGGTAATCGGATCTCCTGGGGAATCACCGAGTTCTAAAAAGGTGGCTGCGACTAACAAGATTCGGTCTCAAGGTCGTGCCTATTATCCTATATATAGGCCCTTGAGAAAACCCTATTAATTCTGAACCGAACCAGAATCAATTGTGTCATTAAACCGAAATCACTATTTTGGTTCTGCCTTCGTGTCGATCGACACAACTCTTTGTGTCGATCGACACACCCTCTAAACTCATATATAATGTGTATCTTATACACATTACCTAGATCATTACTCTTAATGATCATTCCCACATAAAGCTCATCCAGCTTGCTTAGGTGTGTGACCCTGTAGGATCATATAATACTAGCAATGAGTTCATAACTCATAGATCATCAGAGGTTTCTAGCAAAACGTCATGACCACCTAGTATTATATGAATGTCTAATCTCGACAGTACAACTATCACTAGAGTGGATACAAGTGTGATTTCAGGACATTCCCAACAATCTCCCACTTGTACTGGAATCATCTATTCCCATAATCCCTTCGTCTCTATATCTCGATATGGCATAAGGCAAGATCCGTGTCATCCTTATTACAGCCATTATCATGTTCATCGAACTCCGATTTATACTGAACAAAAACAAACGACTGACAATCACCTCGTTTGAGCGCGGCCACGCATTTCTCAGTATCAAATCTTCGATGGGCCCTGAGATATTTATCTCCTGTTATATAGGAGGGACAAATCCCATCTTGTTCCATCCCTGTTCCTTCACACACTTCATGATACGCCCAATCAATGCCTTTATAGTCACCTGTTACGGATAACGTTTGACAAAGTCAAAGCGGACCAATTCATATGTAAGAAATCATGATGAACTCAGGTCTAAGGACTATACTCTATAGTCGTAATGGGAAACTCTTATGACACTTATATAACTATCCTGTAGAGTTCCCATTAGCGGGTCATGCCCGATCATATGTTCTCCAACATATATCTATGTGATTGACTTTAATACTCTTATTAATGACTCCATGAAACTTAGTCATCAGTCACCTCACATGCCAGTCTCACGCGGTTGTCAGTGTCCCACTTTAACAACCTCGACCAGGGACAAATATGATCTATGTCATTTATCACTTATAGGGTTTCATGATCAAGTCCTCAACTTGATGACCTATAAAATGCCATAAATTACTTTGGGACTATTATTCAATTATCCAATAATCAAATAATACATGAAACAATTTCATTATGACATAACCAAAGTATGTCAACATGAATATCATAACATAACTAAATACTTTATAACTCCCACTAGAATTAAGATCACATCTTAATATATCCAATACCTACAGCAGGAGAGTGAAACTCATGCTTAGGTCGTGGGAGAGGCTGCGGTGATCTGCTTGGAACCCTTTCCAACAAACCGCAGGCTGTGGTGCTTTGCTTGGAACTCTTTCCAACAAACCGCACCGCAGTATGGACACAAGACATAATCAGGTTCCTACCAGAAATTGTCTTTGTCTGTCTAACCACTCTCATCAGAAACCATTACTTCCTCAGTTCACCAAGCTCATATCCTCAGTATTCCTCAAATACTAGAGAATATTCTTGGTAACTGTCCAGTGACTTTCACTTGAGTCATATTGGTACCTACTCGTCCTGCTCAAAATACAAGCAACATCTGGACGAGTGCAGGTCATGGCATTTATAATAGGTTCCACTGCATACGCCTGGAAATCCTACTCAAACACTTTCTTGCTCAGCCAGTGTCCAGGGACACTGCGTCTTGCCAAGATTAATGCCATTAGACATTGGTATGAAGCCCTTCTTGGAATCATGCATATTGAATCTGTCCAAGACCTTATCACCATAAGAATCTTGACACGATCCAATTAGCCTACCCAATCTATCTCTATAGATTTATATTCCAAGAATTCACACGGATTCTCCCATGTCTTTCTTTGAAAAATAACTTTCCAAGCCAAGTCTCAAAAAGGCTAAAGCAACGGAACGTTATTTCCGAGAATAAGTATGTCTTCTACATACATAATGAGAAATGCAACTACGCTCCCACTAGTCTTCTTGTAAACACACAGTTCCTCTTCGTTCCTGATGAAATCAAACATTTTGACATCTTTATCAAAACGAAGATTCCAACTCCGTCATGCTTGCTTCATTCCATACATGGATCGATGAAGCTTGCATTCTTTCCCAGCATGATTTGGATCTGTGAAACCTTAGGTTGTGTCATGTACACATCCTTTTCCAGAATTCCATTAAGGAAAAACTGTTTTTCACATCCATCTGCCAAATCTCATCACCATGATCAATGGCAGTTGCTAGTATAATCCGAATGGCTTTAAGCATAGCGAATGGGAACAAGTTTCATCATAGTCAATACCATGATTTGCTTGAAACCTTTAGCCACCAGCTAAGCTTTGAATATCTGGATATTCCCATCTCGGATCTAGCGGCTCCTAGCCACTTTTCGGAGTCCGGGCCCAACACTGCTTCTTCTTCAAAATTCGTAGGGTCTTCATTGTCAATGATCAACAAGTCATGACAATCGGTCACAAGAAATCCATATCTCTCGTGATCGTTACGAATCCTTTCGGATCTACGAACTTTAGGCACCACAGGTGCAAGTTCTACAACCCTTTGCAGACCCAGCTACTACTCTTCCTTAATAGGTCGAGCAGTCTCCTGTGATTCTCGAACATTTTCGAGATACACTTTACTCCCACTGTTTTTCTTGGAAAGACAATCTCTCGCAAGAAAACATAGTTCTTAGCAACAAACATTTTGTTATCAGAACAGTTGTAGAAGTAATAAGCCTTGGTTTCCTTAGGATAACCATTCAAAGTAGCATTTATCAAATTTGGATGCGAGCTTGTTAAATGTTTTACACAAGCCTCATCACCCCAAATTTTAGTAAGGACAAACTTGGAACATTTCCAATCCACATCTCATATGGAGTCTTTGCAATTGATTTTGTTGGAACCCTATTTAGTGTAAACTCAGACATTTTCTAGAGCCTATCCCTAAAAGAGATAATGGAAGATTTTTGTGACTCATCATTGATCGAACCATATCCAATAAGGTCCGGTGAGCTGTGAAACAATTCCACACTCTCTCATATGATCACTTAACTCTTGACTTAAGTATTCTCCTCCGCGATCTGATCGAAGAAGTATCCTCCTCCGCGATCTGATCGAAGAGTTCTAATACTTTTGTCAATTTGATTCTGTACTTCATTATGGAATTCCTTGAAAAATTTTCAAAAGGGGATTCCTACTTTTGACTCATTAGATAGACATCGCCATGCCCACTCTAGTCACCAGTATAGATAATGAAGTCTTGAATCCTAATTTTCTCTAGCATTGGTGCCTATCGGGCCGCACACATCTGTATGTATAAAGCCCAATAAGTCATTGGCCCATTCTTTTAGTTTGATAAAATGGGCCTTAATCGTTTTGCCCAATAAGCAGGATTCAAATATCTCACATGATTCACAACCATGTGAGCCCAAAAGCCCATCACTATGGAACTTCTGAATCCTCTGTGGCCCAAACGATAATGCTGGAGAACTGATTTGTGTTTATATCATAGACAGATATATATATTGGTTTAAGACATAAAACCCATTCTCTAATGGGATGCTACCATATAAAATATCATTTAGATCAAAAGAGCAACATTTGTCTTTTATCAAAATAAAATCATTCAAAATCTTACAAGAAAATGAAATGACATTTTTTTGCTCATAGCAATTACATAATAGCAATTATTTAGTTTCTAAAACCAAGTCTGAAGGCGACAACAATTGGAAACTTCCTACAGCTAATGCAGCAACCCTTGCTTCATTCCTGTTGAGTATCTCCATTCATCCCTTCTTCAACTTTCTACTGTTGCTCATGCCCTGCACATTTAAACAAATATGAGCACCACAACCGGTATCTAATACCCATAAGGTAGAACTTGAAATAACACAAATACCTGAATAAGGAGTGTCATACATCTCCATTATTTCCTTGGAATCTTCCATGTATTTCTTGCATTTTCTCCTCCAATGCCTTGGTTCCCCACAGTAGCTGCAAGCATCATCATCAGATGGGCCAGACTTGGGTTTAGTGAGAAACTCAGGCTTATCCTGATTCACAATCTGGGCGGCCTTTCTCTCACCCTTATCTTTACCAGGTTTCACAAACCTTTTGCCCTTCTTGATATTGAGCTCAGCTGTCTTGAGCAAATCATGCAGTTCAGTCAACGTCTTCGTCAAGACATTCTTGATGTAGTACTTGATGAACTCATCATAGCTCGTCGGCAGGGACTGCAAAATGATGTCAGTAGCCAACTCTTGGCTAATAGGACAATCCAGTCTCCTAAGGTTATCAATATAACCCATCATCTTCATGACATGAGGACTTACTGGAGCTTCCTTTGGTAGCTTGCACTCAAACAGAGATTTAACCGACTGGTATCTCTCAGTTCGAGTCTGCTCCTGAAACATAGCTTTCAGGCTAGTGACTATCTCGATAGGCGATTCCACGTTCTCATATTGCCCCTGCAATTCAGAGTTCATGGTATCCCTCATCAGACGGATCACATCGACCACATCATAATAATGCTTATTCCAAGCATCATATACTGCATGTGAGGCATTGGACCTTAGTTTCTCGGGGAGAGCTTTCAGAAGGACATAGTCCTTTCTCTCTTGCTTGAGAACAATTCTCAAGTTCCGATACCAATCTAGGAAGTTGGATCCATTTAACTTGTCCTTCTCAAGGACGGATCTCAACGAGAAAGAGTTCTGATTAGACATAACTGTAATAAGAAAAGGAAAAATCAGTTATGATATTCAGAAAATGAGAAATCTTAACAATTAAGAAAACTCGCATTATATTCAAAACAATGATTCCTCAAATGAATATAATGATCCAAGATCCATGTTTCACCAAAACCCGAGCGAGCCACTGGCTGTCACTCAAATCTTAGCTATATAGGTAAGCAACACTTTGCTAATCATATCCAATATGACTCTTGGTTATGGATAAGACATCTTATGTTTTATCCACCTGATGTCTATGGGCCCAGAACTTCTGATAGCCCATTCAAGCAAACCAATCTCTTCAGTCATGTAATGGTTGATGTCATGCACTGCAAGCCCATCAACACAATTACCTACTGCCTTACTCATGTCACTGCGGACACCTTGCACTGCAAGCCCATCACGCAATGAAACAAGTCTTGACAGCTGACAAGATCGGGAAGACATCCAGAACACTTGATATTTAGTTGAGGAAATGAACTTTTAATCCTTAACACACATCATATATGCATTTAGGAATCCAATTTCATTAAATCTGGTTCGGTTATTAGATTTTAGATTCACTATCTAAAATACCTACTGCCTCACTCATGTAACTGCAGACACCTTGCACTGCAAGCCTGTCACGCAATGAAATGAGCCTTGACAGTTGACAAGATAGGGAATCAATCGACACTACCTTAGTGTCGATCGACACTTACCTGTCTGTCACAGTTCTTCGAAACCCGATCAATCCAATTGAACCGATTTCGATAACCGACAGAACCAATACAATAACCGATCAGTGTCGATCGACACTACATTAGCATCGATCGACATTGATCAAACCAGATCCAATTCTCGATAACCGGTCAATCCAATTGAACCGGATCGATAACCGGTCAATCTAATTAAACCGGGTCGATTACCGGTCGGTGTCGATCGATACTACATTAGTGTCGATCGATGCCAACCAAACCGCATTAGACCGACATTCGGTTTAATCGATCTGTTAACCGAGCACGATAACCGATTCAATCCAATTGAACTGGTTAACCAATCGCCTGGTCGTGTCGATCGTCGCAATTTTTGTGTCGATCGACACCAACTTGATATCGATTAATATATCAAACTGACGGCAATTGAAAGAGCGTGTCGATCGACGCCCCTCAACGGTGTCGATCGACACCAACCTCTCTGGAAAAATTTTAAATCACGAGTTTAGCCCGTGTCGATCGACACTACCATAGTGTCGATCGACGATGGCCGAAAACCCTAATATTTCAATTTTGCAAAACGTTTTTGAAACAGATTTTGACCTATCAAGCATCCTCTAATCAATTCAACTAATTCGATTATATGCTTTAGATTCAGATTAGTTAAACCCTAAGGCTCTGATACCACTGTAGGAATTCACACAGGATTTACCGGTTTAATCTCTATTAAACAACCTAGTGAAAGTTCCTTTGCCTAGGATCTAGGGTTTGTAAACTATGAATCTTACAAGAACGGATCTCGAATATACCTGGAGTTTATGCAGCGGAATTGAATCAGGGATTCGAGATCTATAGCGCCCCAAGTGTTGCGCCTCTACCGTTAGCCCACACGCACACAAACTGGAATCCGCCGGAATGCTAGTACCGGTAATCGGATCTCCTGGGGAATCACCGAGTTCTAAAAAGGTGGCTGCGACTAACAAGATTCGGTCTCAAGGTCGTGCCTATTATCCTATATATAGGCCCTTGAGAAAACCCTATTAATTCTGAACCAAACCAGAATCAATTGTGTCATTAAACCGAAATCACTATTTTGGTTCTGCCTTCGTGTCGATCGACACAACTCTTTGTGTCGATCGACACACCCTCTAAACTCATATATAATGTGTATCTTATACACATTACCTAGATCATTACTCTTAATGATCATTCCCACATAAAGCTCATCCAGCTTGCTTAGGTGTGTGACCCTGTAGGATCATATAATACTAGCAATGAGTTCATAACTCATAGATCATCAGAGGTTTCTAGCAAAACGTCAAGACCACCTAGTATTATATGAATGTCTAATCTCGACAGTACAACTATCACTAGAGTGGATACAAGTGTGATTTCAGGACATTCCCAACAGTGTCACCCCGATCGCTCTTAACTTCTCCCCCGCGGCCTCGCCTTCAGCTCGCGGGGCTCGCGAAGATCATACGCCAACGCCTCTCAAAGATGGGGCCGTCCTCGTCGCAGATGCAACAGGCGGTATGGTTGCAATCACGGACGCTCGACCCAGTCGGCCGACCAGTCAAATCCAAAGTCGGGATGAGGGCGAAAACGCAGAAAACATGCGATGGATGGATCAGGCTGAAGCCCCGACCAATCGCGGAGCTATCGCTTCGCAGCAAAGGGAGATGGACGAACTCAAAGCCATCATGAACCAGACAACTCGCGATCTCAAAGATATGCGATCGGAAGTCCATCGCGCAACCAGCAAGGCGCCAGAGATCGACCGTGTTCTTGAAGAAGCTCGCACCACCCCTTTTACCCAGCGAATAACAAAGGCACGACTGTCCGATCCGGGGAAGATGAAGCTTCCTATTTATGACGGAAAAGGCGACTCCACGGAGCATATTAGGGCCTTCTCGATCGGCATGGGGCGAGCCAAGTTCCGACTCGACGAAATCGACGTTGGCTGCTGCCTCCTCTTTGTAGACCACCTCAAGGGGGCAACTCTCTATTGGTTCACAGGAATGAAGAAAAAATCGATCGACAGCTTCGCCCAGCTCTCCGAAGCATTCCTAAAACAATATGCGATCCTAATCAAACGCAGGTCGTCTGAGGCGGATCTTTACACCCTGTCACAAGCAGCCGGCGAACCCTTGGGAGTCTTCGTTAAGCGCTTCAAGGCAATGCTTACTCAAGTGAAGGGAATCGATGACCAATCCGCACTTAGCGCGTTGCGTAAAGCCCTGTGGTACAACTCGGATTTTCGAAAGGAAATGATAATCAATGAGCCCTCCTCCATTCAAGACGCGCTCCATCGCGCAAATGGCTTCGCAAGGAACGAGGAAGAAACGCGGGTTTTGGACCAAAAGTATGGAAAAACAAGAAGTCCTAATCCGCGAGAAGCCCCATCGACAAAAAAGAAAAAGCAAAACGACTTCGTGCGACACGAAGGAGGCTTTAAAGGGGCCCATAACTATCAAGTGGACTCGCCCGGCTATGGTAGAGGAAGAGGGCGAGGCCGCAGAAATGGCGCTCCAGGCCGCGGAAGTAGCACGCCAAGCCGCGGTTATGGCAACACATGAACGAGGAACTTGCAGTACGACGAATCCGCATATTGCGAACTGCACAAAATGGGCGGACATTCGACAGCTAATTGCAGAGTGCTCGGAATGAGACTCGCAGCGAAGCTGGCCGCAGGCGAACTCAGAGGAAACATAAACGTTAACGATTTCCAGCTCGAACAGTTCGACGATGCAAGAGAGGAAGACCACTCGTCTGGAGACTTTAACAAGAATAACAAACGAGACAAAAGGAACGAAAACGAGGCTAACCTCGGCAGACGAAACAATAACGATGGCCAAGGCAGCTCGAAGCAAAAAATCTGCAACATGATCATGGGCAGCTCGTGCTATTGCTCGAACACCATCTCCTCTATCAATGCTTATCAGAGGCGAGCCGAGGTAGGAGCGAACAAGCCAAACCCGTCGAAGTTTCCAAACAATGTCATCCAGTTCGAAGAGAATGAGATTGATGACATCGACAAACCGCACGACGATCCGTTTGTCATCCGACTCACCGTCGCAGGATGGGACACGGGTCGCGTTTTGATCGATACAGGAAGCACAGTCGACATCATTTTCATAGACGCTCTTAAGCGTATGGAAATCGACCTCGCCCAAGTCGAATCCTATCCTAAACCTTTAACCGGATTTAATGGCGAGACGACAATGACACTTGGAACGATCAAACTTCCTGTGCGTGCGGAAGGAATAACAAAAATAGTGGAGTTCGCGGTATCAGATAACCCGGCAATTTACAATGTGATAATGGGAACCCTTTGGCTCAACTCGATGCGCGCAGTGGCCTCGACATACCATCTCTGCCTTAAGTTTCCTACGAAAGATGGGATCAAAACGATCAGAGGAAGTCAGGCAGCTTCGCGATCTTGCTTCATGGCCGCGCATAAACTAAGAAGTCACGCGACGTAGCCGATTCCAGGCGAGCCGCAGAAAAAGATCAAAACAGACCGGGAACCCGTCAAGGAGATCTTAGACCTGTTATAGCAGCTACAGACCGAGGAATCCGTCGAAGAGGAAGGAGCGGGTCCAACGTGCGAACCCGTCGCTTGCATAGACGACGAATTCCTAGGAAGACGAGTAGAAATAGGCGCGACGCTAGATGAAGCCGTCAGGCTCGACCTCGTCGAGTTCCTTAGGGAGAACGTCGGTACATTCGCACGGGCCGCAGAAGACATGCCCGGGATCGATATCGGCATCATCTGTCATGAGTTGAACGTAGACTCAACCTTCAAGCCCATAAAGCAGAAGCGAAGGCGACTCGGTCCTGATAGGGCTCAAGCAGTAAACGACAAAGTCGACAGACTCTTACAGGCCGGCTCAATCTCTGAAGTCAGATATCCGGACTGGCTCGCTAACCCAGTCGTCATAAAAAAGAAAAATGGCAAGTGGCGAGTCTGTGTGGATTTCACCGATTTGAACAAGGCATGTCCAGAAGACAGTTTTCCTCTTCCTCATATCGACCGCCTCGTCGAGGCGACGTCTGGGAACAAGCTGTTATCCTTTATGGATGCTTTCTCTGGCTACCATCAAATCTTCATACACCCCGGCGATCGCGAAAAGACTTCTTTCATTACGGACCGCGGGATCTATTGCTACAAGGTCATGCCTTTTGGCCTTAAAAACGCCGGGGCCACCTATCAACGACTCGTCAACAAAATGTTCGAAGGCCTCCTCGGCAAGACGATGGAAGTCTACATAGACGATATGCTCGTCATGTCGCTCGAGGAAAAAGACCACGTCGGCCACCTCGCAGAATGCATCGCGGTGTTAAACAAGTATAACATGAAGCTCAATCCGGCTAAGTGTCGCTTTGGCGTAACATCGGGCGAGTTCCTCGGCTATATGGTGACCCGTTGCGGGATCGAGGCGAATCCAAAACAAATCCGCGCGCTCATCCAGATGGCCTCGCCTAAATCAAAAAGAGAAGTTCAGCGGCTAAACGGCAGAGTCACGGCATTGAACAGATTCATCTCGCGCTCTACCGACAAATGTTTGCCTTTTTATGACATGCTCAGGGATAAAAAGGGGGCAGCTCGACAAGCTTTCGAATGGACAGAGAAGTGTGAAGAAGCTTTTCAAAAATTGAAGCAATATCTTGCGACTCCCCCTGTCTTGACAAAACCTATCGAAGGCGAACCGCTCTACCTCTGTGTCGCGGTCTCGACCTCGACAGTCAGGGGAGTCCTAATTCGTGAAGACCGCACAGAGCAGAAGCCCGTTTTCTACATTAGCAAGTCGCTAACCGATGCAGAAACGAGATATCCTATGACGGAGAAATTAGCACTCACAGCCATTACGTCGGCTCGCAAGCTTCGGCCTTATTTCCAGCCCCACTCGATCATGTTTCAATGTACTTTTCGATATCGAGTACCGTAGTAGGACAACGATCAAAGCACAAGTGTTGGCCGACTTTTTAATCGAGCTGCCAGAGGCGACGGCCTCGTCCGAAAATAAAGACGCACTCACGAACAGTTCGTCATCTCAAACCTGGCAATTACATGTCGATGGCTTGTCTTCTAAACACGGGTCGGGAGTAGGCATTCGACTGTCGTCGCCACACGGGGAATCTCTGGAACAGTCATTCCGTCTTGGCTTCAGATCATCGAATAATGAGGCAGAATACGAGGCCTTACTCACGGGTCTTCGATTGGCGAAAGCGCTTAAAATGACAAGAATAGAAGCCTTTTGCGACACTCAGCTCGTCGTGAATCAGTTCAACGGCGAGTACGCTACAAAAGATGAACGTATGGAGGCATATCTCGCCCTTGTCAAGACATTAGCGGCGGAATTCGAGTTTTTCAAAATAACAAGAATTCCAAGGGCGAAGAACTCGCAAGCAGATGCCCTCGCATCACTTGGCTCGTCGGCACAGCCAGATAAAGATCTTTAAAGAATCGTCAAAGTCGAATTCATCGAAAAACTAAGTGTCGCGATCGTTAAAGAAGTTAACATGTTGACAAGATCTTAAGACGCGAAGCGAAAAACAGACATAAGCGACGGCTCGCCTACTCGTCCTATCGCTGATCTAATGGACCTCGACCAAACCGGGGGAATAACTGGGCCGGATCCGATGGATAGCGACCATTCCGACACGGTCGGCACAGACGAAACGACCGATGTAATGGCAAAAGACAACGAGCTCGACCCGAATAATACAGCTATTAACCGCGGCCTCCTCCCCAAACAAATCGAAGAGTCAAATCCAGAAGATGCTTACCCGTGTAGCGAAAAGCCGCCCCCAGAGCATGAAGTCGTCGATATTCCCATTGACGACGAGACCATTGTCTACGGTTCCGACACCAAGTGGATTACGGACATTCGCGAATATCTCGCAGACGGCAAAATGCTGGTAGACAAATGGGCAGCTCGCAAGTTAAAGGCGCAGTCATCTCGTTACGTTTTATTTCACAGAGAAGTATTCAAATGGCGACTGTCCGGACCACTCCTCATCTGTGTCGAGGGGGAAGCAGCTCGCAAGATAATGCACGAAGTTCACGGCGGGTCTTGCGCTAACCATTCTGGAGGTCGCTCACTCGCCATCCGAATCAAAAGACATGGATATTTTTGGCCAACCATGATAAAAGATTGCGAGTTGTTCGCTGCGAAGTGCGAAATATGTCAACGCCATGGTCCTTTCATCCATCAACCTTCAGAGTTTTTGAGCTCCGTCACCTCGCCGTATCTATTCATGAGATGGGCGATGGACATCGTCGGCCCGCTCCATCCGTCTCGGCAAAAGCGATACCTCTTGGTCCTAACGGATTATTTTTCCAAGTGGATTGAAGCGGAAGCATTCGGATCGATCAAGGACAAGCATGTCGAAAACTTCGTCTAGAAGAATATCATCTGTCGACACAGCGTTCCCTATGAAATAGTAACTGACAACGGCTCGCAGTTTATTTCCAAGCACTTCGAATTTTTTTGCGACAAGTGGAAAATCAGAGTCAGCAAGTCGACACCTCGCTGCCCACAAGGCAACAGCCAAGCAGAGTCGTCTCGCCGTTGGGCAGATGAACTCGAAGGCGTTTTGTGGTCTTATCGAACAACGCCGCGTCGCGCTACGGGCGAGACTCCTTTCATCCTCGTCTACGGAACAGAATGCGTGATCCCTCCCGAGGTCTATTTCCCAGGAGTTCGCCGATGATTGCTTCCTGAACAGGAGGGCCTTAATCACCTCCTCATGATCGACGAGCTCGACCTCATCAACGAAAGACGCGATCAAGCTCTCGTCAAGATGACCGAATATCAGATCGCAGCGTCCAAATATTACAACTCAAAAGTGCGAGTTCGGCGTTTCTATGAAGGAGACCTCGTCCTCCGCGCTGTATTTCAAAATACGGTCGAGACCAATGCCGGCAAGCTCGGCGCTCACTGGGAAGGACCTTATCAGATCACGAAAGTAGTTCGCCCAGGCGTCTACGAAATCGCCAACATGAAAGGCGAGATGATCCCGCGTTCCTGGAATGCGCGACATCTGAAGAAATATCACTGCTAAAAATACTAAGTCATTAGACTTGACCTACGACGCGACTTGATCCCTTCATTGGGTACGTAGGCAGCTCGTTTTCGGACGAGTTCAGTTGCCCCCTTATTCAAAAAAGGGGGGAAGGGGTACGTATATTCATACTCCCACTCGTAGTATGTAACGACTTAAGGTTTTAACCAAGTCTTTTTACGATTCGTTCGACTCGCAAACGACTTCGGTCTAAACAGGACAAGTCGACTCGCAAACGACTCCGGTCTAAACGCGATGATCGATAACGACTTAAGGTTTTAACCAAGTCTTTTTACGATTCGTTTGACTCGCAAACGACTTCGGTCTAAACGCGACAAGTAGACTCGCAAACGACTTCTCTCTAAACGCGACAAGTCGACTCGCAAACGACTCCGGTCTAAACGCGATGATCGATAACGACTTAAGGTTTTAACCAAGTCTTTTTACGATTCGTTCGACTCACAAGCGACTTCGGTCTAAACGCGACAAGTCGACTCGCAAACGACTTCGGTCTAAACGCGACAAGTCGACTCGCAAACGACTTTGGTCTAATCGCGATGATCGATAACGACTTAAGGTTTTAACCAAGTCTTTTAATGATTCGTTCAACTCGCAAACGACTTTGGTCTAAACGCGACAAGTCGACTCGCAAACGACTTCGGTCTAAACGCGACAAGTCGACTCGCAAACGACTTCGGTCTAAACGCGACAAGTCGACTCGCTAAACGACTTAACTGTCTAAAACGCGATGACATCAGTTCGCAAACGACTTAACTGTCTAAATGCGACGTCTATGTCAACTCGTCATTACTAGCTATAATGCCGATCTATAAAACTTCATCAAAAAGTTTTTCATATACATCCACAATCGGATAAAGTGCGCTATATAAATTTAGAGTTCATTTCTGGGATAGACATATTCATTATGAGTATGTCCGTTAGCCAGGATGTCCATCTCGCGAGTCCATCTCGGGATAGACACATTCAGTAGACTGTATCCGTTAGCCAGGATGTTTGACACGCAAACCCAGTTTTTACTTAACAAACTGGTCGAACTTAGCAAAAATAATCGGTCAGAGATTCTGTCGAACTCTTCTGCACCGATATTTGCCTGGATAAGATATATTCAGTAGAATATAACCAGGGTGTTCGTCTCGCAAAACCCAGTTATACCTAACACTCGTCGAACATGGCTAATTTTACGACGATGCGATGAGTCGTATCGCCTGTAAGCGTCTTAAAACTACATCGCGTCTTAAAACCGCATCGCCTCTAAGCGTCTTAAAACCGCATCGTAAAGATGAATCATAAAGAAATCAAACAAGTCGCAAGAAATCCAAATTTTTATAAATTTGGTCCGACCAACTCGGAAATTAAAAATGTTACGAGTCGGATAAAGCCATCCAGGCACAAAAATAAAAATCGAGTCTTAAAACCATAAGCAAAAACAAAAGAAACATTATGAAATCTAAAAAACTATTACAAGGTCGATTAGGCGACAGGTTCACCATCGTCGACCACCCTTTCATCGGCGACAAGCTCGCCCTCTTCAATTCCTTGGTCTTCAGCCCGAGCAATGATAAAAGCCGAGTTTTCTGCCTCGCCAATCTTCGGGTCTTGCGCTGGAGGAGTCGGCTCGCGCTGAGTTTTGGTAACTGCAGCTTGGTCGGGGTCGACGCTCTTATCGGTCTCGCCCGAATCATTTTTGCTTAACTCCTCACTAGCTCCTTGCAGCCGCATGCCCAAAGAGCCGTCATTAGAACCGGAAGCTACATGAATACCAATAGACTTAGCACTGATCTCGATTCGCGAAGAAACAACTATATTCGCAACGTTAATGGGGACGACGTAATTCATACCTAACAATCCCCTCAACTCGGCGGCTACCTCATCGAAGGCCTCGTGTGCCGAGTCCAGCTGCGACATGTTCTCGACGATGAGAGCGCGTTTGGCTTCATCAAGTCGGCCTCGGCAGTTGCACTTTCAATATCATCAAGAAGCTGGATGTTGGATTCCGCCTGCGAAAGATAGACCATGCGTTTGATCGGCTTCTTCATCATTCGGCGAAATAGCTTGTTCACGCGATTTAGTTGAGATTGAACCTCGGCAGCCGCGATTCGCCTCGCAGAAGAAGCCGCCTCCTCAATGTCCCTCTCGCGACTCGCCTTCAAAGACAGTAGCTCTGCCTTCAGTTCGGCGTTTGTCTCCTCGATCTTCTTCTTCTCGAGGCCGACTTGATGAAGCTGCTTCATCGCGTCGTCAGTATCCCTCTTATACAGATCGCGCTCGGTAGTAAGGGCCTTCACTTCAGCCGCGACTCGCCCCTTCTCAGCCTCTTCTGCCTCCTTGGCCTCTTTGATAAAAGCCTCCCTAGACCTCGCCTCGTGATCATAAGCAACGATCATCCTATTGCAATGGGCGATGGCCTGCAAAAGATTTAAAGTATGAGAAAGGAAGCAAGACGAAAGCGACAGAACAAGTGAGAATTTACCTTAGCCTGGCGAGAAGAGAACTCTTTGTAGAGCTCGCTCTTTAACAGCAGCTCCGGGATCGGCATTTTATCGCCCGGATATGTGATCTTTGCCATTAAGGCAGTTGCGGCTGAGGGATCGTCATAGAGCTCGGCAGACTTTCCAGATCGCGGACCTGGATGAATGGGTTCGCCCTGAGGCAAAGTCGGCAGCTCGCGACGAGTTCTTTTCGGCTCGCCGGTTTAACCTTTGCCTTTATCAGAGGCAGAATGTTTTCGCTTCCGAGACAGCTGGTTCTCGGGCTCGGTGAGCTGATCAGAAACGGTGATCGGCTGTGAAGGAATAACAACCAGAGCACCACTCGCGTCCGCAGCAGCCGCGTCGCCACTCGTTGCCACAGGAGTGTCTCCCTTGGCCACGCTTCGCTCCGACGTCTCGGCGGCAGTAGCTTTTGATTTATCTTTTCTCATGGCCTTCTCAGCTCGCCTCTTTTCTCTTTCGGCTTGCTTCTTGACAAGGTCGCGAAAAGTCGGCTTTTCTGGCATGATTGCGAGATCGTCGGAGTCGCTTTGATTGAGACTTTCTTCCTCGATGTTTAGAGCAAGCTTGCGAGCTCGAATAACTCTCCGAAGATAGAAGTGGCGCTCCCAAAGATACCTGCGTTCCTTAAGCTTTTTGAACAGGTCGTCGATTCCGGGAGCTGGAGTGCCTAAAGGTCTGCGAGCTATAAAAACAATCATAAAATCGGTTAGTGCATATAAAAGATACAGCTCGCGCGTAAATTTTTCAGAGTTGTACCAAGTGTTCCCCACTTTGCCACCGCCGGGTGTTCTAATTCAACAGACGCAGGCGATATCGGCACGAAGAAAAAGAACTTTCGCCAACTGTGGTCTTCGTTTGGGAAGTCGTCAATTATCTTGTACAAAGTTTGACTCGCCAGATTATACAACTTCTTGCCACCCGGGTCGTTGTTTGCGCGAAATTCAATAAAATTACGAAGTTGGCAAACTCCGATAGGCTCGCCACATTCGGCAGCTTGCGTAAGAAGGCCAACCAGTTGCCGAACCCCCTCGTATTGATCTGCGCGAGTGCGATGCGATGCACCCACATAAACCGCAAAATTATCGCTGGAATAGGAAGTGTAAGATAGCAGCCCCTGAACCAACACTCGTAGGCAGTGAACATGCCGACTGGCGGGTCATCTTCTCGCTGCTCGACAGTCGGCACAATCATCTCAACCGCATCCGAGATCTCGCATTCTCCGCGAAGAGTATCTAGCGACTCCTCGGTGTACCATGAAGAGCCTGAAGGCGGGCGTTGCTTTCGCCTCGACCTTTTCTCCTTCTTCACAACTTCTGCCAATCCTGAGGCGACCCAGGCCTCCACTCTTTCCGCCTCCTCGACAGGGTTGTACGCCCAGTTGCATTCTTCGAGTTATACTTGGATGGGCGGTTCGGCAGGACTGAGGGACTCGTCACGAAGATGCGGAATCTCGACAACCAGCCTTTGATCATCGGTGGCAGAGGCCTCGACATTCTTCGAGGGACGTGAAGTCCCAACTCCCTCTTGAATGTCTGCTCGTGGAACTCGCCTCGAGGAGACAGCCTCCCCCAGCTCGCGACTTCGCCTTGGGTTGAGGGAGGGGTAAGAGAACAAATCGGCAAGAGGAGAATTACCTCTAGACCGACACTCGCGCGCAGAAAAACTCACTTGCTCGCGCATAGATGGACTCGCCTCTTCGCTGCTTGAAGGACTCACATCCTCATATCCACGGACCCTTTGGCAACTCGAACTCGCATCGACGACCGATTTGCTGAGAGCGGAATACTCCCAAATCGATCTTTCCTTAGCAAACTCAGCAGACCTCGCGGACTCAGTCGAGTTTGTTGACGACATCCTCTTTGGATTAAAAAGTTGAAATTTTTCAGTCTTCTCAAGAACACTGCGGCGGCGATGAAGAACACGGCGGCGGCGAAGTGATGGGACGGCAAAAATCCTATCTAATACTTGAAAGAAAAACGAGAGAAAAGGGGGAGAGAGCAAACCTGTTTTCGGAGAAATGAAAATAATGAGAAGTATGTGAGGAGCATCGCACCTTATAAAGACATTTTTGACGGTTCGGGTTTCGAGGTGGGCCTCATTTCGTAATGGGCCCAAAAGTCTGGGCTCAGAAGATCAGTTTTGAGGGAGGTGTATCCAAACTTGTGATTCTACGACTTCCAACCGGCTCAGAGCACGACCCTGCGACCTCACCTCAGATTTGATTCGCGACTTCAGGACTTCACGTTCTCAAAACTTCAATCCTCGGCGATTACCACGACCTCTCAATACCCATGAAGTTGATCGAGTCGCACCCTCGCAATTTGGTCAAGTCGCTCTCTTCACCAAATAAGTTCGCAACCTCGCGACTTTCTACATCAAATCAGCTCGCGACCTCGCGACTATCTTCATTTCACCACCTCGCGATCTATATCTTGAGTCGCCTCGTGCATAGCGAGCGACTCGCAAATTTGTGACTTCATTTCGCCGTCTCTCGAGTTCATCTTGTCGCCTCGCGCATAGCGAGCGACTCGCAGATTTTTTATATATCCATCTTGTCGCCTCGCGCATAGCGAGCGACTCGCAGATTTTTTATATATCCCTCTTGTCGCCTCGCGCATAGCGAGCGACTCACAGATTTTTTATATATCCATCTTGTCGCCTCGCGCATAGCGAGCGACTCGCAGATTTTTTATCTATCCATCTTGTCGCCTCGCGCATAGCGAGCGACTCGCAGATTTTTTATATATCCCTCTTGTCGCCTCGCGCATAGCGAGTGACTCGCAGATTTTTAATATATCCATCTTGTCGCCTCGCGCATAGCGAGAGACTCGCAGATTTTTTATATATCCCTCTTGTCGCCACGCGCATAGCGAGCGACTCGCAAATTTTCTATATATCCCTCTCGTCGCCTCGCGCATAGCGAGCGACTCGCGAATTTGTGACATTCTTAAACGTCGCACTCGATCATCTCGCGAAGATCAGTATGTGACTTCGCTTCGCCATCTTCGCCACCAACCGTTCAAAGTCATCTCGCATATTCGTGTATATACTCGCCTCCCAGCAGCAATGGTTTTCGTTACAGAGGATTCAATGGATACACCAGCGAAACCAAGTTTAGAATTCGGCGACAAAGACGACCTAAGCAAGTGTGTGACTCGCGCTCGTTTTCCCTTAGTCTGGTTTTTTCCCCATCGGGTTTTCCAGACGAGGTTTTTACTGAGGCTTGTTCGCATACTTGTATCGTCATCTCGTCGCCCCCCGTCTCACTCGATCAGCTCGCGACTTTGCACGGTCGTCATCTCATCGCACTCGTTCAGCTCGCGACTTCGCAAGGTCGTCATCTCATCGCACTCGATCAGCTCGCGACTTCCTTTCACCAGCGACTCGCAGGTTTTGGATCAGCTCATCCCGTCACTTCACGACTTCAAGAATCGACTCGCTGGATTTGATGCAATCAGGTCATCTGGGCTCGACATCATCATCAACACGTAAACCGTCTAAGCAGAAATCGGTTCTTCACTCGGACACCCTTACTTCAACACTTTTATTTATAAAACTGTTGTAATGGGGGGCTAACTGTAGGGGTCGGATCCCCTCTCGAAGAATCGATAAGCCTAAACGACGTCGTATTCGCCGAAACGGCCCAATAGTCAAATCCAGAAGATAGCGGCCCATTAACGGCCCATTACTGTTCATCCGAACCGACCTACTTTCTCTATAAATAAACATGTACCCCCTCACTTGTGAGGGATCGGGAAAAACTTTGTGAAAACGCTCTGATCTTGATAAATAAGAACCCTAGTTCACTATCTAATTCTAAATCTTTCTAAGTGTTTGAAACCCTAAAGAAGCTCTACTTCATAAGAATCTTAACAAATTCGATTGTGTGAATTTCTAGCACGCACAAATATGTAAGAAGAGAAAGAATGGGGAGAGTGAGAGAGAAACGTGGATGGACTCGCGTTGAAGGAAGAGAAATAGTGAAGAGAGAAGAGAAGAAGGAGAGAGAGAGAGAGAGAGAGAGAGAGAGAGAGAGAGAGAGAGAGAGAGAGAGAGAGAAGAGTGTAGAGGTCTGATCCCGACACCAAAGATAGAGATTTGTGATTTTTGGATTTGGAAAAGAAAGCCATGAGAGAGAGAGCGCCATGAGAGAGAGAGAAAGAGAGCCATGAGAGAAAGATAGAGAGAGAAGAGGCGTGGATGGACTCACGTTAAAGGGAGATAAATAGTGAAGAGAGAGAGAAAGAGAGAAAGAAAGAGAGAGAGAGAGAGAGAGAGAGAGAGAGAGAGAGAGAGAGAGAGAGAGAGAGAGAGAGAAGTGTGGGGAGGTCTGATCCTGACACCAAAGACAGAGATTTGTTATTTTTGGATTTGGAAAAGAAAGCCATGAGAGAGAGAGAGAGAGAGAGAAAGAGAGCCATGAGAGAAAGATAGAGAGAGAGAGAAACGTGGATGCACTCGCGTCGAATGGAGAGAAATAGTGAAGAGAGAGAGAGAGAGAGAGAGAGAGAGAGAGAGAGAGAGAGAGAGAGAGAGAGAGAAAAGAGTGGAGAGGTATGATCCCGACACCAAAGACTAGAGAATTTGTTGAATTAATACATTATAATTAATTTTGAAGTAGAGCTTATCAGACAAAATCACCAAACCAAGTAATTTTCCTTTTATCTTCCCTTTTACGTTTCTAACGAACTGGAAATATGCATGGCTAGAAAACGGAAAACCATTTTCTAAGAAATGAACAAAAACTCTGGTTTCTTTTGTTTACTATTGTTAGCTAACCGAAGAAATTTTAAAAATATTTGCAATGACGACTTTGAATGAAAATATCGAAGGAGAGCGATGACTTTGAATGGTAACTCTTAGAATTCATCTTATGTCTAGTTTTTAAATGAAACTCGCAAACACGAATGTGAAAATTCGTAGAGTGAGAAACCCTAAGCAAGATCTGAAGTTTCCTAACTCAAGGATGATGATGACACGATGTGAAAATTCGTAGAGTGAGAACCCCTAAGCAAGATCTGAAGTTTCCTAACTTAAGGATGATGATGAATCGAGATACGACTCTAGCCTGGGTCTTTGGAGAATAATTTAAGTGCTTCAGACTTTAATCTCAGTTGTGTTGAACCGGGAGTTCAACTATCTAAATTACTTAGATAAAATAGGATCTGAGATTCTTTTGGATTTATAGTTGCTCCTTGAGAAAGGCTGTCTACGTACCTGTTGAAGGGATCAAGCCATTCGTCTTTCATAATGAAAGATTTTAGGTTAAACTCGTTTTTGAGCCTCTCTTTTGTCTCCTGAATAAGGGGAGTCCCTTATTTATACAAGTATTAAGGAGGTGAGATGTCTCCTCTTTGCCCTAATGTCGGTATTGGGCCAAGTTTTGTGGGTTTTTTGTTTAGTAAGTGGATCGATCTTGATTCGGATCGGGCTTATTGGAGGGTGTGAAGCCCATCTCCAACAAGTAGCAAGGTTGTAATTAAGATTTGAATAGAGGCTTTCTGTTACTAAATCTTAACTTTCTCTTGGGGTGTAAATGGAGCCGATGGAGAATATGTTAAGAGTACGTCGAATCGATTGAAAAGAGAAAGGAGAAGGAGTGGAAGCGACAGAAGCAGTAACATGCCCCATGAGACGATGGATATGAGGCAACAATTGGGAAATTGGAATATTTTGACATGTATCACTTTCTCCAACGAGGTGACGTAAACCCACCAGAGAATATTGTCTGATGCTGACGTGGACACTCTTGAATTTCTCAATGACCCCGTTTTATTAATATAGATGGATAGGCCCATTGAGAAAAGAAACAAGAGAAAATTATGGAAAATATCCTATTTGTGTATTATAATATAATTTTTTTCCTTTTCAAGAACTGATATTTAAATATATATATATATATATATATATATATATATATATATATATTTTTTTTTATGTTACTAAAATAATCTTATTAAAATTAAATAATAATTTATTAAGAAAAGTATAGATTTTTTAATAAATCCATTTTTTTATGGTGATAAGATAAATATTTTATTTATACAAAATTTTGATATCAACATACCCACCAAAATCCGTTGTTCCGGCCGGTGAAGCACCGACTTCGGTGATCTTAAGTTTGCAAGCTGAGTTACTAAGGATAACATCGTGAGAAATGAGATTGAGAAACACATTGCTTCCAATAGAACAATGACAACTTATCAGTGGTTTCTCAAATCGTTTGTTTCCATGGATTATGTCTTTGAAATTATCTATGGATCGTGAACATCCTATGCCACATCCGGCGACGGTGCATCGTTCATACCAGATATTATTTTGGTGGTGATTGTGGAGAAGGGTTTCGTGTGGATTTTGTGATTTATAATGGAGTGATATATATCTTGAATGAGAATCAAATAGTTTGGATGTTGTACTTTGGAATGATGGTTTTGTTGTCTTTCCTCTTATTCCTCTTCTCTTGAATTCTTCTGCTTGAATTTTCTTTTACCAACTTGATTTTAAAAAGTATTCAAAAAAAAATGATAACTTTTAACATTGAAAAATATATAGTGAACATAGTCATTTTACATTGATGATTTCATTACTCTCGGCTTCCTTGCAGGCGGGTTACTTTGCTAACTTCACCTTCAACAACACGAGCCACACTCTTTAACTAAACATACCAAATCGATATCATTCTGAGTAAATTGATTGAATACATGCTAAAGTAATCTATTTTATCCTCGTTAATTAATACACTAAATAAGTCAAGAGATGAGCTTTTAAACAATGCAGAACCCATTTATGTTGTTTACCAACTTCACTTTGTATTATTCATTTAGTATTGGTATTTAGTAATACAATGGGATACTTGTTGGCCCAAAAAAAACCCAATACTAAAAGTTTGAGCTGGTAATTATTGTACTATGTGGATAGAATTTGGCACCGTATTTTAGTTCAGGTTTTTTTCGGCACACGAAAAATAGTTTGGGTTGATTTGACCCTTTTCCCTACTTATAACTGTGCAATTACTTCAGAGACCATCACGCGCGCTCTTACCCAAATTATACACTTCATTAAAGATAAAGCTAATTAGTGCCTAAACTATAAAGTTAAATTTACCCGTTGTTTTTTTCTTTCCCCCATTAACTACACCCATTTGATATTTAAAGTTAGTTCTACTAGATATATGATCGGCATACAAACACAATTCTTCACTATTTAACAGAAAATACAAAATTCGAAAGCTAATAGTCTTTGCTGCGTTGGCTTATATGGGCTTTTTTTTTTACCATATCACTCTGTCTTAATCATTAATATTGGAATAATAGAACTATAGAAGGTAATATTAGGGATTAATGTCCCACATCGGAAGTTAGAAGGGATCATTCATTGTATATAAGGAATATGGGTCAATCCACTCATTGTCAATGCTAATTGGTTTTGAGTTGGAAGCCCATGTAACTTAACATGGTATCAAAACCCGATCCACACAGTCTAACCCGATCCGACCCAAAGTTACTATAAGAAATATGGGTCAATCCACTCATTGCCAATTGGTTTTGAGTTGGAAGTCCATGTATCTTAACAAGTAATTGTCGTACATACACACAAACTTATTACTGTAAAATTATTCCAGAGACCATCACGCTCTGACCCAAATTACTAAACACACTTATTAAGGATAAAGCTAATATGTGCCAAATCCATAATATTAAATTTACCCTTTTTTCATTAACTACACCCATTTGGAGCAAAACCGATCCGCCCGCCCACACCATCATAGACAACTTCTAACGTTTTCTGCTGAAAGTTTCCAAAGATGGCAACGTTATTGTCATCATCATTCCCAGCAAACGCCAAACAAGCATACGACATCTTATGCAGATAAACTATCACGTTCGAGCCAAGTTCCACGACGGCACCACCGCTGAAAGAGAACACCACCTTCGGGATCACCACTGTCTTAAATCCGGTGAGATCGAAACACGTATCAAAAATTGACACAGCCGACGTAGTCGGATACTTTGTCATCTTCGCCTTGAATGCGCTCCGTAATGCCGCGTACGCTTTTGGCGGGAGACGAGTGATAACAGTTCTAGAGTCGATTAGAGCCCCCGAAGTAGAGAATATGGTTGAAGGAATCGCCAATGTTTCATTGTTGACGGTGATTCCTACAATATTGAGGCCATAGAAATCGGTTTGATCTCTGATGTTGTAAATCGGCGTGAATTTGACGGATTTGGAGATTCCAGCGGATCCGAAGGTGAGATGTCCAGTGTAGCTAGCGGATGAAGGGAGGCAATAAGAGAAAATATTATTGTACGTTGTCGCCGTCTGCGACGTAAAAGAAAACTTATCACGGCCAAGACCGAGCAGTCCGGCGACACCGTTGAAAAGCCCTTGGTTGTCCTTGCCACATCCGAAATAAATGTCGTCGAAGACGTCGGAGCTCGTTAGTGTAAATTTTTCCTTCGCGAGAAATCCCTTAGTATATGATTGATCGCCATATACCATATCGTACACGCAATTTGAGGCCGAACACCTTCCGCCGTTTTCTAATCGAAGTTTTATAAAATCCGATCTATATATAGATAATTTGCGGAGTGACTTTGCCTATGTGTCGCGCTCACAGCGAAAGTTGGAGTGGTCAATTTCGAGTTTGTCCCTGAACATGTATATGTGGCGATTATGTGGCAAAAACGTGTGTTTCTATTGGTTTGATTTTATAAACGATCATATTGGCTAAAACTAATATAAACTAATGTAAAATTAAAATCCTAACCTAATGTTGGAGAAAAGGAAATTGTAACCTAATCGCCTAACAATTTCCTTCCAACAAAAATTATGGTATCGATTTTTTGGAAAATTTATCCTTCCTACAAAAATTAGATTTAGCCGGAGATTTGAAATTACTGCTAATTTTTATTAATATCAATTCTGCCAAAAAGTTTAAAATAGTTTAGGAAATATGGTTATATATCCTTTGTTTTGATTTATAAAAGAAAAAGAAAATTACCTTAAATCTACTTCGCTTATATCTCCCAAAAAGTAAAAAATTATAGTATCGATTTTTTTGGAAAACTTATCCTTTCAACAAAATCTTCTTAACAAAATTAATTGTTTACTTTTTATGAAAAAGTAAAAAATACAAAAAAAAAAAACCCTTACATATAGTCTCGATTACATCATATAAATATAGATGGCCACACATAGATTACGCATATTTCTCAAATCTACCGCTCATCTACTATCAATGACGAATAAGAAGTCATACCTAAAAAAAGTTACGTTCAGGGATATTTCATCTTTAAACCCTTATGTTCATGAATGGAAACTTCGGGTTAAAATACTCAGAAGATTTGAGTGTTCGTTTGGTCAATATGACTCAATAAACCTCATCTTGGTTGATGCAAAGGTAGCCAAACCTGTTCTACGAACTAATATTCTAATATTATACGACCTATTAGTTTGTTTTGTCCGTGATTAATAATCTTAGAGCTTGTGTTTGACGGGAGAAAAAATACATGCTGTTATAGAGGGAGGCAGATTTTCGAGTTTGTCCCTGGACATGTATATGTGGTGATTATGTGGCGAATACGTGGCGAAAACGTGTGTTTCTATTGATTTGGTTTTATATGTTAGACATGTGGCATATTCTTAAGTTTTTATTGGTTGATTTAATAAGTTAATGCCAAATTTAATTTTAATGAAAAAATGGAAATTTGCTTTTTTTTTGTATTATTTTGATAGGAGTGACTTTGCCTACGTGTCTAAAGTTGTAGTGGTCAATTTCGAATTTGCCCTAGACATGTATATGTCGATTATGTGGCGAATACGTGTGTTTCTATTGGTTTGGTTTTATATGTTAGACATGTGGCATATTCTTACGTTTCTATTGGTTGATTTAATAAGTTAATGCCAAATTTAATTTGTATGAAAAAAATGGAAATTTGCTTTTTTTTGTATTATTTTGATAGATAATTATGTAAGATTAACATTTCTGATATATTTTATTTTCATGTATTTTCCATATATATAACTAACGTTTTGATTCTGTTAGATAATTACGTAAAATACACGTTTATGGATTATTTTTTTAATTTGAATTCTTGTATGTATATTAAAACAAAAACATGTATTAAGAAGAAAAATATGAAGACACCAGAAACAAAAGATTGATGAGACACATGTAGAGGTAGGTGATTGGTTAGAAAACAATAGGGACATAGATGCGGCGTAGACTTCCATAGTAGCCGATCTTCGGTTTTGTAGTTCTTTTTTGAAACTTCAGGCTTTAGTTTCCATGAAAAGGAACTTTGGCTTGAAAAGTTTGATCGAACTCATAATTTATTGGACTAAGCATAAATTGTTACTATATAACTCTATTTTTTTTCTTGTCGCGCGACAATAATTTTAAGAATAATTGGCGATTAGAGGTGGTGGAGTTTCGAGCTTCGTCGTGATCTTATCTTTCAAGATCAAACTCATGCATGTTCTTCCGACATTGACTATTTTCTGTGTGGATAAAATCCTCAAAGAAAACGCCCTTGACATGGTAATTGTAGTTTGTTGGTGTCAAGAATAGCATGGATCTGTTCATGAGGCTTATGAAGTAGCATGTGACTAATAAGTTTGTAAGATCATTAATGACATGACTCATAAGCTGGCAGGAACAGAAAAAAAATGATAGGATGAACTGGCAGAGTAAACAAAGACTTGGAATCATCCAGCAGTTTTGCCGTTGAGGAGCTAAGAGGAGTATAAAGAGTCATTGGAGGGAAAAAATAATTGGAGAGTGATACGTGCAATGCTGGAAATGCATGCTGGAAATAAGTGCTTCTTACTTAGTATATATCCATAGTTTTCATCAACTTGATTGGTCAATTTCAAAAGACGTTCTTGCTCCAATTTTGGTTTGGCAAACCAAACCGTGAAAGTGGCTTACAGATTTGTGGCCAACCAAAAGAGTTTGATGTAAGGTTAGATCATTCACCATTGTTGTCTTAGCGCTTTTGTTATTAATAGGAATATTTGTTAAAAACATTCATAGCCCACCCAAAGCGTGGGTCCGATACCTAGAGTTATAAGCTTAGATATGATAATGTTAACAAAATTTCTCAAATATAGAAATGTAGAGTTCTCATATCCAAAAAAGTTAAATATTACATACTATATAACTTTTTCTCCGATAGTGGTTCGGCGGTATTATTTTTTCTATATCTTCGTGTATTTTTTTATCTTAATCAGAATTTTTTTTTCTAAACCTTATATTAACTCAACCTCTAATGCATAGTTTTGGAGGTTCGGGTAAAACTTACATATTGAGGGTCTTACGCAAGTTTAAGCTTCACTATTTATTTCGATTCATAACAAGAAATTCAATCACTTAAGGGCTGCAACATTGTCTAATTACATAATATGAAGGGAATGAGTTTGATTTTCAGAAATATGCAATGTGAGATCCTAAAGAATCGTCGGAAAGTGATCAGGTTGAACCATCAGGAAGTTAATCGCCAAGGTGAAGATATAATCATCGATGTAAGTTTTTCTAATCCCAATCTATTTGAGAGCATTTGGGTTCACTCTTTTTTTTTTTTTCTATATTTCACTCAAAAATTCAAAAGTTTCGAAAGATTTAATTTGGAATCATCCTCCGCACTGGTGAGAGGCAATGACCAACTACTCAACAGCTTTGACATATTTCACTTTGACTCATCCTCGACACTGGTGAGTTACTCGCGATATTTGTGCTTTTACCGGTTATTTTTGGTGGTGGTAAAGAGCAAACTGTTTTGCCTGCTCTTAATTCATCATATTTTTAGAAGAGTTGCAAGTTTTTGAAGCTTACGAGAAACATGTGTCTGTTTGGAAATAAGAATACTACAATATTTAGGAGCTTGCGACATTTGCAAGTGGATATTCGATATTGGTGATGGAAAAATCAATGAACGTAATAGAGGAGATGTAGACATTGAGATCCTTGAAGATTTGTTTATTCTTGATTGTGATATGCCCATTGAAGCAATAATCAAGTCAGTTTATGGAATTTTTTTTTTTTCAAAAGGAATATTCCATTATTTTTGCAACAGAGGGTTATATTTGAGTCCAACAAACAAAGATGTTGATATGATCAACGAGTTTATGTTTTCTCATAATCGAGAATGTATCGTTTTGATATTAACCAATGTTTTCTAAACCTGGACCGGCGATCAGACCGACGGTTGGATCGGCGATCAGATCGACGGTTGGATCAGGGTAAACTGCGAAGTAGAAGCAATGCCGGGTTAGGTTGACCATAAAACTCAAGAATAGTTAAACCGTTTAAAGAACCCGGTTTGACTGCTAAAATTAGGGAACCAGGTTGGACTGCAAAATTCGGGAATCGGGTTAGACTGTTAAATGTAGTCGTCCATGCTTAAGAAAATAACAAAATTGGAAGCAGAGCAAATAGGGTTGAAAACAGAGTTAGAAGAAAGAGAAACAGAGGCCTTCTACCCCTCACTTAAAACATGCCATCGAGTGAGTATGTCGTGATTCGAAACAGCATCTAGCGAACAGAGTCGGTCTGCTACTTCTTTACGAATGAGGCTGATAAGGTCATTGGATGAGTGGTACTGGCGTTGATGATGTCTTCCATTGCGTTCCCGCCATATGTGGTAGATCGTGGCTTGAAATGTGAGTTTGGCAAGGACTAGGTCAGATGCTTTCAGACGGTTACAACACAAGGCTGAGAGAGTTATATTCCAGTCTGGATTCGTGCGTTTCAGAAGCTTAGCTGTTAGTGAGTTTCAGATTGTGAAAGAGAATAGACAAGCGAAAAAGAGGTGTCTTGTCTCATTCCTTTCACCACAGAGCGTACATGCTAGGTTTTGTCCCAAAAATTGAATTTTGTCACCAGTGGAGAGACGGTTCATGATTGCTAGCCATGTAATGAATGCATGTCGAGGTATCAATTGGTGAAACCATGTGGTTTGGTACCACATGACTGTCTGATTTAGGACTCGAATTTGATTTCATGTCGCCTTTGAGGAGATAATTGTTTTGAAAACACTTTCTCCGTGATTCTAGAGAGAGGTATATGGACCTGCGTTTGCAGCTGGGATTGGTAGGAGAGAGATGTGACTCAGCACTTCTCGAATCTGAGGGTCTCGACATCTTCGAAAATGCCACCTTTGCTCAACGATGACCTCCAAAACAGTACCTGATTTCACCTATTTTCTGATGAAGTTTTTGACAAGCTCTTTAAGCTTAAGGAGTTTTTTTTTTCGCTTTTTTATTTTATGTGATTGAGTAAATCAAAAGAACTTACTTACGAATACAACGAGACTGGATGATTGTTAATTTAATCTTTTTATTGTTAAGTTAGTTGATTAATGTTTTTTTCAACTAATTTGTCGAACAACACTTACGAACAAAATTAACAAATCAACATCTCTATATAAGAGACAACCTAAGTTACATCAAGATCAAGTTGAATAACAAATTCCTTTTCTTTTTCGATTTCATCTTATTCGTTTGTTATACAACTAACATTCTCTTGCCTTCTCAAATACACTACATTGTCATTATTGCTATAACTCAGATACGAAATTTAAGGCAACTAAAATGACATTCCCCTCTTCGGGAACTGCTGTACACGACCCGAGTTCACTCTCGGGGAGTGACCAGGATTATATCCGAAGGTGTTTTGAAAGTCAAAACCTTCAAATCAAAAAAATTAACTCTCAGATTCATCGAGCTATGAGTTCAACCCCTGAGATTGACCTGTTAATCGAACAAACACGGCGAACACCGTTCACCGATTGAATCGCAAACGCCTATATAAGAGATAACAGAAGGATCCGATTCCCTGAATATAATGGAACTACGGATCCAAGAGCTTACCTAAAAGCCTTCTGATTAACCATAACCCGTGCTCATTTAACTGATGAGGAAAGAGAAGCGGCACATTGTCGTTTCTTCGCTGAGAACCTCACCGGATCAGCACTCGAATGGTTCTCGAGCCTTGAAGGAAACTCAATCGATAGCTTCGAACAGCTCATTAAAGCTTTCCTAAAATAGTACTCGATTTTTATACAATCCGAAGCCTCAGAAGTAGACCTTTGGGAAATTACCCAAGTAAAGGGTCAATCGCTAAGAGCTTACATAGATAAGTTCAAAGCAACCAGAGCTAAAATTCCTGTGATAAACCACAAAATCGCAATCAAAGCCTTAGAAAAAGGGCTCTGGTATAGGTCAAGGTTCTATGAAGAACTAGCACTTAACCCTCCAGAGACCTTAGATGATGCTCTCCATCGAGCTTCTCGCTTTATTGCCTTGGAAGAGCATATGGCCGCTAAAGAAGGAAAGGTTCCAGCACAAGTTAATCCCCAAATTCCCAAAAACCAAGGGAAGAAACAAGGGTCTCGAGAAAATCAAACCCAAGGAGAACATGCTTGTGCGGTAACAGATACCCCAGTTGATCAGGGACCTGGTGAGGTTACTCCAAACCAAGGTACCTCAGGAAACCAAAGAAATCCGAAATTTCGACCATCTGACGGAAGCAAATATTGCAGTCATCATGAAAAAACAGGCCATTCTACTGAGGAATAGAGACTAGCCGGTTGATCGGTGCGGTCTTTCTCGGAGAAAGGGACTTTGGTGTTCAAACCGTAGACGGAGCTAGAGGAAGCCCAGACAATGGCGGGTTGGGGATTAGCGGATTTGCAGACCTCAAGGAGATTAACGAATCCGGCGATGTTACTGTGGACGTAGGAGCTTGGGTTGTCCATGGCGTACCGGACGCCGGCTTGAGCGGCGAGATGCATAACGTGGGTGAAAGGGACGACCTCGAAGAGCTTCTTGAGGAGAGCAGCGTCGTTGATGTCTCCTTCCACGACGAACACTCCGGTTCGGTCCAAAAGGGCTTGCCTTGCTCTCTTTAGCGACGGATCGTAGTAATCGTTGAAGTTATCAAGTCCCAGAACGCCGTCTCCGCGTCGCTTGAGGGCGGAGGAGACATGGGTGCCGACGAAACCGGCGGCTCCGGTGACGAGGACGGAGAAACCGTGGCGGGTGCGGACTCGGGCGGAGGATCTGACCCGTTTCTCCCAGGCGGGTCCACCCCAAGTGTAGGTGCGAAGGGAGCGGCGAGAAGGATCGGGAATGGAGGAGGGAGATCGGTAGAAGAAGATGAAGATGAAACCCACCAACACGAGCGACCAAAAGGCCACCTTTGCCACGGAGGATTGCCACCGCGTACGGTGGAAGTAGGGCTTGAATTTGCCTGGAGTGGAAGGAATGTCATCGAGATGCTTCATCGATTTAATATTTACCTCTCTCAAGATCTAAACAGAATCTTCTTCTTCTTCTTTGAGGTTTCTTTCTTGGAGACGATTGGTTTGTTTGGTGAGAGTTTATAGGCACTCTGTATACAAAGGGAAGATCAAGAATTTCAAGAATTTGTTTTTCTATTTTTGGCCTCTTTTTTAATTTTCTCGGGAAACAAGTATAGTATATGATCATCATGTATCTCTATCTACTTAACACCCAATTCACGCGCAGAAGAAGATGATGGTCAAAGGGGAATGAGAGAGAGTCCAACAAACTCTTTCTTTATTCAAGTGATGAGATAGACTCCATCTTCTTCTTCTATTCTTACTTCCATCATTTCTTTCTTTCATCATTATATTATACTTAGGAGATTAAATATGGGGAGATTGGCCGTTGCTACTATAATTATCTTATGGTTCATCAATTATCGAATCAACAATCAATATTTCATTCATCAAGTCCGATGCACTAATAAAAAATGATAATACTTGTTTCGATGCAGCCCAAGATTTGTCACGTGGAACTCTAACGGTAGATAATTTAACTTGATAAGTATTATAATACCAAGGCACATTTACCCATGGGGGTACAAAAGCTAGGAAAGAGTAATTCTTCAAGGAAAATTATACTACTATTAAGCTCAATTTCATTTATTGTACTAAATTGATTTATTGTGTGACTACTGAACCAAGTCCGGCCCAAATGCCATGTGAAAAACGACACTAACACAAAAACACACCGTAGATAATTGTCTTCATGATCAGAAGAGAGAGCTTAACAAAGGTCCTTGGCGGCTGCAACAACTGCCTCAACGGTCAGTCCAAATTTCTTGTAGAGCACATCGGCTGGTGCACTTGCTCCAAAGCTGTCTACACCGATTGCTTTTCCTTTCGACCCAACCATCTTCTCCCACCCAAACGTCGATCCTGCTTCGATGCTTACTCTTGCTGAAACCTCTGATGGTAACACACTTTCTTTGTACTCTTGGCTTTGCTCATCAAACAGCTCCCAACTCACCAGAGACACTACTCTCACTGCTTTTCCTTCTTCTCTCAGCTTCTCTCCCGCCTTTGCAGCTATCTCTGGCTCTGACCCTGTCCCCATCAGGATTACGTATGGTTTATTACCTCTGGAGTTGTCCGAGATTACATATCCTCCCTTCTCCACTCCCTCAATCGAAGTTCCAGGTAAATGGGGAAGCTTTTGTCTCGACAGAGCCAGGATCGAAGGCCTCTTTCTGTTCTCTACAGCAACTTTGTATGCCCCTGCAGTTTCAGTTCCATCGGCTGGCCTCAACATCAAGATGTTGGGCATGGCCCGGAAGCTAGCAATATGTTCAATAGGCTGGTGGGTCGGTCCATCTTCTCCAAGACCGATTGAATCATGGGCCATTACGTAGATAACCCCGGCCTGAGATAGCGCAGAGAGCCTGATGGCAGCTCTCATGTAGTCTGTGAAGACAAAGAATGTAGCGCAGTAGGGAATAAGCCCCGGACTGTGACAGGTTATGCCATTGCAGATAGCTCCCATGCTGTGTTCCCTGACACCAAACCTTAAGTTTCGCTCTTCAGGTGCGTTCTTTTGGAAGTCCCCAAACATTTTGAGCAAAGTCATGTTAGATGATGCAAGGTCGGCACTCCCACCGAGGAACCCAGGAAGAACCTTTGCAAGGGGCATTAAGACATTGTTGGGAGAGGTTTCTTGTTGCATCTGCAGGACTCTCAGGCGTGTAAGTCTGAAAAAAGGAATACAAAACCATATTAATCATAACAAAGAGATTTTTAACAACAAATTGCATTCTTTACATGTGTACGGAAAGATGGAATCTTTATCATTTGTTTTTCACAATTGAAGAAAATAGATAGTTCTGTTCCTCATTTCACTTGATCTTTCATTTTTCTAAGCATGGTTTCCTAGATAAAAAGAAGTTTCAGGCTTACCGGCAATGATTTTTCCCAGCCATTAGGTAAGTTAACAGTAACTATGGATTTCAGTTCTACAGCTTCTTGTGGGTACTTCTTTTCATAGTCAGCAAACTTAGCATTCCATTCTGATTCAAGAGCAGCTCCTTGAGGGGTATGACGACTCCAGTGGCTGTGGAAAGCAAAATGGTGCCATTAACATCATACTTACTTGGGTACATTACAACATACTCAATCAAGGCCACTAACCTCTTGACATCTTCAGGAACATGGAAAGGCCCATATGGCCATCCAAGATTCTTTCTGGTAGCATCAACTTCCTTTTCACCCAATGCACTCCCGTGCACACTGTACGAATTTGACTTGTTTGGTGATCCATAACCAATGGTTGTAGTTATCTGTCCATTTCAAGAAACCAACCGTAAATCACCATTATCCTTGAATAATGAAAGAGTATAAGAGCACATCAGCAATCCAATTTTCAATGTAAAGTAGAGATGGAATTGAACACATTATCTTTCTGTAATAACAAAGGCCATAACCAAGCCACGACAAGCGTGTCACAGTAGAATAGAGGATTAACTCGGAGTAAGAAGAGCATGGGTCACCTTGATCAAAGTGGGTTTGTCTTTAACAGCCTTAGCTTCCTTAATGGCAGCACGGATTTCATCATAACCAGTGTTTCCATTCTTCACCCATATGACATGCCACCCAAGACCCTCAAAACGTGTTTCCACATTCTCGGTAAAGGCTATCTCTGTATCACCATCAATCGAAATGTGGTTGTCGTCATAAAAGGCTATGAGTTTCCCCAGTCCCCAGTGCCCCGCAAGAGAACAAGCTTCATTCGTGATTCCTTCCATCTGACATCCATCACCAAGAATAGCATACCTAACCAAAAACTGAAGTCAGCACAATACGCTACCTCACCAGACTAGAAAAGGCAACAATGAGCATATAGTTAGCTATACGTGTAATGGTCGACGATTTCATTGTCTGGTTTGTTGAACCTTGCAGCCAAGTGCTTCTCCGCAAGTGCCAAACCAACAGCATTTGCAATTCCCTGGCCAAGAGGACCTATACAAAGAAAGATCTTATTAGCTGTTGGACTTTACAAGAATAAAAATTGATTGAAGATATGTTGAAAGGCAAGAGAATAAAACCAGTGGTGACTTCAACACCAGGAGTCTCAAAATTCTCAGGGTGTCCAGGAGTCCTACTTCCCCACTGACGGAAGTTGTTCAAGTCTTGTTCCTAAATTCGACCAAAATAAGCTAATAAGCCCTAGAAAGCTATATTAGATTGAAATACTCATCGCCTGTTGTGATCTAGTTCCGTATTCCTAACAAATCAGATCCAGAAGCAATCCGATGAAAATGATAAAACCAAAAAAAGCCAATTACCCTGACGCTATCGTAGCCAGCGAGGTGAAGCAAGGCGTACTGGAGCATGCAACCATGACCGGCAGACAAAATGAAACGATCGCGATTAAACCAGTAAGGATTCTTTGGGTTGTAATTGATCACTTCGTCGAACAATATATGACCCATTGGAGCACATCCCATAGGCAGACCCGGGTGACCCGATTTGGCTTTCTCCACCGCATCGATCGCCAGAAACCTGATCGTATTCACCGATTTATCCACCAGTTCCACGTCCGTCGCGGCGGAGGCACGCACAGAAGCGCGAATCGGAAGGCGGCGGAGCGTATTAGCGGAGGCTCTGAGGCCGGAAAAGGAAGGAGAAGACAGGCGTACATGGTGGTGATCTGTAGAGCACCGTCGCGGAGAAGGCCGAGCAAGGAAAGCCTGTGACAAAGTCAGCGATGAAGAAGCAGACGCCATTTTCGCCGGTGCAGAGTTTTTTTTGGTGTGAGAGGTTTTGGTGTTTTTAAATAATTCATTTTTTGCATCGAATAGTGAACTCGGTTCCTGGTGACCGTCGGATTAATCCACGAGGCCAAATGACGGTCGTCAGATCTGGCGATGTTGACTGTTGAATCGCTCAGGCGAATATTGTTACACTCAATGACGTCATGGAGCGGATCCGAGTCAATTCGGTTTTGGTGCAACAACCCCCCTTTGTAATGTACTTGGGCCCAAAAGCCCAATTTCAAAAGTCCAATTCACTAGTACGCTTACTCCAATTATGAGCAAAATTGTAACGACATTAGGTGGTTTTTGGCTTTAGGAACTTTAAAATTTCAGATTTATGTGTGTGTATATACTTTGGATCAAAAGTGAATGCGTTTATGATCTCTGAAACCTCTACATTTGTCCTAAACACAAAAATACGACAAAAATACGACGACGTATTCATCTCAAGCTTGATCCAATGAGTAATGATAAGTCCTCCACTCCACTCCATACATATACGCTATCCCGATAAAACATACTCATGTATCACAAATTTAGGATTGTTATGTATTATAAAATGGGAACACATATACATGCATCAGAAGTTTTCTAATATTGTTGAGAATAATAAGAGCTTTAAAATTTGTATGGTTTTCTTATAATTAACTAAAACCTCTATGATCATTTTATTTTACACCATTTTGATTCACTATGTTCATTAGGGGTGGGCATTCAGATCTTTGGTCGGATTCGGTACTGGTTTTTTGTATTTTCATATTTTCAGATTGAGACTTACTAATACCATTCGAGTATATTTCTATATCGGATCGGAATCGGTTCGGATCTTTTCGGGTTCAGGATGGATTTGCTACTAATTTTGAGATCCAAAATTCATCCGAAGTCTTATCTGATTCGATTCAGATCCGGTTTTTTTCGAAACCAAACAGAAGTATAAGGCCATTAATGACATTAAGAATAAAGCTTAAATATAAAAAGAAGACTTAAATTCAAATATAAGACCAAAGTAAAAAAAATGAGTTTTATCCATTTAATAAGGTTCAAACTTTAAACATTGGTAAGTAAAATTTGGAAATGATTTTACTTACATTGATAGATGTACATTATTTTTATATACTTAGTTTCTTCGGTTATTACTTCGTTTATCGGATTTATCCGAAACCGAACTAAAATACAAAGTAAAACAAATTAAAAATCATTCGGTTATGTACTAATAACCAATATAGATCTAAACTGCTTAATTTCAGTCGGGTTTAGGTTCGGATTTCGGATTCGGTTAATTTGGCCACCCCTAATATTCATTAATCTCTCCATTGGTTTGGTAGTTCTAAGCTAAACGAAAAACATTGCAGTTTATTACTTAATTCAATCAATTAGTAGATATATTTTTTCAATTGGAAATTTGGAGGCCAAACTTGCACATGATCAAGCCCTAACTTTTATGAACTCCTTATGATTAAATTAAGGAATATACAATCGATATCATTATTCAACAATGCATACAATGTCAATATAAAGTCTTAGCACACAATTACACATCATTTCTATTTTACTATAATATAAGAAATTATAAAAGCAATAGAATCTTGGATCGATCGAATCCATGTTCGACCATGCATCTCTCTATGAAATTAAACTAGGGTTGGAAATAACAGAGGGAAGAGGGGTCAGACATAGAAGCTCCAAGTTGAGAGTGAGGCTGAAGAAGCCTGACCTGCCGTTTCAAGAACTTAGTGTAACGGATTGCTTCGTCTAGCATGGAAGCTGTGTCCATCTTTCCACCGCCGGGAACTATCCTCTTCAATATCCGGATCTTCTCACTTATCCTCTCCCTGCGCCGCCTAGCAACCACCGTTTGAGGGTCATCGCTTACCCTCACGTTCCGGCGGTTCGGCTTAGGGACGCTGGCTGGATCGATGTCTATTGGTTGCATGGCTGCGATCATGTATTGCATCTCCTTCATCGCATCCATCTCTTCCTCGTCTTCTTCTTCTCCTTCTCCTTCTTCTTGTTGATCTCCTAGTGTCGGCGGGTGAATTAGGGCTTCTGGAGGTGGATCTATCATGAAATGAGAATCATGGTGGATCATGGGATGTTCTTGTGTGATAAGATCATTAGGGTTGTTCCAATTCGTGAAGAGATGATGATGAGGTTCCATCATGATTATTGGATCTCTATGGCTTGATCTGCTTTTAGACTTTGAGGTTTTGGAGAGGAGACGCACTCACATTCTTTATATACATACCAACACCTTTTTCATCTTTCCTTATTACCGCGAGAGAAATATACTTGCATGTATTTACTGGTTTCCTAGACTTGGGTTAATTTACCTTATTTTCATTTGTATCATCTCATTGTACCAATGCGTATACTACCCAGTATCGTATTGTCATGTCTTATATTTTTTCTTGATTTATATATATTGTGTATAATTAATAATTTAACCACTATCATATTTTTATATGACTGAATTAACTATACATATATATTATATATGGTGAATGTGCTTTAGCTAATAATTTTAAATTTTGCATCATATTTTGTCAGAAAAAAGACTCTCTTTCTTGTCAATATGATTGCTTTTTTTATCATCAACTAGCACCAAGATCTGTGGAAACAGACAATAATAAAAATAAAATAAAAAGGTTCTTACATGCATAAATATGAATAAGTAGTTTATCTTATGAAAGAATGATAACTAAA
The DNA here is from genome assembly GCA_963576765.1 of Draba incana. NCBI lineage: Eukaryota > Viridiplantae > Streptophyta > Magnoliopsida > Brassicales > Brassicaceae > Draba > Draba incana. The sequence goes on from OY755214.1 coordinate 255,498, forward strand.
CTTTTAATAAACACTTAATTCTATTTTTTTTTTTTTTTTTGAAGTATTAGTTTTGTTAAATAATTTCTATATGTATAATACAATTTTAAAATAATTCTTAGAACTTATAACTAGTTAGTAGCTAAATCTCCCGTACATGTGATTTGGCAAAGGAAAATGTAATGAGATCATTAAAGCTAAGTGTTGCAGCAAATATATATATATATATATATATATATATATATATATATATATATTTCCGTTTAAAGAATCAATATATTTCTACCATTTCCGCTAACTTAATTCATGGACTCATTTGTGCTAGTTTATATAAAACCTTGTAATAACCATTTAAATTTGTATACGTACGTACGGAGCAATACAAGAAACACATATAAAGCAAAATCCTATAGTCCACAAAAGATAGAAGAAATAGTGTGTGGTCAAAATCATGGTTACTCAAAAAGCAAGATCAAGACCAAAGGATTAATTTTCTAGGGTTTTTCCTAAGGACGATGAAGGAGGGAGACTTTACGAAATTAGGGCAAAAAAGGAGCGTTGCACTTTGGCAAAGATATCATTGCCATATGGAAGCATAAGTCGCTCTTGTAATAGTTACTCAACACATGTCTCCATTTCTAGTGCTCATTCTTTTGACCTAATTTTCTCATCTCTCTCCTCTTTTGACAAAACCTATACACCAAAATAGGCAATTTACATCATTGTTCTTCTTTTTCTTGTCTTTCTCTTAAACCCCACGGTTTCTCCAACATTTTCTTACAAACTCCCTTCAACGGTCTTGATTTGATCTTGGGAAATATGAGCTGCATACGATCAATGACTTCTTCAACGTTTTAAGGTGGTTTATTTGACGATTTACGGGATCTCCACCTCCCCATAACTCATTACACGAAGTGGGGACGGCTTCATCGACATTAAGGTATTGTCCATGATTTAAATTCTCAATTGGATAAGTAAACATATATAAATCACCACTAAAACTTATTACTAAATTATCTTAATTAAGATGCCGTGTTCTTGTCATTTTCCACACGAAATTTCTATATTTACATTCATTTGATAGGTATAAAACCGATCAATCTAGGAAGATAAGATTTCAAAAACGAGATACCTATGCACTTCTTCTTTTCACATTGAAATAGCTTTATTTGTTGAAGACAAACTACCCCGTTCCATGCAATATTCATACTTGTTATAAATCCATCAACTATATTACTATGCAACGACAATTTATTAAAGCTCTTTTACTCTCGTCCTTTTACTTCCACAACAAAAGTACGTACGTAGTGATGTCAAGAAAAGTTCTTAAAGAATAAAATATTGAATACTCAGAATTAGTTGAACCAAAACAAGAAGGATTATCATGACATTTTTTTTGTGTGTTGAAAACATTAAGTTTGTACCATTTTTTGGTTGATTAGTAGTTGGAATATTTTATGGTTTATTTGCTAGATAACCAACATTTTTAACAAAATTGGCGCAAAAACATTATAAAAAAATGGCGTAAATCATAATACTAGACAATAAGAGACTTGTATAATATTCTTTGCAACAGTTATAAGTTCTACTTTATAGATTGCAGACACAATTTGCACTTGTCACAAGAACAACGAGAAAGAGAAAGATGTTTTCATAATTGTGGAGACCCAAAATGAAATCAGTTCCTAAGGTACAAATTCCCAATCAGGATTCATTCAACATTCGACACCGCGTAACAATCTTCTTGAACTCATCCAAGCTTAGCTGAAACCCAAAATTAAAGAAGATCCCAATGTTTAGCATTAATAAATATTGTGTTTGTAATAAAAGGTTAATAACCTCAACTTAGCACCCACCTTTCCGTCGTTATCCATGTCGAAGCAACGAATCATGTCTTGTAATTCCTCGTCTATCCATGTGAAATCATGCACTGTGGCCATTTTCGCCACATCTCTCAGAGTAATGAAACCTTTTCCTGCTTCTGCATTTACAAAAACCATTCAAACTCAAAAGATAGCAATATTGGCACGAGATTGAATTGTTTTAAATCAAGAGATATATATTACCATCAAATTGGTAGAAGTATAAGATCAATTCATCCTCTGTCATTTGCATCCGACTCATCAACTCCTAGAAATGAGACAAACACTGTAGGGGTCAAATCTCCCCTAGAAGAATCGATAGGCCTAAAACGACGTCGTATTCGCCAAATCGGCCCAACGGTCAAAGTCCAGAAGACAGAGACCCATTAACGGCCCATCACTGTTTGTCTCAATCGGATTGTATATCTATAAATAAGCATGTCCCCCCCTCATTTGAGGGAATCCGGAATTTCTAAGTGATAATAAGACAAAACTTAGCTCTGATCTTGATGAATAAGAACCCTAATTAATTCGCAATCTTCTCTAAGTGTTTGAAACCCTAAAGAAGCTCTAATTCGAAGAATCTTCACAAATTCTATTGTGCAATAATTCCAGCTCGCACAATTTGGCGCTAGAAGGAGGGGGCTACTCGCACACTAGCTTCATACACGAAACAAACACTTAGATGAATTCGCAAGATGTCAATAACGAACTCGCAAACTCCTGCGACCGACTCGGCCGACCGGAAGGAGCCAACTGTGGATGGGCAAACGAACGCAAACATCCAGTTCGCTTCGGAGGAGGAGCTCGACTCGTCGCCTGGCAGCTCGCCTCGACGCCTGGCAGTTGGCATCGTCGACAGGCCCCTCGCCTCGACGCCTGGCAGTTTGCATCGTCGACAGGCTCCTCGCCTCGTCGCCTGGCAGCTCGCCTCGACGCCTGGCAGTTGGCATCGTCGACAGGCTCCTCGTCTCGTCGCCTGGCAGCTTGCCTCGACGCCTGGCAGTTTGCATCGTCGACAGGCATCTCCCCTCGTCGCATGGCACTTCTCGCCTCGCAGTCTAGAAGCTCGCCTCGTCGACTTTCTCCTCGCCTAGCTATCTACTTGGATGTTTGCTGGAGTTTTCAAACCGGCTCGCCGCTAAGCGTACTCGGTCGGCTCGTCGTTATCTTCAACAACGTTGCCTATCGGCTCGTCGGTTGTGTGCCTCAAGTCATTATCAACCTTCTCGCTCAGCTCGAGCTCGCATGTCCACAGTCAGTCAGCTCGCAGAGAGAATTGATCTTGACAAACCTAGGCAGCTCGCCGGAGTTCGCAGAGAGAAGCAACGAACACCGGCTCGACCAACTCGCTAGAAGAATGATTTCCATTTTGACCATCTCGCCGAGTCGAAACAATCAGCTCGCTGCGATGCGAGCTGATTTTTCTCCAGCAGTTAGAAAATTGAGTCAGCTTTCCAACGCCGTTTGATTCATATCATTTGGAGTTGTGGTTGGAGAGATGTCACTCTGACTTATAGTGTCAATCCAAACGAGCTCGCGGTCTCGTCGCTCTCTTCATCAAACGAGCTCGCAGCCTCGTCGCTCTTCGCCAAATGAGCTCGCGGCCTTGTCGCTCTATCCATCTAATGAGCTCGCGGCCTCGTCGCTCTCTTCGCCAAATGAGCTCGCGGCCTCGCCGTTCTCTCCATCAAATAAGATCGCGGCCTCGTCGCTCTCTCAATCAGTTAAGCTCGCGAACTCCCCGCTCTCTCCATCTAATAAGCTCGCGGCCTCGTCGCTCTCTCCGCCAACTGAGCTCGCGGCCTCGTCGCTCTATCCGCCAGTTGAGCTCGCGGCCTCGCCGCTCTCTCCATTTAATGAGCTCGCGGCCTCGTCGCTCTCTCTATCAAATGAGCTCGCAGCCTCGTCGCTCTTCGCCAAATGAGCTCGCGGCCTCGTCGCTCTATCCATCTAATGAGCTCGCGGCCTCGTCGCTCTCTTCGCCAAATGAGCTCGCGGCCTCGCCGTTCTCTCCATCAAATAAGCTCGCAGCCTCGTCGCTCTCTCAATCAGTTAAGCTCGCGAACTCGCCGCTCTCTCCATCTAATGAGCTCGCGGCCTCGTCGCTCTCTCCGCCAACTGAGCTCGCGGCCTCGTCGCTCTATTCGCCAGTTGAGCTCGCGGCCTCGCCGCTCTCTCCATTTAATGAGCTCGCGGCCTCGTCGCTCTCTCCATCAAATGAGCTCGCGGCCTCATCGCTCTCTCCATCAAATGAGCTCGCGGCCTCGCCGCTCTCTCTTCATTAAATGAGCTCGCGGCCTCGCCGCTCTCTTCGCCAAATGAGCTCGCGGCCTCGTCGCTCTCTCCGCCAACTGAGCTCGCGGCCTCGTCGCTCTATCCGCCAGTTGAGCTGGCGGCCTCGCCGCTCTCTCCATTTAATGAGCTCGCGGCCTCGTCGCTCTCTCCATCAAATGAGCTCGCGGCCTCGTCGCTCTCTCCATCATATGAGCTCGCGGTCTCGCCGCTCTCTCTTCATTAAATGAGCTCGCGGCCTCGCCGCTCTCTCTTCATGAAATTAGCTCGCGGCCTCGCAGCATCTCGCCGACCACGATCCCTACTCGAGGTAATAAGAACTACGAATGGCTTGATCCCTTTCGAGGGTACGTAGACAAGCCTTTTCATAAGGCACTCATAAGCGCAGCTATAAAATCTATACTCTTTTATTATCGAATTTAACGCTTGAACTAAGGGTCGACTCGATCCCTTCATAGTGTACGTAAGCAGGTCATTTTCTGACGAGTTCAGTTGCTTCCTCAAAAAGGGGGGGAATAGGTACGTATATCCATACTCCCAAGCACGATGTGTAGTAAGTTAGGATCTTAACGATAAAAATTTATTACACTTAAATCGATTCGCAAACGACATAATTGTCTAAACGCGACAGCTCGCAAACGACTTAAATGTCTAAACGCGACAGCTCGCAAACGACTTAACTGTCTACACGCGACTCGATCAATTCGCAAACGACTTAATTGTCTAAACGCGACAGTTGTTACAACTCGATCAGCTCGCTAAACGACTTAACTGTCTACACGCGACCGATCAATTCGCAAACGACTTAAATGTCCAAACGCGAGAGTTGTTACAACTCGATCAGCTCGCTAAACGACTTAATTGTCTACATGCGACTGATCAATTCGCAAACGACTTAAATGTCTACACGCGACTCGTCGTCATTACTAACCATAATGACGATCTAAAACACTTCATCGCGAAGTTAGACCTATACATCCAAAGTGGATAAAGCGCGCTATATAAATTTAGAGTTCATCACTGAAGCGGATGTATTCAGTGGAATACGACCGTAAACCAGGATGTTCATCTCGCGAACCCAGTTATACTTAACACTGGTCGAACTTGGCAAACATAATCTGGTCAGAGATTATTATCGAGTAAGATATTCCTGGGAATATCTATACTCCGAAATTTGCTTTAAATAAACAAACTATAACGGGCCTAGCTGACGAGCTATAACAGGCCTCGCTCAATTCGCAAACGACTTAATTGTCTAAACGCGACAGTTGTTACAACTCGATCAGCTCGCTAAACGACTTAACTGTCTACACGCGACTGATCAATTCGCAAACGACTTAAATGTCTAAACGCGACAGTTGTTACAACTCGATCAGCTCGCTAAATGACTTAACTGTCTAAACGCGACACGATCAATTCGCAAACGACTTAAATGTCTAAACGCGACAGCTCGCAAACGACTTAATTGTCTACACGCGACTCGATCAATTCGCAAACGACTTAATTGTCTAAACGCGACAGTTGTTACAACTCGATCAGCTCGCTAAACGACTTAACTGTCTACACGCGACTGATCAATTCGCAAACGACTTAATTGTCTAAACGCGACAGTTGTTACAACTCGATCAGCTCGCTAAATGACTTAACTGTCTAAACGCGACACGATCAATTCGCAAACGACTTAAATGTCTAGCCAACGACGCAAACGACCCTTACAGGTCTCGCCAAAAGTGGCGAGTCTGAAAACGATAAAGCATGTCGCAATAAATCCAAATTTTTTATATATTTGGGTTCGACCAACGAGGCAGAAAAAATGTCACAGGTTGGATAAAGCCGTCCAGGCATCGAAACAAAAAATAAGTCTTAAACCTAAGCAAAACAAAAGGGAAATTCCTAAAAATCTATTACAAAAGTTTGGATTAGGCGACCAGCTCGCCCTCTTCGACTCCTTTATCCTTGATCTGAGCATCAGCTCCAGCCGAATTCTCCAACTCACCACCTTCCTTTGCAATGACACCACCAGCCGGTGCGGAAGGTCCGGCCGAACTCGCAACATTGCCAGTCCTAGGATCCTTTTCTAGTAAAGTCGGCTCGCGCTGAAGTTTGGTTGCTACAGTTTGGTCGGGATCAACAGTCTTGTGTGTCTCGCTCGACTCGTTGTCGCTCAACTCCTCGCTCGCGCTTCGCAGCCGCATACTAAAGGAGCCGTCGTTAGAGCCAGAAGCTACATTAATACCAACAAACTTAGCACTGATCTCGACTCGCGGAGAAACAACGATATCCGCTACATTAAGGGGGACGACGTAATTCATACCTAATATCTTCTTCAAGTCGACAACCATCGCGTCGAAGATCTCGTCAGCTTTTTCGAGCGATGCCATATTCTCGACTAAAAGAGCACGTTCGGCCTTAGGATCGAAAGGTTCTTCAGTGCTCTCCATGTCGTCAAGGAGCTGGAGGTTGGACTCCGCTTGCACAAGATAGACCATTTTCGTAATCGGCTTCTTCATCAGTTTACGAAACATCTCGTTAGCACGGTCCAACTTGGCTTGAACCTCAGCTGTCGCAGATCGCCTCGCAGACAAAGCAGCCACTTCGAGATCCCTCTCGCGGCTCGCTTTCAGAGCAGATAATTCTGCCTCCAGCTCGGCATTCTTATCCTCGGCCTTGACCTTCTCAAGACCAAATCTTTGAAGATGCATGCCCAAGTCGTCCGAGCTCTTCTTATACGCGTCGCGCTTAGCAGCGAGTGCGCCCATCTTATCCGCAGCTCCTTCCTCTCGGCTTCTTCTTTCTTCCTGGCCTCGTCGATAAAAGCTCGCCTGGACCTCGCCTCTTGGTCGTATGCTATGACCATCCTGTTGCAATGGGCGAGGGCCTGCAAAAGGGTTAAATGAGGATTTAGATAGAATAAAAAAGAGAAAAGAGTGAGGCGAGCGAGGCTGATCAGATAGAATAAACGAGGATTTACCTTTGCCTGGCGAGACGCGAATTCCTTATAGAGCTCGCTCTTTACCAATATTTCCGGGATGGGAATGTTGTCACCAGGGTAAGTAATCTTTGCCATTAAGGCAGCCGCGGCAGACGGGTCGTCGTACAGCTCGGCGGGTTTTCCAGATCGCAGACCTGGAGGAATAGACTGGCCTGGAGACAGAGTCGGGAGCTCGCGACGAGTTTCCTTCTTATCACTAGCTTTACCCTTGCCTTTGTCAACAGCAGAGTGTTTTCGTTTTCGAATCAGCTGTTGTGACTCAACGGACGCGTCCTCAATGGCAATTGGCTGTGAAGGAATAACAGCCAACGTACCACTCGCACCTACAGTTGCCACCTCGTCATTTGTGGCAATTGGAGTACTTTCTTTGTCGACGCTCCGCTCGGACGACTCGACAGTGGATACAATGGCCTTCGGATCGACCATTTTCTTAGTCTTCGCGTCTTTCTGCTTGGCGAGGTCACGGAAAGTAGGCTTTGGCGGCATTGTTTCGAGATCTTCGGACTCGCTTTGATCAAACTTGTCTTCCTCGTCGGTTAAGAAGGACTCGCGAGCTCGAACAACTCTCCGAATATGAAAGTGGCGATTCCAAAGACACTTCCGAGCCTTCAGCTTGTCGAACAAGTCGTCAATTCCGGCAACAGGAGTGAATAGCGGTATGCTAACTGTAAAAACAAGTGAACACAATCAATATAAAACATAAGAAGGGAGCAGTTCGCGCGATAAACATCAAGAAAGTCTACCAAGTGTTCCCCACTTCGCCACCACCCAGTGTTCTTCTTCAGCAGACGCAGCCAAAATCGGTACAAAGAAAAATTTCTTTCGCCAGCTATGGTCTTTGTTTGGGAAGTCGTCTAATATCTTGTACATGGGTCGGCTCGTCAAGTTATACAACCTCTTGCCGCTCGGGTCGGCATGCTTGCGAAACTCAAAGAAATTATGAAGATGACGAACCATGAAGAGCCTGGAGGCGGGCGTTCCTTTCGCCTTGACTTCTTTTCTTAACGACTTCAGCAAGCCCTGATCCAATTCAGGCTTGCAATCTCTCTACTTCTACGAGAAGATTGTACTCCCAAGCACATTCTTCGATCTTTACTCGAGGAAGCGGCTCGGCAGAGCTAAGCGACTCGTCGCAGAGATGTGGAATTTCCACGACTAGCCTCTGCTCATCAATAGCAGAAGCCTAGCCAATTTGCGAAGGACGCGAGGTCTCAACTCCCTCTTGGAAATCAAGTCGTGGAGCTCGCATCGGTGAAGCAATCTCCCTCGTCTCGCGACTTTGCCTTAAGACAGGGGAGGGATAGGAGAACAATTCGGCAAAAGGAGAATGACCTCCAACTCGATACTCTCGACTAACAGGACTCGCCTCCTCGCGACCAGAGGTGCTCGCCTCCTCATGACCACGAAATCGGCCACAACTTGAACTCGCGTCAACAATTGACTCGCTATTCTCCGAGTACACCCAGATCGACCTTTCCTTCTCGGCAAACTCGGCAGACTTAATCGAATTTATTGACATTGTTTTTGGATCGAAAATTGGACGGTTTTCTTCTCAAGAACACGACGGCGGCGATGAAGAACACGGCGGTGGCGAAGTGATGGGACGGCAAAAAACTTAACGAAAACTTGAAAGAAAAATGAGAGAAAAGAGAGAGAGCAAACCTGTTTTCGGAGAAATGAGAATTATGGGAAGTATCTGAGGAGCATTGCTCCTTATAAAGGCATTTATGACGATTCGAGTTTCGGGATGGGCCTTATTTTAATTTAGGCCGAGAATCTGGGCTTAAAGTATCACAGTTTCATAAGAAACCAGACCGACTTGCGATGCCTCAACTTCGTATTAGCTCGAAAGCGCGACTTCAGGAGTTCACTTTCTCAAGACTTCGATTCTCATCGATTACCTTGATCTCGCAGTAGCGATGGAGTTGATCAAGTCGCATCAAAATCAATTCGCGACTTCATCAGATCATCTCGCGACTTCATCTTCCTCAGATCAACTCGCGACTTCATCTTCCTCAGATCAACTCGCGACTTCGTCTTCATCAGATCAACTCGCGACTTCGTCTTCAACAAATCGACTCGCGACTTCATCTTCCTCAGATCAACTCGCGACTTCATCTCGCCACTTCTCAAATTCGAAGTCGACTCGCAGATAACTCGTATCGATCGGCTCGCCGAATTTGGGACTCGACGATAATGGCGACTTGAGCGAGTGTGTAACTTGTGCTCTTTTCCCCTTGGTCTGGTTTTTTCCCACCGGATTTTCTAGACGAGGTTTTTTACTGAGGCTTGTTCACACACTTATACGTCTTCGTCTCGCTGCCTAGCATCGTATCGGCCAGTTTGCCGAGATTAGAAACAATCTCGTCATCTCGCCAAAACCGATTTGTGACTTCACTTCGCCATCTCGCGGTTAATCTCTCGAATCACCTCGCGTCATCAACTCACACCTTCAAAAGCAGCTCGCGTATTACGAGCTCGATCAGCTCGCGACTTCGCTAGATCGAGATCGACTCGCTCATAACGTCACGCTTGGGTCAACTCGCCAAAATTGGGTACAAATCATGTCATCTGGGCTCGGCAGCATCATCGTCAACACGTAAACCGTCCAAACGGAAATCGATTCCTCACTCGAACACCCTTACTTCAACACTTTTATTTATAAAACTGTTGAACTGGGGGGCTAACTGTAGGGGTCAAATCTCCCCTAGAAGAATCGATAGGCCTAAAACGACGTCGTATTCGCCAAACCGGCCCAACGGTCAAAGTCCAGAAGACAGAGGCCCATTAACGGCTCATCACTGTTTGTCTCGACCGGATTGTATCTCTATAAATAAGCATGTTCTCCCCCTCATTTGAGGGGATCCAGAATTTCTAAGTGATAATAAGACAAAACTTAGCTCTGATCTTGATGAATAAGAACCCTAATTAATTCGCAATCTTCTCTAAGTGTTTGAAACCCTAAAGAAGCTCTAATTCGAAGAATCTTCACAAATTCTATTGTGCAATAATTCCAGCTCGCACAAACACCAAAGCACACTCAGGCAAAACTGCTTATTAATGTGAGAAGGGCATAAAACAAACCGGCTTCTTCTTCTTCCATCTTCCTCCTGCCTCTTCATGGTTCCTCTTTTTCTTACTAGGGGTAGCACCAGAGCCTCCTGCAACAGAGTCCTGCAGAGAGAGCGCTATTGCCTGCAGTATTCATCAAATGTGGATTTGGAACAAGAAAACAAAATGGTCATGTCTGAAGTTAGTAACTTGCAACATTACTACTATGTCACCGCATTGCCAATACCTTGTTCAAGTCATCATCACTCGAAGATAGGACTTTTCTCTTTGGTGCAGCAGAGGTCTTCTTCTTTAAATCCAGAGCAAAGATAAGGAACAATCAAACGGCACAAAGATGCATAGACAGAAATTACAAATGCAAAATGGAAGCTTCGTCGATTCTCTATGCATAAACCATCATTCACTACTCCCAGTATCCCATAGAAAAGCAAAAATACCTTTGTTTTACTGGAAACACAAGTTGAATTCTCCAGAAAATCCTCGTCTTCCTCGTCCTCGTCACCATCAGCCTCGCCGGGTCTGTAATCATCGTCGGAATTCCGCTTTCCTCTGAGTTTGCTCGACGGAGATGAACCCAGAAGCGCCGTCGCGGATTTAGAGATGCCTAGAGCTTCCAATCTGGCTTTGTTCTCGGCGATCCTTGAAAACCTCTCCTTCTCGTATTCCGACATCGGTTCATCGGTAACTTGGACCTCCGATTCATCACTCGATTCTCCACTGCTCGCCATTTCCAGGGATTCCTAGGTTTCCACTTTCCCCCAATTTGCAGCTGATTTTTATTTGGGCTTTATCAAGGGCCCATAATGAGATTCACATCGTACTAATAAAAAGCCCAATACATGGCCTCTTAGCCGATTGAGATCTTATTTTTTACTCAAAACTCTCATGTAAAAATATACATACATTTTATCACGCTATGCACAATATTTTTATACTATACTAGAATTTTCTATTTCTTTTACAATTTATTATATTTAGAGATAAATAGTTTGATAAAAATAACTAATATTCTAAAATCGAAAATACTAACTAGCTTAAAATGAATTAGTTTTTTTTTCTTTTATCTAAATTGCGTGAACATGAAAATAATTCTTAACCATTTTGGAATATGATTATTACTATTTGAAAGTATATATGTTTGTTTAAAACTTTTTTTGATTACTATGACTTTTTCTTTGTAACGTTAATAATATGAAACTATTGTTTGAATAGAAAGCTTAGTTATTTAAAATTAAAATACAAAGTACTTGCAAGGTTAAAAAATGCATCTCTTTTTCACACATTGATTTTGCAATTCCTCTTTTATTGTTTCCAACATATTAACTGCAATTACATCACATGAGGAATATTATATCATTTACAAAATAAATTAGCACTTTTATTTTCTCTTCTTGTTATAGTTACATGCAAATTAGCTATTGGGTTAAAATTAATCTTCCAATTTTTAAGCATATACTATTTTCTATAAATATTTATAAGTTGTTTCTTAAAAAAATAGTTTCTCTTATTTTCTTTTGCACTTCAGTTATGTATACTTGTCTTTTTGTTATGGGATAATTAGATTTTATTTGAAGATTTCTATTTACTATGAATTTTCTTTAGATTTAAACTTAATTATTTAAAACTAAAAATACAAAAGGTTACTAATGCATATACACTACAAAAAATCATGTGAGTTGAATCACTTATTTTTAATACTAGCATTGCTTATAAATGATGTAAATGAGTTTTGCATCATTTACAAAAGCGATTTAAAAATTGGTGATGCAAATAATTCTCATCGCTTTGTCAATAATTGATACAAATATGCAAAATATTTACATCATTTTTTATAACCGATGCCAATGTGTATCAATTGCAAAAAATTATGTTAAATATTAATATCAGTTTTCTAATTGATGTTGTAATTATTGGTAACTGATGACTAATATTTAATTTAGAATTAAAATTTAAATACAATAATTAATCAGTTTTAAAATGATTACGAGATTAAAATAGCTAATAACATCTTTCTTCTTAATTGTTTTTTTGATATTTCGATCTAAACATCCCTTTTTTACTTTTGTTTCTCTGTTCTTCTTTTTTGTTTTAATCTAACATTTACTTTTTATAATCATGACAAAAATTTGTTTACAATCATTTTTCTGTTACAACGAAAGAGGAAAAAGATTTAAAAGAGAATTGATTAAGAACTTTGAACTTCAAGTGTTGAGATGGAATTTTAAAATAGCTTCTCTTGTTCTTCTTGATCCTTCTTTAATTCCTTCTATTTTCTTCGTCAATCCAATCCCATTTTCTCTGTTTCAGAAATTCATTTTTCTGTTGAAATTGGCTTCACATGGATGCTGTTACGAACGATCGAAATTTAATAGATGTTTCTACACATCAAAACAAATAAAAGTTTTAAGGAAGAGATCCAATTGAATTGCAAACAAAAGAGAAATGAGAGAATCTAGAAAACCTTTTTTTATAGAAAAAATGGAAACGAATTTATAACTATATTCAAAAAAATCGTGCTATATAACTGCTAGTGATCTAACTCCTATATTTAGGGATTCCACGTGATTTAGTTCAAAGATTTTGTTTCAGAATTTTTTTTTTGTCAACAATTTCAGAATTTAATTTAATCCGAATGTATATGTTAGTTTTTTCAAAAACTATATAAAAGATTTAAGATAATATTTGTTAAATATCTTTCCAAACTGTTATTCCTATTTTTCTTCTTTGATATATTTTATAAATTGTTTTAGGGTAAAAAATCAACCATATAATGACGGGTTTGCAATTTCTTGCTAATTGGGTTAAGGGAATAATGTATAGATAAAAAATAATGGTTAACTGATTGCTTTAGTGTTACTTATATTATGAGTTTAATTTATTAGTTCACGTATAATTTTTAATACCAACTTATAATTTAGTTTTTTTTTATTGATGAAGATGTTAGTTAAGGTAGAAAATTGAGGTTAAAAGAAAAATAGTTATAGGTTATTAGAATAACTTTTTTTAGCATCGGTTTTTAAATGATGTAATTTTTGTATCTTTTTTATAAATGATAGTAACAAAAACTATTTAAAACATCATTTATCTAATTGATGTAAATTCATAATTTAGTATCAATTTTGATGAAGTGATACAAACTAATATCAATTATATCAATTTTATTGAAGTGATGTTAAACTAGTTATTATCAACATCAATTATCATAATTGATGCTAAATCATATATATTTGTTTCATTTATAAATAAGTGATCTAAAATAGTATCATTTAATTTTGTGATACATTTTAAGTGATACAATTCACTTCTTTTTTTGTAGTGATATTATGTGAGACATTAAACTTTGAAATTTCGTGTCATATTGTCCCTATTAATTATTTAATAGTTTAGAACTATTATTTTCTCCTCCTCTTATTAATTTTAACCCAAAAGCTAATTTTCAACGTTATCAATTATTTAATATACATTAAAATTTTCTTAAAATCATAACACAAAATAATATAGAAAATTTCATCTTGTATGGTTTTCAAAATATTAATTGTACTTGGATCACATGATATATATTATATCATATACTTAATAGTTTTTTTTTTTTTTTGACAACCAAAATATACTTAATAGTTAAGGATTGTTATTTTCTCCACTCTTAATAATTACGTTTAAATTTTCCTTTTGGCTTAAAATAAAATTACCACACATAATAATATTTATTTTGTTAAAATTATATTGTTCATTCTGAAATATTTACAATTTGTTTCTTGAAACAAATAGTTTCTCGTATTCTCTTTTTGACTTTTGTATAATTGACATAATCCTCTTTTCGTTATTTTGTTTGATATAGTCTCTTCTTATGAATTTTGATAGTTTCTCATATTCTATTTTCACATTTGTTATGTATAATTACAATAATTGGCTTAAGTATACCTAAATTTAATTTGTTTTCTCTTTATTAGATTTAATAGCTATCAACCTATATTTTGCTTTAGGGAATTAGTCATAGATCAATTGTTTGTTTAATAAATTTTCAAATTCTTTAAATTTATATTAGTATAAACAAATTTATTTAACGTGTCTAATTTTTAATAACTATATATATTAAGTTAAATTTGAGATTTCAAGTTCAAGCTATAATATGGAATATGGATAATGACTTTTCAAATTCTTTTCATAATGTTACAATCAAATGAATTAAATTTAGAATTATAAAATAAAAATAAAATAAAATAGGATTTAATAATGATGTGGATGATGAGGTGGCTTAAGGAGAAGAGAGCAAAGCTAACTTTATATATATAGATTACTAGCAACGGATTATGACCAGTAATTGAATTTGTGTAACTTGTTCCCAACTTCTTGATTTTAAGGATATATATCCTTACGTATTTATGAACAAATATCCAAGTAAATACCGAATAGAAATGTATATAAATGCGATCCTTACAAAAGAAAAAAAGGATTCAACGTAGCCTTCGTTATCATCCATCATATGAAGGAGAGAGCACAATGCGAATGGTGTGAAACGTGTGATTGTTAGATAATGGCCCTACACCAACTTTCTCTTTTCATTTTCTTTGTTATATTAAGGTTTTTTTTTTCTTATTTTGTCGTCAATATTGTTTGATTAAAACTACCCATATATACACAAAAAAAAACAAAAAATACAAATAAAGATTGTGGGGATGAAAATACCGCGTTGTTTCTAAGCTGACTTGACTTGTATATGAATAAAGCAAAAAGAGAAACGCAAAAGATAAAAGATAAGAATCAAAACATGTAACTGATTTTCAGGGAGATGAGTTTGGTCTATATATGTTTCATTTGTAGCTTAACATGCAATTACATAACTAAAAGTAACATAGATATGTATATAGACATATTTCTTCTGTATATATATGATCTCAAATTAATATGAGATTCCATTATGGCAATAATTTTACATTGAATCTCAAATTTGGGTTTTGTTTATTGAAATAAACAAACACTGAAGGTAGATAAATTACTTGTAAAGTGAGGGGTTGAGGAGAAGATATGGTGGGCAAGCTTGGCATCTACAAAAGGTGAGATAGAGATTGAAAGAGAGTGCAAATTTGCACCAAAAGCTTTTTCTCGTTCAAATTAATTATTCAAATTGATTAAACACAAGTAAGAAAAGAATGTTGCATTCACAATATATATACTTATTAACTTTTGTTACGCACACAAAAACAGACCCATCAATTTCGGCGACCCTCAACTCTCCCACTCCCACCATATTTACCATATTTGTATACTAGATGACTTCCCGCGTAATACGCGAATAAAATATTCTTTGTTTTTATAAGCATCAAACTAATAAAAAAAATGTCATTTCATCATTGTTAATGGTGTTTTATTAGAATTTTGATTTGATTTAAATTTTATTAGTTTTACGATTTCAGTATATAAATAATAATCTCAAAGGTAATACATAATCGAATAGGGATGATTTTGTATGGTTTAGGTTTTGGTTTGTATTCTAATTTGAAACAAATAAATTCTTTACAAAAATAAAAAGTTTAAATCATATTTTTGTTATGTTCATTACCAAATGTGGATTTCTGGATAAACACAAATATATTTTTTTGTCAACTAAATATAAATATTTTAACACTAAATAAATTATACATGATTAGTTATTCACTCCAAAATAAAGTTGTATTCATAACGGTTTTAAAATATAATCGAACTTGATGATAGATAAAAATTCTTAAAGGGAATCGAAATTAACGTCAATCCGATTAAGAAATGGAAGCACTAAAAGTTTTTTTATGGTGCCAGACGACCTCCTGTTCATGTTCTATAATTTCATATTTTATTCAGCGTCAATGAACATAACAACATTTTCGCTTATCATTTTACCCTAAAATCAGTTTTTCTATGTGAAATTGTATTCTTTAAATCGAAGAAAATCGTGTAAAACAACCAAAATATGAACAAATAAATAAACATGATTAAAATCTATGAAAAGAATATGAAGTTAACAATAAATTTACACACACATAAAATGATATAGTTTAGAAATTTTAGGTCTAGATATTTGTAATTTACTATCTGAATTACAATTTTCATATGCGTTGCCAGAATTTTAGTCCTTTTATAAAAGGACTATCTTATTCTTCATGTTTACTAAATTTGTCTTAGATCTTCATCTTTAACCTCTTAATTTACTAAATAAGCTTTCTTCATGTGTCATTTTTTACTTCTTCTATCTTATTCTTCTGACAAAAACAAAACAAAGATAACTAAAAATGAGCATGATTTGGTGTATATTTAAAATTAGGATGAAAAAATTAATAAAACATGTATAATATTATTTCTAATGTTTCACTACAATTAGAAGATGGTATTTGCAGTTTTGAAATGAAAAATTAAGATCTATATGTAAAGGGAAGAAATGAAGGATATATAGGTTATAGGTAATTAGGTTTAAATGTTTCCTAATCATTTTTTAAAAAAATATGTGATGAATTTTTTGTGGCCAAATGTTTTTATTATTATTTAAGTTAAATTGTTTTAGAAGATTCTATAAAAAAAGATTTGGAAAGAATTTTTGTGATAATCAAACTTTTAAAAGAAAAAAATAGTTATTATCTTGCCATGTCATAATTATCATATTGCCATGTCATAATTCTTTTGGTGAGAATGATTGTGGAGATGACATGTAAATTTTTTCTCACAAATCACTTCTCTAATAATATATAGGGGATGTATGAATGTAAGATTTTATACTATTTTATGTTTCTAAATAGATATAAGCTAATCTAATTATCCCACACTTACAAACGCGTGGATCCAAAAGAACCCAAAAGATGTATACTCTTGGACACACAACGCGAAGTTACAAGAGATCAAACATACAAATTAAGTAAAATTCAAGGATATATAAATACCTCTAAAGAACTAAGATGAAAACATTGTACAAAAACTACTAATTTGAGTACAATTACTTAGTGTTTGTTTTCTACTCGTACGAACGCCTCCCTTCAACATTGTTTGGAGCTTATCAATCGCCAACGTTTAGAAACTAATTGTTGGGCTTACGTACATATAATATTATAGCATATTGTTGGAATATTTATAGTAGATGTCATTTTGGTATGAGAACAAAAAATGTTGGAAAAAACAGTGGGGATGTGGGATACAGATGTTAGTTAAAGTCTGATCATAAACAAAATCGAAATCTCCCTAACTCCTAGGAGAGTCTTCTTGGGGACAAAAGTACTCGCGGTGTCTAAATTAAAAGATAAAAAGAAGACATATGACTCAATTGAAGGACAAAAAAACACAAAAGCTGCTAATTTTATTATCATTTCACTTTTTATAAGTAATGAACCGCCAAGTTTTGTTTACTTTCATAATTATATTTCACACATATTGTTCTTAAAAGATCAAAAGAAAAAAATGGAAGAGAAAAAGGTTGATAGCTTTTAAATTTGTATTGCCCTTCCATATCAAGAAGATGCTTCGATATGTGATGTGCCATCTAACAAAATTATACACGAATAGAATTACTTTGAAATATAAGTAAATGAAGAAAATATATATGCTGTTGACAGAAAAAAAGGAAAAAAAAACATATATGCAATGATCTTCATGTTTATTTAAAAGATAGGGTTAGGTTTTAACTAAAAAACTCGAAAATCAAATGCGAACTATATATATATCAGCTTTACATAGTGGCATCTCTAGAAAATAATAGTGGAATGCACGTGGAAATTGAAAATATCCTAATAGTCATATTATACAACAATGATGATTTCCTAATAGCAAACTAGAATATTGAATGATTATATACGGAGTGTAAAGTAGTTATTATGAGATTTGATCATAGTGACACATCAATGATCATATATAAATTTCATACTCTTGTTTCATTATACATCCGAAATGAAAACACTATTAGTGGAAAATGCACAATTTCAAGAACGAAATTGATGATGAGCGCTTAGTGGAACCGAGCGCGCGTGGTCATGGCCTTGTTGTGTTCTTCCATGTTGGCAAGTCATGTGGTTGATAAAATCTGACCGTCGATCATCTTTCACAGGGAAACGACACATGTGATTGTGCCGTACACGTGTACATTGACCGATCATGACCCTTCTTTTCCCTCAGGACACGCCTTATCTGTCAACTATTCAATTAACTGTCTGTTTCCAACCAACGTTACCCACAAGAGACAATTTTTAAACTTAGGGTCTTGTCACTACAAAATTATAATCTTCATTTTTCTCCTTTTTACTCGACTCTTAATACTTGTCTATGTTGGACTTGGATTCAGTAACAAACCAATAAGAGAGTTATGAATTTGTAGTATATTTCAATATATTATATCCTTCAAGCTTTCTTAGATATACGCTGCAATTAATGTGTAAAGCAATGGCCACATTATGTAATGCGTATGGACCATTTAAAAGAAAAAGCAAACCTTTGTTTCGTCGGAGAACAAAAAAAAAAAGGTTAGAAACGGCGCACACAACAAAAAAATGTAATGTGGACCAGAAGAAATAAAATAAAATATTACAAGAGCCATGTGACATCATGGAGACATATCACATATGTTTATAAACAAAACAGACCATCACATAGACACAAATCACAACAAACTCTAACCATTATATAATCATTTAACCACAATTATGAGCAGTAGCTTTCTGCCTCGCATCAAAATCATCACCACTTCTTATATTTCTTTAATCACTTTTCTCACCACATAAAATAAAATTAATTGGGCATTCTACTACTATCATTTAATTTATTAAGATATCTTAGCAAGCGACATCATGGTTATCGACAAAAATAATCCCACAATTAACCAGAAAATTAATTGCTCGTATATGTACTTTATGAACGTATTAGAAATGCTAAATTAGGCAAAGTAAAATGGAAAACTAATAAAGATTAGGGGTAAAAATATTTCATTAGATAATAATTTAAATTTAAGAATTTGATAAATTTAAATAAAAAAAACGAGTCGGGATGAATCTCCGGCAAATCAGGAGCGACATCTCCAGGCGGAGACGGCGACGAGTTCTCTCCGTTGCCAACAGAGAAGAAGAGAGTTCTGTTTCTTCTCCACGTGGAATCCTCTCACCGGCGTCCTCTGCACCAAACACTCCGCCTGAGACTCCGTGAAGTTACTGTGAGTCACCGGCGAGAAACCCATCTGCAGAAACATCGCTTGCCACGTCACCATCGGTTTCTCTACCGGATGGCTACGATCCGCCACGAGCTTCTCTATCTCCGGCTGAATCAGATACCTCTCGATCTTCTGCATTGCCTCGAGGTTGGCGTTGACGGCGTCGAGCGACTCGAGGAGCGCCGCGTGTGACTGCAGCGAATGGACCAGCTGTTGCGGGAAGGGCAGATCCGTCCTTTCGCATCCTCTGTCGGAACAGACGATTATTGTCGGAGCGAGATGCTTCACGAAACGGAGAACCAGGGGTAAGTACGAAGGCATGTTCGAGAACGACGCGGCGGAGATGTTAACGGCGACGGCTTCCTCCTCCGAAGAGGAAACAGAGCCAAGAAGGTCTAAGCTCAGAACTTGGATATCGAGGGAGATGTTTATCTCGGAGGCGAAATGCTTGAGATTATCGCGAGTGAAGCTTAGCTCGAGCTGGTCGTGGTTGGCCGGAGAAGCGAAGACGGTGATTTTAAGGGAGAGAGGAACGGCGTTATCGCGGAGAGCGAGTTCTTGCATGAGAGAAGCCCACTGGCCGCCGTAGCCGATGTCGAAATCGATGATGTGGAGGCGGTGGAAGCCTTGGAAGGACTCGAGGAGTGATTGGTTTGAGGTGAAGTTAGCGAACTGGAGAACGGGAGAGATCTCGGAGAAATATTTGTAAGCGGCGATCTTGTAGATGAGTGAGTAAGGGTTTAGGGTTTGTGAAGCGTTTAGGACAAGGCCATGGAGAGCTTCTTTGAAGTAGAAAGCCGCTCTTTCGAATGGTTTTCCGATGGGGGAAGAGAGCTGTTGATTGAGCCGCGCCAATATCCCCTGAGCTATACTCGTGTCACCGCCGCTTTCGATTACCTCCGCCGCCTTGAGCAGCTGCTCCGTTATCCCCTGTTTGCTCGGATCCGGTTGGTAGGCCATGTGGCCTTGGTTGAGCCGCTTGGCCGGAGGAGGAATATTGTGGTGGCCGTAGAAGACGGCCGGGTTGTGTGTGAAATGGGTCTGACTTTGGTTGATTAGGAGAGGGGGAAGATGGTGCGGCTTCTGCTCCTCGGTTTGTGATTGGAACAGTGGCGGGGCTGAGTGGTCTAACCCGAATCCGGTGTCGACCACTCCGAAGCCGCCGAGGGTTTGGTAATCGTGAAAGACCAGTGAGGAGGAGGAAGAGGTCTGGAGAATGGTGCTGAGTTCGAGAGAAGGGTCTTGAGAATCTCCCATGATGAGCCGGAGAATGCTCTGTTCGTGGTCTTGGTCGTGGGAAGGCACTTGCTCATCCCAATCCCCCAAACCACCCATATGTCCGCATTGTTCATCGGTGGTGACGTCGCCGGAGCCGCCGCCTCTGACGGCGCTGTGACCGCCGTGAGAGGAAGACACCGTGGAAGAGGAGGTTGTGAGAGGGCTCAGAGCGTCAAGAACAGAGGTGGGCTCCGAAGAGGGGACTTCCTCTCTTAATTTGCGGCGGCCTAAAAGAGAAGACGGTGGCTCCGAGAAGGAAGAACAAGAAATCCCTTGAAACTCTTCAAAGGGTAGGGGCATTGCAGACCAAACTAGAGACTTGTTCTTCTTCTTCTTCTTCTTGGAGCTCTTGTTGTTGTTGTTGGGTAGAAAGAGGAAGAAGGAGTTGTGTGGTAATATGGATGCGTGCAAGAAATTAAAGTGGCAAAGTGCGCTTCATCCTCTCTCTCTTTCTTGTTACTTGTTTTGGTTGGCTTCTATATACTATTTAACAAATTATTAAGGTTCGCTCTGTTAATTATCTCTCTTGCTCTCTTCTAATCTAACATGTCTTCTCTTCCAATCACACTCTCACTACGCGCGTGTCTCTCCCTCTCCTTTCTCTCATTTTCAGTACTCCACTATTTTTATGTTATGATCAATTTCGAAACAAATGAGATCCACTATTTTTTTTTCTTTTGTTTAACACTATTCTATTTTCTTTAGACTGTTTAATTTTATATGTCATACATTGTGGATGTTTTTGTTTTTATGATCAAAGCTTTGTGGCTTACAAACTCAATTTGGGATATTTTTTGTTTTCTTTTCTTTAGTCTTATTTTATCAAAGGTGCTGTCGTTTTTTTCCCTTTGTGTGATATTTGTCTTCAATTAGGGCTTGGACAAGCTTTTGGAGCATTTTATCAAATGAACCAATCACATCACCCAATCCATTTCTAGTATCTAAACCACACACCACGGTGGCTCCATTTGTTTTTCTTTTTTTGCTACGGACATAATTTACAGTCATAATTCTAAACCAAGTGGTGAATGTATACCTTGGAGTTACATCAAAATATTTGTTTTATTTTGTTGTTTTAACATAAACGAACGCTCGTTTGCTAGCCAAAATATCTATGAAGCATTCATGTACTAGTTATAAAGAAGGAAATTCATGTATATATAGTAAATATACTTTCTTTGGTTCATCTTTTTTTTAGGAAAAAAGTGATTGATGAAGATCTGTAAGTGATGTTTCTTCTGGGACAAGTTAAATGCACGAGAGATTGAGAAAGAAAGGGGTATAGTCCTTTATTGAGCAGACAATGGCTGAATGTAGCAAAGTCTCCAATCACCATATATGTATTTCTACCAATGGAAATCTCTTTGATAAAATAACAATGAATAATGCAATCAGAAACAACCAAAATGAGAGGTGGGTGATTTGAACTTGATGACAAAGTTGGACCTATTTTGTAGTGTATATGAAAAAGAATTTATTTTCTTATGCAAGACATTTTATCAATATGAGTTATATCAGATTCTACATATATATGCCAATTTTGAAAAACTAAATATTTGGTTTTTTAGATTTCAGCTTTAGTTCCTATGTACCAGAAAATGTTTGATGATAACTTACTTTACAACAATATTAAAATGTTTACTTTTTAGTTACATTAGAAGACCACTCTTTAGTTATATAATCCATGTTCCCATGTGATTTGCTAACTACTACTTCTCACACTTTTCTCCCTTATATGCTTATTATAAGTCTCAAAATGATCTCGTGATTATTGTTCCCTTCTAAATTAATGATATGTATAAAAAATGTGAAACTGAATTTTATGTATATTCATTACTTTAAAATGATACATAATGTGAATTCTGTGAAACATATAATTTGGTCTTTTAAGATATATTTATCATTGGATTTCTAATATATGTATCAGGCCCGGTTCTTGGGTTGTGCGGTCCGTGCAGTTGCACAAGGTCCATTAGGTTTAAAAAAAAAATTTGGCCTAAATAAAAGGCCCAAAACAATTTTTTTATCAGAAAATAGATATAAAATAGGGCTTTTTTTTTATTTCTCTCTATTGGTAAAGGCCTTCAAAAAATTATTTGGCACAAGGTCCAATCTTGAGTTGAGCCGGACCTGATATGTATGTATATGGGTTTGCTTCGTGAGGGTGAAGTAATTAGTGGTGAAAACATGTTCTTTTCTCTTTTCTCTTTTCTCAAGGCACCCTTCACCACAAGCAAACATCCAACCCCACTCAATTGGATAGTTATGAGTAATTAAATATACATTTCTACAACGTTTAATCACTTTATAAAAATTTCAGCTTATCGGGTTTTTATGAAAAGAGTAATGATTTGTCATGGCATAATTAGACGATACCTAAAATAGCTAAATATATTAATTAATCGTGTCAAACAATTATGTAAAGAAAGGACGACGTGATAGAGTTTTTTGTTTTGTTTTGACGTGATTGAGTTTGTATGCATGTAACTATATAAATGATTGCTTCATTCATTTTGTATTAGATTTTAGGATAATGATTAGATTAGACAAAAAAATATCAATTATTTCTTGGAGATCACATGGGAATGGCAAGAAAAAGAAAGATTGGAGATTTATCTTATCTCATTAGACCCAATGTAATGATAATTATGATTTAATAAACCAACCAAGATCGGCGGGAAGTCATTAACAATTACCACAACATAAAGTTGGTAAGGGCATTTCTCCTCCCTAACTATACCACTCCTTATTTATTAGTCATTCATCTATTAATCTAATCAGAATTCTCATTTTATTATGACGTTACCCTTTTTTGGGTCAAACGTGGTAAGTTTTATTCAAACCTCACCATCAAGAATAGTCTTTTAGCAAGAGAGCATGTCACAACATTGACTATTTTAGGGGTACAAAAAAAGTGTGGAAAGAATTGGTGATCGATCGATTATAAAAGAGAACTCCAAACAATTGTGATCGTCTCTCTTGTTGCGTTTAGAATTTTCTCGATGGCGTTTGCAAGCACAAACTGTTTATCCTGTTGTGTGTTGGTAAACTAACTAGCCATGCAAGCAGCAAGCTATGAAAGAGAATGTGTAATATGTTACTAGTTTGTATGCATGTAAATATACAAATGACTGCTTCGTTCGTTTTGTATTAGATTTTAGGATATTTTGTTTACTTTTACTTGAATTTTAGTTAAACTTTCGTACGTTTACATTTATTTTTTCCCACAAATAACAACGACCAAAAAACAAAAATCTCAAGAACCACGAATATCAAATACAATAAAACAAGAAACTACCTCTTGATAATATAACAATAGGTTTAATTAAGATCAACAGACAAATCCCTTAGGAACTTTCTTGCCACAAGAGTTGAGAAGCAAACTGAGAGCAACAGGAATTTTAACTGGAGTGACTCCGAAAAGGTTGGCTTTAAGGGCGGTGCATAGACAAACGGCGGCTTCAAGATCAACCACACCTTTGACGAGTGAGCAACACTCTTTGCTCGGTGGTGTACCAATAGTCTCGTAAATTAGACCCAACCAGCTCCCACACGCTCCGAACTTGACCGTGTCTCTCGGACATTTCGTGGTGAATTGTTTTGTCGGAGGAGGAGGGCATGGCTTAGCCGCAAGACCGAAGGAGAATGTTATGTTGAGGAGTAGCAATACGAGAAGCGGTCTCAAAGCTTTCAAGATAGCCATTATCTTTATGTTGAAGGCTTGAAGCTATGGCTACTACTATAGAAGAAAAAGAAGAATAAGAGGGTAGATACTACAAGAAAACACCATCGATTCTGACGGAATTTTCAGCCGTCAGTATTTCCGTCGGTCAATTCCGACGGTTTACTGACGGTAATCTGACAGAAAATTCATTCCGTCAGAAATCTGTCAGTTTATTCTGACGGATTTCTGACGGAAAGGGCACCCGTCAGTTTTCCGTCATAAATCCGTCATTATTAACCGACGGAATACCGATGGAAATAATCGGTCATCTAATTCCGACGGTATTAATGACGGAACATTGACGGAAATAAGATTTTTTATAGGGCTGACGGAATTCCGACGGAATTCTGACGGATTCCGATGTCGGCAAACTTTGTGTGGTTAACACATCGTCTGGGTTGGCCGATGGGATTGATGTGTCGTTATGTCGGAGGTTTTGACGGTTGTCTGACGGAATTCTGACGGATTTTCATTCTACTTAAGTTTTCCAATTTCTACGGTTGTTCATAAGATCATTTGAAAACCAAAAAAAAAAAATTTAGATATGAGTTCTTCATATTTTCGGTCATGGATGGACGGGCCAATGATGGAAGAGGGGGGTAACTTATTAACGACTGCATACGCTACTGGTATTTCCGAGTTCATGAAGTTACCCAGAAATCAAGAGGTGGCCAACAAAGGTCAGGATATCAAATGTCCTTGTTCTAATTGCCGTAATAGAATTAGTGTTGATGTTCCTAATGTTTGGAACCATTTATATAGATATGGATTTAGGGCCGGATATAAGGTTTGGTATTTACATGGAGAAAGGAATTATGAATATGGTAGTAGTAGTAGTAATGCACCTTATTTTCCGGATAGCGTAGGGGAACCTACAGCGGAAGTAGATGTTGGGGTAAGTACGGAAGTAGATGTTGGGGTAAATACGGTTGCGATGGTTAGAGATAATTTCCAGTCGGGTGGTTATGAGGGTGGTAGGGTTGAAGAGCCTAATTTAGAATCTCGAAGTTTTTTCGATATGTTAGACGCAGCAAAGCAACAACTATACAGCGGTTGTAGGGATGGTCATTCACCGCTATCTTCTGCTACAAGGATGATGAACATAAAGACTAATTACAATTTGTCCGAAGATTGTGTTGATGCATTCGCCGAGTTCGTGAAAGATATTTTGCCAGAAGGTAATCTGGCCCCTGGATCATACTACGAGATCCAAAAACTTGTTGCCGGTCTTGGTTTGCCCTACCAGGTTATTGATGTGTGCATCGACAACTGTATGATATACTGGAGAGAAGACGAGAACCGAAATAAATGTAAATTTTGCAACAAACCACGGTTCCAGGACACAAGTGGGAGGGTGCAGATTCCCTTCAAACGGATGTGGTATTTACCCTTAACAGAGAGGTTGAAAAGGCTGTACGAATCTGAACGCACAGCTAACTTTATGAGATGGCATGCAGAGCATAGACAAGATGGAGATATCACGCATCCTTCTGACGCGGAAGCGTGGAAACACTTCCAATCAGTATATCCAGATTTTGCGTGTGAACGACGGAATGTATACATAGGCTTATCCACTGATGGTTTCAACCCGTTTGGCAAACATGGAAGAAAATATTCATTGTGGCCGGTCATCGTGACACCTTACAATTTTCTTCCATCTATGTGCATGCGCCGAGAGTTCTTGTTTCTCTCAATTCTAGTTCCCGGGCCAGATCATCCAAGACGGTCGCTCGATATATTCCTCCAACCATTGATCTGTGAGTTGAAGATGTTGTGGGAGTATGGTGTTACGGCATTCAATCTTTCAATCAAGCAGAATTTCAACATGCGGGCGGTTCTTATGTGGACAATAAGCGATTTTCCTGCGTACGGTATGTTATCTAGATGGTCAACGCATGGAAGATTGGCATGTCCTTATTGCCAAGACAATACTTCAGCTTTCCAATTACAGCACGGCAGGAAGACTTCATGGTTTGATTGCCACAGGTGTTTTTTGCTGGATAATCATCCATATCGTCGGTCTAGAAGACATTTCAAGACGGATGTACAAGTGTTTCATGGTCCACCTCCTAAGATAGATGGTCGCAGCATGTTGGAACAATTACGAGATTTTGGTGCAGAGCGAACTCCGGAATGTGGGGGTAATGGCCATTACCCCGTTGACGGTTGTGGGGAATATCACAATTGGCACAAGAAGAGTATTTTCTGGGATTTGCCTTACTGGAAAGACCATCTACTTCGGCATAATCTAGATGTCATGCATGTGGAAAATAATTTCTTTGATAACATCATGAACACCGTATTAAATGTACCAGGAAAGACAAAAGACAACTGGAAGTCTAGATTAGACTTGCCATCGATTTGTTCGAGGCCATCTCTTCATGTAAAGAACGGAAGATTGCCGATGCCTGCTTTCCGGTTAGACGCAGGGCAGAAAGAAGTATTTTTTGAATGGTTCAAAAAATTTATAAAATTTCCAGACGGTTACGCATCTAATCTACGTATTTGCGTGGATTCGACGGAAGCCAAGTTTATAGGGATGAAGAGTCATGATTGTCATGTCGTGATGCAGCGTCTTCTTCTATTTGTATTTGCATATCTTCTTCCACAACCTATCCACCAAGCTATTGGAGGTATATTTCTTACTCCCGTTAGTTTCTTACAACCATAATAGTACTATATATGTACTAACTTGTTTAATTTTCATTTGTAGGAGTTGGTGCATTCTTCCGAGATTTATGTTCAAGAACGCTTACCACCCACGGGATACGTAACTTGGAGGCCAATATCCCGGTTATCCTTTGTAATCTTGAGAAGATATTTCCACCGTCTTTTTTTGACGTTATGGAACATCTTGCTATTCACCTCCCCCGCAAAGCAGCCTTAGGAGGCCCTGTTCAATACCGATGGATGTATCCGTTCGAGCGGTACATGTTCCACCTGAAGAAAAAGGTTAAAAATTTGAGCAAGGTTGAGGGATCAATTGTCGCACAAAGCATAAACGAGGAAGTCTCCCAATTTTCCGAATATTACTTTCCACCGGCAGTTAGTACTAAGGCGAGACGGCCTCCCCGACATGATGATAGAGGTGAGAAAGCAGTCTATGACGTGGTAGTTCCCGAGTTGTTTACCCAAGTTGGTCGACCAAGTGGAAAAGCAAAGAAACGCAGACTATCACCACAAGAGGTCACACATTTGCATACATATATCCTAAGAAACTGTGATGAAATTTTGAAGTACGAAAGGTATATATATCAGTTATCATACTAAATTTATTGAATTATTTTACTTCATCTACTAACGACTGTTATGTTACAGGATATACATGTCTCTCGCACGTGAATACCATCGTGATAAGACAGATGCCGAACTTGCTGTCTTGAAAGATGAAGAATTTGAAAGGTGGTTGAAATGTTATGTAAGTTTACTATAATTACTTACTCTTAATTTTCGATGTTATCACGTTCATATGTTACTTATATCTTACTATTATCATTTTTAGGTTTCCGATTGTATAGCACGTGCTCATCCCCTCCCGACATGGTTACTAGAGTTTGTCCATGGTTTACGCAGCACCGCCATTTCATATCCCCAGTTTTGCAGTAGGGGATATTCGTTCAGGATCCGCAAGAAAGGACGTGAAACGTCAACTGCGGACTATGGTATTTTGGCAAATTCTGGCGATACCATGTACTATGGGATTTTAAAAGAAATCTTGCAAATCCGCTATCCGGGAATGTTGAACTTGAGGTGCATTGTGTTTATGTGTGATTGGTATGATCCATCCAATGGTCGAGGGGTTCGAGTTGACCCTCTTGGTGTTATTTCGATAAATTCAAGCCGAAAACTACCGTATTACGATCCATTTATCCTTGCTTCTCAAGCAGACCAGGTATCAATACGCTAATATGTTTACCTATGTACTCATAGTTAACGTTTCTTGTTCATGTATATTAACAATATCAACTAATTGTTAATAGGTTTGCTATATGCCATATCCTCGAGTAGCCTACCGTACAGATCCGTGGATTACAGTTACGCCAATAAACCCCAGAGGAAAAATCTATGGAGTTCCAGAACATGATGCTCTACAACCATCGAGAAGTGTACCAATGTCACCTGTTGAGGAGATGGATAACATTGACCTTGTCGTTGATGTCACACATGTCGGGGATGATCTAGTGCATTCAGACGAAGAGGAAACACGTGGGGAATTTGACGACGATTTAGACTCCATCCCTAGTAAAGATCCCTCCGAAGATTCAGAATAATAATTTGGGATTAAATGTTTGCTTTTTCATGTTCTTCTCTTACATTTGTGTGTTCCGTATTATTTAATAGTATATATATTGTCATGTTCACTGACTAATTAACGATAATTATTGGTATTGCAACTCCAATAAAACATTACATATAATGAAACATAAAATTTAGAACACATTCTTAAAAAGGTACACAAAATCCTTGCAAATATTAAACACACAACGGTTATGGTACAACTACATAATAAACTCCGCATTTGAAAATCATATGTCGGTTTCCACTTTAGTGATGTTCTTTCCCTTTTTCTTTTTTTGTTAGAACCATTTACTGATGGTATTTCCCTTTTTCTTCTTTTGTGGAGAATCTACAAAGCCGTCACACAATTCGCTTTTGATTGTATCAACATCTAGATTTATGTTTGGCTTCTCTTGACTTTGGGCGAACTCGAAATCATGATAGTAATGATCCTTTGGTGGCGAATCTATAAATCCGTCGCACAATTCACGTTTGATTGCATCAACATCTAAATTTAAGTTTGGCTTTTCTGGGCTTTGGGCGAATTCATAATCATGGTAATGATGCTTACATACGTTTGAAGTACTTCCACTGTAAGTATCTGACTTTTCCATCAATTGACATGGTTGCTCGCCTTCGATTGGATTGGCGTGGTGGATGTTTTGCGACCACTGGCTGTCAGACATTATTGTTAATGTGGAATCTTCTTTATGGATTGGTGAGCAGGTATCAAATTCCCACGAGTAATTGGGAATCTCTTGAGTGAATTCGTCACAATGAGATTCGGTTTCCCAGGAGTATTTTGGAACATAAATTTTTTTTTTATCGGATGTTGTTTTTGCGTCTTCATTTGGAGAGCGAGAAGACATGTTTTTTTTTGTTACGGAGAGGTGTAGAAGATATACACTCCATCAGATGTATTTATAATAGAAGTTATATGTATAAACCGTCGGTATTCCGTCTGTTACGGAGAGGTGTCGGCAAAGTTTGATTGGTCGGCTGTACCGACGGATTTCCGACGCAGCTATGTCGTCAGAATTGTGTGACGGATGTCCGACGGATGGCGGACGATTTCTGATGTCGGCAATGATTGATTGGTCAGGTGGACCCACGGATTTCCGACGAAGATAAGTCGTCAGAATTATGTAACGGAATTCCGACGGAATTCTGACGGATCCGATGTCGGCAAACTTTGAGTGGTTAACACATCGTCTGGGTTGGCCGATGGGATTGATGTGTTGTTATGTCGGAAGTCTTGACGGTTGTCTGACGGAATTCTGACGGATATCACTTGTACATAAGTTAGCAGATTTTGTCATTCCTTAATAAAAAAATTTCAACACAAAATCATAACACATAAAAATTCAATTACGTAATGGCAAACAGAGATTTGTGGAATTACTATATGCAAAACCGAGCACCCGGTCATAACCCTCCAAACACAACTCTTGTTCCTTCAAGCCCTCCTTACGATAACTTAAATGTTACTGAAGCTGAACCGACAATCTCACTCCGTCCAACTCAACAAACCCAGAACCAAACGCCCGTAATACCGGGACCTGGCCAAGTTGTACGCCGAGGCCTGTTTCGAAAGAGGTCTCATGATGCGCAGGTGATGCAAGGTGAAAGTTCTCAGGCACGCCCAACACAAGATTTTATTCGTGAAGTCATTAATGAGGCACCACAGACCGACCAAGATTTTAGTAGTCCTCGGTGGACTTCTACTATCGATTACATACTCCGTGAAGGTATATATGTAGGTATGTGGTTACAATAATGATTGTAGCTGACAAATACTAAATCAATCATTCATATATGTAGGTTCTTATAACAATAGGAGCAGACCATTCTGGACCCAGCTTGCAGAAATTCAATGTCCGCATTCACAATTTGTGAAAGTGAAAAAGGTTTACGTTTTCGACCTATTTTATTAACATGTAGACATAAAGTTTATCTCACAAGTATATTCTATTTCATTATCAGATTGTGGTTATGGTCTCTAGTTTAACCCCCAATGACCAGGGAGATCTGCTAGTAACCTTTAAAGATCCTTCAGGAAAAATCGAGGGAACCATGCACCATAACATCTTCAAGAAGGAGGAGTACAGACTCACCACTGGTGTAGGTGCGGTGGTCATCCTAAAGAATGTTACCGTTTGCCGTTTTAACAGGAACTCAATGTACCTTAACATCATAGAGCGGAACATTGTTAAGGTACATGTATATTATAAGTTTATAAATTTTTGTAGGAAATCTTAATTAACAAATTAAATTCATTTTTGAAACAGATAATCGGTGCTAATTCGATGATTGCTGAATACCAATCACCGGAAGTATCTACGATGGATGATGAAAATGACGGAACTACTGGGTACGAATATGAAACAGTTTCAGACTCAGATGATGATGAATAAAAATCCCACGTCCATGATTTTAATATTTTCGTACTATCCATTGTACGAGTTTATCCGGATAATATTGTTATGTGTAATAATTTACCCTCCATGATTTTATAAGTATGTACCATCGATCATTTAATATGGAATAATACGGATTTCCAACCTATTTTGTGATCAATTAATAATCCCCTTTAGGTAAAAAAAATGAAAAGAAATAACAATACGATATTTTAACAATTTTCCAATTGTTTCCAATTCAAAATTCTTTTAATTTGTAAATTTTTTCAATTCTCTTAATAGAAAAACACATGAATCTCTTATATTTAAATTGTTGAATCTTATTAAATTAATATAAAAACAAATATTCCGTCAGAAATCCGTCAATATTGCCTGACGGATTTCTAACGGATCTTGAATTTATAAATATTTTATCCGGTTAAAAAAAAAAAATTAAAAAAAACCGTCAGAAATCCGTCAGCCAATATTGACGGATTTCTGAAGGAATTTTATTTATTTTAAATTTTTTGCAAAAAAGAAAAATTAAAATACAATCACGTGTTACGGATTTGTAACGGATCCTAAATTTAAAATTTGTTTTCCTCGCATACAGATAAACGCTATATTTGTTTAGGATGTATGATATTATAACAATTTTACGATTGTTTTCCAATGAATTGAATTTCACTTCTTATAAATTGATTGTAATTTATTAGGATTTATACAATTTTATAATATGATTAATCTTCAGAATTCTTTAAATTTTTAAATTTAACATTTCTCCATAACACAATAAAAATAAAAACCCCAAGAATATTTTACATTTAAATTGTTAAATACTTATTAAACAATTTTAAAAAAAAAACTGTCAGAAATCCGTCAGCCAATATTGACGGATTTCTGACGGAATTTTTTTTTTTTTTTAATTTTTCTTAAAAAGAAAAATTAAAATACAATCACGTGTTACGGATTTGCGACGGATCCTAAATTTAAAATTTGTTTTCCTCGCATACAGATAAACGCTATATTTGTTTAGGATGTACGATATTATAACAATTTTACGATTGTTTTCCAATGAATTGAATTTCACTTCTTATAAATTGATTGTAATTTATTAGGATTTATACAATTTTATAATATGATTAATCTTCAGAATTCTTTAAATTTTTAAATTTAACATTTCTCCATTACACAATAAAAAAAAACCCCAAGAATGTTTTACATTTAAATTGTTAAATACTTATTAAACAATTTAAAAAAAAAACTGTCAGAAATCCGTCTGCCAATATTGACGGATTTCTGACGGAATTTTTTTTTTTTTAAAATTTTTCTAAAAAAGAAAAATTAAAATACAATCACGTGTTACGGATTTGTGACGGATCCTAAATTTAAAATTTGTTTTCCTCGCATACAGATAAACGCTATATTTGTTTAGGATGTACGATATTATAACAATTTTACGATTGTTTTCCAATGAATTGAATTTTACTTCTTATAAATTGATTGTAATTTATTAGGATTTATACAATTTTATAATATGATTAATCTTCAAAATTCTTTAAATTTTTAAATTTAACATTTCTCCATTACACAATAAAAATAAAAACCCCAAGAATCTTTTACATTTAAATTGTTAAATACTTATTAAACTATTTAAAAAATAAAGAATCCGTCAGAAATCCGTCAGCCAATATTGATGGATTTCTGACGGAATTTTATTTTTTTTAAATTTTTCTAAAAAAGAAAAATTAAAATACAATCACGTGTTACGGATTTGTGACGGATCCTAAATTTAAAATTTGTTTTCCTCACATACAGATAAACGCTATATTTGTTTAAGATGTACGATATTATAACAATTTTACGATTGTTTTCCAATGAATTGAATTTCACTTCTTATAAATTGATTGTAATTTATTAGGATTTATACAAATTTATAATATGATTAATCTTCAAAATTCTTTAAATTTTTAAATTTAACATTTCTCCATTACACAATAAAAATAAAAACCCCAAGTATCTTTTACATTTAATTATGTGTAAATCCTTATTAAACTATTTAAAAAATAAAGAATCCGTCAGAAATCCGTCAGCCAATATTGACGGATTTCTGACGGATTCTTTATTTTTTAAATAGTTTAATATGGATTTACACATAATTAAACATTTTAAATTTTTAAAATTTAATCTTCAAAATAATATGATTAATCTTCAAAATTCTTTAAATTTTTAAATTTAACATTTCTCCATTACACAATAAAAATAAAAACCCCAAGAATCTTTTACATTTAAATTGTTAAATACTTATTAAACAATTTAAAAAAAAAACTGTCAGAAATCCGTCAGTCAATATTGACGGATTTCTGACGGAATTTTATTTTTTTAAAAATTTTTCTAAAAAAGAAAAATTAAAATACAATCACGTGTTACGGATTTGTGACGGATCCTAAATTTAAAATTTGTTTTCCTCGCATACAGATAAACGCTATATTTGTTTAGGATGTACGATATTATAACAATTTTACGATTGTTTTCCAATGAATTGAATTTCACTTCTTATAAATTGATTGTAATTTATTAGGATTTATACAATTTTATAATATGATTAATCTTCAGAATTCTTTAAATTTTTTAATTTAACATTTCTCCATTAAACAATAAAAATAAAAACCCCAAGAATCTTTTACATTTAAATTGTTAAATACTTATTAAACAATTTTAAAAAAAAAAAACTGTCAGAAATCCGTCAGCCAATATTGACGGATTTCTGACGGAATTCTATTTTTTTTTTAAATTTTTCTAAAAAAGAAAAATTAAAATACAATCACGTGTTACGGATTTGTGACGGATCCTAAATTTAAAATTTGTTTTCCTCGCATACAGATAAACGCTATATTTGTTTAAGATGTACGATATTATAACAATTTTACGATTGTTTTCCAATGAATTGAATTTCACTTCTTATAAATTGATTGTAATTTATTAGGATTTATACAAATTTATAATATGATTAATCTTCAAAATTCTTTAAATTTTTAAATTTAACATTTCTCCATTACACAATAAAAATAAAAACCCCAAGTATCTTTTACATTTAATTATGTGTAAATCCTTATTAAACTATTTAAAAAATAAAGAATCCGTCAGAAATCCGTCAGCCAATATTGACGAATTTCTGACGGAAAACCCTAATTTACTCCCGCCTAAACACTTCGGTCTCATCAAAATAGCGGGATGGCTGACGGAATTATGACGGATTTTAATAACCCGTCATAATTCCGTCATAATTCCGTCATAGTGTTCTTTAAAACCACCACTTCGTCTTCTCCGTCGAACATAGAGAGAAAAAAAAAAATTCAACTCCTCTTCTCCGTCCGATTCACCGACTTCTCCGTCTGATTCTCCGTCTTCTCCGTCGATTCACCGCCGTTTGTCACCCAACTCACCAAATCAATGTAAGTTCTTGGTAGTTTTAAGATTATAAACAAATCCATATAAATTTTTTCAATCCGTTCAAATCGATGCTTCAAATTGTGTGTTATTCAATTGGGTATGGGTAAATTTCGAAATAGAAATCTTGTAGAACATGGTTTTGTTATTGATTTACGAATTAAAGATATGGAGATTTAGAAAATCATATGAATTTAGGGATTTAGAAAATTCCATGAATTTAGTGATTTATTAAAGAATTATGAATTTTGAAATTATGATAAATTAGGGATATATGGATGTATAGATTAATTAAATTTCAATTGTAAAAAGTTGTTGTAATTTTTAAGGATTTATTGAGATATATACATGTAAGTTGTTAAAATTTGGGAAAAAACTCTTAAAATACAAAGATGTAACGCTTAAATTAAAAAACATATGAAAATATGTAAATTTAAAAAACATGTAACTTTTAAAAACATGTTACTTTATAAAACATTTAAATAATGTATAAAAACTTTGTAATTTAAACAAATAGAAAAACTTTTAAAAACCATACAAATTGGAATATATGTAGATGCATTCGCGGATTCAATTGTAATAAATTTTTGTAATTTTTTAGGATTTATTGAGATTTATACTATGTACGTTATAAAAAGTTGGAAAACAAAAATTCTTACATTTCAAATAAATTGCAAAACTTTTACAAACATGTAACGCTTAAATTTAAAAACATTTAAAATATGTAACATTTAAAAACATATAACTTTTCTATATCGCATATTACCAAATTACCATAAATCATAAAATCCTTAAATTCTAAACTCCCAAATACTAAAAATCATAATTCCCAAAAGCCCTAAATCCGTAGTAAAGATTGTAAATTTTAAAGCAATAATTGACATACTAATTTTAAATATGTAATAAAAATAAATGGTTATTTAAAAAAATTTTAAATCGTAGGGATTATCCCCTATTTCATGGTGGTACCGGAAGCGGTGAATCCAGTAGGGGAGGTGGGACTGCGAGTAATTCGCAGATCCCAACCACTCCTCTTATGGGTACAGCTGCCTCTGCTGCTCGTACGGCTATGACCATCGAGGAGTTTGTGTCGCAACCTGGTCGGGATAGGTTGACACGCCTTGACCCGGACTTACCTGACAACACGACCTGGTAATGACTACCTTTCAAAATTTAAATGATTATATAAGCTTAATAAAAATTGTTTAAAAATATGAAACAAAATACCGTGTAGGTTCCAATTTTCGGGAAACGGTATTGCGGGTTGTATCAACGAAATGGTCAACAGCATGATAACTAAGTCGTATCCCACATATGAGTCGATGCCGGCTGAAGACCAGGACACATGGTTTCGGCAATTTGCGGTAAATGTTTATATTCTTAAATAAATATACAATTTTTTTAAAAAAATTCCAATTGTCAATAAATCGAGTATTGGTTTTCTTTGCAGCAAGAATTTACGTGAGACCCCCAGCTGACTCCTATGGTCCGACGTTTTTTCGACAAAAAGGCGAGGAGAAAGTACTCGTCGAAAATAAACGAGTGGAAGAACAAGTGGATAAAAAAGGGGAAGGCGCCTAAGGTTATTAAAGACAACACAACATTATGGGATGGACTTGTTGCATATTGGCAACTGGAGGCCACTCAAGGGACCTCCGCCCAAAACTCGAGTAACCGGAAGAGCCAGCGGAATGGGAAGGGAGAGGCGACCCACAACCTCGGTGCAACGAGCAAGGCGACACGTGTTCAGCAACTGGTAATTTTCCTAATTTTTCAAATAATTTTACTTATCGCTAACATTTTCCGTACTTGAATATGCTAACAGTTTGAGAAGACCGGTGTGCGTCCGTCGAATGTTGATATCATCAGAGATGCCCACACCAACAGAAAGACGGGTGAAATCCAAGATGCGATTGCTCGGGAAATCGTGGAGAGCGTGGAGAAGGCCGAGCAGGAATACCTCCAGTCGCAACCGATCGTCGAAGGAACTCCGCCGCTAACCGAAGTTCCATTCGACAAGGTGAACGAGTTCACTTTCGAGGTTAGTAAACGTGTCAATTTTAAACACATTTAAAATACTTTTTAATACTAATACGTTTTGAATTTTAATTTTTTTTTTCTTAGGTAACCCCTAAGAGCAGAGGTCGTGTCTACGGCCTCCCCGAAGACAGTTGCTCATCCGTTTCGTCGTATCGCTATCACGGTGCTAGCAGTTTGCTAGCACAAAACGCCCAACTGACCCAACGGGTTGTCTCTTTGGAGGAATGGATTGAGGAGGCGGAGGAACGGCGCAAGAGGGATATGGAGGAGGTGGAGACACGGCGTCTGAGAGAGAAGGCAGAGGCGGACGAACGATACAATCAGATGGAGCAGAAGATGAACGACTTCTTACGTCGTCAAGGACTTTAAATTTATATTGTAATTTAAATTTAATATAAAACTTTAATTTCTTTTTAAAACAATTTCTATTTAATTATAATTTTCTTTTTTTTAATTTAATTTTTTCTTACTAATTTATTTTTTTGCATTTATTTTATTAAAAAAATTGTTTTTTTTAAATAATGCCAAATCCGTCACGATTCTGACGGCCAACGGATCACCGGAATCCGTCACGAAACCGTCGGAATTCCGTCAGTTACTTGAACCGTCAGAAAACCGTCGGAAGACTGGGCTCCGACGAAATTCCGACGGTTTCCTGACGGATTCCGGTGATCCGTTGGCCGTCAGAATTCCGTCAGGGTGTCCTGACGGAATTCTGACGGATTTGAAATTCTGACGAGATAGAACTGACGGATATAATCCGTCAGAAATCCGTCGGAAAACCCCTGATTCTGACGGATTTATGACGGATTTTTCCGTCAGAAACTGAGATGTTTTCTTGTAGTGAGAGAGGCCTTTCATTTGTTCTCTTTGTTGGGGCATTTATCATCGTTCTCTTGTGGCTATATTTGTTTGTGTTATCTCTACTCCTTAAAATATGATTCATAAATAATAAGATTTCAATATTCTAAATACACATAGATCCAAATCTCAAGCTACATTTAAACATTCAATTTCTTTTTCTTTTTGGTAAATATAAAACGAAAATATTAGGAGTATTATATCATAATTAGTCAAAAACATCCGAAAATCAAGGAACAAAATTTAGAAATAATTTCTCCAAAGACTATCCATCAATAAATTGTATCAAAATCTTTTCTGATGACATAAAATATCTGATGGATTAATTATACAGTAGAGGAGTTGGCCCTTGGAGAACAATTTAAATTTGTTTCCTTGCCTTTCGAAAAAAAAAACTGAACTTGTAAACCAAACCCCTTGGCGAAGAAGTTAAGGAATAAACAAATATCTTTACTAGCAAAAGTATATATATTCAACAAAACCCAAGTGGCCAAGCAGAACACACACATAGCTTTCTAATTTTCTCGGAAAGAAAGAAGAATGGGTTTCATAAGAAGCTACTTCTCCTTCGTCTTCGGAACCTTCTGTGGGATTTATATAGCGCAGAGCTACAACGTTCCAAACGTTGAGAAAATGGCTCAAGCTGGCTATATCATGGCCAAGCAGATGGAAGAAAGATACCGCAAGGCAAAGACCAGGCATTCCACACAAGACTCCCAAGACTAAAACATTGTCAACGATCTTCTATTTCAAATTAAGCAATACTTGTTTGTACAGTGAATTTCTTAATATCTTTTTTTCCTTACTTGCAACAACTTTTTTCATTTTCTCAATCAAATCCATTCATACTTATCGACTTTTACTACAGACTCAAAGTGGGCTTATGTCAATAACAAGAAACCTGCCACAAAATCACCCCGTTCTGGTGCTACACCTACTGATTTTACAGCTTCAAAGGAAACCCAAATAGAAAGAAGAAGAAATCTTGCCAAAAAAATACTTTTTGTTTTGATGTTTTTAAGAAAATGGTTTTGGAGAAGTTTGATGATTATAAAGGATGATGAATCTAACCAACCCAACCCGCTAGCGTTTAATTATGTCCGGTTCAAGATGTAGCCAATCAGGCAGCCGAGCAGACCCACCAGCACTATCAACAGAAAGGAGTGTCCGCCCGCCTGCTTCTTGCTTGATTCTTTCCTCAGCATTTCCTAAATACACAAACGTATATATAAACTACTCCTTTATAACGATCAAATGACAAGTAGATGAAACAATTACAACACGTACCAGTTCCTGTCCGAGCTTCTGACTCAGTTGAATAGCACTAGTCTTCTCCTCCGTCAAATTGGAAATCATGGACCATGCCTGAGCAACACACAACAATGTTGAGATTAACACACTAAATCAATGTAGAAGAATCCAAAAGACAAGATTGCAATGTTACCTCGGAAGATTTCTCATTGGTTTCGTCTAGCGTTCTTGACACCTGAAACAAGAAGAAGCGCATTATTAGTTGTACCACTCTCTCTCTCTCCCTCTGTAACCAATTTGTTCCACGAGCACAGTTAATCATCTCACGTCATCAAATAGGGAGCCGTTATGAGATCCAAACTCGTTCCGAGGAGAGTTCCCTTCTTCAGATCCTTCGGGGACAGGTGAAGGAGGGTTAGCAGGGATGTAAACAA
Organism: Draba incana; assembly: GCA_963576765.1. Classification (NCBI taxonomy): domain Eukaryota; kingdom Viridiplantae; phylum Streptophyta; class Magnoliopsida; order Brassicales; family Brassicaceae; genus Draba; species Draba incana. The sequence goes on from OY755214.1 coordinate 294,561, forward strand.
CCCGCAATTTGAAATCCTCGATCACTCTACCGGCCTCCTTGTTGAACTAATTTGAATTAATTTGAACCAATTGAATGAAAATGTAAAAAGAAAAGGGAGAGTCTTGAGTGAGAGGAGTCAAACCATGTCAGCGAGTACTTGTTTGGAAGTAGTACCATCAGAGACAATGACACTCTGAACAAGGAACCTGTCTTTGCATTGCATATCCATAGGTGCCTCTTTCTGTGCTTGCATCGTCACTGCAACAAACCAATGAACAAAAATTCATACAAAGTTGTCTCAATCAAAAGAAGAGACAACAAGTAAACCTGTGACATTGCAGGAATCGCCGGGTAAGACAACACCGGTGTTAGGACGGACACAGTATTTCCGAGGATTGGTTGTTTTAACCTGTTTGTTTCACCATAAAGAAGAAGAAGAAGAAGAAGAAGAAATCAGCATCATCAATCTCTTAAGTAATCAAATTGAATCTAAGAGACGAAAATGAAACCTTAAAAGCGACATATTTGGTAGTCTTGTTGGTCAATTGCATCGAACATGAGCTCTGCTTCTTCAACTCAACTTCACCCAACAAATGGTAAACAAAACAAAATCGAAATCCAACTTCATTCAGAAGAATACAAAATCGAATTTCAAACTACACCAGAATAAAAGGCTGAAATTCAAAATCGAAAGTTAGTAAAACATACAAGGGAACTTGAGCTCTGTAGGATGAATTTTGACCAGATCTCCGCTGCTCATGATTCTAATTCAAGATCCGTCTCAGGACAAATTTCAATTTTGATTTTGATTTTGATTTTGATTTTGTTTTTTTTTGGTTATGTAACAAACAAATTTTGATTTGATCAGAGCCAAAAATGGTAACTGCATATATTCCTTTTTTTTTATTTTGATAGAAGCAAAGTTGGTATATTAATTCATTAATGCCACATGGGATTGACCGTGATATTCCTTGCGTAAACGACCGTTACGCTAACTCAGTCCAAGCGAAAGCATTTTATGTATATGACCGAAATAACCCTACACACTCTTATGGATATCTGAGGGTACCTCTGGTATTTCCGCAGCCAGTCAAAGTCTATATTTATTACAGCTTTCTGGTCAAAATGGATCAAATGTCACAAGCTGCTGTTGGGCTAACCGTGATATTGGGCTAAACAAAGCCCAATTAGGTTCACCAGTATGTCACTGTATTATTTTCTTTGTTGCGTCATATTTATTTGACTTCCATTTGTTCATTCTTCATGATATATCGATTTCAAATATGATATCACAAGTAAACACATAAATATACTCATTTATGGTGAATCTAGCTAGTAGCCTATATCAAATAAATACTAAGGATTATATAAACCAATTTAATTTGCAAAAATACCTTTTCCAACGGGAAAATTATATTAGTTGCGAAATTTCTTACAAGAAATGTCTCCTCATATGCGATTATCATAATAATAAGTTAAGTTTGAGATGAAACGAACCACATTTCATTTGAAGATTAAAAGTTGATGGAAAAAAAAGCCTAATTATTGGTCACTCCAACATTGGCAGCTGAGCCATAGAACCCTTCTGATCTCCCCAGCATCACATCCTCTCCTTCCTGCATTTCAAAATTTAATCAGCTGGGGGCATTTTTGTTTTATAATAAACTCATACAAAGTCTTTAAATATGTATAAGTATAAAGAAAGTAACCTGTTGGCGGACGTTAGCCTTCTTGGAGGGAGGATGGTCAGGCATGAGTCCAAAGTGTATGTGAGGGAAATGCGCCCACTGTTTCACAAATTATGTATACACTCATCTACGTTAGCTAACACACACACATATATATATATATATATATGATATATTGGTTCCAGTTGACCTACATACTTGGCTTTTTAGGTTTATATATCTACCCATATTTATGTTATATGTATCTAGCATGTGAAGAAGTATATATTTTGATTGCATTATATAGTGTTCAAATGTAAGCTAAAGACATGATATATAACATTCCAAGGGTTTTTAGTAATAAAAAAAGAATGGTGAGATATATATTTGCCGAGGAGACCTTTTCTTGAACCCTAGACTAGATCCTAGGCTATTCTAAGTATATGATGGGCAAGACTTATATTTTGTGGATTATTAGAGTAACTATTTTGCTTTTTAAGTGAGAATCAATGTAGCTCTTTACAAGTGTACAATATAAAATTTAATTCCCATACAACAAATTAGAATATGAGGAAGCGTGGATATTCCAAGTAAAAGAAAAAGAAATATATTTATAGAGAGAGAAGTAGATATGTACATTTTTGGCAGCAGCACTGAAGGCCTCTCTGTGGCTGATATCAGGGTTGCCTGCCTTTATTCGTTGGATCTCCTCCCTGCCAATTTCGATATAATCTGTCACATCCTTGGATTTCTTTAATTATACATGATGAGTAAAATGTTTAATTAAGGAACTTATCCTTATTAAGCAAATTGGAATCATTACTTGATGAATCGGTTGTAAGCAGATGGTACTCTTTGTCGCTTCTCTGGGGCTGCTTTCCACAAACAAACAAACAGAACATATTCAATTTAATTTCCCTTTTTAAAAAACATCTAACTTCACAAAAAAAAAATATATATATATATATATATTACTCTCTCTCTCCAGCGCCCTCTCACTCTCACATTGCTCGTTATCATCATCACTTCATCATTATCTTACGATCTACCCAAAAAATATCAATTGGCGTCTATAGGTTTAGCTGGATTTCCGGGGGATAAAAGATATGAGTATATTAATTTTCCTTTGTTGAGGGACAAAAATGAAAAAAATATATCAAGAAAAAGAGAGATTTTTTAATTAGGGCTATATGTGAGAAATAGGAATAAATGTATAATACAAAGAGTTAAGGTCAATTAAGGTTTTATCATTTTATGTTTGTTTGAAGATAATTAGATGCTAAATTAATAAAGAAAAGAAGATGGAATTGGTTACGTCTATTGGGTGGTGGTGGTGGCCTAGGCATCTCCTGCAGATCCACTCTTCCGTTGCGAGCAGCCATAACCAAAGTCTCGTTCGGACCCTGATGGCTCATCATCATGCTCATGCTCATGTTTATATTCTGCCCTCCATTTCGCATCTCCTCCTAATAACAAATCAAATCAAACTCCAAGAAACCCTAACAAATGCAGCAAGAATCGAGTCTTGATTAATTAGATCTAACATTGATCCTAACCGAAACGTTTATGAATTGAGTTTCATGAAGTGAGAAATGCCCTAATTATTGCCCTAGTCTTTAATGAGGAAAAAAGAAAACCCTAACAAAATGAATGTAAATTGTATATACCAAAAGACTTGGAGGAGGAGGAGGTAAAAAGGAATGGGTAAGGTTGGAAACGGAAGGAAGAAGAAGGGTCCTCATATTCACAGTCACCGACAAAAGGTTTGAGCAATGGCCGCATCTCACCGTCACGGTCTTGAACACACTACTCGGAGGAACACTCACCTGCCACCAAATAAATTCATTTCATCATGTGAAACCCTAGCTAGCTAGCTAGAAACCTTAATGAACATTATAAGAGAGAAGAGAATTATAAATCCGGATTTACAGCGAGGACAGTGTCGCAGAAGTTGCAATGGACGTAACCGAGCTGGTCCGAAGCTGAGATGTGGTCCGGTGGATAAGCTGGAGCTGAGGAGGACGACATGGACAAGTTCGACATAGACTCTTTTTTTCTCTCTTTTAAAAAAAGAAAAACAAAAGTAAGAGAGAAGAGAGGGTTAAATTGATTTGATTGAAAAGATATGACTGATCGAGCAGATAGAAGTAGATTCTCTTTCCCCCACACCTTTTGACAATCGCGTTCGTGTTGGGTGATGAACAGTTAGTACCTTATATATATGTGTCAAGTACTTCTCCAGAAGTTGAAGACCTGAGAGAGAGAGAAGAGAGAAGGAACGGTGGAGAATATAGCGGAAGATGTGGTAGAGAGAGAGATTTCTATTTATGTTAATATCATGAAGAGACACTGTACCTAAACAAATTGGCAACATGTGATATGAAGAGGCCATTGTAGGGAATTGCTACATATACCTGCATTCTCATTTACTACCTCCAAACCGGGATTTCATTTTCCAAATCAATCCTTTTCTTCTACTTAACCGGAAATAGTCCTACATCTATATATAATCAGATAGAGACTCTAGCTACGTAATTTGTGATTATTCGTTAAATTAAATTCCCCAATTGACTAGTTATATTTGTGACTAAAATAGCACTTTTTAAAAAATGGTTTGTTTGTGTTTTTACATACACAATGATTTCAACGTCTAAAGCGTTTTAGAAAAACATACAACATTAGATTTGTGTGGCATGATACACACACGACAAACAGTAACACCTTTTTATTAACCATCGAAACTGCATATAAGCGGAAAATGATTCTCTTAAATCCGGATTGGTTAGCTAGAGATGTGACACATGGAAAACATTAGAGCATGCACAATGGTGAACCAATTGTGGTCTCACAAACATAATTTAGTGTTATTTTTAATAATTGTTTATTGTTTGAGACTTAATAAGAGACTGTTAATAAATTTGTCTCCACTGGTAAGACCGGTGTTGGTCTCGTATTTTTTTTTTTTAATATTTGCAAAATTTTAAGAATGAGATTGAGAAGAGTATTGGTTTGGTAATAATGAAGTGTTATTAAAAATAAGAAGAGTTTTGATTTGGTAAGAGTTTTGATTTGGTAAGAGTTTTGATAATGAGAATGACATGAAACTCTTAGCCGAACATGAGAAACAAGTTTTGGTAAGAATAGCAGTAGGGTAGTACATTACATGAACCAAACATCATGTGAAAGAAAACATCATATGAAACACAAACCGTTGGGTCATGGTTGGTCGGTTAACAAATCCGATCAGATGTCTAAAACAATAGCCAAGTCAGAAGAATCAAACTTGATATATATTATCAACCTAACATAAAATTACAAAACAAGTAGCTAGAATTACAAAGAGAAAACCAGAAATAGTTTTCAAGCTCCCGATATCGTTCCTCCTCCTTCCTTTGCCTCTCCATTGCTTCTTTTCTCTGAGCTTCTTCTGCTTTCTTACGGTTCTCCTCCTCTATTTTCTCCAGTTCTTCTCTCTCTCGTTGCTCTCTTTCCTGCGACAAACACCGCATAACGCCCTGAAAAAGCTCTTTTTCAACAATGCTCCAAGATAGGCAATTTCAATAATACCACTGTAATAAGCAATTTGAATTCATTGAAAAACGTCAAGAGCAAAGATTTTTTCTAACCATGTCATTTTCTTACAAGAAAACTAAGATAAATAGCAGCTCATATATATGGCAATTTTCCTTATTTTATTGCGATCACTCAACTCTAGAAGTTAAGTCACATGAAGAGTAAATTACTGGGACATATAATGTAGCAGTCAAGTTACCTTTTAAGCTAAGTTAATTAGCCAGTTCTAAAGTTATATTCATTAAACATGGTAAATTCAGATAACAAGATTGATTTCAATTTCAATTTCAGTTTCAGACAACAAAGTAAAGGAGATGGCTTAGAATAAAAGCTTACTTGCGGCAAATCATCTTGTTAGCATTAAGGTACCTTCCTTCTTGATCTTCCCAACACGTATTGAAACCAAAGGTATGCAAAAACATCTAGTCAACATACCAATTTCAGCTGGCTCAAACCAAATGTACGCATTTGAGTCATTTTCCATTCACTTCAGATACAAATTAAAGACTCCTGAAGTAACAAATCAACACACAGAAACAATCAACCCTATTGTAAAGATACCATTTTTAGCTCTTGACTACATCAATTAAGTAAACGAAACAATCCCAAACAAAAATGATCTCCTTCTGAAATCGATTTGCCGATTTGTAAACATACCATCGTGGTCTCAGATTGTTACGTAGCGACTATTGGCGACAGGGCAAGAACTACGATTGCAGATACCGATATAATGGGTTTCTACACAAGATTCCAGTTTCGATTCTACAAGTATAACAAAGCAAAGATAAACGAATCAACAAATTGAGGTCTAGATCAAATTCTGGAACTTGTTCTACAGACAACACACGAAATCAGAAAAGCACAAATATATACAAAGATAACAAATTAAGAGACAATCCCCAAAAACCGAAGAACAAGAGAATATCAATCAAAGTATGTTTCTCTAAACTATTTTTCTTAATTCCTCAGACCCAAAAAAATAGAGGACTTATCTGCATCATCATCATCATCGTCGGCTGACTCAAACATCTCCTTTGTGTGGACATGCACGAGATTGAACGACTGATCTAGTGTCCGATCCATCACCACGACGACGGACAGAGGATAATCGACCATGAACTACGGAGAGAGAGAGGCAAAGAGAAGTCGGCGAGATGTCGACGATGAGATTGTCGGCGATTTGGTACACATGAATCGCCGTTTTGGGGTCGGCGACGATGAAAAGAGATAACAAATTTCTTCAAATGATTTTTTTCTAAAAAATAATTAATACCGACGAATGAACATATGCCACGTGTCCCCTTGAGACAGTCTCAAAAGCCTCTGCCCACTGAGCCGGCTCAAGGCCAATTTCCCTTTTAAATTCATTTTTCATTTATTTTTAATTTTGTGAGACTCTATAAAACTCACCGTTGTGTATGGTCTTATGACTTTTTTTGGCTAAGCATTTGTTGCATGGTTTGTATTGCATCAACATATCACAATCAACTGCGGATAAAAAGGGAGCTCGATTTAAATCAGGTTGGTTTTGTGTTCATAGACCTCCGTAGAATCATTGGCAAACTACACCCATAAAGTGAAAAGAGCTAGGAGTCATATAGATGATTTTGTTTTTACATGGACTTGCAGTGAATCCAAGTGACATGTATTTTTTTTTTTCAACTAGCTCCATATATTAAATCACATTTAGTCGGCATTTGGTCATAAACATCCCGAAAATTAGTATATTAAATCACATTTAGTCGGAAGTGACATGTATATGTTGATGTCATTTCACATTCTTGAAAAAAAGAAGATAATGTAAAGGAATATCCGAATTGAAATGTAAACTGGTTACGGTTTGAATTGAAATGGGAAATAAAAGGTACTTATTACAAACAAAAAAAATAAAGGGAAAATGGCTCAAAGTTCGATGAAGTGGGAGAGAGAGGGAGGGGAAAGGGACTTGTGCATGGAAGTGATTAAGCAAAGGCTCATTCATCAGTTGTTTTCACACTTAATAACATTTCTGCCACACCACTCTTTCCCTCGATCCTCGTCAATTCCATGCCCCTTTTTATTATTGTATACACTCTCTCTCTATTCCTATGTATATCATTTTGTCATCATTGTTTCAATTTGCCCTGTGGTTTCACTAAATTCCATAATGGAGGACCACCATATTTGTGGTAATTATATAATTCATTCCCGTGGTAATTACTAGCTCATAGTAAAAATAAAAAATTTACATGTTTTGAAATTAGTCTTTTTTTTCTTTTACCCTATAGAGTGTTTATATATATATATGTGTAGAATATGATGATTGGAAGTCAAATACTATCATATATTGTTGAGTTCAATGGAAAATTTTGGTTGATAGAATAACTTATCGGTGAAGAATTTAACCACAATGTAATTATTAACGTTAGAAAGGAAGATGTAACTTTCATAATAAAGATAAACGAATAAAAAAACATTATTTGTGTATTTTTCTTTTTTATTTCTTACTCTACTGAAAGTCGAACTTATGACCCAAATGGCCAAATCATAACCCATATACATAGTTTGCAAAAATTACATAGTTGTGTTTGCAATTCAAGTAATAACAAGATGGGAATTTTTTTCTACGTCAAATATATCGATTTTTTTTATAAACCAAAGAGGTAATAATATGAGAAAAATGAAATTATGAATGCAGAGAAAGACAGAACATTAAAATCGAGGACGACACAAGGCGTCGAAGTTGACTAATCAGAAAAGTAATAATCGCAAAATCATGCAATGGAGATTTAAAACAAAAAGTTGAGAAAAGAAAAAGCTTATTAAAGAACATCTACTGTTTGGATTTCTGATTTGACCATTCATATCTCAATCTACCTTACACACATACACATCTATATAAAATGTACAGAGCTAGGCATGTATAGTTGTCTGCGACAGAGATCTCTTTAAAAAAAAATTAATTGCTTTGTTCTTTTCTATATATTTTCAAATTCTTGAATTTATCTGATACTCTTTTGACACAGTTTGTTTTTTTTTTAAATAAATAATGTATTGAATCTCAAAAACTTCTACATGTTTTGTTTGCCCACCGCCTGAATGGGTGAGAGAAATAGAGAGCTGTCATTTTCACACACACTTTGGAAAACAATCAACATCTTAGGCGTATATGCACGTGTATATGTCTCTCTTTCTCTCTATATTCATTAACATTCCCGTTTCTAGCCACTTCTTCGCCGTGCCACTGCTTAACATTTTACCAGCACATATCTGTTTCAGACCTCTAACAAAACATGGATTTTTAAATATCTTATTAAATGAGATATATGTATATAACTCGAACCATTCGAACCAAAAGCTAGACTTCTATACTATCAACAATCTATTATAAACTATGTATTTTATTACCACTCGAAACGTATACAATAGTTTTTTTTTTAAAAACACAACAATTTTCGTAAATAATAGAAGTCCATATAAAACCATCTACCCACGCGAACAAATTTATGTGCCACATGCTTTTTGGTTAATATCAACTGTGCTTCATATTGAAGTTACAAAATTTCTAATTGGTTCGAGTATTCCAGCTCTTTCATTAATTAAATAATACTACATTTTATGTGGATATGACATAAATGTAGATTTACATGCATAATACTCTCTCCGTTTCATATTAAGTATCGTTTTGATAAAATGTATCTGAAATGTATATGGATGAGTTTTTGAGTTAAATACATCCACATATTAACCAGATACATTTTATCAAAACGACACTTAATATGAAACGGAGGGAGTAGTGTTTTTTGGTTGTTAATTTTTTTTGGTCACGAACATGCGTTGAACAAAACGTGGGGCAACAAACTGAGGAGCGACTATTTCGCGAGGCCATTGAAACCTTTGCGAACCAAAAGATCATAATTACATCGGCACTAGAAAACCCATCATTCTATATTGCATTTGTTGCCCTACTTAAATAATTGTGTTGTTTACTTCACACACTATTATGATATGGTGCGATTTTTTATTTTTTAATTTTCAAATATTTCGAAATGGCAATTCAGGAAATATAAGCCGCATCTACATACGGAAAACAATATAATCAATCTTATTGGAAAAAAAGAAGAGAAGAAACATGGGCTTTGAGAAAAAAAAGGATGGGCCTATTACAAAAATTTAGAGATCAACGGAGAAAGGTATTTTGGTTAGTGGCAACCAAGAAGCAGCGTCGAGGAATTTGGGTAACGTAAATCTACGAGCTTCCTCTATCTCTGATATCTCGTGAAACCCAGCCCAATCTACCCGGTTCTCTGTACTCGAACCCGGACCCCGGTTCCTATACTCTCCGTAATACATGGTGCTAAGGTCCGTCACGTTGTCCCACGTGATCCATCCTTTGGGTTCGATCACTGCGCCAAGAAACGTCCCCATCACTACCGTCCGTGAGTGAGCCCCCCACGGACAACCCAGATACGTTTTCACGTCTCCGAGTCGTGCCTCCGGATCTCCTTTCACCTCAGAGTTCTGTATCACGATCCCCGACGTCTGATTCTTGTCGGCTCGGCTCTGTGCGGTTATCGTGTTGACTCCCTTGAGCGGTCTACGAGCAAATATCCGACAGTTTTGAAACACAGCTGATGCGCTTCCACAAATGAAGTCGACTGTTCCGTAGATGTCACACTGTTTGAAAAACTGACGGGCAGAGTGGACGTAGAGCGTGTCTTGATAGCCTTCGATGCTGCATCTGTAAAATGCTGACATGTCCGAATCCGAACGTAGAGCCACCGCCTGATGCTTCTCCGGTCCTGCCGTGTTTCTTATCGTCAAGTCTTTCATCACTAAACCGTCCCCCTCCGCCACTGTCAAAAGCTTGTAGATTTATTATAAAGGATTAATCTATTTTACTCTGTTATCGCAATGTGAGATTATGTTTTTCCAACTAAAAACCAATTGACAATTAGTGGACTGACCCAATCCCTTTATATGTTACCACAAGCAATGAGTAGCGACTAACCAAAAGTGGCGGATTTGAAAGTGGAAAATCCGGTACCGTTGCTTCTGTTGCCGGTGATGATGGTCTTGCCCATACCGTCGCCAGTGATCATGATGTTGTTTGATTTGTCTCCAACATGGACATATTCCTCGTAAACGCCTTCCCTTACACGTATGACATATCTACGGCTTCCATGGGGCCTCTCTCCCGCACCATCCACCGCTTCTTGGATCGTCTTGTAGTCGCCTGAGCCATCTTGAGCCACCACTACATCCACCCTTGCACCTGTATTCGATGGCGTTTCCATTGGTACTACTTTTAATACCTCAAACTCGTTCTCGTTTGTTTGCATCCCCTGTTTCAATTAAGAATTTTATACATTTTATTAAAGGTCGGGCTAGCTAGTAATAACGTACTTAAGGAATGAAAGAGTTGTTACCTTGTTAATGGCCAGAGCGTTAATGACATCAATGGTGATGCTCTGTAACACCGATTGCAAATAATCAGATGAGACACCGAGCTCTGACATCCCTTCCCGACACGTGTCCAGGTTGGTCAGTGCGGCGCTGAGCCACGTCTGCACGTCCGAGGCAGAGCACGCGTTCTTGGGACACGAAACGGACTGGTTGAGTCTGTGGATGGTCTGGTCGTACAGATCCATGCAGTCCTCCCACGCTTGCTTTGAATTAAATTGTGATCCGAGAGAGTACGTGTCGCCCTTGGCTTTCACCACTCCATCTAGTGTCCTTTCTACGGACACCTTTAGGAACTGGGTCGTGGTTGTTATGGGTTTCGGGGTCGGAATCAGAAGAGTCTTGCATTGACCAGGGTGCGGCGTAAGGTCGCACCTTTCGTCTACTGCTATTTCATTTCCAAGAACCATTGAGGCAACATGAATAACAAGAATTATGAAACATTTTACTATCACTCTAAGCCCCATCGTTTTTTATTTTATTTTTTTAGCTTAGGTAACATATACTATATGCATTATAGCTTCTTTTTTCTTATATAGATTCAGTGATTTAAGTTACAGGCTGTATTTGTTTAAATGTTAATTTAGCCAAACATCAGTTGTAACATCATTTATTAATGATTTTTATTCCATTTCGTAATGAAGGCTAGTCTAAAGGATTTTTATTCCATTTCGTAATGAAGGCTAGTCTAAAGGGTCTCTCTATGAGATGCAACTTGCATACAACAAATGAAATTTAGATTGTAGCTCATTAGAACTTATGACTAAATGTAAAACAAATTAATCCGCAATTAAGAGGAGAAAAACTAAACGGAATTGCCAATACAAGTAAGTTGCCCTAGAGATCATAGAAGAAGCTCAGGTAGAAGAAGAGCATGATACAGTAACATTCAGCTTCAACAACCCTCCTCCTCCTAACGATTGTACAGACATGACAGAGTTAATATGAAACCTAGTTGGCCGGTAAAGATATGTTGATGTCAGTGGATGAGTTTCTCTGGTTGTCCTGTCCATTGGCCCAGCTAGAAATGCCGAATGAAGCAGGCGGCTGCTCTCTGTCTGGGTTTGACGATGAGAAAACAGAAGCCGGAGGAGGAGGAGGCTGTGGCTGTGGCTGTGGCATAACCTGATGCTCTTGGTTATGTTCCACTTTTTGCTTCCTTGGTTTCTGCTGCTCTTGTTGATCGCCCGTAACAAAACTGCCAACCACAACCTGTTTAACAAAACAAAACTAACTCGATGAGGATTTCAAGAATAGCCTCAAATGTTAGTTGGATTAATGGGTCGGTCACCTGAATTGGAGTGGCAGCGATGAGCAGACCAGCCACACCCCCACCGACAACACGACCATCAGGACCTGCCAATGAGACACTCATGCCACCAGACCGACCTCTAGAACCTTGAGTCTCTGTTTCCATAAATGAACCAGACAGCGACAGTATCTCAAACCGACCCTGCCACAAACCAAAAAGCCTCCTATGATAAGAATCTTTGTTTCACACTATCTATGATCATTTCAAAATAAAGTGAGAGATAGACAGAACCTCGTAGGTGAGAGTACCACCGCAGGAATCGGGCTGGCTAAGAGTGACGTTTGATATCACTCCATTTGCTGATAAAACACAAATAGCTCGCGGTCCTTGTTGTGAAAAGGAGATGATTCTCATCGTAATATCCTTGAAAACAAATCAAGTTGTTGCTAAGTAGTATGATCAAACACAAATCTCTCTATTCAACTGAAATCTAAGGCCTTTTTCTACTTTCTTTATACATACCTCACCAGTATTCACTGTGATTATATGCGGCGTGAAATTTGATCCAACACCAACACCACCCCCAGCCCCAAACCTTTCACCTGCAACACCATGATTAAACAAACCCACAAAGTTACATATAATCAAACTAATAGACATTCTCTCAACAACATCAAAGCTAGTATGCATAGTTTCGGCCAAGAATTATATATTATTCTCAGCTCAATCGAGCATCATTTCATCATAAGCATCTTTTTAAGCTATGCAACTCTAAACACAACCAGCAAAATGCAAATTCTTGCACAAAATCAAGAAACATTTTGCACTTCTGTAAAGTGTATAGACTACAAAAGTTATGTATTATCACACCGAAAAGGGAAAGCCATATACATAGCTAAACTGGTTGTGTTTGTCTTATGCATTAGAATTCTAACTTAAGTGAAAGCCATAAAGCGAGAATTGCTTGTCTCTCCTTTCCAAATCCAAATAAACTAAGCTTTGGGCAAATGGAGGAAGAGAAACAGAATAATCTAGTACAGTAATGGGAGAATGAATTGGAGAGGTTACTTACCAGAAGTATGGAATCCCATCCTCTTGTGCATCTTGATATCAAGACCATTGAGCTTCCCTCTTCCACGTTTCTTGACAAGAGGAGTTGATGAAGAAACTTGCATAGGCAAAGGAGTACCATTAGCTTCGTATTTACGAGGTCTGCCTCTCTTCTTCTTCCCGGAGGCTTCCCCTGCACTAGCCATTGGAGGGAGAGATGGCCCCATAAACTGGTTAGGGCTCTCTGATGATCTCTGTGCCATATGATATGTTGATGGAGCTTCTGCTCCTCCTATTACTGTCACACCGGAGACGATTCTGTCGCTTGTTTCCATTTCTTCAAAGTTTTTCTTTTTATCTACAATTACAAGGAAGCTCCAAAAGTTAAAGAGTCTATTATACAAAGGTAACTATAACAAACTCGAATTTCAAGTTTCTCTTCTCAAGTGTAAAGTTGGCATCTTTTGTTCTGTAATACTACAAATTTGGACTATTTTTCACTAATGACTGCAAGTTTCTTCCTTTAATAGAATGGATGAAAAAGCCAATAATATACTATACCAGATCAGACTGAGTGTCGAAAAATAAATAAATAAAAACAGGGAAAAATCTAAAAAGACAAAATGATAAGCAGTGAGATGAGATCTCACTACTATAAAGAGGTAAGACAAGAAAAAATGAAAAATAAAAACAGACCTGCAAGCTTTGTTTGTCTCTCAACTACCAAAGTTTAGCTCTTTCACTCAACTCTCCACACTATCAGCCGCCGTGTAAGAAGGAAAACTCCGTCAACTTCCCGGCCGTCTCAAGTCCAAACAAATTAAAGCAGAAAGAAAACAAAAGAAAGACCGTCAAATTTTACGACAAGGCAAAAAAACAGGAAATCAAAGATAAATAGAGAGAAATTGGATTTATTTGTTTCAGATTTTCAAGAGATATATAAAAATAAAAAATAAAAAATACTAATTATATTGTCCTTAAGACCGACAGTGAATTTTGGTTAATAATAAAGTTCACGTCCGGATTGAAAATTCAAAATGTAATGTCCCCCTTTAGCTTAAGTTTTACTAAATCAACCCTTCCACGTGGATATTTTCAGTAAATAACAAAAATCATCTTTGTTTTTCATACATATCATTCATTAGTATTCACGTTACTAAGATTTAATTGCAACCAACTAGTACTAGAAATATTCTTATCTATATATATATAGATTACAAGAAAATTGTCTTAATCTACGTATTTGTGAATATTGTGTGAGCTTATAGAGAGAGCTAGGGGAAGAGAAATGAAGGAATGCGATTGGTTGGTGAGAGTAAGATGATAAAGTGACAAAGCGGTCACATTTAGGAGCCGTTTTGACTTGTCCACTTGTCCTGATGTCTTCTGTCACCTTTTGACTCGTGTGACTCTCTCTTTATTTTTTTAAATTGTAGTATTTGGCACAACAATACACAATGAATTATTACTATTTATTTTATTTTTGTAGGAAAATGTCGGTAATGCTTTTCTTACAACTATATTCTACTCTTTTTACTGCATATATTCCAATATCCATTCCAATAATCCAAAATTTAAAATATGCTTATTGTGAAATAAGTAAATAACAAAAAAACAAATTATAATCTTGTTAGATGTTTATGAACAGAAGATTTGATTGGAATCACGTGTTTGGTACGAATATGTATCAACAAAATCAATTTTTTTTTTTTGTCAACAACTCCATATATTAAATCACATTTGGTCGGTAGAAGCATCCCGAAATCGGGTATTTTTTATCGACTCATCGAGATCTACATGGGAAAATAAATGGTTACGTGTTCGTACCGCTTTTGCAAGGGCATCGGCACGGTCATTACATGAACGAGGAATATAAACTAGTTGAAAGGACATAAAGTGTTCTCTAAGTTCTGCGAAGTGATCGAGCTCAGACTGGAAAGCTGGCCAGTCTATCGGATCGTCAGTCATCGTCAATAAGTTTGAGCAGTCCGTCTCAAATCGGGCCCTAAGTATACACTTCTGAATTAGACAATCCATCGCCCAGAGGAGTCCCTCAAACTCTGCATGTAAAGCTGATAGACTTCTTCGACAACCCTGCTTGCCGGTGTGAGTTTGACCTGATATGTCAGTGAGAAACCATCCGAGACCGCTAGTGGGCCCTTGATTCGCCCAAGATGCGTCCACTTGGCAGATCGGGATATGTGGGTGCTCGGATCGGGTGGTATCTTCCGACACGGTAGTATCTCCTTCCTCCCCTCCGTCTTCTTCTCTAGCCAAGTTTGCGCACCTCCAACTTTCTTCCTCTAGCTGGGCTACTTGGAGCGTAATCGCGGATGATACATTCTTTCCATTAAAGAGCTTGTCGTTCCTAGCCTTCCAAATGAACCAAATGAACCAAATGATCCACGGGAATGTATCCCTTTGTGGTTTGGGGAGACCCCTTTCTTTTGCCCTCCAAAATAGGAAATCCATATTTTGGTATAGGGATGTACTCGGGAAATAA
Organism: Draba incana; assembly: GCA_963576765.1. Lineage (NCBI taxonomy): Eukaryota > Viridiplantae > Streptophyta > Magnoliopsida > Brassicales > Brassicaceae > Draba > Draba incana. Next base: position 310,029 of record OY755214.1, read on the forward strand.
CCCGGAAGGGACGGATAGTCCGATAAAGCCCACACCTGCAGAGCCGGGGGACACTCAAAAATCATATGATTAATTGTTTCCTCTAGTGCACCACATCTGGGACAACTCTTATCGTTTCCAATGTGTCGGTAAGTCAGTCGTTGGCAAGTGGCTATACACCCTGTTAAGGCTTGCCACATAAAATATCGAAGCTTTCCGGGGGTCTTGATTTTCCATACTTGGCTAAGCAGACCCGTGATGCTCGGCTCAGATATCTGTTGAGGTTGTAGTCTTCTTTGGTTTGTGGTGTGTAGTAACTCGTATCCAGATTTAACCGTATACATTCCTTATTTTGTATAACTCCACGCATAACTGTCTAGTTTGAAAGTTCTACTAGGTTTCAACCCCAGAATTAGGGCGACATCCTCGGGATGGAATAATTCCCGGATTCTTGTGTGATTCCATTTCGGTGAGTTATGTAGCATGAGGTCTTTAACCAGAAGATGGGGGTCTCGTCGAATATGTATATCTAGGAGTCTCGGTAAACGAGCCGGTTTTTCTGGAATCCAAGGTTCACTCCAAGTCTTGGTATTATATCCAGAGCTTATAGTCTTCTGAAGGCTTATTCTGAGCAGGGGTTTAGCCGCCATAATGCTAGTCCAACCATACGAGGGGGATCTAGCCTCCCGATCTATCATCGGGGATGATTGGTGATAGTATCGTCCACGTAACACTCTAGCAAGGAGAGATGTTGGAAAGTGGATCAACCTCCACAATTGTTTTGCAAGGAGGGCTAGGTTGAACTCGTGAAGATCTCTGAATCCTAGTCCGCCTGCGTCTCGAGAGATACAAATCTTATCCCAGGCTATCCAATGCAGTCCTCTACTATTTTGGCGGGAACTCCACCAAAAGTTAGATATTGCGCTCCTCAGTTTATCTATGATACCCTGAGGGAGTAAAAAACATGACATAACATATGTCGGAAGGGCTTGTGCCATTGATTTTACTAGAACCTCTTTCCCTCCTTTGGAAAGGAATTTTGCAGACCAAGTGTTAATACGGTTGTTAAGGCGATCTTGAACATAGTTGAATACTTTGTTCTTAGAGCCACATATTTGTTCTGGTAGTCCTAAGTACATGCCCATACCTCCTTCGCTTGTTATTCTGATGGCTCTCTTGATTTCTCTTTTGATCTGCTGATCCACTCTATTCCCGAAAAATAGAGAGGATTTATTGGGATTTAGTTATTGACCAGATACATCGCCATAGGTTTTGATAATTTTTAAGATCTCTGCACATTGCAGGACGTCTGCTTTGCAGAAAAAGAGACTATCGTCAGCAAAGAGGAGATGGGAGACTCTCGGGCTTGCGTGAGCAATTCGTAATCCTGTTATACGGGATTCTTCCTCTGCTCCTTTGAGCAGGGAGATGAGAGCTTCCGTGCATAGTATAAATAGAAAAGGAGATAGGGGATCTCCTTGTCTAATTCCCCGGGATGGTTTAATTCTTCCTTTCGGTACTCCATTTATCAAAACTTGGTACGATACCGATGATATACAAAACATAAGCCATTTGACCCATTTTTCTGAAAATCCCAGTTTTAGCATAACGGCTTCTAGGAAGCACCATTCTACCCGATCGTAGGCTTTACTCATGTCAGTCTTCATGGCCATGAAAGTTTCTCTGCAACTCTTGTTGGTCATTAAGGCATGAAAGTTCTCTTGAGCGAGTAAAATATTATCCGTTATTTGACGTCTAGCCATAAAGGCCGATTGTGTCTCCGAAATTAGGTTCGGGAGGATCTTTTTTAGCCGGTTACAAAGGATTTTTGATATGATCTTGTAGGTGACGTTACACAAACTGATTGGCCTGAATTCTGTCATCGCCCGCGGTCTGTTTATTTTTGGAATAAGACAGATGTTTGTTTGATTCAGTCGTGGATCGAAGGAACCAATGTTGAAGAAGTTTTATTATGTCTTGGCCCACCACATGCCAGAATCTCTGGTAAAATCGACTTGTCATACCATCGGGACCCGGGGTCTTGTCTGGATTTATGTTGAACAAAGCTTCTTTTATTTCGGCTTCTGTCGGGTTGACCGTGAGTCGGTCATTATCAGTCTCTGAAACCTTCTCGGCAACATACCGGAGTGAGTCTTCCAAATTTTGAGGCTCTGAAGTGGTAAACAATGTCTCAAAATAATTGGTTGCAACTTTTGTGACGCCTTTTTCATTTTCCACCAAATGACCGTGCTTGTCCTTTATACAGATTATGCGGTTTCGAGCTCTCCGTTGTTTAGTTGTAGCATGGAAAAACTTTGTATTTCTGTCCCCGTGGCAGTGCCAAGTGACTCTACTCTTTGAGTGCCAATATATTTCTTCTTCTCAGAAGGCATGGAGGAGTTTTCTTCGGATTTCTTCCCCTTCTTCTAGGGTGGAGTCGTCATCCTCGTTAGCTCGGTCTAATTGATCTTTAAGTTCCTCAATTAGTTTGGCTGAGTTAGTGACCGTCGATTTCCTCCATCTCGATATGTATGACCGGCATGGGGATAATCTCTGGTGGAAATCCCTACGTGGGATTCCACTTGAGATGCCCCATTCTATAGTCACAGTTTCTTTAAAACCGGGTTTCTCGATCCATCTTTTATCGAAACGGAAGTTTTTTCGCTTGTGTTGAATAGTGGATCGGACTCTCGCTACCACTGGTCTATGGTCGGAACCCCAGAGTTTTTGATACTCCACCAAGGTGTGGGAAAAGAGATTGTGCCATTCTTCATTACCTATGGCTCGGTCAAGACGGCATTTTAATAGGTCAACAAAATCAAATAAGTATTAGGAAAAGGAACTCATCAATTTAATAGGTCTAAGTCCTATATTGCTTTTACTTGCAGGGAGAAGTATCGATATAATCAACTATAGTCTTTAAGTCACATTTTTGTGTGTTGAATAATAATATATCCGTATCTCATTAGGATCACGGCACATGAAAAAGCATTTGGATCAGCATTACGTGTCAACATACTCCTCATTTCAAGATAAATTTTCGAAGTCTCGAGGCCACCTTCACGATTATATTTATTTATTACTTTCTAGTTATTCAAATACTATAACAAAACAAGCGATTAACGGCTAATGATTATTTTATTACAGCAAAAATAGTTGTATATTTTGTTTCTCAAGATATTTCGCTCCAAAGAAAGAAAGAATACTATTTATCCATTGGGGCCAAAGAATTGGGTCTTAATATTTTGGGCCTAGCTTTCTTACGTTCCTATTAACTTTTTTTTTTCATATATAATTAATTCGAACCAATTGTTTTTTTAAGAAACAAATGATACGAGTATGAACGTAGATGACACTTAGAGTTTTGGTATCGCCGGCGACAAGACAATGGAACAAACGTTCATCCTGATCAAGACCGACGGGCGTCCATAGGGATCTTGTACGTTTCCCCAACAAACTTGCTTTTTGTCGTTTCCATGATCCTCGAACACGATTTCAAGTACATAAATTTCTTCTTGATTCTTGATTCTCGATTCTTGCCAACAAAGTAAAACTTTTATTGGGCCACACCGAAGCCCATTACGATACATTGACTCGTAACTTCTTAGGTCATAATGTATCTTACGTTGTAATCACTATATAAGGTCTTTGACCTTGAACCTTATTGAATAAGAAAGCCTTTTACCACCAATATAAGTTTCTTGACATGGTATCAGAGCATTAAACTTAAAATATAGGTTTTCTGGTTATCGATCTTGCTTCTTGATCTTAATATTTCTCTTATCAAATTCTCTCAAATCCGATACATCTTGTTTCGGATCTCTTCTTCTTCTAAATTCTTTCTTTGACCTAAAATTTCTCGATTATTATATCGAAAATTTCTTCTCAATGGCGACAGAGAGTCAAACCTCTTCGGCTTTAATCAAACCTACACCCCGTGTTGAAACGACACGACGAACAATTTCTCCTTACGATCTAACATTATGAGACAATCCAGGCACAATTATTTCTCGACCTTCTCTCTGCGGGCCTAACTATGATGAATGGTCCGCTAACATTCGTTTGGCTTTGAAAGCGAGAAAGAAATTCAGTTTTGCAGACGGTACTATTCCGCAACCAGATGCAGAATTTGAAGACTACGAAGATTGGTGTGCTAACAACGCATTGGTTGTGTCTTGGATCAAACTCAAAATAGATTAATCTTTGAGCTCCACCCTTTCACATAGCGATGAAGCTTCTAGTCTCTGGACTCAAATTCAGCGATGTTTTGCGGTGAAAATTGGGCAACGAGTTCGACGACTTAAAACTGAATTGGCGACTTGTCGTCAAAACGGTTATGCTATTGAAGCTTACTATGGAAAGCTTACAAAGCTTTGGATAAGCTTGGCCGATTATCAACAAGGAAAAACTCTTGAAGAAATAGCCAAAGAGCGTAAGGATGATAAGCTTCATCAATTCCTTATGGGACTTGATGAATCATAATATGGCAGCGTTAAATCTTCCTTGCTATCGCGAACACCACTGCCTTCTCTTGATGAAGCATATGACGTGCTAACTCAAGATGAAGAATCAAAATCTCTTGCTCGAATGCATGAGGAAAGAGCAAATGGTGTGAGTTTTGCAGTTCAAACCCAACCACGAACACGGTTTGCTCAGGAGACTCGTACGGGCACAGTGATGTGTACGTTGTGTGGTAAAAATGGTCATCTTGCTGAAAATTGTTTCAAAAAGGTCGGCTATCCACCATGGTGGGGTGAACGTACAAGACCAAGGTCAGGTTCAATGCCACGAGAGCCACACTACTCCTCATCGACTGGAATTCTTCCAACTTCATCTAAAGGAAAGAGTGCAGAACCAGCTCGAGTGAGTCACGTACACACTGCCAGCGCTAGTTCTCATCTTGGAGGCATGTCTCCTTCTGCATCCAATGCTATTACCTCCGCCGATCGTGTTGGTATTACAGGATTGAGTGATCAGCAGTGGCACGCCTTGGTCAACATGTTAAATGAATGAAAATTGGCTCCAAGTGGTAATCCTGGTAAGTACTTTCTTGAATATTGGATAATAGATACCGGAGCATCGAATCATATGACCGGCACCGTTGATTATTTGTCTGAAATCTGTGATATGGCACCTATGCTTATTAAACTTTCGGATGGAAGATATACTACTTCGAACAAACATGGAAAAGTAAACATGGGCTCTTCACTTCAACTTCAAAACGTGTTCTTTGTAGATGGATTACAATGTCACCTTATATTCGTATCGCAACTAACTAGAGATAGTGGATGTATTTTTCAAATCATTGATCGATAATGTGTTGTTCAGGATCGCATCACACGGATGCTGATTGGGGCGGGTGAACAGTTACAAGGATTATACTTCTTCCACGGTGTTGATGTGGCAGCATCGGTTAAAAGGTTGGAGTCACCGTCTAAGTCACTTTGGCATAGTCGATTGGGTCTCCCTTCTTCTAAAGCTTTGGAGATGTTGCGTTTTCCTCATTTAAGTAATGATATTTTTGATTCAAAGAGTTGTGAAGTTTGTATTCGTGCAAAAAAAAACAAGAGATTCTTTTCCGTTAAGCAGCAATAAAACAAGTACGGTTTTGAGTTAGTTCACTGCTATTTATGGGGACCTTATCGGACAACTTCTATATGCGGTTCAAAATATTTTCTTACTATACTTGACGATTATTCTCGCTGTGTATGGATTTATCTTCTACCATCAAAACGCGATGCACCACGTCATCTCAAAAGCTTCATTGCTTTGGTTGAGCGGTAATTCAAAAGTATGGTCAAAACGATTCGAAGTGATAACGGATCGAAGTTTATCTGCTTAACTAATTTTTTCAATGAGAAAGGCATCATCCATGAGACGTCTTGCGTCGGAACTCCACAACAAAACGGTCGTGTCAAACGTAAGCATCGCCATCTCTTGAACACCGCAAGGGCATTACGATTTCAGGCCAATCTCCCGGTTGAATTCTGGAGTTATTGTGCTCTTGTTGCGGGTTACTTAATAAACCGAACTCCAACCACGATACTTAATGGGAAAACCCCGTTTGAAATATTATACAATCGACCACCTCCGATGAATCATATCAAAGTATTCGGTTGCCTTTGTTATGTTCATAAGCAAAAACATGGCGGGGATAAATTTGCAAGTCGCACCAACAAATGCATCTTTCTTGGTTATCCTTTTGTCAAAAAGGGATGGAAAGTCTATAACATCGACACAAAGATTATCTCTGTTTCACGAGACGTCATTTTCTTCGAAACAGAGTTTCTATTTGAAGATCAATTAACTTCTCCTTCCGAACCGCCTCCTTTTGAATTGCCTTCGTCTAGTCTATCTGATCTTGAAGATATTTCTCTCAAAGGTGTTACTTCATTACTTGATGAATCAACACCACCACAAGCTGATTTGTCTACACTAAAAGAATGTTCTTTGCCGGAACCTGAAATTCTACAAGCACATTCTAAGAGTAATGGGCCTACAAGGAGACAACACTAGGAAGTGGATACGTATTATAAGGATTAGGTGAAGAAAATAAGAATTAAAATAAGGATTAAAGGTTTCAGAACAATCATGAAGCTTTTCATCTATCATTAAGCTATTATATATCCTCTGCTCCCATCTCCTCTGTAATCTATCTTGGTAATACGTCTGAGAAATAAAAGAACAAAGTTTTCATTTTTCTCTTGTTTAGTTCCTCATGGTATCAGAGCCATAAGAAACCTTAACAGGTGTATCAATGGCAGCATCATACCCGTTTCTAGACAGTGTCCATGTCTCGAGGTCCGTCACACTCAAGCTCAATGACACCAACTACTTACTATAGAAGACACAGTTCGAGTCTCTCCTATCGAGTCAAAAACTCATAGGATTCGTTAACGGAGCCGTCACTGCTCCAGCTCAAACCCGTCTTGTCGTCAACGGCGAAACCAGCACCAAAGTCCCAAATCCTCAATACGAGTCTTAGTTCTGCACAGATCAACTCGTCCGGTCATGGTTGTTCGGTACTTTTTCTGAGGAAGTCCTTGGTCATGTTCATAGTCTCTCAACCTCTCGTCAAGTTTTGGAATCTCTTGCTGAAAATTTTAACAAAAGCAGTGTTGCTAGATTATTTTCTCTTCGAAGAAGTCTGCAGCTCCTGTCAAAGAAAGATAAGTCACTATCTGCTTATTGTCGTGAATTCAAGACCTTATGTGATTCTCTAAGTTCTATTGGAAAACTTATTGATGAATCAATGAAGATATTTGGGTTTCTCAACGGTTTAGGCAGAGAATATGTCCCGATTGCTACAATTATACAAAACTCCCTTGGATAAATTCCCTCTCCAACTTTCAATGATGTTATCTCTGAAGTCCAAGGCTTTGACACTAAGTTACATTCCTATGAAGACCCTACTTCTTAAACACCTCACCTCGCCTTCAGTTCCGAGAGAACTAATATTAATGCTTCTTCATATGTGCCAAACCATAGAGGTCAAGGTCGTTTTGGTCATAACAGAGGTAGAGGAGGCTTTACTATACGCGGAAGGGGTTTTCTTCAACATCAATCTTTCTCCGGTGAACGTCCTATATGTCAAATTTGTGGTCGCACAGGACATAGGGCCTTGAAGTGCTATGACAGATTTGATCGCAATACACAAAGAGAGACGACTCAGGCCTTCTCATCCTTGCGTGTCTCTGATGATGTAGGAAATGAATGGTATCCCGACTCGGGTGCTTCTACTCATGTCACATCTACCAGTAACAATCTTCAGTCTTCAACTCCATATAAAGGCAATGATACTGTTATGGTAGGTGATGGCACTTAGCTACCTATTACTCATGTTGGCTCTACCACCATTTCTTCATCGTCAGGTACAATTCCCTTATCTGGTGTGGTTCTTTGTCCTGATATCCAAAAGTCTCTTATGTCAGTCTCTAGGCTGTGTGATGATTATCCTTGTAGAGTATATTTCGACGCTAACAAGGTTAGCGTAATTGATCTCAATACTCAGAAAGTGGTGGCAAAGGGGCCTCGAAGTAAGGTCTTTATGTGTTGGAGAACAAGGAATTCGTAGCTCTCTACTCAAGCAGACAATGTGCAACCTTTGAAGCTATTTAGCATCAAAGGCTTGGACACTCAAACAACCAAGTTCTCCAACAACTCAAGATTAGCAAGGATATTCAAGTTAATAAGAGCAACACTCTTCCCATTTGTGAACCTTACCAAATGGGAAAAAACTCTAGGTTACCATTTTATATTTCTGATTCTCGTGTTTTACACCCTCTTGATCGGGTTCATTGTGATCTTTGAGGGCCTTCACCAGTTGTATCGAATCAAGGATTCAAGTACTTTGTTGATGATTTTTCTCGCTTCTCTTGGCTTTACCCTTTGCACACAAAGTCTGAGTTTTCTTCTGTGTTCATTGCTTTTCAAAAAATGGTCGAAAATCAGTTGAATACAAAGATCAAAGTTTTCCAAAGTGATGGAGGAGGAGAGTTCACTAGTAATCAATTCAGAAAACATCTATTGGATAGTGGTATACAACATAAAATCTCTTGTCCCTATACCCCTCAACAGAACGATATAGCTGAGAGAAAATATTGACATCTAGTTGAACTCGGGTTGTCTATGTTGTTTCAAAGTCATACTCTTCTTCATTTCTGGGTCGAAGCTTTCTTCACATCATATTTCTTGGGAAATCTTCTACTGCCTTCAGTATTAAGCCATCAAATTCCCTTTGAAGTTCTACATAATAAGAAACCAGACTACTCAGTGCTCAGGGTGTTTGGTTCTGCTTGCTACCCGTGTTTACGTCCTTTTGCCAGCCACAAATTCGATCTAAGGTCCTTGCAGTGTATCTTCCTTGGGTATAACTCTCAGTATAAGGGGTACATGTGCCTTTATCCTCCAAACGGATGAGTTTATATCTCCCAACATATCATCTTTGATGAAGACTGTTATCCCTTCAAAAATCAATATCGGTCTCTCATTCCTAAGTATGATACTCCACTGCTTAAAGTGTAGCAAACTGGTTCTCTATCTTTTGCAGGTCATGTTACTCCTGAGGCTACATCAAATCCTCCTCTCACTACTAAAGCATCTCCTGCTCAGTCATCAACAGAGACTGAAACCATTAGTGAACCGGTTGAAAATGACAGTAACTCTCCTGTATCCAGCTCTATGTCACAAGGTGATAGTGAAGTTGATGAGGAATCATCTATTATGGTTGAATCTCCTGCTGAATCTATGGTTCCTGAAAATCAGTCTAATCCGACGAATATACATCCTATGAGAACTCGGTCTAAAGATGGGATAGTCAAGCCAAATCCGAGGTATGTTAATATAATCTCTAAGTTTTCTCCTGAAGAGCTTAAAAGTATCATTGCTGCCTTGAATCATCCTGTTTAGAATCTAGCTGTTCAAGATGAAATGTAGACAATTCACATGCTAAACACATGGACTCTAGTTCCTCCAACAGATGATATGAACATCCATGGTTGTAGATGGGTGTTCAAGATAAAACTTCAACCATCAGGAGATCTTGATAAACTTAAAGCTCGTCTAGTGGCCAAGGGCTTTGATCAAGAAAAAGGGATTGACTACCTAGAGACATTCAACCCAGTGGTAAGAACATCAACCATCAGACTTGTTCTTTAACATTGCAACAGCAAAGGAATGGACTATAAAGCAACTAGATGTGTCAAATGCCTTTCTTCATGGATAATTACAAGAGCCGGTGTTCATGATACAACCACCAGGTTTTGTGAATCCAGATAAACCTAATCATGTGTGCCATCTTACTAAAGATCTCTACGGTCTCAAACAAGCTCTAAGGGCCTGGTTTGATACTTTCAGCAATTTCATCATTGGTTTAGGCTTCACGTGCAGCAGGTCTGATCCTTTTCTGTTCATTTATCACAAGAATGGGGAAACAATGGTGTTACTTCTATATGTCGATGACATGTTACTCACTGGAAGTGATGCTACACTACTCAATGATTTATTACAATCTCTCAACACAAGGTTCTCAATGAAGGATATGGGTCATCCTCGCTATTTTCATGGAGTTGAAATTGAAACAAGCACACATGGTTTGTTTCTACATCAAGCAGCTTATGCTACTAATATTCTACATCAAGTTGCGATGTTTGATTGCAACCCTATGCCGACACCTCTACCGCAACGTCTTGACAACCTTAATTCTGAACCCTTCTCCGAACCAACATATTTCAGAAGTCTCGCTGGAAGGCTTCAATACCTCACCATCACGAGGCCTGATATTCAATTTGCGGTGAACTTTATCTACCAAAGAATGCACTCACCAACTATCTCTGATTTTGGCCTGCTCAAGCGAATCTTGCGATATCTCAATGGAACAATTCATATGGGTTTACATATTCATAAAGATAAGAATCTCACTCTATTTGCTTACACTGATAGTGATTGGGCTGGATGCCAAGAAACTCGTCGCTCCACAATAGGTTTCTGTAGCTTTCTTGGTTCCAATCTTATCTCTTCGTGCGCCAAAAGACAAGAAACAATTTCTCACTCATCAACCGAAGCCAAATACAGAACCCTCTCCGTAACAGCCAGAGAAATCACTTGGCTCTATTTTCTTCTTCAGGATCATGGATTTCCACAACCTCATCCGACTTCTCTCCACTGTGACAATCTTTCCGCCGTTTATCTTAGTGCTAATCCAGCTCTACATAAGCGTTCAAAGCACTTCGACAAAGACTATCATCACATCCGTGAACAAGTTGCTCTGGGTTTAATTGAAACGAAGCACATCACATCTACTCTTCAACTAGCCGATATCTTCACTAAACCTCTGCCGAGATCATCATTTGTTGAGTTACATCGCAAACTCGGTGTTGAATCACCCACTCCGAGTTTGAGGAGGCATGAGAGTAATGGGCCTACAAGGAGACAACACTAGGAAGTGGATACGGATTATCAGGACTAGGTGAAGAAAAAAAGAATTAAAATAAGGATTAAAGGTTCCAGAATAATTATTAAGCTTTTCATATATCATTAAGCTATTATATATCCTCTGCTCCCATCTCCTCTGTAATCTATCTTGGTAATACGTCTGAGAAATAAAAGAACAAAGTTTTCATTTTTCTCTTGTTTAGTTCCTCAAATTCTTCACCCATTATTGAACCTGAATCACTTCTGATAGATGATATTTCTCTTTCATCGTCGGGACTAACTATTGGTACATCTCTGCCTCCTGCACCAAATTCTTCTTTTTCTTCTTCAATGCAACCTGAACATTTGATTGATCTCTGAACACAACCGAATGTGACCGAACCTGAAGCGTTAGGTCGTGGGCTTTGGAAACGTAGCAAGCCCACTAAGCTTGCTGACTACGTTACCACTCTTCTTCATGAACCGTATCCAATAGCGATACCATATCCGATTGATAATACTCTCTCAAGTTTGCAATCCTCTGAAAACTATCAGACTTTTCTCTTCGCTATTACGTCTGGTCGAGAACCAAAATCTTGGAAAGAAGCTTTTGAAGATGAAAATTGGCGATTTGCTGTTGATGATGAAATGATAGCCTTACATGAACTTGGTACATAGACCATAGTGGATTTACCTCCTGGAAAGAAAGCACTCGGTTGCAAATGGGTCTTTCGTCTAAAATTTTAGTGTACCGGAGAGCTTGAGCGACATAAAGCTCGTCTAGTGGTTCTTGGAAACAATCAAATTGAGGGTGAAGACTACAATGAAACTTTTGCCCCGGTTGCTAAAATGGTCACAGTTCGTGCCTTTTTTCAAAAAGTTGCGTCTAATGATTGGATTGTTCATCAGATGGACGTACATAACGTTTTTCTTCACGATGATCTCGATTAGGAAGTATATATGCAGTTGCCACCAGGATTTCGAACCGGCGACAAGACCAAAGTATGTCGTCTTCATAAGTCTCTTTACGGTTTAAAATAAGCGCTTCGCTGCTGGTTTGCGAAACTAACTACGGTACTCGTGAACTACGGTTTTGAGCAAAACTACTCTGATTACTCTCTCATTACTCTTGAAAAATCAAATGTTCAGCTTCATGTCCTAGTATACGTCGACGACTTGATCATTACAGGAAGTTCTTTGACAGTTATTGAAGATTTTAAACATTACCTGAGTGATTGTTTTAAAATGAAAGATCTCAGTGTTTTACAGTATTTCTTGGGAATTGAGGTCGCTAGAAGTCCTGCCGGGATTTATTTGTGCCAAAGAAAGTATGCATTGGATATCATCACCGAAACTGGTTTATTAGGAGTCAAACCAGTCACGTTTCCTTTGGAACAAAATCACAAGCTTGCTCTTGCGGAGGGTGATTCTATGACTGATCCTTCTCGTTACCGTCGTCTCATTGGCCGATTGATTTATCTTGGTACCACACGTCCCGAAATGTCATACGTCATTCACATTCTTTCGCAGTTTATGAGTGATCCGAAACCGGCTCATTGGGATGCGGCGTTACGTGTCGTGCGTTATCTTAAACAGAGCCCAGGTCAGGGTATTCTTCTACGAGCCAATACCGAATTAACTCTTTCAGCTTGGTGTGATGCGGATTGGGCAGCATGTCCTTTAACACGACGATCGCTCACAGGTTGGTTTATTCAATTCGGTGGCTCTTCTTTATCATGGAAAACACGGAAGCACGATGTTGTGTCTCGCTCCTCAGCTGAAGCTGAGTATCGAGCGATGGTTGACACTGTCCAAGAACTCTTGTGGTTACGGGAACTTCTTCCTACTCTTAGTATTCACATTACATCATCGATTCCTCTTCACTCTGATTGTCTCTCGGCAATCAATCTCGCCGCTAATCATGTTTTCCATGCTAGAACGAAACATGTTGGAAAAGATTGTCATTTCATTTGTGATGAGATTATTCGCGGCGTTATCGTTACTAAGCACGTCAATACCAAATCTCAACTCGCGGATATTATGACAAAAGCATTGGGACGTAAAGAATTTGAAGATTTCATTTCCAAGTTGGGTGTTTGTAACCTCCACACTCCACCTTTAGGGGGGTGGGGGTATTAGGCCATACCCAAGCCCATTACGATACATTGACTCGTAACTTCTTAGGTCATAATGTATCTTACGTTGTAATCACTATATAAGGTCTTTGACATTGAACCTTATTGAATAACAAAGCCTTTTACCACCACTATAGGTTTCTTGACAACTTTCGTGCTTTGTTTTAGAAGTGATGGCTACGAATAAGAGCGACTCCAGAGTAGAAAGCTCGACGAAGCTCCTTAATGTTTTCAAATTTGTCATGCAATGCAAGAGTATGAACATTTATACGATTTATTTGATGGATTAGGTAAGACAAAATCATTTTCATTAAGACTATATGATAGATATTCAAAATCTCAATCGTTGATGGACACACCAAATCCAATTGAGTTTCTTGTTAATAAGCTCGTAGTTAGTACAAAATAGTCAAAATCTAGCTAAATATGGTCTCAACTAAAGATGATTAGATCGGAGGAGATTCCCGGAATTTGTCTCCAGTCAAATAGTTAGAGAGGAACTCACGAGCAAGTGCGTTGAGTTCACCGTCCTGATCCAATGGATCTTCCAGGGCCAACAATGAGCTAAAGTCCAGCGACTCTGTTGAAACCTTAGTATCTTCTCGTGGTTCTTGTTGTTGTGACATGGAATGAATGTCTAACAACGAAGAAGACACGATCTCGTTCTTGTTGTTACTATCGAATGAAGCAATGAGTGAGGCATTCGATGAAGAGGCTGCTTCTGGCGGTAAATTGTTTTGAGGATTCAGCGGAGGAAGGTGTTGGAGGGTTGAGAGATGAGTTTGAAAGTACGCTAGCTCCGCTTGTAGATTCATCACCTGCTCACATGTTCTTATATTTAGATACTGAGTCATGACTTTTAAACTCTAGCATAAGCGTGTAATATCAGCTACATAACAAACTATAAAGTATAAACCATTAGAAACATTACTTTGGTATTAGACAAATTAATTCTATTGCATTTATTTTAGAACAACAAGAAAGAAAAGTCAAAGTGCTTTGTTCTCAATCCGGAAGGTAAACCACAAAAGACTAACAATTTGACTTTCTTTATCTCAGTTTTCATCAAGCTAGCCTTTGGGAAGACGCACGTTAGTTTTTTTCAATTTATTAGCTGTATCTGGTAACATTGACCCTTACTTACCCGTTGAAGATTAAACTAGCTAGATCAGGACTTTTTCTAAACTAAATACACTATAGTTAATTCAAGAGGCAATGCTATATGGAACAGTAATTACTTAAGGAGTTAATTGCAAGCTATGTGGAGATAAATTTCGAGGTTAACATATGTTTAGCGACCCTAAAGTTATGGAAATGAGATTATTTTACAATAAAGTATACAATAACACGCATGCATGCCCTTTAAATCTTGCTATATATATATATATATATATTATAGATCATCACATCAAACACATACATTTATATATAGATATAGAAGAAACGATGTGTTATATTTTTAAACAAGAATAAAGATTGTGTTATAGACTTATAGTTTACCTGGTGTTGAAGGGCGAAGATGTGACCGACGCATCCGTAGACAGGATCACTCAGCCTAGCCAATGCCTCGTAAGAAAGGGTGACGACGGCGTCCAGTCTCCGGCTAGCCGGGATCGTCGAGAGGAGCTTGGAGGCATTGCTGGCTCCGAAAACCTTGTGCACCGCCGCGAAATGAGCCGCACCTTCCTCCGAGTCGAAGTAAGGAGCGAAGACGCATTCCGCAACGCATTTACGCCGGAGAAACTTGCATGCACCGCACGGAGTTCCACCGCCGCTCATCTTTTCGGTTAAGCCGTGAAGTTCTGTTTTGGGAGGGATTAGGCGAAGAAACACAGTCGTCGTCGACCATTTATATATACAATCCAAAAGAGATATATAGGAAGCGAAAGAGAGAGACAAATGTGTTAGTTTATGAATTAATGTGTTTTTTAGTTAATGTAAGAACATAGAGGATCGTGTCAAGCAAGAAAATTATGTCTTGCTTTTGGTGGTGGGTCATTTATAATCATTAGATTTTCTTCTATAACTCCAACTCTCTCTCTCTCTCTCTTTTTTAAGTTAAATCACACACTCAAGGAACCGGGTATATTACGGATGAAAAAAAAAATCCTCCCATCGATCATATACTTGTAGAAGAAAAAAAACGAAAAAAAACCGAAAAATTTGCATATGCGAAACTTAAAATGAAAAAAGGGTTCATTTGTCCTATTACATACAAAAAAATTATAATTCATTAAGTAGCAAAAATGGCCTTAATTATGTGGCACACCACCCATTTTTAGGGTATTTGACTACTTAATGAATTATAATTTTCTTTTCGGTTATATATGCCAAATTAATCCCAAAAAAATATTGAAAACAAAAAAATATGAAACTTCAAAAAAGAAGAAGAATAATCATGGTTTTGATATATACCATATATATCATCAATAATCTTGATTAAAAACATTTTCTTTACCACTTGATGACTATCATATTACAATTAGAAACTATAGAATTGGTTTGGATTGTAGGTAATGAGTGAGTTGTAATCTAAATGGATAGAGAAGATGGTATGTAATTACTTGTGTGTTAAAGAGTGGTACTAAACTGATGTTAATCGTGGGTGGGGTCATATGATTAAATGAGTAAACAGTAATGAGAAGGAGAGACTAATGGCTAAAGCTTGGAAGCAACGGCAAAGCAGAAGTGTATTTTGTGTATACAAAGGACAAAAGAGAAATGTTTTTGCGTGAAGCAACCACACGTTTCCTTGTGTATTCTTTCTTCTTCACCCTTCTTAACTAGTCCCGGACACAACAGTCATATACTCTTATAGATGTGTGTTGTTATCTTAAAATAATACAAATACAAATTTGTAAGTCCTACATAACTATATCCTAGTATTAGTAATAAATATAGAGAGATGGTATTGCAAAATATTGTTTGCATATTGTTTGCACAAATGGTATTGTCAGACACTGACAAGACACTGATCACTGTTTGCTTCGCCGCAAGTACAACCTCCTTCTCACTCACTGTCACTGTCATCTTTCTGTTTGACATGATGCTCATGTCATGACCCCTCCTTCCCCAAACCCAATTTGGGCCTGCCTTATATGTGAACGGGCCGGGTCTTTTCAACGTCTATACGTTAAAACACTCCTACTTAAAAGGGTAATCATTAGCTAGTGTTAACACGATTTAAGGACACAAATTAAATAGTGCAGTTAGTAGTTTAAATTAATTAACTCAGCCTACTATAGTATTATACTAGATTCAGACCCTCGTGATGCAAAGATTATTTGAGTTATTGTAAATATTTATGTTTAAAAAATGTTTTGGAAAAAACAATCAAGTATATACGTTTGATATATGTAAATATGGTTTCAATCATTAAACTATTTGATAGAATAACTAAATCATGCTTATATGTTTTGACAATCCTTCTTCCATGTTATGTCGTAAACTTTAAACATGTAAAAAAATATCATTAACCAATTTTTCTTTATCATTGCTTTCTCACTGATCGAGTTCATCCATATCAATTATTTTCTGTTCTATATAGATATATATATGTTGAACTTCTTCCTATATACATCGATATAAATATGATTGTTTTACTTTTAATTATATAGTTTGTTGTTTTTATTTACCTAAATTTTAGTTAAATTTCTCTTTTTAAAAAAATCTTTTTCAACTAAATATAACTATTCATATAGACTTTTGTGTTCCCCATAGATATAGTTCGTTTTCTCGGCAAGTACGATTGTAGTTTTTGTTGAAATTTAATAAAAAAAGGCTTCAGCCCCTCCTTCGACCAAAAAAAATTAAATCTATTAAACTTCTTCCTATATATATATTGATATAAACATGGTTGTTTCTACTTTTAATTATAAAGTTTGTTGTTTTTATTTGCCTAAATTTTGTTTTCTTTTAAATCTTAATTAAAAAAAATATTTATTTCAACTAAATATAACTATTCGTATAGAAGTTTTGTGCAATTTGTAAAATTACTTTATGCTTGTGTTTTTTTTCACTTTAATTTCTTAATTTTTGGATAATTAATTAACAATTTTGATATTAAAAACTTACATATTTAAATAATTAATATGTGTTAAAATCTAATTAGCTACTTATACACGTGTCGTGATCTCGTGAATTACAATTTTGCTCACTCTCTTTTATAATAAGATATATAGAGAATAAATGGAGCGTTATTTGACCATATTTCTGTCCTTGCATAGCGGAACCCACGCGCGAATGGTTTGCGTCAGCAAGTTGCACAGAGCTGTTACGTTGGGAAAATGGCTTTTTTGGACCTAGACTTTTGTCATCGTGCGATTTTGGACCTGGACTTATTGACTTGACTAAATCTAACCTGAACCAAACTAATTTTCAAATCTTGAACCTGAATGAGCAAGCGTCCGTCTAATTTGGACTTTGACTCGTTGACCGTTAACGGAACGCTGACTAGGACAACCGGAACGGTGATTGGGACGACGGTTTTGTACACGTGGACAAACCGGTTGTGTCTGTGCCCAAAATGACTTCGTTTTGTGAATTGGGGCACCAAAAAAAAAAAAAAAAATCAAATCCCTAATTCTCTCTTCTTCATCTTGTTCTTCTTTTTCTTCATTTTTTTTTTTGAAACTTAACCCTGTTTTGATGTGAATCGATTTTCCCATTTATTTATTTGGGTTTGGTTAGGAATCTTAGGATTTTGTCCTCCGAATTATTTAGGCTGTGTGATTTTTTTCTTGCGCCGGTGTTCAAAGTCTTGTTTCCGGTTTACGGTTTGGTTTATGTACGATTTTGTCGGTTTTGTAAAATTTGAAATCAAACAAACTCTAATTTTTGTTTAGCCTTCTTCTTCATTCCAGGTTTGAAGAAATTGTGCTATTTTTGTTTGCTAATTCAAATTCAGGTGAAGAAATTAGAGAAAAATCATGCTTGGTTCGTTAACACTCTTTCGATGTTCAAGTCACCGAGTGTAAAATCGAAAGAAGCTTTGAATTCGGATGTAGTCAATTAGGTTTTCAGAGCTAACGAAATCGATGATCAAAGCATCAAGCGCTTCCCAATTCACCGGTGTAGAATCCATAATTGTAGTCTCTCTCTCTCTTCCCTCGATTTCGTCTTCTACCTCAATCTTCTCTTCTCCGGGAAAGCAAATCGGCCGGCGAGCAAATCGGCGATCGATGGGTGAAATTTCTTTACCAGGAGAAACAACAAGTGAAGAATCGATTGATGTAACGGGAGGGTTACAAATTAAAAAAAAAATGAAGAAGAAGAGAGAATTAGGGATTTGATTTTTTTTTTTTTGCCCCAATTCACAAAACGACATCGTTTTGGCCACAGACACAACCAGCTTGTCCACGTATACAAAACCGTCGTCCCAATCACCGTTCCGTTTGTCCTAGTCAGCGTTCCGTTAACGGTCAACGAGTCAAAATCCAAATTAGATGGACGCTTGCTAGTTTAGATTCTAAATTTGAAAATTAGTTTGGTTCAAGTTATATTTAGTCAAGTCAATAAGTCCAGGTCCAAAATCGCACGATGGCAAAAGTTTAGGTCAAAAAAAACCATTTTCCCGCGGTTACGTTCATAAAGTTTCATTTGACACGTGGCTAACTCAGTCTTCCCCGGTTTTCTATTCTAATTTTTATCATCAGTCGATTAGAACCGGTTTTGCTTAACCAACCAAATTTTTTACCATTTTGAACATTTGTTATTACAATTGGTTTTCACCTCGAAAATTAACCCGCATTGGGAGACCTTTAGGCTTCACTGAGTTTCTATATAATTGGTGACTATTGCACCCTTGTAATCGTCACACGTTTTCCATATCATGATGACATATGTGATATGTACATTATTTTGGCCGTAAAGAAACTTGAAAGTCATTATTTATAGTGGTGAAGATATTACATAATCTTATAAATTTAAAGGTTTTAAATACATAAATATGGGATACATTAATTGTAGTGAGGTTTTTCTTTATGTGTATCAGAATCGAATATTGAGTAAACAGTATTCCTTGGCCAAAATATATGATAGTTGCTGGATCGTATTCGTATGTAAACCAATCTAGTTGTTTTGGAAATAACTTTATGATAATTGCTGGATCGTATAGCGTAAGTGATTTGTGCTAGAAGGTACTTTCATGTCATAATTCGAATTCAAACATGAGAGTGTATATGCAGCATAAGTCATAAACGATAAATAGAGTAGAACACGAGTGCAACAAATATGTTCATACTCTAACGATCTGACGAGTAAATAGGTATTGCAAAAAATTGGGCAACTTTATATATGTTTAACAACAACAAAAATGAATTAACGCTCCACGGTAAACTGTTATTTTTTAAAAATCGTTGCAAAATAAAATTAAACCAGAATTCGTAATATCTTTATGTTTCATAATACTTCCTCTATTTCATATTATTTGATGTTTAAAGTTTTTATACACATAATAAGAAGTCATTTAATTTTTTATTTTTTTTCAAAATAAAACATGTTTTTATCATCAATTCCCAAACAAATCAACCAATACAAGATCAATCTGCAGAATTTAAACAATCATACAAAAGCACAATTAATTATGCATAGAAACTTGAAAACATCATCTAATATGAAACAAAAAAAAATCTCTAAAACATCATGTATTATGAAACGGAGAAAAATGTTACAAGCTTTAAGATAAATTTATACTTATTTGATTATTTGGGACTATTTGTATTATACA
Organism: Draba incana; assembly: GCA_963576765.1. Classification (NCBI taxonomy): domain Eukaryota; kingdom Viridiplantae; phylum Streptophyta; class Magnoliopsida; order Brassicales; family Brassicaceae; genus Draba; species Draba incana. The sequence continues at coordinate 329,781 of OY755214.1, forward strand.
ATCTTTTATTATCGATAGGATTAGTTTAAATTACATATTAAATTATGTTTTTATACAACATCAAATTTCTTAATCTTCACGTTTTTAACTAAAACATTATATATTGTTTTCGTGCATACCTCTATTCAAATATGATTACCCTAATCTCCAAACTCTAATTTTTTTTTGTTATTAATGTTTATTTGTCGGTATGAGTTATAAACGACAAATAAAAACGTAAAAAGAACTTTCTTACTCTAAAAATCTGTTCAATAATAACCATTTGCAAATTTATTGACATATTGCCAAATACTAGTAGCTAGAGTGTCTTTTTTAGCAAAAGTAAAATAAAAATTTACGCGTGCCGCGGTGAAGCAAAATCACCGCCAAAACAAAATTTATTGTATTAAAATTGAGCATTGAAGCTCAATGTTATTTAAAAAGAATTAGTTTGTAAAAACTATTTTATAATTGTGTTACATTGAATGTGCATAAATACACCAAAAAATTGCCTTTTTGTAACAAAAAATAAAATAAAACCATAAGTAGAAAAATGGAGGACAGGAAGAACAATGATCAAGTAAATAGATATAGAATGTTTTGCTTCACGCTAAGAGCTTAACACGAGACAAGTACGCTCCATCGCGTTGCTTTAAAGGCTTTTTATTTTCTTTCCTCTTGTCTTAACCGTATTTCATTTTGGTAATAAAATTAGAGTTTTTATTTGTTTTCTTATCTATATTAAATAGCTATTAATGTAGTAATGGGGAAATAAAAAATGGTTTCCAATTACCACCAAACCAAACCCTAGTTTTGTTTTACGTCCGATCTCCTTCCTTCTCCTTTTCCTTTTCTCCCAAACGTTCCCTATTTTTTTCCATCAAAAACAAAAAAAAACACTCTAATCTCAAATATGAATTAACTTTTCATATAACATCTCCAAAACCCTGATCACAAATTAGCTAGTAAGAATCTTGTTATTGTTTTTACATTAAATCAAAAAAAAAATTAGAAGATGAGCACTAGTGGAAACCCTAGCAGCAGCGGTGTAGGCGGTGGAGGAGGAAACGGACCATGCGGTGCTTGCAAGTTCCTGAGACGAAAGTGCGTCTCCGGTTGCATCTTCGCTCCTTACTTCGACTCGGAGCAAGGAGCGGCTCACTTCGCGACGGTTCACAAGGTGTTCGGAGCGAGCAACGTCTCCAAACTCCTAAACCATGTCCCCGAGCATAAACGACCAGACGCAGTCGTTTGCATATGTTTCGAGGCTCAGTCTCGTCTCCGAGACCCTGTTTACGGCTGCGTCTCTCACATCGTCTCTCTTCAGCAACAGGTCTTAATTTCCATTCACTTATTTGATTAATTCGAGTTATCATCTTAATAATTATCTATGAACAGAACGTTTGATGGGAAGTCGCAACAGTTTTTTAGTCGATCTAGTGTCTTTATGTCGTGACGTTGATCAATTCTTTTCTCATTTTCCAAGAACTTAATCATGTTTTAAATTTTTTTTTATACAACAAACAATGTTTTTTAAAACTTACTCTTCAAAGTACAAATGTTTTTTTCCCGGCTTTTGAGCTATTCATGTCTACTCTCTCTTAAGGGTTCACAAAAAAATTCTCTAGTGTTTTGTTTTAATTTCAAGGTGTTCTTCTTTTAGGACATATTTTTTTTTTACTATGATCGGCTTGGAAACCAACTCAGCAAAAAAAAAAATTGTTTTAAAAATTAACTTTCATAATTGGGTTATGTCTTTTGCCTTTTGGGCAAAGTTATGTCCTTGTATCAAATGACGTGTCTATGAGTCTATATATACATGATTTAGAACAAGTTGATCTTCGATCATCATCTATGCATACATTTTTAGTAATCTTTAGTTTGTTAAGAAAGAATGCTTAGTTGTGTGTGTGTGTATTTCACATGATCCGATGCATTACATAGTAGATTAAAATGACTAATTAGATAGGATTAAGGAAGCCAACTATGCATTAGAGAATTTTAGTAGTATTGTTTAATGTTTGCAAAATTGTTTTCCAAGTTAATCAATTCCATTCAAATGACAAATCTTCCTCTGTTCGCAACAACAACAACATACTCGTATACATTCGCATTTCCATAAATTAATGTTAGCGAAGGATAATTTTAATATTACAAGCAAGCCTTTATTTATTAACAAATATAAATCCACAGTGTGTTTTAATAGATTGTTTTATTCCGCATATAATTTTCTAAATCGGTGGTCTTGATTGATCAATTACTCCTGACGCGAGTTTTTGGCATTAGTGAATCAAACATTTGCTCGGATTCGGAAACTCTTCCAAATTCCAATAATTAAATATTGCTTGAAATATTATTGTCTAGATTCTTATCTCTCTTTAATATTTTGTTGGCATTATTATCAATTATAAGCATATTTATCCACTTTTTCGTCAAAAATGAAAAACAGGTGTTAAGTTTGCAAAGTGAGCTTTCATATCTACAAGCACACTTAGCAACTCTAGAGCTACCACAACCACCACCAGCTCCGGCGAATACTTCTTCCGGATCTCCTCCACCTTTTTCCATATCGGACCTCCCCACAATATCACCGTCCTCAGTATACGATCTCTCCTCCATCTTCGACCCGATGTCATCCACGTGGGCCATGCAGCAACAACCACGACCGTCCGATCAATATTTTGGCTTACCATCATCGTCCAATATAGGCGGAGGCGGCGAGTTCCAAGCTCTAGCGCGTGAGTTTATTCACGGTGGTCAAATGCCAGCTTATCAGCCACCGCCGGGAAGCAGTAGTGGTACTGCCTCAAGAGTGATAAAACGAGAATGATGTTGTTTTATAAATGTTGGTTAATTTGAGATGTTTCGTAAAGGTCGTAGCCCCATATGTGTCCCCTTGTTATATTAATTTATACTTGGTCGAATATTCGTATTTAAATCGTTGGCTTAGAATGTTAATTAATATATAAGAACTATAATATTATTTCGATTGGTTCTAGTTTTTGAATTGGCAACAACCTCTTCTTTTTTGGTCACGAACACACTTGTTTTATCAATTTTCTAAACACATTCTATGTATTAGTTAACCATTAAGAGACCGAAGTGTGAATAAAAAAAAAAATAGTGTTCATCATTCGTACCGTAATTGTAAGCAAGTCGGCAACAATCTTCTTCTTCTTTCGTCATTTTTTAATCTTTTTTTTCTCTCGGACTGTATATATCTCTTTTTTGCAGAATACTATGTGAGTGTTTCAAATAAAAACTAAAGCATTGGGTTGAAAATATTAAAAAGCCCAAGTGATGGCCAAACCACTAATTGTTTCTGGAGCCGCTTTCTAACCTCTTCTCTGCTCTATATATAGGACACAGAAAGTTGGGTAAAATTTTGTTAAGGGAATTCTAAAGAGTAATGATGAAATCTGAAAGCAAAGGGAAGAGGAGGACGAACGAGGAGGATTCTAGTAGTTTCAATCTAAGTTCGCTCAAGGAAGCCATAGACTCGACTAAAACAAGTAGTGGTGATCATTTCAATCTATAGACATTGTCGCGCGCTGTCAAGCGGAAAGAGAAGATTCGTCGTCGTTAACAGAAAGAATGGATAGCCAGAAAACAACTGACCAGAGTCGATCAGGAGGCAATAAGCATTCAGAGAATTTTTGAAATTTTGAATTATGTATCTTTTAGATTTTTTTTTTTTTTTTAATATTTGTTGAATTTCTTAACCATACCCACGGGTTTTGGAGGTTTAATTTTTTTTTTTTTTCCGTTGAAGGGAATTAAGAACTGTTTTTATTAGATTTTCTTTTGATAATTTAAACAAGGACAAGAACTTACCCATCAGAACTTGAAGACACATTATAAGTTATAACTATACAATTGGGATCAAGTGCACTTAATCCTCTCTGCAACATAAATCGGTAACAGAGTCTATGGATGATTCGCGATGAATGAAGGACGTATATTCACCCTCGTCCTCGGGTGGCTTGTAGTCTTTACCTCTCCAAATCACGACCTGCTCCCTGTCAAATGTCACAAGGATGCAAGGGATCAAATCCTTCACTCACACAAAACTTTTGATGTTAGTGTCTGTTGAATACAGTAACCTGAAGCAGCAAAAAGGTGAAAGAGACAGAGAGAAACATCTCACCCTAAGCTTCGCTCCAATTTTCTTGTAATCCTTTTTCTCTAGTCCCAAGCAATCAATTCGTACCAGCTCACTCACGATGAAAGCATCTCTCACCATCGTTACAAGACTACCGTAATACCCATTCTTGGCTGAAACAAAAGATTTCAAGCAAAAGTCATTTACGAATATTGATTGATACCACCAGCATTTAAATTATAAATAAGGCACGGAAAGGGTGGTATGGACCGAGTTTTGTCAGGGCAGGAACGGCTAGTCCTTTCTTTCTCATTGTTTTCGTCTCTTCGATGCTTAGACCATCAATTGTTGTTTTAATCAGCCTAGGGTACACTGGTTCATGAGGTTTCCACAACATCAAAGGAATCTTGGGCCTTTTCTTGGGATCGTAGTTCCGCCCTCTATACAACACAAGTGTACCACAGTGTTTAGAGACTACCTGTCCATATGTTTTATCCTGTAAACAGCAAGCAACACAGTCCTAGAAGTCATTCTTAAGATTCCCTAATTAGCAATAAATGGATCAAAAGACAAAGCAGACAACATATATCATCAACTTGAGAGGATTTAGAGACATACCTCAAGGTGGAAGATAACGTTCTTCATATCGAGAGTCGGGACTCCAAGACATTTAACCCGAACGGCTTCAGCGTGTTTCCAATGGTTATAGATATCATTCAGCATATTGTGAGTCAATCCATCTCTCCCTACAACCCCAAAGCAACCACTTAGCACAGAAACACACACTATACCAAAATCATGGAGCAATAAAAAATCACATTGTGCAAGCAGAAATATCATTGTCCACACAAGAATACACCTTTCAAATTTCCCAATTATCTATCATTGTTCCACAATAACAAGCAATTCATACCGAGATTGATTTGCCTTTTAGTTTTGTTCCTCTGACAAAGCTCAACCAGAAACTTCCTTTCAGCTTCAGTGAGCGATGCACCCTGAATCTTCTCCCTCACTTTCCTCCTTTTCTCTTCCAGCTTCGGATCCTCCACTCCATCCACCGACTCCACCTTCGGATCCACCGCCGGAGCACACACACCGGTCCATTCCCGGTCCAATCGATCAGGACCAAACGGCGAGTACTTGGGTTCTCTCAACCCAATCGGCCTCACATTTGAGCTACTCTCCGTGTAACTGAACCGGAAATCGAACGGAAGATCGGAGTGAATCTTCTTCACACCTTCCAGAGACGACGGTGGACGGTATTGCGGCTTCGGCTTCTTCTTATGGCTAGGGTTTGGATTCTCGGAGGTTGACGGTAAACGCGGTGGTGGTTGAAAATTGTAATGGTCTCGGAGCCGTGACGAGGAAGAGGCGGAGACTGTTTCGCCGGAAGAAGCTGCGTGAAGGCGGCGCGTGAAGGATCGATTGTGGCGAATCAGTGACATCGGATTGATTTGGGGTTTAATGGTTTTTAGCTGGTTAGTGGTTAGTGGTGGTGATGGCGAGTCTCATCAATTATAATGGGCCGTAAATGGGTTTAACAAACTATCAAACGGCCCAATTTGAATATAGACCCGACCCGGTCCACTGAGGACTTTTTTAATTGTGTAGTCCACAGTTGTACTCTTTTCTATAGTCTTCCTAATTATGTTGTAAGAAATTTTTAAATATTGGACTTGTAAAAAGAGCTAACATGATGGATTACATTTTATTGATAACGAAAGTTAGGCGTTAATGCTGGAATTGAGTGAAGAACGACTAAAGAGTTGAGCTAATCAAATATATAATTGATCATGACATAATATATACGAGTTAAATGTGACAATGGCATACTTTATAAGATAAACTTTGAGCCTTACAAGACAATGTATCAACATTGGAAAACTTTAAAGCTATTACTAGAGAGTTTGTATAGTAAAATCTTATTTTCTTGAATTCAAATCCAAGTAAACAATATTTCTTTTTGTTCCTATATGCATATACTTATACATACGTGTGTATAATCTACACAATTAGACTTCACCAAAAAAACAATCTACCCAATTAGATATCGCAAGTGGCCACTATTTTCCTTGTAAGATACCACCATATGCACTATATATATTTCTAACAAAAAAAAAAACTATCTTCGTTATACAATTTGGCATGTTTGGTCTAATTCGGCTTAGTTCAAACTAAACAACCCTATAAGCCATAAGGTATCCTTATTCTCTATTAATAGAGGAGAATGTGTCATCTTCTCATATCTCAATAACTAAACTTACCATATACAGAATATTACAAATGGGAAGGTCAACATGTTCATGCCATCATCATCTTCTTCTTCTTCTTCTTCTTCTTCTTAATGTTATTTGGATATCATCAAGATATGCTTCAGCTGCAGATGAACATGTTGAGGTAATTAATAAACATTTTTTCACATAGTTACTTTGTCATTGGATTGAACAAAGATTTATGTTCCAAAGGAGATAGAACTTACTCGTGGGAAACTCTTTTAAAGGATTTCTATATCATTTATTTGGGAGATCAACCGAATGATAGAGACGAAGCTATCAAGACACACATAAATCTCCTCTCGTCCTTGAATATAAGGTAGGCAATGGCATCATATTCTAAACCAAATTTATGTGCGTATAATTGTGTCTCCTACTACTAGTTTATCAATCCAACAAAAAAACATATTTTCTTGGGAAACAGTGAAGAACAAGCAAAAGAAAGAATGGTATATAGTTACACTAAAGCCTTCAACGCTTTTGCTGCCAAGCTTTCTCCACATGAAGTTAAGAAAATGATGGGTAATTAATTACATTCTTCTTCCATATATATATATATATATATATATATATATATATCATTATTTAGTTTATCATTGGTTCTTTATTTATTTTTATATCACATGTAACTTCCATGCACTAATAAGTTATGAGATTCATCACAAGTTAGTAAATCAAGTGAAAATTGTAAAAATGGTGCAGAGATGGAAGATATTCTTGGGGTATTCCGAAATGAATATCGCCAAATTCACACAACAAAATCATGGGATTTCGTTGGACTTCCTTTGACAGCAAAAAGACATTTAAAAACAGAGAGAGATGTTATTATTGGTGTTTTTGATACAGGTTTATCATATGTTACTCTCAAACTATACTTGTGCAGTATTCTTTTCTATATGCTTCTCATAATTTATAAATTTTGTATACATTAATCAGGAATAACCCCAGATTCAGATAGTTTCCAGGACCATGGTCTAGGCCCTCCCCCTGCCAAATGGAAAGGATCGTGTGGACCTTACAAAAATTTCACCGGATGCAACAAGTATAACTCATCTTATAAATTCCTACTATAAATTTTGATCGAGATTCTATAACTCGATCTTATAAATTCCTACTATAATTTGTTGATCAAGATTCTTTGAAAAGAAATTGATCATATTTTAAGAAATATGAATTTTAAACAAAGGAAATAATTTTGTTAGTAAAAGGAGCTGGCTGATTAATTTTAATAGTTTAACGAGCTTATGAGAATTATGCGTTAACATGAGGTTCCTTATTGATATATTACTAAATTATTCAAATTTGAACAGCAAAATAATTGGCGCCAAGTTCTTTAAACACGACGGAAACATACCTAATGGCGAAGTCCGATCACCAATCGACATCGACGGCCATGGAACGCACACATCATCAACCGCAGCAGGCGTTCTAGTTGCAAACGCGAGTCTCTATGGCATAGCAAGCGGCACCGCACGCGGCGCGGTTCCATCGGCGAGATTAGCGATGTACAAGGTTTGTTGGTCGAGTGGCGGTTGCGCCGACATGGACATTCTCGCTGGATTCGAAGCAGCGATCCACGACGGTGTAGACATCATCTCCATCTCTATCGGCGGCCCAATCGCTAGTTATTCGTCCGATTCGATATCCGTCGGGTCATTTCACGCGATGAGGAAAGGGATCCTCACGGTGGCTTCCGCCGGAAATGATGGACCGACTTCAGCGACTGTAACAAATCATGAGCCTTGGATATTGACGGTTGCAGCAAGTGGTATTGATCGGACGTTCAAGAGTCAAATTGATCTCGGCAACGGGAAATCCTTCTCTGTAAGCAATATCCTATTTGCTAGATATTTTGACGGTTACTAAAGATCATTTCCAACTTCCGATGTGGGATATTATTCCACGATACTAATTGGCTAATCGAAAAAATTTGATGATCCAAGGGAATGGGAATAAGCATGTTTAAGCCAAATGCCAAATCTTACCCGCTTGTAAGCGGCGTTGATGTTGCTAAGACCCCAGATGACAAGTACTTGGCCAGGTACATACATCATCCTATACATTTGAGACATAATCAACCTATGTGACTAACATTTGATTATGCAAAAGGTATTGTTATACGGATTCTTTGGACCGAAAGAAAGTGAAGGGAAGGGTAGTGTTGTGTAGAATGGGAGGAGGTGGTGTGGAATCGACTGTTAAAAGCTATGGAGGTGCTGGTGCCATTGTAGTAAGTGATCAATATCTTGATAATGCTCAGATTTTCATGGCTCCAGCCACCACTGTTAATTCCTCCATTGGCGAAGCCATCTACCGATACATCAACTCTACAAGATCAGCATTGGCAGTGATTCAAAAAACCCGGCAAGTGACAACTCCCGCTCCATTTGTTGCTTCTTTTTCATCAAGAGGTCCTAATCCAGGATCAACACGCCTTCTCAAGGTATTAACTAAACTTGTTTGGTCACTTAGTCATTTGATTATGAGAAATGCGGATCTTATCTCTTATGTATGTTTTCTACCATTTTGCGGATTTTAGCCTGATATCGCTGCACCGGGAATTGATATATTGGCGGCTTTCACCCTCAAGAGATCACTCACTGGTTTAGATGGTGACACCCAATTCTCAAAATTCACCATCTTGTCTGGTACCTCAATGGCATGCCCTCACGCTGCTGGTGTAGCCGCTTACGTCAAGTCTTTTCACCCCGATTGGTCACCCGCTGCAATCAAATCCGCCATCATAACCTCAGGTAACAAATACAACCCCAAGAACCTGGTCTTGTTCTCATAAAGATACCAAATTCAAAAACTCTATAAATTAATACTATGGGACGAATGATATTTTATTAATTTATAAAGATATTAATTATACCGTAAAACCAATTTAGGACTTGAAAAATTTATTGATTTATCCAGTTATTAATTTATCGAGTTTCTATATATTTTTATAGCAAAACCAATAAGCAAAAGAGTGAACAAAGACGCGGAGTTCGCTTATGGAGGAGGCCAAGTAAATCCAAGAAGAGCAGCGAGTCCTGGCTTAGTCTACGACATGGACGACCTCTCCTATGTCCAGTTTCTATGCGGCGAAGGCTACAACACAACCACTCTTGCGCCACTCGTGGGATCAAAGTCCGTGAGCTGCAAGTCGATTATCCCTGGAATAGGCCACGATTCCTTAAACTACCCAACAATCCAACTAACGTTGAAATCTGCCAAAACGTCGACAATGGCTGTGTTCAGACGGAGAGTCACTAACGTTGGACCACCGTCTTCGGTCTACAACGCCATTGTCACTGCACCAAAAGGAGTAGAGATTACGGTGGAGCCAAAGAGTTTGTCGTTTACAAAGGCTTCACAACAGAGGAGCTTCAAAGTTGTGGTCAAGGCTCAACAAATGAAACCAGGGAAGATTGTGTCTGGCTTGCTCGTCTGGAAGAGCCCACGTCACTCTGTTCGTAGCCCCATTGTTATCTATAGTCCTTCTTCCGACTGAATATTATTTACAATTACATCTTCATAAATCATTTTAACATATTAATGTATTGTAATGTAACCAAAAAAAAAAAAAATGTAACCATTCTCATTTATTCAGAAGTTCCATAAAATCATGCGACTGTATATATAATATCATTCATAGGACCATCATCATCTAAATTTTCGGTCAAGATCAATATATATGTATCATGTTTTTAGAAATTTAGCAAATAACCTGGAAAAGATTAGCAGCAAAAGCACTATTGGAGTACTAACTAACTAGTAACTACAATTGCTTAATGATTCTGTTATTGGCAAAATTAAACAAACTATAACAAGTCTTTCTCACTTATCATCACATGAATCTACAGGCCCATAGGCCCATAACGGGATACAACAATGTACATTATTTACGGAATTCCTTGTCTCCTTCCCTGAGCATCAACTATCGGAAAAGCCCTAGGCTTCCGTCAACAATGGAAGCTTCTCTACCCGAACAAGTGCTTCAACCGCTGCTTCATGCTACGGATTCATCGTATTCTCTAGAAGATTGCTTGAAATTTCTCCTAGAGACTTCAAGGACCGATTCAGGCCGCTCCGATCTCGCTTCCAAAGCTATCCTTCCTTGTATCCTTCGTCTTCTTCAGCTTCTTCCTTACCCATCTTCCCGCCATTATCTCAATCTCTCTCTGAAAGTCCTCCGAAACCTCTGCGCCGGAGAGGTTTCGAATCAGAACGCTTTCGTCGATCACAACGGCTCTGCTCTCGTTTCCGATTTGTTAATTTCCGCGATTGATGATTTCGAGACTGTTCGATTCGGGTTACAGGTTCTGGCGAACGTTGTAGTGTTCGGAGAAAAACGCCAGAGAGATGTTTGGCTCCGCTTTTTCCCGGAGAGGTTTTTGGCGATCGCTAAGATTAGGAGACGTGAAACCTGTGATCCTCTGTGTATGATTTTGTATACTTGCTTTGATGGAAACGCAGAGATAGCTTCAGAGCTTTGCAGCAACGAAGGGCTTAACATCATTTCTGAAACTGTACGGACTTCATCTTCCGGTAAGTGACATTGCTCTCCTCGTAATTCCCAGAAACTTTGAGCAAATTAGGAACTAAATAGGTCTTTGTTAATTGTTTGTAGTTGGTTCTGTAGAGGATTATTGGCTCAAGTTACTGGTTTCGAGACTTTGTGTGGAAGGCGATTGCTTCCCTGAGCTCTTCTCCAAGTTATACGAGTCCGGAAATGAGACATTTACGTCAGAACAAGCTTTTCTTCTGAGGATGGTGTCTGATATTGCAAATGAGAGGATCAAAGAAGTGTCAATCCCCAAGGATGCTACTTGTTTCATTCTGGGATTGTTCAAGCAATCGGTTCGCGTTTTCGATTTTGTTTCGGGTGAAAGATCCGAGCTTCCAACGGGTTCAACTATAATCGACGTAATGGGATACTCTCTGGTTATAATAAGAGATGCTTGCGCTGGAGGAAGCCTTGAAGAACTCAAGAACGCGGAGAACGATTCAGGTGGTGATAATGTTGAATTGATGTTGTCTTCTGGACTAATAGAGCTCCTCCTTGATCTGCTTCGCAAACTCGAGCCTCCAACGACAATAAAGAAGGCTATGAACCAGAGTCCTAGCTCATCTTCGAAGCCTTGTCCTTACAGAGGATTCAGGAGAGATATTGTGTCTGTGATTGGGAACTGCGCGTACAGAAGGAAAAAGGTACAAAATGAGATCAGGGAGAGAGATGGGCTGTTTCTGATGCTGCAGCAGTGCGTGACGGACGATGATAACCCGTTCTTGAGAGAATGGGGCTTGTGGTGTACGAGAAATTTACTGGAAGGGAACCAAGAGAACCAGGAAGTTGTAGCTGAGTTAGAGATGCAAGGCTCTGTGGATGTGCCTCAACTCCGTGAAATCGGTCTCAAAGTTGAAATTGATCCTAAAACAAGTAGGCCAAAGCTTGTCAATGACACCTGAAAAGCTTCAATTGCAATGGATAACTGATTTGGTTTCTGATGCTGAGTTTATTTAAATTATGTACTATATCTACTTATATACACATCTTGTTCTAGTTAGAACTAGCTTCTTCTTATACATAGAATGAGTTTAGGTTTCAAGGACCTATGATTTTGGCAAACACAAGCATCATACTGAAAATGAAATGGTGTTCTGTTTTCATTAACATAAATAATAAGAGTGGCCTTTGCGACCAACTTCGATAATTACCCACCTTTGTAAATTTACACAATCAACACGCCAAGGTTTTTAGTACTGGCCCCAAAAGAATGAGAAAGTAAAATAATTTACCAATCCTCCAATTCATACGATTTTGTGATCAGATAGTGAGATTCTCCTGTATGAGGAGAAAGGATCCGACAATGTTTCCACCAACATCAGGGAACTCCTCGCTCCCTGGAAGTGGCCGGACTTTGCCTTTCCCATCAACTTCCACCGGATATTTCATCAGATGTCCTCTCATTTCCGACACTTGCTCCGCCCTAAACTGTTTCCAGTTCTCCTCCCCCATTGTTCTCACCTTCCTTACACACTCTAGGCTCTCTGGCTCTTCAAACCTCTCATCTAACGTTGCCAAGTGTTCTGCCCAAAGTGACATTCTATATCCGTAAATCTGCAAAATTGACGAACAAAAGTGTTTTCGATATGACTCGGATTATGAAATCATATATCTTATTGCCTTTGGACGCGATTATTACCTGACCGCGAGGACCAGCGTGTCGCCTTGCCCAAGTATGTTGAGGCTGATAAGCTCCCATTGCAATCTCCGTGTCTCTCGAGCCTTCCATTGATCTTTGGTTTATGTTTGCAGATCCAATCACCACATATTTATCATCAACAATCATCCCTTTTGAATGAACATATATCATAAATCTTCTGCTCTTTCGACATGTCGCCTATATCACCATTGCAGTTACAACTCATCATTCATTGACAATAGAAACCGCGGTAGCAAGTCAAACAGTTGGTCTAATTACCTGAGGAGTGTTATCGTTGCTTGGAGTTCCTGTGCCCGATTCATTATTTCCGTCCACTGTTTCTCGGTTTCCAAGACAGAAGAAATTCAGATAGTCTTGTGGGGAAAATTCATTTTCGCGCTCGGCCTCCACTAACGCATTATAGATAGTCCCATACATCATTTGCATCGTCTTGTGCTACAAGGACCATAACTATGACATTCAGTTTCACAACCTCTAAATGCCCAGTAATAGAGGAAACATGATCTTTTCTAACCAGAGTTACCTGCCAATATAGAATCCTCTGTGTAGCAGCACCGGTTGGAACTCCTTCAGGCCACATTGGAATGACAATATATACAGCAAACCGTTCATTAGCCCTAATCTTCTCAGCAATCTTCAACGCAATTTCCATAGGAATCAGATTATTGGCACCTACATGACCATCACCATAGAATAAACAACCGTAAACAAGATTATCATAATCATTGACTCATGTTGAGAAAAATAATGCTCAATATTTAGATACAAAAGACACTGCAACGTCAAGATCACAATCAACAAAGTAAATCATTTGCTCACTTAAAGAAACACAGCCATAAACAAACCTATGTCCTTGTGAGCATTCCAGTCATAGGAGGATCCAATGAAATACTGGTTCTCGATGTAGATAAAGTGTTGGGCTGCACGAATGGCCTTTACATATGCGGTGTGTATGCTCATGTCTATGAGCACGTTCTTACCGCACATCAAGTTCTGTCCAAACAAAACCCTTATATCCATCAGTTTCCAAGCCATATAAGTGCCACCAATCATAATGACAGCACAAAATTTCCTTTGATTTTTCAACTCACCTTGCTTGTAGCATATTTTGGATCCTTTGGGAAACCTTTCACAGAGTTTGAATCAATTGAACGGAAGATCTGAAACCAGAAACCAGAAACCAAACAACCATCAGCTTAGAAATAGGATCAAGTGGGACAATATTAGTCAGAAAATAACTTTGATACAACGGTCAAAGTACCCATTTCTTTATAATATCAATGAATTTGTGCTTACCTGAACATGCCAAGCCTCAGGGTCGTTTGTATTAACAGTAGGAGCATCAAAGGCTCCTAATATATCTGGAATCCTGTCAATCTTGAGCAATGAATCATCATATGATGTCTTCAATTTATTGATTCTGTGAGGCTTCGCAGCCTTCAGCCACCTCTCCTCAAAATTGGTCAGCACATCGTACGCAGCTGGGCCATCAATCTTACTGTGCAAGTCATGCCAAGGTTCTCTTGGACAACCGGAGACGTTACCCTAAATTACATTTTAGTACATCCAAGTTAAAATTTACTGATTCAGAACAAAAAAAGACAAGCAACTAAGAATTACTTGAGTAATCGCCATAGGTTAAAGGAGACAAACAAAGAATGCATTACTTAAGTATTTTCCTACTGCCAAAGGTTATTCCTTGCTAAGAATTACTTAAGTATCGGCCACCAAAATTACACTATAACTAGGAAGATAAGTGAACATAAAAGAAAACATACCGTGAAAGTGGGGTTGTGATAGTCACCTTTATGATCTGTTTGCAGCGTCCTAAATAACGGATGTTGAGGAGTATCATATCGGCCATCACAGAGATCAAGTCCGCCAACAAAAGCTACGATTTTTCTTCTGTTATACCCAGCATCAGCATCAACTATCACGGTTTTTTGGTGGTGTGTATAGATGGTTTCAGTTTCCTGATGATAGACTAAAGTATAAGTAGAAGCCAGATACCTCAACTGAAAAACAAACAAACAAACAAAAATTCATGTTTTACTCTTTGTTTGATCCAACTATGTCATTTTCCAGCATTTCGAGGGCATAGCAAAACTTGAACTGAGGAGTGCTTGAAAAAACGGCGTGTCTCCTCGTCATGGGTCCCCATCACCCCATTCTGTTCAATTTAACAAGTTGTATCAATACCTAACACTTTCATTGATATACCAACTAACTTAAGCAACTTGACAACAAAAACGAGAAGGAGGGACTTAAGGTTATAGTAACTTACTGTTTTATATCCCAAGATGTCTCGTGAAGTTGGGTCGTCCCAAACCAAAAGCAGGACTCTCACACCTTCTTGGGACTTTGATCTAAGGAGTTCACCAAGTGTACATTCTGATGCAGGATTTCCTTTATCCCGAGCAAGCCTGACATTATGCCAAACTGACCAACCTGTAATATAAATCAAACGCCTAGCCTGAACAATGGCATGAAACATATCATGCCAACACTTTCCATTCTCGTAATACATTCCATTGCCGAGTCTTATTCTCGGGAGCATCCCTTCAGCTACATGTGCGTCTTGGTACAGTGTAACATTTCCACCTTCTCTAAGTGGAAAATAAGTTCCAGGAACCCCCTGGTAATTAGGACCCGCACCAACTCCGCTGTGATAAACACTGAGATGATCCACTGAGGTATATTGAATCGATAATGTGAGAGTTGCCCCTGGTTTACAAGGCTTTCCATTGCTGTTAAGAATTGAGTAAGTCCCTTCAATTCTTGCACCTGTATAAATTTGTTCAACCGGGATCGTAACAAATCCTATAAGCTGTGAACCGACAACATCGCTATCCTTAACAAGGAAATGAACCTCGGCAGCATGATGAGCAACAGGAACGTAAAAATGCTGCTGCCAGGCAGGGTTTTCATCGTTACTCATGACATATGTTCTTCCTATCACTGCCCCTGCAACCGATATAGAAATATAAGGATCACTTGTGATCTTCTTACTCAACTGGCCTTCGATCACATTTCCAATGCTTCCAAACACAGCACCCAATGTTTTATGGAACATGTCCATGTTAAGGAGATTATTCGCACGAGAAATCCAAATATCCAAATTCCCATGTAACATGAGGACCTTCAAGGAGGCTTTCCCAAAGGGTACAATGTGCATACTGGGACTATGCGGGGATCCAGTAGATGTATAACCATGAGTAGACGAATCTAGCCTGCCCGAGTGTGAATGACTTGAAGAATCTAGCCTTCCAGAGTGTGATACATGTGTATGAGTTGAAAAGGAGTTGTGAGGGTGTTGTTGTCCATGCCACGAGATTGAAGATTGGGGAGATAAATATGGAGCCGAGGGAGCTGGTGGCTGATTGGCAGAAACAGTAAGACCGCCCATAAGGTCATCCAGAGGAGGGTAAAGAGATGAGGAAGAGGAAATTCTCATGACTGATACTAGCAAGAGAAGTCGGAGGTGGATATTGTTGGTAGGGGCCACTACCCGCAGAATTAACAGTATCTTGCGATTGAGCATGAGGCGGTGGATATTGTTGATAGGTGCCAAAGCTATGTTGTGGGTGGAGTGGAGGTTGATAAGGAGGATAAGGGTAAGGAGGAGGTTGGTGTTGGTGTTGGTAATCGTAATCGTAATGAGGAGACGGAGACGGACGAGAATGAGGAATAGAAGCATGGTGATGAAGTGGAGGGTAAGGGTAAGATTGGGGAGGAGGAGGGTATGGATCAGAATTGGGAGCAGGCCTATAAGGACTAGGAGGAGTGTAATAAGGATATGGATGTGAATTCCAGTTATGATTCTCCATTTCTCTCTCAGTTACACACACAGAGAGAAAGCTAATTCCGATTCAACGCAACACAAGCGTTTCTTTCTTCCTCGGAAGCAAAACAAAAAATAATAGTAGATCTTACAGGATTGCTATACTAAATCCGACTAATCAGAGATGATGATAAGCAGTAGGGAGGGAGGGAGGGATCACGGCGGACTTACGTTGCCGGCGTAGAGAATGGTGGGTGGAATCGCCGACAAGGAACCAAAGACGAAAGAGTCTTTTTGTCCGCTTCTGCTAATTTTGATTTTTTCCTGACTATTCTTGTAAAAATGGGTCAATCAAAACTTACTGTCCATGCCACGCGGTTATTCCTTGCTTCAAATCACCTTTCATTTTCTTTTCTATCAACACCTTAATTATTTTCCAAAACATACTAGTATTTTTTTTCCTTCCCTACAAATTATTTTCCAAATACAAAACTGACGGATTAATTATAGCAATCATATATAAGTAACTCACATAAATAGACATTACTGAAAAGAGAAATTTGAGCTGAATTATATAGGTCATGATGCAAAAGAGTTATTTTCTGTTTAACCGGCACTCAAACAAAAAGTCTAGACGTAGACTTGGGTTTTTGCTGTACACAGATTTTTTTTTTTTCCTCGACTCCTAATAAAAAACACTCTAACACGATTTTCCGTAATTACCCAAGAACATTGAATTCTGGATTAATCTGGCAAAATAGATTTCTTGATCATCATTCTTTCTTCATCTCTACCAAATGATCACTCAAATTCCAGAATTGTCCCAGGTGCTTCCCAGTGATGCACCATGCTTCTTTATGATCTTAACGGCCTCAAGAAGAACCTCTTGTTGTGTTGTGTACAGCTCGTCTTTTCCCTGAAATCAATTATCACCATCATCTATGTAAATTTATCACATAAACCACAATCTTTCTCCAGATTTGACCACAAACAATAGTATAATTGATGGCCTAATGAATGTTACAATAGTATCTTTGCAAAGAAAGTTACAAAGACTGAAGATAGTACCATGTATTTGAGATTGCACCCGATGGTTAGTTCAGCGAAAGATTTTTCCACTCGAGACAAGTAGCAGTGAGGAGCTTCTTTCCCTAAGAAAACTTTTGCGTTTGACCTCAACATTTCCTTGATTTCATTTGATATCTCAGGAATTTTATCCAACTCATCGATCTGCAGTGGTATCTTGGATGCTATGGCTCGCCACTGAGCTCGTGACTTGTTCACAATCATCTATACATGTAAAATCTTGAAAATGAGAATCCAAGCTTCGGCAACATGAAGATGAATGACGCGATATACAATTAACTAACCTGACTGGAAAACAGTGAATTAGGTACCGAAACCGGAAATTTCTCCGCATTCAACAAAGATGTTGTTGTGAGTCCCATCTCGACAACTTGACCTTCAACAGACCCAGCCTATAATGTAGGAAGACATTATATCTTGAAGAAAATAAGATTTACATGCTCTTGCAAACTTTTAAAAAATAGAATGAGCAAACAAGCAAATAACCGAAAAGATTTTCATGTTCAACTAACTTTGATTGTATCTCCCATAGAGAAGGGTCTTGAAAACTGCATGGACAAACCACTCAGAACATTGCCCAGGATATCTTTGGCAGCAAAAGCAGTGGCCACTCCTACACAGAGCAAATCAAATTCGATGAGTTACGAGCAATTATTATACAATCACTAAGACATCCACAAAATGCTAGACCATTTTCTGTTAAATCCTAGCAGTTATCAATGATAGGCTGAGCAAAACAAGTAATTCGAAATGGAGACATTACACAAACCTCCAACTCCACCAACAGTCAAGATAGATTGAACAGCTACTCCACAAGCTTCTGCCGTAGCCATCAAACCTATTGCGAAAAGACCAACTGATGATACTTTGTCCAATGTCAAAATCTTATCCCTCTCTAGCCCAGCAACACTCTTAGCAGACAACATTCGGGAAATCACATTGCTCTTCCACCGATGTAGGAACCATACGACAGAGAGAATGCCTGCTCCTCTCAGTGCTGGGGTAAAGTACTGAGCTGCTACCGTTGTTGGTGCCACCATGGCAGCACTGCATAATCACAATCAATGTTATTTTTCAATAAAGCAATTCACATTAGTTCATTAAAATCGACTCACATTTGTGCAAAAGCCATGAAGGTGACAAAGTAACGCGCTGGTTCCTCTAAAGCACCCCAAAAGCTTTTGTCATATGGAATAGCTTCCATTATCAAGTCTCCAGGAAGCAAAGCAGCCGAACTTCGAATTGCATATCCATGAAACCTCCTTAAAACCCTAGGCATCACTACCCAAGCAAACAAAGTACCAGTCATGGTAAGACTGACGGGGACAATCACGTCTTTAAGATACGGATTCGAGTCAAGCAATTGCTGCACATGAGGAGTCAGCTCATCAGAGGCATCTCTAGCCTTCTTTGCAGTTTCAGTAACAGCATCTACACTAGTGTTCAACACATCCTTAGCCTTCTCAACCCAATCAACACCATTCCCATCACCAGTACTTGCTAGGTTATCAGGTTTCGTGCTAAAAGCTCGTGTATAAGATGAATGACCTAATAAAGGAGTCGAGTAAATGAAAGTCTTAGCATTAAGCAGACGCAAATTCGACGAAAAAGAGACAACCGAAGGAGAAGAACGCTTCGATTTGTGAGAATCTCCCCCGAGAGGAAATCCGCAACTTAATGCCCTGCAATGAGAATTCAGGAGATTCATAGAAGCCTTCTTGTTGAAACCAGAAAACACCGAAGATGAATTTATAGGTCGTGGATTAGAATACTCAGCTAGTCTCGAATAAGACCTTCGAATTTGATGAGGTTTACAAGACGAGTTTACCGATCTGTGAAGTGACCTGAGCAGCGATAACCTAACTCCGGTCATCGGAAACGACTCTCGATCTGCAGAGTAACGAGACGAAGATCAAATTGAAGTCAATGGGGTTTCGATTCCTCGTCCTTTCAAATAGGGGATTAGAGAGTTCGTTATCTCTTACCTGGAGAGAATTGATTGATGATAAAGTAAAGAGATTCTGAGAAAATCCAAGAATCACTCCATAATAAATACGGATTCCATATTTGCTTGACAAAGAGGGAAGAAGATGAAGAAGACGACGGAAAAATCGGCGAATACTTCGTGTGAGCATACACAGTTTCTTTCGGTATGAATTGTTTCTTAACCTTTCGATTCGAATGTCGATATTATGCATCTGACGGCTATACTGTCATGTGAAAAAGGTAAAGCAGTTTTATTTTTCCCGCTTAGGACTACGTGCTGTTTAAACCATCGAACGTGTCTACGATGGAACATGTAAACGTCGCGATGTTTTTTCACCAACCAAAAAAAATTAACATAACTTAATTGGCATGTAATCCAGTTTTCAATTACTTTGGGGAATGATTGTCTCTAAATTTGTTACCATTTCAATAGTTTATGGACAAAATTTATAATGCATATTTTGCACTATACATAGTCACAAATATTTACATATATGTAATTTTTGTTGTTATTATGATATTTCTATTCAGAAAATGTTGTATATGGGAAAATTCATCATAAATCTGATTACATTGACCAGTGTAATTGTGCTATAATTACGGTGAGATTCACACAACATTATATACCATTACGTAAGAAATCAAATTTGTTTCGTTATAATTCGTCTAATGAGCTTTCTTAAAATAACAACGACCAATGCTGCATCGAGACAAAATCCACCTTTTTCATAGGATGGTAAAATATTAAAATGAAGAAAATAAAAAAATTGTTTAATTTCTCCATTTCTTTTACAGATCCTTCAATCTCACCATCACTGACAGAGACGGTGTAGCTTTCGTACTTTCGCCCTCGTGTAACAAAAAAAAAAAAAAAAAAACCTGCTTTGTTATCAATGAATCAGACAAAAGGCATGGCAGAAACCAATCAGAAAGACCAAAAACCATTTTCGTATGAAAAATCTAATAAACCCTTTTCTTCTCCACCATGCTCATTCACAGCGATCATCATCATCTTGATCTTCCTCTCATATTTCCTATACTCATTCAGTTTCATATCATTTCTAAACCCATATTCACCTTCCAGAATCCCCAATTCTTTCCTGGTACCCGTAATCCGACTCGGGTCGGGTCCAAAACCAGAGGAGAAAACAGAGCTTAAACACATCGTATTCGGAATCGCCGCTTCCTCCGATCTATGGAAGCGTCGTAGAGAATACGTTAAAACATGGTGGAAACCAAACGGAGAAATGAACGGCGCCGTTTGGCTCGACAAGCGCGTAAAGGACACCGTTTCTTCATTGCCTCAGATCAAAATCTCGTCCGATACGTCCATTTTCAAGTACCGTTGCCGGAACGGTCACAGATCAGCGATCAGGATCACCAGAATCGTATCGGAGACGGTGAGGATGTTAAACGGAACTGCATCTGAGAAAAACGTGAGGTGGATTGTGATGGGTGACGACGACACTGTGTTTTTCCCGGAGAATCTTGTCAGGGTTTTGAGAAAATACGATCATAAGCAGTTTTATTACATCGGAGCTCCGTCGGAGAGTCATTTGCAGAATCTCCATCAGTTCTCGTACGGTATGGCTTACGGAGGAGGCGGGTTTGCCATAAGCTATCCGTTAGCCAAAGTGTTGGAGAAGCTGCAAGATCAGTGTATCGAGCGATATTCCGATTTGTACGGATCCGATGATCGGATTCATGCTTGTATGGCGGAACTCGGTGTTCCTCTCACTCGTGAAGTCGGATTTCATCAGGTTAGGTTTTTTGAAAACGTAGCGTTATTCTTTAAATCAGAATATCTAAATGCATGCCGAGAAAATTATGAGTCAATTGTTCTTTAATTAAAAGGTTGATATGATTCTTTTGATATAGTTTGATGTATACGGGAACCTCTTGGGGTTATTATCGGTGCATCCACAAGTGCCAATAGTCTCAATCCATCACCTAGACGTGGTCGAGCCTATATTCCCAAAAACAGACCGAGTCAAGGCCATAAAGAGACTAATGATCCCAGCAAAACTCGATTCAGCTAGCCTAGTCCAACAATCGATATGCTACGATAAAAGCCGGCAATGGACAATGTCGGTCTCGTGGGGATACACGGTCCATATCACGCGTACGTTTATGCCAGCAAGAATGATGGAAGTTCCTACTCGAACATTCAACGATTGGCACAAACGACGTGATTTCACTAATCTTGCTTTCAACACACGTCCTATAACTTATACTGATTGTCAGCGTCCGCGTGTGTTTTTCATGTCTCGTGTACTTAATGATTCTTCTAATCCGCACATGACGGTTACCGAGTATTTGAGGCACAACGAGTGGAATCCTAAATGTGAATGGGGGATAGCTGATCCTTCTGATATCAACCGGATTTTCGTCTACAAAAAACCCAACCCGGATAGATGGAATAAGGTATTCCAAATTTACTTTTACTCTGTAAGATCATTTATATGTTTCTTGTTTACAAGTAACCTAATGTCAATAATGTTTAATCTAGGCTCCAAGGAGAGATTGTTGTAGATTAGTGCCTACAACAAAGAAGGGAATAATGGTGATCAATGTGGCTGCTTGTGCAAATGACGAAATTGTTGCTTATTCTGATAAATAGTTGTGTTTTACTTCACATGGCTTGCTTGCTTGCTTATAAGGACGACTTCTTTACGTAGAAGAAAGAGATTTTGAGCAAGAAGTAGCTTGTTTGTTTACTCTAGTCACATTTCTATATAAAAAAAAGGGCAATTCTCAAAAATACCACCAAAAAAGTTTTTTTTCCAAAAATACCACCAATTTTCAAAAGTTCTAAAAATACCACAAAATTAAAATTAATTTTAAATATTCAAAACTAAAACCTTAAACCCCAAACCTAAAGCCTACCCCCTAAAACTATACCCTAATTGTACAATAGTTAACCCAAACCCAAAATTTAAATTCTAAGCTCTTGAAAATCAATTTTTGAGGTTGTGGTATTTTTGGAACTTTTGAAAATTAATGGTATTTTTGGAACTTTTAGTGGTATTTATGAAACTTTTGAAAATTGGTGGTATTTTTGGAATAAAAACTTTTTTTGGTGGTATTTTAAGGAATTTCTTGATTGGTAAATTTATAAATTTAGATTAATACAAAAAAATATATATATACAAAATCCAACGTAAAAAGGCTTTGGGCCTTTAGACTTTAGACAAGTTTGAATTTTTGGGCTATAAAATGATTTAGATAAATTAAATAGAGAAAGAAAATGGATACGTAACAGCTGTAATGACGCGTTGACTCGGTCGCTCTCAACTCGGCAAATTTCCATTACACAAAAGTTTTTGATTGTCTGATCAAAAATTCGACTGAAAATTGTTCAATCCTTCCACGACAATGGCGATTCTGTACAGAAGAATCGGATTCCTTCTCTTTGTTTTCCTTTCATCTTCTTCATTCTCCATTTCTCTCCCATTTTCTCCCGCCGACGAGTTTCTCGTCAACTGTGGCTCCGACGTTGACTCCACCGTCGATAACCGCCGCTTCGTCGCCGACGCAACGACCTCAAACGTGAAATTCTTCACATCGGAAGGATCAATCGCTCTCAAAGGAGAAAATCTATCTCCGAACATTCCTCAGATCTACAAGACCGCTAGGATTTTCTTACAACAGGCGAAATACGAGTTCAATGTCCGAGAGAAAGGGACTCACATGGTACGTCTCCATTTCAATCGGCTCAATTCTTCCAAAATCGACCTTAACGACGCTGAATTTCACGTTACCGTTAACGGTCATGTCGTGTTTAGGAATTTCAGAGGCGATGATAACGACTCGTCCTCTAATTTTGGATCTAGGGTTAGAGAATTCCTGATTTGGGTGGATGTGAGAAATGTGGTTATCAGGTTTGTTCCTAGTAAAGATTCGAAACTCGCATTCGTTAACGCTATTGAAGTTATCTCTGCACCTAAGGATTTGATTGCTGACGTTGCAACCTCTGTTTCAAATGATGGAACTGAGAAATTTGATGGTTTAGTTAAAGAAGCAATGGAAGTGATGTATAGAATCAATGTTGGTGGTAGGAAAGTTACTCCTTTTAATGATACATTGTGGAGAACTTGGCTTCCTGATGATGAATTCTTGAAAACCGGTCATGGGTCGGAGAAAAGTTATTTCACCGGTAGGATTAAGTATAGGCCTGGAGGAGCGAGTCGCGAGGTTGGTCCTGATAACGTCTACAACACCGCCCGTGTGGTTAAAAGAAGCAAAATGAGTTGGGATTTCCCGGTGAGTACGGGTTATAAGTACTTAATCAGGATGCATTTCTGTGACATAGCTAGCAAATCGCTCGGTACGCTCTATTTCGACATTTACGTCAACGGGAACTTGGCGTATCAAGATTTTGATATCTCTTACTCTGCGGATAACGTCCTTGCGTCCCCGTATTACATTGATTTCGTGGTGGATGCTACTTCAAGATCATCGATAACCATAAGTGTTGGACCATCAAACAAGACTAGCGTTGATGTTAACGGAATTGATGCGATATTGAATGGTGTCGAGATCATGAAGATGAATAACTCGATGGGTAGTCTTGACGGGTATGTTTCGGCAGATATGATATTGAGTTCTTGCCCGAACAGAAGAAACCTGAGCATATTTATCGCGATGATTGCATTTATGTGTATATTTATGAGCTTTTACATTGTGGCTCAAAGGAAGAAGAAAGTTAGGGAGGACTATGGTTGGACCAAGCTGTCCATGGATGTCCGGGAAGATAATCCAAAGTCCGGGAATCAGTTTGCAGCAAGAAAGCCTTGATGTTACTTTTGCTTGTTTGGGTAACAATTTTATTTATCTTGAGCATTTTCTACTTTTGATATGATGAAATAATCTTTCTTTCTTTTTTACTAGATTTGTAATGTTTCAACACACCAAAGTGTTTATGTATTGTACTACTGACTACTGTTTATGTATATGTATCTGGTATGTTTTTTATTCTATGATGAGAAACTCGAGTCGAGATATGTAATTCACGAAATGAAAAGTGGAAAGGTCTTTTTCATGTTCAATTGTTCATGTTTTTAATTTTTTATCCATGTCTCTATTTGAATCAGTCATCAATGAAAAATTAAAATATACTTCTCTAATAATATATTTAGGATGTATTTTTCAACGGAAATAACCAAATATATGCTCTTTTCTCGTAAATTCTGTAAATATGAATTGTTATGAAAAAATGGGATAAAATATACTAGAAGATGTCATGTATTGATGACGAGCACAGACACAATGGGACGGAGCGTATCGTCTTATTACCATACCGCTACCGCATGATCTCTAGTTCTCTACCTCCGAATCTAACAAGTTATTACGTCATAAACGTATTATAAACATCCATTATATAGAGTTTTTATTTTATTTTGGGTCGTGATTCGTGAAGAACATGTCAAAATCAGAACTATATTGACGAGAATTTAATTTAATTATCAAATAGCTTCTGAGCTATAAAGGTTGCATGGTCCTTGGCCTCTTTCCAAAAGTCAAAATATATTATCTTTTTCTATCTTCTTTTAATCCCCTCTAGTTCAGTTTTAATACATTTATAAGTCATATCGACCATAAAATAATTGTATTTTTAAACACAACAAGATCCATGGAGAGAGTCACATGCCTGAACCATGCACTAGTACTTTTACACATTCCGTACGAGTCACTCCATGACACCATATATCCGTATATCCGTATATACACATTATCTTATTATATATATACACTTGTTTGTCCTCTCATTCTCCACAACAATATTCGATCAAGATCAAGAGAAAGAGACCAAGAAGATGGACAAGAGTAATGAGAGAGCCTCGGCAAAAGCCCCATCATCGGGAGATGAGTTCAAAGATGTGATTAAGGGTTTGATTAAGCTCTTAATGCTTGTGATTTTCGTTGGAATCATCCTCATTTGGATTCTCATGCCTACCTTAACCTATCGAACCAAATGGTTACCCGTCATGCGTACCAAGTTTGGACTCTCTACTTATTTTGGTTTGGCAGGTTCGTGTATATTATCATAGAGTATTTTAGTTTTTTTTTCAATTTCCTATATTCGCTTTATACAATCTAACAACATTTGATGCTTTTATATATGCAGGCTTGACAATTTTCATGTTAATGTTCCCTATGCTCCTCATGGCTTGTTTGGGATGTCTCTACCTTCACTTGAAGAAACAAAAGATTGCTAATCAGCTCATTAGGTAACATCATTTAATCAAATAATTAACCACTCATTAATTAACATAACACAACGATGTATATGAATCATAACAGGGAGAAGACAAGTGGAGGAGGCGTGGTCGCAGCCATGAGAAGGCCGATGTTGATCAAAGGACCATTGGGGATAGTCTCAGCGACCGAGTTAATATTCTTGGCAATGTTTGTGGCTCTTCTTCTTTGGAACTTCATCGTTTACTGGCGCAATGCTTACATCATCATTACACCTCAATCAGCCGCTAAACTCCACCAGAAACTGTAAGCCCTCTTTCACAAAACACTAATCAATTTCTATCTAAACACATGCACTTTCTAATTAACAAAGCATTCATTCATTACCAAGAGTCATTAGCTCAACTAGTAAGCTATATCCAGCAAAGCTTAGAAGTCGTATGTTCGAGTACCATATAAAATACTTTGGTCCCCGGTGTGAGGGGGTGTACGCGCCTTCAAAAAAATATAACATTCATTATGTGTTTATGTATATAGATGGCAAGCGATGTTGGAGGGAATGGCGATAAGGATTGGTCTGGTAGGTAACGCATGTCTAGCTTTCTTGTTCATACCGGTGGTTCGTGGGTCATCATTGCTTCCGGTTATAGGACTAACTTCAGAGTCAAGCATCAAGTACCATATTTGGCTTGGTCACATGCTCATGCCTTTATTCACCGTTCACGGCATTTGTTTCATTATCTATTGGGCTTCGATGCACGAAATCTCTATGATGATTACTTGGTCTAAGACCGAGATGTCGAATGTTGCCGGAGAGATTGCTTTGCTGTCTGGACTTGTGATGTGGGCCACTTCATATCCTTCGATTAGAAGAAGATTCTTTGAGGTTTTCTTCTATGCTCACTACCTTTACATCGTCTTCATGTTCTTCTACATCCTCCACGTAGGCATTGCCTTTAGCTTTATCATCCTCCCTGGTTTCTATATGTTCATGGTCGATCGTTTCTTGAGATTTTTACAATCACGTGATAATATCCGACTGTTATCTTCACGTGTTCTTCCTTCCAACACCGTCGAGCTCACTTTCTCCAAAGCCAAAGGTGATTAGTCCTCTAAATTATCAAGATTAATACATGTATGATTCAAAATTTCTCTAAACATATATGTGATTTTATAGGATTGATGTATACTCCGACGAGCATATTGTTTGTGAACATACCGAGCATCTCCAAGCTGCAATGGCATCCATTTACGATTACTTCGAGCAGTAACCTCGAAGCAGAGACGCTAAGCATTGTGATCAAGAGCGAAGGGAAATGGTCTACAAAGCTTTACCAAATGCTTTCTTCTTCGGATCATACCGATAGTACTCTCTCTGTTTCTGTCGAAGGACCCTATGGTCCTGCTTCTACAGATTTCTTAAGGTACATATAATCGATTGTTCAAATATGATCAGTTTTAAAACTATATTTCTTGTGGTTAGAGCAAATTGGATTAGGGTTAGGTTTCTTGCTGCACAATTAACCTTGGTGAGGTTTTTTTTTTTTTTTTTGCTTTCAGGCATGATTCTTTGGTTATGGTTAGCGGAGGCAGCGGAATAACTCCATTCATCTCTATTATCCGCGACTTAATCGCCATGAGCCAAACAATGGCACGTGAAATCCCTAAAATAACCCTGATTTGCGCGTTCAAGAAGGCTTCTGACATCTCCATGCTTGACCTTATCCTCCCTACTTCCGGTCTTGAATTATCATCTGAACTAAATATCAAAATCGAAGCCTTCGTCACCAAAGAAAACAAACCAATGAACGAAGAAACTGAGAAGATCAAAACCCTATGGTTCAAGCCAAGCCACTCAGACCAACCAATCTCAGCAATCCTAGGACCAAACTCATGGCTCTGGCTCGGTGCCATCCTCTCGTCTTCTTTCATCATCTTCTTGGTAATCATCGGAGTCATGACACAATACTACATTTACCCGACCGATCTAAACAAGAACAAGTTCAATGCTGCTTCAAGATCCATCCTTTATCTCCTAATCCTCTGCGTTAGCATCATGATGACATCAAGTGTAGCTGTGTTTTGGAACAAGAAGAAGAACAATGTTGAAAGCAGTAAACAGGTCCAAAATGTCGACGTACCAAGCCCCATTTCATCTCCTAGCTCATGGGCTTACAAAGAAATCGAGAGTACTCCTCAAGAATCGCTTGTGCAATGCACCAACATCCATTTCGGTGAAAGGCCAGACCTCAAGAGTAAGTACAAATAACATAATTAATAATTATACTCAAATTTACATATCTTCCACCATATTTTTTTTTTTTAAACAGAGTTTCTACTTGAGACGAAAGGTTCAAGCGTTGGAGTTATGGTGTGTGGTCCGAGGAAGATGAGACAAAAAGTGGCAAGGATTTGTTCTTCTGGTTTGGCTGAGAATCTTCACTTTGAGTCAATCAGTTTCAGCTGGTGATTGCGCATTTATTCATAATACATTACTCTCTTTGTTTGGTTTTTTTCTTGTGTGATTGTTTTGTGAACTTCTCTGTTTTTCTAAGGAGCAATTTACTGTTGAAATGGCCCTGAAGTTTCATCCCTTTCTGTTTTTAACCCTTGTGTTTTGTATTTTCATTATGTAACGATTTGGTCAAAATCGAGGCGTGGAGTATTTTATATTATGTAAAATCTGAAGTGAATTAATTGTTTCCATTTTTAATTTCGTCCCAAAATGAATTATTTTCTATCAATGTTACGTTATTGATGCATAACAATAGTAAATGGAGCTTTAATTTCAACATCTAACTCAATGAGAGAGGGTTAGTAATATTTTTACGCCACTAATAATGAGTCCAAAGATCTAACCCTTGGAGTGATTTTAAATAAACGAATAAAGCAATGAGCTAACCAAAAAAAACAGCTAAAACGAAATGTGATTTAAATGTTATATCCGTAGTATTTGAATGGCCGTTCATCCTATATACTTTGCTATTGCTTCGAAGCCATGTTTTTCAACTATACAGTATGTGAACTCTTCTTTTACTTTATCTTACACGTTCGTGTCCCTCACCAACCAATCAAACACGTTTGATCCATTGACTTGTTCATCTATGATTGGTTGTTTTTACGTCACAGCCCGTAGCTTAATTTATCTCATTGACGTACGTTTTAATCCTCTCTGATCTCTTCTCTAAATCCCGCCCACGCAATCCACGCTTCACACCTAATTGTAAAAAATAGCCATTTTTATATGCTCTCTAAATCTTTCTTTCTTTATCCAAAACATTTCCTAAAGTCTTGTATTTCTCATTTACCATTTTTTTTTTTATGGTTTAAAACTCTTATTCACAATTCTTGAGAAAGAGTCATGGGGTTTTCCTACGGCGGCGTCGGAGTAATCATCGTCGGAGTTATTTTAAATGATTTTATTAGAAAGGTTGGTTCTTTTCTTGATATAACTCGTTTATTTGGTGATTATTCGTCGGAATCTTCGGTCATAAACAAGATTCCGATGGACGACATGCTTCCGGCGAAAAAATTCGAGGAGATGTCGCGGGTGAATCCGCCGGAGAGTTGCCGGATATGTCAAGATGATTTCGACGGCGAGGATGAAGTCCGGTGTTTGAGGAATTGCGTACATGTTTTTCACAAGATGTGTATAGACCGTTGGATCCAAGATGTTAAGATGACGTGTCCTTTGTGTAGGACCCCGATCATCCCTGATTTCTATTTTTTTCGTTTGTAACTAATTAAAATGGAGAAAAGTTGATGTTAAATTGTATTTTTTACAAACAATCGTTTAAATTTAAATAAAAATCCACACAACTTTTTTGTTACCATCCAGAAATGATAATCATATACTCCCTCTGTTCTTTGGAGATTGATTTTCTAGCATATTTTAGGTGTTCCACAAAGATTGATGTTCTAGATTTTTTCTATTTTTTAATCAATTTAGATTTAATAAATTGTAAGTTCCAAGAAATATTTAATGAGACTATTTGAATATAAAAAATAACTATTGGTTCATTATTATGAAAAAGTATTTATTACAAAAAATTACATTAATAACTAAACATAATTTATTGTTTTTTAATTTGTGTGAAAAATACTAGAAAATCAAGGAACGAAGGAAGTATATAATCTCGCCTTAATCCATGTTACGTGTATAATTACGCAACGTTTATATGAGCAAGTAATTGAATTTAGTCGTTATTGGGCCTTTCTTAAAGCCCATGTTGGTTCTATTTCCGAACCCTAATGGTCAAGCGCCAAGACATTTCGTCCCCTGGTCTTGAAGACGACAACAATCCACGAGATAAAAGCATTTGACACGTGGCATTTTCACTGTATTAATACACTTGAACACCAAAATTACACATTTCGTGTCTCCTCCTTAATCATATGATCTAATTAGGCTTACTGATTTTTAACTTCATGTTTAAATATATGCTTAGTCAAGCACACGCTCACCTCACGTGACAGACGATTCCATTTTTAGATATGTGACCTTAGTTAGCAAAAAAAAAAAAAAAAGATGATCATGTCAGATTACACAAGTTGTACACGGGTGTGAGTCTGTGACCGTGTGAGTATAATTTGAATACATTATTTAATTGACAGAAAAGTAAACTAAATAGTAATATATGACTAAATTTCTTAAAGTTTCAAACCAAAAAAATACATTTATGTAATTGACAAAAATAAAATAAAAAGAGGATATATTCAAAGTGGAAGAAGAGAGGTAATTGTTGACCAAAAACAAAAAAAGGAGTAATACTGTAACGGTGGATCTTGCCACAGGGGGTTATCCACTCTTTGGAACTTAAATTTGGTAAAATTTAGTGGCAGCTTTTTGTAGGGGTCAAATCTCCCCTAGAAGAATCGATAAGCCTAAATCGACTAAGTATACGTTAAACGGCCCAACGGTCAAGCCCAGAAGACAGAAGCCCATTAAAAGCCCAACACTGTTTGTCCAAAACGACTTGTATTCTCTATAAATAAACATGTACCCCCCTCATTTGAGAGGATCCGAAATTCTGAGTGGTAATAAGACAAAACAGCTTTTTCAGCTAATTAATAAGAACAGCTCAAGAACCCTAATTCTCTTTCAATCTGAGTGTTTGAAAACCTAAAGAAGCTCTATTTCGAAGAATCTTCACAAATTCAATTGTGTAAAAATCCATGTTTTCGATCGACCGATCCGGTCACACCGGAAGCTTTCGATCAGCTCAAGGCAATGCTCGAGCAGTTGCTCAAGCAATCGCAGAACCAGGAAACTATCAATAGCAACCTGACCGCCGAAATCAGGGCCTTGTCGACAGCCCGTCAACCTCGAAGACTTCCTCAAGATACCGCGCTTCGCGTCGCCCCGGTCGCCCTTAACTTCTCCCCAGCGGCCTCGCCTTCAAATCGCGGAGCTCGCGAAGATCATACGCCAACGCCTCTCAGAGACGGAACCGTCCTCGTCGAGGGTGCAACTGGTGGTATAGTGGCAATCGCAGACGATCTGGAAGGATGCGAATTCGGAGCCGCTCGACACAGTCGACCGACCAGTCGTATCCAAAGTAGGGATGAGGGCAAAATCGCAGAGAATATGCGATGGACGGAGCAGGCCGAAGCCCCGACCAATCGCAGAGCTATCGCTTCACAGGAAACGGAAATGGACGAGCTCAAAGCCATCATGCAGCAGACAGCCCTCGATCTCAAGGATATGAGGTCACAGGTCCATCGCGCCACAAGCAAGGCGCCGGAGATTGACCGCGTCCTTGAAGAAGCTCGCACTACTCCTTTCACCGCGCGAATAACAAAGGCACGTCTATCCGATCCGGGGAAGCTCAGGCTTCCAATTTATGATGGAAAGGGCGACCCCCCGGAGCACATTAGGGCTTTCTCAATCGCTATGGGGCGAGCTAATTTCTGACTCGACGAAATTGACGTTGGCTGCAGCCTCCTCTTCGTGGAGCACCTCAAGGGGGCAGCTCTCTATTGGTTCACAGGAATGAAGAAGAATTCGATCGACAGCTTCGCGCAGCTCTCCGAAGCGTTCCTAAAGCAATACGCAATCTTAATCAAGCGCAGGACATCCGAGGCTGATCTTTACACCATTTCGCAAGCGGCTAGCGAACCCTTGGGAGTTTTCATCGAACGCTTTAAGGCGATGCTTACTCAAGTGAAGGGTATTGACGACCAGTCCGCACTGAGCGCGCTTCGAAAAGCCCTGTGGTACAACTCGGATTTCCGAAAGGAGATGACGATCAACGAGCCCTCGTCTATTCAAGATACGCTTCATCGCGCCAACGGCTTCGCAAAGAGCGAGGATGAAACCAGAATTCTGGGCCAGAAGTATGGGAAGGCCAAAGTTCCCAATCCGAAGGAAGACCCAGCTACAGCGAAAAGAAAGCCAGGCAACTTTGTGCAGCAAGAGGGAGGTTTTAAGGGTGCCCATAACTACCAGGTGGACTCGTCCGGCTTTGGTCGAGGAAGAGGGCGAGGTCGCAGAAATAGCACTCCGGGTCGTAGTAACGGCAATACATAGATAAAGAACTCACATTACGACGAATCCGCATATTGCGACTTGCACAAAATGGGTGGACATTCGACGGCTAACTGCAGATTGCTCGGTATGCGACTCGCAGCAAAGCATGCCACCAGAGAGCTCAGAGGAAATATAAGTGTTAACGATTTTCAGCTCGAGCAATTCGACGATGCAAGAGAAGGAGACGGTCCATCCGGGGCAATAGCAAGAATAACAAACGGGACAGGCGGAATAACGACGAGGTCCACCATGGCCGGCAAAACAATAGTGACGGCCGAAGCGGCTCAAAACAAAAAGTCTGCAACATGATCATGGGCAGCTCGCGTTATTTCTCAAACACCGTCTCGTCAATCAAAGCTTATCAAAGACGAGCTGAGGTAGGAGCGAACAAACCCATACCGTCAGAGTTTCCAAACAATGTCATCCAGTTCGAAGAGAATGAGATCGATGACATTGACAAACCTCACGACGACCCGCTTATCATCCGACTCACCGTCGCACGATGGGACACGAGTCGCGTTTTGATCGATACTGGAAGCACAGTCGACATCAATTTCATTGCCGCTCTTAAGCGTATGGAAATCGACCTCACTCAAGTCGAATCATATCCTCAGCCTTTCACCGAATTCAATGGCGAGACAACAATGACACTTGGAACGATCAGACTTCCAGTATGTGCGGAAGGAGTAATAAAAATAGTGGAGTTCGTGGTATCGGACAACCCGACGATTTACAACATGATAATGGGAACCCTTTGGCTCAATTCGATGCGTGTCGTCGCCTCGACGTACCATCTCTGCCTTAAGTTTCCAACAAAAATCGGGATCAAAACAATCAGAGGGAGTCACTCGGCATCGCGGTCTTGCTTCATGACCGTGCACAAACTGAGGAGTCGGGCGACAGTGCCCATTCCGAGCGAGCCGCGAAAAATGTTCAAAACAGACAGGGAACCCGTTATTGAAATCTCGGATGTTTTGTAGCAACTACAAATCGTGGAAGCTACCGAAGAGGAAGGAGCGGGTCCAACATGCGAACCCGTCATATCAGTTTGCATTGACGACGAGTTCCTGGAGAAGTGTGTGGAGATTGGCGCAACGCAAGATGAAGCCGTCAGGCTCGAACTCGTATAATTCCTTAAAAGGAAGGTTAGCACTTTCGCGTGGGCTACAGAGGATATGCCCGGGATCGATATCGACATCATCAACCACGAGTTGAATGTCGATATGACCTTCAAACCCATAAAACAGAAGCGAAGGTGACTCAGACTAGACAGAGCTCAAGCGGTGAACGACGAAGTAGAAAGACTCTTGCGAGCCGGTTCGATTGCTGAGGTCAGATATCCAGATTGGCTCACTAATCCAGTCGTCGTGAAGAAGAAGAATGGCAAGTGGCGAGTCTGTGTAGATATCACGGATTTGAACAAGGCATGCCCAAAAGACAGTTTCCCTCTTCCTCATATCGACCGCCTCGTCGAGGCAACATCTGGGAATAGGCTGTTATCATTTATGGATGCTTTCTCTGGCTACAATCAAATTTTTTTGCACCCCGGCGATCACGATAAAACATCTTTCATTACAGATCGCGGGATCTATTGCTACAAGGTCATGCCTTTCGGTCTTAAGAACATTAGGGCTACTTATCAACGATTGGTGAACAGGATGTTCGAAGGCCTCCTCGGCAAGACAATGGAGGTCTACATAGACGATATGCTCGTCATATCGCTCGAGGAAAAAGACCATGTCGGCCACCTCGCAGAATGATTTGCGCTACTAAACAAGTATAACATGAAGGTCAATCCGGCTAAGTGTCGTTTCGGTGTGACATCAGGCGAGTTCCTCGGCTATATGGTAACTCGTCGCGGGATCGAGTCAACTCCGAAGCAAATCCATGCGCTCATCCGGATGGCCTCGCCTAAAACGAAAAGGGAAGTCCAACGATTGACGGGAAGAGTCGCAACATTGAACAAATTCATCTCGCGATCTACTGACAAATGCTTGCCTTTTTATGAAACACTTAAGGATAAAAAGGGGCCAGCTGGACAGGCCTTCGAGTGGACAAACAAATGCGAAGAAGCCTTCCAAAAGTTGAAGCAATATCTCGCTCTACCGTTACCTTGCGGTCTCCGCCTCGGCAGTCAGTGGAGTTATAATTCGCGAAGATGGCACCGAGCAGAAGCCCGTTTTCTACGTCAGTAAATTTTTAACCGATGCGGAAACAAGATATCCTCTGACTGAGAAATTAGCACTCGCGGTTATTACGTCGGCTCGCAAACTCCGACCTTATTTCCAATCGCACTCGATCGTGATTCTCAGTACCTTTCCACTACGAGCTGTTCTCCACTGCCCAACTCAGTCTGGGCACCTCGTCAAGTGGGCCATCGAATTAAGCGAGTTCGATATCGAGTATCGAAGTAAGACGACAATCAAGGCACAAGTGTTAGCCGATTTTCTAATCGAACTACCGGAGGCAGCGGCCTCGTCAGAAAGCGAAAATAAAGACTCATCCCAAATCTGGCAGTTACATGTCGACTGCTCGTCATCTAAACACGGATCGGGAGTAGGCATTCGACTGTCGTCACCAGACGGAGAATCTCTAGAACATTCATTCCGCCTTGGCTTCAGAGCATCGAACAATGAGGCAGCATACGAGGCCTTACTCGCGGGTCTTCGATTAGCTAAAGCTCTTAAGATGACAAGGATAGAAGCCTTTTGCGACTCGCAGCTCGTCGTGAATCAGTTCAACGGCGAGTACGCAACAAAAGACGAACGCATGGAGGCATACCTCGCACTCGTCAAGACATTAGCGGTGAATTTCGATTTTTTTACCTAAACAAGAATTCCAAGGGCAGAGAGCTCGCAAGCAGATGCCCTCGCTTCGCTCGGCTCGTCGGCGCAGCCCGACAAAGATCTCCAAAGAATCGTCTAGGTTTAGTTCATCGAGAAACCAAGTATCGAACTGGCCAAGGAAGTCAACGTACTGACGAGATCTCAAGCCGCAAAGCGGAAGGCAGACGAAACAACGGATGTGATGGCAGAAAACAACAGGATAGACCCGGGCAATACGAATTTTAACCGTGGTTTTCTTCCCAAACAGCTTGAAGAATTGCCTGAGGATGCTTAAAGGTATAGCGAGGAGCCGCCACCAGCGTACGAAATCGTCGATATTCCCATTGACGACGAGACCACAGTCTATGGTTGTGATACTAAGTGGATGGCTGACATTCGCGGATATCTTGCAGACGGCGAGGTGCCAGAAGACAAATGGTCGGCTCGCAAGCTAAAGGCGCAGTCATCGCGTTTCATTCTGTTCCACGGGGAAGTCTTCAAGTGGCGACTGTCTGGACCACTCCTCGTCTGCGTCGAGGGTGAAGCAGCTCGCAAAATAATACACGATGTTCATGGCGGATCCTGCGGGAACCATTCGGGAGGTCGCTCACTCGCCATTCGAATTAAACGACATGGATATTTCTGGCCAACAATGATAAAAGACTGCGAGTTGTTCACGGCAACGCCATGGTCCTTTCATCCGTCTACCTACAGAGTTTTTGAGTTCGGTCACCTCGCCTTATCCCTTCATGAGGTGGGCGATGGACATTGTCGGACCGCTCCATCCATCTCGGTAGAAGCAATATCTATTAGTTCTCACGGACTATTTTTCCAAGTGGGTTAAGGCAAAAGCATTTGGATCGATCAAGGACAAGCATGTCGAAAACTTCGTCTGGAAGAATATCATTTGTCGACACGGTGTGCCCTACGAAATAGTGACTGACAACGGATCGCAGTTTATCTCCAAGCGGTTTGAACTTTTCTGCGATAAGTGGAAGATCAGAGTCAGCAAGTCGACACCTCGCTGCCCACAAGGCAACGGTCAGGCGGAGGCGTCGAACAAAACACTTATTCACGGGCTAAAGACTCGACTCGATGCTAAGAAGGGCCGTTGGCCAGAAGAACTCGAAGGCGTTTTGTGGTCCTATCAAACCACACCTCGTCGTTCTACGGGCGAGACACCTTTCGTCCTCGTCTACAGAACAGAGTGTGTAATTCCTCCCGAGGTCCATTTCCCAGGAGTTCGCCGACGATTACTTCTAGAACAGGAAGGTCTCAATCATCTCCTCATGCTCGACGAACTCGACCTTATCAATGAAAGGCGCGACCAAGCTCTTATAAAGATGACCGAATATCAAATTGCGGCGGCCAAATATTATAACTCTAAAGTACGAGTTCGGCGTTTCTACGAAGGAGAACTCGTCCTTCGCGGTGTTTTTCAGAATACGGCCGAGATGAATGCCGGCAAGCTCGGTGCTCACTGGGAAGGACCTTACCAGATAACGAAGGTGGTTCGTCCAGGCGTCTACGAAATCGCTAACATGAAAGGAGAGATGATCCCGCGTTCCTGGAATGCGCGACATCTGAAGAAGTACTACTGCTAAAAGTACTAAGTCATTTGACTTGAACTACGGCGCGACTTGATCCCTTCATAGGGTACGTAGGCAGCTCGTTTTCGAACGAGTTCAGTTGCCTCCCCCTATTCAAAAAAAGGGGGGGGGGGGAGTGGGTCCGTATATCAATACTTCCAAACCCGGTGTAATAAACTAAGGTTGTTAAGACTCGATCAACTCGCAAACGACTTAATTGTCTAAACGCGATATCTCGCAAACGACTTAAAAGTCTACACGCGACAGTTTATTACAACTTGATCAGCTCGCAAACGACTTAAAAGTCTACACGCGACAGTTTATTACAACTCGATTAACTCACAAATGACTTAACTGTCTACACGCGACTCGATCAACTTGCAAACGACTTAAATGTCTACACGCGACTCAATCAAGTCGCAAACGACTTAACTGTCTACACGCGACTCGATCAACTCGCAAACGACTTAAATGTCTACACGCGACTCGATCAAGTAGCAAATGACTTAAATGTCTACACGCGACTCGATCAGCTCGCAAACGACTTAAATGTCTACACGCGACTCGATCAAGTCGCAAACGACTTAAATGTCTACACCCGACTCGATCAGCTCGCAAACGACTTAACTGTCTACACGCGACTCGATCAACTTGCACACGACTTAAATGTCTACACGCGACTCGATCAAGTCGCAAACGACTTAACTGTCTACACGCGACTCGATCAGCTCGCAAACGATTTAACTGTCTACACCGACTCGATCAACTTGCAAACGACTTAATTGTCTAAACGCGTAGGCTCGCAAACGACATAATTGTCTAAAACGCGACAATCGGTAAATGACTTAATCGTCTAACCGCGACTTCAATGTTGACTCGTCGTCATTACTGACCATAATGACGATCTAAAACACTTCATCGCGAAGTTTACCTATACATCCAAAGTGGATAAAGCGCGCTATATAAATTTAGAGTTCATCACTGGAGCGGATGTATTCAGTGGAATACGACCGTAAACCAGGGTGTTCGTCTCGCAAACCCAGTTATACTTAACACTGGTCGAACTTGGCGAATATAATCTGGTCAGAGATTATAATCGGGTAAGATATTCTTTGGAATTCTATACTCCGAAATTTGCTCCAAGTAAACGAACTACAACAGGCCTCGCTTGATCAGCTAGAACAGGCCTCGCCAAACATGGTAAATCTTACGGCAGCGCTATTAGCCGCATCGCCTCTAAGCGTCTTAAAACCGCATCGCCTCTAAGCGTCTTAAAACCGCATCGCTTCTATGCCACTTTAAACCGCCTCGCAAAGCAAGCTGTAACAGGCCTCGCCAAAAACGGCGAATCTAAAAGCGATAAAACATGTCGCAAGAAATCCAAATTTTACATAAATATTTTGGTTAGACCAAACAAAAGCAAGTCTTAAAACTTTGGCACAACAAAAGGAAAACTGGAAATCCTAAAAACTATTACAGAGATTGGATTAGGCGACCAGCTCGCCCTCTTCGTCTCCTTTATCTTCAACTTGAGCAGCAGCGGCAGCCGAACCCTCCAACTCGCCACCTTTCTTTGCCAGTTCCCCGTCAGCTGGTACAGAAGGTGTAGCCGAACTCGCAATCTCGCCAGTCAATTTCCCAACAATCGCATCACCAGTCTTTGGATCCTGTTCTAAGGGAGTCGGCTCGCGCTGAGGTTTAGTTACGACAGTCTTATCCGTCTCGCCCGACTCGCTGTCGCTTATCTCTTCGCTAGCACTCCACAACCGCATGCCCAAAGAGCCGTCGTTGGATCCCAAAGCTACACTAATACCAACAGACTTAGCAACGGTTTTGACTCGAGGAGAAACAACAATATCCGCTACATTAATGGGGACGACGTAGTTCATACCTAGAATCTTCCACAACTCGTCAGACATCTCGTCAAAGACATCGTAGGCAGAACCCAGCGTTACCTTGTTCTCAACTAGAAGAGTGCGTTCGGCGATGGGATCGAAAGGTTCTTCAGTATTCTCCAGGTCGTCGAGGAGTTGAAGGTGGGAGTTCGCTTGCGAGAGAAGGACCATCTTCCTTATCGGCTTTTTCATCATTCGACAAAAAAGCTCGTTAACGCGGTCCAGTTTAGCTTGAACTTAGAGCTGTCAGATGGGCCAACCCAACCCATTTGACCCAACCCGCCACGGGTTCATTTTTCTTTTTACCCACGGTGGGCCGGCCCATGAGACCCGCGGGTCAATACCTATAGACCCAAACCCAACCCACTAAATACCATGGGTTTTTTGGGCGGCCCATGGGTTTTAATAATTATTGTAAAATAAAAACAAAAATTAGTTTGTTTAAAGAAAAAACACCAACAAATTCCTATAAATTCAAAGAAACATAGAAAAATTAAAATCGGACATTATAAATTCATAATGTATAACTGAAAACCAAAAAACCAAATGAAAAAACTGAAATAAGAAATAATACTAAAAATGATAGAAGTCCATAATTTGAAAAAAGCATCTTCCTTGACACGAATCAAGGTCATTCTTGCCTACGTTCTTCGGGAAGTGTGGTAGGTTCTTTTTCAGGTTCACCATTATCCTCTACATAGATCAAACAAATAGTATAAATAATAAACAAAATATAGTACATGATTTTGCAAGCTTGAAAAATAAATAAATATTTACCTTCATAAGCTTCAAATTCGCGCAACCAGTTTCGATTGCATATTGCTTGAACATTTTTGGGAAGAAGAAAAGTTTTGTATTTATTCAAAATTTGAGAACCAATACTGAATGACGACTCCGAAGCTACCGTAGTGATAGGAATACTAAGAAGATCAGCAACCATATAAGATAATTCTCCAAAGCGTTCAGAGTTATCTTCCCAATATTTTAAAATGTCCAAACTTCCAAAGTTCCTCATGTCCAATGGTGGCTCTTCTAGATAATTTTATTATATATATTATTTTTGTTAAACTACTATTATATTTTAGATATACTTTAGCTTATATAATATATATATATAAACTTAAAACTATATATTAATATATATAATGTATATAAAAATTGGTGGGTAACCCATTAACCCGTGGTTTTTTATGGGTTTTACCTGCGAAACCCGTTACCCGTCATGGGTCAACCCATGAGACCCATTTTTTTTGGGTTTACATTATCGAACCCATCCGTGGGTTTTGACCAACTCTGACAGCTCTACTTGAACTTATGCAGCCGCGGATTGCCTCGCAGATGAAGCTGCCTTTTCGAGATCCTTCTCGCGACTCGCTTTCAGAGAAGAAAATTCTGCCTCCAGCTCGGCAGTTTTCTCCTCGGCTTTCTTCTTCTCAGAGCCGACTCGATGAAGATGTACGCCCAAGTCGTCATTGCTCTTCTTATAGGAATCTCGCTCAGCAGCGAGTTTGCTCATCTCCTCTGCGAGCTGCTTCATCTCGACTTCTTCCCTCCTCCTGGCATCGTCAATAAAGGCCTGCCTAGACCTCACCTCTTGGTCATACGCTATGACCATCCTGTTGCAGTGTGCGATAGTCTGCAAAGGAGTTGAAAGTATGAGAATGGAAGCAAAACGGAACAAGAAGAGTATATGGAATTTACCTTAACCTGGCAAGACGCGAACTTCTTGTAGAGCTCGCTCTTTACCAACATTTCTGGGATCGAAATGTTATCGCCCAGATATGTGACCTTAGCCATTAAGGCAGCCGCGGCTAACGGGTCATCATAAATCTCTTCAGACTTTCCAGGTCGCGGACCTGGAGGTATGGACTCGCCTAGAGGTAGAATCGGCTGCTCTCGACGAGTTTTCTTCTTATCGCCAGCTTTTCCCTTGCCTTTCTCAGAGGCAGCGTGTTTTCTTCTGCGAGTCAGCTGATGCTCAGACTCGGCGAGTTCGTCCGTAATGGTAATTGGCTGTGAAAGAGCAACAACCAACATACCACTCGTACCCACGGCCGCCGCTTCGTAATCCTTCGCGGCAGGGATATCATCTTTGGCTACGCTCCGCTCTGACGTCTCGGCAGTGGGAGCAGCTGGTTTCGGCTCGGCCTTTCTCTTGGCCTTCGCAGCTTTCTTCTTGGCGATATCACAGAAAGTTGGTCTTTCTGGCATGATATCGAGGTCGTCGGACTCGCTTCTATTAGGACAATCTTCTTTGTCGATTAGAGCAAACTCGCGAGCACGAATGACTCTCTGAAGATGGAAATGGCGCTCCCAAAAACACTTCCTAGCCTTCAACTTATTGAACAGATCGTCAATTTCGGGAACAGGAGAAAGTAGCGGTCTGGGAGCTGTAAAAAAAATTGAGCAGAAAGTTAAGATAAAGCATAAGGAGATGGCTCGCACGATAAACATCAAGAAAATCTACCAAGTGTTCCCCACTTCGCCTCCGCCGGACGTTCGTCTTCAACAGACGCGCTTGACATCGACACAAAGAAAAAATATTTGCGCCAACTATTGTCTTTGTTTGGAAAGTCATCCAAAATCTTGTACAAGGGGCGACTCGCCAGATTATACAACCTCTTGCCGCTTGGGTCGGCGTGCTTACGGAACTCGAGAAAATTATGAAGATGACGAACTCCGATGGGCTCGCCACATTCAGCAGCTCGAGTCAGAAGCCCGACCAGTTGACGAACCCCTCTGCTGTTGATCTGCGCAAGCGCGATTCTATGAACCCACATGTACCGCAAAATCAACGCAGGAATGGGGAATGTGAGGTAACAGCCCCTAAACCAGCATTCATATGCAGTAAACGTGCTGACTGGCGGGTCGTCTTCTCGCTGCTCGACAGTTGGTACAATCATCTCGACCGCGTTGGAGATTCCGCATTCTGCGCGAAGGATATCCAGCGACTCCTCGTCGCACCATGAAGAGCTTGGAGGCGGGCGTTGCTTTCACCTCGACTTCTTCTTTTTCTTAACGACTTCGGCCGCTCCGAATCCAATCCAGGCTTTCAGTCTCTCTTTTTCAACGAGAGAGTTGTACAACCAGTTGCATTCCTTGATCTTCACTTGGGGAGGCAGCTCGACAGGACTGAGCGACTCGTCACGAAGATGTGGAACTTCAATGACTAGCCTTTGTTTGTTGGCAGTAGGAGGTTCGCCACTCTGAGAAGGACGCGAGGTCCCAACTTCCTCTTGGAAACCCGCTCTTGGAGCTCGCATCGGTGAGACATTCTCCTGAATCTCGTGACTTTGCCTTGAGACGGGAGTGCGATAGGTGAACAAGTCGGCAAGGGGAGAGTTACCTTTAGCTCGACCCTCTCGACAAGACGCACTCGTCTCCTCGCGACCAGACGTACTCGCGTCCTTGTATCCGCAGAACCGACCACAGCTTGAACTTGCATCGACGACCGACTCGCTGTTAGCATAATACACCCAAATCAATCTTTCCTTCTCGGGGAGCTCGGCAGATTTCGCAAACTTAATCGAATTTGTTGACGACATGATTTTTGGATCAAAAGGGAAGAATTTTTGAATTTCCTCAAGAACTCGACGGCGGCGATGAAGAACACGGCGGCGGCGAAGCGATGGGACGGCAAAAAACTTAACGAAAACTTTTAAAAAAACGAGAGAAAAAGGAGAGAGAGCAAACCTGTTTTCGGAGAAATGAGAATGATGAGAAGTATATGAGGAGCATCGCTCCTTATAAAGGCATCTTTTGTGGATCGAATTTCGAGGTGGGCCTCATTTCATATTGGGCCCAAGGTTCTTGGCTTGAAGGATCGATTTGCAATCCCGCGACTTCGTATTAGCTCGAAACGCGACCTCGCGAGTTCACCTCTGATTTAATTCGCGACTTCAGGACTTCAATTATAGGCGATTACCATGACCTCGCAGTATTTATGGAGTTGATCAAGTCGCACCCTCGTAACTTGTTCAAATCGATCTCTTCATCAAAATTAACTCGCGACTTCGTCTCATCAGGCGTCTCGCGACTTCTCTTCATCGAAATCAATTCGCGACTCCGCAGATTTTCATCTCGCCACCTCGCCAAAATCGGTTCGCGACTTCGTTTTGACATCTCTTGGATTCGTCTCGTCGCCTTGCGTGTATCGAGCGACTCGCTGATTCGTGACATGATCTTCAAGCAGCTCGCGACTTCATCTCGTCACTTCGCAGGATCGAAATCGACTCACTCATAACGTCACACTCGATCAGCTCGCGACTTCATCTTCATCAAAATTAACTCGCGACTTCATCTTCATCAAAATCGACTCGCGACTTCATCTTCATCAAATCAACTCGCGACTTCATCTTCATCTTCATCAGATCAGCTCGCGACGTCCTCAAAATCAACTCGCGACTTCATCTTCATCAGATCAACTCGTGACTTCATCAAATCGGCTCGCGACCCTGCAGCTCGCGACCTCGCAGCTTCATTCCACCAAACAACTCGGAGAATACGCAGACGAAACTAATATTGAGGACTCGGCGACAATGGCAACTTGAACAAGTGTGTGACTCGTGCTCTTTTCCCCTTGGTCTGTTTTTTCCCACCGGGTTTTCTAGACAAGGTTTTTACCGAGGCTTGTTCACACACCTATACGTCTTCGTCTCGCCGCCTCGCATCTTCGAGCAGTTTGTAGATTCGGAACATTTTCATCTCGTCGCCTCGCATCTTCGAGCGATTCGCGGGTTATGAGCTCGTCAGTTCGCAAGTTCGAAACCGACCATCAGATGGCATCGCGTCGATCAGCTCGCCGAATTGGGTACAACCATGTCACTTGGGCTCGGCAAAATCGGTCAACACGTTAACAGTCTAACGGAAATCGATTCTTCACTTTGACACCCTTACTTCAACACATTTATTTATAAAATTGTTTAACTGGGGGGCTAACTGTAGGGGTCAAATCTCCCCTAGAAGAATCGATAAGCCTAAATCGACTAAGTATACGTTAAACGGCCCAACGGTCAAGCCCAGAAGACAGAGGCCCATTAAAAGCCCAACACTGTTTGTCCAAACCGACTTGTATTCTCTATAAATAAACATGTACCCCCCTCATTTGAGGGGATCCGAAATTCTGAGTGGTAATAAGACAAAAACAGTTTTTTCAGTTAATTAATAAGAACAACTCAAGAACTCTAATTCTCTTTCAATCTGAGTGTTTGAAAACCTAAAGAAGCTCTATTTCGAAGAATTTTCACAAATTCTATTGTGTAAAAATCCAGCACGCACACTTTTCATTTTTAATTTTTCCTTATGGGCACTATAGACTATTCATGCAAAACCTAAGGGTAATTCCGTCTAATCCTAAAACTTAATGTAATATATGAAGGGCCGAGAAAAGCAAAACCAAACAAAACCCTCCTATCAAGTTCTGTGAGATCTGCTCTTAACAAAGAAAATAAAAAAACTGATTCGGGAAGAAGAGGTGAATCGAGCTATATGCTTACGTGGTGACACAGAAATATTTATGTATTCACTGTGTTTATGTATGCATCATCATCTTCTAACTTGTTTGGTTTTTTTTCTTTTGGGCCTTTTAAAGATTTTATTTGGGTAAAAAATGAGGATTCGGAAGAACACGAAGCTGTCATCGTTACTTTTAGCGACTGCTGGTTACGGCGGAGATAGACCGGAGACTTATAACTGTCACTTTAACCAATCTCCTTGGGATGTGATTCCGGTCACTTCTTCCGGCGACGGCGACGGTGGTTCTCCCGAGTTGAATAACCTACTCGATTCGTCGTGGTTCCTTCCTTCTCCCTTGTCTTCTCCTCCTCCACCTCTCATTGATCATCAGGTAATTCGATTATTAACCATTTCCATGAATGTCAATCATTTCTTCTCCGCCTCTTAATATTATTAGGGTTTTGTTATATTTTTTTGGTTTCTGTTCGGGAAACTTGAAAGAACCCTAAAATTCTGGATTTTGGGATCTTGGGTCGTTTAGTTTATCGATTAAGGTTAATGGGTCGTGATTATTGTGCTTCTTTGATTCACATTTCGTGTCTCTGTCCCCGATTATTCTTTTTTTTTTTCTGTTATTACAAAGTGTCTCCATTTTTGTTTCAGTTCGATGGAGAAGATGATAGGTTCAATAAGAATGTGAGCTTGGGGAATTATAATGGCGTTGCTCAAAGGTAAATAATCCATTCCAATCGGTTCCTCATTCTCGATTATTCCTTCGTTTGCTTCGATGTTTTTTTTAGGGTTTTACTCGTATGTTGGAGATAATCGGGTAATTTCATTTCGCCCGAATCTGAATCGGATTCAAAATGCGGGCCGACCTGGTTGATTTTTTTCATTTATCTTTAATTTTTCTTTTACAGTACAGATTGAACAGCGCCGCTGTGTCCGTCGAGAGACTTAATCTCGTTACGGCGGAGGATTACGAGAGATCGCCGGACGTTGAGGAACCAATGGATCGGAGC
Organism: Draba incana; assembly: GCA_963576765.1. NCBI lineage: Eukaryota > Viridiplantae > Streptophyta > Magnoliopsida > Brassicales > Brassicaceae > Draba > Draba incana. The sequence goes on from OY755214.1 coordinate 374,715, forward strand.
GATTGCAGTGAGATCAAATCCAAATCCGTCGAGCCAAAATCGCCGGTTAAAACATCCGGCGACGAAGATCAGGTGGCTGTCTCAATGCCGGTGCCGGCTAAACGGGGAAGGCCACGTGGCACTGGCAAGAAAGCTCCGACCTTTACCGCCGCATCGACGAATCCGTACGAGTTTTACTATTACTCTGGTTTCGGACCACGGTGGGGGAAAAAACGCGGCGGTACCGGTGAAGGCGACGGCGACGGCGAGGATATGGTTATGGCTGAGAATAATAACAATATTATGAGTGGCAAAAAGAGTAGTGGTAGTGAGGAAGGGGATGGTAAAACGTCGTCGTTTGGAGAAGGGAGTAGTAGTGTTGATGGGTTTGATTATGTGGAAGAATATAATAATAATGATTTAATGGATGATCAAGAAAGTGATCGTGGGAGGAAGAAGAAGAAAGATGAGAAAACGATGATGATGACGACGAAGAAGACGAAGAGAGGTCGAAAGCCCGTAAAGGAAAGGTCTTTAAAATCACTCATGTGAAATATTTTATGTTTTGTGAGGGCTTTTTTGTCTTTTTGTCCTTCGTATCCTCAGTATTGTCATTTGTCTGTTATTGTTTTCGGTCTGTTTTGTTTAGTTGGTAAACATTTGTAGGAAGATTTCTAACCTCTCTCATGTAGTTTGGTTATTTCGATGGGCTTTGTTTTAGTTACCATTTTTGGGAATTAATCGATACTCTTTCGTGTCTACACTTCTACAATCTTGTCTATACATACATCTCATGATCGTTTCATTGTTTTTTCAACTTCAGTGTATCGAGGTTGGATTATTGCTTTGCTAATGCCATTTGTTTGACCTAAACAAAGAGTTATGAGTCTAGTCACCGTATAAGAGATGTCATATTTCATTTTCATTAGCATCTCGTAAAGAAACATGTTATGTGGTTTCAAGAGTTTTGCAAATATGACACTTTTTAATAGGATAATTACAAACATATAAGATTTTTATTCATTTTTTTCAAAACTTATCCGAACGGATATATCGTATATATATATATATATATATATATATATATATATATATATATATATATATCTAAGGTAAAAAATCTTACAAAATGTAATATATATTTTTCCATTTACAGAGATAAGAATAAACCGAGATAAGAATTCACTGTTCAACGAAATATTGTAGTATAGTAATCTTTGACTTTCAAAATAACTCATAACCAAATAGGCTATGATAAAACTTTTGTGTCAAAACTTATCCGAACGGGTATATAGTATATTTATCTAAGGTAAAAAATCTTAAAAAATGTAATGTATATTTCTAGGGGATAAAAATTCATTGTTCAACGAAATATCGTAGACTAGTAAACTTTGACTTTCAAAATTACTCATAACCAAAGAGGCTAAGATAATTATTTTGGTTTTTCTGTTGATCTTATATTTTGTTTGAATATGTAAAATTAAACTTAAATAAATTTTCATCATGTTAGGTTTAAAATAGTTTTGGGTTTGGTTTGTAGTAAAATGTATGTCCTAAAGACTTTTTTTTACGAATTAGTCAAGTTTTAGCCAACCTGAATTTTTTAATTTAGATTTATCTAGTGTCTTTTACATTATAAAGGGTAAAAACGATATTTTTTGGATGTATATTTTTAATTTCTTGTTATGACCATTTTTGCGGTATAGTTTTGAACTTTTGATTAACAAGAGGTTGTTGTTTGATCAAAAAAGAGATTAACTATCTGGCCGATTTACCCCTGATTTTTGTTCTCAGTTTATCCGTCAAATATTTATATGCAATGACGTGGAAGTTTGAGTACCAATCAATAAATAATAATTTTACTTAAATATCGATTGTTCCACTGACCGTGGGATCGGACATACTAAGGGCATCCGCAGTTCTTATAATATAAAATTATTAAAATGGTTGTAAAAAGAAGAAAAAGAGTTTTTTGTGGGGTATATTGAAATATAAAATTAATAAAATTTAAGGGGTATATTAAAATATAAAATTAATAAAATTTAAGTAAAAAAAGTAGATAGTGAGTGTGTTTAGGAAAAGGAAAAGAGAGAATGTCTAATATATGATCTTTTTGAGAGTGTTAGTAAAAGGAAAAGAGAGTGTTTAAATATAAAATTAATAAAAGTTGAGTAAAAGGATGAAAGAAAGGTATAAAGTTGAGTAAAAGTAAGAGAGAGTGTGTGTTTTAATAATTTTATATTATAAGAATAGTGTCTTTAGACACTTGGGTGTTTCCATTGCGGATGCCCTAATAGCTTGTGTTAAAACAACCATAGATACATACCTTATAAGCCATTGTGAAAAAACTTATTAAGTAATGTGAATCTAAGCATATATTTGTACAATCTTTAAATTCTGATTTCTAACAATTCAACAAACGATTTTTTTTTTTTGTTAATTTTGATTTCTCTACGTCAACATGCTCTCTTGAAATGGCTATATATTAATTTGACCTGAATATCACATACACTAATAAAGGTTTCAAAAGAGCAAACAATTACAAAACTTCATATATGGTTTCTGTATTTTAATTTATATATTATAAGCTATAGAATCTCAAAGGCTTGTGTTGAGTAGTTCTCTGTAATCTTTACGGATTCCCCACAAAATCTCACTACATTTTTTCATGCTTGGTCTCGAACCTCTATGAGGAGCTAAACACTGAAACGCCATCTCCAATACCTTCTCTAATGCTAAGTTATTAGCCGGAGTTCGTTCTAGCTTCGGATCCAATACCGATATCGAATCTCCATTTGTGAACTTCTTAATCGCCTGATCAAATCAAAACCGTTAAAACGAATCAAACACAATTCACACACTATTGAATCAAGAAGCTAAAATGATATATTCAGTTTTACCCATCTTATGGTGATGCGTTCTTTTTGTTCTCTGCTAAGCTCAATGGGACGCCGACCTGTGAGAATCTCGACAAGCAGTACACCGAAGGAGTAGACGTCGCTTTTCACTGTGAGCTGATACGTTGTTAAGTACTCTGGGTCCAAATAACCCGCGGTTCCTTTGACTTGCGTTGAGACATGAGTGGCTCCTGATTCACTGTCTGGAGCTAATCTCGCAAACCCGAAGTCCGCAACTTTGGCTCTGAAATTCTCAGTGAGGAGAATGTTTGAAGATTTTATATCTCTGTGGATGATAGGTGGCTCTATAGTACAATCGAAAACATATGAGTGAAAAGCTAAAGTAAGTAGAATGTGCATGGTTTTTACAAATCACAAATTGACATACGTGTATACACGTGAAGATAGGTAATGGCATGAGCTACATCGGTTGCAATATCTAGCCGAGTTGCCATGTCGAGAATCTTTCCATCCTTACCTACAAACAGATTCCGTTGGAGGACACATATTGGTTGAAATGTAAAAGAAGAGAGAGTAGAGTGTTTTCTCACAATCCAGGTGATCTCTAAGAGTTCCATTGGGTACATATTCCACAATAAGAATCTTCTCGTCATTATGCACCAAAAATCCATAATATCTAACCAAACTCAAATGTGTGACTTGAGCTAATGTCTGAATCTCACTCAAAAACTCTGCACCTTGTCGGTCGCCATGTTCACTCTGCATCAAGTAGCAATGGTGAGAATATTCCATTTTTACAATTAATGGGAAGGAAGGAATGAGAGACCTTTTTGGCACGTTTGACAGCAACGGTAGTGCCATCTCTAAGCTTAACCTTGTAAACAGTCCCAAAACCTCCTTGTCCAATCCTAAACGATGGAGAAAAGTTCTTGGTTGCGTCGTAGATTTCGTCGAAAGTGAATCTTGGATTTGGATGCTCTGTTTCGTTTGCATTCCCATAATGCCTCTGCACACTTGCAGTTGAGCTACGTCTACTACGAATATCATGTTCTGTAGCCATACAACCCAAATATCATGTTGGTATACTAATTTTCACCATTCAATCATCTCATTAAACTGTAAACTAACTAGCAGAGAGATCCAATACAGAAATAGACCTAAAACCTTGGGAAATTCAAATTCGAAACAACCAAACCGGAAAAAATTAGGCATACCGGAATCGTCGAAGCCTTTGGAGGAGGAATGGGAATCGGGAGGAGTAAAGCAATTGATGAAGATACCGGAGATCCAGCGAGCGACGGAGCTGGATTTTCCGGTGTCGGTAGAGGAAGAAGGATCGGTGAGAGTATTAGTACTGTAAGAAGATGGGGTTGCAGGAAATGAGCCGCCGCTTGAGCTATATCTCCGACGACGACCGTTCATCGGAAAATCAATCAACTGACGAAAGAATCGAGAAAGCAAAAATAGCAATGGCCAAGGAGGAGGAGGAAGAGTCAGTCTCTGACTCCTAAATTGAACGTTGATTTTTTATTTTATGAATTATTCCTAGCTGTACCCTTAAGCTAACCTAGATAATTACTTCCTCCCTCCAGATAGATTTTTTGAGTTTTTCACACATATTAAGAGAAATAATTATTATCCTTAAAAAGAGCATTGATTTTTACAATAAACAATTTTCAAGGCATCTCAACTAATAGTATTTGAAACTTTTTCTTAAAAACTACAATCTTTAATGCAAATCTATCTTCATGAAACAAACAAAAAAATTCAAAAAATTTCTTTTCCTGAAACGTTCACGGAGGGAATATTATTTTATCTAACATAAACCCGACATGCTAAGCTGATTTCATTTAAGCTTTCAATCTACTACTACTATTTGTCAATGATTTGTAATCATTTCATAATACTACTCCATATTTAGTACAGTTAATCGGTTGATGCATAATTTTAGTATTTTAAACGTATACGAAATCATTATTCTAGTATAATCTATTGTCGATGATATCTGTTAGCATTTCTTCAGCCGCCACTAATATTAATTGCCAGACGGGTCCATCTCTGTAAATGCAATAATCCAAATCATAAACTCTAATATCAAATCGCATTTAAGTTTGTGTTTTTCATTTCTGGCGTTCTAAAAAAAGGTATAGAAACACTTTTTGGTAAATACTAAAACTGAGCATTAGAGGAAATAATAATGAAATTACTTTGATTGAAAGTCAATCAATCAAAATAGGTTAAGATGGAAGATTCATAGTAGTTGAACGATGGATGATATATCTCTACCAGACTATCAATTCACTCTGATACTCAGTGCCGTCCCGAACAATTTAGAGGCTTAAAACATTTCAAAAAAATGTGGCCCATATAGTTTAGAAACTTCGGTTTCAAAATTCAAATTCACAATCGATCAGAATCAGAGTAGAAACAAAGTACAAATATGATGCAAAATCAAGATCAAATCGATTTCCAAGGTATCAAAAAGGCCGAGACACATCCTAGTATTCCTAACCAAACCAAAGAATGCTACATAAAAACTCAAAACCCAACAATTCGAATTAAAAGTTTATCGAAATCGGGGAAATACCACAAATTCTACTTATGAAAATTAACTCTTCTAGCTTTCCTCCCTGCAAATTCATTCATAATCTTCACATAGTCAAGTTTATCGATCATATCTTTCTCAATAGAGATCATTGCCAATCCATTCAACCTCTGTTGCGACATACTAGATCGTAGATAGTTTTTTATGAGCTTCAACTTGGAAAAACTTCTCTCGGCAGTGGCAACTGAAACTGGAATCGTCAACAATATTTGATACGCAATCCATGTATTCGGATAGCAACCCTCCATTCTTTTCAAAAACTCCAATACATCTATAGCCCTCTTGACCTCCATTGGTAAACCTCCTCTTAGAAGTTTAAGCTCAAAGAATAAATCTTTTCCATTTATATCTGAATGCTCACCATGACTCAAAAAAATTTCAAGCTTAACACAATATTTCATCAACTCATCCTCCGTAGCTAATATAAGCTTCTTTACATCGAACAAAAATTCAAAAGTTTGATCATAACTTTGGTATTGTTCAAATCTCGTTTCAGCAGAAACAATGGCTTGATCGATGATCTTTAAGAAGTAATCCACCCTAAATCCTCTTCCCCGAGTAATTCCACACTTGCATCATCAGTTTCTCTATCTTCATCAAAATGCATTTTCCTTTTTTTTATACGCTTTGGCTTCACATAAAATTCAGGTGCAATCTCCATCTCAATTGCAATTTTTGTGGCTTCAGCTTTTGCTCGCTCAAAACCATGTTCTTTGTATTCTTTCAAAAATGACACAAGTGTTTTTAGTTGAAAAATAGCAGCATCAATATCCATGTTTTTCGATTGTAGGACCTTGCTTACGATGTTAAAGGCGGAAAGAAGCTCGTGCCAAATCACCATTCCAAACAAGAACTCAAACCCTTTGATTCCATGTGTTTCACTATCAACAAGAGACCTGGCTTCACTTTTGTGCATTGGATTATCACTATATTTTGCCAAGTGAAGTAAAACATCTCGTATCTTTGGAGCCTAGTATCGTAAAGGTGTCACACTAGAAATCCGACTCTCCCATCGAGTTTGAGACAACGGTTTGAGTGTTAAGCCACTCACCATATCTCTGTATATCTTCGAGTTCCTGGTTGAAGAGCCAAACAAGCAATAAATACGTTGAACGATCCCCAAAAATGACACTGCTTTTGTAGATGAGGAAGCCATATCATAAAGCGCAAGATTAAGGCTATGACATCCACATGGAGTATAAGAAGCTCTTGGATTCATCTCAAGCAATATGCTTTGAAAACCTTTGTATTTGCCTTTCATGTTTGCTCCATTGTCGTAACCTTGTCCTCTCACATCACGAATTTTCAACTTGAGATCAACTAGTACCTCTTGGAGCGTCTCAAAAAGTCATTTTCCCGATGTATCATTTACTTCTAAGAATGTCAAAAAGAACTCCTCAATTCTGGGTTTGGGTTCCGAAGTATCCACACATCGAATGATAAGAGACATTTGCTATTTATGACTAATATCAGGAGTACAATCCAGAATAACCGAAAAATATTTTGCACCATGAATCTTCTCGATGATCATCTGTCTGGTCTCTGAAGCAAGCAATTATATCAACTCATTCTGAATTTGAGGACTAAGATAATGACACTGAGATTCACCTTGTTTAAACCGCCGAAAGTGTTCTTTCATTACTGGATCAAACTTCGCAATCGACTCAACAATAACCATGAAGTTTCCATTCCTTTCATCACCAATCTTTGAATTTTCTCCACGAAAAATGATATTTCGTTTAGCAAAAGCCTCAACCAATGAAAGTATCCTCAACAATACATCTCTCCAATGCTGTTTCTCCCTTTCAATTTCTTCCTGCACATGCTTATCAATAGTTTCTTTCTTTTGAAGTCTCACTTCCAGCTCTGTCCATTTAGTCATGCACAAAATATGACTATGACTACTTTCATGGCTTTTCAATCGAGTTGACATGTTTCTCCAATCACTAAATCCAGTACTTGCTAATAAAGGAGGATCTTCTTCCTCGCTGAATAGCTTACAACAAAAACAGAAAATAAGATCTTTCGATTTTGAGTAAACTAACTATCTCTCGGAAACCGATAATTAGTTGCTAGTCTTGCCGGAGGACTCTTTTCAACCAAAAAAACTCTCACTCCTTTGTCAATTGTTTTCCAATTTCCAGGACCATTAGAATCCACAGCTTCATGTTCATCTCCAATCTCTTCCATATTGTCATCGACATCAACACGTCCAAGCTCTTCCTCACCATTCTTACAAGGATTCATCTCAATTTCATTCCCATTTACCTCATCACCTGTAGAAGAAGTTCCACTTCCACGTCTTGTGATTGTAACAAACGGAAGCAGAGAACCAGCTTGAGATTTAAGAAATATTTCTTCTTTCTTTTTCTTCTTTCTTTTATCTGAACCAATGGCATGTTTTCTAGTGCATACTGGAGGCATTTCACTACAAACAAAGAACTGTACAAATTTTTTATCAACAGAGGAAGTAAAATACGGGGAAGAAAGTGATTGTTCTTGAGATTGTGTAACAATACGGGGAAGAAAGGAGAAGGAGAATTAAACTAGTTTTACTAATTCACTACTCTATCACCAATTCTTCATTATCAACGCAGTTCTGTGCATTACCGATTCGTAAGCTATCCAATTCCGAAATGAAATCAAAAATCTCTTCCTTTTGGCAAAAGATCAGCGCGCGAGGAAGCAGTGCCGTCGTCTGACTTTTCGTTTTTCTCTTTGAGAGAGAGACCGCCGACCTTCCGAGTCTTTATGATTTAAAAAAGTAAAAAGGGAATTAAAAATTCACTTAAAAATGGCAAAAGGAGTAAAAAAACAAAAACAAAGACAAAGAACCCGTGATGTGGAGACTCTATCTATCTACACTCAAACTATTAGACCTATATATACATATTGTATATGTGGCCTAAAAAATTTCATCATAAAGGGAGGCTTAAAGCAAGGGTTTCTCTTGCTTTACCCATGGGACAGCACTGCTGATACTAACTGAGGGTTTGACCTTCTCAATAATGGGCCAGGGTTTTAATAATGTTCAAAGCCCATATTTCAAAATAAAAAGCCCAATGATTTCGTTGTCCGTGTTTAAATACTAACACATTTAAAGGTAATTAATGAGAGAATGATTAGTGTGACTAAACACGATGATGAGGTACAAAATTGAAACCTTCGCCTGAATTTCGCAAATCGGAGAAACTCTAATCCTCCGGCGATATCTCAGGTTATTACTATCCTGGCTTTACGATTTCATTTCGTTTTTTTCTTCCCGGAATCTGTTTTCCTTTTTCACCGCCTCTTCAATTTTAGCTACTGATTGTGTTATTTAGATTTGTATACAGATTTCTTTGGGTGAGAGTTTGTTGAATCTGTATTTGTATTTTTGTTTTCTCATTATTTTTGCTTGTCGTCGTTTCCATTTGATGGTTAACTATGCGATTTGGCGTTCACGAAGAATTATGAGAAGAGGATCTTATGGTAGAGTTACGTATCAGTTGTGAATTGTGTTGTTTTGATTATAATTGCCTAAAAAAATGAACAGTAAGTTATTCGGGTCACTGTTTTCGTTGCAACTTGACTGTTTTTTGTAAATACAAAATCTCGTGATATTTAGGTTTCAGGTATTGGGACCTGACCGATGAACATTCTTTTGACTTGATGTTTCTTATGGTTATGGATAAGTTTGAATTCAACTGTAATTAGTGACTTAACTTGTTGATGCTAAAGATTCACTCGTCTTTCCTGCAGTGCAGCTGCAAATGATGCAAGGATTGTTGGGTGCTGCGTAAACATTATAAGAGTTGGTGAAAATGGGAGGTTGCTGTTGTTCCTCGAGGAAGACGCATCTTGTTGGAACACCTGTATACTATTATGTCTGTCTGTTACCCTTCTTTCTCCAGCTTGTGTCCAACTTGCATCTGTGTTGCTTTGCACCATTCACTTATCAGTAAATGTCACTTATCAATTCTGCATCTAAAAAAATGTAGTTGGGAATCGAGCATGACTTTTGAGAATCTTTAACATTCTTGACAATCTTGCTTGAGACTACTTGTGGTTGTGAAAAATGTGCATGGTTGTTTCTAGACATGTTTCCACTAACAGTCTAAAGTTTGTTATTTGATTGTAACAAGTTTCCACTAACAGTCTAAAGTTTGTTTGTTTGTTTCCGCAGTGTCCGGAATCTTTTGAGCCTTCAGGAGCTCATGCTAGTGTGGGATCAACATTCACCACAGGCCTCTTGGTTGATATAGGCTTGGAGACTTCTATACCGGACACCTTTTGTGCTCCTGCTCCTCTTCCATACGATTTGCTTTTGGGGGGACCATTTTCCGCAAATCCCCAGTCTATCAAAGGAAGGATTAAGGAGACTAGTTTTGAGACATGTGAAGATCTTGGGGCTTCAGAATGTAAAACTCAAGCTAGCTCGCCCAGGAAATCAGATTTCTCTAAACAAAAAGTAATTGAAGAGGAGGAGTCTTGTCCCATTTGCTTTGAAGGTAAGAAATCAAGATCGTTAAAATGAAACGTTTTTCTTTAGAGCAATCCAAGTCGTGGACTCATGTGCTTCCCTTATGCAGATTATGATGATGAGAATCCAAGACTAACGACAACTTGTGAGCACGATTTTCACCTCTCTTGTCTTCTGGAGTGGATTGAAAGAAGCGATAGATGCCCTATATGTGACAAGGTGTGTCTCCTGCATGAATTATCTTTCGCAGATGGTTTTATTCCAATTCAATTCTTTATGTTATCAAAAGGGAATAGATTTGGGATTCATAGTTAGACACTTTGCTAAAAGCTTTGGGTAGAGAGGGGTGATGAAATGCAGATTTCTCTACAAACTAACATTTTATTTGATTTTTGTCCAATAACACAGGAAGTTGCGTTTGATGATTGCTTGAACTAGCATCAGAATCCTCTGATGTGGAAGTTTGAAGCGGTTGGTTTCGTATTCGGTTAGTCTACTACATCTCTTTTGTTTTACATCACACATAAGTAACTGCTTGGTCTCTACGTATTCCTTGTTGTTTTGTCAAATTGGTTATGCTCCCGATGGTGAAGTCGTATAGATATACGTACAACGTACAATTGTAAATATCATCTGCTTCTTGTTCGTGTGTGCTCTTGGGGGTTTGGTGATAGTAAAGAAAGAACCATTGATTTGCAACTTTACATTTCCAATGTTCACTCTTGATCCATTATTCTATCTATAATATGATTGTTAAACCAACCCCTTGATAAGAAATTCAAAATTCTTTCATGTGCTTTTCATAAAATCTTTAACTTATCATTTTTACCGTAAATTTGCTTAATTTTTTCTCATAATGGATAACCATGATTAATTGTTTTGGCTTTAGACTGTTTGTGTTTTGTTTTTTTTGGTCAGAGACTGTTTGTGTTGATTGGTCAGAGTACTACATTTCTCCTGATACAAAAATAGAAATTGAATTTTGGGGTTGGTTATAGTGAAGATATTCTATAAAATGTGGATATAGTAATTCGACAAGTAGTTTGATCCAAATATTCTATAAAATACATTTCTTTTTTATAGATATTCTATAAAAAAGAAAAACTGAATATTCCAAATAATTTGATCCACATGCTATTTTATTGGTCTTGTCGTGTGTACGAGAGAAGAAATGACTCTGTGTGCGTTTGATAACCCCTTGTCTCTGCATAAAATAATTATTAATTAGCTTAAACCGGCAGGGATTATTCAATTAGTATAAAGTATGTTATCCAATTAGTATAAAGTATGTAGTGAAAACGAGTTAAGACTTTTACGGTGGCGGGTTTGACTTCTTAGCACCTATGTCTGCCACCTCCGCTTTTCCCATTCTTAATACCTCTTATACCCTTAATAAACCCTTTCCAATTAACAAAATCCTCCATTAACCCAAAAATTAGAGATCCAACTTTTGTTGTGTTTAGCTAAAGAAATGAATTACAATGCACATATTATTTGTAGTTTGTTACTAATTAGTGAAGCTTAAGTAGTAATACACTTTACCAAACAATAGAGATTTTCCAGCGTGACGGTGGCTTTTGTAGGTTGGTGACAGGGGTAATACAGTAAATGTGACAAGGGGACTATCGTTCCCAAAGCCATTATAGTGGTTTTCACTTTATCAAGGACTCAAGAGCATGTGTCCGTGAAGTCGCAGCTTTTTAGAGATTTATCTTCCAAAAATTCTCTCCACCTTTCAAACGTATTATTACTCAGAGAAAGAGAAAGAGAGCTTCTTTTTGGAGGTTTCCTATGTCTATCACCACCAAGAAAATATCAACAACCATTTTCTCTCCAAACAAACAAATCCATGAAGAAAAAGACCCAAATTCAAATGCCATGTACACTTCTTCTATTCCTCTTTCTTCTTCTTCCTCCTCTATCTGAATCTTTGGGAAACAAAAAAGTTGTCATCATCAAAGGAAACCAAACGATTTTAAGTTTCAAAAGAATTTTCCGGCTTGGTTTCTTCAGTACCACTAATGGCCAACTATCTTCTTCTTCTTCTCCACCCTCCGGTTGGTATTTGGGAATCTGGTATGCTTCTATACCAACCCCGACTTACGTTTGGGTCGCAAATCGAAACCGACCCGTTTCCGATCCGGACTCATCCACACTGGAACTCACCTCCGCCGGAAACCTAATCGTCACCGACTCCATATACGGCGTCGTTTGGCAGACTGATAACAAAGACCCGGGAACCGATTTCCGGTTCTCGGATACCGGTAATCTGATTTTAACCCGGGAGGACGGTTCTCCGGTTTGGCAGAGCTTCGATAATCCGACTGACACGTGGCTTCCGGGGATGAATGTCACCGGCGAAACAACCATGACTTCGTGGCGGACTCCGTTCAATCCTTCACCGGGATTTTACTCACTGAGACTGAGTCGAGCCTTCAACGAGTTCGAGCTTGTTTACAAATTAACCAAAACGTACTGGTCTACCGGGAACTGGACTGGAGATTCATTCGTCGGCGTACCGGAAATGACGGTTCCGTACATCTACAGTTTCCATTTCGTTAACCCTTACACTCCCACGGCGTCGTTTTGGTACATCGTCACGCCGTCGGACACGGCGCGCGAGCCGCGGCTAACGAGGTTCGTGATCGACTACAGCGGTCAGCTCAAACAGTACGCGTGGGACCCACAGACGCAAGCCTGGAACATGTTCTGGTTGCAGCCGGAGGATCCGTGCCGCGTTTACAGTCTCTGTGGTCAATTAGGGTTTTGCAGCAGCGAGTTGCTTAAGCCATGTGCCTGTATTCGCGGTTTCCGGGCTAAGAATGCCGATTCGTGGCGATCGGATGATTACAGCGACGGATGTCTCCGTGAAAGTGGTGATTCCGATTCCTGCGATTTGAGAGATACGTTTGAGGCGGTGGGTGATTTGCGTTACGACGGCGATTTAGAGATTTCGCCGTTTTCTCAGGTAAGTAAAAGCTCTTGTGTGAAGATCTGCTTGGGGAATTGTTCTTGTGTGGGTTTTTATCATAGCAAGAAGTCGAATCTCTGCAAGATTTTACTCGAATCGCCGGTAAATTTGAAGAATTCGAGCTCTTGGTCTGGAGTTAGTAGTGATGTATTGTATATTAGAGGTCCAAGAAAAGAAAATTCAAAAGGAAACATTTCTAGGTCTATGATGATATTGTGTAGTGTTGTTGGGTCAATCTCGGTTCTTGGGTTTGCGTTGTTTGTGCCATTGATTATGTTTAAGAGGAGTCGAAAGAGGAAGAAAACTAAGAAAGAAGACGAAGATGGGTTTGCTGTGTTGAATTTAAAGGTCTTTTCTTTCAAGGAGCTTCAAACAGCTACCAATGGATTCTCGGAGAAGCTCGGACATGGCGGTTTCGGGGCGGTTTTCAAAGGAACATTGCCGGATTCTTCTACTTTCGTGGCTGTGAAACGTTTGGAAAGACCTGGAAGCGGTGAGACAGAGTTCCGGGCGGAGGTATGCACTATTGGGAACATTCAACATGTTAATCTCGTTAGGCTTCGAGGATTCTGTTCGGAGAATCTTCACAGACTTCTCGTCTACGATTACATGCCAAATGGTCCCCTGAGCTCTTACTTGTCAAGAACAAGTCCGAAATTGCTAAACTGGGACGCCCGTTTCAGGATCGCGTTAGGGACTGCAAAAGGGATTGTGTATCTTCACGAAGGGTGCAGGGACTGTATTATTCATTGTGATATCAAGCCAGAGAACATTCTCTTGGACAGCGACTATAACGCCAAAGTATCTGATTTCGGATTAGCCAAGCTCGTTGGCCGTGACTTCAGCCGGGTTCTAGCCACAATGAGAGGGACATGGGGCTACGTTGCTCCCGAGTGGATATCGGGTTTACCCATCACGACTAAAGCCGATGTGTATAGCTTCGGAATGACATTGCTTGAGTTGATTGGTGGCCGAAGGAATGTCATTGTCAATAACAGCGATACACCGGGAGAGAAAGAAGAGAAAGAACCCGAAAAATGGTATACAAACACTTTTCTTTTTAATGTCGAATCAGTTGTGATAGAACTAAAAAGCTTGATAGTTTAAATTAATGTGTTCAGGTTCTTTCCGCCATGGGCAGCGCGAGAAATCATACAAGGAAATGTGGACACGGTGGTCGACTCTAGACTCAACCAAGAATATAACATTGAAGAAGCGACTAGGATGGCTACGGTGGCGATATGGTGCATACAAGACAATGAGGAGATCAGACCGGCGATGGGTACGGTGGTGAAGATGCTTGAAGGAGTTGTGGAAGTGACGGTTCCTCCTCCGCCTAAATTGATTCAAGCTCTTGTATCCGGAGAGTCCTATCGAGGGGTGTACGATGGCTTGAGCGGCTCAACCTGTAGCGGTGGCCGTGGTTGTTCGGATCTCAATACAGGACTGTCTAGCGCTGGCTCACGGTCGTCTTTTGGTAGACCACCTTCTCCCTGATCAAATTTGAAGATAGTTTTGTCATAAACCAATCCTATATGTTATTAGTATACAACTTTTTTTTTGCTCTCTAATAGAGTTTAATTAATCACAACTGTATTTGTTTGTTGTATGGGATTGAAGCCTTAATTTTTCTTTTCCTGTGAGACAGAATTCCATAGATATAATTCACTCATGAATGATTGCATATACTCAAAGTTACTCGCTCTATACATTGTCAAATGCAAACTTTAACATCGCATCTTAAATCTAATGGACCCATGAACATCTAATGCTTGACTTAATCGAGAGTTAGGATTATGTCCACATCTTTTTTATTTATATGAATCATTTCTTGAAAACATTAACACGTTTGTTTCTTTTGGACCATTAAACCCATGTTGGTACTTTTAACTATACTAGGAAACAAATCCGCGCGTTACCGCGCGGAAAATATTTAAACATATTTTTCTTTTACATTCATCTTCTAATCAATTTTTTGTGTAGTTTTCGATACATAGAAAGGTAATTCAAACATAATTTATTTTCCTATCCATTAGATGTATAAGAACCTTGGTCATGTTCCTATTTTCAAAACCGTATGTAGCTTTTTTTTTCACATTCATATACATGTTGGTGCTTTGCCTCATTTACTTTGGAATCTAAATTTTGATAGCACAAGCTTCTTTCACTTTTGATACACATATTTGAAATTGTGGATTTTGACGTATGATCACATGTCCTTATTTACCAATTTGTCATATCTATTCAATATGTGTCATTGCTTTGATCTACATGTAAACTTTTCCTTTGCCAATTTGTCATATCTATTCAATATGTGTCATTGTTTTGATCTACATATCAACTTTTTGTTGAATGATAATTTACGTAAAAACGCACAAGTAAAGAAATAACATGAAAAGGTTGTATAGCATCGATCAATATGATTGCTAGAAGAATAAATATTTGTTCGCATGTTCTATCCATCGTTGTCCCATTGTAAGCAGGATTATATAACTCTAGTGGATGCAAGCAAGTTCTCACTTCCACTGATTCTAGTTGTTTTTGAAGAGCTTATGCTTCTTCTGGTTATAATCTTTGTAATTTTAGGAGTTGCGACCTCTGAAATCTCTAGAAGCAGAGTTTGTCTCTCATCTACCTATAATATTACACTGGAGTTTATAGACATGCTACTGCGAATAATTCTTCATTGTTATATCCGTAACTCCATCAACATGATTCGTCCTAACCATATCTCTTTTGCCAAATATCGAAAAAAATTGATTAACTCCATGTTTCATTACTTACAAGCGTTCCATTACCTCAATTTTTTTTTAATAAGATTAAAGGTTGGTTCCTTCTTTCTTATATTCCTCACAAATCTTGATTACATGTTTGATCCTTTCTTGCATACCTAAACCTTCTATCACCATGTTAGCATGTTTTTCCATACCAAATCATGTCTTTAAAGCTATTAGCTTCTAATTCTTTAACCCTACCATTTAATTCATAACCATTTCTCTAGTAGATTTTTTAAAAAAAATTCCATATCCTCAAGAAACTATAAATGGATTTTTGCTTTCATATCATGTATTCATTTGTAGACATTAGAATGAAATGTAAGAAAATACATTTGATTGATGAGTAATGTATATAATCTGAGGTGAATAAAATTACTAATATGTACAAATTCTACGAAACAAAGCATCTTGTTGGATTTCTTGTTTATTTAATATAAAAAGTTATCATGTGGAAAGCTAGAAATTGAGAGCGCAAAGACAAATCAAGGGGCATTCGGGAAAGAATGAGTTCTTTGGTCCCAAAAAGAGTCTTGCCATAGTGTAGAATTTCATGATCTTTGAAAAATATTTTGTTTAACATTTTTTTGTGACTACCTCTTCACAAATATTATTTGAATCCCTAAAACCACATTATTATCCCCATACTTATGTTTACCAACCCATATGTAATTACGATAATAGAAACAAAAGTTGAACTAATAAATAAATGCCTCTCAATGGAATATATTTAGGCGAATGATTAAGAGATTCTCAGGAATCAAGCAAGCTTCACCTCGGACCCTTGGTTGCTCCATTATCTCCCTTTGATTTATAACCAAAACTTTTTGAACCAAACATTAACAACGGAACAAATTACATGTTGAGAGGCCCCTACTACGCAGGTGCATACTGAATGATTGTTGGAACGAAGGTTTAGAAAACGTTGATTCAAGGAAGCAAACGCTATATCTCAAAACAATGGTGGGATAGGAGCGACAAAGAATCGACGAATTTCGTTGCCAATTATTGAGTTTTATGAAAAGATGCTAGGATATCTTTCGTAAATAAAGCAAGCAATCATACCCTCCTCAATCATACCCCCTCATCATCCACAACGATTTCAAGTTTTGAAAAGGTGCTTATGTTTAATTAGAATCTCTCAAGATGAAGAGGAACCTACCTTCTCGCTTATGAGTAATACAGTTTAATCCTGATTAATCTTCACCATCGAATCATATCTTTTAAGTGTCAAACCATAACAAATGAAGAAAAGTACGTAGAAGACTTAATGAAAAAGAAGAAAAATTTACGTTGATGTTATGGAATTTCTAATGAGCAATTCAAACGATATTCTATTTTATTTATGATTCTAGAATCGATAATGCTTAAGAACATATTGGGTAGGAGGCCTAATTAATGGTACTTACAAAATAAAAAGAGAGATGATTGAAGTGGGGGGATGCAAAGGAAAACCATAACAAAGAAACTTATGGTTACAAAGCTTCAACAGACCAATTAACTAATTTTTTTTTTTAACGTCTTTTATTAATTAAAATTAGAGATTACAAGTATATCAATGCGCATACACGTGAAAGCTCTACAATCCTTACAACCAAATCTTAAGCATGTGTTACTCGAGCTAAAAAATTTGTATACTTCTTTCCTTTTTATTGAGACTTTTTGTTTAAAATAGCAAATCATAAACTATGATACAAGCCATCGAGTAAACTTTGACGTTTCACTATAATCTCAAAATCTTTTTTTTACAACCCTATTAACACTCGTTACAAAACTACAAATACCAAGATTTGAAACTAAAAATATGAACAGAAGACGTACTCTATCACATACTCTGATTTGAAATTACAAAACTACAAATACAAATACCAAAACTAAAAACTAAAAATAATACAAATATATCTTCCATCAACTTCAAACTCTTTCAATAATCATTTCGGACGTACTCTATCACATACTCTGATTCATCAAAGTTTCAACAACAACAAAAAAACGAGAAGAACAAACTGAACAAAATCAACCAACGACAATGAACATGTATTACTCTCGGAGCGAGATTCAAAAACACAAAAAATTTAGAGAAGAGAAAACTTAGTGGAGAAAAACAAGATCCAACAATGTCACGGAGGCAATTCCAACGGTACTTAGAAAATTGGTAATTTTTCGAGATGAGAGCGATTCCAGAAGCGAGAATGATTTAGAAAAGATTTATATTAAATCCAAAATTTTGTGTGGAAGGCCTAAACATTAACAGAGGAAGATTTTAGAAGCTTTTGAGACCCATCTTTGGTATCTCTTTTTATTCATTTAATATAAACGTAGACTCACAACACTTAACTTGGATGTTTCAAAGTTTACTTATCTTCATTGGCATCTCTCCAACTCAACGGCAACATATATTTACACTCCTTTTTCCTGAAACAAAAGTATAAATCTATTCTCAATACAACATAAATGCATAATAATAGCAGACCCTGGGACAAAAATACATTTATGATCTCAATACAAAATTATACACTCATACGTTGCAAGAATTAGTGAAAAGTAGGAGAGACACCATTTTCTAAAAACCTAATACCAAATTAGAGGCCAATAACAGTCCATGTATCGTTTTAGGTGTACAAATTGAACCTAAGACTAAACACAAACAACAAGCATTATTACAAACAAATTTCAAAAGGCACTTACCAATGCAAATGAAGGTAGCGAGAAGGAATACTCAACAAATGGAGACGGCAGAGGCGAAACACAATCGAGAGGGAGAATGATACATACAACTGCTATCAAAACTTATTCTTGTTGTTTGATTACCAGGAAAACTGAAAAAAAAAAGAAAAAAAAGAGAAGCATATTAGTCGGGTAAATGTAGACTATAATGTCTCTTGACGGAATCAATTCTCTTTGAAAATTCTCCAAATCTATGAATCAGTTCAAGGGTTATTCAAATTTGTATTTAAAAACCAGTAATCACAACTCTTCATTTTTGAAACCATGTTAGATAATACCGCTATAATGAGAACATAAGCATTACTACGAACACGAAGCATATAACAAAAGAAATTTCAATTCTTCTGATTTTTCATTACATAATCGTTAAAACACAACACTTATTTTCACAAGATGACAGAAATCTAAAAAACTTGTTCATGGATGAGGTCAAACAAAAGTATGGCATACCCACTAAGATAGGTCAGTTGTAGAACTTGAAATTGAGATTTCAGAGTGGGAGGCACTTACAGGACCGAATGAAGGGAATGTATTGATTCTAAGATTCAGTGTGGGAGGGGGTAATATAGATCTAAAATTGATGGAAGGAGAATGAACCATAAGATCAGATCCTAAATTGTCTTTTGTAAAACGATTCAAGATTTATCCCAATACATAAAAACAGAAAATCACAACTCTTTATTCTAGACACGATTTTAGTATTTGAAGGGTTTTAATTTGAAAATGAACCTATTCACTGAAACAGAAAGAACCTACTCGCTAAAGGAGACCAAACGTTTGCTCTTGACATCTTGACCATGCAACCGATTTAAGGAAACGATACCAGCCGTTGGATAGCAACCATAGAACTATCGACAACTTCAAATATCAACTATCACAGACTACCCACAACATCTCCAACATCAATCATCATCATCCAAATCCTAACATGATCAAATTTTTATCAAAATCGTTTACAATTCGTGCGTCATTAAGATGGAAATACCAATCAAACGTCATCAATTATCTATCAATAATCTTAATTTGCCATGAATGGTCAAATCTAAAAACATTTTTAATTTGGGGATACACCATAACGAAATAGAATGGTGAAGAGATAATGGACTTACCGGATAGAATGATCTTCCGAGATTTATCTCACAATAGACAGAAAAGGGATCTTCAAGGCGGCCGAAGGCATTGTGTCAACGGCAACGATAAACGAATTAACGCCGATCAATATCAGTTTCCGATTATAACACCATCATTCTCCTGACTGAATCACGAATCTTCCTAAACTGAATATATAATCGACGAAGAAAGGGAATTTGCCTAACCTTGGGTAAGACTCGTTAAAGGATTTAGATTGTACTCACAACTCGTATGATTTTGAGAGAGAAAAGGAAAAAATTGTGAAATGATTTTAAGGTTTTCCAATTTATATACATAAATAAATACGAACAATCACAACTCTTCATCAATGGAATGATTTTAGGATTCGAAAGGGTTCTTTATCTTCAGTTGCATCACTTCAGATAAAAAAGTTTACGACACCGGTTCGCTATAGATGACGTCATCATTAAAAAAAAAATGGGTTTGCCTTCTAAATCTGGACCCTTCATTTCAAAAGCGAAATTAATATGAACCATTCAATCGAGTTTTTTTTTTCCTACAAAAAAATGGTGACATCAGCAGAATCAAAAAAAAGGGTTTGCTATTATATAATAGATTAACGGTCACAAGAACCTCAAAATCTTTTTAAAAATGGAATGCTAAATTATCTCTTCTTCTTCTCCACGGCTAACCTAAATCACAGGTAAACCATAAAGTAAATTAGAAGGACAAACAAAACAAAAGAAAAGAAAACGCAATTCTCATGAACCATTTCAATGTTTTCTTTCTTTTCTTCAATTATTTTTCTCCAATCCTCCCCACAAAGAAAAAAGAAAAGATTGTGACAAACCGTAGAAATGGATCCTCCGGTTAAAGAGGAGAGAATTTCCTCATCCTCTTCCGGAAAACCACCACAGACCACCATCGCCACCTTAGCAGCTGATGACGCCATCGATAGTGGTCCGTCTTCTCCGCTTCTACTCAAAGTCTCCGTCTTCGAAACAGAGCATGAACCCCTCAAGCCTCACCACGCGCCTTCTACTTTACTCGGACAATCAACCGAAGACAGCGATTTTCCTCCCATTCAAAGCTTTAGAGACGCCAAGATCGTCTGTTTGGTCGAATCATCGAAGCTTTGGGAAATCGCTGCCCCGATCGCTTTCAATATTCTTTGTAATTACGGAGTTAACTCCTTCACAAGCATTTTCGTCGGACATATCGGCGATCTCGAGCTTTCTGCCGTCGCTATCTCCCTTTCTGTCGTCTCCAACTTCTCCTTCGGTTTCTTGGTATATAATTCATTAACATTTTCCTCCTCTGTTTCTTGCGTTTTCTCTAACGTTTTCAAGAAAAAAAATGTAGCTAGGAATGGCGAGTGCGTTGGAAACACTATGTGGACAAGCGTTTGGAGCGGGACAAACAGATATGTTAGGCGTTTATATGCAGCGTTCTTGGCTTATCCTCATCGGAACTTCGTTTTGTTTGCTTCCGCTCTACATCTACGCGACTCCTCTCCTCATTTTACTCGGTCAAGAACCCGAAATCGCGGAAATCTCTGGCAAATTCACTACACAAATCATCCCTCAAATGTTTGCGCTCGCGGTCAATTTCCCGACTCAGAAATTTCTCCAGTCGCAAAGCAGAGTCGGGATCATGGCTTGGATCGGTTTCGTCGCTTTGACCCTTCACATTTTCATCCTCTATCTCTTCATAAACGTTTTCAAGTGGGGACTAAGCGGTGCAGCGGCTGCGTTTGATGTCTCGGCTTGGGGAATCGCGATTGCGCAGGTTATTTATGTTGTTGGTTGGTGTAAAGAAGGTTGGCACGGGCTTTCTTGGTTAGCGTTTAAAGACGTTTGGCCGTTTTTGAAGTTGTCGATCGCGTCTGCGGTTATGCTTTGTCTTGAGATTTGGTACTTCATGACCATCATTGTCTTAACCGGACATCTTGAAGACCCTGTCATAGCCGTTGGATCTCTCTCTATCTGGTTAGCCCTCGGTTAAATCTCTTTGCAATCTTTTTTTGTTTTGTTTTGAATGCTATGAAGTTATGGACCTAGGCCCGTACATCCCCTCAGGCCGAGGACCAGGATATTTGTTGTGAATAAGAACGATAAAGCAAAGAACGAAAAAACGATTGAGATGAATATCCCGTCTAGGGTTTCTTATTAAACTCATGTGTTACAATATACAAAACCTTAAGACCTTATATATATACATCTCAAAACCCGGTAAACCGACGTTTTACCACTATGTATCTGATTAAAGTCACCATAGATAACAATATTTTATTCAAAAATCTCTTTGCAATTTTAAATATTTTACATTTCTTCCGATTTCTGAAAACATTTTCTCTTCTCTTAGCATGAACATTAATGGATGGGAAGGAATGTTGTTCATAGGAATCAATGCAGCCATAAGGTAAAAAAAAACCCAAAGCAGTCTTTTGTTTTCTCTCTAATTAAAAAAATGATAGATTTACGCGATATTTTTCTTCAGTGTAAGGGTGTCGAATGAGCTAGGATCGGGACATCCACGAGCTGCGAAATACTCGGTGATGGTAACAGTGATCGAGTCTCTCATCATTGGAGTAGTGTGTGCAATTGTAATCCTCATAACAAAAGATGATTTCGCCATTATTTTTACGGAGAGCGAACAAATGAGAAAGGCGGTAGCTGATCTAGCTTACCTTCTCGGTATAACGATGATTCTCAACAGTTTACAGCCGGTGATATCTGGCGTTGCAGTAGGAGGAGGATGGCAAGCATCGGTGGCTTATATAAACTTGTTTTGTTACTATGTAATTGGTTTACCTCTAGGGTTTGTTCTAGGTTACAAAACAAATCTTGGCGTACAGGTAAAGCAATGCTCTAGCTACTAACCGGGCTTCTTTTCGGTTAGGTTGGTTTTGATGAAATTAATTTCTATGGTTGGATAACATTTTCAGGGGATTTGGATTGGTATGATATGTGGGACTACTCTTCAGACTCTCATCCTTGTGTACATGATTTACATAACCAATTGGACCAAAGAGGTAATGTAATCTCAATTTTTTCACACAAAACAAAGATGTTTGGATTATTTAATTTTACTTTTTTTGTCTAACATTTGCAGGTAGAACAAGCTTCGGAGAGAATGAAACAATGGGGAGCTGGATATGAGAAATTAGAAAAATAGTAACATTCCACATTTTGCTGTATATATCATCAATTTTCATTTTTAATCATCTCATATACTATTTGTAATTGCTTTTTTATTTTTGTGTGCACATATTATTGTATCAAATACTACTAAAATATCAACTCACAAATCCGGGAATCAGTCAATTAGTAGTCATCATTTCATTCTTTTGCCTTATCCAAATCGTATAATTAATTACCTGTGAGGGCTTGTGGAGTAGTGCAACCGATCCCCCCAGTATCCGGTGCCATCTTGCTTCCCAGAACAAATCTTTTGATTTTATATAAAAAAGAAAAAGAAAAAGAAAAAGAAGAAAATTGGTTTGCAGAGTTACCGAGACGAAAGAGCAATCGAGTCATCACCATCAGATCAATCAATCTTCGTCTTTGTCTTCTTCGCTCCTCCATTATTGTGCTCCATCTGCTCGCTTCAGATCGAATACTGTAAGTCTCTTCACCGATTCTTTCGATTTGCTTCTAAATCCTTGTTATTCTTCCGATCGATCTGTTTGATATAGTCTGGGTTTCGATTGATTTAGTGTTTGAGTTTGATTTCTCTTGCACTTTGGACCATCTGAAATTACTGTATTGATTCCATGGTTGATTGTACGAATATGGATTTCAGAATCTCTTTTTGTATTATTCGAAATGATCAATTAGCTCAACCAGATTGTTTTTTTTTTTGAAGTTCCTTGAGAATGAGTGATAAAGAGAAAGCAGTTGGTGATGATGAGAACACAGGACGTGGAAATGATTGGGAAGTTGTTTCACTTACAGCTTCTGCTTACGCTGCTGCTCCTGGTCCCAAACCAGTAGACGTCAAAGATGATGAAAAAGAGGTTACTCTTACTCGTCACGAACCAGAAACATCTCATCCTTTGTACATGTCTCGCCACTTTGTTTTCCCACCAACCGACCCTAGTGAGGCAAGCAAGAAGATGGATTCTGGATTCTCTTTCGAACAAGAAACCGCAAAGGAAGATGGAGATTTCAATCTCAAAGGGTTGAATGAGTTCCCGGGCCTCGAGTTTTACGAGGACAAGGGCAAAAGAGAAGAAAACATTTTCATGACTTCTCTGCACGATGAGAGAGCTATTGGTGGATCTCATGTCTATGAACAGAACGAACCTATTCGTCAACCGACTGAGCCAGTCAGTCCACGTGTTGTTTCTCCAGATGTTTCACCTGATTTGAATCCTGCTAAAGATGACAAGCATCAAGTAGCAAACGCAAACGCTTCCCCACCTTGTGAAGCTTGGTGGAAAAGAAGCGCTGCGTCTTTGATTTCACAAGCCAAAGAAACAAACACAGTTTGGTCGATTGTCATCGCTGCAGCTGTAATGGGAATTGTGATCCTTGGCCAGCATTGGCAACAAGAGAGGTGGCAGATTTTGCAGCTCAAATGGGAATCAACCATCGGAAACGAGGTATAGGTTATGCAATATCATATCAATTATGCATCTTCGTGTTAGCAATACAGGACTTGTTGGACCCTTATGTCACATTTTGGTTGCAGAAAGCTGGAAGATTGATGGGACCAATCTCGCGATTGAAACAAGCGTTTGTCGGGGGACAGCGAAGGGATTCTTTCATCCGAGCCAGCTCCCAAAACGATAGTTAAATCAAAGACGCGAAAAGAGATTAGCCTTGATGATGACCATTAAGAAAACAAGAGTAAGACTATAAATAGTGTGTGGATGACTGTCTCTTGGTTGAAGAAAACTAATACTATGTGTTAATATGATGGTAAAGTCTGGTATTTGAATGTTTCGTGCTTTGGTTCAGAGTTTGTGCGTATGTGGTAATGTATATATATATCGTTTTCTATATCTGAAATGTATGCTTTGTTTCTACTTGTTTACCATATCACTACCTCTTGAATTTGATTATTTAAGTGCTTATTGTTTTCTGTTTAGTATATATCAATATTGAGTCGTCTAAAGACGAATATATCAGAAAATAAGTGAACAAGTAATATATTGAAGAGAAGATTATTTTATTTCAACCTTAAGAATATAATAATTGTAGTGGAATTTAGTTTGAAAGACAACAACACTGCAGGGCCTCTACGGTAGGATTAGGAATACATAGAGCATTTTCAGGTTTGCCCCCACATGTCCCCACACAATCGCTTTTCATTTGGCATGGTCCTTTGAATTCACATGCTGGAAACTTATCATCCATAGTTCCTGATTAGTCACCATATATATATATTTTTTTCTATGGTAAATATTTCATTAAAATGAATAATGTTTAGAACTATAAAATGAATTGTAGCCTAGAAAATGATATCATGGCAAAAAAGATAAAAACATGAAAATCATACTTCCCACACGACTTTCAGTCCGTTACTCGACATTAATCCTAAGACTAACGGAGATAGACGAAGTGATGACGATGCTAATTGTCCTATCAAATCTGTCTAGGCCATGAAGATGCAGAGGAGCACGCACACTGTCTGGAATACTTCACCTCTTAGCTTTAGAAACCTTTCAACGGATGCCAACACAGAGATTCGTCAACGGTAAAGCTTCAATGACCTCGATCACTAACTCCTCTCGCGTCTAGTGAGAGCGACTAGAGGCATAAACCATGAGCTAAATCTAAGGAGGAGCCTCACGCTTTATATTTGCAAGTCGTGAAAGCTCACCTTACCCCCTCCCTTAGGTAGAACAGAGCAAATATAGCATTGAAGACCACACGATTCGCCTATAAAGATACTAGCTTCTCTAAAGCACCAAGAAAAGGTCCGAGACCACACCCAAACCAAGCAAAGACACAGACACTAGAACATCAGAGACTGACATAAATCAACACCAAGCCCCAAAGCCAAACATCTAATCCAGAGATACCATGTTGCAGAACAGAGGACACAACCTTGAGGCTTCCACCGGAAGCACAACCATTACCAAGTCTACAACATCGCAAGAAACACGGTGGCAAAACACGAGAATACCAAGACAATACTTTCACACTTGAGACACCACCAAAAAGCACCCACCTGGAAAGATGGCCACCCTACAGCCGAGCTAGACAGAGGAGCACCCTAATCCCAAGCCTAATCGCACTCAGAAGAATCATGTTTTGCCAAACCCGAAACTATGACCCGAAACAACGCCTTAAAGGAGAAACTAAGAGATTTGGGAATCAATGAACAAAGCCACTGAAATCTCAAAGAACTGAAACCTATAGGCAGACATAAGAGAACATGGTGGAGACGGGAAACTAACCTCCGCAGTGACCTCGACCATTCCCAAACAGAAGAGGCATACGGAGAGACAGTTACATCACCAGAGGAGGACTTATGCGCGGTGGAGAGAAGGTGTGAGACCACAGAGGATGAGGGCTTGAAACACGAACTCAGTCGCCGCGCCGAAGTCGGATTGAAGCGCTAACATCACAGGAAACACGAGGGTGGAGGTGGATCTAAGATAGATCTACTCCGGTCAAAAAATCAGTGGGGCGAGTGAAGGGGTTTGCATCTCACCGTTGACGATCCTATGCTAATCGACAAGCAAGAGAACCACGACGGAGAGCCCCTTGACCTCCGGCGGCCGCCACTAACAGAGTCTCTCCGACCCTCTCACCGCGGGAGACCGGCCAAATCTAGAGAAGAAGGAAGGGCTTCGGTGTCTGGAACGGAGAGCGGAGAGCTAGAGCCCTCTCACGGCACCGGATAACCGGACGCCGGAGAGGCAAACGAGATCGACGGCGACTTTTTTTTTTTTTTTTTTTTTTGAGAGGTTTCTTGTTGAAATCGCCGATTCCCGAATTACCTCAAGTACCTCAAGTAAGTTATAAAGCGAATACGATTATCACAAACAAATATTTCATATGGAAAAGAAAAAAAGAGAGAAGGAAGTGTGATCTCACGAGTGCATTGTGCATTGTTAGCAAGGAGTGAAATAATGATCATGAGAGCAACAACAAATTGAAGCTTTGAGTTTGATGACGACATTTTGCTTACAAAAAAATTCGTATTATGAAATATACTTCTATAAAGGTACATGAAAGAAAAGCAAAGAATCAATGGGTCATTTATATAGAATGAATATCCGAAACATCTAAACAAATTCAAATTTTGAAAAGAAAAATCATTTATGAGTGATTAATCGATTTTGTTCTTTATGGAGTTTATTGTTTTGAAAAAATAACAATTGAGATATGTATGATCAATCACAATATTTATGGAGTTTATATGTTATGTAAATTAAATTTATACATAACATATTCAATTTTATTAAACACCAACAAACTTTGAAATATTAACCTTTAAGTTTATAACCAGAAATGTTTTGCTTGATCCATATTTACAATTGTATCTTGGCTAAAGATGTTGGGCATTTGAATAAATTTACCTATTTCTCATCATTTTAAATATTTTATAGAAAGCACGATATTAATTTTCAAAGTATACATAAAAGTAAAACAAATGTGCCCAAAAAAAATACATAAATCAAATCTTATTTAGAGTAGACTAAAACTAGACTTTCAAATTCCACATTTACTTTATTATTACTTTTAACAATTAAGGGGAAAATTATGAATTTTATACATAATTAGTGTAAGAAAATCTTTTTGTTAAACGTCAATATTTGAAATCTTTTTGTTAAATGTCCAAATAAATCGTAGTTTAAGTTATTTTTGTCATTTAATGATTTTAGCTTTGTTTGACAAATAGTATAATTCTTCATTTTCCATCACCGTTTTTGTTTTGTCAACAAAACTAAGTCAACTACGGTAGTAAATGCTCTGCAAAATGAGGTTGGGAAGTAGTTAACACCGAAAATTGAATGCATAATCATGATTTCATCATTTGAATAAAGTTTATAGATTAAAATCAGTTACTGTCATAGTGATCTAATATAAATTACTTATTTATCGACTCAATTTTCAGTGAGCAAATATAAAAAAGAGAGTCAACGCTAAGTTATAAATGCATTTTGCATCTTGAGGTTGCATCTGACACCTATAGTAGTGTTCCATTTTGTTTCACTTACACACATATATGTTCTTTCGTTTTAAATAGTAGTATATGAAAATAGTTATTACTAAATTACTAAAAGTACGTATATATGTAATTATACAAGCATCTAGTACTATATAACTTCATAAGAAACTAATACTATGTAATGATTAGTTAGCTTATAAGAATATGCCGTACGATCTTTTACTCCGATCGATGGTTAATACTTTGAAGAATTCTGATCAGTACTAATCAACTCTAACTCTAGTGTCTTGCAATATGTAGTTTAGTTTATAAGATTTGGAATATATATCATCTCACGAGAATAAAGTCCTTAGATACAATGTATACGAAAACTAACAAAGATTTACAAAAATTGTGTCTCAGCGCAATGATCGGAGTACAACATATTTCGTTTTTTGTTTAAATGTATATCAATATCAATATAAAATATAAACTATTTTATAAATATGAAATAACAAGAATAGGTGAAAAAGGGGAACACTATCACAAGGTCTTCGCATTGAGCCCCTTTACATACTGTGTGTGTGAATATTTATGACTGCCTAACATGTGTATAGTATTATTTGTATATATAGCATGAATTAAAGATATGCAGAATCCACAAGTCAGCTCCCTTTGAGGCTTTGACTTTCACATCTCATGAATGCCATTATAATCTTACTTGAGATTTGTGCATGTACATAATTTATCTTTTTTTGTCGTTTGCAATATTTTTGTTGATCTTCCAACTTCGACAATTTGGTTATTAGTAAGGATCTTTTTTAACTGAAAATATAAGATTAGCTAAAATGTCTAAACGAAATACACAAGAAAACGTATTTCTTTCTTGTGGGATTAATCAATTTACTCCTTAAAATTTCTTTACCATACAATGCAATAAAAGAAAAAGAAGCAAATTAGATAAAAGAGTGTTGGGGTCGGTTTTCACCCCCTAAGCATTGACATCTAAAGACAAGCTGGTTGAAGGAAATGACTCTCCGGACTCTTGATGAAAATGTTGAAGCAGCACCTAAGTCTCATTGCGAGGCGAAGCATGTGGCAGCAGAACAGACTCCTGGCAAAGCATGAAGAGACCGAGGCATCGACCAAAGGAGAGACCGTGGCTTCGCTCGACACGTCCGAGCATGGCTTCGTCGCGTCATGCGACCGCATGCTCGGTGAGGACGATGGGGGCGACCGCGTGCTCGGCAGTGACGAGCGAGCGACCACACGCTCGGGGACGAGCGAGCGACCACACGCTCGGGGACGAGCGAGCGACCACACGCTCGGGGATGAGCGAGCGACCACGCGACCCCAACTTCGACAGGCCGAGCCTGGCTTCGGTTCGCCGAGCGAGCATGGCCTCTCTCCGGCGGTCGATCTTGTCTTCGGCCCAATAGCACGAAGTCCACTTGGATGTAACCAATTCCGCAGAGACTTAGGAGGCTTGAGCCGACTTGGACATAGTATAAATAGACTTCTTTGTACACCCTAAAGGGGATCCGAATTCTTACACAGAAAAACCTTGTACTCAATTTTTTCATCAATAACAACGTCTCTTTCTCAAACCCTTAGCAATCCTAGCTTACCATAGAAATCTCCGAATTCCCTCACGAACTCTTACAAATTCTAATTGTGTTGGTTTCGACCCCCACAATTTGGCGCCGACTAAGGGGAACTTACTGCAGATTTCTGACACTCAAGAGTTAGGGTTTTCAACACACGATCACGATGTCAAGCAACACCATGAGCAACGAAGGATCTTCGTCTCGCCAGCACGACGAAGACAGAAGCAACTCCACGGAGAACACGGTGCCTCCCGCTCCTAACGCCGCAATTGACCTCACACATATCAAGCAGATGCTTGAGACTCTGGTGAAGAAGACTGACGATACGGCCAGCGAGCTGCAATCGCTCAAGAAGAGGAAGCGCAGAAGGTCCCGTGTCCGTACGACGCGCCTCAGATTCAATACACCGCGAGCTACTCGGAGGGGTCAACACGAGGAGCTGCCACCTCGGACCGATCGCTCGGATCCGGAGGATCTGCCTCCACCACCACCTCGTCGGGATTTCGATCCGACTCCTGAGCGAGTGATGGAGGGGTCAGACGACGATCAACCCCCTCGCAGGCGAACCCGAGTCAACCCTGAAGTTGACCACGATGCGGCTGCCGCAGAAGGCGATGCAATCATAGCAGAGCTTCGCAGGAGGGAGCGAGAGCGCAGAGCTCCTAGAGGTTCCCGTGATGAAGAGGTCGCCGCCCTGAAGGCCCAGTTGGATCATGTCGTCTCAGATTTAAGGACGACTAAGCTGCAGATGTATCGGAGCACTGGGAAGGCTCCCGGGGTCGCTTACGTGTTGGAGAAGGCACGCAACACCCCCTTCGCAGATAACATCTCAGGGGCTAGGATTTCTGACCCGGGAAGGATTAGGCTTCCGACTTACGAAGGGACCTCCGATCCCGCTGATCATCTGATGGAGTTTGAGGTGGCCCTAGGAAGGGCGAATTTCAGAGATTCCGAGAAGGACATCGGATACTGCAAGCTATTCGTGGAAAGCTTGAAGGGACCTGCCCTCCAGTGGTTTTACAAGCTGGAGAAGAATTCTATCCACACCTTCCAGCAGCTCTCCGAGATGTTCGTCCAACACTATAACATCTTCGCTGAACGGAAGATCTACGATGCGGACCTGTGGACCAACAAGCAAGCAGAAGGTGAAAGCTTGCGGTCTTTTATGACAAGGTTCAAGAACACCTTGTCTAAGGTGGATGGAATCAGTAGCACATCCGCACTGGAAGCGTTGAGGGGTGCAGTGAGATGTCCATCCCCGTTTTGGCAAGAGCTCACCATAAACCCTCCAACGACGATTCAGGACGCCCTTCACCGTGCAGCTGATTTTGCCCGAAGCGAAGAAGAGCTTCGCGCCAAGAGGGGTGGTAAAGCGAAGCAGATAGGCGAACCTTCCCAAGTTCTGACCCCAGCTGCTTCTAAAAGAAGTAATCCCGCCTTCGTTCAGTTTGAAGGAGGAGCAGGCGGAGCTCACAATTACCAGATCGATTCACCCGGCTACGGCAGAGGTCGAGGCCGTGGTCGGGGACGTGGCAGAGGAAATCTCACTTGGATAAGAAACCCGAAGGAGTATGATGAGAAGTTGTATTGTGATTTTCACAAAGCAACTGGGCACTCCACCGCGAGGTGCCGAGAGTTGGGTCGACAGCTAGCTGCTAGGCTGGCCGAAGGCACCCTCAAGGGTAACATCAGTCTGTCGGACTTCAAGCCAGAGGAGAAGTTTCAAGATGCTACTGAGCTTCAGACTGAGAACCCCAGGCGACAGCGTCGTGGAGATAACCCCGAAAACGGAAGCACCCATGGTACGATCTCCGTGATCCTGGGAGGATCGCAATACTGTGCCGATAACGAAGCTGCGATCAAGGCCTATCAACGGCGCGCTGAGGTTTGCGCCAACATCTCGACATCTCCAACAACAAGGCGTGCTAGTGATCCCGTCACTATTGACGAAGTGGATGCTGAAGGCATCGATCACCCGCACAACGACTTGTTGGTAATCAACCTGACTGTCTACGACTTCAATGTCGCTCGAGTCCTCATTGACACCGGAAGCTCAGTGGATGTTATCTTCCGGGAAACACTCGAGAAGATGAAGATCGACCAGTCCCTCATCACAGGACAGCCAAAGCCTGTAACGGGCTTCTCAGGTGAAACAACCTGGACACGGGGAACGATTCGCCTGCCTGTCCAAGCTGGAGGCGTTAAGAAGATGGTCAACTTCGCAGTGTCCGATCATCCTGCCATCTACAATCTGATTATGGGGACACCATGGCTCAGTCAGATGCGAGCAGTGCCGTCGACATACCACCTTTGCTTGAAATTCCCAACCAGCCAAGGCGTTCACACGATCTTTGGTAGTCAAAGGGATTCACGCACGTGCTTCTTAGTAGAGCACAAGTTGCGCAACCTTGAAGAGAGCAAGGGATCAAATCCAGAAGCTCACGACCAAAAGAAAGACGACTCGGACTCACAAGGGCCACGGAAGAAAGCGAAGGCCGGGTCCGATCAAGTGAAGGACCTAACCACCCTCTTATAGCAATTACAGATTGCAGAGGGTCGTGAAGAAGAAGAGCGACCCACCTGCGAGCCTGTGATCTCTGTGTGCATTGATGAACAGCACCCGGAGAGATGCGTTGAGATCGGAGCTGCTCTTGATGAGGAGCTCAAAACAAAGTTGGTGGTTTTTCTCCGGGAGAACATCAACACCTTTGCCTGGGCCGCTGAAGACATGCCCGGGATAGACATCAGCGTCACGAGCCACGAGCTCAACGTAGATCCAACATTTAAACCGGTCAAGCAGAAAAGAAGGAAGTTGGGTCCTGAGCGAGCAAAGGCTGTGAATGATGAAGTCGAAAGGCTTCTGCGAGTAGGATCAATAACCGAGGTCAAGTACCCCGACTGGCTCGCCAACCCAGTTGTGGTAAAGAAGAAAAATGGGAAGTGGCGCGTCTGTGTTGATTTCACAGACCTTAACAAAGCGTGCCCGAAGGACAGTTTCCCTTTACCTCACATAGATCGCTTAGTAGAAGCAACGGCGGGTAACAAACTGCTTAGCTTCATGGACGCCTTTTCAGGCTATAATCAAATCCTAATGCACCCTGAGGATCGTGAGAAGACGGCCTTCATCACTGACAGAGGTATCTACTGCTATAAAGTAATGCCCTTCGGCCTTAAGAATGCTGGTGCAACGTATCAGAGACTAGTGAACAAAATGTTCCAAGACCAGTTGGGAAAGACCATGGAGGTTTATATTGACGACATGCTCGTTAAGTCACTTGAGGAAGAAGATCACATTTCCCACCTAGAAGAATGCTTCAATCAGCTGAACCTCCACAACATGAAGCTCAACCCAGCGAAGTGTCGGTTTGCTGTAACCTCTGGTGAGTTCCTTGGATACCTGGTCACTCGCCGGGGTATTGAAGCCAATCCGAAACAAATCGATGCCTTGATCCAGATGGCTTCACCAAAGAATAAACGCGAAGTACAGAGGCTGACTGGGAGAGTGGCTGCACTCAATCGGTTCATTTCCCGATCCACCGATAAGTGTCTGCCTTTCTACAACACTTTACGAGGCAATAAGCAGTTTGAATGGTCAGAGAAGTGTGAAGACGCCTTCAAGCAACTGAAGGAGTATCTGGCGACGCCCCCCATCCTTGCTAAGCCAGTAACTGGTGAACCTCTCTTTCTCTACATCGCTGTCTCAGAAACAGCAGTTAGTGCCGTCCTTGTGCGTGAGGAAAGAGGCGAGCAGAAGCCTATCTTCTATGTGAGCAAGACACTCACAGATGCTGAAACGAGATACCCTCAATTGGAGAAGCTGGCATTAACCATCCTCATGGCCTCAAGGAAACTAAGGCCTTACTTCCAATCGCACTCAATCGTTATACTTAGCACCTTCCCGCTACGATCGGTCTTACACAGCCCAAGTCAGTCCGGTAGGCTGGCCAAGTGGGCTGTAGAGCTCAGCGAGTACGACATCGAATATAGAGGGCGGACGTGCAATAAATCTCAAG
Source organism: Draba incana (assembly GCA_963576765.1). Lineage (NCBI taxonomy): Eukaryota > Viridiplantae > Streptophyta > Magnoliopsida > Brassicales > Brassicaceae > Draba > Draba incana. Next base: position 407,912 of record OY755214.1, read on the forward strand.
TACTGGCGGACTTCCTCATAGAACTTCCAGAGGATAGCAATTCCAAGGAGGTGCCGCCAGGGATTTGGCAGCTATACGTAGACGGTTCGTCCTCAAAGAACGGTTCCGGAGTTGGGATACGACTCCTGTCACCGACTGGAGAGGTCCTTGAGCAATCATTCCGACTTTGTTTTAAAGCTTCTAACAACGAGGCAGAGTATGAAGCTCTTGTCGCCGGTCTGAGGCTCGCCCAAGGGCTACAAATCAAACACATTCACGTGTTTTCGGATTCACAACTCGTAACCAGTCAGTTCAGCGGCGAGTATGTCGCAAAAGACGACCGAATGGAAGCTTATCTGAAGATAGTAAGGGACTTGGCTGCTTTATTTCAAGAGTTTATCCTCACAAGGATTCCTAGAGGTGAGAATATGGATGCTGACGCATTGGCAAATTTGGCCTCCGCTACCACTGCGCCAGAGGATCCAGCTTTAAAGCGAGTTATCCCAGTTGAGTTCATCAAATTCCCTAGCATCACGAAGGATGCAGCACTCGCCATCCTGACACGTTCCCAAGCAGCGAAGCAAGCAGACGCCCTTGTGGGGGCTACTGACGAAGATATAGAAATGGCAGAAGAACCAGAAATCCGAGACGCTGACATGCGTGACGCTAACAGCCCACTTCATACTGAAGCAATCCCAATGGACGCTGACACTGAAGAATCTGAGTATGGCTGTGACAAGCTATGGATAAGTGAGATACGAGAATATATCGCCGATGGCAAATTGCCCAGCAGCAAGTGGGCTGCTCGCAAACTACGAAAGCAAGCCGCGCGTTATGTTCTCCTTGACGGAAACCTCTTCAGATGGGGATTCTCTGGTCCAATGCTTACTTGTGTAGAAGGAGAGAAAGCAAGACAGATAATGGAAGAGGTTCATAGTGGTTCTTGTGGCAATCATTCAGGAGGGAAAGCACTTGCTATAAAGATCAAGAGACATGGTCACTTCTGGCCTACTATAGTAGGTGACTGCACTAAGTTCTCAGCCAAATGTGAAAAGTGCCAGCGGCACGCTCCGAAAATCCATCAACCGACTGCAATGCTCTCCTCCGTCACCTCACCTTATCCGTTCATGAGATGGGCCATAGATATCGTTGGACCATTGCATCCGTCACGGCAGAAGAGGTTCTTACTCGTCCTAACAGATTACTTCTCGAAGTGGGTGGAAGCTGAAGCTTATGCTAACATCAAAGATGTTCAAGTGGAGAGCTTTGTATGGAGGAACATCATATGCCGTCACGGAGTACCATACGAGATAGTAACTGACAATGGTTCGCAGTTCATATCCAACCGGTTCGAGTCGTTCTGCTCAAAATGGAACATCCGGCTTAGTAAGTCTACGCCTCGCTACCCTCAAGGCAATGGGCAAGCGGAAGCTATCAACAAGACAATCCTTGATGGCCTTAAGAAGCGTTTAGAGGCGAAGAAGGGTCGCTGGGCCGACGAACTTGAAGGGGTATTGTGGTCCCACCGCACCACTCCCCGCAGAGCAACAGGCGAAACCCCTTTCGCCCTTGTCTATGGCACCGAGTGTGTCATCCCGTCCGAGGTCTGTTCGCCTGGTGTACGCCGTCAGTTGCTACCTCTCCACGAGCCTATCAACCGCACAATGCTCCTTGACGCGTTGGATTTCCTCGATGAACGACGTGACCAAGCGCTTATTCGGATCGCCAACTATCAGAACGCCGCTTCCAAGTACTACAATTCCAAGGTCAACGAAAGGAGTTTCTACCCAGGTGACTTAGTCCTTCGAGAGGTATTCCAGAACACAGCGGAACCCAACGCTGGCAAGCTCGGAGCCAACTGGGAAGGCCCATACAGAGTTACAACAGTTGTTCGTCCTGGTGTCTATGAGCTCGCCACCATGACCGGGACTCCAATCCTCCATTCCTGGAACGCAAGGCATTTGAAGAAGTACTATCATTAGTCTTCTCTCCTTTACTTGAACTACGAGGCGACTTGATCCCTGCAAAGGGTACGTAGGCAGCCTGTCTTCGGATAGGTTCAGTTGCCCCCCTCCATCAACAGAGGGGGATTTTACGCTTCATCAGTCTCGTTGCCAAAGGAACTCTATGATCTCCTCCGCCTTAGGGGGGGGGAGTGAGTGTTTTACTCTGCTTTCAGACAAAGTCAGCAGCCTCCTTCGTCTCGAAGGGGGGGAGTAGGGTACCCGTACTCCGCTCTTCTACAACAGCCTCAGTGGCATAAAAACAACTTTATCAGTCACGAGCCTCATGGCTTAAATCAGAGTCATTCCGCTTTCATTGCTGCTGGCCACAGTAATGAATGCGGAGATGCGAACACACTGACATCCACAACGGATTCAAGCGCGCTATATAAGTACCAGTGTTCAGTACTGGGGCGGATGTACCCACCTGACCACTCAGAAACCCAGCAAACATCGTTGGTAATGCAGCTGCTAGTGACCTCCGTTCGGCCTATACCCTGAGCGTGTCACTCTGAAACCCATGACAAGCACTGGTCGAATTCAAGGTGAACTTGCTCTCGGACAGACGTGTCTAGAAGAGCAGCACCATTTTGCGAAACCCAACAGCAACGTTGGTGATAAAGAGCATGAGCGCATTAGCGTTTTCACAGTCTCAACAAGAGCCTCATACATGAGCAAGCACAATGAGAAGTCGTCAGACCTCTGATCAATCGCGGGGTCTTACGGCCCTTGGTTCACCAAGCCCAACGTCTGTGTTGGCAAATACATGACAGAAACGCTTAAACAGCCTAAAGAATTCCTAAGTATAGGTACAACATCAACAATATCTAAAGCAAAACCTGAATCTGTAACCATCAAGGTTAAATATCAGCAAAAGCTACAAGTCATCTTGCTTTCACCACAATGCAAGGCTCCAAAATAATAGCAAGGATACAACCATCCAGTGCTACAACCGAAAATTATCAAGTCCAACAAGAGTTTTTAGAAACAAAAGGTTATAAATAAACTAGGTCATAATAGAAGAGCAACGGTCGCTCATCGGTCACACCTCTCCGTTGGCAACATCAGCATCATCTGAGATCTCCAAAGCCTGCCTCACGCTAGAAACGAGCTCATCAAACACGTCACGAGCATCGTAGATCGGAATCTTCCTCTCGACCAAAAGCTCTGCTGCAGCATCCAAAGACGCTCCATCAGACCCACGGAGACGCTCAATAAGCTCCAAGCTCGCATCGATCTCAGCAAGATCCAGCATGTTATCCTTCGCTGTCCCCTCAAGCCTAGCGAGCGACCTGGCAACCTGTCGGGTCCGGCTAGCAAAGCTACGGTTTGCCTCCTCTTTAGCCCTAGCAACGGCCTCCTCGATCTGGGCGTCCCTAAGACTCTCGGTTTCCAACAGTTTGCTCTTAAGCGAAGTGATCTCCTCTTTGTTCTTCGCATGCCGCGATGACGCCTTGGACAACTTCCCACTCAACTCATCCGACCTCTGTTTCGCGGAAGCAACATCATCCTCAAGGGCATGGACCTTATCAACGAGCTCAGCGTTGGCCCTCCTGGTCTCGCTAAGCTCACGGTCACGAGAGCGAGAGTCCTCCTCAAAACAGAAAGCCATGCCATCTAACTGAGTGGACAGCTGCATGCAAAAAAGAAAGTAAAAAGAATGCTAAAAACAAAGTCAAGTGACAATAACAAGGACAAAGAGAGGAAGATAGAGAGAGCAAACCTCAGCCACTGCGGCTCTCGCCAGCATAAGAGCCCTCTCACCAGAACCGGGAGTCAAAGAGCGTGCTGCTGCAGCACCATCACTGGTCGGGTCGCTAACGAACGCCGGAGAGGGGCCCACCTTCTGTCGCTTCGGAGGTACTCCATCAGGAGTGCCTCCCGCCTTACCCTCCGATCTAAGGGCCCTCTTCCGCTGTTGCTCACGCCGCCTAGCAATCTCATCAGGAGTGAGATCAGACGCACGAGAACGCTGAGCTGACGCAGTGGGAGTCTTGGGCGTTGTGGATGATAGAGCACCCGCCTGCGAGCCTGCCCTCGCTGAGACCGCGGTGCTCGTCGACGCTGCCCTCGCCAACTCAGCTCGCTGAAAAGCGGAGAGTCTAGGAGCACCTCGTCCAAGGACCTTCCCTGCGAAGATCCGACTGGAAAGTGCTCTCTGGATCCTCTGACGGGTGAAGGACTTCACCCAATCACTATCTCCAGAGGCCAGAGCGTTGTGGATAGCTGTCGTCTCACCCCGGCTCACTGTCTGGGATGCTGGTCTCACTGCAAAGACAAAGCAATACATTAGCACGCAAGACATGACCACTATACAAAATAAACTTTTTCTAAGTATAAACTTACCTCTCTTCCCCCAACTCGTCCTGACAAGGGGGATGCAGTCAGCCTCAATGGTCTTTTCTGAGATTTTGACAAAGAAGAATGAGCACTCAAAGAGATCATCCTTGCTAGGGAACCCATCAATAAGCACGCGACCCGGAGCTGGGGCAACGAGGTACCGAAACTCGTCTGCACGGCCCTTAGGCCTGAACTCCAGAAGACTGGTCAGCTGCTCAGTACTAATCTCTGCATTGCACTCCCGGCTAAGCACGTAGATACCAATGATGTGCCTCAACCCCCTGGGGTTGATCTGAGCAAGGGAGATGCTATTCCCATCCAGGAAGCGAAGGAGGAAGCCTGGCACCGGGAACCACAACAGGCAATGATCCATGAAGTTCTCATACATAGTGAAGTATCCCGGAGGCGGGGCATCAGCACGCTGTGTGCGATCGGGAACGACCAACTCAATCTCATCAGAAATCTCACATCTCTCTCGAAGGCGCTGCAGCGAGTCCTCATCGCAAAAGGTAGATCCAGGGGGATCCGGTCGCCTCTTCTTCTTCTTAGCCGCGACAGGGCGGGTCACCTCATCGCCATCCTCAGCATCGGATGGAGGTGACCCAGAAATAGAAGAAGAGTCGAGTGACGCGGCGACATCGGCTGCTCCCTCTGGAAGCCTCGGATCCTCATCGTTAAGGGGGAAGGAAAGTCCAACTCCCCTATGACGAGCCATCGAATCTTCATCACCACTGGATCTCCTCGCATCCTCAACATCCACTAAGTTATCAACACCATCATCGCTCTCGTCGAGATGATGTCGTGGGACGGACAACTTACTGCGAAGTCGAATCCCACTGTTCACATTCTCATGACACGCGGCGACGGGGTTAGAATGGCTCGAAGACACGGTCCCGCGATCACCCGCAATTGGAGCCACGGTCACGTGATCGCTCGTGCTCGGAGTTGCGACCGCATGGTCGCACGGAGCCGTGATCGAGCGGTCGCCGATCGCATGCTCGGTCGAGCTCGGCCCGACCACACCTTCGTTTGGGGTTGCGACCGAGCGAGCGCCAATCCCGTGTTCACTCAAGCTCAGCCCGATCGCGTCTTCGTTCGAGGTCGCATGCTCGGTCAAGCTCGGCCCGACCGTACCTTCGCTCAAGGTCGCAACCGGGCCGACCGCGTGTTTGGCTACATCCTCGGTCCGACGTGACGCCTCCTCCGGTTCACCGTAGTCGACCGAGCCAAGCTTCGTCTTATCCATAGCACTTTCAAGATCTACAAAAACCCAATAACAAGATCAAAAAGAGGATTCTTGATACTTTTTCGTCATGAGCACATCTCAAGCATAAGTTCCATCTTTAAACTAACTCCAATGGGAATTTCCAAAGAAATTATGCAAGTCCAAGGCTAATTCCATCAACAACCAAAGACTAGAGATCAATAGCAATCAAAGGCTCAATGATTCTCCTAAGCAATCACCAATCCAACATAGCAAAGCTTGATTCTCTATGAAAAGTTTGGATCTATGAACTTGAACTTTCAAGGAAGCTATGGAATCAAGAGCTTGAGAAGGCAATGAGATAATTTACCACAAAGGAAGAGTAGATTGTGGAGATGCGAGCTCACACTCGGCCTCACGAAAATCCGGTGATACCACACGGCCGGCGGCAAGGAGGAGAAGAAAAAAAAAAATTTTGAGAAGAAAAAAAAAATTTTTGAGAAGGAAGAAGAAAGAAAGAGGAAGAAGATGGGTGGATAAGATTAAAACCTTATCTCTTCTTTCTCTCACCAAGTGGGACCCATTCCCATTCAAAAACACAACACAACACTCTTCTCTAACGCCAAGAGTCGTCTTGCTGTCTCCTGAAAACGTCATTGACATTGGCAATCGTAACACGGAGTCTTAAAATCTCCATAATAATAAAAAAAAAAAAAACGAAGTCTTAAAATCTTCGAGTTAAAAAAAAAAAAAAAAAAATCTTTTTGCAGAAAACGCAGCAGCTTCAGCTAAGGAAGCATGAAGTCCTAAAATCTTCACAACGCTTACAGAGTCTTAAAATCTCTTGCGAAAAAGTCACTCTCTACTACTGCAAGGCGAGATTGGAAAACACCTTGACTTCAAACGTTAACGCCTATTACCTAGAACATCTCTAGCTCGGCACTTTTATCTCTAATACTACCGAGCTGGGGGGCTAACTGTTGGGGTCGGTTTTCACCCCCTAAGCATTGACATCTAAAGACAAGCTGGTTGAAGGAAATGACTCTCCGGACTCTTGATGAAAATGTTGAAGCAGCACCTAAGTCTCATTGCGAGGCGAAGCATGTGGCAGCAGAACAGACTCCTGGCAAAGCATGAAGAGACCGAGGCATCGACCAAAGGAGAGACCGTGGCTTCGCTCGACACGTCCGAGCATGGCTTCGTCGCGTCATGCGACCGCAGGCTCGGTGAGGACGATGGGGGCGACCGCGTGCTCGGCAGTGACGAGCGAGCGACCACACGCTCGGGGACGAGCGAGCGACCACACGCTCGGGGACGAGCGAGCGACCACACGCTCGGGGATGAGCGAGCGACCACGCGACCCCAACTTCGACAGGCCGAGCCTGGCTTCGGTTCGCCAAGCGAGCATGGCCTCTCTCCGGCGGTCGATCTTGTCTTCGGCCCAATAGCACGAAGTCCACTTGGATGTAACCAATTCCGCAGAGACTTAGGAGGCTTGAGCCGACTTGGACATAGTATAAATAGACTTCTTTGTACACCCTAAAGGGGATCCGAATTCTTACACAGAAAAACCTTGTACTCAATTTTTTCATCAATAACAACGTCTCTTTCTCAAACCCTTAGCAATCCTAGCTTACCATAGAAATCTCTGAATTCCCTCACGAACTCTTACAAATTCTAATTGTGTTGGTTTCGACCCCCACAAAGAGTCGCGAGTTGCTTACCAAATCCCCGAAAGAAAAAAGCTGATAAACCGAAATGAGAAGATTAAAATTCACGTCTCCTTTGCTCTATATTATAACCTAAGCTAATTCAAATTAAATAAGGGGTAAAATAAAGTTCTCAGTGTTCAACCAAACGTGATCATTGGTTTACGATCACTCGTAAAGTCAAACCTAAAAGGTGCATTAGTACAGAATGTAACCATATATATTAATTATATCATGCAAACCCTAATGTCATTACCTAACTATGTACATGTGTTGAGCTCTTCTTACCCTTAATAAATGTGAACTAATAAAAAAAACAAAAAAACATACTTGTTCTTTCTACTACTACTTCTTATTCCCATCCATATTTTTCTGTGCCTTAGGTTCTCAACTAATCTCATTTAATTTAGCCCACAGAGACACGAACAATGCATATAATACAAGATACATTATAGCTGTATATTACATACACATATGCATATATACATATAAATAATTTAGAGTCATTTAATGGTAACATCATTAAATGAGAGTGTTCTTCTTCTTCTCTTTGCCTTTATCATTTCTCTCCTATAAACTACTCTCCACACCTTTACCAATTCTTGACTTCAAAATCTAAACACTCTTTAATTCATCTCTTTTTCACAGCCAAAGACTTGGGTGAATTTTCAAATCCTATTCAATTATTAATAAACACTCTCTCAACAATCTCCATTAATGAGGGTTGCAACTTCTCATAGCTAGCAGTTACATTTTTATTTTCCTCCACTTGTTTCCTCTCCTTCTCTCTATATATTTCCACAACAAAAACCATTATTTTGTACCATAAACTTGATTTGTCTCTCAAGCACCAATTTTGGTAACACCATTGAAACTATTACCACTTAAACCAAAGAGAGATACATTTTAAGCTTTTACTACCTTTGAGAAATGGATGTATCCAATACAATGCTTCTTGTAGCGGTTGCTGCAGCTTACTGGCTATGGTTCAAGAGGATCTCAAGGTGGCTAAAGGGTCCACGTGTCTGGCCAGTATTGGGAAGTCTTCCTGGTCTGATCGAGAACCGTGACCGTATGCACGACTGGATCACCGAAAACCTCCGTGCGTGTAGCGGAACGTATCAGACATGTATCTGTGCGGTTCCTTTCTTGGCGAAGAAACAAGGTCTCGTGACGGTCACGTCCGACCCGAAGAACATCGAACATATGCTCAAGACCCGGTTCGATAACTACCCTAAAGGTCCTACGTGGCAAGCCGTTTTCCACGACTTCCTCGGCCAAGGCATCTTTAACACCGACGGTGAAACCTGGCTCTTCCAACGAAAAACCGCCGCTCTTGAATTCACCACCAGGTACTTAACCGGACCGGTTTAATACTCTCAATTTCGCATTCATGCATGTCCAGACAAAAAATTAACGAGTAATGATAGATTTAATTTATAGTCACGTCAATCCAACCAAACCGAATTTTCTTAAATATCATTTAATTCGAAATTTTAAATTGTTTTCTAAAAGGAATTTTGCTTTTGCTATACAGGACGTTAAGGCAAGCAATGGGTAGGTGGGTGAACCGGGGAATTAAACTCCGATTCTGTCCTATTCTTGAAACGGCTCAGATTAAATGCGAGCCGGTCGATCTCCAAGACTTAATACTACGGCTCACATTTGACAACATTTGCGGTTTAGCGTTCGGAAAAGACACTCGAACCTGCGCACCGGGACTACCCGAGAACGGATTCGCCTCGGCTTTCGACCGAGCCACCGAAGCTTCTCTCCAACGGTTTATTCTTCCTCAGATTCTATGGAGGCTCAAGAAATGGCTTGGACTCGGTTTAGAAGTCAGCTTGAGCCGGAGCCTAACAGAAATCGATGGGTATTTGGATGCAGTCATTGATACACGTAAGCAAGAATTGCTGAGTCAGCAAGAAAGTGGGGTCCAGCGACACGACGATCTTCTCTCTCGTTTCATGAAGAAGAAAGATCACTTGGACAGGTCTTACAGCGAGACGTTCCTACGACACGTGGCGCTTAATTTCATACTAGCTGGACGTGACACGTCATCAGTAGCGTTGAGCTGGTTCTTCTGGCTAGTCACGACGCATCCAACTGTCGAGGATAAGATCGTACGCGAGATCTGCACCGTTCTGTTGGAGACACGTGGCGCCGACATCTCGTCGTGGACGGAGGAGCCGTTAGGTTTCGACGAGGTGGATCGGTTGGTTTACCTGAAGGCGGCGCTCTCGGAGACGCTTAGGCTTTACCCGTCGGTGCCGGAAGATTCGAAACACGTCGTGAACGACGATGTTCTGCCGGACGGAACTTTTGTACCGGCGGGATCGTCGGTGACTTATTCGATCTACGCGGCGGGGAGGATGAAATCGACATGGGGAGAGGATTGTTTGGAGTTTAAGCCGGAGCGGTGGATCTCGCCGGAAGATGGGAAATTTGTGAATCACGATCAGTACAGATTCGTGGCTTTTAACGCCGGACCGAGGATCTGTTTGGGGAAAGATTTAGCGTATCTACAGATGAAAACGATTGCGGCGGCGGTTTTGCTCCGCCATACATTGACGGTGGCTCCGGGACACAAGGTGGAGCAGAAGATGTCGCTTACGTTGTTCATGAAGAACGGACTTTTGGTAAATGTGAACAAAAGAGATTTGGAAGTGATCATGAAGAGTCTTGTGCCCAAGGAGAGAAACGACGTCGTTGAGACTCTTACCGGCAAATGCAACGGAGTAATTGGTGAAGGCATCGCGGTTAACGCGGCCGTGGCGGTTGCGGTATAGACACCACCGCGTTACAAGCGTTTCGGGTTGATAATATTTTTAAAGTTATTTTATACAAATACATTTTCGTTTGGGTTTTGTGATTGTGGGGTAATAGTAAAAAAAAAGTTGGTTTGGTTGTGCTATATGAAAATGTAAGCAAATACACTACAAAGGTAATAGCTTGGTTTGTTTTTTTCTCTATTGTAAGCTTTACATTTTGACTTGTTTCTTCCCCAAATCAAATTGTAAGCTTTCACAAAAGAGTCCAAAAAATAAAATTGCATTTTTTTTTTTAACTTGTTACCTTATGAAACAAAACAGAGAAGCATTTCCCATTCTGATCAAATTTAAGCAGAGAAAACAAAATATAAAGCTTTTCCCACACCATTTCACTGCAGCTATTTGTTTTTGTTCGTCGAAGCTTATCTGAGCGCGGCTAGTCGAGAATTTTCTCTCCGGTTGCAAACAAGTTCCAAACCAGAGTTCCAACTAGATATAATGCAACTGCTACTTTGAACACATCATCCCATGAACCTAAGTATTTAGGTAAAAGAAGAAGTTGATGGTCAATAAAAGTGTACCGGTCATAATATCCACATTGCGCGTTAACTTAATTAAAAGATACCTCGTTGAAGGATGTAGCCAGTAGCGGCAGTGCCAAAGACGCCAGCGAGGACACCTGCGGTGTTTGAAAGTCCTAAGAGAACACCCTGCGAGCAAAGCCATAGTTAATTAAACAAATCATTGTCAAGTTAATAAAAGAGAAAGTGATGTATTATATCTTTACAGCGTAGCGTGGGCCAATGTCTTGATGATTAGAGTAGAGACCCGACTGAGAGAATGCATCCGAGCCCTATTGGGGACAACAAAAGAGTCTTAATGTCAGAGCTGTACATAAACTCATGATTGGTTCTAATAAAGACAACTGTCCGTTTTAGAAGCAGCCATTGCATTTAAAGGTATGCTCAATTATGGTTGTACTCGTAGAATAAACGTCTTGTGTCGGTAGGTGTGTCAGTCAAAAATGGTAGGATCATGTTTTTCAAATGTTCCAAGCTTAATATTTACAATCAAATACATACGCATAATTTTATGGCTTTCTTTTTAACCAAATGATGGATGTCATACCTGACTGCATGCCATGCAGAGAACCGCCATCGCTGGAGTTTTGACACGGCTCAGCTGAGTCAGGAAGAAGGCAGGTCCCAGAAAACCAATTGATTGCATGATCTGCGGCATTCAAGAGTTTTTATTAGCAGAAATAACTAGCCTTGAGGCACATAGTTGATCAATGAGATAGTTTATTGTTATAAATGTGTCTTCTCATTCATTTGATTGGAAGCATCATAACAAGTTTGGCCTTAGAGAGTATTAGTGAAACTGTAAAAAGAAATGTTATGATTTAGAAAATAGAAGGGTGTGATTTTTTACCTTCCGAACGGATGTAATTGAAAAACCTCTGCTCACGAGAGTATCAGCAATCCAACCTCCAATATTAGCAAATACAGCCATGGTAAACCATGGTAAGACGCATAGGAGACCAGATTCAGTGAGGTTGAACTTCAAGACCTGAAATGTGATAAAAAAAAAACAAACAAACAATAGATAGTATTATTACTACTTGTTTGTAAAAATATTAAACAGTGAGGAAGTAAGTGAAGTTAAACTCCGTGCCTGATTGTAGTATGTGGGCATCCATGTCAAAAGTATGAATGTTCCCCAATTATGGCAGAAGTGAGAAATTATGAGAGCCCAGACAGGGGGTTTAGACAGTATAAGCTTCCATGGAATGACTGTAACTGGTTCCCGTGGCTTGCTACCTCCGAGTATGACCTTCTTTTCTTCTTCACTTAGATCCGGGTCATCCTTGGGAGAGCTGTATGCCTGAGAGGAAACAAGAAGCATTAAAATATAACTCTCTTGGAGGTTTCGAAGATACCAGAATCTTGGCTTATTTCATGGAGAAGAGTTCATACATATTTTAGCCATAGGAGAAACCATATACTTCCAAGGGAACCAAACGAATAGAAAACAGAAGGCCATCCAAACTTGTGGATTAGCATAGGAGAGAAGGCCAATCCTGTAACAGAACCGAGATACATGCCACTATAGACTAGTGCAAGCGATCTACTTCTCTCTGAGACAGGGATCCATTTAGAAAGCATGTTGTTCATGGCAGGCATAGCAACACCCTGTAGTAAAAGTAGACAGAACTTACCAATGAGAAGTTGAGACAATTATCAGAAGAGAAAAGAAATGCAGAAGAGGCCAACCTCGCCAATTCCCATGAACGCCCGCACGACAAGCAAAAAGGGTAGACCAAGTTTTGCAGCAATAGGTGTCATAATTGTGGCCAATGACCACCAGACCACACCAAAACCCAAAACCACCTTCCCGCCAAACTTATCTGCCCATATACCTCCCAGAATCTATACTCAAGAGAAAATGAGCATGGCTTACACTAAAGTTGGAACACATCATATCCTAGAGAGAGTGTTTAAATTATTATACCTGAGTAAGTAAATAGCCCCAGAAGAAAGAAGACTGAATTAAGCCAACTGTTGCGCTGTTCCAGCTAAATTCTTGTGACATGGGCAGAATTGCAATGCTCATGTTCACCTGCCACAAGCATCTCACTATGTAAACATCTCACTATAAGAAAAATATATACAGCAACTTTGTACAAAATAAGCAAAAGATATACTTACACGGTCCATATTGCATAGAAGAAAAGATGCAAAGCATAAGAGCACGATCACCCAACGTCTAGGAAACTGCTGCCACCATGGAGATGCGTTCTGTAAATTTCCTTCAACAAAAATAGCTTCCGCTGACCCATCAGCTGACGGCAATGCTCCTTCTGTAATATCGGACTCTCGTGATTTGTAGGATGCACGAAATCTGCTATTTCCAAATTCCCTGATACTGTTCCTAGACCTAATTCTAGTGTCCATTCTTGGTTGAAGGAAACATCCAAAACTTCTCTCAAGTCCCAATTCATGCTGTAAAGTAGCTTGCAGAGATAGAATCTTGCGCGATTGATGATTACGGCACAATGCTACAGTTAGAGAAAATGCATTAGCATAATTTTCTTGACAAAGTTGAGGAGCCATCAAAGATGGGACAATACCATTTGTTTTTCCTTGGCTCTGGTACAGAATACCTCTTTGGTTTCCTACAAAGTAATGTCAAAATCAGAAAAAATGGGAAATTTAGATAGCACAGTAAGACAGATTTCATTGTGAACAGTAAAGCATCACTTAATAAACTATGCTAAAATCTGGAGATAAGGTGAAGTGACGAGAAATTCACACTAAGAACAATAATCACTATACAAAAACCCAACAAGCGAATTTGCTACTCTCAAGCCAATAGTGCCGAAATCGTAGAAATGCGCAAATCTGAAGCTAGATACCTGAGCCGATGAAGGAACCCAAGTTCCGATTTGAAATCAAGCTACCCATAGCCATGGTTTTCCAGAATCAAAAATGAAAGAAGAAGAGGAATTTTTCAAGCTTCCTCCTCCATAGCAGAGCGGAGTAAACGAAGGTTTATTCGATGAAAGCGGGAAAATCCCCTTATTGGCCATTTTCGGGGAAGAAGGAGAGCAAAAGCGGTGGGTCGAGAACAAGACACGTGGCTCATCATCTTCTTCTCGTTGGAACCTCCTCCATTTACCAATTCTACCCCCACGTTGCAGCGAGGATTACCACGTCGCTGACTGGTAAATCAGCAGTTCAAGCAAGGGTATTATTGGAATTTTCAGTGGAAATAATCTGAGCCGTTACAGGCCGAAAATGACCTCACCTTAGAGGCAGTCAAAAAAAAGGCATGTTAAGGACCTGATTCTCATACGTGGAAATTGGGCTTTTATTGGGCCTACGAAAAGGAATCCAGCCCAATATATACGGTCATGAGTTAATTGGGTGTTCGAATATATTATGCTCTTTATATACGTAAATAAAGCTCTAATTTGTCATACACGTCCGTATACAAATGGTATCACCAATATAGTTTGGATGAAAAAGCCTCTACATTCAAATGTAATAAGTAATAACCAATTCATCTTTGATTAGTAAAAGATAATACATTTGGTTTTAGATTCACTTCTTGTTGATAGACTCCACCTTGCCGTCGTTACCTCCGAGCAAAAGATACTTATCCTTACGAGTAAGCTCAGTGCACTCAAATCCCAACGCGTCGCCGATAACTTTCTGGACGTAATTAGCCACCTCAAAAGGAGTCTTTCCGCCGCCTTTCACGGTCATTTCTTCTGGCAAGCGATCCAAGAAAGTGACCTCGTAGCTCGGTCTTGGGTTCATGAAGAAGAAGTAAGGGTCCCAAAACTTCACACCTCTCACCGTCGTACCGTTGAACATTCCTTGTTTACAGTTCATCGCGACTGGCACGATCCTGTCACTTAGCTCCGCGAACAAAGCGCTGAACCTCAATAGATACTCTTCCCTACATGTCGTGCCTTCCGGACATATTACCAAGTCCCCTGTTTTACACCAAAAAATTCAAAACAAGGCAATATCTTTAAGTACATGTATAGGCTATACAATTCTCTTCAAACCAATTACCGAACCAAAATTCGGATTGAAATTTGTTAGCGATCGCATTTTGGAAGTAAAAATGAGACTAAAATAATATATAAAATCAATCCACTCATTGCGAGTTAGTTTTGAATTAAATATGCTAGCTGCGTTACCTTTCTCGAGAAGTTTTCTCATACGGGCAGCATCCACGACACGGTCACGAGTGAGTGCAACAGCAGGAATAGGAGAAAACATTAAGGAGAGACGAGAGACACTGTAAGTTACGCAACATATCTTACGTCTAAGAGCAATGGCAACGATGATGGGATCAAGTGCAGTACGGTGGTTGAGAACGTAGAGGTTTCCAGGAGTTCCGGGAGAAGGAGGCGGAGGACGGTGGCCACGAATGGTTAAGTGAATCCCGAGAAGCTCGTAACTGTAACGAACAACGTGTCTTGGTAAAGGGAGGTTGAAGTAGACACGGCAGATGGACAAAATGAAACCAAAGGGAAGCCAAAGGTATGTAATGATGGCGTTTAATGGCGTTGGACGTTGGACTAAACGGCCGTCATGGAAAATTATGCGGTTTTTCAAACGTTCTTTTGGAATTGTTGTGGCTGACTTGGTTGCATGAACCATGTAACCTTCCTGTTATAGAAGATGACAATTCAAACCTTATCAAATATCAGATTTACAATTGAAAGTACTAGTTGAATATAACATGTCTAGAAATTGTTTGATCAAGATTTAAACTCAAGGTTTTTTCTTCTAAGATTTGAAATATTTGGTTCATTAAATGGAGTGCCCAAAATGTGGGTGGTACTAGTAGGTGGTTGGTAAAGCTGGGCACAAATACTTGATACTTGTTTCGTACCCGTTACTTGCCCCGTACCCGCCTTGAAAAAGCAAGTACTTGTTACTGCCAAACCGGGTATCAAGTAGTAAAAAAAAATTACTTGCAAGTACGGGTCAAGTGCCAAGTACATATTTTTTTTCAATACCCGCCTTGTTACTACTTGGTACTTGTAAAAAGTATTAATTCTACATATTTCTTTGTATATTTTAGTCCCACATCGGTAAGAAATGTCGCTGAAACTTAAAGTAGTTGCTTATAAATAGATATTAACTCTTATGATATTACTTACTTGGGCCAAATTATACATGGGGTCTCCAAAATACGTGTAATCAGTTCAAATTTTATGACAAGTAGTAACAAGGCGGGTCAAGTACTTGCAGATTATGGCAAGTAACAAGGCGGGTCAAGTACTTGGAAGTATTTAATTTTTTTCCGGGTACTTGATTTAACAAGTACTTGTTTATGGCGGGTCAAGTACAAGTAACAATTCAATTACTTGAACGGGCCAAGCCGGGTAACAAGTACCTTAAAATTAGCAAGTACTTGTCCCGTGCCCAGCCCTAGTGGTTGGGGTTAGAAAGCAAAAGAACAAACAATTTAAGGGTCCCGTGAAGTGATTGGTTTGGGTCTATTTATGAACCTCACTGATCAACTACTCAATCAACTTTTCCATTATATGTATAAGATTCACGCATTGACATTTTGACAATAAATCAGTCCACAAATTAACATGGAAATAAGCAAGCACGAATAGTGCAAAAGATTCCCACAAGAGAAAACATTTTGACATACTCAATCTTTCGTGACATTATTCTAGAACTCAAGTTTGTTCATAATTATAAGCAAGAAGTAGTAATACCTTGCAAATAGACATGAAATCGTGATCGGAGGTCCGGTCACCGATGCCGAGATCCGGCGATTCATCGCCAAACTCTTTCAATATAGCTAATCTCTTTAAATCACCAACAAGAACACCAGGCTTCTTCACAAATCCAGTAGCTCTTTTTGTTCTTGGATTCACTTCAATCTCGGTTCCCAAAACTTTATCTCCTCCAAGATAATCCTTCACGAATGCCTCAACCATCACTACCGGATTTGCCGTTACCACCACTTTCCTCTTACACTTATCAAACACCTCAAAACTATCTTTCCTCACATCCGCCGCATAAAACCTAAAAAAAAACCATCCAAATTTGAGATTGATTGAATTTTCTTTTGTAAGCGAAACACCATCGCCTTGTTTTTATGAGATTTCATGCGTACCGTGGAAGAACGGAGCGGGAGACGAGTTCGATGTCACGGATTTTGAGACCAGCGAAGGAGATGAAGATAAGGATCTGGATTCCTAGAGATTCCGTTAACAGGTAACAAATAGTGATGATTGGTAAAGAGAGGAGGAGGATTAAGCCACGTAAAAGGCTTCCTGCTTCAACTGCCATAAGCATGAAATAAGGGAAAGAGCTTCGAGAGAGAAGCAGAGTCCCGTCTAGATCGGCGGCAATCGAATTGTATTCTCCGCCTCCGCACTCCGTTAACGGAGGAAAATCTCGACTCTTACTCTCCGGAGACATTGATGGCCAAAGCAGAGAGATAAAATGAATGTGAAAGGAAAGAGAGGGAACGTTCCGTTTTAAATGCCTCAGTAGAATCAAATATGAAAACGGTCACATTACACAAGGTTGCCCACCAGCTCACCTAACACAGAGGCCGTAATATTAAATACAATGCGTTGTTAACTTATATCTGTCCATATATGTGCTTATAAACTGTCTGCAGATAAAGTAAAGTTTAGGAGCACATCTCGAATGTATTATACGAAAATGGCTTCGTCCTATATATGTAAATAGACTCATTCGTATTCCATCAAACATTTTGTGGAGTTTAGCATTCATTCTAGTTTCGTCCGGAGTAGTAATTAGCAAAATGAATATAATCACAAAAAGTCAGTCATTAGGCAAGTTAGGTAGATGTCGTTCTCACTCGAGATTTACTGTCTGTTTATGCGACCGTTGGGAGTTGCACCGCCTTTAGCCGCACATTTATGGTTATGTGAATGTGACCACTCTATCTTTGGTACGAAATCCAAATATTCCAAACCTATCCAACTGTACAACTAGTGAGCATGTTTATGGGTGGTAAATATAATTTGGGTAATATATGAATTTTATAATATTAATTGTTTTGGGATTGATGAATAGAGAGAGAAAGAGGAGAGAGATAGAGAGATGTTGTTATATTTACCCATGAAATAGTTGTTATATTTATATACCCAAAAATGATTTAGGTAAATATAAAAATTTTATATTATTAAAAATCTCTTATATTTACCCAAATTTACCACCCATATGGCCGTAACGTTTGTTCATTTTTGTATGAATTTTTAGCATTTGTTTCAAACTAAACATTAAAGGCTTTATGAAAATACTCATACGAAAATTGTGTGGCTAGTTTTGTTTACACCCACACTGTTGTGAATCAAGAGAAAGAGAAGAGGAATTTTGTATGTTACACCCACACTGTTGTTTCCTTTTCCTAAAAAGAAATACATAATAAGGAAATCCTTGTTCAACAAGGAATACATAAAAGGCCTCCTAACACCAAATGCAGATGGGCCGTAATGGGCCAAAACTTGGTTATGACAATCCACTATGATTTATAACACTCCCCCTTGGATGTCATAACCGTAAATGGGCTCATAATACGCTTTGGATGTTGCCTCATTAAAACCTTACCAAGTAAAACCCAATTGGGACAAAACCGTGGTGAAGGAAAAAGAGTACAACACGTATTACTCCCCCTGTTCTGAACCTCACTGAAGATCTCTCAAACGACGCATTCCAATATGATGTGTTAGCTTCTTAAACGTTGAGGTTGGAAGCGACTTGGTGAATAGGTCCGTTGAATTGTCACTTGACCGTACTTGTTGCACTTGGATTTCTCCGGTCTTTTGCAAATCAGATGTGAAGAAGAACTTTGGCAAAATATGTTTCGTCCTATCACCTTTGATGTATCCTTCCTTAAGCTGAGCTATGCATGCTGCGTTGTCCTCATATATAACTGTCGGCTCCTGCTTTCCTTCGGTCATCCCACAATCAACTCTTATGTGCTGGGTCATTAGTCTTAACCAGACACATTCACGGCTGGCCTCATGAATTGCCAATATCTCCGAATGGTTGGATGATGTAGCCGCAATAGTCTGCTTCATTGACCGCCAAGATATAGCCGTTCCACCATGAGTAAAAACATAACCTGTCTGAGACCGAGCATTGTGTGGATCCGAAAGATAACCTGCATCAACAAAACCAATTAAACTGTCTTTGGATTGGTTAGTATAAAATAAACCCAAGTCTTTTGTTCCTTGAAGGTAACGAAGAATATGTTAAATCCCGTCCCAGTGCCTTTGGGTTGGACATGAGCTGAATCTAGATAACAAATTCACGGCAAAACATATATCTGGCCTAGTGTGGCTCGCCAGATACATTAAAGCTCCTATGGCACAGAGATATGGTACTTCGGGACCAAGGACGTCTTCATCGTCTCTTTTAGGACCAAACGGATCTTTCTTTAGATCAAGAGATCTCACGACCATTGGGCTGGACAATGGGTGACATTGGTCCATATTAAATCTCTTGAGTACCTTTTTCTGTATATGCCATTTGATGCACAAGGATTCCATTGTTAATGTACTCAAGCTGTAATCCCAAACAGTACTTTGTTTTTCCTAAGTCCATCTCAAATTCTTTCTTAAGATATTCAACTATTTGGGTAATTTCCCCAGAGGTCCCCATAATGTTCAGGTCGTCCACATATACAGCAATGATCACGAACCCCTTATCAAATTTCTTTATGAAGATACACGGACTGATGGGGTCGTTCTTATAGCCCTCTTTCACTAGGTACTCACTTAGTCTATTGTACCACATTTGACCTGACTGTTTCAAACCGTAAAGGGATTTATTCAACTTTATGCAATGTTGTTCCCGGGAACTTGTCTTATCTTTGAGCTCAATACCCTCTGGGACTCTCATATAAATCTCATTATCCAGTGGACCATATAAGTATGCGGTCACTACGTCCATTAGCCGCAAATCCAAATTTTCTCTTATAGCCAGACTTATTAGGAATCTAAAAGTTGTAGCATCCACCACAGGGGAGTACGTCTCCTCATAGTCTATTCCTGGTCTCTGTGAGAATCCTTGTGCAACTAGCCGTGCTTTATATCTCACGATTTCACCATGGTCATTTCTTTTCTTCACAAAGACCCATTTATGTCCAACTGGTTTAATATCATGTGTTGTCCGGACTATTGGACCAAACACATCTCTTTTCCTTAATGAATTTAACTCCACGTTTATAGCTTCTTTCCATTTAGTCCAATCTTTACTCTGAGTGCACTCATATATTGATGTGGATTCTAGATCCTCGCTTATATCCATAAGTTCAAGTGCTACCTTAAATGCAAATATATCATCAATTTCCACACACTTTCTATTCCATTGTATTCCAGACATAATATAATTTATTGAGATCTCATTATTATCAGGAACTTCAGAACCATGAAACTCGGCGTCCCGAGTCTCATTGCTTGGTACTATCAGTTCGGTTATGTCTAGGGTTCCATCCTCAACCACGGTTTCAGCACCTTTCTTTCTTTTCCGAGGATTCTTATCTTTGGAAACTATTGGCCGGCCACATTTTAAGTGTGTTTTAGACTCTGTAGCAACTTGATTGTGTCCCTCTTGGACATCAATACGAATTGGTGCATTAACAACTGGTATATATGATTTAGTAACTCTTTTCGGGTCAGCAAAGAAATCTGGCAATTGATTAGCTAGCTTTTGTAAATGGATTATCTTTTGGACTTCTAATTCACATTCTTGAGTCCAAGGATCTTGCCATGTTAAGAACGTTTGATTCCATGTAATTTCCTTTACCAGCTTATCATTTTCTCCTCCTAATGTTGGATAGACGGATTCATCAAAATGACAATCCGCGTACCTGGCCTTAAATAAATCACCCGTGGTTGGCTCAAGGTACTTAATTATAGTGGGAGAATCATATCCAACATATATCCCCATCCTCCTTTGAGGTCCCATCTTTGTTCTCTGTGGTGGTCCAATCGGTACATAAATGGCACATCCGAATGTTTTAAGATGGGATATATCTGGCTCTCGACCCGTAATCAATTGTGATGGGGAATACTTATGTTCACTAGATGGCCTGATGCGAATTAACTCTGCTGCATGTAAGACTGCATGTCCCCAAGCTGAGACCGGGAGTTTTGATCTCATAAGCAACGGTCTGGCTATTAATTGTATACGTTTAATAAATGATTCTGCCAAACCGTTTTATGTATGTACATGTGCCACAAAATACTCAACACTTACCCCCATGGACATACAATAATCATTAAACGCTTGGGACGTGAATTCACCAACATTATCAAGGCGTATAGTTTTCAAAGGAAAATCTGGAAAGTGTGCCCTTAACCGTATTATCTGGGCAAGTAATCTTGCAAACGCCAAATTTCTAGTTGACAATAGGCAGACATGTGACCATCTCGTGGATGCATCAATAAGGACTATAAAATATCTAAACGTCCGACAAGGTGGGTGTATTGGTCCACAAATGTCTCCTTGTAACCTTTCCAAAAAATTTATATTTTCCTTAGTTACTTTAACTGGTGACGGCCTAGTAATGAGTTTTCCTAGTGAACATGCTTCACACGTGAGATTCTTTGGGATAACTCTTCTTTCTTTCAATGTGTGCCCATTAGTACTTGTTAATATTTTTCGCATCATGTTAGAACCGGGATGGCCAAGCCGGTTGTGCCAAAAAGTGAAATTCTCGGTAAATGCTTTGTTTACCGTGGCATTTGCTTCTATCATACTGATCTTAGCACAATAAAGGCCCGCAGAAACAGCAGGTATAGTCTCTTGGACTTTCTTATGGCCTTGGGCAATTTCAAATATTTGAAGGAACTCTTTTTTACCTTCGTCCTTAGTTTCAACATGAAGGCCATTCATTCGAATATCTTTAAAACTCAATAAGCTTCTCTTTGAGCCTGGTGAATATAGCGCATTAGAGATATCTAAATGCGTGCCCTTAGGTAATAAAATATGGGCTTTTTAAAACACCCTTTATTCCATTAAGTTTAAACAGCAGAAATAAAAACAAATCCAAACATAGAATAGAAAACGTAAAAATGTAAATCATAAAAGCAAAACACAAAAGCAAATCATAAAACAGAAAATCGAAATCAACTTGGTCACTTAAGTAAATCAGAGGTTTCGTAGGTTAGTAAATCATCTTGCTCATGATCATAATCTCCTTCATTATCATGCTGGATCATGTGGGTTTCTGGATTCTTCCCTTTAAGGCTTTCTTGATAGAGGTTAACTAAATGCCTGGGAGTCTGACAAGTCTTAGCCCAATGATTGTCCATTCCACATCGATGGCACACTGATTTTCCGGTCGAGTTTTGTGGTTGAGAAGAGATACCACGGTTAGAATCATTGCGGTACCCGCAACCTCGACCTCGTCCGCGGTTAAAATTGTTTTGGAATCCGCGGCCTCTGCCTTGTCCTCGGCCATATGGATGAAAATGGCCACGGCCACGTCCTTGCCATCTACCCCCACGTCCACGACCACCGTGTCTATATTCTCCTTGGACGTGGTTAGTTTCTTTCTCAGATTCTTTCTTTGTATCTGTGGTCGCATTTGCCTCAGGAAGTGGGGCTGATCCAGGAGGTCTCAATTCACTGTTTCTCATTAGTAATGTATTGTTTTGCTCGGCCACTAATAGACATGAGATAAGCTTTGAGTATGTCTCAAAACTTTTTTCACGATATTGATGTTGTAACAATACGTTGCTTGTGTGGAAGGTGGAGAAAGTCTTTTCCAACATGTCATTATCAATTACCTCCTCACCACACAGTTTCAATTGTGAAACTATTCTGAACATGGCCGAGTTATATTCTTCCACGGACTTAAAGTCCTGGAACCTTAGATTCCTCCAATCATAATTGGCCTTTGGTAACAACACCGTTCTATGGTGGTCATATCTTATTTTCAACTCATTCCAAAGGTCCAGAGGATTTTCAATTGTTAGATATTGGTCCTTGAAACCCTCAGCAAGATGATGGCGAATGATCGATATTGTTCTGTATCGATTCTTTTCGTTCTCATCATTATCCTCCATGATACATTCGCCAAGTCCTTTAGACTTTAAATTTATCTTAGTATCCAACGCCCATTGTAAGTAGTTGTCTCCAGAGAGATTGAGGGCAGCATAATCCAAATTGGTTATTTTCGACATCTTAACCTCGTGATTGTTCTTCTAGTTCGCCGTAACCGTTGATAGGCTGTATGAACTATGAGTTTGAGCTCGGAGATGAACAGTACGCGATGAACAGTACCGATGAGCAGTGACACGTGAACAGTACCGATGAACAGTACGCGATGAACAGTATGCGTTTTTGTGTTTTTAGGGTTTTAGGGTTTTAGGGAGCAACTCGTGCTGATAACGTGTTGTGAATCAAGAGAAAGAGAAGGGGAATTTCGTATGTTATTTCATTAGGGAAGGATCCTTTATATAAGGATCAATACATAAAAGAAAAGGAAGTTTCTTTTTCCTAAAAAGAAATACATAATAAGAAAATCCTTGTTCAACAAGTAATACACAAAAGGCCTCCTAAGACCAAATGTAGATTGGTCGTAATGGACCAAAACTTGGTTATAACAATCTACTATGATTTATAACACACACCTATTTTTGTCAACTTGATTCTCTTTGTTTCTACTTTTTGCAAACTAGTTCACTATCATAAGGCCTTAATGGGCCTTTGTATGGTTCACAAATGAATCGAAATTCTACAGCCGTAAAATGGACCCAAATACGTTAAATCAAAGAAACGAAGACTACAGTAGAACGAAAACCAAGGCACAAAAGAGGATTAATAATTAACCAGCACTGGAACAAACCAGAGTTCTTAAGCAGATAACTTCATTAAAAATTCACAAAATCCAAAATACTTGTTTTTTTTAAGTCTCCATAAAGAGTAAATACAACAAAGCTAGATGATAGATAGATCTGGACCGTTGGATCTTGTTCTTCTTTCTTCAACTCTTGCTCTTGAAAGGAATCGCTCTGATGACAATCTGGTGATAGAGTGCTGCTAGAGCTGCTCCAATGAATGGTCCAACCCAGAAAATCCACTGCAACATAACACACAACAACAAAAATTCAAAATTTATAAATTTAAAACAAGAAAGAATAAATGTTTCAAGTGGTCCTCTATCAATTTATTAGAAGAGTGTTGTACTCACATGGTCGTCCCAAGCCTGGCCCTTGTTGTAGATAATAGCAGCTCCAAGACTTCTAGCCGGGTTAATTCCAGTTCCAGTAATGGGAATTGTCGCCAAATGTACCAAGAACACCGCAAATCCGATTGGTAGTGGTGCCAAAATCTACAATATTCCATTACAACTACCAATTATTAGTATAACTAATCAAAATCCTAAACTAATTGGCTCATTATCTACTGACTAAACCCATATAATCCACAAAAATAACATTCCACGAATCAGCAAACCGGAATAAACCGCGGGAAATGAGGTACATACCGGGACGTGAGAGTCACGGGCGCTTCTCTTAGCGTCAGTGGCGGAGAAGACCGTGTAGACAAGGACAAAGGTTCCGATGATTTCAGCACCGAGGCCAGAGCCCTTGGTGTAGCCGTGAGCGACAGTGTTGGCACCACCACCGAGAAGTTGGTACGGATTTGGCTGGAAACCCTTGACGACACCAGCACCACAGATGGCTCCAAGACATTGCATTATCATGTAGTACACTGCTCTGGTCAGAGACAGCTTACGAGCCAGGAACAGACCGAATGTAACCGCAGGGTTAATGTGTCCACCTGAATCATCATAAACACAAACATATAAATAACGAATTTGAATACCCCATCAATACAGAATTCCTCATCTAATTCAAGAAAGATAAAACATTTATCTGAGAAATCTATAGTAAAATTGGAGTAAAGGAAACAGTTTTCTTTAGATCTAGAAAAGAACCAAAATTTTCCTACTTTTCACTGTTTTTGTCCTTGAGTAAACACTAACAACAAAGAGCAAAAACAGAGAACCCACTTGAGATTCACAGTAATTACAACAAAAAACTCAACAAATTCAGGGTTTTTATATAGATAGATAAATTGGAATAACATAGATCTAGAATAAAGCCAAACATCAAAAGAATCAAACTTTTACGATAAACCAAGCAGAGAAAATAACCCAGAACCAAAAACAGAAAACCCACCAGAGATACCAGCAGTACAGTAGACAAGAGCAAAGATCATTCCACCAAAAGCCCAAGCAATCCCTTGGATTCCAACAGAAGCACACATGTTTGGTGCTCTTTTCACTCCCATCACAGTCAACACAGTGATGTAAAGAAACAGGAAAGTCGCTATGAACTCAGCGATTCCAGCTCTCCAGAACGACCATGAGCTCAGCTCACCAGGCTCGAACAGTGGTGCAGGTGGTGGCTCTTTGTAGTCCTTGTCGGACTGAGCCGATGTTCCGATCGGTTGTCTCTCCGGGAACTTGTTAGCTCCAACTCTCACATCTTCCTCTTTCCCTTCCATTTTCTTTTTAGGGTTTTTCTCTCTCTAGAAAGGTTAAAGTTTCAAGCTTTCCTTTTCTTCTTTGTTCTTTCTTCTGTGTGGAGTGTGTGGTGGATAGAGTGTGAATTTATAGAGGTTAGAGTAATTATAAAATACCTAACTTCTCAAAACATCATTACTTTCAATTTATTCTATTTTATTGTTAAGACAAGACAGATCAATTAATTAGTATATATCCGGTCTAGTTTCTATTTTTTGTCAACTAGTAGTAGTTAAAACCTAATTAATAGTGATTGTTGTTAACTCATTTCTCTACGGTAACAAACCTACTCCCTCTATTATTTTTTAGAAAAAAATTTTGTTTCAAAATGTATGATGTTTTCAATTTTCAATGCAGTTTTTAAGAACTAATGAATATGAATTATAAACTTCAAGATACATTAATTGATTTTATTGAGCTACTATTGGCTTAAATTTATGGAAAATTGTTTAGTGCAAAAAACAATATATTAATAGATCAAAATTAATATGTTTTCTTAATATGTGCAAAAATCCTAAAAAATCATACATATTGAAACGGAGGGAGTAATTATTCTCAAAAAACCAATGTCTTAAAGAAGCTATTTTTAGTTACTTTTCCACATGTATAAAGACAGTAATTTTTATACTTTGTTCTTAACAAATTATTTTAGTCTAGTTGCTTTTTGTCAAGTAGTCTAGATCTGTTTTTTTCAAGTAGTCTAGATCTGTTTTTTTTTTGTCATATGAGATAATATTGTATAACGAGGATCAAGATAAAGATTCGATACATAAAATTAGAAAATGTGGATTGATTAGGATGTTTATTGAATAATTATGTAAAATGAATAGTTTGGTTGGTGATTTGTATTAAACTAAGGGGGTGTTATTGGATTCAGGAATTCAATTGAATTTGAATGAATTTAAGTTTTTTTAAAATTCTAGTGTTATTCAATGGAACACTTTAGTAATTCTTTCAAATTCTAGTGTTATTCAATTTAGTGTTTTTCAATTCTATTAAATGCTAGTGTTATTCAATATTACGAGGTAATTATGATACATGGCAATTGATAAGAATTTAAGGGAAATTTTAGTAAAAACGTGAAGAACAAATTCCCAACTTTTAAGGTGTGATTTGGATAGAATTATAAAAATATCGTAAAATCTTTTAAAATCAATTGTTTTACAATTCTTTCAAATTCTCTAATTCAATACCACCCCTAAAGATAATGATAGAGGCGACTGGAGGGAGTTCTGGAATGTACCGATGTGCTCTCTTAAAAAGACAAAAAAAACTCTGACCTGTCTTTTCTTTTCTTCTTTGCCTAGTGGACCCACTTTTTTGGACGGTAACAAAAGTCGATACAAATTTGACTAGCC
The DNA here is from genome assembly GCA_963576765.1 of Draba incana. Classification (NCBI taxonomy): domain Eukaryota; kingdom Viridiplantae; phylum Streptophyta; class Magnoliopsida; order Brassicales; family Brassicaceae; genus Draba; species Draba incana. The sequence goes on from OY755214.1 coordinate 434,339, forward strand.
CAATATAAAGCCCAATGGTTAAAACGGTAAAAGACAAATAAAATAACTTTTTCCGACTCTCCAACGAAAATTACTTAATCACTTGTTCTCAGAATCACCAATCAGACCGTTGGAGAAAAAATGACCGCTTTATGTAGGGGTGGGCAAATTACCCGAACCCGAAGTCCGAACCCGACCAAAAAAACCCGATTCGGATCGGTTATGGATATGACAAAATAATCGATTGGTTTTCATCTCCCAATTATTTTGGTTACGGTTCGGTTCGGATTTAAACCGAAATCCGAAATGAGATCCGAAGAAAATTTATGAGTTTATTGTGACCTTTCCTTAGCCGCATCTAGATCTTCACTTTAGGCAAATGCAATCAGAGAGAGTTGAAAAATTGATTTCTTTTGTTGCTTTGAATTTGATTTCATTTGGGAATTTCACTTTGAAATTAAAACAATGTTTTATCTTTATGAATTCTATTTCAATTTGGTACATTTTATGTATTATTTCGAATAATTTGTTTTTTTGCTTAAAATTGTATGAACAATCACTTCGGTTATAGTTCGGATATATCCGATCCGAACCCGATCCAATCATCGTATGGATCATTATTGGATCTCTCATATAGTGTAAAGAACCGATCTGAACCCGATCTCATATAACCGATCCCGAACCGAAAAGTACTAATTATCCGAATGGTCCTTATAACTCACTATCCGAAAATCCGAAAATCCGAAATACCCGAACCGAATCCGAACGGGTAACCGAATGCCCACCCCTAGCTTTATGAAAAGTCATATTCGTTGGACAATAGTATAATAATTTCAAAATTCCATAAAAACAGTGTTGCATACAGATGAAATAAACATTATTACAAACGTAGTTATAGTAGGGGAAAATCGCATAAATAACCTTCAAGGTGGCAATTACTAGTATTTTAAACCTCGACACTCAAGCATTACCATTTTAAATCTTCAACATGGCAATGTTAACACATTAAACCACCAACGTGACAATTTTGAATGGGATGCAAAAAAATTTAATGGAATAGTGAACACCGTTAACGGAATAATAGACTCCGTTAACGGAACAGTAACTCCGTTGAAATTTTTATAATTAAAATATTATTAATTTTTTATTTGTTTATTAATTTTACAAAAAAAAAATGGAAGAAGAAGAACATAAGAAGAAGAAGAATTGGATTTCAATTTTTTTTGCATCCCATTTTGTTGTTGTTTCCTTAGAGACCATAGATTTAATCAAAGGTTCCAACTTGTAAAGCCTCAATTTCACACAAAATCAAATAATCAAAACTTTGAAATCCATAAACAATTTGCAGAGAACTCATCAAAGACAATTTGGAAGTACCCATACATAAGATCTGGAAATTTATGTGTCAAATATGCTTTTCGATTTTCACGCAACCAATTTGAGAGCAAGTTATGTTCTTTTACGAAATTCAAGTTCTAACCCTAGCTCTGTAATTGTTGAACAAATATTTAAATTCGACATTAATTCCCTCGAATCTGGATAAAATTCGTTTCTTTATGATGGAACAAAGATTTGTTGAATCGATTTTGGATCCTTGGTGCTCGTGATTCTCAAGCGAGTTTAGTGGGTTTTTTTGGGCTTGGATTCGGAAAAAAAAATTGTTTAAGAGAGAAAGTGATGGATTGAAGCGATGGATTTGGTCATAGAGTGGTTTAAGTCCAGTGATGTTGTTGGATTTACCGGTTCTTCACCGTACCGCCGAGATTAAGTCCAGCGATGGATTTTTTCTTCTTCTTCTTCTTCTCTTCTTCGTCTGTTCTCTTCTTCTTTTTTTTGTAAAATTAATAAACAAATATAAAATTAATAAATATTTTAATTATAAAAATTTCAACGGAGTTACTGTTCCGTTAACGAAGTCTACTATTCCGTTAACGGTGTTCACTATTCCGTTAAATTTTTTGCATCCTATTCAAAATTGTCACGTTGGTGGTTTAATGTGTTAACATTGCCATGTTGAAGGTTTAAAATAGTAATGCTTGAGCGTCGATGTTTAAAATGCTAGTAATTGCCACCTTGAAGGTTTTTTATGCGATTTTTATCAACTTACTAGTTACCACGTATTTACTTATTTTGTTTTTGACTTTTTGACTTTTGCCCAGCTTTTTACCACGTCGTCTGAAATTATGAATCGGGTCATACAAATTTCTTATTTACATATTGGTCATTGTGAAACATCCTGGACCGAATAAAACCAACGGAGGGATTAAAATTTAAATATTGGTCGCATGCAATGCAAGTAAATAAATAAAATTTTGAATTTGGTTTCTATATTTGGGTGCTGACTTGGAAAGATTTGAACAGCTCAGAGATGAGTATTGCTTCTCTGTGATCACATGCATTGTTGCCAAAAACACCAATTTTTATCTTCAAAATTTCCGAACTCAAAATTGAATAAATTACTATAATTATATTGTTATTTATTTCTCACGTAGTTTACAGTATTTGTGAAAACAACATAATTGTGGAAATTCAAATGTGAATTGTGACGTATTCATTTTCGAAACGCAACCACAATGCATAGTCACATACCGTCCAGCCAACATATTTTCGACAGGTGGCATAAGATGCACTAAACTCGTTGAACATGTTGTTTTGTTATATTGGGACGGTTCCGACCAAAGCCGTATATGATTTATAACAATAGCATTTAACATTTAACAATTAATGGTTGCTTAGGGAATTTAATACTAAACTTATGAGTTTAGCAAATGTAATTCCCCCTATTATATAGACCCGACTACAAAATATTTATAATTTATGTGTTAACTGATTTGGATTTTATGTAATGGTAAGCAGAAAAAAAAACTACCGTACCCTGCTACATGTGGAGAAATAGTGGACAAATATATCAAATTTTAGAAAGCGTGAGTATTTGGTAGACTAATAATGCAACGAACTATTCATAATTTGATTTTTCGTTCCGACAGCTCAATCTTCATATAGTATCTTACTGTTCATCAATAATTATCAGTGACAGGTTAAGAAGAAATTCCAAGATTTTAATAGGAATAAAGAAAGACAACTAGTTAATTAGAAAACTTGATTATATATAAATGGTAATCTGGTTTCTTGGGCTTCCCAACTGAGCTTGGGATATCACATGTTTGATCTAATATGTTTTTAGAAAGTGTTGAAGAATTGTTACAGACCCAATTAGGTGAGAGTTGGTTAAACTTAAGGGCCCAATAGAAGGTGATAAAGGCCCATCCTTTAATTTTGATGGTCTTGAATGTGGTCACATGCATGCATACATGATACAATATGATACAACTAGCAATTACATTTTTTTTTTTGTTAAAACAAAAAGGTGAAAAAGAAGTGAGGAGAATATTTTTGAATGAAATTCAGGAACCATTAACCCAAGTTGTAATTCAAATTCCAACGTTTCACATAAAGGTGCTTACTTTCGGTTAGATCCTTATTTCCTATGTCATTGCAATTTTGCAAGTAGCCATTTTTTTATATGAAAAATAGATGGCAACAATACTTTGGATATAAAAGCTTTTGTAAGAGAATAGCAAAAACTTTTTTGAAGTGAAAGTAAGTACAATATTGATATTTGATATATATCGATTAGTGGGAGACTAATCACTTTCTAGATGTTTGGATCTTGAATTGCAATTGTAATGTTTTAGGACATAGTATTGATCTAAATTACAATGGGAAAATCCTTCAAATTACATTCATAAAAGTAAAGTAACTGGTTTAAAAAATGTTTTACCCATAATATATTCTCTAACTGCGCCGAACATTATGATTCAGACTGCTATAATGTTGCTTATCTATCTGGTAAAACAACTCATCTATTACCCTTTTTTGGGCAATTAAACAAAATTAAGAATGGTTACATTTGCTTTTTGCCTAACCCTATTTTAAGAAAAAATTCAATGACCTACAAAGTGAAAGAAATGTACATGTAAAGTTGTCAGCAAGATTGTCCTATCAAGTTGTTTCATAATGAATATAATCTTTTTATAAATTAAAGTTTTAGGTGAAACAACCATTGACCCTAGCCCCAAGCTAGTAATAGTTATGGTAGTCATGATTCTAACAGTATCCTACTCATTCCTAACTTTAATTACATTTCAAACAAGAAATAAGTTAAAAGGTACAAGAATTAGTTCCAAGGTACAAGTGCAATATGAAAACATCGCATTATATCACTAACATCCTTAATGGGAGCAAGTTTATGGCCATAACTATTTTGTCGGTCGATAAGTTCCAAACCTCAAAAAACAATGCCACGTTTGCATAACATTTGCCGATTCTATTATACAATATCTACGTTTGTGCGCGTGCGCATTATCGTGTGCGGGTCTACTGATTAGTAACTGTGAGTGTCTTTGCACATTTATAGATGCATATAATTAACTTATACATATATGTATATACAAATACAATGGTGCCTAACTGAATTAAATTGCTTCAAAAGAACTCAACGTAACTAACTGATCATGATCATGGTCATGGTCAAGATCTATTCGTTAAATCAGATTTTAATACATGGTTTCGACTTTTTGCTACGAATCAGACAACGCGAGCTAATTATTTCTGTTGGTCCAAGTTCTCTTGACTTTATATAAGCAAACCCTACATATAATGGTTTCTGTTGGATCTTTGTTATGCACGTGTTTTAGAAATAAGAGACTTGTTCCCATAGTTTGATTTGGTCAATTTCAGTTAGCGAGTTTGTAGCTAGTAGTTGAGCTAGTGGAGCTCATCTGTCCTTATGTTTCGGTCGTGAGTCAGTTATTTGTTTCAGTATTTGTATTTCTATAAAAGGCATTGAAAAGCTATGAATAAAGTAGATATTTCAGTGCAATCTTTGTTTTTCTGAGTTTACAATTATAATTGGTATCAGAGCAAACAAAGAGAAGTGATCACAGATAGAAAAGAGAGAAAGCATGAGCGACGACAAAACACTTACCAAAATTCCTCACTTTGATGGTCACTATGATCATTGGAGTGAATTGATGGAGAATCTCTTACGAGCCAAGGGATTGTGGAGTCTGGTGGATGAGGGTTACGCAAAACCGACAGTGGGAATCGCAATGAGTCCGACGCAGCAGAAAACGTACGATGATGCCAAGTTGAAGGATCATCAAGTGAAGCCCTACCTATTTCAGGCGCTTGATCGGGTCGTGTTTGAACAATTCTGGATCGCAGGATTCCAAAATTGTTTGGGAATCAATGAAGAGAAAGTTTGGGGGCAACGAAAGAGTAAGGAGATCTCTTCTACAAACTCTAAGGAGAGATTTTGAACTCGTTTCGATGAAAACCGAAGAAAACATTGATGATTATTTTGGGAGAGTAATGGCGATATCAAACAAGATGAGAAGCAATGGTGAAGAGATGCTAGATTCGAAGATTGTTGAGAAGATCCTTCGTACCTTAACCGAGAAATTCACTTATGTGGTGATTTCTATCGAAGAATCTAGTGACACGAGCAACATGACCATTGATGAATTGCAAAGCTCATTGTCTACACATGAGAAGAAGTTTAAGAAACACTTCTATGAAGAGGAAGATCAAGCTCTTAATATCAGAGGAAGAGGCAGGGGATCTTACCGAGGAAGAGGCCGTGGAAGGGGACGCTCATTCAACAAGGCAGTTGTTGAGTGTTACCGGTGTCATAATCTGGGACATTTCCAATATGAATGTCCAAATGGAGGCAATGGAGCTCATTACGCAGAACTAGAAGAAAAGGAAGAGGTTCTGCTCATGGCATATGTTGAGCTTCAAGGGACAAAGAGAGGTGACGTGTGGTTTGTAGACTCTGGATGTTCAAACCACATGTGTGGAGATCGCAACATGTTCTCAAGCATTAACACCGCATTCACTCATAATGTGAAGCTTGGGAACAATCACAAACTGGAGGTTAGTGGAAAAAGCGTGGTAAAAATCATTCTCAACGGAATAAGCTATGTGTTGAATGATGTTTACTACGTACCAGAGCTTAAGAACAACTTACTAAGTGTTGAACAACTATAAGAAAAAGGGCTAGATGTGTTGTTCAAAGGAGGAAACAAGAAGACTTGTAGCATATATCATCCGATCAAAGGCAAGATAGCGGAATCAATCATGAGTGCAAACCGGATGTTCATTCTTCTTGGCGAGACAAGTGAGAAGGTAAAGGAAGAAAGGTGTCTTCAAATTAATAGCTCTGATAAATCAGAGTTATGGCATCATAGATACGAGCATCTTAGTCACAAGGGTCTCACCACTCTTCGTAAAAAGGAGATGGTCACCGGTTTACCAGACTTTGACTCGATGGAGGTTACATGTGAAGCGTGTGTCAAAGGGAAACAACATAGAGTACCATTTTCGAAACAGACCAAGTGGAAATCAACTGAGAAACTTCAACTCATTCACTCTGATCTATGCGGTCCGATCACTCTACCATCTAACAGTCATAAAAGGTACCTTATAAGTTTCATAGATGACTTCTCACGAAAGACTTGGATATATTTTGTGCTAGAGAAGTCAGAGGCTTTTCATCAATTCAAATTGTTCAAAGCGTTTGTGGAGAAGCAAATAGGAAGCTTTATCAAGTGTCTAAGAACGGACAGAGGAGGCGAGTATAATTCGATTGAGTTCAACGAGTATTGTAAGGAGCATGGAATCAAGCGATAATTGACCACCGCGTATACCCCGTAACAAAACAGCGTTGATGAACACAAAAATAGAACCATCATGAATATGGTTCAAGCGGTTCTGTCAGAAAAGGAGGTACCAAAGAGCTTCTGGCCTGATGCAGTATAATGGGTAAATCATGTTCTTAATCGATCTCCTACGATGATCGTGAAAGACATGACACCAGAAGAAGCATGGAGCGATAGCAAGCCATCGTTTGAGCATTTTAGAATCTTTGGCTGCATCGGACACGTTTATATTCCTGATGTAAAAAGAACCAAGCTTGATGACAAGAGTGTGAAGTGCGTTCTGATCGGTTATAGCATTGAGTCAAAAGCGTATAAAATGTTTTATCCGATAGAAAAGAAGATTCACACCAGCCGGGATGTGATATTTGAAGAAGAGAAGAAGTGGAATTGGGGTGAGAGTCATTCGGATGAGCAGAACATGGAGCCGAAGTATGAAGATGAGTATACAGGTGATGAAAATGGAAACGAAGAGAAAGAAGTTGAAACAGAGGTAGAAGAAGATGGAGGTCAGAATGTGATTCAATCTCAAACAAAGGAAGATGAAGGTCAGAATGCAAATCCTCCTCAAACTAAAGCCACGACATCAACAATTGGTAGAATGAGAAGACCACCAGTTTGGGCTGCGGATTATACGAATGGAGAAAAGCTATCTGATGTAGAAGAAGAGGCAAACATGGCAAGAGTCGAGTCTGAAAATTTGGCTTTTATGGTCATCTCGGATCCGACAAGTTTTCAAGAAGCTGCAAGATACTTAAAATGGAAATAAGCAATGGATTCTGAGATAGAATCAATTGAGAAAAATCAGACTTGGTCCTTGGTGGAGCTTAGAGATGGAGCTAAAGCGATTGGCGTGAAGTGGATTTATAAAACTAAGCTCAATGAACTAGGAGAGGTTGATAAATTCAAAGCAAGGCTAGTGGTGAAGGGGTATGCTCAAGAGTATGGGATTGACTATATGGAAGTCTTTGCACCAGTGGCTAGAATGGATACGGTGAGAATGATCATCGCCTTGGCAGCTCAACGAGGTTGGGGAATCTATCAATTGGATGTGAAATCAGCTTTCTTATACGGTGAATTAAAGGAAGATGTTTTTGTGGTGCAACCTCAAGAATACGAGGTAATTGGGAGAAAGTATTTTGTATACAAGCTGCACAAAGATTTATACGGACTAAAGCAGGTGCCAAGAGCTTGGTTCAGCCGCATTGAAGCCTGTTTTATCAAAAAAGGTTTCAAGAGCAGCTCAAATGAACAGACTTTGTTCATCAAGCGTAGAGGAGGTAAAATTCTTATCGTTAGTATTTACGTTGATGACTTATTGTTCACCGGTGATGATGATGAGTTACTAGAAGAGTTCAAGCTTTCGATGAAGAAATAGTTTGATATGACAGACTTGGGGAGGATGAGATACTTCCTTGGCATAGAAGTAATGCAGAAAGACGATGAGATTTTCATTTGTCAAAGGAAATACGCAGCTGAAGTAATTGAGAGATTTGAAATGCAACATTTCAATCCGGTTTGTAATCCGATAGTCCCTGGACAGAAGATCGGTCGAGACGAAGCAGGCGTGAAGATCGATTCAACTCTTTACAAGCAAATGGTGGGAAGCTTAATGTTTTTGACAGCCACCCATCCTGATCTGATGGTTGCGGTCAGCTTGATTAGTCGGTTTATGGCGAATCTTACTCAATTGCATTTTGGTGCGATAAAGAGAATAATGCGATACTTGAGAGGAACATTGGAGTATGGCATCTGGTACAAGAAAGAAGGAAGAACAGGGCTCATTAGTTACACGGATAGTGATGATGCAGGAGATATAGATGATTGTAGAAGCACTTCGGGATATGTATTTTTGATGAGTGGAGGAGCGGTTGCATGGTCGTCACGGAAGCAGCCTATTGTGACACTATCAACCACGGAAGCAGAGTATGTCGCAGCGGCAACCGGAGCTTATCAAGCTATATGGATGGGGAGAGTTCTGAAAGAGATTGGATACGAGCAAGATGGTGAAATGGTGCTATTTTGTGATAACACATCCACATCAAGCTGTCAAAGAATGCGGTTATGCACGGGAGATCCAAACATATTAAGGTTCGTTATCATTTTCTAAGGGAATTAATCAAAGAAGGAGTTCTTAAGCTCGTCTACTGCAATACGGAGGAGCAGCTAGCTTATATTATGACAAAGCCTTTGAAGATGGTGACATTTGGGAGAATTCGAGAAGCTTTTGGAATGGGCATTGTGAACTGATCGTTGATAAGGTTCAGTTCAAGGGAGGGTTTGTTGGGTCTTTGTTATGCACGTGTTTTAGAAATAAGAGACTTGTTCTCATAGTTTGATTTTGTCAATTTCAGTTAGCGAGTTTGTAGCTAGTAGTTGAGCTAGTGGAGCTCATGTGTCCTTATGTTTCGGTCGTGAGTTAGTTATTTGCAGGGCCGGCCCTGAGGTGACTCAAGTGAAGCATGTTGAGTTAGGCATCAAAATATTTATTAATTTTAGAGGCATTAGTTTTCAAAAGTTGTCTTGTAGCCTAGTGGCAGAATAGGAATATTATACACTCCAAGTAACACGTTCGAGTCTTAGAGCATGGGAAATATGTAGAATTTTTTTTTTATGTATTTATAATTGGGCATCAAAATTTGTTTTGGCTTTAGGCAGCCCATCACCTAGGGCCGGGCCTGATTATTTATTTCAGTATTTGTATTTCTATAAAATGCATTGGAAGGCTATGAATAAAGTAGATCATTCAGTGCAATCTTTGTTTTTCTGAGTTTACAATTACATTTTCTTTAAAACACACATAAAATAACAACTCAAATTAATTTGTTGGTTATACTCGGTTAATAGAATTGGTTTAACGTCCCAAACTCGCAGGAGAATGACAATACATTAGAAGAATAATAAAGATTTGGTCAATGAAATAAATGACGTGTTCTCCATTTTCCATAACCAGCAAAGCGAAAAACCACCAATTACGTCGTCTCTTTGGCCGCTCTTCCCACTTTTATATTTTTAATTTATCCTTTTCAACCTTTTATTTCTCTAATACTTACAATATGACCCCAATAGTTTTACCTTGAGCAGCCATCATCTGTTGTAGACTGCCATGTCTCAAATTCAGAGCTTTCAGAAGAAAAAGTGAAAGATTCAATTATTTACTACTGGTGAGTCTAATCATGAATGCTGTTGAAAATCTGCAAATACTTTTCTTCTCTCAAAAGCTTCTCTCTGTCTCTCTCTCCTCTGTTTCTAGAGAGAGAATATAGAAATGGACCCATATCAAAAGTTTTTTTCCAACTGTGTTTTTCTTTCTTTTTTCTCCTGTGGTTGTAAAATTGGCATAAAGGTTCCACCTTTACTTATTTTTCTCTCTCTCTTTCACTTTTGCTCTGCCTTGCCCATTTGAGAAACCTCCATGGTTTTGTCGGTCATGGTTAGATAAGAAAGAAAGACACTCACTTTAATATTTTAATATCTCTTTCTTGTTTGTCTAAAGATGCCCACCAAGTGAGAATGAGAAAATATCTCTTCTTTTTTTTCTCTTTCTCTTTATTTGAATGTTGAATAGTAGTTTTGTTGTACCAATTCTATTGAATATTTTTTTATCCTTTTGGGTTTGTTCATCAACTAGGGAAAAATTAAAGCTTGGTGATTTAATTTCATGATCAAAGCTTTTTCCTTTTTTGATCTGATCGTATGATTACGGAATTTATCGACAAAACCTGGAAAAGTTGTCAGATCAACAATGTGGCTGGAGTTTAAAGCATCAGAAATGATTTAAGAGTTTCTCTCTGTTTCTGAGAAGCTATTACATTAGTCTTTCTCTCTCGCCTTGGCTTCAAAGAAATCCCAAATTACCGTTTTGTCCGGCGATCAAAGCTGCTTCAGGTCCTCTTTAAGAGAAACCTTGAATCTTGGCATCAAAAGAAAGTTTCTGGAGCTAGTTTGAGAATTACTTCTTATGCTGCAACTTGCAAAATTTATAGAGATTTCTGTATATGAAATCTAGCTGCAATCGCTGTTGCCCTTCAAGGAAGTTTGGAATTTCAGAAGAATCTTCTTAGGTACTTTCTTGTTCTTTTTCCTATCTTGTCTCTTTCATTAAGGAAACTAGGAAAGGTATCTCATTTTGCTCCATAAGTAATGGAGTCAAGCTTTAGTTGAGAAGCAAATAGTTATTAGAGTGTACAAGGAGTTTGCTTTGAATTGGTAGTAGAGGATCCTTTACTTCCTGTGTTAATTTATCTCTCAAGAATTCATCTGCAGTGTTTCACAAGGATAATTCTTTTTACTATCTTTTGAATTAAGTCTAATTGTGGAATTGTTGTTTAAGAATCTGGGATTGTTAAGTATATACTTCCGTAAGTACAAAATTAATTGGACTTTGTTATTTCCTGCCTAAGAGCTAACTTGTATTTTGCTGCTTAATAGCTTTCTTTTTATTCTTTAGTGTTTCTTAAGGCACATACATTAGAGGAAAAAGGAAAGGAGCATTTAAAGCGAATACCAAAGAAAGCCATGGCAAAGAAAACTCAACGACGTGCTGCTGCTAGACAGGAGAGGGATCAGTTAGGCTGCATGTGGGGTTTTATGAATATGTTTAGTTTCCGCCATGGACCACTAAGTCACAAGCTTCTTATTGAACAAAAGCATGGTAATCCTCATGTCTCTCTACCTGCATTTTTGGTTATCGCATTTACTTGTGAAAAGACTTCTTTTGGTTAACAGTTGTGTTAAATTGTTACAGCTTCTGGAAATCATAGGAACAATGAGCCTAACAAGGCCAAATGTCGCGATAAGGATGCTCAAGAAACTCATGTAAAGCTTTAACCTTATTGGAAACATCCTTAACTTTTCTCCTATGGATTAAACTAATGGTTCCTTGGACTGTTAAAAGGTTGGTGAAGAACGCAATGTGACGATTACGATTATAAAGCCAAGTGTGAAGAAACTCATAGCAGAAGAGTTGTTTATTGACAAGGAAATGCAGAAGCAGATGGAGAATGCTGAAGCAGGACAGTTATCAGACTCAGAACTCGAAGGAAGAAGACGGAAAAACCAGAGGAAAAAAAACAAGACTCGAAAGAATAGCTGCGATAACTTTAGCCATATAAACAGAATTGATAGTGAAGAGCCTGAAGTTCATCGGAAGCATCATGGCTCTGCAAAGAGTCTTGACATTGATAATATGGTTGATGAGTTCTACACTGAGATTCATCGCAGAAGTACAAGTACTGCGAAGAATGGGATCACAAATCACAAACACGAAGATTATAAAGAGAAACTGAGGGAGTTGGTCAAGTTTTTAATCAGTCAGAAGCTTTTGCATGGGAGCCGTCCTAGAGAAAACAGCGAAATCCTTACGTCTAAAGATTTGATGGAAGTGTTTCAGATTCTTGGATCGGACGAGGAATTGTTTCTCAAACTTCTACAAGATCCAGAGATACTTGTGCCAAGGGAAATTCAAGATTCACAAAAAGGAGAAGAAAGCTTTGAACAATCTTCACTTGCTGATAAGAAATGGTCTAGCTTTTTCAGAAGGAAAGATACAACATCACAAGAAGTGAATGTTGATGACAAAGAATGCGAAGCTTCAGACCGTATTTTCATTCTGAAACCAAGATCAACGAGCTTTTCAAGTCCGGAGACAGGAAATAGTCGTTGTTCGTCACCTGATTCACATTTGATGAGAAACAAAGCGCAGAACGAGAGAAACACTTCACATTTTTTTCTTTCTGAGATCAAGAGGAAGCTGAAACATGCAATCAAAAAGGAGCAACCGGGACTGCAGCAGCGTGAAGGGTTTCCGAAAAACGTACCAACGAAAGATCATTTCTTTCTCGAGCGGATGACTAAGCCTTCAACATCTCAGAAGAAAGCTCATAAAATGTTACAAGATCAAAATGAAGAAGATAAAAAGCAAAGAGTATCTAATATTTATACAGAAGCCAAGAAGCATTTGTCTGAAATGTTAAACAATGGAGGAGATCTTGATTCAAACTCAACGAGCAGACAAGTTCAGAGAACTCTAGGAAGGATTTTATCACTTCCTGAGTACTTGTCTCCTCTAAGCAGTCCAGGAAGAAGATGGGAAAAGAGCTCAACTTCACACAGGAAGGCTGCTTCATCAGATTTCATAAATCTTGTGAACATCAAGAAAGAAACTCATGTGAGCCAACCAGAGGATGTGAAGGAAAATGCTGATATTCTAAGCAAAGAGCCTGAAAAAACTATCGAGTCACTACCACCAACCGCTAGTGAACCTATTGAACAAAGTGATGACATTGAGGATGGAACCGCTAACGAAGAGAAAATCTCTTCTGCAGGTAAATATTACTATTTCCTTCCCATTCTAATGCTCTTCGTTTATTCTGTTTTGAGAATACAATAATTAATTTAACAACCAGGTTCTGCAGATGATGTAATGATTAGCAGTGAGATAAATATAGTACCAGAGGAGATAAGCTCTACTTTGGTTGGTGACTTATCCAAAGTTGAAGCTCATGATGAACAAATAGACAGTGGAATCTCAAACAAGGCAAGTCATTTTGGTTCACCACCAGAATCATTATGGACTTTGAAAAAAGGAAATGGTGGAAGATATTGATTTTGCTTCTTTTTTTTCTTTTACAGACATCTCATGAAGAGACCCAACCATCACTCTCTTCCCCTGTAGCCTCACCGTCTCACTGTTTAGCTAAAACTGAGGAGTGCAAATCAGATTTTCCTGAGTGGTCAAGCCCAATATCAGTTCTTGATCCACTCTTCGTCGAAGATGATATAAGTCCATCAAAAATGCGGTCACAGTCCCGTAAGTAATCCCACCATCTACTACTGTACTTGTATTCTAGTACTTTAGTTCTCTATTATGAGCAAACATTGGTCAATCTTTACAACTCAGGTGAAGAAGAAGAACAGGTGCAACCTTGGCGTATCCATTTCGATGAAAAAGATTCTGCAGCTAAAAGCCGAGAGTATTCTGTCAAAACCATCATTAATGACAAAGAATTGGTGTTTAAGTATGTAAGAGCAGTCTTGGAAGCAGTAGACTCAGAATTTGAAGAGCTTTACCTAAAGTCACAATTCTCAGACCAGCTTCTTGAACCAGCACTGATCAGCAATATACCATTCTGTCCAAACCAGCTTTGTCCTGACCATGAGCTTCTCTTTGACTGCATCAATGAAGTTCTCATGGAGCTATGCTTTTGCCCTCCATGGACTTCGTTTGTTACATCTAAAACCCGAGTATTCTCTACCGTCAAAAGCATCATTCACGAGGTTCAAGAAGCGGTTTACTGGCATCTCTTGCCATTGCCACTCCCTCACGCCTTGGATCAAATAGTTAGAAAAGATTTGGCTAAAGCTGGAAACTGGTTAGACATCAGATGTGACATGGACTGCATTGGCTTTGAGACTAGTGAACTGATTCTTGATGAGTTACTTGAAGAGCTCTCTCTCAGCTATCTCAACAATGAGCACTCCCTTGTTCCTGGTGAGAGCATTCTTAGTCTCTAAAGGTCATGAAAAAGAGAGAGCTCTCATCTTAAAGATAGAGCCATTGTTGAGACAGAACATAGCCTCCTTGTCACCATTTGCTAACTTTCATTACCACAGAACCATGTAGATACTTTGTATTACTCAAGAGAATAACCCTCAGGGAGCTTCTGTCTGATGAGAATCTGCTGAGAGTGGAGGGAGAGAGAAAGAGGAGATAAGATCCTTTACAAGACCAGAGCAGAAACTGTTTAGTGGTGGGGTCATCATAGAATCACTTTCAAAGATAGGACCAATGGTCTCTTCTTATTTTAGGACTATATAATATAGGATATGATTTATTGTTGTTAATTTGAGTGTGTTTTGTGTTTGTGTGTGAGATGGAGAAAGATGTGATAGTGTTTGTTGTTGTTAGTTTGGTTTTATTGATTTATTTGTGTGTAATATTTTCAGAATTTGACATAACAGTGTATTATGGATTAGAGGTTTATATTCACCTACTTTACTTTAAACTAGAAAAATATACTAAATTGTAATCTAAGATTGGTGGTGGGTAGATAACCGATAAGATGTGGAGTTTATAGCAAGGCGAAAGAAACAGTCATTACACAAATCTGTAGAGATTTTGACTCAATGTAAGAATGAAAATTGGTCACATAAAGTTTTGGATAATGTTGTGAGGTTGTTTGCACTTTATGCCCTACTTAGTGAATAATAACATTTGTGTTGATGGGATATGGTTATGTGGACACAATAGATAGTACACCTGATAAAGATGGATTTTATTTTAATTATCAAATATGAATGAATTTATATACAAATTTGTATCTAATAAATGTATTCAATTGTTTTGTCGAAATTCATGAACATGTTATATCATTTTAGATTAGTATATTTCTATTATTTGAAATTAATAAAATGGTTTTAAGAAATTAAGTAATAATATAAAAAAGCATAATTGGATCATATTATGCAATAATCAATATTGTTTCTTATATGTTCCCTTAAAATGATAGCCTTAGAATGTGGAATAATGAAAGAATGAAGGTTAAAAACAAATTACTTTTTTCTTCACATGATCATTGTGAATTTTACATAAAAGCTTAAAGAAAAAAAAGGAAAAAGAATTAACACTATGCCACATTAACATTAGTCTTTAAACCGTTACCATAAACATAAAAAAATTGGTACAGTGTATTTCTCGAGATAATCATTATACCGTTTTTTCTTGATTTAATTTATGAATATGTTAACAAAAATGATCGTTGACGAAAAAAACCGTTGCAACAAACCAAATTTCTAAAACTGATCAAAGGAATTTGAGACCTAACCGATATTGGTTAGCTTCTCGAGATAATGATAATTTTCACTTGATTTAATTTATTGAATTCGTTGACCATTGCCATAAACAAAATTTCTTGGAACCAATATTTCCAAAACTAATATCTAAGAAAAGTATACAAAATCCAAGACTAATAAATAGAAAACACCCCCTTAAGACTTTGAAGAAAAATCCCAAAAATTTTAAAAAGTTTCTAATTAAATCCCAAAAAGGAAAAAAGATGGATTCACAAGACGAAACCCTTGGTTGCATCCACCACCATCATGTCAAACAAGTCTCATAAAATACTATTTTACCACTAAGCCCCTTTGAAGCTAGGGAAGAAAATTTAAGGGCAAAATCGGAAATATAAACCAGAAAAGGTTAAGATTTTCTTACCAGAACAGTGTGTGTTAGATCGAATACGATCGATCAATCGAACAAGTTTGTTGCTGCGATTCTTCTCTTTGCTGGTGTTTGTTCTTCCTGTTCCTTGTTCCTTCTTCTTCTTCCGATACAATTCTCACCTCCTAATTCACGAAATCAAAATCTGCAAAAGGAATTTACACACCAAGCATTCGTCGTCTTCATTACAACAAAAACGAGAAAAAAGTGCAGAAGAAGAGATTGAAAAAGAGTCAAACTTTAACGAAGCCTTGAGTCTCTTTGCTTCTTCTTCTCCTTTTGGTTCCTTTTCTTATTGCTTCCCCTATTCCAATCTCTCCTTCTCTAGATTTACCCTTTCCTCAATTTCTCTAAAGCTTCAAGCTTTTTGTTCCTGCTTCGTTTCCAATCTCTCCTTTGATTCGTCGAATCTCTGGGTTCTTCGAGCTTCTTCTAATCTGGGTCGAGGTCGAATTTGCTGTCAAAACCCTAAATTTGATTCGTGGGTTCGGCTCCGGATTGTGGGGTCATCTGGAGCTCATATTGGTTAGTTTTCGATTTGAAACCCTAATTTTTTTATTTTTTTATTGTACGGATTAATATGCTTGTGTAGTTCGATTCGGTAAATTGTTTGAAATAGCTCATGTTCTTTGAAAAGATTCTAGTTTTAGCAGATTTCTATCGTTTCTCTGGTATGTAGCTAGAGATTGCTAATTGAATATGTATATTTCAACTTGGAATTAATAGTTTTTGGATAAAGCCTGCAAATTTCGTTGATTCTGTATTATTTATAGCAATATTGTTACTCATGATTGTTATTCATATACTTCCAGGGCTTCATATGTCTTCTAGCTTCGTTGCTTAATTAGAGTTAGTTTACGTTTACTCAAGATCAAATTTTTTCTTGTCTTTGGGTGGAATCTTTGTTCAGATTTCACTTGAAGTGATGTGTGTTATAGGGAAAGTTTCAAGCTGGAATATTTTAGAGATTGCGGAACTTGTTAGGAGATTAGGGTAAATGCGTTCTTTTGGACAGCTGATTCTGTGACAATTGAGTTTCATAGTTTGATTAAAAAGAAAGAAAATTAAAGCCGAGATTCCCCAAAACCTCAACTTGTCGTGAAGACGTAATTTCATAGACTACATGTAAATTTAGTGTTTTTCTTTTCTGACACAGCGGATGCTTTGATGTTTCAGGGTTTACTTCCATCAATGGGGTTGCGCTGTCGTCAGTGCTAAGTTTATGCTGTAAGGAGAAATTGCAAATTAAAAGTGGAACTCCATGCAAAACTTCCTTATGGTATTAGAATGTGGATTAGTTCTTAGAGTTTGTTGTGATATGTTGATGTCAGAACCAGTATGCCGGTTATAGTTTGGAGCAATGCAAAGGTATCATCCTGCCAACTGCACTAGTGCAGTCAACAATAGTGCTATAGGTGGTGCATCCGCTAGGGACTCAGGACGAGCTGATTCCTCTTCGATTGGAAACTACTCACTAAACTCCAGGCATGTCCTTATAAAGAAGTCCTTGCATAGCATTTTTTTTATATGTTGATACACTTAAAGACGTGTGAATACTTTCTTTACTGCAGGAGGCTACCACTGTTGACACCCTACAAGTTGAAGTGTGAAAAGGAAGGTTTGAATTCCCGGTAATTCCTCTCCCTTATCCCTAGTTTAGTATTTGGATCTACCCATTATATTGCTGGTTTGGGTACGTAGCTTGGGATTTCATTACTTCATCTCCGCAAGGCTAAGTCCTTGGAACGCTTGTTAATGGCTCTTTTCCACTCTTGATTTACTTTCCTAGATGATTTATACATTTTCGCCCAAATATTGCAGACTAGGACCGCCTGATTTTCATCCTCCAACATCAACTTCCCCCGAAGAGAATTTGACCAAAGAGTATGTTCAATTTGGATACAAAGAAACTGTTGATAAACTTAAGGTACAATCAACTGAATGTCGTTATGCTTTTTTCTTCTGCTATTTAAAATTTTGGAAAATCATAAATGATTAGTATTGACATGTTCACAATAGATATAAGGACCATATCTTGGACCCATGCCTACTTTTTTTTCCTAAAAATGCTCGCCTCTAAAATAGGAAAATGTCTTGCTGAGGCAGAATCTTCATTCTCGATAGATTGAAGTGATGATGAATTCTTCGGTGTTGTTCCATGGGATACTTACAAATCAGAAAGTCTATATTATTAAAAGTTTCACCTTTCCTGATATTAGAATTTTTGATTCCTTACTCTTAATAGTTTTCGTCGCATTAATATCCATCTTCTAATTGATGTTCTGTCCATTGGCCTTTTTAGGAAGCTGACGAGATTATATTGAGCCAGGTCCATACTTTTTTGAAGCCTGCTGTCTCAAAGTGCAGAGAGGTATGGTACTAGAGAGTATAGACATGGTTTTCTCCCTTATGTTTGTGATCTCTGTTGGAGTTCATTTGTATTTCATATGGTATTAAATTCAATTTCTATCCGCAGAGTATCAGAAAGTTTCATAGAGCTATCAATGAAACTCGTGCGTTGAAGCGCAAGGTAATCGAGAGATTCCCAGACTCTATTCCTTTTCAGTTTAGAGGATGCTCTTTGTGCAGAACTTCAGGTTTAATTCCCAATCATTTTTCTTATAACTTAAAACGTCCTATGTAAATTGTAGGCTGGTCAGGTTTATGGGGTGCCTCTCTCTGGTTCGCTTCTATGTAAGCCTGGATTTCCAGAACAACGTACATGTGGGGAGGAGACGAAGAAAAAATGGATCGAGGTACCTTGGCATATCATTATGCTTGTCTAAACTTCTTATTGATGCTCATATGATCCACGTCTGTTGCCATACTTCTGGTATAACTGCCACTATGTAGAAATGGTCACACTTTATGGTTTTGTGGAAAAGCTAACAATTTTCTTGGGTATAGGGAATTTTGATTGATTGAGACACATGTACTAGATCTTCTTTAAGTAGAGTACTTAACTCATTCTTGCTCCCATTTTTTCTCAGAGTTTATCACAACAGCAAAAACGATTGTGCACTTTGGCTGATAACGTTCCTGGAGGATATAGGAGAAAATCCTTATTTGAAGTCCTTATAAGGAACAATGTCCCATTACTGAGAGCTACCTGGTTTATAAAAGTGACTTATCTTAATCAGGCACGTTGTTAGGCTATAAATTGATTATCTCTAAGATTTCTCTGTATGTTGGAGGATATCAATTTTTGCTTCCGACTTGCAGGTGCGACCTAGTTCTGCTGCTATTTCTTCAGGAACACCTGACAAGTCACAAACTTCTCGTTGTGAGCAATGGACAAAAGATGTTATTGAATATTTGCAATACCTCTTGGATGAACTTTTGTCACGGAATAGTTCACATCCTGCTCAGCAAACTAGAGATAGGTCACCACAGATGCTTTACACAGGATCAATGCAAAAGATTAGTCCAACATCAGCAAGCCTTTACGGTGAGGAATCATCTCTGTATTTTAAATGGTGGTATATGGTGCGTCTTCTACAATGGCACCATGCTGAAGGGCTTCTTTTTCCTAATCTCATTGTTGATTGGGTTCTCAGGCTCTTACAGGTATGCTGCTAAATGAATTATTGATTCAAGATGGATTTTCTTTTCTTCAGCTTTGTGATATTCCCTTTTCCTTTATTGCAGGAAAAGGAGGTCTTTGAAATTTTGCAGTTACTAGTCCCCATTGTGTATGGTGTTTTAGAGAGCATTGTTCTTTCTCAGACGTATGTACAGAGTCTTGTAGCTATTGCTGTCCGTTTCATCCAAGAGCCTGCCCCTGGTGGATCTGATCTGGTTGATAACTCTCGAAGAGCTTATACTCTTTCTGCTCTAATTGAGATGGTTCGCTACTTGGTACTTGCTGCACCCGACACATTTGTAGCGTCAGATTGCTTCCCTCTACCTCCTTCCATAGCAGCATGTGGACCCAATGATGCGAGCTATGCATCAAAGGCATATGAAAATCTGGAAAAGCTGAGAAGTAATTCTGCAGAGAGTTCTACTCAGTTTCAAGGGAGAGGAGTTGATTCCCGGTTTGAGTTCCTTTCTTTTGATTATACCATTTCAACCATTCAAAGAAGTGCAGATGATTTGGCAAAGATAGCTAGCGCTGGTTATCCTCAACATAACGTGGCTAAAGCTGTTCAGGCCTTGGATAAAGCTTTGTCGGATGGAGATATAAGAGCTGCTTACTGTTATCTCTTTGAAGATCTTTGCAATGGAGCTGTGGATGAGACCTGGATTGCTGAAGTCAGTCCATGCTTAAGATCATCCCTTAGATGGATTGGTGCTATTAGCACATCCTTTGTTTCCTCCGTTTTTTTCCTTATCGAATGGGCTACATGCAATTTTAGAGATTTCCGGGCTGGTGTGCCTAAAGATATCAAATTCTCTGGCAGAAAAGATTGTTCTCAGGTGTATTTAGTTATTCAACTTCTGAAGCAAAAAATTCTGGGTGGAGAATTTGCAGCTCACAGAGGAAAGAACCGTCACAGCATTTTTCTTGGTGTTTCTAAACCCGGCAGTTCGATGGATGCATTTGAAAGTCCGGGATCATTACATGATATCATAGTCTGTTGGATTGACCAGCATGAGGTACACAGGGGAGGAGCAAAGCGCTTGCAGTTACTTATGTTTGAACTTATACGTTCTGGAATCTTTAATCCCATAGCATACGTGAGACAACTCATAGTTAGTGGGATGATCGATGTGATTCAACCTGCGGTTGATCCTGAAAGGAGAATGAGGCATCATCGAATATTGAAACAGTTACCTGGGTGTTTTGTACATGACACCTTAGAGGAAGCACAACTTATAGTAGGGGAGAAACTTTCCGAGGCTGTGAGAACTTATTCAAATGAACGGCGCCTTCTTCTTCGAGAGCTCCTTGTTGATAAAGGTAAATATTTGATTAATTTAGTTCTGTCAGATCAAAAGCCAAAGAAAAAATTCACTTCCCTTCCGCCGGTTGATTTGTCAAGAACGGGTAATGCCATGGCTGATTATGGGGGACTTCGGAAACATACCAAGAGCAGTGTGGATATTAGAGAGCTAAAGGAGCGCATATCAGCTTTGCTGCAGTTTCCAGGTATGTCATCTGGTGTGACAAATCCAGTGCAAGATGAATTTCAAAGTAGTTTTAAGAGATCAAGTGGATCTGTGAATAGCAAGATAGATCAACCAGAAGCTACACCAGGGTGTGAAGACTGTAGAAGAGCGAAAAGAACAAAAATGAATGATGAAAAGAGCTCTTGCTATCAAGGAAATTCTCCAAT
Source organism: Draba incana (assembly GCA_963576765.1). Taxonomy (NCBI): domain Eukaryota; kingdom Viridiplantae; phylum Streptophyta; class Magnoliopsida; order Brassicales; family Brassicaceae; genus Draba; species Draba incana. The sequence goes on from OY755214.1 coordinate 455,536, forward strand.
AGCATCAGATGAAGAAGATAACTGGTGGATCAAGAAGGGATTGAAAACTCTGGATCCTTCTCTGAAGGTTGATCCTCCGATAGAGTTAGCTAAACAAGTACCACGGGGTAGGCAGAAGATGGCACGTAAGACACAGTCGCTGGCTCAACTACAAGCTGCTAGAATTGAAGGTAGCCAGGGCGCTTCAACGAGTCATGTTTGTGATAACAAAGTAAGCTGTCCTCATCATGGCCCTGGAGTGGATGGAGAGAACCATAAGGTGGCCGCTGTGTTTAGAACTTCTACCCCTGTGGATATTGTATCTGTTGGAAATTCTTTGAAGCAGCTACAGTTTGTTGATAAGCGGTCTATTGCAGTTTGGCTTACAACTGTGGTTCGGCAACTTGTTGAAGAGTCTGAAAAGAGCAGTGTAAGAGTTGGGCAGTTCAATAGAGGTGCGATAGTTGGAGAGAAGAGCACAATTAGGTGGAAGCTTGGAGCAGATGAGTTATCTTCCATATTGTTTCTCATGGATATCTCTCTTGACTTGGTTTCAGTGGTTAAATTTCTTCTTTGGTTATTGCCAAAGGCCAACAGTAGCCCAAGTTTTGCCGTTCAGGGTGGGAGGAACCTTCTAATTGTGCCAAGGAATGTTGAAAACATATGTGAAGTGGGGGAGGCTATTCTAGTATCATCACTTAGGAGGTGGGTTTTACTTCCCGTTCAATAAGTGACATTGGTCATACATATTTTGACACTGTATTTCTAGAAATTTAATTGGTCTGTATCATCAATTTCTTTCAGGTATGAAAACATTCTACTTTCAGCAGATCTTGTTCCCGTGGCCATGACAGTTTTGATGGCCCGTGTTGCATCACTTATTTCGAGTAACGGAAAAATTTCTGGATCAGCAGCCTTAGTTTATGCTCGCTATATATTAAAAAGATATGGAAGTCTTCCCAGTGTAGTGGAATGGCATAACAATTTCAAAGCAACATGTGAAAAGAGGCTTCTTTCTGAACTTGATCATACAAGATCAGGCAATGGTGAGTATGGAATCCCCCTTGGCGTTCCAGCAGGAGTAGATAATCCGGATGATTATTTACGTAAAAAAATCAGCGGTTCACGTCCTTCAAGGGTGGGTTTGAATATGCGAGAGGTTGTGCAACGACATGTTGAAGAGGCGACTCATTATCTCAGAAAACTCATTGGTACTGGTACTATGAAAGCCTCACTTGCTGAGAAAAAAGATGATGGGTATCAGGTGGCTCAACAAGTTGTAGTTGGACTAATGGACTGCATTAGGCAGACTGGCGGTGCAGCTCAAGAGGGTGATCCTTCTTTGGTTTCTTCTGCGGTGTCTGCGATCATAAACAGTGTAGGCCTATCCATGGCAAGGATTTCAGATTTCTCTGTAGGAAATATTTATCAGAATCATCCATCTGGCGTAGATTCATCTAATATTGCACGATACATTTTGCAAGTCCATATAACCTGCCTGTGCCTTCTAAAGGAAGCTCTTGGAGAGCGTCAAAGCCGAGTGTTTGAAATAGCGCTTGCAACAGAAAGTTCCACTGCTCTTGCTGGAGCTTTTGCTCCTGGAAAGGGATCCCGGGGTCAGTATCAGCTATCTCCGGAGTCCTATGATTCAAATTCGAATAACTCGACAAATGATATGCCAAACGGTACTGGCAAAATAGCTTTGAGCAGAGCAACAAAAGTTTCTGCAGCTGTATCTGCACTTGTTATAGGTGCTATCACACATGGCGTTATAACCCTCGAGAGGATTGTTGGTCTACTGAGACTAAGGGACTACTTAGATTTTGTTCAATTTGTAAGGCGTACAAAATCGAGTTCTAATGGCAGTGCTAGGTCTGTGGGAGCCTCTAAAGTGGAAAACCCTATTGAAGTTTATGTACATTGGTTCAGACTCCTTGTTGGCAACTGCAAAACTGTTTTGGAAGGGCTGGTTTTGGAGCTTGTGGGAGAATCTTCAGTGGTGGCTATATCACGTATGCAGCGCATGCTTCCGCTGAAGTTGGTCTTCCCACCAGCGTATTCAATTATTGCCTTTGTTCTGTGGAGGCCGTTTGTTTCTAATGGCAACTCTAACTCCAGTGTACATGAAGACACTCAACGCCTTTATCAGTCTTTGACAATGGCCATCCATGATGTGATTAACCACCTTCCTTTCCGGGACGTGTGCTTGAGAGACACCCAGGGACTTTATGAACTGATAGTTGCAGATTCCACAGATGCTGAATTTGCATCGGTACTTGAGTCGAATGGTTTGGATATGCACTTGAAATCTGTGGCCTTTGTTCCTCTTCGTGCGCGTCTGTTCCTAAATTCCATAATTGATTGTAAGGTGCCATCCTCTGGTTATTCCCATGAAGGAGTTAGGGAAACAAAAAGCAGACACCAGGGAAACGGGACAAAGCTTGTGGACAAGATCGTATCCGTACTGGATTGCCTACAACCTGCTAAGTTTCACTGGCAGTGGGTTGAACTCAGGCTACTTCTAAATGAGCAAGCACTAACTGAGAAACTTGAAAATCACGATATGCCTTTGACAGATGCAATACGATCGTCCTGTCCTACCTCTGAGAAGCCTGATGCCTCTGAAAATGAGAAAAATTTCATTCAAATCCTCCTCACAAGGTTATTGGTTAGACCTGACGCGGTCCCACTTTTCTCAGAAGTAGTTCATCTTTTCGGTAGATCGGTGGAGGATTCAATGTTGAAGCAAGCTGAATGGTTTCTAGCTGGTCAAGATGTTCTTTTTGGACGAAAAACAATCAGACAAAAATTGATTATAGTAGGTGAAAGCAAAGGACTTCCCACGAAACCTCAGTTTTGGAAACCTTGGGGTTGGTGCAACAACTCCAGTTCCGGTTGTATCGCAGCAAGCAAGGCAGGGAAGAAAAGAAAGTTGGAAGTTACTTCAACCGAAGAAGGGGAAGTGATCGAAGAAGGGTCGGGTTCAAAAAAGGTGTTATTACCCCGGGCATTAAAAGAGTGCAGTGTCAGTGCTGGCTATGGGATTACAACTGAGAGGGCTTTTGTTCAGCTGGTGCTCCCATGCATAGACCAAAGCTCTGAAGAATCCCGCAGTACTTTTGTGAATGAGTTGGTAAGACAGTTTAGCAATATTGAGCAGCAGTTAAGTTCAGTTACCAACCGCAGTACAACAAACAACAAGCACACTGGAACTGCTTCTTCTGGGTCTGAGGTTTCATCAAATAAAGGAAGTACCCGAAAAGGCCTTCGTGGTGGTAGCCCTAGTTTGGCAAGAAGATCCTCAACCAATACTACTGACACTGCGCCACCGCCTTCCCCTGCTGCTTTGAGAGCTTCTATGTCTTTGCGGTTGCAATTTCTTTTAAGACTACTCCCCGTCATCTGCGGGTACTCAGTCTCTACTATCTTCTTCTTTTCCCATTCCATTAGCTCTTTCTGTGTTTACCATATTAAAGCAGGAGTTAACTTTTTGTATGGCAATTAAAATTTTCAGGGAAACTTCGTTTAGGAACACGAGACATGCACTTGCGTCTACAATAGTTCGTCTGCTTGGAAGCCGAGTGGTTTATGAAGATTCTGCTGTATGCTCTCCTTCTCCTCGCAGTGACCTATCAAAGGCAGAGACAGAATCAACGATAGATCCTTCTTCCATGGCTGATTTTTCTAGTGAAGTCTTATTTGACCGGTTACTATTTGTACTCCATGCGCTGCTTAGCAATCACCAACCAAGTTGGCTAAAGCCAAGACCTTCCTCTAATGATACATCCAAAGACTTTACCTTATTTGATCGTGATGCAGCAGAGAGCTTACAGGTTAGTCATATTTTTTTAAAAAATAAAATTCTCCAGAGATCGAAAATTACAATTCTTGAATTTTCGATAATGCAGAACGATCTTGCGCGGATGCAATTACCAGACACCATTAGATGGCGGATCCAAGCTGCAATGCCAATCCTCCTTCCTTCCCTACGCTGTTCTCTCTCGTGCCAGCCACATTCTGTTCCGCCAACCGCACTCCAACTTGTTCAGCCCTCAGGATCTACGACTGCTGGACCAAATCAAAGAAACTCTCCTTCCATACCGAAAACCGGAGCTTTAGCAGCGCAAGGGAAGCTGAAGCAGACACTGTTGCCACATCAACAACAAGAAGTAGACAGCACAGACGTGGTTGACCCATGGATGCTTCTGGAAGACGGGACAAGTTCAGGTTTATCAAGCAGCAACACGTCAAACAGCAGCGACATGTCCAATCTTCGAGCCACCTGTTGGCTGAAAGGCGCTGTGAGGGTTAGACGGACTGATCTGACTTATATTGGCTCAGTGGACGACGACAGCTAAATTATTGTTTCATAGTTTTTTTCTTGATGATCATGAGAGCTCTGGAAAGTAAGAAGGCAAAGGAGCAAGAAAAGCTTGGATCTTCTGTGCCTTGAAGACTGTATCATTTATTGAGAGGGCTCATAAGATTGAAGAAGGAAGTCTTATATGAGAGATCTCTGAGTCTGTGTGGCTTCTTCAGATCTTTGTATTTTAACTACTAACCCTTTTGCTTTTTGGTCACACCACCGGACCCTTACTGGTTCGGAGCCCTGTTGTATATATAGGGATTCCAAATTAATTTGTCTCAGTTTCTTGTTCCATTATTTTATCCTAAAAAATATTATTTCCTATGAATTTTATATGTAGTCCTTCTTGTATGAACACTTATCTCTCCTTTTTACATGAATTTTGCAGTTTCTGTTACTTAATGGTTTTGAAGATTTTACATTGATTTTGATCTAAATTTACAAGAGTGAAATAAAATTAGAAACATAGAAATGTTGTGAAAATGTAAAATCAATATCTACTACAAACTTATTCACCACCACTCATGGTCTTGTCTACATAGAGAACATCATCAATCCAAGCAACTATGTTAAAAGCTAGGCCTTCAAGTACTCTTGAATAACTCTCCAACACAGCTTTTCCAACATCCTGAGAAACCAAAACACACAAAAATATGAAATAACACAAAACATACCATTTTCTTTTTATAAAAATCAAACATTCAATGTTCAATTTACCTTATTGTACTGAATCTTGCATATATCTAATGATGTCTGAGACAGTTCCGGATAACGCTGTTTCAAACAGAAGAGCAAAGTCTCTGCTTTCTCAGCCATTACATAGTTCTTATCTGTTCTCTCTGTATATGACATCAAATCTTTCACTTTATTCCATGAGTTCTTAGAGTTACTCAGACAAGCTTTACGTCTCCATGTGTACATTGAAGCTTCTACTCTATCTGCTAACTCAACAGCTTCATGCTCAGACCCTATGTTCAAACAATCTAACAGTTGATCTGGAAAAAACCGACCCGAACCACTCATGTACCGGTATATCGAATCTCCAACACTGCTTTTACCACACTGCACATATTTTTACAATTAATAAGACTCAAAACCAAATCTTGAATATTTTTTTTGGTTTTGAATGTATAACAAACCTTTGGAAGAGTTGCCATGTAAGACTCTGGAATCTCCATGTCACTGAGAATACTACTATTGATAGCTAAAGCAGCTTTGTGAATCTGATTAGTACTTTCTCTCTTGCTTTTGAGTTGTTTTCTTGCTTTATCTGATAATCCTTCTGATGGTACTAGAGGAACTGGTAACCACCATTTCTCTTCTTTCCTTTGTACTATAATTTTCCGAAAAGAACCAGTACCAGAACGTGCTGATTTCATCGATAAACTTCCTTCTTCCGCGTACCAAAACTCTGTGTTTTGGAAACTATCCAATGCTTCCTGTAACAAACAAAGATCAAGAAACAAGATTTGAATATATAATTCATAATCAGACCAAATAATCATATTATGTTTTCAGAGTCTTACCATCAGCATTGAATCTAGCTTTCTTAATGCAGGTAAGTTGATATAGATGTCTGCTCTTGGTCTACTCTCCATTACCTGCAACAACAACAACAAAAGTTTTCATTTTCCCTTTTTTCTTTTCTTATTTCAGTTTTCTTCAAACAAAATATTTAACAAGTTATTTTACATCAACAGTAGCTCCATTGCTTAAATTCTGACATCTAGGGATGAATTCGACTATGTAATCGCATACTGATAAAAGACAATTCATTTCTCTCTTCCACATTGCCCTCTTCTCTGTTTCTAATGGCTCTAACCTCAGATTCTGCCCAAACACTGTAGCTACAATCATAAAAAAAAAAAACCAATCAGATAGAAAATAATCAAATATAATGAAGTTTGTCTAAAATGATGCTTAGTGACTTAATTACCATAAAGATTAGTAATTGCATTTGAAATGGTCACTGCAGTACAAACTCCTTTACCACTTCCTGACATATCTTCTCCAAGTAAAAGCTTTGCAAATCTTTCCTTCATTGTCTCAAGTTCTGCACAAACCTAACATTTTAATATCAAGAACAAGTAAAAAAACAGAGAGAAAGACAGAGAAACACACAAAACCTGGTTCTGAGATTTCTTGGACTGCAAGATTTTCATTTGATTCAATCTCTAAACTAATTAGACATTTGGATCTTTCATCAGACTTAGATTCAGTGAGAATAGTCCAATCACAAGGAGAAGGTTCACTACAGAAGCTGTTTGTTTCATCTATTTGGTCTGAAAATCCTAAAGTACTCTCTGAACAAGTTCGAGGATAAACAAACGAATCTACACTCATCGTCGAGTAAACCGGAGTTTCTGATGATGATTGGTCATGTTGATCAATGGATCGAGGTGATTGATGATAACACACTTCTTCGTTTTCTTCTTGATTTGATAAATTCTCCATCTTTAAGCTGAAAACTCCTCAAACTTGATGTTTTTGTTCTTAACCTGTTTCTTCTGAAAATGTAACACACAAATTGCAATTATAGCTTGAAGCTTTCGAATCTGAAATTTAGATAGTGAAATTTCTAGGACCAAAGAACAATAAAGTCAGAACAAATGGAACAAATATAAAAAAAGCAAAAGCAAAAAGAAAAACAGAGTTTTATCGAAACCAATCACTGGAATTTTGCTGAATAAGAACAAATATGTAATTCAAAAACAGATAAAGATTACAAGAAAGTCTGAAACTTTAATATTTTAAAAAGAACGTTAAAGACAAAGCAACGGTCTTTACTTGATATTACCTTTAAAGCTTATGCTTTGGATTTGAAACCGTTCAAAGCAAATTTTGAAACGTTAAAAAAACCCAAAATTCCCTCCTGTTGAATCCATAAACCCTCTCTTTCCCTTGGAAGTTTTCAGGTGAAAAAAACCGATGATCGGGAAAAATGAAGTAATGTGGACCGTCCGATGAAAGAAATGAGTGATCTTACGATCCAAACGATGAAAGTGGCTTTTCCTTGGCTTTAACAAGTGTTGTGGTTCTATGAGAATACCTCTTAAAGAAATGTTGAACTATTTGGCTATTTGCTACTATAATACTATATAGTTTTCTTGTTGGCTAAAATATGGTGTATATTTTTCAATCAGAAAAAGATCTTTGATTATCTGATCCTTGCACAAAAATATGATAAATAATTGATTTTAATTGGTAAAACAATTAACCCCCATTGGATATTATCAAATTGACAATGATTGCCAATACATCAATGGTTTTTTTTCAAACTAATATACTTTTTTTTTTTGGTCGGAATTCAAACTAATATACAACTAAAGCAAATACTACTATATCACATTTTTTGCTTTACAGTTCTCTGCATTGCTTGTTCAAAAATCCGGCATTATTTAAGAATTATAACTCTTTCCTGCTTAATTTTTTTAATATTAATTGTCTTTGATTCAAAATGAGATGCTAGTGAATGTTCAACGTATTCAATTCTCTTTATTTTTTTAAAGAATTAATCTTTGGTCGGTCTAGTGAAGCTCCATAGGAAATTTTATCTTTATGCGTCGAACGTTTATTAAATTAGACCATTATCACATGGCTGGAGTATAGCTTAATCCCCATGTAGCCTACACGATTAACTGCAACTCATGATAGATTGGTTGAGAAATGAGATGTATTATAATTTCAATTTGAATTATATACTTATAATTTAGCACATGATAACTTAATGAAATGGAGAAGACAAATTATATATATTGCATGGTTCGTGCGTGAGACAGACGTGCGTCCCATTATCTCCTTGTAATAAATCCCACTCATTTTATGCAGTATTTAATTTATGGATTAGTATTTTAGTATATAGTATATACTACGGCATTATATAATATTAACTACTTTAAACATATATGCTATAATTTATTTGATGAGAGTTATTCAACATATCTAACATATTAGAAAAAGATCTATAAACTCTAAAACTAAGGACATACGTATAACTAAGCAAAGCAAATTAAATCATTTTTTTTTTATATATAAGATTAATTATTTCCTATAATATATACTCGCTCCGTTCCAAAATATAAGTTGTTTTGAGAATCCTAGGTACTTTTCATCTTTATTGAATACTGTGTGACCAATAATATTCCGTAGTCTTTTTTAGGTTTGATTAAATTATATTTATTATGTATATTAAATAATATTTTTTATAAGAAAAAATAGTTTCTTAAACACTGTGCTTTTAGCCAAAACTACTTGGAACGGAGGGAGTAGTAAACATCGTAAATTTCAAATAAATGTAAATTAAAAACATCTTATCATGCATCCAGAAAATATAAATGTAAGTTTTTTTGAGATTGGTTGAGAAAATTAAATGAAAGTAAGAAAAATGTTACATCGAAAGATATAAATGCATGCCATTTATTACATTAAATGTTTGAAGGTGAAAAAAACAACATTAAAGTGATCAACAGTTTCATATTCTTGCCCATCACGATACCATGAAAGGGTTGATAGAGAAACCCTAGCTACGATTAGAAGATTGTTTATAGTCGACGAAACAATAAAGATCAGTTTGCATTGATGAGACTTGACCCTTCTTCTTGCCCATCTTGCTATTAACCTAAAATGTTTGCACAAACACAGAAATAAATAAATGTCATTGCTCGTACTGTATAGTATCTGAATCTAGTTATGTGATTGTGAAAAATAGATTAATAATTTCATGAAATCATTGGAAAAAAAAATACAGTAAATCAAAAGAGTTTTGATGCTAACCCTTTTATCAATTTAGTTGTCTTTTAGTTGATATTTGGTTGTTTTCTGGAAGCAATAGAGCAGAAACCTTAACAAAGGGAGTTTCATCAGATTCAGAATTGGAGAAACCATTGGTTCTTCGCGGTTTTTGCCTTCCATTTTCAGTTCCCATGCCTTCCTTTGCAACTTATCCTACAAAAATAAAAGTATTTTTCTTGAGGAATTTGAGATTCTATGTTATTGTTGATGTTCTTGAATATTTTATCATGTTTTGAATTACCTACCGTTGCGATGAATCTCAATGCAAGTTTTAATTCGCCTTTAAAAGTATCATCGTCAAGAACTACATTGTATGGAGCTGGTTTAACCTCCATGTATCCTCTCTCACGTCCTTCGGTTATTATCCCTCCTAGATGAATTCTGTACCAAAAAGAGTCACATTCATATATCATATGGATGGTATTATATCTAATTTTGTCTAATGCTAAACCATTCAAATTCAGCAAAAAATTTACATGGTTTCACCGACAAATCCACCATCTTTGAAAAGCTCTTTGTCCATGATTCTAAATTTGATGTGGTTCAGCTTCTTCCATTGAGACATTGGGAAATCGAACACAAACTTTTGGTTCCACAATGCATTTTCATTGTCACCTGCTTTCACAAAAGAGCCACAAACATTTTATGATATACCTTTGGCAAACAAAAATAATAAAATTACCTTGGTAACAAAACTTGAACCTTTTGACATTTTGCTACGGTATTCCTTTGTCCCACATTGTAACAACACATAATACACAGGAGTTCCTACAAACAAATATTCAAAATAAGACATTTTTAAGTTCGATATTTAGATCAATAACATATAAAGAAGTTTTTGTCCTTTTATAGTCACCAATAAAATTTGTGTGTGTTATTCCCTGAGCATCAACAAGAAGTACTTCCAATATTCCTCTCTTCATATGTAACATTAGGGATTCAATTTAACCAAAAATATCAAAAAGGCTTAAAAGAAACTGTGAAGAAGTGAATGGTGCGCGTGAAGCTGAATCTATTGAGAATTGTGCAAGTGAATCATCAAGTTTTATATTGCACCATAACATTTACAACTTGTTTGCAGCTCTATGAGTTACAAAAGAAACACCATAAATCATGAATTTAAGAAAGATTTAAAGAGTTTTCTTCAGTAAATACCTTTTTATGTTACATTCTCCGGCAACTAAATACGAATCCGTTTTCTTGAACATATTGTTGTTCAAAATCTTGGTTCCAATTAAAAGTATATGTCTTATTGGAAACCTCTACATATTCTCATTATTTTATAACATAAACCCATTAATATGTACGTATTACAAATTTAAGCTCAACTAAATGTAAAATTTTAGATTGACAATAAAAAAAAAAAAAAAAATTAGACATTGGGGATGCATCGAATGGTTCAGTGGAACTTCCCGTGTCTTTCTCAAGGTCATCGTTGAAGTCTTCAGTGGACGAACCTAAGTCTGTGTCATCGCGGTGTCGTTCAGTGAACGAACCTGAGTCTGTGTCATCGCGGTGTCTTTCCTTTGAAGCTCTTGTTTCTTTGTTGCCGTCTTCAGCGAAAGAGTTTGTGCTGTTGCTTCCGCTGCCTTTCCTGCTCGATGTGTGATGTTGTCGAGTTCTTCCACTGAATTCCCTGCTTGAAGGTTGTCTTTCCACTTCTTGCACATTAGTAGCTCATCAGAAACTTTTAAGGATATAATACCATAAATCTTTGAAATAAAATACATATGAATATAATTTTACGCAAAAAATAAAATATTAATCACAATTGTTCCTTGACCCAATAGGGTACACTCAAACTGAAAATGGGAATATACGACCCTCCTCTATAATGGGAAGAATCCATGAGCCAAAGCGTTTTTTTCCCCTTTGCCTTTTGAATAGCTCAATTTATGTTCTGTTTTACAATAAATTTACCAACTTGTTTTGGCCTTTTAGACAATAATCATTGATTATCCTATACTTTGTTTCGGATTCTTCATCAGTTTTCAATGATAAAAATTGTTTCCTTAAGCTTGAAAACCGATATAAATAAGTTTAATCAAATCGAAAAATATAATCAATCAAAAACTATAACTAAGATCTTAGTTTCTAAAAGAGGAAAGAAGACATTGTAGAAAATTCCAACAAACCTTGGCCAAGATTACATCAAAACACTCGGAAAACTTGATGCAAAAGTTAATGAAACATCCCATATAGATTCAAGGCAGTAGATAAATAAAACATTCCATCAAAAGTTATAGAGAGATAAGAATTTTACAATGATCATAAAAAGAACTCTCAAGTGATTCTCATACATTCACCAATGACTCTTCTCAGCTCTCGCTTGATCATTCCTGCTGACGCAACTGCAGCCCCACGAAACTGCATAAAAACCGAAAACCTTACGTGTGAGTCAAGAATACCGAAATCTCTCTTCAAAACATCAAGAAAGAAGATAGTTTTTTTTCCCCTAGATTTACCTTGGCCTTGAGATTCAGTGTGAGGAACCCATTAAGTGTATGAGATCTAACAGAGAAAGCATCCATGTGAAGATTGCTCAAAGTTTCCATGATATCTGCAACTATATAGTCTCTGTAAGAACATTTTACTTCGATCACAACTTCTGTTTCTTCGAGTTTAACTCTCAAATGTGTCTGATCGCTAAAGACTTGTTCGGTTTCTTCCGAATTCCCATCGATCTTCGTGCTATCATCGTAATTCCCTGATGTCTCTTCGATCAACATAGAATCGTTAAGGTTCTTCGTAGTCATTTTTTGTCTTTCAATGAAATTAACTGATCCCATACAAGATTCTAGCTCTTCTACTCTTGCCTCTAGTTCTTGCAAGTACTTGATTGTATTGTTCAATATTGATTCTTTATCAACCTACATTAGAAACCAAAACAGATTCTTAGTTTCTAAAACATATCATTTACGAATTTAGAAACAGAGTATTGGTTTCTTATTATTACCTCATTGACAGTAGGAACCATTGTTCTAAGGACACTGAACTTTTCGTTCTCTTTTCTTCTATCCGAAGGATCATCTTGATTTTGAATTGGGAACATTCTCTTTGTGTCTGAAGAGTGCATCAAAGGAACTTCATGCAGGATCTTCCACAACACATTCTGTGAAGCTGGCTGCAAATTGCTCTGTTTCAACTTAGGCTGCTCATGTCGCTTCCATCGCAAGAAACATGAGCCAGAAGCAACATTAGGTCGACGATGATGAATGCTTTTGTTGGTACTTCTCGGTTTATCCGCAGCGTATTTGAGTACAGTTGAGACGGTTCTTTTGTAATGCAAGTCTTCATCAGAAATACCTAATGGATCAATCTGATGATTCTCTTCGAACATTTGATTCTTCTCATCATCGTTGTCTTTGTGAGCAGAAAAGTGGTTTAAAGAGCCTTCGGGTTTCGAAGTCTCCAACAAGCAAGATTTGATGTGTTGAAGCACACAAGGATCTTCTGAAATCTTTCATTGTTCATGAAAAACAAAACAAAGGTATGTAAAATTCCTTGTGAAGCAAGAAACCAAGGTAAAGCCCTATTTAGATTAAGATGGAGAGTTACCAATTCTGTGACGCCTAGCTCAATCACACCGCCCAAGTATGGGAAACACACAACAGTCTGGAGAAGACCCATAAAGTCATAAGAACACAGACACATTCTAAATCATTTCAAAATGAACTATGTAACCATTAGAGCACTAAACTTTCGTTTCTAACAACCAAAACCCAATTAAGACTGATTAAAGAGAAGATAATATATGCAACGTACCTGAATTGATGCGCTCTATAGTGGAGAAGCCATGAGAACAGTCATGAAGAACGAGGCAGATCAAATATAGTTAGATTTTGATTCTTGATAGATCAAGATTCAAGAAGATCATTAGATGGTTCTGTTAAGAACTTACTCTTGCTAACAAAGAACGAGAAAAGAGTTTGGTCTCCGCGTATTGAGCGTTGCATAGCCATATGGTCTCACCAGTTGCCAAAGCTTTTCCTGGCAAACTAAACAACCAATAAAGCATAGTAGTACTTAATATATGTTTATGAACTTAGAATGCAACTTAATTGAAATAGTAACACTAAGGAATCCCAAATCGAAAATTTGTTTCTCTTTTTTGTATATATACAAGTAGAGTAAGAGTCACTCTACTATTTGCCAATTTGCATGTACTATTTACCTTCATATGGTATATTTCAACCCCTTGACAAAATGTGTCCATTAGATCTATAAGTGGGGATTTCATTGTCATTTGGTTATACAGTATTTTGCTATTATGAATATAGTTGGAAGTGAACTATATACATTACTGTAATATTTATTGAGAGAGAGAGAGAGAGAGAGAGAGAGAGAGAGAGAGAGAGAGAGAGAGAGAGAGAGAGAGAGAGAGAGAGAGAGAGAGAGAGAGAGAGAGAGAGAGAGAGAGAGAGAGAGAGAGAGAGAGAGAGAGAGAGCAAACCATTGAGAAGGAGAGAAGACATAGGACATGGAGACTAAATAGTACCACTCTTCATCAGATAGATCATCTGGTGAAAGCATCATGCTTGTACTATTATGATTATGGTCATCATCACCATCATCATCATTATGATCATTATCATCATGATGAGTAGTACTACTAGTATCTCCTTCAAGCATAGACAGATAAAGGGTCCTAAGTTGCTTGCTTCTTTGCAACCCATATTTACAATGAGCTTCATATCTCTTCTTCCTCTTCTTTATATCTCCATTGTAAGATCCTTCTCCCCACTCCAAAACCCTAATTTTATAACATATAATAATCAAGATCGAATCTTCATTGCACATGAATGTTAATTAGAACATTAGATTTACTTACTCAGATTGAGTTGGTGAAGAAGACCAGAATATTGCATAGCTCCATTGAACACTTCTTACAGCTAAAGCAAGTTGTTTTCTTAACAAGCTGTTTTGTCTTTTGCTTCTTCCTCCTTCGGCCATTGTTAAAGACATATTGCAAATGTCGTAAAAAGTATTGAATTATAAACTATAGAACCAACCAAAGTATCTAAAGCAATAGAGATTGATAAAGATAGGAGACAAGGGAAAAGGCAAAAATTTATTAAAGAAGTTTGGTTATTGAAACTTTTATCTTCTTCTTTTCTTTCTTTATTGCTTTCTCTTTCTTTCAGCCTGATCTAGGTCCTGATGGAAAGAGACTTAAGGCCATGATTATCAAAGATCCCTTGGGATCCAATTATAATATAAAATTATTAAAACACACTTTCTCTCTTTCTTTTACTCAACTTTATACCTTCTCTTTCATCCTTTTACTCAACTTTTATTAATTTTATATTTAAACACTCTCTTTTTCTTTTAAACACTCTCTCCAAAAGATCCAATTTTCTCTCTAAAAGATCCAATTTTAGACACTCTCTCTTCCTTTTTAAACACTCTTTCTTCCAAAAGATCCAATTTTATTAATTTTATATTTCAACATACCCCATAACAACACTCTCTTTCTTCCTTTTACAACCATTTTAATAATTTTATATAGACTTTAGACCCCAAGGGATCTTTGATAATCATGCCCTAAGAGAACAGTGTCTTTAAAGTTGAGTACTGTTTCTGAATGATGAGAGTGAGAGGAAAAGAAAGAGATTGACTTGAGTCATGATCTTGGTTTTTGGAGCAACTCATCTTTATACTATACTAATACTTTATATGGTAGGGTAATTTTTTTTTTTTGTCACAATATGGTAGGGTAATAGTGTTGGATTCTATTTGGTGTACCCAAGGTAATCTCTAAATAAAGTGAAACAAAAGAAAGAAAAAAAGGTCTAGATACTATTTTTTTTTTTATTAGTGGTAATTTTCATCAAAAATTTGGTTATTACAACTGAACATCTAATTTCCTTTCTTTCTACTGTTAAAATAGAAAACCATAAAACTTGATATTTGGGTAATTGAGATACCCCAACAATTAGTGGTTTCAGAAAATATTATATATGCATATGGGCTATATCATCTGTATAAATTTATTTTCTTTACTACTGGTTCTACATTTATTTGAATGGTTGTCTTCATGTCAGTAACGAATTTTTATGGATACGGTGATATATTAATAATTATGAAAAATAATCAAAAATTGTTTTAGTTTAAAGTTTGGGAACTCCATTTAATGGTTTTTTTTGGCACTAAGAAGTTATACGCCACGTTAGGGTTTTATCTTGGGAAATTATGTTTTTTTTTTATCGTGTAAATTATTATATAAATATTGCAATCATCATTAGACTAATTTGATCTAATTCTATTATGATGATACTCAACTACATGTTGTCTATGCGATTAAGGTGAACAACTTTTACATAGATCTCCATGATGCAACAGCTCTCCATGTACTACAAACTCTCCCCGACGAACGGTTCTGCATGTACGACATCTGCCATGATGGGCAGACTCTCCCCGACCAACGGCTCTACATGTACGACATTCCCAACGATGGACATAGTCTCCCTGAACAACTCTGAAACTTCTGAAAAGCGTTCTCCATTGATCTGCAATAATTTGAACTGTCTGGGATTCGAACCCTAGACCTGTTGTAGAAACCTTTGAACCCTTTACTACTGAGCCAAGAGGCTTCCACAGAAAATTAGTTATAATAACCCATAAAAAAAACTATAACTAAAAACATAACCATGCCAATTACCCTAAATTTGATAGATATGATTATGCCACATGCCCTTATTTTGGTTATTTACCTAAATTTTTAATTTTACTTTTGTTACTAACCAAATTAACCCTTTTATCTTCTTACAGTCATTTGGTTTTATCCTTTTTAATCTCTGGTATGTGAAAATGGAACATAATGGAACGTACTTGAATTTTTGTAAAACAATGGAACCTTTTGTTTGGTTCTCATCAATGTACATAATTACTTACTGTTTTATTACTTTTTTTTTTTTTTTTTGCAAACTACTATTTTATTACTAGCTAGATCGTAAATATATGACAAAAAGAATGTACTAATACATAGTTGCAAGGAAATGGAATATAATATTTGTTACTGAAGATTCTAGTAACTGTGATAGATATAAATGCGCAATTTGCCCGAATAATTCCATAACATATTCTATTAAGACATCAAACTCACCCAAATAAATACACAACATTGTTCAAGTTTTATTTGATTTCATACTTCTAAAATATTGAATAGTTTACATCAAATAGCGATCGTTATTTTCATATTTATAAAGTACTATTTTGTCCGAAGCAAGTCAATACCAAGTGTCAGTAAAAAATAAAATAAAATTGAAGAATCAGAGGAATTCAGAAGAAAGACAGAGAGCTGAAATGAAGGCAAGAAACTCGTGAAAATAATAATTGATCCGTCTCTATACACGAAGCCCACACTCTTTAGTAACGCACCACCACTTGTGGTTGCATGCACATTTATTTCCATAACGACAAAACTTCGTGTTTCATAGCAGAATTTTTTTAAATTACCGTCTTAAAATCTACGTATATCATTTTTTTACAACAATTAATTATGACCCTAACCAATCGGAATATAAAATAACATATTGTATGTATGCAAAGGACAAAGACAAAAGACAAAGACAAAGACATATTGTACCAGACGGTACAATATTGTATTGTACCGTCTTCAGCAGGCTGCTTCCTCCCAGCCTGCTGAAGATGACATTGAAGCTCCTTTCTTTTTGGTTTCGCGCAAGAAGAGTGGTCGCAAGACCATGCGTTCCCTTTAAGTAATATATATTTATGTATTTTGTATGGAATATTCGGGGTATAAATAGTTTTAGGCGTCAGAGCATGATCAAAGAGTGGATTTTTGTTCATAAGCCACTTTTTGGAGCGCTTACTGAAACGCATATTCAACGGCAAAATTCAAGAAGGATTAAGAGTGCAATTCCACCTGGTTGGAATTTTTTTGGCAATTTTGATCACCACATCACGAGAAGGATTATATTGGTCTGGGATCCGTCTGTTTCAGTGATGATTTACAAAGCTTCAGATCAGATGGTCACTTGCGGTATCTTCATTTAATCTTTGAATGTAAGTCTAACGGTTTCTTTTGTGTATGCTTTCAATCTGGTAGAGGCCAAGAGACCTCTATGGCTGGAGTTGATTTCTTTGAATACAGATTCACCGGTTTCTCGCTGTCCTTGGGCGGTGGTTGGGGATTTCAATCAAATTCTTCGCATTTCGAACCATTCGGATCACTTATCACATGATGTCGAGGTGGACACTTCCGGAATGGATGAGTTCAATTTAGCACTTCAAGATGCGGATCTATTTGAGGCTCAAGCAAAAGGGTTGCCTTTTACTTGGTGGAATAACCGAGATGCTAACCCGGTATCTAAGAAGATTGATCATGCACTAATAAACCTTCACTGGGCAGAAACCTTTCCGGGTTCTTATGCGGAATTTTTGGAGCCTAATCAATCGGACCATGCCCCTTGCTTGATCTATGTCCCTTCGATTAAGCGACTTGTATGCAAGCCCTTTAAGTTCTTTCATCATGTTATTGATCACCCAGAGTATTTGAAGACTGTGAGCCAAGCATGGAACCCCATTCAAGTTAAAGGAACTAACCAATTCAAGCTGGCCAGGTCGCTAAAGCTGCTAAAACCGGCACTTAGAAGGTTGAACAAGAGACATTACAGTGGGATCTTGGTCAAGGTTAAAGAATCAGCAACTAAGATTGCAGCGCTGCAGAGAGCACTTCTGCATTCCCCATCTCCGGAATTAGCTAGAGAAGAGCACCAAACTCGCACTCATTGGCAAGTACTTATTACTGAGGAGGAAAAGTTCTATTTCCAGAGGTCTAGAGTGAGGTGGGCTCATGTGGGGGACCGAAACACTCCATTCTTCCACAAAACTGTTTCTCAAAGGACCTCTATGAACCATATCCACTTTCTGGATGATCATATGGATCAGTGAATTACGAATATTGATGAGATCAAGGCTCACTCTGCATCGTATTCTCAGGATAGTATTGGGAGTACAAGCATGGATTCCTCTCCCATCTCAGTCCCTCAGCTAAAAGACCTCTTATCGTTTAGATTGACGACCGTGCAAGCCATTGATATCTAGAAGCTTATTCTAGATGAGGAGGTAAAGTCCACAATCTTTGCGATGCCTTTGAGTAAAAGCCCTGGGCCAGATGGGTATTCTTTGGAGTTCTTCAGGGCTTCTTGGGATACAGTCGGCCAAGACGTAATCAACGCTGTAAAAGAGTTCTTTACCAATGGTAGGCTACTTAAGGACTTCAAAAACACGGCAATCTCGTTAATTCCCAAGGTACCAGAAGCTTACAAACTTGGTGATTATAGGCCGATAAGCTGCTGCAATTTGATATACAAGATCATATCTAAGATAATTGCAAACAAATTGAAGCCTCTACTCCAGGTTTGTATTAGCTCTAACCAAGCAGCTTTCTTGAAAGGGCATAGCTTAGGCGAGAATGTTTTGTTGGCCTCTGAACTGATTCGTAACTACCAAAAGCCAGCTTGCCCTAAAATTTGTATGATAAAAGTGGATATAAGGAAAGCGTTTGACACGGTGTGTTGGGATTTTATCCTTAAACTGCTTGAAGCGCAAGACTTTCCCCCTTTGTTTTGTGTCTGGATTAAGGAATGCATAACCTCACCTAGGTTCTCTATTGCAATCAATGGTGAACTCACTGGTTTCTTCCCCGGAAAAAGGGCTCAGACAAGGTGACCCAATCTCGCCATATTTATTTATCATGGTTATGGAAGTTTTATCAAAGCTGTTGGAAAAGGCTGTGGAGAATAATGAAATTTGACTGCATCCCCTTTGTTCTTCTCCGTGAGTGACGCACCTGTTATTTGCGGATGATTTGTTGGTTTTCTCGGATGGTTCTAGGCACTCCATCATCGGAATTGCAAACGTAATGAGTGCGTTCAGAGATATTAGTGGTCTTGACACGAATGCAGCTAAATCAAAGATCTTCTTTGGTGGTTATTCAGATATAGCGGTGGATTTTCTCAGTGGGATCTCAGGAATTAAGAAGGATGTCTTTCCTACTCGATACTTGGGGCTTCCGCTAGACACATCTCGGATCTCTTTAGCTACTCTCCAACCGTTTCTGGAACGTATCACTTCTAAGCTTCACTCATGGACGGTTAAACTGCTTTCCTTTGTAGGTAAAATCACGCTTATCTCTTCGGTTATCTATGGTATGGTTAACTTCTGGAGTTCTGTCTTTTGTCTACCGAAAGGGTTCTACAAAAAAGTTGATTCACTCTGTGCTGCCTTCTTATGGAAGAACAAGACTTCTTTAGCATTAGGCGCGAGAGTGGCTTGGCAAGAGGTCTGCAAACCGAAGACCAAGGGTGGTGTTGGGATTCGATTACTAGAGGATTTTGAGGTGGTTTTCCAACTAAAGCATACGTGGAATTTTTTCACAAACGCATGCTCGTTATGGGTTGCTTTGGTTAAGGAACATCTTCTTGAGGAAGAGCTTCTGGATCACCGAAGACACGCCTCATTTCTCAAGAACGATAAGGAATATGCTGCGGCATAAACCACTCCTAGTAGACTTTCTCCGCTGCGATATACGAAATGGCGAATCAGCATCTTTTTGGTATGATTCTTGGACTGATTTAGGGCCTCTTTTTCAGTTCATTGGTGGTACGGGTCCGCGACAACTTTGAATACGAAGGGATGCTAAGGTCGTAGAAGCAACTCGTAATGGTTCTTGGATTATGCCAGGAGCAAGATCAGAAAATATTCACACTTTTTTGCTCCATCTCACTACCATCTCGCCTCCTACGGTGACAAATGGTGTTGATATTTACCTATGGCTTAAGGCATCAGGCACCTTTGTGCCTACATTCTCTTCCAAGGAAACTTGGGAGCAGTTAAGAGTTCAGTCCCCTGCGGTACCATGGAGTAAAACAGTTTGGTTTAAAGAGGCTGTGCCTCGTCATTCGTTTACGACATGGTTAGCTTTTAAGGGGAGACTTCCGACTAAGGATCGTCTTATTTCGTGGGGCATCAATGTTCAAGGGACATGTGTGTTATGTAATACTTCAATGGAGTCTCACGATCATCTCTTCTTTAAGTGTTCGTATGCCTCATCGATTTGGCTCCCTTTTTCCTCGCGATTAAGGTCCTCTCTTCCCCTGAATCTTCATGCTGCAGCGGCTTGGATCGTCCACCAGCAGCATCCACCATCTTCCAGGACCGAGTTACTCCTAAACCTCATCTTGCAGTCGGCATCTTACCTCATTTGGCACGAGCAGAACTCGCGTATCTTCACAAACATCTCGCTGTCAATCTCAGCTTTGCAGGCTTCATTGGATAGGCAAATCTATGATCGACTATTATCCTTCCCAAGATCTTCATCATCTTCTCCTTCCCTTCTTGAATTCTATTTCAGTGTTATTAATCTTCCCTTTTTGTAATTTCATTCTCTGTTTCCTTTATTTGTATTAAATAAGGTGTAATGAACCATAAGAAAAATTGTACAACGCTTTCTTCTCTCTCAGACAAGTTTGCCAAGAAGAGATGAAAACCTACCGGAGCTCGTCCTTCTCTGCCGTGTAACCTCCGTCGTCTCACCTTTTGCCGACGACGTGAACCTTCCGGACAAATTTCTGTCTTGGTAACCTGCGATTTTCGGCTCTTGATATGAAGACCGACCCTACTCGCGGTCTCTCCGAACTTAACTCCCGCCGTCTGATGGTTCCTCTGGCAAAGAATCCTCCAGATTTGAGACCGTCTCTACTCCAGCGAACCGTGTGCTTACCGCCGGAACCACCAGATCCTCCGGATCCTCCAGATCCGGTCTTGTTATGGTTTTGTTTGCATCTCCTTCACTTGTTAATGGTTGGTGGGTCTCGTTGGGTGCTCTTGCGTCGCCGGAGTTCTCAATCCAGTGACAGAAAACTTAGCATCAGCCTTATAACTTCACTGTTCCGCCGTGGAAACGGTATTCCCCATGTGAAGTGACTCCACCCCCTATTCGAGTCGTCGGATCTCATCGTCGACCGATTCCTCACCGGATTTCTTCCCGTCCGATGCAAGCGCCGCTACAAGGGTCGTACGAGGTAATTGCGAAATCTCCTCTTTCTCATGGGCTTTATCAACGTTGGGTTTGACCCAATATCATGTTTGGATTTAATGATCCAATAAGATCAACCTCTTTTAATTTATTCTCTAGCCGTGTATTGACCACTACAAGGTGTTTGATTAGGATGATTACATTGGTTAGCTTTAGAATAGTTAGGAACAATCCACTTTCTTCCCTCTTAGCAAAAGAGGCAGTAGCTTCAAGCACTGTACCAGAAGATATCAAGAGTATCCTTACCATTTTGTTAGTTTTTGAAGATGCTTCAGCTCCAGAATTAACAACAGAGCTTGTCTTGATGAGTTTTGATGGTAGGAACTCGATTTGTAAATCACAATGGCACGTGATAAACTTTAGAGTTTTCGACTTTGTTGGAGAAACTCGCTTGACGCATCCGAGCCTTGTATCGGATTCGCTGTCGATCATATTATGTGATGATCATACTATCTTATTTATGTCTCTATGTTTCCTATGTACTGCTTTGATCTTTGAGGATGTACTTTCCCTCTTTGCCTATGTAATGCTACTATTAGTTGATGAATGAATGAGTAAAAGAATGTTTGACAAAAAAAAAAATGAACCATAAGAAAATTCAAAATATAAATTTAACATTTAAAAAAAAAAAAAAAAAAGACAAAAGTGAATTAAAAAAGAAAGTAATTATAGAGAGTAATAAAATAGTGAAATTCAAATTTAAAGGTTCAAAAATTTTGTTTAAGGCGCAGCCGCGCAGTGATACAAGAGCATTGATTACAGCCGCGACACTGCTGACAAAAAATAATTTTCCACTACAATGCACGTCTTCAAATAATATATTTTATTTATATCGTTTATATCAATATCAGCCATATATATAACATTATGTAGATTAACCAGTTATTTTTCTATTCTCTTAAGAAAATAATAATTCATATACACTCGTCCAAGGACAGTCGAACAATTTTTTAAATACTAGCACTGTTATTCACATTGGATAAGAAATCAAATATTAGCATAGTATTATACGATGCATTTCTAATATAGACCTGAAATATGGACTATGGGCCCAATATGACTATTTTTTCAAAGCCCGTTAATAAAACTGCCACGCGCGAGAGTTATCCGACGTGGATATTCGACCTTTGATACCGCCACGTGTGTGATAAAAAAGTGGTCTAATACAAACACTCTTTCTACTCGACGGATCTAAGTGAATCCTGAAACTTTTGTTTTCTTCTTTTCAAAATCAATTGATTTGATTTTACCCAATGGTTCTTGGATCCATGAACAGCTTCACGTGGGTTTGATTTTCCCAGAAAATCTCATATTCTCATTTCCCAGAAAATCGGAAGATTGAAATTGAGTGAGAGAGAGTGAGCATTTGCTGGAGAATTATGGCGGTTTCTTCGGTTAGGGTGACTCATACTGTAACTCCGGTGACTGTGAAACTTAGAACTCCGGCGAGAATATCTGCTCGGAGCTCGTTACCGTTTAGCGTCGGAGATTTCCGTGGTGTTTCTATATTTTCCGGTGCTAGGCAGCTTGTTGTTTCGGCGAAGGTGAAAGAGAGAGGAGAAGAAGATATTGAGGATCCAATTCCAATCGAAGATTCCGAGGACGCTTCTACTGATGAGCTCGTAAGTGTGAAATTAACCTGAATCGTTCCTTATCATGTGGAAAATTCTGATGGATTAAGCTTCATCTGTTAGGTTGATGATGAATTTCTGCATTTCGAAGAGCGTGATTTTGCCGGCACTGCTTGTGTTCCCGTATACGTTATGCTACCAGTAAGTGTTCTTCTTCTTGCTTTTAATAATTTATAGAGATGTGTTTAGATTGATTTCTCTTAGGCGATTTGTTGAATGGTGATAGTTGGGAGTCATTGATATGAACTCGGTAGTGGTGGAATCGGAAGAGCTTTTGGATCAGTTAAGAACCCTGAAATCGGTGAATGTTGATGGTGTTATGGTTGATTGCTGGTGGGGAATTGTTGAGGCTCATACGCCACAAGTGTATAATTGGAGTGGCTACAAGAAACTCTTTCAAATGATACGCGAGCTTGGACTGAAGATACAGGTATTGATACATTGCATTCTCATACATTAAAGTTGCTTTACTTGAGATCAATGAGTCTTAACTTAGTTTAGTGGGATGACATGTAGACTTGAGATAAACTTAAAATTGATTTCAGGTTGTTATGTCGTTTCACGAATGTGGAGGCAATGTTGGAGATGATGTGCATATACAACTCCCTGAATGGGTGAGAGAGATTGGTCAAAGCAATCCTCATATATACTTCACTGATAGAGCAGGTACACGTAACACTGAATGCCTTACTTGGGGAATTGACAAGCAACGGGTTTTAAGAGGAAGGACTGCTCTGGAGGTTTACTTTGATTACATGCGAAGCTTCCGGGTGGAGTTTAATGAATTCTTTGAGGATAATATCATCACTGAGATTGAAGTTGGACTAGGTCCATGTGGGGAGCTGAGGTATCCTTCATACCCTGCACAACATGGATGGAAATATCCTGGTATTGGTGAATTCCAGGTACTCTTTCTTGATGCAGCATAAGTACATACAAAATTACATTCTATCTTCCATTGTTATTGTAACCATCGATTTATTACTTTACTTATCGCCTTATCTTCTTTGCTGTGAGCAGTGCTATGATAAGTATTTGATGAAGAGCTTAAAGGATGCTGCTGAGGTAAGAGGGCACAGCTTTTGGGGCAGAGGACCTGATAACACTGAGTCTTATAATTCAACACCACATGGGACTGGTTTTTTTCGCGATGGAGGTGACTATGACAGCTACTATGGTAGATTCTTTCTTAATTGGTACTCACGAGTTCTGATTGACCATGGCGATCGTGTTCTCGCTATGGCAAATTTGGCTTTCGAAGAAATTAACATTGCTGCAAAGGTAAACAAAGCTCTATTGGTTGGAAAAGTGAACTATTTCACTGTATATTTGTGTTCTGGCTTGTGGTAATTGAATCGTTTTGCATTCTATATCTGGAGATCAGCTCTCAGGTATACACTGGTGGTATAAAACAGCTAGTCATGCTGCTGAACTCACCGCTGGTTTCTACAATTCCTCAAATCGTGATGGCTACGGTCCAATAGCTGCAATGCTTAAGAAACATGATGCTGCTCTTAACTTCACATGCGTTGAGCTACGGACACTTGATCAACACGAGGATTATCCAGAGGCACTGGCTGATCCAGAAGGTCTAGTTTGGCAGGTGAAATCTTCTTCAGTTTACATCTTTGACTAGTTTAGGCCAAAATGTTAATTTCCCACTTTTTCAGGTGCTGAATGCTGCTTGGGATGTTAGTATACCTGTCGCTAGTGAGAATGCTCTTCCTTGTTATGATAGAGAAGGTTACAACAAGATACTTGAAAACGCAAAGCCTCTTAACGATCCTGATGGTCGCCACCTCTCTTGTTTCACTTACCTCAGACTTAACCCAGATCTGATGGAGTCTCAAAACTTCAAAGAGTTTGAGAGATTCGTCAAACGAATGCACGGTATAGCTTTAGTTCTACATAATCGTAGTGAAATTTAGCGTCTCCTCAAGGTTCAATAATGGGGTTTAACTTTCACTTGCAGGTGAAGCTGTTCCAGATCTTGGTTTGGCTCCAAGGACCATAGAGACCGAATCCGAATGAATATAGTCACTGATGCTACTAAAGCAAAGTTGGATGGAGTCAAAACCAAGTTTGTAGCTGTATCTAGAAACAAGTGAGCTTGTAAAATGAATAATGTATATAACAATAATACATAAATGTGATATCAGTTGAGATTACACAAGAAATTGCTAACAAACAACTGAACAGACTACTGCACAAGAAGAGCTGGAAAATCTTAAAAATCTCTCAATAATGAATGTTCATCTACTTTGTTTCTCTAATTCTATACTCTAGATTTCTACATGTACACCTATAACAAGATTTTTCATTTTTCTTGACCACACAACAAAGCTGTAGATACCTCTTTCTCAAATATCTTATGTTCACTGTCGTCATTTACAGGAAAATGGTGATCGAAGAATTGATCCCATTTTCTTCTCATTCCCTTGAAGGACCACGCGGAGGAGGATCTCTCTATGCTTGATCCTGCAGAGCTTTCTCCTTCTTCTATCTCTTGGAATGTTCCATAAGACGGTGATGGAGACACTGGAATGTTCAGAGCAGCCGCCTTCATAAGAGCCGCTCTGTATTCTTCGTCGTGATCCTCAACAATCGATTTCTGCCGCACAATTTTCTGCTCCACCGGAATCTTCATAACTTGGTCTTCCTCCAGCATCAACTGAGTCGGAAAAAATGGTTTATGACGAAATAAGCGAACGACTGAAGCGATCACAAGAAGTAAACATTTCAAAGGTACTCACATCAAGAGCTCTCTGCGATTCCCTTTGAATCCAGATGATAGCGTGATCTGCTGTTATATTACAGGAGAGTACTATCTGCTCAAATCTCCCATCAACCGGAACAGCTGTTCTCACGACAGGAGGATATCTTCCTATTCTGCACCAAAAGGTTATTACTTTGAATCCCGTCTTTGGGTTAAGAAAATGATTTTTCATATAAAATGAGTATGAAGTAATAATACCTCAAGGGCTTACGCACAACGATGTGGTATAACCTTCCAGGAGCATATAGACGCCTAGTATCTTTTAGCTTTTTCTCCTCAAATGTGAAAGTATCTTTCAAACATGTGAAGCATAACAAGCATGGCAAGCTGATATTAAGAGACAAACAAGACCATGAGATTCTTTTCTATTTCTTTCTAAACTTGGAGCTTATAAGTCCTTTTCCGTACCAGATAATTGACTTGAAGACATCGTCCAGAGCGGTGGTTGTCCGAGGTAAGAAATCATCCTAGTTTATTCAACGTAAAACGGATCAGAAGTGGAACCTACGTGTGTCAATGAAGACTAATTTATATATATAGATTCTTACCTGTAGAACAATAGAGTTGATGACATCTGCATAAGTCACCGCTAGATGAAGAGACATACACCTTGGAGGAGCAATAGCAAAGCATCTTATCCTCTTTCTCTCTATATTCCCCAACCTAGTCCGGTTCTGAATCACAAACAAGACCAGCAGAGACACAACTCCAGCACCTAACGAATGCCCAACAAACGTCAAGGAATAATCCGGGTTTGCCTCGAGTAAACTCCTCAAAACCTCATGCTCCTCCTCAAAAACCCACATAGCCGCCTTGAACAACCCGTTGTGAACATAACCACCATCAAACTTAGTCTGTCCATGTTTATTATCCAGCAAAACCGCGTAATCACTCTCCTTAGCCAAGTTAAGCCCCCTTATCGCCAACACTACATGGCCATTTTCATGATCCAAGTAGATCATATAAGGAGTAACTCGACCTTGAGTTTGGTCATAGTCTTTTTTCAAGACAACATGATTTGGGTCAATCCCATAACCACCAGGAGGTGCCCACATAGGGTTATGGAGATCTTCCTCGTAAACCGCTAAGATCAAGCGACAAAGCCTAGGAACCGGCTCAAACTCATCAGATGTAGCTAATCCCCAATTCTCACTCTCATGACCTGCTGTGTATAGACATTTCTTCCACACCCAGTGGACACAACCCAAGCAATATACACATTCAAGTACGGGAACACAAGACAGTATCGACATTGGAGGTATCTATGAAGCAAGCAAGGAAGCATGGAGAATTCCTGGCAATGGGATCGGATTTTTTTTTTCAAATCAGAACCCACTGATCCGAGATTGATCAGTGTGGCTCAAGGGGATGAAAGAAGAGAGACAGGATCATAAGCTGGTCGGATTAGGATGAAATTCAAAGATATGTGTCTGAAACAATCGGAAAAGGAAGGATTTTGAAAAGAGACGAGGCATCAAGTGATTTCAATCCGTTGTTTGTTCGCTAAAGAAGATACATCAAAGTCATAGAAGAGAAATTGAATTAGTTATCTACGTAAAATTAAAGTCAAACACAAGTTGGTGATAGAAGAAATGAAGAAGAAGAAGAGTTGTGAGAGAATCTACTCACCATAGATGCTCGGAAGATTCGAATAGCATCCTCCTCGCCAACACCGGAGAA
Organism: Draba incana; assembly: GCA_963576765.1. NCBI lineage: Eukaryota > Viridiplantae > Streptophyta > Magnoliopsida > Brassicales > Brassicaceae > Draba > Draba incana. The sequence goes on from OY755214.1 coordinate 482,823, forward strand.
ATTGGAAGACTTTAATAAACTCCACGGGTCGGGTCTGATTTGTCGCACAGCGGATTGGGTGGCCCCTCGATAGTTGGGCTTTAAGCTATAGGCCCATTAAGTTTGTCCTTTCCGTCGCTTGAGTCAACAGTCATGTTTTTTCATTTGGTTAAAAAAAGAAAAAATGATTTTTAGCTACACGAAGTATTGACTAATATGTTGCAAACCATCCGAAGTATAGAAATGTCTTCTAAACTACACAAAATATTATGTAACACATGGTGACATACACCAAGTATATGTAAACATGTTGAAAACTATAAATTGGTGTTTTTTGAAAAATATTATCAAAAAAAATTCAAAAATAAATACTTAAAAATAGAAATTTAAAAAATATAAATTTAAATAAATTAAAACACCAAATACAATTACAAAAAAAATTCAAAAATTATATTGAAAATTTTCGATTAAAAACTAAATTATAGTTTCAGTTTTAAAATATATTAAATTATTTTTGTTAAATTCAAGAATTGTTAAAAAATTGTAACTTCAAAAAGTTCTTAGTTTCTAAAAAGTAATTGAAAATGTAAGGTATATAGGGATCTAAATACATGTATTTTAAAACCAATTAAATTTATCAAATAAAAGTTTTTTAAATGTTGGTCGACAAATATATTTAAAATTCTGTTGAATAAATTTCAATAGTTTAGAATAAAACACATAAATGACATATATTACACTTTTGTATGCAAATAGTTTTTGTAAAATTGGGTCACAAATAAAAGACTCATTAGCCTAGCCCTTTAAAAAAAAAATTAGACTCGTTTTTTTTTGACAACAAAAAAATTACACTTTTTGTATGGAAAATTATAACTAGTTTTTTTTTACTCATATCCCAACATTAAACAGCGAATTGCAATGTAATTTTATAAGTTTTATAATGAGAATAATTTTTTTTTAAGGGCTAGGCTAATGAGTCTTTTATAAATTCTCATACAAAAGTGTAATATATGTCATTTATGTGTTTTATTCTAAACTATTGAAATTTATTCAACATAATTTTAAATATATTTGTCGACCAACATTTAAAAAACTTTTATTTGATAAATTTAATTGGTTTTAAAATACATATATTTAGATCCTTATATACCTTACATTTTCAATTACTTTTTAGAAACTAAGAACTTTTTGAAGTTACAAATTTTTAACAATTTTTGAATTTAACAAAAATAATTTAATATATTATAAACTGAAACTATAATTTATTTTTTAATCAAAAATTTTCATTATAATTTTTGAATTTTTTTTTGTAATTGTATTTGGTGTTTCAATTTATTTAAATTTTCTATTTTAAAATATTTATTTTGTATGAAATTAATTACAGATTGATCCCCAAATTGATAATATTTTTCAAAAGCACCAATTTGTAGTTTTTAACATGTTTACATATACTTGGTGTATGTCACCATGTGTTACATAATAGTTTGTGTAGTTTAGAAAATATTTTTATACTTCAGATGGTTTGCAACATATTACCCAATACTTCGTGTAGCTAAGAATCATTTTTCCTTAAAAAAAATACAAATGGTGTCCACGGAATCTAGCGTATACCATAGCGTACAGGATAATTACCTCCTCATGATAGCGTCACCAACTCCAAGTGTGGGATTTGACTTTGCCGGCGTTGAGCGACGTTTCTTCTACTCTCCGTTGTCCATGAACACTGAATCAGGTAAAATCAATGAGCTGAGTAAAAGGAAGTGAGATTTCTGTTAGTTGAGAATCCGAAACAAGATTTCAAAATATCATAAATGAATCTCATTCAATAAACTCAACTTTCTTATTTACAATACTGTTCACTCACTTTCTTATATAGAGAGTTATCCGGTTACATTAAACCAACACTAAACCAACATTACATTGAAATAAACCAATACATATATGATTAATATTCCCCCTCAAGATGAGCCTGATGGAGCATAAATGGATATAAGACTCATCTTGCCAAGAAGAGACTGGAACTGAGAAGGAAATAGAGGCTTAGTGAAGAGATCTGCCAACTGATGATCCGTGTTAACGTGAAGAAGTTTCAACACACCATTCTCAACACGATCACGAACCATATGGCAGTCAATCTCAATATGTTTAGTCCTCTCATGGAAGACTTGATTACTAGCAATGTGGATGGCTGCAGTGGAATCACAGTAAAAAGAAATAGGAGGAGACTGAGGTACCTGAAGTTCATGAAGTAACTTAAGCAACCAGTCAACTTCCTGTGCACCTTTAGCCAATGCCCTGTATTCATATTCAATGTCATTGTTAATTCTTATCTGACCAACTCCTTTAACCTCAATAGAAGGATAGTAGGAAGATTGACAGAAGAAATAATATCACAAGACAAGTTCAAAAATAAATTTCTATCCCTGGAAACATCATGTGTTGCCCCACTATCTACTATCCAACTTTCTGAAGTAAGAGCAGTCTGAGTAGCTTTCAAAATTCCAACAAACTGAAGAGTAGAGGAAGAGAAATGCATACCAGAACTGTCATTACCAGATGGAGGACTAGATGAGGGCACTGTTCCAAGTGATAGTTGAGAGCTGAAGTATGCAATGACATCTTGAATCTGGTCTTTAGAGAGAGATCCCACCATATTGGAAATAGAGGATGGAACTGAACCAGATCCATAAGATTCCAGAGCAACCTGAGCTACCACCGGTTTGGATGATTTATATTGAGAAGTACCAGAGTGTCCTGAAAAAGATGATTTATCACCCTGAAACTTCTGCTTAGACTTATAACCAATTGGAAATCCATGAACATGATAACAACGATCCACAGTATGACCAGAGTAGCCACAATGGGAGAACATTGGCCTGTTACCAGTCTTGGGTTGTCCATAAGAAGATTTAGTTACATTCACAGAAGCTGGAGGATTCACAGTATCTGAAAAACCAGCTGAAACAAGAAAAGCATTTGCTGGTGCAGGAGTAATAAAACCAATATTCCTTTGACTGTAATCCTGATCCAGTATATTATACACCTCTGAGAAACCAGGAATATGCTTCTTCATGATGATTTGACTTCAGATTTGTGCATAAGACTCATTAAGTCCAGCAAGAAACTTGATAACCTTTGATTGTTCCTGCTTGGCTTGAGTCTTAATGCAACAAACACAATTGTTACAGGTTCTCATGCAATCTGCTTCATCAAGTTTATCCCAAAGAGTCTTGAGCTTCGTATAATAGGAAGATAAATCCATAGTACCTTGATGAAGATACCAGATTTGCTGAGAAAGCTGATACGATCTAGGAACATTTGTAATGTGAAATCTCGTGTGTAGATCTCTCCAAATCTCTGAAGCATCCTGAAATCGCAATATACTCCCATAGATATCCTTAGACACTGAGTTTAGTATCCAGGATTTAACCATACTATTGCAACGAGACCAAATACTATATAGAGAATGTGATTCCGAAGGTCTAGAGCAAGATCCATCAACAAATACCAATTTATTCTTAGCATCTAAGGCAGTAGTCATCGTAATATTCCAATTCCCATAGTTCGATCCATCAAGAGTGAGAGAGATGGGCGATAGACCTGGATTATCACCATTAGTGAGATAATACTGTGAATGAATGCTATCGATATTCTCCAGAGCTGGAATACGATGATCTGATGCCGATGCAACCTCCGATGATGGCAAAATCCCCAGATTCTTCAGATCCTTTGATTTTGAAGCCGATGAAGCACCACGAGCCACACGACAAGACGATTTTCGAATTGTAACCATTGTTGAGCTTAGATCAGACGGAATAATCAGATCCAAACACAATTTTGAACTAGAAAAACTGAGATTCGCCAGAATAAGCTAATCGGAGCTCGAAAAAATTGGCGGAATAACCAGAAATGAGAAAAAAAAATCGGAAAAGATCCGATTAACCGGAAAACGAACGAAAAACGAAGAGAAAAACGGAAACGAGAACGATCGATGATGTTGAGCTGAGCTCAACGCTTTGATACCATGTTAGTTGAGAATCCGAAACAAGATTTCAAAATATCATAAATGAATCTCATTCAATAAACTCAACTTTCTTATTTACAATACTGTTCACTCACTCTCTTATATAGAGAGTTATCCGGTTACATTAAACCAACGCTAAACCAACATTACATTGAAATAAACCAATACATATATGATTAATAATTTCTAGTGATGATTTGATTTGGTTTGCAGTTATCGATTTCCTTGGGAATGTGCCCTTGTTGCAGAGGTTACCTAGCTCGTCTCTGAAGAGAATCGCTCAAGTCGTTGTGCTTAAGCGTTATGGTAAGTGATAGATTCTGGGAATTTTGATTATGCTTTGTTTGTCTTGAGTGTTAGTCAGTAATTATGTTTTTCTAAAATGTGATGTTGGCAGAGAGAGGGGATTATGTGGTTCGTGAAGATGAACAAGTGGAGGGAGTTTATTTTCTCTTGGAAGGAGAGGTGTGTGTGAAGAAGTTATTCGTGTGTTATAGTCAATATGAAGATAGACGAAGGCTATTCCAATAGGCATATTTATTGTATTTTGTTTGCAGGCTCAGGTTCTTGGACCATATGGAGAGGAAAATTCTTCCGAGTTTCTCTTAAAACCATTTGATTTCTTCGGCCGCGGTCAGAGGATGATTCTTTCAGTGTGTTTTTTCTTGGTGATTCAATTAGCTCACCTTTGTTTATTATACTATCTATACAGGTATTTTTGGGAATGTTTACTCAGCAGATGTTGTTGCTCTGTCAAAGGTGTTTGTTTGCTATCTTCTTTCCTTAGACGACGGCCTTTGGGTTTAATAGCATACTGAGTAATACCATATATTTGTTTTTGCAGCTTACCTGCTTACTGTTGAGGTCTCATCATTGTCATTTCCTTGAGACTAAGTCAATCTGGGATGCAGATAAGGAACGTGGTCTTCTCGAACGCATATTGTATATGGAACCATTAGACGTACGAATCTCCCCTATCTACACTTGATATTCTCCCAATCTCATTTCTTATGAGTTATCATCAGAATTTCAGTTTGAGGTATCTCTTAGTTTTTGTGCTTCTTTCTTGTAGCTGAATGTATTCCGGGGGTTCACAGTACCCAATGCTCCAACCTTTGGAAAGGTTTTTGGAGGGCAATTCGTTGGACAGGTTTGAATTTTTCTCATGCAAGGCTATTTATTATTTATTAACCCTGCTGCTCTGATTCATTTGCATACATATATAGCTTGTTACTAGTACTCACAACTGCCTACACTTCGCAGGCACTTGCTGCTGCATCAAAAACTGTTCAAGTTGACAAGACAGCCCATAATTTTCATTCCTATTTCCTTCTTGTTGGTGATTTAGATGGTAAGGAGCTTTTGCTAGCACAAGCAATTTTGCATTTCCTCCTTACGGTAAATCATTTTCACACTTTTGAGGCTTATACTGAATTGTGATGATTGTCATTTCATTCTTATCTACTGCAGCTTATTTCAAGGGAGGAGATGCTTGAACGGCGTATGAGTGACCCTCTGCTACCTAGGTTAGTAGAAGTATTGTGCCAGACCGATTAATACAAGAGCTCATAGTGAATCACTGTTCAAGTGTTTCTACATTTCAGGGATTACCGAAACAAAGTTGCAACTGTGAATATTGCTCCATTTCCAATAGATATTCGATTTTGTGAGCCAACTTATTATACAGAACATACAAAGGCTCCTCCGAGGTTATCCTACTTGTCTGAATTCTGAATAAATCAATTATATTGTTGACTAATATCGAACATATTTCATTTCGTCACTCTGAATCACTAATACTATATGTTGTTTTGTAGTTATTCATAGTAACCAACCACTTCTTCCTTAAACTCATCTTGCAGACTGAAATACTGGTTTAGATCAAAGGAAAAGCTTTCTGATGACCCAGCTTTGCATCGGTGAGAAACTCTACTTGAGTGGTAAATGCCCACCTTTTGACATTCTAAGCAGTTCACCGATCAACAATATTTTAGCATCACCAAATTATATTAGTTGAAGTGAAATCCAGAATATCTTGTAGAACATTGACGACTTAGGGGTTTGTGCAGTATTTCTGGAATTCTATTGATCATACTTAGTAAACTGATTCTCTTGCATACGGTATTGTTATGCAGATGTGTGGTTGCATTTGCTTCAGATTTGATATTTGCATGTATCAGTTTAAACCCTCACCGCAAAAAGAGCATGAGTTCAGCTGCTCTTAGCATGGACCATTCGTAAGCTTTTTTACTTATCTTTACCCAAGTTTTGAGAGTTTTGTATTATAAAGTGAAAACCTACAGCTCTTACCGAAAGAATGCCTCAAGTAATTATTTCTTACTCTTCTCAACTCCCTTTGCAGGATGTGGTTCCACCGACCTCTAAGAGCTGATGAGTGGTTGTTGTTTGTGGTAAGCATTTTCATATTTTTTCCCCCTGAAGAATACAAAGTCCTGATTAAGAAGGAAAAGTTATTTAAAACCATAACTGAAATTGCACATTGTGCAGATGGTGAGTCCAACTGCATACCAGAGCCGTGGTTTTGCGACAGGGGAAATGTTCAACAGAAAGGGAGAGGTACGTTGTTGCATCCTTGAAACCCCAATCAAATACATACGAGAGACCATTGAAGAATCTAATGTAGTTTAGTCAAGCTCCCAATAAGCAGCAAAGAAAGATTGTATCTAGTTGAATACAAAATTGAGCTCTCTTTTTTCTGATAATTTGGTATGCAGCTGGTGGTATCTTTGACGCAAGAATGTTTGCTAAAAGAGGCAGTCACTATTAAACCTGTCTTCGGCGCCAAGCTTTGAAGTCACACACACATTCATCACATGGAGTTTTTTGCATCTGTTACTACACCACACGGCCACACTTTCTAAAGAGCCTCCTCATACATATTTGCATATGGGCTTTCGATTGACGATTATTATATTTCTTGGTAAAGAAAGGTCTTGTGTTTATTTTGTTGTAAAGTAGTAAACTGTGACATTTGGTTAACAATAACGAAAACTTGTAATTAGGCTAAAATTTTGGGCTACAAATGAAAAACAAATAAAAATAATAAATGGAGAGAGAAAGAAACCTCTTCTTCTTGTAATTTCACTCACGCTCCTGATTTTTGAAAAACCCTTTCTTTCATCTCGGAGGAGAAGTAGAAATGGAATCTATGGGCGTAGATCCTGATTCGGAACCGGAGCTTGAGGTCGATGAAGGAGGAGATGTGGAGAATTTGGAGTCGGATTTGAGGCAAATGGCCAAGAAGATTTCCGACTACAGGCAAACCCTACCGGATCATCTCAGGAACACACTTGATTCTGCTCTTTCCTCTCATAGACCCGTTTTCCCCACCATCGATTCCGGGTCGTCATCCCTCCTCACTCTCGCAGGTTCCTTCGATTACTGTTTCGTTTTTCAATATGGATTGGTCTCTGCGAAATTGAATTGCAATATTACCCATTTCGAGTAGAGGAGCTAATAAGCAGGTCGAAATTTAGAGCTTTTCGATTTCTTTTAGATATAATAATCTTATTGAGTGCATACCTTTTGATTGTGGTGCAGTAATCGTGTTTTACCTGATTTAGCTTCTGTATTTGCTACAAATTGCTCCAAACTGGATAGTTATGATTATGAGTGTGTTTTTCATTGTAATTGATCAGTTGGAAGAATGTAAGGAGTTGTGTAAAATTGTTTCTCAAAGTGGATACCTCTTTCCAGAGTCAAGTGTGAAAGTAATGGGTTTGTTTAACAAGGGAAATCAATACTCACAAGTACTTGGTCTGCTAAGTTCCCCAATTGTGCTTCATCTATTTGAGAAAGGTTCATAGTACTGTAAAGAAACACACAATGCGTGCAGTGATTCCTTGTCTTCTATCTCTGTTATCACTATGCTTATATCAACCAATCTGCTGTTAATGCATGCAGGAACACGAATACCTGCTGCGCTGGGAACTAAAGACCAAGACTTTGAAGAGAAATTGATTCAGCTTAAGGCTACAATGTCGAAGAACGCTGCCAATATACCTAAAGTCGTAAAGAGAGTGCGAGAGTGTATACAAGGGATCACCAAAGGCGAAGAATTAACCTTAAGGATGTTAACGGCATCCAAAAGCTTCTGCTCATTGAGATGCTGCATTCACACAAAACTATTGATTTAAACTATGGGCAAGACAAGACAAGACAAGAGACTTTGCTTAAATTGAGTATACCAGTGGTATTGGCCTCTGAATAATGATTCAATGGACACAAGGATCAACATTTAACGTTACATTTTACCATGCAATTTTTATGCTATTATTATCGGATATTAATTAATTTTTCTTATCATTAAAGATTTTATAATGATAGTATGATACACATGCAATCCCTTCTAGGTTAGTGTGTTTGCATGGAAGAAGTACATATATATTGAGTTTGGAATACGAGTAGGAAAGAGTTAAGGTGCACAATTTGTACTTTAACTACAACTATATATGATAAACGAAACAAAAGCGCAATTCACCATTGTAACTACTAACTAGTATTAACAAGATAAAACAAAAAGGATACTATACAAATAAACAATCAAAACCTAACATTTGGTGGCTGATAAAAATTTAAAACTAGACCAGAAATAAAACCTAAGTAAACAGCAAGAAAGTAAAGCAAACCGAGGTTGGCTTGAGTTTTTAAACATTATAATTCCCAATATGAAAACTAAAACGAGATCAAAAGCACTTCCTTAACGGTTTAATGAATTTTCATGTGTTTTTTTTAATTTAGATTACTATTTTTACGATATTGGAAAATGTATGAAAATAACATTTTTTTTTATATATATGCAGAGGGCATCCAAAATGATTGGACTGGCACTGCTCGTCACGTTGGTGTTGTAGGTGTCGTGTAGTGAGAGTCACCTCGGATTTGGTTGATTGATTGATGGATTTGTCACGAAACGCGTAGAGTTCGGTGGAAGTTGTTCAAATCGGTAGCCGATCGCGAAGAAGTTAGGTTTCGTTACATTGCAATCCGAACGATTTTCCAATATTCGATCAAACAGTAAGCTGAATCTTTCCCTTTCTTATTAGTATATGCTTTAGCCGTGTTCGATTCCTTTTTTTTTAATAGTATTTCTTCAACCTTCGTGATTTCCCCTTTTTTGCGGAATTAATTCTGGTTTTGGATTATCTCTCTCTCTCTCTGCAAGCTTGTGATCGACTGTAAAAAACCTAAACTGGTGATGGTGATGATGTCGGAGAGTGCTACAGAGACCGAGTATCCATGTAGATACTTTGCTGCTGGAAAAGAACCTCCCCAGGATAGAAGTATTAATAATTGCTGCGATCTCGCTAACATTCGTAAGCTTCATGAAGATTTAGGTGATGATGTATGGAGATATCTGCTAGATTCTTCTGTTGGTGTCATCGTGAAGTTTGCTGATAGTCGGTTCATCTGGTCTTCGAAGCCGGTTCATTTTCTCCTCACTCATCGATTGAAGACTTCCAAGACACATCAGATATGGTCTTTGGTTGATAATCAACCAATAAGGTTTTCCCTATGTGAATTTGCTGCACTAACGGGTATGAATACCGATCCTTATGAGGTTGCAGGGGAATATGATGTTGATCATTCTGAATTTTGGAAAGAAATGGGAATGGGTGTCGGTGACAGGTCATATCACGATGTAAGGATTGAAGTTTTGAGAAGCGCATGATGGTTGGTCTTCTGACGGTACTCGCTCTTGGAGTGATTGGTCTGAATCAAGACAACGGAATTCCTCTCTGTCTAGCAAAAAGTGAGTTGAATGTCGAGGCGTTTGAGAAGTTTCCATGGGGCAGAATATCTTGTGAAAGTCTTGTTGAATCCATCGGAGTAGCTAACTACTTCGGAGATTCTTATGTGCTTCGTGGATTTGTTCATGTTCTTCAAATCTGGTTGTATGAGGCGGTTAGTTTCCTTGGAGCACGCTATGGGGATAAGATAGAAGGTGGTGGTCGTAAGCGATTTGACATTGACCAGTGTATTCTTGAAGAGAAAAAGAAATCTGGCAACAACAAGGTATGTATATGTAACATAAAGCAAATCAGATTTTAAAACTCGTATCTAATGAATGCTCGAACACCGAACTACCATGACAAGAGAGATTGAATGGGTTAGATTTATCATCTATTGAAACATAGATGGTTGAAAAACTCGACAACGTTAGTTTAATTAATGATTTTGCAGGCAAAAAAACAAGGAGAGCAATATTTCAAAAATAAATTCTATTTTGTTGTTTTTCTTTTATTTCTTACTAACTATTTGGAATTATAAACGGTTTAATGGAGTTTTCATGTGTTTTTTTTAATTTAGATTACTATTTTTACGATATTGGAAGATGTACGAAAATGACACTTTTTTACATATATGCATAGGGCATCCAAAATGATTGGACCAACACTGGATATGAGACATCGAACCGTCAATTAATTGCAAATATAAATAAGTGAATCAAATAGTTACCTCTTTGCTCCAAGGTCCTTTATTGAGATTTGGATTAAGAACTTTTTGCCAACAGTGTTGACACTGGACATCTCTCTTTTTGTCTTTCCTCCCAGGAACACACTCAGCTAAATCAAAGATAATACTTAGAAAAACAAAAACTAAAACTCAAAGTATTAAAAAGAGCTTATTTTGTAACATTGATGAAATTATCAATTGTCAGTCTTCTTTTTCCAGTGCTTCCCCATGTATTTAGACAAGGCATTCATCAAAAGTTTGTCCTGCAAAATTTAATAATAATAACAATAACGAAAATGAGATCATTTCAATGACACCACAACAAGTTCGACATGAAACTCATATAGACAAAACATGAGATCATTACTGCTTCAGGAGTCCATCCTCCTTTACTTGAATTTCTGGTTGGACCACTCACTCTTTTGCATCTTTAAACCACAAAACAAGTAGTATCATAAGAAAATGAAACATCAAGATCGAAAAAATTGCATATTAAACATCATCAAAATTATAATCTTCCATAGATAACATAAAAGGAAAATAAAACACACACAATGGAACGCACCCTCGAGAAGAGTCAATCACAAAAGTAGGAGTAATTTCGTCACTGATATCAAAATTCGATGGATTAGATTTTGTCATTCTTCCTTAAAAAAAAAGATGACAAAACCTATAAAACCCTAGTTAACCACCGTAACCAAACGACAATATTGGAAGAGAAAAAACGTCAAGTTGCTAATTAACTGCATAATTTTACTTGTAAAGGATTCAAATCGACGAGTACTAGAAAACTAGGTGACTTGCACCATGTGCGGGTGTGGACGATATTTCGCAACATATTAAAACCATATTAACATGTTTAGTGTTAATATTACAAGTATCATAATTATGAAAAGTTAAAATATCATGACATGTAAAATTTGACTTACTCAATGATATATTTAATAATGTAGGACGAAGAACATAAGTATGGTTTTAAAAAATTTAAACAAAACAAAAACGAAATATAAAAAAAATAACAAAGGTTTTGAAACCCTTTCTTCTAGACGGCCTTTTTTTTTCTACACCCTTTTTTATTGGTGATTAAAATTTTCAATCTAGTCCTAAATTTTAAAAGTAATAGAGTAACATATAATTACCCTTAAGAGAATACATATGTCTAGGTACAACCCAATATTTAGTAGGATCATGTTACAAAAACACATGATAAAAGCATCAATCTTTAAGCTCAAATAATGCTTAGGTATCAAACGCTTTTTTTAGGAAACCTATCGAATTTGAATATAACGATAAAAAATAAAGAAACTTATAGATAGTTTATTCCACAATTTCATCAAGCTCCTAACCATACATAGTTCATGGGTATTATTCAAGTCACTCTAGTTCCTATGAACTTTTTTTATTTTTTTATTATTGCCTCGTCTTTTTCACCTGTATAAAATTCGAGATATGTCTCAAAGAATGAGAACATAAAATTATAAAGAATAAACAATTTGATAGGATCAATGATAGTAAAATTGTTTCACCAGTATTAATAGTTTGTGACAATATATTGAAAACACACAAAATTATAGAAAAATGAAACATAACACAAATTTTAAAAAAAAATATTGTGTGTTTCTAGAGGAATACCTTTTTCCTCCATTGTTTTCTAATGTGTAAGATATTGTTCAATACCCACCAAATTCTTCAATGTATTACCAACAATTATCCATCTTTCAAGACAGTTAAAAAAGTAAAACCTCTACACAAAGGAGAAACTAAACTATTATGATGTTGGAATACACATTTAGAAAACAAACTTAAATCCCCATAAATATAAATAAAATTTAAAACCAAAACCAATTTATGTTAAAAACTCAAAGGTAAATATAGAGGAATATCTGAAAGAACAAAAATATGCTGGCCATTGTTAGCAACCATACATGCAATGCGTTGTTGAATCGAAAGGATAATGTGCAAAAGTTTGATTGATGATTAAAAAAAACTGAAATAGGACAAAGATAGATATATAATTATGTTTGAAAAACATACTTTGCATATGTAGTTCGATATGTATATAAGGACGCATTTGTAATTAGTGTTGAAGACCTATATATGATTACTCAATATAAAAATCCAACATGTTTGCTTAGCTTATTTGCTTCAAAAAGGCAAATATAATATTTTATTAACCTTATATTATCTCTTTAATTAAACCAGAATTACATAAAAAAAAATCATGATTATAACTCACATATCTATAGTGGGCACCCATTTTGGTAGCATCACGGTGATAAGATTATAATTTATCACGTCTCATTTATCTCTAGTGCTCGGCATAAACATGATTTTCTTCAAAAAAAATTATATAACATAAGATTTTTTTTGGTGAAAGATATCGCATAGGATTACAAAATTGTGATTGCTTTTAAGTAATTGATCCAAATAAAAAACATGACTCGCAAAAGATTCAAACTTGCTGCAATAATTGTTTCATGAACCTGTCGATTAATCCCATCACTTGTCACAGTAAAGCAAACCATCTTAGCGGGTGCATTCGATACATATCAGAATGAATTTTTCGGCTAAAAAGACACTAAAAAAAAAAGTGAGTATAGGATAGTTGTGTGTTTCACATATGTTTTCATATGTGAAATGAAAACATTAAAAAAACGCAAGTTAGAACCTGAGATACCCGGCCATAATTGTTATAGGATAGTTGTGTGGAGAGAAAAATAAGCCAACCAAAGTTTTTTGAAGATTCACAAAACAAAATTAATGTAAAATAAAGAAACATAGATTGCCGAACCATGTTTTGAGATGTGTTAACTATGGCGAATTGGGTTCTTTATATATGGATGTATCATTGGTTAATAGGGTAAATCACGGCTTTGAGAATCATTGTATCTACATGTAAAAGGAAAAATTCAAATTAAGAAATACTTGCTTTACAATTGTAACAAACAAATGTTGCTTATATGAAGAAATATTGTATGTGGATAAGTAAAAATGTATAACATGACATAAACACATAGAAACATGTGACATATAGATTGAGAAAAATCAGGAGATTTATGTAATTACCGAGTTAACATTTCGACCGGTTCTATTGATTTCATAATGAGTGACCCACAAGTCAGGCAAGATCATGATTGTTTTCTTAGCCTTTCTTTCCTCTGCTGGATCTGGTCTTAACCATACTTCTTAAAGCGTCTTAACCATACTTCTTAAAGCTCGATTGAGAAAAAAACTCCGTCCTAGAAATTATCGTTCATTGATTAAGACAAGAAGATAAAATTTAACAAAAAGGTTTTTGTCTCTAAATGGAAATTAAATATGAGTAATCCCACGTGTTCTCATAGCTTTGACCATTTGAAATCTGTGTGGCAACCATGATTTCGACGTTTATTTTGCAATTTGGCATCATCATCATCTTTGAATTCTCAAGACCGAATTTGGAAGAAAACATCTTATTTCCATACAAAGAGAAGAAATAAATAGAAATTGCATACAAAATTTGAACCTTTTGGTTATCTAATTTTAAACTCACATCTTATGTCAACGTTAATACAAATTATTAAGCAACAAATCCGATACATGTAACCTAATGTTCATGTTAATATATAAACCATAAACGTTTTCTATATTTGATCTTGTATTTTTTAGCTGTTTATCAGTTTTGTACTTTTCATATCAACATGTGTAATAATAAACTTCGTCTTATCAGAATGAGCAATCCATCCATAATGTTGCCATGAATAAAAATTGGCCATAATTACATAATCAGATTCTTAACACCCAAAAATTTAACCACATGAATCAGCCAATACTTAATACGTTAAATACTAAACTTAAGGGTCTATTTTGAAAATTTGACAAAAGTTGATAGGCCAAAAGATAAATTAATAACAGTTTCCAGCATCTACCGGCGCAGATAAATTAATAGGGATTTTTTTTTCTAGTGAAACGGACATCGAAATCGGAGAAGAATGGGGTCCGGAAGCAACGACGGAGAAGGCGACCGCCACGGCTCCGCCGGAGAAGCCTCTTGTGATCGCCCCTCATATGCTCGTTCCGATCGCTCTAACGGCGACAATGGTTCGTATCTCCTTTTTTCGCCTGAGTTTCTTCTCGCTTTGGTTTCAATTTCTGATTTGGGGGAAATATCTGTGTGAAATTGTTACCGGAATTAGTACTCTCCGGAATTGTTACTTGTCAAAGTCCATTACATTCGAAGAAAACTTGTATTGGTGATCTCAGCTACGGAAACTTTTGATCTGTATATTAAGAATTGGTGTTTTTCTCTTGTAACTGGAATAAGAATCTCAGTTTTTGCTGATGCGATATGGATTGTAGCTGACCCAGCCTCCTGGCTACTTTTTGTGTGTGTGTGTGTAGAACATAGAACTGGTGTGGAGGAGCTTGAAAAGAACAATCTGCTTCCATCGAGCCAGAACGAGCTTTTGAATAAACTGATAGCTGTAAAGTTTGAAATAGATGCTGTTGCGTCAGTTATAGAGCAAGTGGACGACGAGGTAGCAGCAGAAAATGGCTTACATAAAGATGATGAATCAGAGGTTCATGGGTTGCATAGTGGTTCTGTACTTCAGCACGCCCTTGCCACAGACCGTCTAAAAAGGCTTAAGTAGAGAAAAGCTCAGCTTGAAAAGGAGCTCACTGGTTTACATGGTCAGAGCGCTTCTGGTAGTGCTGATCGCGATAATCTACTGCGTCACCTGGTGAAGGAAGAGCCTAGGCTCAAGAGAAAATTGAAAGATATTCAGAAACCTAGCAAAAGAGAGGGGAAGAAGAAAGTGAAAGTAGTCTCATTTCATGAGGACACAGATTTTGATGCTATTTTCGATGCAGCTTCTGCAGGTTTTGTTGAAACGGTACGTGAAGCAGTCTTTAAAGGTTTGATCTATTTCATTATGCTCTTAATAGGTTGATATGAAAAATGTGTATGCAAATGTACAAACCTATATATGAAGGCAGTGACTAATTCAAAGCTATTCTTGTCTAGGAAAGAGATGAATTGGTGAGAAAAGGAATTATAACTCCTTTTCAAAAGCTCCAGGGTTTTGAACGCCGACTTCAACAACCTGGACCATCAAGCTCGCACAACCTAGAAGGAGAAGAGGAAAAGGACAAAAATGAGGACTCCAACAGTATTGATAGAGCTGTCCAATCTATGTCGCAAGCTGCAAAAGCTCGCCCGACAACCAAGCTACTTGATGCAGAAGACTTGCCAAAGCTTGAAGCTACCCCTGTTCCTTTTAGAAGGCTAAAAAAGCTTTACAAACCTCATGATTCTCCGGAAAATGAAGCAAAGAAAAGTAAAGGTGGGAAGAAAAAAAAGAACCGGCCTTTGCCGGAGAGGAAATGGACAAAGCGGATTTCTCACGAAGACTCTAGTCTCCAAGAAAGTGGTATGATTTTCGCTATTGAGAATTAAACATACATATTTACAGATTCTGTTGGAACAGGTGAATCTAATGGCTATTAATTTGGGCAAATGCTTTTGAACAAGATTAGGGTTTGATATTAGATTCTACCGTTAAGATATTGCATGTTACAAAGGCATGCTTTGAATTGATATATCAACAGTTTCTAGTTTCTACTGTTATTAAGCATATGCTTCTTTTTCCTCATTTGAGTTTATGTAAAGTAACAAGTTATCATGCTGGTTTTCATTGCAATGTTTCAGAAGCTGGACGGAGAATCTTGAGCACTTCCATTTCTGAGGAAGAAGAGCTAGATGATTTTGATGACACAGACGACAATGAAACATCTTCTATACAGCTTGAAGGTGGATTAAGCATTCCTGAAAGCATATTTAGTAAACTTTTTGACTACCAAAGAGTTGGGGTACAATGGCTCTGGGAACTTCATTGCCAAAAGGCTGGTGGAATTATCGGGGACGAGATGGGTCTCGGTAAGACTATCCAGGTCTTATCTTTTCTCGGAGCCTTGCACTCCAGTAAGATGTATAAACCAAGTATTGTCATATGTCCGGTCACACTCTTGCGTTAGTGGAGAAGAGAAGCACGTACATGGTACCCCGATTTTCACGTGGAAATACTACATGACTCAGCCCAAGATTCTGGGAATGGCAGAGAACGAGTCAAGGCTTCTGAAAGCGATTATGACAGTGAAGGTTCAGCTGAGAGTGATCACGAGCAAAAGCCTAAGAACACCAGGAAATGGGATTCTTTGATAAACCGGGTTTTAAATTCAGATTCAGGGCTCCTCATCACCACATACGAGCAATTGAGACTGCAGGGTGAGAAGCTGCTCAATATTGAGTGGGGTTATGCAGTATTGGATGAAGGCCATCGGATCCGGAACCCAAATGCTGAAATTACTCGTGTGCAAACAGTTACAGACCGTCCATCGAATTATTATGACTGGGGCACCAATCCAGAATAAACTGACAGAACTCTGGTCCTTGTTCGATTTTGTTTTCCCGGGAAAACTGGGAGTCCTGCCCGTGTTTGAGGCAGAGTTTTCTGTTCCCATAACTGTGGGTGGATACGCCAATGCTTCTCCTTTGCAAGTGTCAACTGCCTATAGGTGATTACCTAGTCTTTCTTTGAAACATTTGGGTAAGTGTCACAGTTGGTGTTCTAACAATGGTTGACAATTTGCAGGTGTGCAGTCGTTCTTCGTGATTTGATCATGCCATACCTCCTCCGCCGCATGAAGGCCGATGTGAATGCACATCTTACAAAAAAGACTGAACACGTTCTCTTCTGTAGTCTCACTGTGGAGCAGCGATCCACCTACAGGGCGTTCCTTGCGAGCTCCGAGGTAGAAGAAATTTTTGATGGCAACAAGAATTCGCTTTATGGAATTGATGTGATGCGTAAGATATGCAACCACCCTGATCTACTTGAGAGAAATCATTCTCACCAGAACCCAGATTATGGGAACCCAGAACGCAGTGGGAAGATGAAGGTTGTTGCAGAAGTGCTCAAGGTTTGGAAACAGCAAGGTCACCGTGTACTTTTGTTTTCACAGACTCAGCAAATGCTTGACATCCTCGAGAGCTTCTTGATAACAAATGAGTATAGTTACCGGAGGATGGATGGTCTTACACCAGTGAAACAGAGGATGGCTTTGATTGATGAGTTTAATAACTCAGATGATGTGTTTGTTTTCATTCTGACTACGAAGGTGGGTGGATTGGGAACAAACTTGACTGGCGCGAATAGAGTCATCATTTTTGACCCGGATTGGAACCCCTCGAATGATATGCAAGTAAGTTTTGTTTTCCATTTCACATATTTAAAACTCGTCATGGCCTTAAATAACAATCAATTTTCTGTTATGACAGGCAAGGGAACGTGCTTGGCGTATAGGGCAGAAGAAGGATGTTACCGTGTACAGATTGATCACGCGGGGGACAATAGAGGAGAAGGTATATCATCGACAAATTTATAAACATTTTCTCACCAATAAGATCTTGAAGAATCCACAACAGAGAAGATTCTTCAAAGCTCGTGATATGAAAGATCTTTTCATATTGACTGATGATGGTGATAGCAACGTCTCCACGGAAACCTCTAACATCTTCAGTCAGCTAGAGATAAACATCGTGGGAGCTCAATCAGAGGAAAAACCTGAATCCGCTACACAACTTGCTATTCACGATGCCGCAGAAGGATCCTCAGAGGTGGAAGCCAATGATAAGACTGGCGAGGCCATGGATGCAGAGACAGATATCTTAAAGAGTCTCTTTGACGCGCATGGAATACATGTAAGTTCAGTCAAGCTTCTTCTCCGAGTTACTATCCCATAATATCTATTTCGCTTCACTCTACTTACATCTTTTACAGAGTGCCGTCAACCATGACGCCATCATGAATGTAGACGACGAGGAAGAGAAGATGAGACTTGAACATCAGGCATCTCAAGTGGCACAGAGAGCAGCAGAAGCATTACGCCAATCACGAATGCTGCGTAGCCGGGAAAGCATCTCAGTGCCCACATGGACGGGAAGATCTGGTTGTGCAGGTGCATCGTCATCTGTACGGATGAAATTCGGATCAACTGTAAGATCCCAGTTAACCCAGACGACAGAAAACAAATCATCAACGTTCAAGAACGCAGTCAGCGCGAGTCTATCTTCTGGCAAAGCACCGTCTTCCGCAGAGCTTCTCAACCGAATCCGCGGAAGCAAAGAGCAAGCCATCGGCGCAGGCCTCGATCAGCTACAGCCTCCACTCCCGTCGTCTTCGGGCACAAGAACCAAAGTAGGTTCGTTGCAGCCCGAGGTCCTGATCCGACAGATATGCAGCTTTGTACAAAAAAGAGGAGGAAGCGCGGACTCAAGCAGCATTGTAAACCATTTCAGGGACAAAGTTCCTTATGAGGGTGCACCGTTGTTTAAGAATCTATTGAAGGAGATTGCCACGCTTCAGAAGGATCAAAACGGTTCGTTTTGGGTCCTTAAAACAGAGTACAGAGACTAAGAAAAGAGGTTTTGACGCAATAGAGAGAATTTGTGTAGTCATTTTTTTTTCCTTTGATTAGGGACAAGAAGATAAAATTTAACAAAGGGGTTTTGTCTCTGAATGGAATGTAAATATTAGCATTTGACCATTTGAAATCTGTGTCGCTACTTGAGACTAGTTTCTTTTGGTTGAAAGAAAATACGAAGAGAAGAAGAAATGAATAGAAATTAAATACGAAATTAAACATCTTACCTCAGATATATGTAACCTAAATGTTAATGTTAATGTAAACCATAAACGTTATACACCAAGCGATAGAATGATCCATATAGTACATTTGATTGATTATACAGAAGAAGAAAAAACCATGGAATACACATGAACATTATTCACACCCATGTTGATAGAATTCAATCTTCCTTGAGACTACTCCGAGAAGGAGTATTGAGAGTCAAGCCGAGATCTCTACACAACTCTTCATCTGGCTGCAAGCTTCCAGGGATTGCACCAAAAGCTGTTCTTGAAGTTTCGAATCCAGACGCCAAGAAATGGATATACGCAGACATATCTTCCCACTTTTTCCCTACGCTAATAGACGAAGAAGCAAACGCACTTCCCTTTGATGAGTTTGAATCAGCTCTGAATAACCGGTTTAGATCAGAGGCTTTCATAAACCGTTGTGTAGCAGCTTCCCATGATAGTTCATGCCTATGTTGCTCTGTTAGTTGAGATGGTTGTTCGCTGAGCGCCTCGAGTGTGGCTCTAACAAAACCATTGCCATCGTCGTAGGTTCTGCAGTTGGGAAACTGTTTAAAGAACTCGTTTGATGTGTGATTTGCGCATACTACGTTTTTTCCCATTGCCAATGCTTCTGCAGTTGTTGTGCAGACCACATCTGTCGTGCTCGGGTTGAGAAACACTTTATAGCTGAAATTAGAAGATGGACAAAGTTGCAGTTACCTAAATAGAATACAATTAGACTACAAGGAAATAGAGACTTACTCGTGAAATAGTGAGTCGGCATGATCACGTCCTGGGTAAACATTGATGGTCAAGTTGAGTTTTCGGGCTGCTTCTTTGATCTCATCAGAGTCCTCTCCACTACCGTATAAATCAACCTCTAACTCAGCGAGTTCCTTTTGGTGTTTCTTAAGTAGTTTAAGAAGCTCCTTATAACCTTTGCTCCAGACCATCTTACCAATGTAGTAAGCGCCTTTAGTGAAGGGCTGCTCCTGGAGCTTCTGCTGTTCTAGTTTCCTCAAACCAATCTCGAGAAACTTAGGGTTGACGCCGTGAACGTTGCAGACTACAGATTTAGGATAATCTTGAGTCGCAGCCGATAATCTGATTACCTGCAGGAGTAACACCATTAGTACAAGTCCTGATTCACATCAAAATGGCCAATCACTCCATTATGTCTACTAGTGGCTGTAAAAAGGTTAACCTTGTGGCAGTAAATGCCAACGACCCAACTGTTTAAGTACTCGAGGAGAAAAGCTTTGAGACGGCCTTGTTTCTCTCTCTTTACGTATTCCAAGTAGTTTGTGTGTATGATCCCTATGACGTAATTGAACTTAGTTTTCCATTTTTTGCCATGATGAAACCATGTGAGATGCTCGGGCTCCTCGAGGACAGCAATGTCCGCCTCTTCATCAGGAATGGCATGCGATATATCTCCAACAGGCAAAATACTTCTCTTATCTATAGCAAACTGAAATAAGGGAAATTATTGAATATTTCATAACAGTTATTGTATACTTGATAAGTCATACCTTTGCTGGATAGAAACGTATCTCGAATCCTAAACGAAACGAGATTCTTTCCTCAAGCCAGCGACGGACATAACTTTCATGCTCGGATGGGGAACTAAAGGTGATGCCATTTGGGTAGACAAGTACTTGGTGTTTGAGAGTGAGCCAAGGAATGACCAAAGTGACACGTCTTTCACCGTCTTTTGCAAGATAGGCAGCACGGAACAGAGGATTAACAGAAGTACCAGTGAGCCATGGAATACTAGCCGTGGTAAATATCGCAATGTGTTGCTGTTGCTGCTGCTTCGTCATATCATCTCAAGCTATGTAAACCGAATTTAACATCACTATTTTAGGTTCCCAATTCCAAAATCACATGATGCAGTTTAGAAATCAAAGATAGTCTGAAAAATTCAAAATGGAATATGTTTCGATTTTTGTGTTATAGAGAGTTTCAACATAACCTATAGTACTATTATTCAGTGCTTCTACTTAAGGAACATCATCAAGTTGAGTAATTATCACACAAACAAAAACATAAATAGATTCTCTAATCATTTACTTCATCAAATTATCGCATCTTTTCAATTCTTAATTTCCATGAATTGAAACAATCTTTCACAGATCCAACAAAACATTTCCGATTAAAAAACACTAAAATTCGGATCAACGAGCAAGAGACACGAAATTATCATAACAATCTCTAAAATCGAATCGAAAATGAATCAATACCTGAAGAATTCCAAGCACGATTTGATAAAAGCTGATTCGCGTCGAGTTTGGGGTAAAAGGGAAAGAGAAGAGATGATTGATATTCTAGGGTTTACTTGAGAAGAAGGAGAATATTCTCGAAAGGTATTTTCAGGTCATTGTTTAAGAAATCCAAGTTACAGGCTGGTCTCTGCACAATCGTCCAATCTCTTCCTTTCTTTTTCCGCCTTGTCGAGAACGATGACGAATTCACGACTTGCGTGTCCACACTACGTGCCGGTTTCCTAACGTTTAAACATCACCACGTTTCACTCTCCAAGTTAGATACAAATCTTATGGGCTTAGGCCCAATCATTAAGGAGCCCATTGTGTTTACTCAAACTGTGTGCCGTTTTTTCCACATAAAAACCTCTCAATCAAACTTTGAACCAAATTTTATAACCAGTTGTATATCACTGGAGAAGATGAGAAATGAATTATGACTCAAAGGTTAATCTAACACCATCTTTGAAAGAAGTTGGAGTGATCTTCAGTGTCTGAATCAGTTTAGTTATATGTCCATTGATATATCTGCCGGTGACACCACGCCTCGATCAACCGATGATGCAGACACGGGTTTAATCAACGACGGATCGTGTCCTCTGACTTGTGCAACCAATTCAGCCATTTGAACACGAGATAGTCTATCCGGTCCACCAGCGTTCAAAACTAGCCGCATTTGTTTATCATCTGAAAACCAACAACAAACAATGTTTATGATTCAACTACATTTTTCTGTCTGCAGAGAGAGAAGAAAAATAATCTACCTGAAAGTACCCATCTTTGCATCAATTTCAAGGTGATACTCACGAGATCCTTAACGTATATAGGACAACGATATTCGTCATGGAAGAAC
Organism: Draba incana; assembly: GCA_963576765.1. Lineage (NCBI taxonomy): Eukaryota > Viridiplantae > Streptophyta > Magnoliopsida > Brassicales > Brassicaceae > Draba > Draba incana. The sequence continues at coordinate 505,098 of OY755214.1, forward strand.
TCTACTGATTCTCCCTTGTGTAAAACGCTATCCATCCATTAAACATAGCCACTTCAATGGACTTAAGAATTATCTAAATTCTAAAGAAGCCAATAAATATATATATTTGTTGGTGTTGAGAGGTTACCTGAATTGGTAGATTCTTAGGGAGTGGTGATAAAGTTTGAGGACCAATGATAATACTACTTCTCTTTGATTAGAAGCTCTGCTGCAACTTTCGATTTCCCGTAGACGTTAACCGCAACAGTATCGTCTTCTTCCTTGTAGAAAGACTTGACTCCTTCATAAACTGAGAAATGGGAGACAAGAAACCATTTCAAAACGGATCTTTTTTAAGTGTTATAACGATTCTGTATTTTACCTTGATCAGTAGAGAGATGAATCAACAAGGTTTTGTTTCTCTCAAAAGTTGATAACCAGTTTACAAGAGAACAAGGCACGTTAATGGACATGGCGGAATCTGAATCTTGCTCGCAAACTCTAGGAACAGACAAAGCAGCACAATTCACGACCACATCTGGCTGTAACAAGACCAGATTCTTGTTAGGTCGGATTCGAAGAAATCAGGAAGCAAAATCGAGCTTAGGGATTACGAAATCGTAACCTGACCAAAATTCTGAGAAATTGAACTGAACCCTGGACCGGATTTGAGATGGACGGGAAATGCAGGGAAATGAGGAAATGCGTCGAGCAAGATTCGTGGAAGTGGAGAAGAGTGGTGAGTGAAAGCGACGTCGTATCCATTGTTACCGGCGAGAGCTTGAAGCAAATGCTGACCCAAGTAACCCGTACCTCCGACTATCACCACTTAATTTAAATTTTACTCTTTTCCTCTAATCATTCAAAATCACTCTGATCCAATGGATGATTAATTAAGAACAATAATTGCAAAGCAATGATGAGAGAAAAGAATTGAAGATATCATCATTATTACCAAAAAATATATATATAAAAAGTTTTTGATCTTTCAACATAATCGTATGAAAAATGTCAAAAAAGGACTAGGACAGGTAACCTAGAACTAAACCTGTTTTGTTGTTCTTAAGCCCTCTTTTGGCATTGTTTTTAAACATATCGCAGATTCTGTATCACATTTTTGAAGAAACAAAGAATGTAGCTGATCGGATATAAAAGTATGTAGAGAATTATATCAAGAGTGTGACTATTTCTCGTGAACGAGAGGATTGTAGACTGGGAACCACATGTTGCTTGTGATGTAATTCACTGTGTCCTCCTGTTAACATCATAGATTTGCAAATATTAAATTCAATTTCTAGTAATTACCTTAAACATGTATGTTATTATACAAAATCTTAAATTGTTATCATACCTTAGACATGTGACTTAGATCTTTGGGACCAACATCGCCATGTCCTTCAGCAATGTCATCAGAAACCGCAGCTCGTAGAACAGCTGCCCCGACCTCAGTTGTTATGTGTCGAATGCTGCATTTTTTCCACAACCAGTTGCTTAATAAACCGTTTTTGATTTATCAAAAATCATATAGTAAGAATTAGAGGAAATACTTGTTGATTGAAGGGTAAAGGATTCCTTTCTGGACTTCCTCGTCAGTCATGTAAGACGCAAGGCTGTGTATATTCAAATACATATAAATCGTCAGAATCAGAATTGTTATTATAAGGTCGATTTTGTTTATATACACTACTTACCATTCAGCAGCAGCTTGGAGCATTCCATCAGTTACAATACGTGCACCAGCGAGAAGAGTTCCTAACCCGATCCTGGAAACGATAAACAAGCGCATTTTGTTCTGTTAGCATTTTCTGAATTGAAATTTGTTTCAGTGAAACAGTTCTCAAGAAAGAAAACGAACCCTGGGAATAGGTACATGTTGTTGGCCTGATTCACATGTCCTACTTTACCATTGTCTACAAAATGAAACATTTTTAGATTTTAGCAAATTAGTCACAAAAGCCATTTGTGAGTTCCACCATAACATATTTACTTACCAAGTTCAATGTTCTCAAATGGGCTTCCACTTGCAAAGACTATGTTTCCTCCGGCGTGTTTGAAAGCATCAACAGCAGTGCATTCGGCTGTCACACGACAAAATTGTTCAGAGCAGATTGTTCAAAGGAAATGTTACATAATTTTGAATAGATGAGAGAAACACAAAACCATTCAAGGTGGGATTCGACATAGCAAAAATGGCGGGCTTGCATGAGTCAGACTCTCGCATCGCCTTGAGAACCTTTGATATTGAAATCAGTAAACCATATAAGTAAACCAGCTAAGTAATAGATCATGAAATTATTTGTTGTCTAAGGAAGTCACATACGTCTTCACCGAAAATACCACCAACACCAGATAAACCAAGAAGAACATGTGGCTTCACCTTCTTCACCTGAATACATTTTGCAATTACAAGGAAAGACGACAATATTAGAATGTCTTAGTTTTCAGTGAACAGTTAATGATGACTTCAATAAAGGCTTAGGCTTACCACTTCAACGATACTTGCTCCCTCACGTATCTCAGCTGGATTTTTGGCAAAAGCTAAAGCTGCTGGGTCAACTTTCGACCTCTCCGTAGTGACAAGACCCTGAAAGCCCAATCAGTCGTTTCCATGTTAGATTATTCAAATGAGCAACAATCTTATGAGGTAAGCAAATGAAGAAAACAACAAGTTGACCAATGCAAAAAGTAATGGATATAACATTCTAAAAGTTTTTGACTTCTTCTAGGTAAGCTCTTTGTGGATAGAGTAAAACAACATCCAAAAGCAAGCTCTAAAAATATGACAGCTTCAAAGTCAACTGACCCAGGCTTAATTATTTATTACCAAGCAAGACAAACCCATTCAGTTGAAGTCAAGTTAGGGGGAAACAGAAACTTACATCTTTATCTATCAAGTAAAAGTTTTTCGTTGCCTCAATCTCGCTGATGCCAGCCATTCTCGCAACTGCCTGTACTGCCATCTTCGTTACACCGAGTCCAGCACTGAAAGTAGTAGAAGAAATATACAATGCAAAGATGAGAAAAAGTCAACGGAAGAAGAAAATATGCATTGGTAAAGATTTAAAAAGAAAATCAAAGTACCTTCCAGCTCCAACCACAACAATCTTTTGGTTCACAAAGTCCGATAAGGGACGACCTTGGGCTCTTACAGTTCCCAATAGTCCAGCTAGAGCAACACCAGCAGTTCCCTGAGATATCATTCGCCAACCTTGTTATTAGAAAGAATACATAAAGAGTGGCTATAAAGTAAAGAAGCTGAATGACAATGATCAGTACATACCTGAACATCATCATTGAACATGCAAAACTTCTTCCTATATCTTTCCAAAGTTTCAAAAGCCCATTTCGCTTGGAAATCTTCAAACTATTATGATTGGGAGAACCATTTAGTCATCATTACCACCAAAAGATAAATCCAATGTAGAAACTAAAAGATATATATATATATACCTGCACGACGGCCTTAGGCCAACGTGTGAATGCAGCTTCCATAAATTCATCAATAATCTCAAGGTACTCCTCTCCTTCCAACCTAGGCTGTCTGAGTCCTAAGTCTGTACGACAGAGAAGATATGAGATATCAAAGCAAACACATCCATAAAAATACATTATTCGACTAATAAAAGTCACTTACAAAGAGGATTCTGTAGAAGCTTTTCATTATTCGTTCCCACATCCAACATAATTGGCAAAACCTGCAGAAGAACAAACGTATGATTTTCGAATAAGGAGTAACATACAGCAAAAACACAATACCGATCATGTTGAGATCCACTTACTCTCTGTGGATTGATTCCTGCTGCAGACACGTACATGTCGAGCTTTCCAATAGGAATACCAATTCCCTGGACTCCAAGGTCTCCTAAGCCGAGAATACGACTACCATCAGTGATCACAATCATATCTACCTGCTTAGCTGGCCAATTATAAATCATAGACATCATCTCTCCTTTGTCTTTAGCACTGAAGTACATTCCTCGCGGTCTTCTATACAAACCCGAATAGTTCTGACAAACCAATCCAACTGTGGGAGTGTATATAATTGGAGCAAAATCTTTGATGTTATCCATAAGAACCTGCAAAGAACAAGCCTTTATATCTCAGAGGAACGTCTCATCTCAGATGATAACTAAGAAACAAGAAGGCCAAACTCACTCGATAGTACAAAGTCTCGTTACGATCATGCAATCTATTCAAAATCCTCCATTTCGCTAACGAGACGACGTTTTCTGGCTGCCCTAGTGTGTTCCTCTCTAGCGACCGAAACGACTCAACTGCCAAATTCAAAGTCTCAGAAATTTTGCAAATGGATCCAAAGATTCTGATCACTTTGGAGATTTTTCAGAGAAGCAAAACTTACTGAAACGATCATATTGCTGTTCAAAGGATATAACACGAGGAGGAAGTAATCCTCTTAGCCCCAATCTATCTCTCTCAGTCAAAGGAAAACCTGTGTCCTGAAATTACAAAAAGAAACAAACTTTAGTCTAAAATTAAAAAAAGCATCAAAGATTTAGAATTTTACAGTGTTATTACTCTAGCATTATGAGTTAATCGAACAAATAGATTAGAACCCTAAAATCAGACAAGAACCTTGTTAAACCATGGATCGTGAAGAATATCAGCACCACGCTTGTGAACAATACAAGGACCAGGAATCGCCGTCGAAAAGCACCGGCGAGATCCGTGGGCTCTTGCCGCCGCCGCCGACTTCGAAAGCCCAGCAATGCTCCTCCACATCATCGGTCTCAGAAATCAACTCTCAAGATCCGACCAAAAAACAAACACTACAGAATTGCCAAAACCGCAATTCAATAACAAAACCAAGGCAAAATCTTTGGGATTTTATGGAGTAAAATAGTCAAAATTTATACAGTAGATTTGGGTTTGATCTCTTCTCCTTCCGCTTCCAGTGTGAATTGAATAGTCCTCCAGCTTTAAGAGAGAGGAAGCTGTCTGAGTCTGAGGAAGAGGACGATGTCTGAGACACTGCCCGAGAATTAATAATAGAGGAAAAGGTCAGACCAATAAATAAATATTCCATTTCTGAATTTTCATTTTTTTATTAATTTTGTCGGCAATTTTCCATTTTGTTTTTGGTAAATTTCAATAAACAAAAGAAGGAAATATATTAAAGTGGCCCGAAGAATAAAAAAACGGGCAAGAGGGTATAGACGGAAAAGTCAATATAGAGAGGGGGACAAAATCGCCACGTGGACGGCTTCGATTCTCCTAGCAAATTGGCGATGATTTGATTAGAGGTGAAAGGATATTAACCAATTAATCATTCACACGTGTCTACGCGTTGGGGTATTGCCATTTTTACCCATGCGTGTGCCTCTGGTAAAAAATATTACGACTTCCTTTAACACGAAAGTCAGAGAAGAAAATTAAAGGAAACAAAGAATAAATTCATTAAAACTGAGATTATTCGAGAATTTTAAGATGAAAACCATTCTTTAAAAGTTTTATTCGCTGCGGCGACTTGAAAACGCAGCTTTTAACTTTAACCAGTGCTTCGTTTTTTTTTTTCCTACCGTCCATAATGAAAGTTGATTAATTTTCCTTCAGTTCATTCATCAATATACAAGGCTATAAATAGCCAAAGACGTTACAGATTTGTTCCACAAAATCTGGGATACAAAACAATATTAACAAATGTATCTAAATGGTTGTAACGGTAACCGAATATTCCTATATATTCTATCACCCTCCCGCAGTTGAAGCGTCGGGTTCCCGAATGGTTAAACTGGATCGAAACTCGTTGAAAAAAGACGTAGGGAGTCCTTTTGTGAAGATATCAGCATATTGAAGAGAAGACGGGACATGAATGACTTTAACTTCACCAATAGCTACTTTTTCCCATACAAAGTGTATGTCGAGCTCCACGTGTTTTGTGCGTTGATGCTTAACCGGATTGTGAGCTAAGTAAGCTGAGCTGATATTGTCACAATAAACCACCGATGTCTTTTTGATCCTCAGATGAAGTTCAATCATGAGATTCCGCAGCCAACTTAACTCAGCAACCGCATTTGCGACACCTCTATATTCTGCCTCGGAGCTAGATCTTGATACTGTTTCTTGTCGCTTTGCTGACCAAGAGACAAGATTCGGTCCTAGGAAGACGCAATATTCCGATGTTGAACGTCGTGTATCTGGACAGCCTGCCCAATCGGCATCAGAATATGCAGTGAGACAATCAAAATCACCTTTAACTAATTGTAATCCATGAGCCAACGTTCCTTTTATGTATCGAATTATTCTCCTTTAGGGCAGTCATATGTGGAACTCTGGGGTCATGCATATACAAACATATTTGGTGCACCGCATACGCAATGTCCGGACGCGTAAACGTCAAATATTGCAAGGCACCTGCAAGACTTCTATAATACGTCGGATCACCAACATTTGCAGAGAGCTTTGACTTCATATCAACCGGAGTTGCACACGGTTTGCAATCAGCCATTCCTGCTCGATTCAAAATATCTTGAGCGTATACAGATTGACTTAAGAATAGACCTTTATCGTTAAAATCTGCCTTTATTTTCAAGAATAGCCCATGTCTGTCATCGGAAACTCAGATTTTAGCTGATCGATTATCTTCTGCATCAAACTAGGCGATGAAGCTGTCAAGATAATATCGTCGACATAGAGAAGAATGTAAGCCATGTATTCGCCTTTCCTGAAAATAAACAAAGAAGTGTCTGCATTGCTTGTGATAAAGCCAATCTGCGTAATAAATTTAGTGAATCTAGCATTTCATGCTCGTGGTGCTTTTTTTAGACCGTAAATTGCTTTGTGTAGCTTGCAAACATGATTAGGACAGGCTTTATCGACAAATCCTGGTGGTTGGTGCATATAGACTGTTTCTTCGAGATCGCCTTGAAGAAACGCATTTTTTACGTCTAATTGATGTATTGGCCAATCCAATGCAACACTAACATTGAGAACGGTTTGAATTATCGCTAGCTTGACAACCGAGCTAAAAGTCTCCGTAAAATCAACTCCGGGTTCCTGCGATTTTTCGTTAGCAACAAGTCTTGATTTGTGACGATTTAAAGCACCATTTTCATCATGTTTATGCCTATATAGCCACATCGATCAAATAATATTGACCTTAGGAGGCCGAGGCACTAATGACCAAGTCTTAGTCTTAATCATAGCATCATACTCATCAGTCATCGATGGATTCCATTTTGGATCATTTAAAGCTTGGTTATGGCTTTTTGGAAGTGGCGATTTGGTGGTGGTGAGTAGAGAAATGAATTTTTTTGGTTTAGTGATGCCACACTTAGAACGAGTGTTCATAGTATGACGAGGACGAGGTAAGACTGGTTCTGTTTGTGTTGGAACAACGGTCGTAATCGGATTTAGAGGAATTTCAGGAATTGTGTTCAAACTATTTGGGATCGGTGTCTGCAATAGTTCTTTAAACACATGAGATGGTTCGTCTACAACTTCGAGAAATTGATAAGAAGAAGCTTGATCTGATTTTATGTTGGCGGCTGGAAATTTATCTTCATCAAAGTGAACATGACGAGAGATAATGATTTTGTTTGTTTTCAGATCAAGGCATCGATATCCTCTATGTTGAGAGGGATATCCAAGAAACAAACATGGAGTTGTTCTTGGAGAGAGTTTGTGGAGATTAGAGTGATTTAAGTTTGGAAAACAAAGGCATCCAAACACACGTAAATGGTCGTAGGTGGGTTGTTTTTGAAAGAGGAGAGTGAAAGGGATTTAGTTTTTGATAGCGGAAGACGGGAGAATGTTCAAAGTATGAACAACAACATTTAAAGCCTCAACCCAATAACTAGGTGGAAGTCGAGCTTGAAAGAGAAGGGCTCGAATAGCGTTGTTAATGGTTCTAATCATTCTTTCGGACTTCCCATTTTGTTGAGAAGTGTGTGGGCAGGAGAAACGTACTTGTATTCCCTTCTTATTACAATAATCATGGAATTGGTGGTTGTTATACTCACCGCCATTGTCACATTGGAACGATTGAATATTACCATCGAATTGAGTTTTTATAAGGGCTGTGAAGTGAAGAAATTTGGAGAAAACATCACTTTTGTGACGAATTGGATATACCCAGAGATAATGAGTAAAATCGTCAAGGAACAAGACATAATATCTAATTCCACTAATGCTTGGAAGTGGTGATGTCCAAACGTCAGAATGCACAATTTCAAACGGTTTTGTAATCAGAGTTTGAGAAGAATGAAATGGCAACTTTATTTGTTTTCCTAAACAACAAGGTTGACAAGAATCAGGAAACTTGTCTTTATTACATAAAACCGAATTGGATGAGAAAATAGAACGAAGAACAGAATTATTTGTGTGGCCGAGACGTTTGTGCCAAAGCGCAGAAGTAGAAGCCAAGAGAGCAGTTGATGGTGTTGAAGTTTTATTTAGTGAAGTTGGAAGGGAGTAAAGATCACCAGAGCTATCACATCGGAGCAGAATTGTCCGAGTTTGAAGATCCTTCACAGAAAAGCCAAATGGGTCAAATTCAACGGTACACCAACTATCTGTTGTAAACTTACAAACAGATATTAATTTTTTTTTAACAATTTGAGGAGTGACAAGAACATCCTTAAGAGAGAGAGGTCGTGTTTGAGTTTGAAGGAAAGAAGAGCCAACAGAAGTGACCGGAAGTTTGGAACCATTACCAACGATGAGTGTGAGATATTATGATTAAGTTTAGATTGGAGATTACTTGCCGAGGCCGAGAGATGGGCTGTGGCTCCTGAATCCATATACCATTCAACACCGTTAGGATTAGGTAGCGTCTCTGTCGTGTGATTGGCAGGTTGAATTTTCATCAAATGAGCTTGGTGATGGTTCGTATGATTCACAGGAGGAGATGCAGGAGGTCGATACTGACTTTGATGATAATGAGGCCAATTTCCATAGTAATTGGGCCATGAAGGAAAGGAGCCTGGCCAAAAAGGTGGAAAGGCCCAATTGGGGTGATTAGGTCGAAGTTGGTTGTTTCTTCCTCCTCGGCCTCTGTTGTTGTTTTTCTTAGTTCCCCTGTTGTTGTTGAATTGTTGTTGTTGAACAGGTTGGTGAGATGGACGAGATACCGTTGGGGTTGTAGGTGTAGCGACGGTGAAAGCCGTGGAAGAGGAAGAGTGATCGCCGTGAGTGGCAGTAACACGGTGAGACTTCTTGAGGCGAGATTCTTCCATCTCCAACATGTTTTTCGCGACTTCAAACGTTGGAAATGGGTCCTTGTGTTTGATTACATTGATAATGTAATCAAACTTCTCATTGAGACCATTAAGAAGATACATGACCAAGGTCCGTTCATTGACGGGAGCGTCAACGTTCTCAAGTAAATCAGCAAGAGACTTGATCTTATGACAATAAGCTTGAATCGTCCGATCTCCAATCTCCTGGGTACGAAGCTCATTGTCAAGCTGAATGGCCCTTTCTTCTTTCACTACAAGAAAACAGGCGATATTCCGACGGCCTAAACCGTCTCATTTTCGTCGGAATTGGCCTTTTTCCGACGGTAGTCCGACGGGATAGGTCCGTCGGTTCTATTACATCGGAAATTAAAATCCGTCGGCATTCCGTCGCCCACTTGCGACGGCTCTCAGATGGAAAACGGATAGCCGGATTCCGTCGACTTCCGGCGAGTACCGACGGAGTTCCGACGGTACGAGAATACCGAGGGAATTCCGACGGTTTTCGGGTTTTTTTTTCAAAAATTAAAAATAATTAAACAATTTAAAATAAATAAATTATAATATAACATTTAAAAATATATTAAAAATTAAAAAAAAACTGATTAAATTAAAATTGTTTTAAAAGTATTTTTAAGTTTTACAATAAATATTAAAACGTCAAAAGGCCTATTCCGGCCTACGGGAACTAAAGAAGTCGTTCATCTTCTGTTCTATAGGTCGAAATAGTTCCTCCGCCTCCGCCTTATCTCTCGCTCTCGCTTCCTCGGCCTCCTTCTTATCTGCCTCTCTCGCTTGCTCCATTGCCCTAAGCCGCTCGGTCAGCTCTCGGTTTTCTGCCTCCAATCTGCTACCACCGCTATAACGAACCGACGAAACGGATGAGCAACTATCTTCAGGGAGGCCGAAAACACGGCCTCTGGTCTTGGGAGTCGCCTACGATAAAAAAGAAATTAAATCTTAGAACTTAGGTGTATTAAAAGTTAATTTGAAATTTGTTTAAAAGTGACACGGTTACTAACCTCGTAGGTGAACTCGTTGATCTTCTCGTATGGAACTTCGGTGGGCGTCAGAGTTCCTTCCTCGCTCGGTTGCGATTGGAGGTACTGCTCCCCGAGCCTTTCCACAGTCTCCACGATTTCACGAGCAATGGGATCTTGAATGTCACCGGTCTTCTTGTTGGTGTGTGCAGCTTTGAGCAATGCAAGATTTGAAGGAAACACACCGGTCTCGTGAAACTGTTAACATATAAAATTTTGTTAGCGAATTTTTAAAAATTATGAATTATTTAAATATTTACCATTTTGTTTGCAAGTGAAGCCTTGCTCGTTGCTCCGAGGTTGTGGGTCGCTTTTCCCTTCCCCTTCCGGTCGCTATTACGGTTAGTTGAGTTTCTCTCTGAGGTCGCCCGAGTTGCCTCCTGTTCCCAATGTGCAACTAGTCCATCCCAACATGCGTCTTTATGTTTCATAACCCGAGGCACCTTCCTGGTTTTGTACCACGCATCTTTCCACTCGTTCATCTTCAACGAGTACTTCCTCGCAACCTTTTCGTCGAATCTCTTTCGGACCAACGAAGTGAGCAGTGGGTCCCACGTAAAATCTTGCTGCAAAAACACCACAATCTCGCATTAGTAATTAAAATGTGAGTCATATAGGAAATATATTTTAAACTTATAAAATAAAATCATACCACAAATTGTCGGAACCAAATGTCCCGGTCCTCCACTGGCATATCGTGGTATGTGGGATACGGTCTAGTTACCAAGGAATTCATCATTCCGTTGATAGAACCCGTAATCCCGTTTCCCGAGTATTGGAACCTAATAAAATATTTAGTTTAGTTAAATATTTTACTAAAATAATTTTATCCAATAGAAATTTAAATAAGACTTACCAGGTCGTGTTAGGTGGCGTGTCTGGATCTAGACGAGTCAACCTATCATGTCCGGGTTGCGAGACAAACTACTCGATGGTCATGGATGTGGGAGCTGAGAAGGCTGTAGCCGGGGGCTGAGACATGTGTGGGGTCTCTAAGTCGGGAGAACTGTCGGGGATATGCGTCTCACTCCCATTCCGACTTCCCCTACTGGAAGTCCCACCTCCTCTAGAATGATGATATCGCGGATAGTTCCTACGATTTCCAAAATTCTAAGAGTTTGAGATTTCGGGATTTATGGAATATGGAATTTATAGGAATTTGGGATTTTGAGATTTTGCGATTTAGTTATTTGGAAATTTCGGATTTAGGGATATAAGGATATTCGGAATTAGGGAAATTTTGGATTTTGGAATTAGGATATTTTGGATTTAGGGATATAAGGATATTAATGTTAATAAATTTTGAAATTTGAAGGATTTAAAGGTAAAAATTGTTAAAGTTATAAATTTTAAAATTTTTTAATTTTTAAATTTAAAGGATTTAAATTTTTAAATTTTATTATTTTTAAATAGGTTTAAAATTTTAAAGGTTTAAATTTTTTTATAAATGTTATACAATTTTTAAATTTGAAGAATTTAAAGGTATAAATTGTTAAAGTAATCAATTTTTAAAATTTTAAATTTAAAGGATTTAAAGTTTTAAATTTTATTATTTATAAATAGGTTTAAAATTGTTTTATTAATGTTATAAAATTTATAAATTTGATGGATTTCAAATGATTATCTTAAAATATTTTATATAGGATATTTAGAAATTTAAAATTTTACATATTAATCATACATTAAATAATAAAAAATCCCTTAAAATCACAAAAACTTATGAAAATCAATTCCTAAATTCTAAAATCCTCATGAACCCTAACTTCTTTAATTCCACATTTAACAAATCCCAATCTACATTTAACATCTAAACTAGAAATTGTTCTTCAATTTTAATGGAGTTTAAATTTCTAATGGAGTTTAGCAAAAACTCTAATGGAGTTTTAATGGAGTTTAGCAAAAACTCTAGTGGAGTTTTATGTAAAACTTACATTGGGTTTTGGCGGAGAAACGGAGGAGAACGGCAAGGCTTCGGCGACGATTCCGGCGTCAAATCGGCGGTAAAACGGCGGCAAGGAGGCGGTAAATCGGCGGAGCAACGGAGGAGAAGTTTTGAATTTTTTTTTCTTTTCAGATCTGTCTTCGGGGAAGACGAAGACTGTGGATTTATTAGGGTACCCGACGGAATTCAGACGGAATTTAGACGGACTACTAAAACTCCGACGGTAATGCCGACGGTTTTCCCGCTTTGGCGATGATCACGAAGTTGTTTGGTGGCAAGTGAAATTAGGGTTTCCGTCGGCAATCCGTCGGAACTTCAGACGGAATACCGATGGAAATTATAATTTATTTTAAAAATTTTTCCATTAATATATTTCTGTAAGGGTAGGATCTAACGGGAATATGGGACGGGATCTAATAGGAAGGTGATTTATGGGACTAGAAAAAAACGTCCCACTTATGTCCCGTTTCAAATTCTGGACGGGAACGGGATAAAACGGGATGAGATGGGAACGGTACGAGAAATCCAATACAATAATCTCATATCCCATATTAAACCACATAAAACCATATTTCCGCCTAAATAACTTTTTTATTTAATAAATTAGGTAATAAATTTGGTTCCTTGAAAAAGAATTTACTAGATCCGCCAATACATTCAATATTACATATATTACATATATTTAATATATTTGTTTATAAAATAAAACTACCGTCAGAACCCCGTCTGAATTTAAGACGGAATTCCGACGGTTTGTAATTTTATTTTGTTTATTTAATAAATTCTGTAATAAAAATCAACTACCGTCGGAACACCGTCTTAATTTGTGACGGTATTCCGACGGTTTGTAATTTTATTTTGTTTATTTAATAAATTTTGTAATAAAAATCAACTACCGTTGGAATACCGTCATAATTTCCGATGGTGTTCCGACGGGTTTTTATTTTTATTACATATATTTAATATTTCCGGCGGTTACAAATACGTGAAATAAAATTCCGTCGACAATGTGAACGAGTTAGAGCCATATCAAAATTGGCTTTAATCGAAGTGTCAAACCCGTGAATCCCACAAGTTCTATCTGTGTTGCCTTGGTTTTCATAAATATTACATTACACATATAATTTATATTGCGATATAAATTTAAATACAAAAATAGTAAATATTACATGTACCAACATTATGCGGATAAACTCGTACAATAGATAGTAGGAAATTATTTAACATAAAAGCAATATAAAGCCGTAACCATAAAATAATTCTTAATCATGGACGAGTTAGATATTTATTCTTCATCGGAGTCTGGAACTGTTTCATATTCGTACCCAGTAGTTCCTTCATCTTCCTCATCGATGGTGCATACTTCCGTTGGCTGGTATTCAGCAATCATCGTATTAGCACCGATTATCTGTTTGAAAACTGAATTTAGTTAACCATTCCCAAAAATATTTATAAACGTATGGTGTATCTACCTTAACAATGTTTCGCTCTGTGATGTTTAGGTACTTTGGGTTTCTATCAAAACGGCAAACGGTAACATTCTTCAGGATGACCACCGCACCTACAGCAGTCGTGAGTCTGTACTCGTCATTCTTGAAGATGTTATGGTGCATGGTTCCCTCGATTATTCCCGACGGATCTTTTAAGGTTACAAGCAGATCTCCCTGGTCATTGGGGGTCAAACTAGAGAGCATAGCCACAATCTAATAATTAAATAGAATATACTTGTCAGATAAATTGTTTCTGAAAATGTTAATAAAATTGGACGGAAACATAAACCTTTTTTATTTTCAAAAATTGTGAACGCGAGGATTGAATTTCTGCAACCTGGGTCCAGAATGGTGTGGTCCTATTGCGATAAGAACCTACATTTATGAATGATAGATTTTGTATTTGTCAGCTACAATCATTATATAACAATATATTGTAAAAGTAAAAACGGTAATTATATATATATATATATACCTTCACGGATTATGTAATCGATAGTAGATGTCCACCCAGGGCAACTAAAATCCTGGTCGGCTTGTGGTGCCTCGTTAATGACCTCATAAATAAAATCTTGTGTTGGGCGAGTTTGAGAACTTTCACCTCGCACCACCCTTGCATCATGAGCCCTCTTGCGAAAAATTCCTCGCCTTACGACTTGGCCAGGTCCCGGTATTTCGGGCGTTTGGTTCAGGGATCGTTGCGTTGGGTGGAGTGAAATTGTTGGTTGAGCATCTATGACATTTAAGTTATCGTAAGGAGGGCTTGAAGGAAGAAGACTTGTGTTTGGAGTGTTTAGACCAGGGGCTCGGTTTTGCATATAGTAATTCCATAGATCTTTGTTAGCCATTACGCAATTGAATATTTTTGTGTTATGATTTTGTGTTCAAATTTTGTTTTGAAGGAATGAGAAAATGTGCAAACATATATGTACAACGGATATCCGTCGGAAAACCGTCAAAACACTCCGACATAACACCCCACCTATCCCTTCGGCCATTGCAGACGATTTATTAACCACACAAAGTTTGTCGACATCTAAACAGTCGGAATTCCGTCGGACATCCGTTACATAATTCCGAGGACATAGCTCCGTCGGAAATCCGTCAGTACAGCTGACCAATCAAACTTTGCCGACATCGTGTAGTCTGAATTCCGTGGGTAATACGGACGGATTACAGACAGAATACCGACGGTTTATACATATAACTTCTACTATAAATACACCTGATGGAGTGTATATCTTCTACACCTCTCTATAACACAAAAAATGTCTTCTAACTCTCCTAATGACGACGCAAAAACAACATCTGAGGGTAATTTTTTTTATATTCCAAAATACTCGTGGGAAACCCCTGGTCATTGCGACGAATTCACTGAAGAGATTCCCACTTACTCGTGGGAATTTGATACGTGCTCACCAATCCATAAAGAAGATTCCACATCAACAATAGTGCCTGACAGCCATTGCTCGCCAAACATCCACCATATTTATGAGAGGCAGCCACAATGTCCTGATCATAACCGGGTTATCGAAGCCGAACAACCATGTCAATGGATGGAAAAGTCAGATACTGACGGTGGAAGTACTTCAAACGTATGTAAGGATAAGTAATATGGTTATGAATTTGCCCAAAGCCCAGAAAAGCCAAACTTAAATTTAGATGTTGATGCAATCAAAAGTGAATTGTGCGACGGATTTATAGATTCTCCACCAAAGGTGCATTACTATGATTTCGAATTCGCCCAAAGCCCAGCCAAGCCAAACATAAATCTAGATGTTGATGCAATCAAAAGCGAATTGTGCGACGGATTTGTAGATTCCCCACAAAAGAAAAAAAGGAAAAGAATATCAGTAAATGGTTCTAACAAATGGTAAGTTCGGGGTGGAAACCGAGAGATGATTGTAAAATGAGGAGTTTATTATCATGTACTTGTACCATAACCGTTGTGTGTTAAATATTTCCAAGTCTCTAATGTACCTGTTTAAGAATGTGTTTTAAATTTTATGTTTCATTAAATGTTATATTTTATTGGAGTTGCAATACCAATATTTTTCGTCAATTAGTCATCAAACATGACTATATATATACTATTAAATAATATGATATACAAGGGATGAAGTCTGATTCTCCTAAATCTCCTGATCTACTTTCACTAGGGATGAAGTCTGAATCACACAACATTCATAAGCACACATTTATTCATAAATTATTAATCTGAATCTTCTGGTCCACTTTCACTAGGGATGGAGTCTGAATCGTCGTCAAATTCATCACGTGTTTCCTCTTCGTCCGAATGCACTAGATCATCCCCGATATGTGTGACATCAATGACAAGGTCAATGTTATCCATCTCCTCAACATGTGACATTGGTATACTTCTCGATGGTTGTAGAGCATCTTGTTCTGGAACTCCATATATTTTTCCCCTCGGGTTAATTGGAGTTATTGTGATCCAAGGATCTGTACGATAGGCAACTCGAGGATATGGAATGTAGCAAACCTATTAATAAAGAGTGGATATTGTTAATATACATGAACAACAAACCTTAAGTATGAGTATGTAGGTAAACATATTATTGTATTCATACCTGGTCTGCTTGAGACGCAAGGATAAATGGATTGTAATACTGTAGTTTCCGTCTTAAATTTATCGAAATAACACCATGAGGGTCAACTCGAACCCCTCGACCATCGGTTGGATCATACCAATCGCACAAAAACACAATGCACCTCAAGTCCAACATTCCTGGATAGTGGATTTCCAAAATTTCTTTAAAAATCCCATAGTACATGGTTTCACCTCATTGCGCCAAAATACCATAGTCTGAAGTTGATCGTTGACGTCCTTCCTCACGGATCCTGAACGCATATCCCCTAGTGCAAAACTTGGGATATGAAGTCGCGGTGCTGCGTAAACCATGAACAAACTCCACTAACCATGACGGGAGTGATTGACCACTTGCTATACTATCGGAAACCTAAAAATGATAGAAGTAAGAAATAAGTAACATATGAACGTGAAAACCTGGAAAAGTATGAGTAAGTAATTATATTACACTTACATAACATTTCAACCACCCCTCAAATTCTTCATCTTTCAAGACAGCAAGTTCGGCATCTGTCTTATCATAATGGTAATCACGTGCAAAAGACATGTAGATCCTGTAACATAACAGTCGTTAGTAGATAAAGGCAAATAATTCCATAAATTTATTATAATAACTGATATACCTTTCGTACTCCAAAATTTCGTCACAGTTTCTGAGGATATACATATGCAAATGTGTGACCTCTCGGGCTGATAGTTTGCGTTTCTTTCCTTTTCCACTTGCTCGACCAACTTGGGCAAACAAATCAGGAACAACCACGGCATAGACTGCTTTCTCACCTCTATCATCATGTCGGGCAGGACGTCTCGCCTTAGTGCGAACTGCCGATGGAAAGTAATATTCGGCAAATTGTGAGACTTCCACGTTTAGGCTTTGTGCGACAATAGATCCCTCAACCTTGCTCAAATTTTTAACTTTTTTCTTCAGGTGGAACATGTAACGCTCGAACGGATACATCCATCGGTATTGAACAGGGCCTCCTAAGGCTGCTTCTCGTGGGAGGTGAATAGGAAGGTGTTCCATAACGTCAAAAAAAGACGGTGGAAATATCTTCTCAAGATTACAAAGGAGAACCGGGATATTGGCCTCCAAGTTACGTATCCCGTGGACGGTAAGCGTTCTTGAACATAAATCTCGGAAGAATGCACCAACTCCTATAAACAAAAATTAAACAAGTTAGTACATATATATATATATATAGTAATATTATGGTAGTAAGAAACTAATGAGAGTAAGAAATATACCTCTAATTGCTTGGTGGATAGGTTCTGGAAGAAGATATGCAAATAGAAATGGAAGAAGACGCTGCATCACGACATGACAATCATGACTCTTCATTCCTATAAACTTGCCTATCGTCGAATCCATGCAATTACGTAAATTAGATGCGTAGCCGTCTGGAAATTTGACAAATTTTTTGAACCATTCAAAAAATACTTCTTTCTGCCCAGCGTCTAACCAGTAAGCAGGCATCGGCAATCTACCGTTTGAAACATGAAGAGATGGCCTCGAACAAATCAATGGCAAGTCGAATCTAGACTTCCAGTTGTCTTTAGTTTTTCTTGTCTTTAGTTTTTCCTGGGACGTTTAATATGGTGTTCATGATGTTGTCAAAGAAATTCTTTTCAACATGCATGACATCTAGATTATGTCGCAACAGATGGTCTTTCCAGTAAGGCAAATCACAGAAAATACTTTTCTTGTGCCAATTGTGATATTCCCCACAACCGTCGACGCGGTGATGGCCATTACCCCTACATTCAGGAGTTCGCTCGGCACCAAAATCACGTAATTGTTCCAATATGCTGCGACCATCTATCTCCGGAGGTGGACCATATAACACTTGTAGATTCTTCCTGAAATGTCTTTTAGACCGACGATATGGATGATCTGCCGGTGAAAAACACCTGTGACAATCAAACCATGAAGTCTTCCTTCCGTGCTGCAGTTGGAATGTTGTATTATTGTCTTGGCAATAAGGACAAGCCAATCTTCCATGCGTTGTCCATCCAGATAACATACCGTTCGCTAGAAAATCGCTTATGGTCTATATAAGAACCGCACGCATGTTGAAATTCTACTGGATTGAAACATCATAAGCCTCAACACCATGCTCCCACAACATCTGCAAGTTACAGATCAATGGTTAGAGGAATATATCGAGCGACCGTCTTGGATGATCTGGCCCGGGAACTAGAATTGAGAGAAACAGGAACTCTCGCCGCATGCACATAGATGGAGGCAAATTGTAAGGTGTTACGATGACCGGCCACAACGAATATTTTCTTCCATGCTTGCCAAACGGGTTGAAACCATCAGTGGATAAGCCTATGTATACATTCCGTCGTTCATATGCAAAATCTGGATATACGGATTGGAAGTGTTTTCACGCTTCTGCGTCAGAAGGATGCGTGATATCTCCATCTTGACTATGTTCTGCATGCCATCTCATAGCCTTAGTTGTGCGCTTTGATTCGTACAGCCTCTTCAACCTCTCCGTTAAGGGTAAATACCATATCCGTTTGAATGGAATCTTCACCCTGCCACTTGTGTCCTGGAACCGGGGTTTCTGGCAAAATTTACATTTGTTCCGGTTCTCGTCTTCTCTCCAATATATCATACAGTTGTCGATGCACACGTCTATAACCTGGTAGGGCAAACCAAGACTGGCGACAAGTTTTTGGATCTCGTAGTATGATCCTGGGGCCAGATTATCTTCTGGTAAAACATCTTTCACGAACTCAGCGAATGCATCAACACATTCTTCGGACAAATTATAATCAGTCTTCAGGTTCATCATCCTACTAGCAGAAGATAGCGGTGAATGACCATCCCTACAACCGTTGTATAGTGGTTGCTTTGATGCGTCTAACATATCGAAAAACCTTCGAGATTCTAAATTAGGTTCTTCAACCCTATCACCTTCATGATACCCACCCGACTGCAAATTCTCTCTAAACGCATCGTTAACCATCGCAACCGTACTTACCCCAACATCTACTTCCGCTGTAGGTTCTCCTACGCTAGACGGAAAATAAGGTTCATTGCTACTGGTACTACCATATTCATAATTCCTTTCTCCATGTAAATACCAAACCTTATATCCCGTCCTAAATCTATATCTATATAAGTGGTTCCAAACAGTCGGAACCGCAACACTCATTCTATTACAGCAATTAGAACAAGGACATATGATATTCTGACATTTGTTGGCCGCCTCTTGATTTCTAGGTAATTGCATGAACTCGCAAATACCTTGAGCGTATTCGGTCGTTAATAAGTTCGACCCCTCTTCCATCATTGCCTCGTCCATCCATGACCGAAAATATGAACTCATCTTTATAATTTTGTTTGGTACTCGAAATTTTGTTATGATGGAATGACGAATTCTGCAAACTTATGTAGAACGGATTTCCGTCGGAATTCCGTCAATACCTCCGACATAACACCCCACCAATCCCATCATCCACCCTAGGCGATATGGGAACCACTCAAACTTTGCCGACATCGGAAACCGTCAGAATGTCGTCAGAAATCCGTCCATCCGTAAACACTGACCAATCAAACTTTGCCAACGTCGGAAAGTCCGAATTCCGTCGATAGACCGTCGGAATACCGTCGGAATGTAACGACATCTCGTATCCGTCTGTCTTCTGTCGGGTATTGTCGACGGTATTCCAACGGAAAGCTGAGAGAGTGGATTTCCGTCGGTATACCGTCTGAAAATGTGACGAAATTCCGACGGAAAACCTCTGTGTCAGCATTCCGTTGGAATACCGTCGGAACTATCCGACGGATTTCCGAGGGCACAAAATTTCCGTCGGAAATAAGCCTGTTTTCTTGTAGTGTTTGTTGTTTCGAAATTGGTTTTCGATCCGAAGCCAGGCATCACGTACGGTTCCACCGCGATGAAAGGAAGGGTGGAACAGTGGAGGAGCAAGAACATCAAACGTGACTACATGAGACAATGGGTCATGAACAGTTCACGCCAGGCGTCGTAATTGTAATCGTCAAGATCGAGAATAAGAGGTATGTGAGATATGATGTTGGTAACACCATATGCTCGTTCGATTGCTGGAGCAGCTGGGATATCAGCCATATTTAGAGATGAGAAAGAAAAGAAAGAAGAAAACGAATTAGAAAGAAGAAAAAAAAAATCATGAGCGAGAAGACTCTGATACCATGAAAGTTGATTAATTTTCCTTCAGTTCATTCATCAATATACAAGGCTATAAATAGCCAAAGACATTACAGATTTGTTCCACAAAATCTGGGATACAAAACAATATTAACAAATGTATCTAAATGATTGTAACTGTAACCGAATATTCCTCTATATTCTATCACATAATACTAAATAGCTGTAAATATTGATGATAAGAAATATCTAGAAAAAATACATTGTAGATCATTTAATTACTTCCAAATATTTCACAATCAAATAAGAATAGTCTTGATTCAAAACTCGTGAGTCGTGACTAGCAAAAAGATTTTGGTAGATCAATATATTTTGAACCAAATGTTAACAAGAATATAAGATCATACATTGAACATCAGAATCACAGAGTTTAATTCTAAATATGGATATATTTTGGATTGCATGTTTGACTCTTCAATTTCCGTACCTAATAATCAAAAACAAAAAGTACGAAAAATTCAAAACCAGAAAACCAAATATTACGTTCTATATTACGAACTTGACGTTCCAACATCAGTTGCATGCGAAATAAGGTACTAGAGTTTTTCTCCTTCTATGAGTCTTTGGTACCAAAACAAAGCCTTTTTACTCTACTCTACTTTTACTCACAATAAAAAAGAGAGGGAGTCAGTCAAGAAACTGGAGAATAGAAACTAGTCTAATCAAATGGACCAAGAGCTAGGAGTAATAAAAAACCAAACCTTCCTGTGTATAGAAACCACTCTCCATGATCCTCGTCATCCTCATAACCTCCAGAGAGCGCCACAGATTGAGCTCCATGGTTTGCTTGTCCAGCAATGCCAGCAACGTGTGGGAAGTGAGCCCCCCACTGCCTACACTCAAGCCTGTCCTCCCACAATTCTCCAACTAAAACACCTTGGTTTCTGACAGGATCATTTTCAGCTGGTATGGGACCAAACTGATCTTGTGCCATTGTAACATATATCTTGCCACTGGCAGCAATTGCCTTCCCAGTTTTTTTAGCGCGCTCAGTTATATACGCTTTATCTGGACGGTCTTGGTTTCTTATGAAATGAAAAACTTTCGAAATACCCGCA
Organism: Draba incana; assembly: GCA_963576765.1. NCBI lineage: Eukaryota > Viridiplantae > Streptophyta > Magnoliopsida > Brassicales > Brassicaceae > Draba > Draba incana. The sequence continues at coordinate 526,611 of OY755214.1, forward strand.
GCAGCAACTTTAGAGACTTTAGCCAATCGAATAGCAGACACGAGTGCTGAGTTGATACGAGGATTATTTGCCATTTTCTCGGGAATCGTCTTGCGGCATTTTGCACAAGTTCGATTCCCTCGACTAATCCACTACATTTTGCGTGTGCCTCTGGTAAAAAATATTACGCCTTCCTTTAACACGAAAGTCAGAGAAGAAAATAAATGGAAACAAAGAATAGATTCATTAAGATTGAGATTATTCGAGAATTTTAATAGGATACCATTCTCTAAAAAATTGCCCCTCCCACCTCCTGGTCAATCTAATGCATTGACAAACAAGTTCGAAATCGGTTATCTTTTCTCCGTGACTACGAGAAATACGCAGTTGGATTGGCGACTTGGCTTGAGATTCGATGACACAATTCACCTTTCCTTTTGGCTTTCGATTGAACTAATGTTTCAGCAATTTCGATAAAAATCACATTTATGTAAAAACGTTTTTATTTTATTTTAATAAACTTTACATTTAATTCAAAAAAAAATATATCAAATTGTGTATTTTTCGTAGAAAAAGTTAGTTCTATCTAGAAGTGTTAGCCTTAGATGAATCCACTCGACTTTGTAATCTTTTTTGCTTGTTCAATATTTCTTTGATTTTTCCTTGGAATAATGTATGTTTTGATTTCCTTGCTAAATGAGCAAGAAGACATAGTTCTCTCTATCGTTTTATGTTGGTTATTTGGTTTTGATTTGGCAAATGAGCTTTTTTCCGAAACCCTAGATTTCACCAACACCGAAATCGAAATGTAAGTTTGATTTTCGTTATTCGTTTTCCTTGTTCGTTTTCTGATCGAAATGTAAGTTTGATTTTCGGTATTCGTTTTCCTTGTTCGTTTTCTGATGATCTTCCTACCGATTATGATGTGTCTTTCGTAATCAGAATATGATGATAGATTATTGATATTATTATGATATTTGGATATATTTGGATAAAAAGAGAATCTTTTACCAAAAAACCTTGTTTCGACGAAACCCTATATTTAATCAACACCGGAGTGTAATTCCTGGAGTTTGATTGTCCTTTTCGTTTTAGATGATGGGTTATAGATGATTGATGTGTGTTAGTTTTATCAGTTAAAGAATATGACTGCAACATTTTCCTCTGTCCATGGATTCTTGATGCATTTACCTTCATGTTACATATGTGAGAGTTGTTATGTTTTACTCGGAGGTTTTCGTTTGAGTGAGGCTGAATATAGAGTTATTATGGTTGTGTTTCAGGTCGTCGATGATTCGTCATTTCACCATATCTGGCCCAAAATCAGGGGTTTTGTTCTCCCATGGCGGAATCAAGTTCAAGAAGACATCCATGTTCCGGGTAAATTCTTCCATGGAAGATGATCATTTCGAAGCTGGGAAGAGTGATTTACAAGCAATATGGAAGAAGTTAAAAGATGCCAAAGATCACAGCAAATATCTTCAAACCCAGGACCGAACCATCGAGCAAATTATGGATCTCTCGATAGGTCTGGAAGAAGAAGCGCAAGCTCACTGGGACGAGGTGGATAAGATGATGAAAATCGTTAGAGTGAATACGGATTCAAGCCTTCCTGAGAAGCAACGCATGGAAGCTAAACTCTTGGAGCTTCTAGCATCAGCCAAAGAGGCTCAGTTGAGGTCGAAGGAGTACGAAGATTATATTACAAAGTTTGTGTTAATTAACGAGAATTCTTTGGTCTTTCGGAAAGAAGTCGTTGAAGATTGGAAATCAGCCAAATTTTCCATCCAAATATAGAAAACAAGTTTCTCGGCGCTGATTTTTCAAAGTTAGAAGTTGAAGCACCGCCGGTGAGCACGATTGGTTCTTTGGAGGAAAAAAAGAGAAAGTAAGGTAACCTTTCCGGATTTGGCATCATCATCATCAGTGACGGTTCAATCATTTTGGATGCCCTATGCATATATGTAAAAAATGTCATTTTCGTTCATTTTGGATGTTCTATGCATATATGTAAAAAAATGTCATTTTCGTACATTTTTTTATACCGTAAAATAGTAATCTAAATTAAAAAAACACATTAAAAATCCATTAAACCTTTTATAATTTCAATCAGTTAGTAAGAAATAAAAGAAAGACTAACAAAATAGAATTTATTTTTAAAATATTGTTCTCCTTGTATTTTTGCTTGCAAAATCATTAATTAAACTCACGTTGTCGAGTTTTTCAACCATCTATATTTCAATGGATGACAAATCTAACCCATTCAATCTCTCTTGTCACATGGTACACCGCAAATAATTTTGTTAACAGTTTCAACTTCGAATTTAACTAATAATCTCAAATTAATGAGTAGTTAACATGATTGCTTAGAGAAGGACATAAACATTAAAAAACAAAATCAAATTTAATTAAAAATGCTCTTTTAGGACCTAAGCGGTGATACTGGCTTGTCCTCTGGGCCAGGCCTGATCATCATAGATGACGATAAAGATACAATCATCTATGGAAGAATAAAGAAAAAAGCTTTTGAATCAAGGGGATTCAAGGTTTTTGAAATTAAGTTACCCGAAAATGCATCGGAAGAGGATGTGGTGAAAGCGATTGTATCGCTCAACGAAGATCCTTGTGTTCGTGGAATTATCGTGCAGAAACCAATACCATTGGTATGTTTACTAACCAAAGTCATTGTTTTATCACAATTTATTTAATTACATGAGATTTTTTTTTTATATATGCTATAGCATTTGGACGAACGCAAGTTTGGGCATGCTGTTAAGGTTGAAAAAGATGTAGATGGCCTTAATACCGAGAACGTTAAGCTTTTTTATTCGCCTGAAGCTCCTCTCTTCGCCCCGTGCACTGCACAAGGTTTCCTGGACTTGTTGCGAAAAGCGAATGTCGAGGTGAAAGGAAAAGTTGTTACTATTCTTGGAAGCCAGAGTGTCAGGCAGCTATGATACTATTCCTGGTAAACTTGATTTGATTCTTCTTTTAGTTGGTGGAATTTTGAGACTTGATTGATGTATAAAATTTAATTGTAGAGGTAAGGAGTTGGAATAGTTCTCAATGTTACTCAGGAAGATAAGAACCTCGAGGAACATGTAAGAAAAGCCTGACATTCTGATTACTTTCATTGGCCAGGCTTACTTTGTCAGAGGAAGCTGGATTAAACCAGGTGCAGTCATCATCGATGCTGGAATGACTCCTATTGAGGTTAGTTTGATTATGATGTTATATAACTAGGGCTAGGGTATTCGGTTAGGTCTGAAAAATAATACTTTTGAAGATTCAAACTCGGTTCAGTATTAATGATGTTAGTCGGTTAGTTCAAGTATTTGGTTCCTGAAGCAAACTGAAATTTGTTTAATCCACCAATAGTAGCTAAGAACTAACCGTCTAAAGCTTTAAACTCGGTTCGGTACCGGTTCCGTTATTTGATCAAAATTGACAATATTGATTGGTCTGTTCAGCCGAGTATCTTCGCTCTAACTGGAAATGTTCGTCTTGATGAGATTTCTGAGGCTGCTACGGTGTTCTTGGATCTTGCAGGTCCTGCGACAATAGAGCGGCTCATTCTCAACGCGTGGAAGAAACTGGACAGTGAGGGAAAGGAAATGTAGTCACTGGTTTTCTCTACTGCTTCTTTTAAGCTTTTTCATATGAACTATATCATTTTGGATTTTGTTTTTGTTGGATTTATAACAAAGGCCTCATGGAGGGTTTTAATTGTGTCCCACAGACCTAGCATTGTGTTAGGATTTGTAATCCCAAACTCTCAAATCAATAATAAACCCTCTTATATTTCCTTAACCACAAGATCCCAAACACAAAGTAACAAACTTTAAAGAAGTGCAAACCAAAAGATAACCTAAACTAAGGGGACATTTAGGAGGCCCGACTCTCCTTTCTCTCACTCACAAAATTGATCAACTCTTTGATAAAGTTCCAGAGACTACAAGCCAAAACATATATAGATAGAGCCTAATGGATACCCTAATTTAACCATGGTTCCTTAGAGGTAACCACAATTAACTCTTGTTACTTTAACCCACACCTATCACATTGCCATTACAACTTGATTTTGTACGCCTTATAAACTGAACAAAAACTAACTAGTCTCTTGTCTTAGCATACCAACAATCCTCTCAAGGGTTCTAACACCATGTGTGATAGCACCTATCACAAGGGCTCCAAGTTCTGCTCTGCTCGGCGCTATTTTGCCACTACCATTCAGCATATCAAATTGTCGAGTTATTCGCATTCCTAAAATAGCTGATACTGACCCCGGGATCCGTTCCCAGGAGCATAAGCTCCAGCAAGAGCAGTGGAACTTTCTATTTACGCAGAAAGTTACGCACCCACATCGACCATTTACGCAGCGGTTATCCGTTCGGCAGCTGGGAACCGCTAGGATTTTGCCCCATTCGGATAAAAAATCAGATTTTTTTTAATGTACAGATTTTCATTGTTTAAGGCTCGAAACCGGATGATACAAGTCTTTGTTGGTACCAAAAAACAAAACCTTTTTTTTTAAGTCTACTTTTACTTGATGGTTCAATTCAAAAAAGAAATACTTGGATCTTTTAAGCTACTTTGTGCCGGATTACACAACAATGGCAGAAACCACTGTGTCAATGTCGACTTTGGTTCTTTTTCTTGGTTGTTCTTGTTCAGCTTCTTCAGTCACTTCCTTGTTCTTCAACTTCTCTATCACCCCCATAACTTCTCTATTGATCTGTTTACACACAATTACAACACCGTGAAATAATAATCCACTAAATTTATAGATATGCATAAAAAGCAAATGATGATTATGTTGTTTACCTGAGGGTTCTGCAGAAACTCAGCAATGTCTGTGGGACAACAAGGGCATTTCATTATGTTCTTCCGTGCTCTTAGAGTGCGTCCGCCTCTGCTCCTCTCACTCACTAGAGTTTTCCCCACAAATTTTGCTTCCAAACATTCTTTGCAAAAGTTATGGGCACACGGTGTTGTCACAGGAAGTGTCATCACTTGACGACAGATTTGGCAACTAAATTCTGCATCATCAAAAACCCAACTATGATTTAGATGAGTTCAAAACCATTTACCATACATTTGGATGAATAGATGTAAGCTACAGTAAAGAACCAAGGATTATGGAATCGCAATACAAAGTGTATCCAATCTCATCTAATGTCAGGTGAACATGAAACTTATGCATAACTCTTTAACACTAAAAAATTCCATGGACAGTTTCAAATCACATGCTTGAAGATGATGTTAACAAAAAGATCGATTGTCTTTTAAAATGATATATTCAGTTTTCCAAATATATTTTAACAGTAGAGGCAAATACCTTTAAGAAGTTTTTCCCTCACGGTGTTCGAGTTTGCTGCCTTTTTAGCTTTCCTCATAGCTTTCCTCTCCTCAGGATCCAAAATATCTACTGCCTTTTTACTAGCTGGTGGAGGCGTCATCCATTTCCACTCACCCTCGCCTTCCTGATTGTGTAAGCATATCAGCAGGTAAAAGAGATTACAGAAAAATGAACCAGCAGAAGAAAATTCAATATGGTCCTCATTGGAAAATTAATTTGTGTTCTGAAAATAAGCTATGAGACAAAAAGAAAGAGACTTTCCTTACATCAAAATTCCATGATGGAGTTATCTTTCTCTCAAACAGGTCTGTTGCCTTCTGAAGCTCTGGAATAAGAGGCAAAGGTGTTGGACGATCTCCATGCTCATCACTGCAGTATATAACAGTGTCATACTCAAATAGAAAATATAGAAAAGGCACTTTCAAGAAGTAGATCAAACCTGGTCCATGGAGCTGGCTCATTGTCGCATCTAACAAAGAGGTAACGACAGACCTTAAAAGCACCCTGTGGAAAGTAGAAGTATACGTCAGGAGAAAAAACCAGCTCCGGATAGAAAGAACAGAAGGAAATTAACAGTGCTTAGCTATATGTGTACCTGTACTCCAACTTTTCGCCAGCACTTCTCAATCCTGTAAACCCCATCATATCTCACTCCTTTCTCAGGGGCATATGCAGAACGCTTCTCCTTGTGAGACCTGATACAAACAAAGAATTTGAAGAGTTAGCAACACTTTCTACTCAGAATGTATCAATGAAGATCAATAAAAACTAGAAAAAGGTAACGGATCCTGTTAACTCAGTTGATTACTGCAGCGAGCTAAGCTTAACTTTGTTGAACAAACAATCTACCCTTATTCTTTCAAAAAAAATGGATAGAAAAGCACTCCATTTCACCTTTCTGGTACAATTTTCAATATATGAAAGTTCAAGAAAAAGTGAGAATGTGAGAAAGAATGCAGTAAACAACAGCTAACCTGACAACTCGAACAGGATATCCCATTTTGCAACTAAGTCTTAGAGCTTCATTTGACATTTCAAACTTCTGGTCAAACGACTGTTTCTTGTTAGTCCTTTTGTTGCCACTGAGATCTCTTCCTCCACTGTGTGACACATCCAGGCATATTCAAGACAAAAAGAGACGGAGTCAGTCTAGAAACTAGTCTAATCAAATGGACCAAGAGCTAGGAGTAATAAAAAAAACCAAACCTTCCTGTGTATAAAAACCACTCTCCATGATCCTCATCATCCTCATAACCTCCAGAGAGCGCCACAGATTGAGCTCCATGGTTTGCTTGTCCAGCAATGCCAGCAACGTGTGGGAAGTGAGCCCCCCACTGCCTACACTCAAGCCTATCCTCCCACAATTCTCCAACTAAAACACCTTGGTTTCTGACAGGATCATTTTCAGCTGGTATGGGACCAAAATGATCTTGTGCTATTGTAACATATATCTTGCCACTGGCAGCATTCGCCTTCCCAGTTTTTTTAGCGCGCTCAGTTGTATACGCTTTATCTGGACGGTCTTGGTTTCTTATGAAATGAAAAACTTTCGAAATACCCGCAGCAGCAGTTTTAGAGACTTTGGCCAATCGAATAGCAGACACGAGTGCTGAGTTGATACGAGGATTGTTTGCCATTTTCTCGGGAATCGTCTTGCGGCATTTTGCACAAGTTCGATTCCCTCGACTAATCCACTTCTCAAAACATTTCAAGCAAAAATTGTGCCCACAAGGTGTCTGCAAAGATAAATACAATATATCCATCCATCAAACCATCTTAACACTAAAAATAGATCCACTAAACCAAGAGAAGACGCACTAGATCCACTACATTAGCAAAATCATAAGAGTCGAGAGAGAGCGAGAACGAACCGTGACGGGTCTTTGAGGCAACTTGATGCAGAACGAACAGTTCAAGTTCTCACCGAGCGCAGCCAAAAGATCACTATCGAAACCATCGTTTTCTCCATCATCAACACCATCGGCTTCATCGCTGAGTAACTCTTGCCTCTTCTTAGCCTTTTCCGCGTCGTTCAAAGACGAATCGGCCTCAATCGCACGGATCGCTGCTACAAGGTCTGATCCCGCGACGCCGGAAATAGGAAGAGGACCGTCGATTTCGCCGGAGCAATCAGGGCAATCCCACTCTAGAGTGGAAGCGAGGGTTTCGGGAGGGGAAGAAAGGCAGGACACGTGCCATGGCGTAACACACGTGCCGCACGTGAGAGATTCCTCCGGCGGAGGCTTGGTCTTGCATCGCATACACACTCCGTCGCCGTCGCAGGGAAGCTGAATGTCACGCGCCATTTCGTCAGAGAAAGAGATTTGGAGAGAGAAAGGTTTTGGTTAGAGAGAGAGAGAGAGAGAAAGAGAGAGAGAGGGAGACGAAAAGTGCAGTGGGCGGCTTTTAAAAATTTTGGGAACAAAATTCTCACGAAAAAATATCTTCATTTGAATCAAGATGGAAACAAGTATATTCTCTTATCTATAATTTTCGTAATTGTAATTATTATCTTAATCTTCTTATAAGATATTGTAAGTATATCTTGAAATCTTATGAATGGTATTTTCTTTAGGCTTAGAAGAATAAAGGCAATACAAGTCCTCAATCATATTCATATATGCACCCAAACTACTCTCTGAATCATATTTGGTGATTCAACTATTTTCCCCCAAAGATTATGTTGCAGAAGAACAAATGGGACACACCCTTCTCCCCATATGCATACAATTTCTGAATTAGTTTATACTTGTTCTGGATTTAGTAACAACTAAAAACATAGACAAAATTTCCAGAAATTACAACTCTTTTCTGACTCGAACTACATGTTTTCTTTCACAGAACAAGAAATAAATAAAAAACGGACATTGGCTTGGAAAACCAGAGTAAGATTTGTTTTTTCCAAAAACTCCAACAATCTTGTGTTAAGGTCACTGGAAGTTGTGAATTCTCTTAGCTGATGTTAAAGTGTTGGAAAGAAGCATGGCTATGGTCATTGGTCCAACGCCACCAGGAACAGGCGTAATGGCAGATGCAACTTTGCAAGCCTCCTCATAGCAAATGTCTCCGACCAATCGATATCCACGTGGAGCACTTAGATCCTGCAGTTCACAGTTTAAGCATGTCACATACTGGACTCTTCTTAATCCATAATAATCGCATTACCATATTGTCGAAAAAACTACACACTCACCTCAACAGGATTAATCCCGACATCAATGAGGACTGCGCCCGGTTTTATCCAGCTTCCTCTAACCATGTTTGGTTGCCCAACCGCTGAGATTACGATATCAGCTTCTCTTGTGATTTCTTCAGGATTCTTGGTTCTTGAATGGATAATGGTGACAGTTGCATCCTCCCTCTACGTTTACAAAATCCTAACTAGTTATCGAACAGTACAAAATCCTAACTTGTACAAAATGACATATTCAACAAGGAATATTTACCTGCAGTAACAGAGCAGCTGGCATACCAACAATGTTACTCCTTCCGATAACAACCGCTCTTTTTCCTTTGATCTCAACGTTGTATCTATGCAACAACTCGATGCATCCTTTTGGAGTGCACGGAACGAATAACGGTTCTCTTCCTCGCATCGCAAGCCGTCCAATATTTAGTGGGTGAAATCCATCAACGTCTTTCTCTATACTAACAGCATTCAATATGTTCTGTTCATCCATATGCTACATACACATAACACATCCAAGTAAACTATATTGTCATTTTCTAGATATGAATATATGATCATTTCGGGGACAATACCGATGGTAGCGGCAACTGAACAAGGATTCCATGGACAGAAGGATCATCGTTGAAGCTTAAGACAGATTTCAACACCTCTTCTTCTGATGAATCTTCACGGAGAAGAACTTCGAATGATTTGATTCCGACGGATTCACAAGCTTTCTTCTTGTTCCTCACATAAGTTGCGGAATCTTTTCGATCCCCAACAAGGACTACTGCTAACCCAGGAACCACACCGATTGATTCCTTCATTCTCGAAACTTCGATTGTAATCTCATCTCTGACTGTTTTCGCCACAGCCTTTCCATCAATTACCTTCATCGAAACCTCCGAATCTGTCGAGAAAATCAACATTTCATGATTCTGATTACTCGGAGAAGAAAAGTCTACAACAACATTTCTGGAATTTGGAATTTCAAAATTCATATCGCTGGTTAAGTGTATACCGGAATTGGAAGGAGTCGGGGAAGAAGAAGAGCAGCGAACGGAGAGAGAGCAGCCACGGTTAGGCGCGGTGGTGGTCCGTAGTCGGAGTTGGCCGATGCAATGGCGGAGGAAGAAAGTGTTGCTACTGCTGCGGCGGTTGAAATGGATGAGTCGCGACGTCGTGGAGGAGGAAAAATCGGTGAAAATCATTGACGACGTCATTTTTTCTCCGACCAACCACCGCCAAATCAACCTCCTCGTCGTGGCTTAGGGTTTAGCAAGGAGAGTGAGAATAGGTTTTGTGAAGATTCTTTGTTGGGCCTTTAAAAAGCCCATTTATTTCAGAGCCTCAAGCCCAAAGTCGCGATCAAATGAGACACAATACATTTCTTCTTTCTCTCTTCTCTTTGGTCTTCTCTTCTGTTTAACGCGAGAAACTTCTCTCTCTATTATATACTCTTTTGATTCTTCTCTCTACTTCTTCTTCGCGTGGACCTTTTTCGAAAATCCTCGAATTTCGCTTGATTCTGGAGTTTTATTTCCAGATCTGCTACGATTTATCTCCGATTCTGTGATTTTACATACCCTAGATTTCTCCGGAATAGTTTTTTTTTTTGTTTTTTCGCGTTCCCTGTAACTTAACCGCGATTTTTGTCACCCTAGATTGTGTGTATTACCGTAGGAAACCCAATTTCTCTGTACACGGTTTTGTTTGAAGCTGTATAGATCCCTCCTTAGGAAGAGTTTTGGTTTATTAGAGATTGAGAAGAAGAAATTGTTGTGATGAACAACAACAATCGAGGAAGGTATCCTCCAGGGAATGGTGCTGGTCGTGGAGCCTATAATCCCAACCCTAATTTCCAATCGCGGCCGAGTTATCAACAGCAGCCACCGCCACAATACGTTCAACGCGGTGGTTACGGCCAACAACAGTATCAGCAACCTCATCAATACCAGCAACAACAACAACAACAATGGCTTCGAAGAGGTCAAATCTCTGGTGGTAACAGTAACGGTGATGCAGTTGTAGAAGTTGAGAAAACTGTTCAGTCCGAAGCTATCGACACAAAGTGAGTATCAATTTATCATTTTGATATGAGCGGATTCTACATTTTCACATTTCTCTTATGATGTCATTTGAAGTGACTAAACCCTTACACTAGTATGGTATTGAATTGTCTAGTGTTGGTTTCATATTTGCTCTTAGTCTTTAAGGTAGAGGCGTGTTTTATTCATCATGTGTTCAATTTCTCTTCAGTTCGGAAGATTGGAAAGCGAGGCTAAAACTACCCGCACCTGATACTCGATACAGAACAGAGGTATGGTTCAATATTTAGACGAAAGAATGTGATTGAGGATTTCGATTTTCTCGCATGATAATCTATTTTGTGAAACTGAATTTATATTTGATTGCATTGCACACTTGTCCACTTGTTGCCATTTTCAGGATGTGACAGCCACAAAGGGAAATGAGTTTGAAGATTATTTTTTGAAACGGGAACTTCTTATGGGAATATACGAGAAGGGTTTTGAAAGACCTTCTCCTATTCAAGAAGAGAGTATTCCAATTGCCTTAACTGGTAGAGATATACTTGCCCGAGCAAAGAACGGGACTGGAAAGACAGCTGCCTTTTGTATTCCTGTCTTGGAAAAAATTGACCAAGATAACAACGTTATTCAAGGTAACTGTTTACTTGTGAGCCTGAAATGTTCTCTTCAGAGGGTTTTTAAACTTTCTTTCTAATTTAGTTTATCGCTGATGCCTGTCTCATACACAGCTGTGATAATTGTTCCAACTCGAGAGTTAGCCCTCCAGACATCACAAGTGTGTAAGGAGCTGGGTAAGCATTTGAAGATTCAAGTCATGGTGACCACTGGAGGCACCAGTTTGAAAGATGATATCATGCGTTTGTATCAGCCTGTTCATCTACTGGTAGGAACTCCTGGGAGAATTCTGGATCTTTCCAGGAAAGGTGTTTGTGTCTTGAAAGATTGTTCCGTGCTTGTTATGGATGAGGTAAATACTTGATGCTTAAATTTTTCACCATTTCCAAGTTGTAGCAGTACTTTTGATGCTACTTCCGTTTCTAATTTAAATATGTATATATTCATCAGGCTGATAAGCTTTTATCTCAAGAGTTCCAACCATCAGTGGAACAGTTGATTGGGTTTCTTCCACAAAATCGTCAGATTTTGATGTTCTCAGCTACGTTTCCTGTAACTGTCAAGGATTTTAAAGATAGATTTTTGACGAATCCTTACGTCATCAATCTCATGGATGAACTTACGCTCAAGGGTATTACCCAATTCTATGCTTTTGTTGAAGAACGACAGAAAATTCATTGCTTGAATACACTTTTCTCCAAGGTTAGATCTTAACTAAGTATTGATCATTTTGTTCTCTTTGCTTAGCTGGAATTATAATCTCATCTTCTTCTGCAGCTACAAATTAACCAATCGATCATATTCTGCAATTCTGTTAATCGTGTGGAGCTCTTAGCTAAGAAAATCACAGAACTTGGATATTCATGCTTTTATATCCATGCGAAAATGCTTCAAGACCACCGAAACAGAGTGTTCCATGATTTTCGCAATGGTGCATGCCGGAATCTCGTGTGTACTGGTATGCCTAATTGTTGTTATGTTGTCATTGTAGGAGCACAATGAATAAATTGCTCAATATTCTACTTCTTATAACCCAATAATGACTTTAGTTGAGGCCTTTATCAGGTTACAGTGGTTTTATTATTTTAACTTTGTGAAATGAGCTAAGTCCTTCATCTGACTAGTTTATGATTTGATGATGGTTGCTGCAGACTTGTTCACACGTGGTATTGACATTCAAGCAGTCAATGTGGTGATAAACTTTGATTTCCCAAAGAATGCAGAAACTTATCTCCACAGGGTAAGCTGAAAACCAGATGTCTGCATTGTACTAGATTCCTAGATCTTGATTGATGGTCATTTGATTTCGATACCTTGTTGATGTTCAGGTTGGTCGATCAGGAAGGTTTGGCCATCTTGGTTTAGCTGTGAATCTTATCACCTATGAAGACCGCTTTAACCTGTATGTCTTTCTCTGTTGACTGCTTGTTACACCTGTTTCCTACAGCATGGTTTAACCTTAGTTATACATTTTTTGTAGTTACCGGATTGAGCAAGAGCTTGGAACCGAGATCAAGCAAATTCCTCCACATATCGATCAGGCAATTTACTGCCAATAACCAAGGGTAGACCACCTTGGTATGTTGTTAGGTGTCTCAGTAATAAGTGGTAAGAAACTTCTGCTTACGGACTAACTTAAATTGTTTCTACTTTTGGAGTCAATTTTTATGTAAACTCAAGATTCGCTTTGATACTCTGTTTTGAAACCATGTTAAATAACATAGAAGTACATATGCGTAATAAATATTTGCCTGTTCATTGTTATCACTTTTAGGCTAGAACATCCCTATTTATGTTTGTTCCTCATTTAAGAGCGATCCCTAAAAGATATGTTGGATTTGTGTGATATTTCAGGTTTTGGTTGAAGCAATGGGTAGACAGACAGTTGTCTTATCTAAGCCATGCAGAACACCACAACCCAAAGAGTGTTCACTTTCTGCCTCTACATCCGAAATGCTTTTTAACAATCAACTTCATTTAGACAAGGCCTAGAAGATTTGAAATACTGGGTAGTGTTGGAAGTGAAGTTTTTTATTTAGTTTTAACAAGTCGTTTGATGCTATGTTTCGTTCTTTGTCGCGTAGACTGATCAGTGGTTTCAGTGTTCTGTTGCATCTTCAAGAAGCTGTGGTTCCATGTCTTGTTTCCAGCTTTCCAAATTCATTAATATGTCTGAGACCTTAAGATGATAATTCTTGGTTCCAGATTTGAATTTAGCATGTTTTGTGTTGTCAATAGGTTGCTTAGTTCAGGATTTTGGTATGAGGACAATTATTTTAGCACTCTTGGTCCCTGACCAACACAAGCAAATACACAACATATGAAAAATACACGTATGAACATGATATTATGTATTACAGGTTGCTCTGCTGATCTTAGAAACAGCTAAAAGATGACTTCTTGGGAACCTGTCCCGTGGCTTGAAACTTAGCAGCTTCTTCTTCCGCCTCGAATATTTCTTGAGCGCGTCTGGTTTGAACCCTTGCCTTCTTCTCTTGTGCGGAAGCATGAACTGCTACTTTCTTCTTCCTTAGTTTCTCTGCTCTCTCCGTTTTCTTATTGTCCATCGTCCGCTGCGGAAAACAACAATCTTTTTGTTTCTAATAGCTATAGAACAGTCTTGAGCATTAAGAGGATGAATCTAGATAGTTTTTTGAGGAATGACCTGGAGATTAGTTAGTTCAGATTCGATCTTTGTTGTTTTCTTTTTCTCCCATCCTGAAATCTGAAGGAGCTTCTTCTGAGTCCTGTGATAAGAAAGTGGTTACAGCGGTGTAGAAATAGCGGTTTGAACTTGCACAATAAAGTATAAATTGTGTTGTTTCTTACTTGTTATTGACCTTTGTTATCTTTTGTTCCTTCCATGCCTTGATGACTGGTAACTGAGCTTCACCTACATAGCAAGTGTTATAGTAACCAAAAATTAAATGCGATTCTCTTAAGATAACATGTAACCAAACAATACTCTTAACTTTGTGATATGGATTACCTATCTGAATTGGATTACCCGACTCCATTTGATAAAAATGTTATACTCAAGCTACAAGATCTAAACGTGAAATGCACATTTAGGTCTATTTATAAAGATATTTAGATATATTCGCGCTACGCGCGAGTAGCTTTCTACAATTTTATTACGTTTAAAGACATATAATTTGATTTATCTAATAATTTAATAATTATATATAACAAAACCAATCAATGTTTTAGAAATAAAAAATAGTGATTATTTTGAAATGAATTAGTGTTTTTCTCTTATCTATATGATATTGCATGAGTGTAAAATTAGACATTATTATTACTATTTGAAAAGGTATATCATTGTTTAAATTTTGTTAGTTGCATATATAAAATTGATATTTTCATATATCTTATCTACAAATTATAGTACTTTAATGTACGAATATTCTATTATTCTAACATAAATCATTTTATTTTCTATTTATCATATAACAATACACTTTTTACGTAAATTTAAGTTTCATTATTCTTTAAGTTTTTAGATATTTTTTACTCTGAATTTTGATTAGTGATATTACTAATATGAAACTACTTGTTGAATAAAAAACTTAGTGATTAAAAATTAAATATACAATGTATTTGTAAAGTTAAAAATATGAGTTTGTTTTTCATACACTGACTTAGTAATTTAATTTTATATTGTTTTCAAGATATTCTTACATGATATATGTTATATTTACATATGAATTTTTCTCTTTCGCATGAAAAGTATTTAGATTTCCCATGTATGTCATCATGCTCTTATAGTTACATTCTATTTTTGGGTTAAAAAGAAAATCACAAAAAAAATCTTTAACTTTTTAAGCTTATAATATTTTTGGGGCAAATATTTCTAATTTGAGTACCCATTCAATTATCTTGTTCTCTATTCCCCTTTAATTATTTATAATTGCAATAATCATTTTAAGTATGAATTTAACTTATTTTCTCTTTATAAAATGTAACACTTATCAACCTATATTTTGCTTTATAAATTGGTTGTAAAAATTGCTATACAACTTTACTTAATTAAATATTTATATTATAATATATAGTATAGCAATATTTTTAAAATAAAGAATGTGAAATATTCAGATTTAAAATTTTACCTCGTATTGTACCCAAAATATTCTAGTCAAGATGCTAATTACACCTTTTATAAAAAAAAAATTGAGTTGCTTAATGGCATGGAGATTTCTCCTCCACTTATAATTGTATTTAAAATTTCTTAGTTGATAAAAATAAAATCACAAAACATTGTGTTCCTAATTATTTAAACTTATATTATATTTTTGTAAATAATTGTAATATTTTCTAAGAAAAACGATACTTTCTCTTCTTATTTTTACTTCTATTATGTATAATTACCCTTATTGTTTTAAGGATACCTTCAAAAAAATTTGGATTTAGATGTAGCAAATTATGTTTTTGCGATATGATTTAATTGTAGATCAAGTTGTTTGTAAATTGTTATGACTCTTTTGGTATTTTAAATTTTTTTATAATTTGCAAATATAATTTAACCTAACTGAATATATATGAACTATAAAATATATTAAATATAACAAAATTTATAAAACATGTTATTAATCTAGTAACTATATATAGATATCTATATATATTGGCATAACATGATGATTTTTCAAATTCTTTTTCTTATGTTAAAACTACATGCATAATTGTTAATTAATTTATAAATCAAATTTAAAATTGCAAAAAAGAAATAGAATTTATGATGTGGATGATGAGGTTGCTTAAGGAGAAGAGAGAATTGGAATGGTAGGTTTCAATGACTTAATGTATTTGTTGTCGTTTTTTTCCTTCGGGGAATATGAACCATCATTGGATTTTTTTTTTTTTTTTTAATCGTTAGATTTATGAATTACTATAAATTATGACAACAGACGATTACACAACTACAATTTAGCCTAAACATGTGGGACTATTCTGAACGGCTCTCTTTGCTCCACGCTGAAAATCTCCTGTAAATATTGCCTCCATTAATTTGCATTCTCCGGGACTCAAACTCCATACATGTAGGTATAGAAACATTAATGAATCATTTAGTCAAACCACTGGACCAAAGGGGTTTCCACACCATCATTGGATTTAATGGTTTCTTTCTGTGTATGTCTTTTCATTTGTTTCTTTTAAATTATTCGAAATTTTGTCACAAGGAATATTTATCACAGCTTGCAAAATAGTGGAATCTTGATATATAAAAAATTAGCGAGCATCGTGTCGTGTGGTCTTCTAATTGATCTTAATACTTTTAACTCTTAATTTAATTGGAAATTTATTATTTTGTTATCGTTTTAATGAAAACTTTAAAATTCCAAAGGCCTTTATCAAATTCTTTTCCTTCCTTTGTCTTGCCGACAAAAAGATTAGTATCATTTTAGTTTTTAATTGAAGAATATATTTCGATATATGCTAAAGCATTCATACACTCTCTATCTTTACAAATCAATAGCTTTGAGTTTACACATTTGAATTTCATTTGATTGTTGTTTAAGATTATTATACTAGTACTTTGTTCCAAGTGCATTATCGTCGGCAAAGTTTCTTTTGTTACCTAGATAAATCCATTTCTTTTCTTTTCTTGTTGTTTTATAACGAGGTATGCTAATGATTAATAATGAGGTACTTTGTTATTCTATTTGCTTGCTTTCTCTTATAGAATCATCAACAACTTGATCACTATTCAAAGCCCTGTTAAGGACAATAGATGAATTAACTATCTTTATTATTTTGTTTTGGAAAAATGAAACAATCTTTAGACATTGAATTCACACAAAACACAATAAGGGGACAAGCAAAAGCAGAAAATATCAAGGATAATTATATGTTTTAGATATAAAACTTTAACATACGAAACAATGGTAATGAATAAAGATGCAACGGTTCATTCAACTAGTTGACGATTTTTCAGAGAGCTCGTTGTTTGATGATGTCGAGGCTCATTTCGCTAGGATCCGTTGCTTGCAATTCAACTTGAATTCCATCTATTTCTCTCTTGAGCCTGTCTTTTGAGCTTGCATACAACATCTTACTCCTCACTCTTGATGTGTATCAGGTGACCTATGTTGGATTAAGCTTGGAAATGTGAATATGCTTAGAGATAAGCATGAGTTAAAAGAGATAAGATTGTGTTAGGAGATAAACACAATATCTATGAGATATACAACAGATTCTGTTAGGAGTCTAATAGGATAATGAAAAGTTGTTAGAGTAGTTATCTCTTTAGGAATGGGAATTAAGTTTTGGGTTTTATAAATACATGAGTTGCAGGTCTGTTGCAATCGTGAGTTGTGAGCAATAGATTAAGATAGAAACTTGAGAGTTTTAGGAGAGTTTAGTTTTGAGCAAATTTTCTAAACTAATAAAACAGAGTTTCCAAATCTTCTTGTTCTGCAATTTACATTCAAATTTTATCTTTCATCATTCTATAATTGGTATCAGAGCAAAATCTATAGAATCATGGGAGACATAGTTGCTGCTGCAAAACCGATTGAAAATACTTCTTCCTCAATTCAATGTCCGATGTTGAGCGGTACAAACTACACGGTGTGGGCAATCAAGATGAAGATAGCGTTGAAAGTGCACAAGGTCTGGGAAACGATAGAGTCTGGAACAACCGATGGAGATAAGAACAACATGGCAATCGCGTTGTTGTTCCAATCAATCCCTGAGACCTTGACGTTACAAATTGGTGGACTTGATACGTCAAAAGCCGTGTGGGAAGCAATCAAACTAAGACATGTTGGAGCTGAGCGAGTTCGTGAAGCACGTTTACAAACCCTGAAAGCTGAGTTTGACAAAGCCAAAATGAAGGAAACAGATTCGATTGATGATTTTGTCAGCAAACTTACCGAGATTTCATCGAAGGCTCAATCCTTAGGAGAAAGTATCGATGAACCGCACATGGTAAAGAAGTTTTTAAGTAGCGTGCCTCGGAGGAAATACATCCACATAATTGCATCGCTCGAACAAGTTTTAGACCTGAAGACCACGAGTTTTGAAGATATCATTGGGCGTCTCAAAGCTTATGAGGAAAGGATCCATGATGATGAAGAAACAGAGAACTCAAACAAATTGCTATTCGCAGGATCAGGGCAACAATCAATGCAAAACTCGGGACAATAGGTGACACAAAACAACAATCAATACCAGGGTGGGTATAGAGGAAGAGGCAGAGGAAGTAGATTTGGTGGACGTGGAGGTCGAGGAGGACAAAACTATAACTACAGACAAGTGAGAGATATGTCCAGAATCGTTTGTTTCCGGTGTGACAAAACCGGGCATTTCGCACAGAGCTGCCCTGATCGACTTCTCAAACTGCAAGAAGTGCAAGAGGACAGAGCTGATGATACGGAAACACAGGAAGCTGATGGTTTAATGATGCATGAGATTGTCTTCTTAAACGAAGATAAAGTGATTCCAAGTAACTATGAAACCAACTCCGAAGTGGACCTCTGGTATCTAGATAATGGTGCATCAAATCACATGATGGGAAATTGGCAGTACTTTACCAAGATAGACAGATCAATCACGGGAAAGGTTCGTTTTGGAGATGATTCAAAAATAGATATAAAAGGCAAAGGATCGATTGAAATCATCGACAAAAACGGCGAAAACAGAGTACTAACAGATGTCTACTACATACCAGACTTGAAGAGTAACATAATCAGTCTTGGTCAAGCAACGGAGTCTGGGTATGAAGTTCATATGAAGGGGAACGTTCTCACTTTACACGATGGTGATGGAAAGCTTCTGATCAAGGCAACAAGATCGAAGAACAGATTGTATAAAGTGAGAATGGGACTCAAAGGTGTTATGTGTCTGCAGAATGAAGTCATGAGCGACACATATTTGTGGCATGCGAGAATGGGGCACATCAACACAGATAACATGAAGCTCATGATTGAAAAAGGTTTAGTCATGGGCATACCAAATATACAAATCGTAAAGGAAATGTGCGAGTCATGCTTACTTGGTAAACAATCCAGGAGAACATTCCCACAAGCTTCAAAATATAGAGCAACAAAACGTCTTGAGCTTATCCATGGGGACCTTTGCGGTCCAATAACACCGAGCACGTTAGCAGGTAACAGATACATCTTTGTGCTCATCGACGATTACTCAAGGTATATGTGGACCATGTTGTTAAAGGAGAAGAATGAGGCATTCTTAAAGTTTATGAGCTTTAAAACCGTGACAGAGCAGGAGACGAGAGAGAAGATATTGATGTTTCGCACAGACCGAGGAGGGGAATTCATATCTCAAGAGTTCAATCGTTACTGTGAGAGATCGGGAATTCAACGTCAATTAACAGCTCCTTACACACCACAACAGAATGGTGTAGTTGAGCGTAGGAACAGGACATTAATGGAAATGACGAGGAGCATCATCAAACACAAAGATGTACCTAACTATCTTTGGGGAGAGGCAACGAGGCATGCGACTTATTTGATCAATAGAGCAGCAACAAGAGCACTCAATCTGCGAACTCCATACGAGATGTTCAAAAAGAAAAAACCGAATATTGAACATCTACGAATCTTTGGGTGTTTGGCATGGACGAGAAATGATACTGCACATCTAAAGAAACTCGACGATCGGTCTCGAAAGCTAGTACATCTTGGCACTGAACCAGGATCTAAAGCCTATCGGCTTTATGATCCAACATACAGAAGAATTGTAGTTAGCAGGGATGTACACTTTGATGAAGACAAAGGGTGGTCTTGGTAAATTCATACTGCAAGAGCTATTGAGGGAATAAATGGATTCACAATTACTGTGGGAGAATATGGTAATCATGGAATTGCACGGGAACCAGAAACAGAGGAGAATGTGTGCAACGACCAAGATGGCACACCAAACAACTCGTACTCAGAAAACAACGCCGTTGACCATGGCGAACCAGAACCAGAACATGAAAATGACGAGAGTTGCAGAGAAACTGAATTCGAGGCTGCTCCACCACCGTTAAGAAGAAGTTCGAGACAGAGTAAGTTACCGAGTCATCTAAAAGATTATAACTTACTGGCCGAGACTGAATGCGAACGTCTTCTACTGACGCTAAATGAAGAACCTTGGGATTTCGAAGAAGCAAAGGAATTAGAAGTATGGGTGAGAGCATGCAAAGATGAGCTGAATTCGATAAACAAACTCAACACATGGGATCTGGTAGATCTTCCAACAGGAGCAACAGTGATTGGACTTAAATGGGTTTTCAAGGTAAAAAGAAATTCTGATGGAAGCATAAATAAGTACAAAGCAAGGCTAGTTGCTAAAGGATATGTGCAAAGACATGGGGTGGATTTTGATGAAATCTTTGCACCGGTAGCACGTATGGAGACAGTACGATTCATGATTGCCTTAGCAGCTCTATGCGGTTGGGAAGTACATCATCTAGATGTGAAAACAGCGTTTCTCTACGGGGAGTTAAAGGAGACAGTGTACGTAAGTCAACCAGAGGGCTTCATGGTAAAGGGGAGTGAGAGTAAAGTGTATAAACTCAAGAAAGCACTTTACGGACTACGACAAGCTCCAAGGGTGTGGAATAACAAATTGGATTCTATTCTTAAGAGCTTGAATTTTCAAAGATGTGTCAAGGAGCCATCATTATATCGCAAGCATGACTCGGAGTTCATTCTTATCATTGTGGTTTATGTTGATGATCTTCTTGTCACAGGATCAAATTTGGATGTCATACGCAAGTTTAAGGAGGAGATGTCCTCAAACTTTGAGATGAGTGACCTCGGAGCACTAACGTTTTATCTGGGCATTGAAGTTTGTCAAAACAATGTGGGGGAGTGTAATGCTATTCATGCTCCAATGGATCCGGGACTCAAATTGTGCAAGGCTGAGAAAGAAGCGGATATAGATGCTACAGAGTATCGGAAGATTGTGGGGTGCCTTCGGTATTTAGTTCATACTAGACCAGATATTTCGTATGCAGTAGGTGTTCTAAGCAGATACATGCAGAATCCTAAGGAGTGTCATGGAGTTGCTTTGAAACAGGTACTGCGATATTTAAAGGGAACGAGTTCGTTGGGTCTGGTATACGATCGACAACAGAAGGTAAAGAATAACAACAAGGATTGGAGTCAATGCAGAAAAGGCGTGAAGTTGGTTGGTTACAGTGACAGTAGCCATAACATTGATCCGGATGATGGGAGAAGCACGACGGGTCATGTGTTTTATCTTGATGAATGTCTGATCACATGGTGTTCTCAGAAGCAAGAAACGGTAGCCTTGTCATCATGTGAAGTTGAATACATGGCAGTAACGGAAGCTGCTAAACAGGCCATTTGGTTGCAGGAGTTGTTCTATGAAGTCATAGGATCATCTTTGGAAGAAATTGTCATCCGTATTGACAATAAGTCAGCTATAGCACTCACCAAGAATCCTGTATTTCACGGGAGAAGCAAGCATATACTTTCGAGGTTTCATTTTATTCGTGAGTGTGTGGAGAAAGAGCTGATCAGAGTTGAGCATGTTCCGGGGAGCAGTCAGAAAGCAGATGTTTTAACGAAAGCACTTGGGAGAGTTAAGTTCGTTGAGATGAGAAGGTCTCTGGGAATTCAAGATGTCAAGAATGGTGATTTCAAGCTTAAGGGAGACAATGTTGGATTAAGCTTGGAAATGTGAATATGCTTAGAGATAAGCATGAGTTAAAAGAGATAAGATTGTGTTAGGAGATAAACACAATATCTATGAGATATACAACAGATTCTGTTAGGAGTCTAATAGGATAATGAAAAGTTGTTAGAGTAGTTATCTCTTTAGGAATGGGAATTAAGTTTTGGGTTTTATAAATACATGAGTTGCAGGTCTGTTGCAATCGTGAGTTGTGAGCAATAGATTAAGATAGAAACTTGAGAGTTTTAGGAGAGTTTAGTTTTGAGCAAATTTTCTAAACTAATAAAACAGAGTTTCCAAATCTTCTTGTTCTGCAATTTACATTCAAATTTTATCTTTCATCATTCTATAACCTAATGAATATAAAAAGGTCATAAATATAGAGAGATACATAACAATTTCATATCATGGAAAAACATATTGGAGATATATAACTCACACTGTAGATGGTCCGCAAGTTACATATCTTGCTCCTCAAGTTATCTCCAGTAAAAAAAAGGATAGAGATGGAGCAATGTGTTACCACGCGATGAAAAAGGTCTTGCTCTTTTGGCAATTGTAGTGGTGAAATCAAAATCATAGACTGCCTATCGGCATTCATTCTCTGGGATAGAGTTGGTAAAATCATCGTAAGTTTCTTCTGGATTCCCAAGCTTTTCTATTTGAACTTGCTGAGCGTCCTCATCAATCTTGAATACAATGAACCTATAAGTCCTCTTTGATTTCAACTCCAAAAACTTGAGCTTGCATTCATCACTTACGTTCATGCCAGATGCTGAATTTGCCTGCACAACACACACATCATAAACGTACTCATACATGAACCATCTTCGCGGTATATGGAATCAAAGCATATGACTATTAATGTTCACAAGGCTAATCACAAGAAGTCAGTTTATACATGAACTCTCTTCCTGTTAATTATATACTCCCAAATGAAATGTATCTAAATTTGAAATTCAATTCTTTACAAATTCTTCAACGTTTTGGCAAAATTGCTAAAAGATAAATGAGATATATCTAAATTTGAAATTAAATTATTTCGACTATTTGATGTGTTATGAAGTCTACAAACGTAAATTTATATGTAATCATAACAAACATATGTCACCAAATATCGTAGAGCATTTCATATTTTCATATGTTTACAAGCCTCTTCATATATGGTGAATGTAAAAATCAAAACATAAACGTAATCCATGCATCATCTACATTAGAAGGTTAAATGTAGATCGGAACTTACCATGTTTTCGTTTGAGAAATCGAAATCGAAACCCGAGTTTGATGATTGGAGAAATAAAGGGGATGTGAAGAGTAGGGAAGGTTGGGGGGTCTTTGAGGTTGAAAAAGAAGACAAAGTTGGGTGTTTTCTTTGGTATATAGGCTAGGCTGATCACGTCTTCAAATACATGACTTTGAAGTTTGATCCTGTCACGTTGTGCCCATATTTTCAAATGTTCTCTCTCTTTTTATATTTATATATGTTTTACTCATTCGTATACATCTACATGTACATTTTATTTGTGTTTGCACACGAATATGTTTCATTTCTTTTTTTCTTTTGTGTGGATCATTGACTTTAGTCTCTATGCTATATATCGATCTCTGAGGCTCAAATGTACCATTGTATCCACTAGATTTCAAAAGAGCAAGGCCCAACAGTTTCCAGATTGCTTGCTAAGCATCTTTGTTAGTTAGAGCATGTTTATAGATAGGTAAGATGGTGAAATAATATAAGAATTTTATATTATTAATTGTATTGGGATTAATGTATTTACTCTAATTTAGTTTTGTGTTTTTTTAGTGATTATAGGTAGTAAATATAGAGAAGTTCTAAAAAAAAATTTATGAATTTTCTTGCAAACAAGTAGAGCCAATATGATGCTAAAAACAAGTTGAAAACTCAACAAAATCACCTACACACACTCTACTCTACAACAAATCACATATAAATTTACGTCAAGGAGAAGATAATACAAACAAGTAGAGCCAATATGATGCTAAAAACAGTCTTAAGAACATATCCATTGTTGAAATGCAAGTGCCCTGAGTTTACAATATCCTTTCTCGAACCCTTAATCATCTATTTACTATCAATCTGCAACAAATCAGAAGTCAAAAAGAGAGAGACTAGAGAAACCTGCAAGCATTCACAAACTGTCCTGAAGTTAACCGCCATGGATAAGCTGCAAACTTAGTAGCAATCACAATTTCGTTTTGATTCCCTTTTAGTCCTAACATTTTTAGTATCAGAAAATCATCACCTTAACACACAAAACTTAACTAAATCAGGTAAAAACACAACCAAGACAGACCTTCGAGTTGATTCTTTGATGAATTTGCCCAAAAGTCTCTCACTTTGTCTATAAAGTCTACCAATGCCATAAGGATTAGCCATATCGAACAAATTGATGTCGTTTTGCAAAGCTAATTCGAAAGCTTGTTGAAGCTGATCGTCCATGGAAGTCTGGTAACCCCAAAGAAGCTGATTTCCCCAAGCCCATGTCTCAAAACCCATCGGAGAAACACTTAAAGGACCATTTTGACCTAAACACATGAATCATTCATCCAATTACAATCGAACCATCAAAGAACCATCAAAGACTATAATATACAAATGTTGGGTTCGCCACGACCCGGATCCGAAACCTTACCAAAATCGTTCGTTGATTTGGTCGATTTAGCATCTGAGTCGTCCACGCGTTCGATTCCGATTTTATTCTTTTTTTTTTTTTTTGACCAAACCGATTTTGATTATAAAGACTTCCTAAAGGAAATATAAGTTCATGATACAAGACCAATCTTTGCTAGAGCATCGGCTACAACATTTGCCGAGCGAGGAATAAAAACAAACGAGATAGATGTAAAATCACCGCTAATACGGCGAATGTCGTAGAGAAGGGATTTCAACTCATTGACCACATTAGTCGATTTGAGTAATGTGACAAGAGAAAGCGAGTCTGAGAACACGATAAGTGTTTCATAACCCGCCGATTTAGCCGCAAGTAGAGCGGCTTTCATTGCAAGTGCTTCCGGGACTAAAGCCGAAGCAACATTTGTCCGTGATGCACTACTTTGGGAAAGGATCTTTGCGGTTGAGTCTCTAAAACACCAACCTAGACCACAGTCCCATGTAGTCGCAACCCAAGACGCATCCGTAAAACAAAGGATATTGCTCTGAGACATCTCCAGAGGTAACTCATCCGATCTAAAATCTTTTGTGGAGGAGCTTGTCACTTGGGCCTTAGCCCATTCCTTTGCTTCTCTGAGTGATACCAAAACCACCTCCTCAGCTGCCATTCTTCGATTCTCAAAAGTGAGTTTGTTCCTGGCTTTCCATAAATTCCATATGAGCCAAGGGTACAGGGGAGTCTCCGTCAGACCGCAAGGTGGTAGGTTGATTTGCTTCCGAGTTGAACATAGGACTTGATTGATCATGGTGCAACACTCATTAGGTTTGAACATCACTGGGGCTAAGTTCCACACCGACGCAGCGTAAGGGCAGAGGAGGATAATGTGCAATTCATTCTCCTCACCATCGCAGTGTTTACACTTACTTACGTTACCAAGTCCTCGAATCGCAAGATTGTTCCCCACTGCCACGGCCCTGTTCTTCAATTTCCAGAGGAAGTGTCTTAACTTAGGTGCAATTTTTACCTGCCAAATACATAATTTCCAGTCCAAATCCTCTGTTAGAACCGGCGAAACATTAAGCTTTGAGATCGCATAGCCGGATTTCGTTGAATACAAGCCTGATTTAACAGGTAACCAAGAAATTGAGTCTTCCATGTTGAATGAACTAAGCTCAATTCTTGTGATCAAATCCTCATAAAGAGGTAAATAACGTTTGATTGCCTCGAGATTCCAAGTAGATGTTTCAGGGTAGATTAGCTCCGCCACTGTCAAGTCAATAAGCTCTAAGGGCGCCGGACCATATGGTCGGAGAGGAAAAAAAGTTGAGAGCCAAGCGTCTCTCCAAACATTTATACTTCGTCCGTTTCCAACAATCCATCCCATCCCAAGTTTAATAACATCCTTTCCCGCCATTAGACCCGTCCAACCATGGGAACTAGTTTTTGAGTCTTCACTGTCCAAGAATGAGGAAGAAGGGAAATATTTGCCCTTAAGAATCTTAGCCACAAGCGATTCTGGTTCCGTGATCAATCTCCAACTTAACTTAGCAAGGAGTGAGTCATTAAATTCTACTATCTCTCTAAACCCAAGTCCCCCCACCGATAGCGGTAATGTGAGCTTATCCCAAGCCACCCAACTAATCTTTCTTACTCCGAGTTTATTGTCTCACCAAAATCGTGTTAAAGCCGCTTGAATCTTCTTGCATAGAGTAATTGGAAGTTTAAAACAAGACATCGCATATGTTGGTAGCGAGGTTAGGACCGCCTTAAGGAGTACTTGTTTACCGGCCGTAGATAAGAACCGCGTTAACCAACTAATAACTCTTTGGTTTATCCGATCAACTAAGCTCGTGAATATATCCTTTTTTCTCCTCCTAAAATGTTCGGGTAAACCCAAGTATTTCCCAATACCACCTTCGGTGGGAATACTAAGAACTTTCTTGACTCTACGTTTTAGTCCCAATGGTGCCTTGGAAGAGAATGTAATAGCCGATTTCTTAAAGTTGATGACTTGACCCGATAACATCTTATATTTCTTAATAATTTCCGCTAGTACCTTGCAACATTTCGAGCTCGTATTAGTGAAAAACATTGTGTCATCGGCAAATAACAAATGGTTAATAGGAGGGCTTCTTGTAGCAACTTTTACACCGGGAAGGGTTCCTTTTGATTGCGCTTGAACACATAAACTTGAGAGAACTTCCGTGCATAGTATAAACAAGTATGGAGAGAGCGGGTCTCCTTGGCGTAAACCCCTTATTGGAATAACCTTACCGAACGGTAAACCATTTATGAGGAAAGCATATGAAACCGAGCTAACACATTCCATCACCCAAACAATCCACATATCGTGGAATCCTAGACTTGTAAGAATCGCTTTGAGAAATCCCAATTCAATTCTATCATAGGTCTTGCTCATGTCGGTTTTAACCGCCATAGCACACCGTTTAGTTGCCATGGGCTCATGTCGGTTTTAACCGCCATAGCACACCGTTTAGTTGCCATGGAAGTTTTAATAAGGTGAAGAACCTCGTGTGTAATAAGGACATTGTCGGATATTGCTCTTTTAGGCATGAACGCGGATTGGAACGGTGAGATCAATTCTGAGAGTAACGGTTGAAGCCTTTTAGTAAGAATCTTTGCAATGATTTTGTAATCTGTAGAGCATAGGGCTATCGGACGGTAATCTGAAACCTTCTTAGGACCTTGTCCTTTTGGGATGAGACAAACATGGGTTTCATTGAAGCGTTTGTTTAAAGAGCCGGTTTCGAAAAAAAAGCCTGACCTCTTTAGCTACATCTTGTCCTATAACGTCCCAAAAATCTTGGTAAAAAGATGCGGGAAATCCATCGGGACCGGGCGCTTTGTCGGAATGGATAGTCAGAACCGCTTGGTGTATCTTTTCTTCATCTGGTATACCAACAAGATTCTCGTTCATTGTGGTTGAGATCCTCGGTTGGAGTAGCTCACTGATCAAATGAAAGTTTGTGTTTCCGTTTGTCGTGAACAATTCTTAGTTACTTTTGGATTACATTATGGAGGATGTTTGGGACAAGTTTAAAACGAAGCTCTACGGCTCATCCACAAAGTGATGGACAAACGGAAGTAACAAACAGGAAATTGGGGAATATAATCAGAAGTGTTTGTGGAGACAAACCGAAGCAGTGGGATTTGGCATTACCACAGGTCGAGTTCGCCTACAATAGTGTCGTGCATTCAGCTACAGGGAAGTCACCATTTTCTTTGGTGTACACTTCTGTTCCGAAGCATGTTGTTGACTTGGTTCCATTACCTAAAGCTCCAGGAGTTAGTGTTTCAGCTGAAACCATGGCTAAAGACATTATTGCGACTAAAGAAGCAGTACGAACTAGATTGGAGGAAACTGGGCAAAAGAACAAACAAGCAGCCGATAAGCGTCGAAGGCACAAGGTTTTCAACGAGGGGGATGAAGTGATGGTATTTCTCAGAAAAGAAAGGTTTCCAGTGGGTACATATCGCAAGCTTCAGCCTCGAAAGTATAGACCATTCAAGATTTTGCAGAAGATCAGTGACAATACTTATGTGGTGGATTTTCCGGACGACATGAACATCTCTCGAACGTTCAATGTAGCGGACATTCATGAGTATCATGCGGATGGTGTTCTTTATCCAAATGAGAACTCGAGGATGAGTTCTTTGGAGGTGGAGGAGACTGATGCAGGAGATAGTTCCGAGACCTAAGCCATTCTAGATTACAAGTTCCTTCTAGATATTTCCTTTTTTTTAAGTGTTTTCCTTTTCTAATTAGGATTCCAGTAACTTTCCTTATTTCTAGGAGTTACCTATTTTATGCTTTAGGTTTTCTCTATATAAAGAACCTTAGGAGCTATGTTTAGAAAACAACTTTTAACCTTATTATTAATCAAAGCTTTCGAGTTTTCGAGCTTACCTTTTTCTGGTGGAATCCAGAGTTTTTTCTTCAAGTTTGACACCCGCGAACTTGAGTCTTCAATTCTAAGACCAACGCTTGTTGTCTTAGTGCATCCGACTGCGTCATAATCCCAGGGGCTCTATTTGATTAATCCCACCTTCATATTGAATTTCTATGTCTTGTAATCTACCAGTCTCATCACTCTTTGTGTTACCTAGTCTTTGCGACGCTGGAAGTCTGGGAGCGGAGATGCGTTCCAACGCTGGTCTTCTCGATCGTTGAGAGCTTAATTCTTCCAAGATAGTAGGTAAAAGTCCATGAGACATTGGTTCCCGCTGTGGATTTGGAGAGGACCGTGACGGATTATACAGCTGAGTTTTTACGTTTTTCGGAACGTAGTGACTTAAACGAAACAGAGAATCAGAAGGTGGCTAGATACATCAGTGGCTTAAAGGGTTCTCTACAAGGGAAAATATGATTACAGACTGTGTGGACGGTTCAAGAAGCATCCAGTCTAGCCTTGAAAGCAGAATTGATGGAGAAGTCATCTCGGGGGTTCACAAACTTCAAGAGACCCCCGTTTCAGAACAACATCGAACCAGCCGGAGAGAAAGACAAAGGTGTCGTTAACAGGGATTCCAACTCTAGCAACAAAGGAGCAAGTAGTTCCGGTAGTGGTGTTCAAAAGGACAAAGCCCCAGCTCCGAAACAAACAACTTCTTATGCTAGGCCAACCCTCGACAAGTGCTTCCGGTGTCAAGGAACTGGTCACAGGTCGAATGTTTGTCCCAGTCGAAAAACGGTTGCTTTATTAGAAGGCGAGGAAGACGATTTCGCTGAGGATGGCAAGTATGAGGGAGTCGAATTTGCTGAAGAGGATTCTGAAGAAAGGATAAGTATTGTGCTTCAACGAGTCTTGCTATCTTCTAAAGAGGAGGGTCAACGAAAGAATTTGTTTAGAACCCACTGTTCTATTCAAAACAAAGTGTGTAACGTAATCGTCGATAACGGGAGTTCTGAGAACTTAATTTCTCAAAAGCTGGTGGAACATCTGAAGTTACCTACGACTCAGCATGAAAGGCCTTATGGCCTTGGATGGGTGAAGAAGGGATCACAAGTAAGAGTTAAAGAGACTTGCAAAATTCCTATATCTATAGGGAAGCATTACAAGGAGGAGATAGTTTGTGATGTTCTCGATATGGATGTGTGTCATATACTTCTTGGGAGGCCTTGGCAATATGATAACGACATCACTTACCGTGGGCGAGACAACGTGATACTATTTACATGGGGAACCCATAGGATTGCGATGGCTCCTGTGACGGATTTCAGTAGCGTTACAAAGGAAAAGAAGTCAAGCTTCCTAGTCTTAACACATGATGACAAAGAACTTGACAAAGCTGTTAAGGAATCAAGTTGTTTTTATCCGATTGTGGTCAAAGGGGTGTTGAGTGCCGTGACGGAAGAGGTGACGATTCCACGTGAAGTTTTAGAAATTTTGGAAGACTTTAAAGAGTTGGTCGCGGAGGAACTACCTGACAACCTGCCTCCTATGCGTGATATACAGCATCACATTGACTTGATTCTAGGTTCTAGTCTACCTAACCTTCCCCACTATCGCATGAGCCCTAAAGAGAATGAAATTGTAAGAGAACAGATTGAAGATTTGCTGAAGAAAGGGTTAATCCGCGAGAGCATGAGCCCTTGTGCTGTACCGGTTTTTCTCGTTCCAAAGAAGGGTAATCAGTGGCGAATGTGTGTTGATTCCAGAGCCATCAACAAGATAACAATAAAATACCGGTTTCCTATCCCTCGGTTGGAAGACATGATTGATGAGTTGAATGGGTCAAAGGTGTTTTCGAAAATAGATCTTCGAAGTGGGTACCATCAGATTCGAATCAGGCCTGGAGATGAATGGAAGACTGCTTTTAAGAGTAAAGACGGATTGTACGAGTGGCTAGTCATGCCTTTCGGCTTGTCAAACGCACCTAGTACTTTCATGAGATTGATGAATCAGGTTCTCCGTCCTTTCATTGGGTCCTTTGTGGTAGTTTATTTCGATGATATTTTGATCTATAGTAAAGACAAGGACGACCATTTGGAGCATGTAAGACAGGTGTTGCAAGTCCTCCAAGAAAATCAGTTGTACATGAATTTAAAGAAATGCACTTTCTGCACAAACAAGCTGCTGTTTTTGGGGTTTGTCGTTGGTGAGGATGGGATTCAGGTGGATGAAGCTAAAGTAAGTGCAATAAGAGACTGGCCCGTTCCCAAAACCGCAACCGAAGTGCGCAGCTTTAATGGTTTAGCTACGTTCTACAGGAGGTTTGTAAGAAACTTCAGTACCATTACTGCACCCATTACTAAATGTTTGAAGAAAGGGAAGTTTCAATGGGGCCCGGAACAAGACGAGAGTTTTGAATTGATTAAGGAGAAGCTTTGTACTGCTCCCGTGTTAGCATTGCCGGATTTTGATAAGGTATTCCAAGTGGAATGCGATGCTAGTGGTGTAGGAATTGGTGCTGTTTTATCACAAGAGAAAAGACCAATAGCCTTCTTTAATGAAAAGCTAAGCGAAGCACGACAGAAGTGGAGTACTTATGATCAGGAGTTCTATGCGGTGGTTCGAGCTCTTCGCCAATGGGAACATTACCTGGTTCAGCGAGAGTTTATTCTGTTTACTGACCACCAAGCTCTGAAGTTTCTTCACAGTCAGAAAGTGATAAATAAAATGCATGCTCGGTGGGTAAGCTTTCTGCAAAAATTTCCTTTCATTATTCAGCATAAATCCGGAGCTCTTAACAAGGTTGTTGATGCGTTGAGTAGAAGGGCTTCCTTGCTAACTACCTTAGCACATGAGATCGTGGGTTTCGAATTTTTGAAAGAATTATATGAAGGTGATGTTGAATTCAAGGTATTATGGGACAAGTGCAATGGTAAGCATCCTTCCGCAGATTTCCATAATCGAGATGGCTATCTTTTAAAAGGAGACAGACTGTGCATTCCTTGCTCGTCGCTACGAGAGAAGTTGATCCGAGAATTGCACAGTGGTGGTCTTAGTGGCCATTTGGGACGAGACAAGACCATTGCCAGCTTGGAGGGGAGGTATTTTTGGCCGCATCTAAGGAGAGATGCTACTGCTATTGTTCGTAGGTGTTACATCTGTCAGGTTTCTAAAGGACAATCTCAAAATACTGGACTCTATATACCTTTACCAGTTCCTGAAGATATCTGGCAAGACCTGTCTATGGATTTTGTGTTGGGGTTGCCGAGAACACAGCGAGGCGTGGATTCCGTGTTTGTTGTTGTTGACAGGTTCTCCAAAATGACGCATTTTATTGCCTGTCGGAAGACCGCAGACGCATCTAACATTGCCAAGTTGTTCTTTCGTGAGGTTGTGCGACTCCATGGCGTCCCTAAGTCAATCGTTTCGGGCAGGGATACAAAGTTTCTTAGTCACTTTTGGATTACATTATGGAGGATGTTTGGGACAAGTTTAAAACGAAGCTCTACGGCTCATCCACAAAGTGATGGACAAACGGAAGTAACAAACAGGACATTGGGGAATATGATCAGAAGTGTTTGTGGAGACAAACCGAAGCAGTGGGATTTGGCATTACCACAGGTCGAGTTCGCCTACAATAGTGTCGTGCATTCAGCTACAGGGAAGTCACCATTTTCTTTGGTGTACACTTCTGTTCCGAAGCATGTTGTTGACTTGGTTCCATTACCTAAAGCTCCAGGAGTTAGTGTTTCAGCTGAAACCATGGCTAAAGACATTATTGCGACTAAAGAAGCAGTACGAACTAGATTGGAGGAAACTGGGCAAAAGAACAAACAAGCAGCCGATAAGCGTCGAAGGCACAAGGTTTTCAACGAGGGGGATGAAGTGATGGTATTTCTCAGAAAAGAAAGGTTTCCAGTGGGTACATATCGCAAGCTTCAGCCTCGAAAGTATGGACCATTCAAGATTTTGCAGAAGATCAGTGACAATACTTATGTGGTGGATTTTCCGGACGACATGAACATCTCTCAAACGTTCAATGTGGCGGACATTCATGAGTATCATGCGGATGGTGTTCTTTATCCAAATGAGAACTCGAGGACGAGTTCTTTGGAGGTGGAGGAGACTGATGCAGGAGATAGTTCCGAGACCTAAGCTATTCTAGATTACAAGTTCCTTCTAGATATTTCCTTTTTTTTAAGTGTTTTCCTTTTCTAATTAGGATTCCAGTAACTTTCCTTATTTCTAGGAGTTACCTATTTTATGCTTTAGGTTTTCTCTATATAAAGAACCTTAGGAGCTATGTTTAGAAAACAACTTTTAACCTTATTATTAATCAAAGCTTTCGAGTTTTCGGGCTTACCTTTTTCTGGTGGAATCCAGAGTTTTTTCTTCAAGTTTGACACCCGCGAACTTGAGTCTTCAATTCTAAGACCAACGCTTGTTGTCTTAGTGCATCCGACTGCGTCATAATCCCAGGGGCTCTATTTGATTAATCCCACCTTCATATTGAATTTCTATGTCTTGTAATCTACCAGTCTCATCACTCTCTGTGTTACCTAGTCTTTGCGACGCCGGAAGTCTGGGAGCGGAGATGCGTTCCAACGCTGGTCTTCTCGATCGTTGAGAGCTTAATTCTTCCAAGATAGTAGGTAAAAGTCCATGAGACATTGGTTCCCGCTATGGATTTGGAGAGGGCGTATTAATTTCCTTAGACCTTGAGTGAGAGCTCTCAAGAGGAGCCAATCTACTAATCGGACTCCGCCGATAATCTTTTTCTCTTGAGGGACTTCTATCTCTTGGGTGAACCCTCTTAGGGGTAGTTGAGAGGGAGCTTTGGATTGTTGCCTGAGATATAGGGCGGTAGATAGGGTCTCTTTGTCTCCAAACCTCTCTGTTTCTCCTGTCTGGAGCTCTAATGAAGTCTTTTCTATAGCTAGGAGCAATATCTCTTCTTTGGTACTCCCTACCAGCATAGATTCTTGTGGTGGCGTCTTGGTCAGAGCTTCTAGGAGGTAGTTCATGACTCCTTGATGCTGAGAGGGGAGGGTCTCTGTGTCTCTTTTCATTGAGGCATCTCCTATCCGCCTCCATACGGTTAAGGACCCTCCTTTGATTTATTCCCAACTGGCTCAAGTCTCTGACTCCTTCTCTATGTTGTGGGCATTCCCTCTCGTCATGGGACAGGGAGAAACAAGAGAAGCAATGCTTTTTGAGTTTCTCGTATTCAAACTCAATTGTTGTAATCTCCCTTTTAGGCAGGCTGATCTCCGTATTCATGATTAGCGGTTCCATTCCGTTAATCTCTACTTTAAACCTATCACGGGCAAAATCTCTATCTTTGATTAGCCCTAGGTCATCTCCAATCGTTTCCAGTGCTTGATCCGACGAGTAATGACGAGACAGCCCGCAGACTTTGATCCAAAATGTAATCTGTGAGGAAAAGGATGGGGAGACAATTGGTTCCCATCGTTGAAAGATCAACATCCACTTTTTGAAGTGGTAAGGGCCTTTCCTAAGGACTGAGGATGGAGCTTCCTCTGATTCAAACCGAAACTAGAATGTATCAGGTCCTAGGTCTCGGCCAATAACTCTACTATCAAGGTTCTACAACTGTGGTAAGTAGCCTATAACCGCTCGAGGGTGTTGAATGGAAGGGTTTGTTACTCGTCCAATGATGGAGAGTAAGTTCTCCTCTATCAGAACTGAGTTATCCCCTTCCGGGATTCTGAGAGGTGAGCTTCTTCTAGGTTTTATCTGATTTGGTACCCATTTTCCTTTAGCTTCTCTTGAGTAACGGAGATACATGGTTCCTAAGGAGCTTTGAGACCTGAAGGAAGCTGGAACAAACAGTGCTAGATAGAGCAAAGAGTGAAGAACGTTGTAAACAATTCGGAAATCTCTATTCCAGAGTAACAAGTGAGTAGCAGGGGACTTAAGGTCTGCATAGAGCAGTAAATTGGATCAAGTAAGTTGCTTTTTTCATCTCATAACCGTCTCACCACCACTCTCATCCAGTAGTTTAGCCAGTGAAGCTTCATCTTGTTGATGCTGGCCGTCTCTGGCCTTGGCCATCGCCGGAGGGGAGAGTAGGTCCCAGTTCTCAATGGTCAGAATTCAAAATTTGAAAAATTTCTTCTAATTGGGGAAAAGAAAATTCGTTGAAGAGGTAGATGGAAAGCTTCTTTTTTTTAGGTACTCAAAACCGGAAAGAAACCGATGGTTTTTTAGAAAAGGAAACAAAAGAACCACCGGTTAATAGTTGTATCGATTTATGTGTCTGGGAGAGAAATTTTTGACATCCGAAGCAGCAATTAATTTTCCAATTCCGATTTTATTCATCACCAGAAAAGGGAATCTCGACTCCGGAGAGCAATCCAGCGATGTCTCCGGCGGAAGTCGATGGAAGAATCGTGACTTTTCTAAATCCTCCGCCGCATCCGTTAACCTCCGGAGAATCCACAACCTCGATCGACGAATCATCTTCAGAAACAGATCCGTTCATCGATTTGATCAGATTCGCGTCGAATCCAGATGACGAGTGAGATTTTTTGATTGAGAAATCGCCCAACAACATTCAGAGAGATCGAGAGAGTGAGAAAGAGGATTCGCAGACGAGGTCACACATATTTACGGTTAACAAAATGAACAAAAGTGTTACCGTAAATTAGGTAATAGAGGATTTTTGATTTATTATTTTAGGTTTATTATGTCATATTTACCATAATTTATCATCTATAAACCTGCTCTTAAATAAATTTCTCCACTTTCTGATAACAAAAGAATTATATATAGATTTGCAGTCAGCATTTTTTGGATCGTGAGGCTTAGGTAAAGCTATTCGAATTTTAGACTATTTTGCTGTAAGTTTTTGATGGAACATTAGCATTTGTGTAAGCTTTTGATTTCTTTGAAATAGTCTTGTAACACAAATTTTGATCTTTGATCTCTAATATATTGACTCAGATGACAAAAAAATAATATATATATATAGATTTGCAGTTTGTTTAAAAGAATATACAATTCTCCACAATATCTGCTAACTATTTGGGCTGTCATATTGATATATTAGATCATGTTATATATTTAATTATTGATCAAATGGTATTCTTCATGCCAATTACCCTTGTAACAACAACACCAACAACAAAAAAAGCTAACATCTCATTTTGATTTATTTTCTTAGTTAAACTAATTTCTCTTCTCTCTGTTGTTAATAAAAATATACATAACCACATAAAATAAAAACCTGATTTGACGGCATCCATTTAAAAAGGCAAAAACTCTGTTGACCCAAAAGATAATTGTTTGTACGTATGCATGCACTAGAGACGTGATTTGTAGTGATACGTCTCCTAAACAGAAAACGAGATTTAATTCTTGTTAATAAGAAACTTCATAATCTTTCTTCATTTTTTTAGTCTCTTAAATTTGACGCTTTTGTCTTTTCTGTGTATATATATACGTACTTATATTGACTTTTCTTGGCATTTTCTAACGTATTTTCCAATTTCATCTTATAAATATCAAAAGGTACCTAACTTTTGGCAATAACGCATTAGCTAGCTGTTCAAAAATGATACATCTGTTACATGTTGTTATTTAACTATACAAAATGTATTCATATTCGATTAAAAAAACTTGTAATAAACAAAAGATGCTTTGATTTTTATTTTATTTTAAAACCCCAATTAATACGTTAGCTGATAATTGAGTAACAAACGATTACGCTCTACAAAAACGTATTAACTCTCTTGGTTGGGTCAACGCTTCAAACGATGATTGGTCTTGAGATAACCGTAGAGTAAAACAGACCACGAACACTTTGAATTTCTACACTTGTTTTAATTTGCCGTATTTTTCCAAGAAACTAAGATATGTTTATTCAATTTACTGGTTTGATTAAGACATGTGATTGATCTTTAAAGACCAAAGTCATTTTATTTGGTTTTTCTCCTTTGTTTTCGAAGACGAGTAAAAGGTACCTTCTCTTTTCATTTTATCTTGTTCTTGAAAGTTGTAACTCAAGAAAATGTGTCTATGTTAATCATATTGATGCTTATAAAAAATTCATGTTTCTTTTTGATTGTGTGAAAAATTCCAAAGTTTTCTGATAAATTCTTGTCTTTGATTTCAGTTTGAACAAAAAGCTTCAATGAGCAATATAAAGCTAGGAGTTGAAGTCATAAGCGCAAATGGTCTATTTCACAGAGACAAACAAAACTCATGTAACCCTTTCGTGGAGCTCAAGTTCGACAACCAAATATTCCGCACAACGACCAAACCAAACGACTCAAATCCGGTCTGGAACGAGTGTTTCTACTTCGTTATCTCCGATCCTTCAGTCCTCTCAACCCGTACACTCGAAGCTCATGTCTATAGCTACCAAAACGAGTCCGAATCCAAACCATTTCTTGGTAAAATCCGAGTTAATGGAACATCATTCGTTCCTCGGTCCGAAGCAGCTCCTTTCAATTACCCATTAGAGAAACGAAGTGTTTTCTCTCGAGCTCGCGGAGAACTTGGTTTAAGAGTCTTTATTACAGACGACCCTTCTATTTCACATTCTGTTCCAAGCCCGGTTCAAGAATTGCCTCGAGTTTATACCCCAAGTCCGCGGAAAGAACCCGTAAAGTCTATCATCACAGCTATTGCTAATATAGCTTCTTCCGATGAGAGAACAGATCTTAAGCCTAAAACACCTATAACACGTACCTTTCATAACGTTACTCCTTCGATGAGCCAAATTCCGCCAACCAATTTTGGCGTTCACGAGATGCGAGCCGCACCAATGCCTCCTAGAGTCGTTCAAGTCAACGCTCCAGGTCCGATTTTTTTTAATTGAATGTTAAAATTTATTCAAACAAAAAAAACGTTTTTACATGCACTTCCAATCATTTTTTTTAATTGAATGTAAAATTTATTCAAATAAAAAGAAAACGTTTTTACAACAAGTGCAGGTCCATCTTCGCACCAGCTACCTCCAGATTTCTCTGTCAAAGAGACGAGTCCTTTCCTCGGAGGTGGACAAGTGATTGGAGGACGAGTGGTTCGTGGTTCTAAGAGAGCAAGTGGTACTTATGATCTCGTTGAAGAAATGAAATTCCTCTTCGTGAGAGTCGTGAAAGCGCGTGATCTTCCCACTAGAGATCTTACGGGAAGTCTAGACCCGTATGTTGAAGTAAAAATCGGAAACTTCAAAGGCGTTACAACGCATTTCGTCAAGCATTCCGACCCGGAATGGAACCAAGTCTTTGCCTTTGCTAAAGATAATCTTCAATCGAGCGTTCTTGAAGTTGTGGTGAAAGATAAAGATATTCTTATCGATGATTATGTTGGAACTGTTCGATTCGATCTTCATGAGGTTCGGTCTCGTGTTCCACCGGATAGTCCTTTAGCTCCCGAGTGGTATAGATTGGAAAACAAGAGACGAGAAAAGAAAGATTGCGAGATTATGCTTGCGGTTTGGGAAGGTACTCAAGCCGATGAAGCTTTCGGGGACGCGATTTTCTCGGATTCTTTAACAACTTCGGACAGTTCGGACATTATTTCCGCTAATCTACGCTCGAAAGTGTACCATTCGCCTAAATTATGGTACTTAAGAGTCAAGATAATAGAGGCTCAAGATGTCATAATCGTCGACGATAAATCCCGTCTTCCCGAGGCATTTGTGAGAATCAAAGTCGGTAATCAAATGTTCAAGACTACCGTTTCGCAAAGAACGATTCATCCCAAATGGGGACAAGAATTCATGTTTGTTGTTGCAGAGCCTTTTGAAGAAAACATGGTTATCTCAGTAGAAGATCACTCTGCTCCTAACAAAGACGAGCCTGTAGGAAAAGCCGTGATTCCGTTATCCGCAATCATAAAACGTAACGACGATAAAGTTTTTCGTCCGCAATGGTTTCATCTCGAAGATTCAATCGCAGACGCAATGGATCCTGAAAAAGCAAAGAAAGTGAGATTCGCGACACGGCTCCATTTAGCCGCGGTTCTTGAAGGCGGTTACCACGTTCTTGACGAGTCCACATATTACAGTAGCGATCTTCGACCAACCGCGAAACCGCTCTGGAAATCAGAGATCGGAGTCTTGGAACTCGGGATACTAAACGCAAACGTGTTCCACACGACGAAATCTCGGGACGGGAAAGGTATATCGGATACATACGTTGTTGCTAAATACGGTCATAAATGGGTTAGGTCAAGAACCGTAATCGATAGCTTGAGTCCCAAGTTTAACGAGCAATACACGTGGGAGGTTTTCGACCCTGCAACGGTTTTAACAATCTGCGTCTTCGACAACGCGCATTTCACTGCCGGAAATGGACATAGCAACAGAGATCAAGCGATTGGGAAAGTCCGCGTTCGAATCTCGACGCTTCAAACAGGTCGTGTCTACACGCATACTTACCCTTTACTTGTGTTACTACCTTCCGGTCTTAAGAAACGAGGCGAGATTCACTTAGCCATGAGATTCACTTGCACATCGGTCTCGGGTATGTTGATGAAATACACCAAACCTCTCTTGCCTAAAATGCATTACATTCATGCAATACCAGTAAACCAACAGGAGTTTCTTCGAGGACAAGCTTTAAACATAATCGTGGCTCGGTTAGGTCGGTCCGAGCCACCGCTTAGACGGGAAGTTGTAGAGTATATGACCGATGCTAAGACTCATTTGTTCAGTATGAGACGAAGCAAAGCTAACTTCTATAGGTTTACGACGGTGTTTTCTGGTGTGGTCTCGGTTTGGAAATGGATGGAACATGTTTGCACGTGGAAGACTCCAATTACGACGGGTTTAGTCCACGTGTTGTTTACGATGCTTGTGATGTTCCCGGAGATGATTTTGCCGACGGTGTTTTTGTATATGGCAGTGATTGGGTTATGGAATTATCGGTTTAAGCCGAGATTTCCTCCTCATATGGATACTAAACTATCTTATGCGGAGAATGTAAATGCTGACGAGCTCGACGAAGAGTTTGATATGTTCCCGACCGTAAGGGCTCCGGACGTCGTGAAAATGAGGTAACAAAATTAGTTTTCAATCAAAAGATATGTATTATCAAAAAGTAACATTTTCTTAGTATAGCCGTCGAGTAGTTCACTAACTGAATTTTCTAATGGGCATAAAGTGTGACACTATTTTGACTGGACAAGTCTTTAGTGTATTTTGTGTTATTGGTGTTTTATAGGTACGACCGGTTGAGAATTGTGGCCGGGAAGATACAGAAGGTGGTCGGAGAAATAGCAGCACAGGGAGAGCGCGTACAAGCGCTGCTTAGCTGGCGTGATCCACGCGCGACCGCGATTTTCGTGACGTTCTGTCTCATTATTGCCATGGCTCTCTACATTACGCCTTTTAAACTTGTCGCTCTCCTCGCCGGTTACCACTTCATGCGACACCCTAGGCTTCGCCACCGTATCCCTTCAGCTCCATTCAACTTTTTCCGACGACTTCCAAGCATGGACGACTCTATCCTCTAAGTTTCTTGATGATTACTACATGTTTGCATGTGTAATAATAATATATACTCTTCTCCGAATTCATATGTATAATAGAGAAATAGAACTTAGGCCCATAAAAGCCCATGGGCCTTTGTTTATATATCATAATAAGGCCTTGAAACGTCATTACTTTCCCTCCTTAATTAA
The DNA here is from genome assembly GCA_963576765.1 of Draba incana. Classification (NCBI taxonomy): domain Eukaryota; kingdom Viridiplantae; phylum Streptophyta; class Magnoliopsida; order Brassicales; family Brassicaceae; genus Draba; species Draba incana. The sequence continues at coordinate 566,633 of OY755214.1, forward strand.
AAATCCGTTACAAAGAGAAAGTGATTACGGCTTGGAGCCAACGGTAAAACGGAGAAACATCTCTATCAGAGACCACTTGAGTTATTGGTCTTCTTCATAATTCAGAAATAAAAAAACAAATCTGTACTAAAAATAAATTATTATTTGGATTTTTAAAGGTATTTTTGGTATAGAAAATGGCTAGATTCTCTCTCACCATTAAAATATTTCATCAACTTGTCGGTAAAATTATTTTTTGGCTTATTCTAAGCTTTCTTTCTCTGTCTTGTTCTTTGCAAAAAAAAAGAGAAAATAATAATTTTATTTCTGAATTTACAGATGTGTATTATTAGATGCACGTATGTACTTCACTGTTGTATATATATATATAGACTATGTGATCTGATCTACTTTTTATCTAAATTATTATCCTAGGGGTTTCGACAATTTCGGGTTTTGTTTATGGTACACTTCACATGAATCACATACGTTCATGTCGATTCGATTGAAGATACGGTCTCTCGATTTCGGTTTCTTTTTTATTATAACTATTTAATTTATTGTAACCACGTGGATTTGCTTGTCCTGGTTTTTGTTTTTTGTTTTTCCCCATTTCTCGAGCGTTTTGATGAAATCGAGGAACCTAAATACCAGTTCTTCGATCCAAAAACCATTCTTGAGAGTTTTTTGAATTGATTTTTATTCAGTTGATTGGCTCCAGACCCAGAAATTAGGGTTTTTTTTTCAATTCCCTTTTAGTTCATCTTCGAGCTTAGTTCGATTTTGAACAAATTTGGGTTTTTCTGCAACTGGGTATTTGTGGGTTTAGTGTAACTAGTCGAGTTGACTCAGTATAGTCGAAGCGAGTTGACAAAGGTACGGCCTTTTTCTTTACCAAATCCGGTCATTTTCTAAATCTATCAACTTTTTTATTTATTTGGTCTTAGTGTGAGTTTCATTACTTTCATTGAATGAAATGGGAAACGTATATTCATTCTAAAAGATTCGATTTTTACGAATTTATTGCAGCTCTTGGGTTTTACCAAGAGACAATCTCCTAATTTGAAAGGAATCTTACATTGAGCTGTAGAAACAAGAAGAATTTTGATTGGAAGCTTTGTTTAGATGGGAGGTCAATGTTCTAACCTTGGTTGTTGCCGGACATCATCACACAAGACAGCTGTTCTTGAAGCTCCTGATGTTGGTTAGTTCTGTTTTTCTTCTTCCATTTGGATCTAAGAAGCTTAGCCATGTCTGATTTGTGTTTTTGAATTCAGAAAATGGAGAGAATTGTGACATCACTGATGTGCCTGGTTTCAAAGAGTACACACTAGAACAGCTTAAGTCAGCTACTTCTGGTTTTGCTGTGGAGTATATTGTATCTGAACATGGAGAAAAAGCTCCAAATGTTGTCTACAAAGGGAAATTAGAGAATCAAAAGAAAATTGCAGTGAAGCGTTTCACAAGAATGGCGTGGCCTGATGCGCGACAATTCCTCGTAACACTTTGAAATTCTAACTCTGTTTTCTTACAAAATCTCTATATTGGGAATAAGTTCTTCCTTTTGTAGGAGGAAGCTAGGTCGGTTGGTCAGCTACGCAGTGAGAGAATGGCTAATTTACTCGGATGTTGCTGCGAAGGTGACGAGAGATTGCTTGTGGCAGAATTTATGCCTAATGAAACACTTGCTAAACACCTATTTCATTGTAAGGCTCATATTTCTATCTATATAGTGTTTTCATTTGTGATGCTATTTTCTTTTGGTACTTAAGTGTACTTTTTAATGCAATTAGGGGAAACACAACCTATGAAATGGACGATGAGGCTACGTGTTGTTTTATATCTAGCACAAGCTCTTGAATACTGTACCAACAAAGGCCGTACTCTTTACCACGACCTCAACGCTTACCGAGTTTTATTTGATGAGGTGACTAATCAACGCTTACCTGTCGATGTTTCTTTGCTATTGTTCTTTCATTCTCTGACGCCTTAAGGGGGACTTTTAAAGGAATGCAATCCAAGACTATCTACTTTTGGCTTGATGAAGAATAGTCGGGACGGAAAAAGTTACAGCACTAATCTTGCTTTCACCCCTCCTGAATATCTACGAACTGGTACATCATCGAATTATTCTCCAAGATTGATATGGTTTGATATTTATATTGTTACATATGTTTTTGCATGTGTGGTTACAGGGAGAATTACTCCAGAGAGTGTGATATACAGCTTTGGCACTCTTCTGCTTGATCTTCTCAGTGGTAAACATATACCTCCGAGCCATGTAAGTATTTTAACCAAAATAAGATTACAGCTTCTACATGGTTTTGAAGACTGATTCTTTTTGAATATGTTATATGTAGGCACTTGATCTGATTAGAGACAGAAATCTCCAGACGCTAACTGATTCTTGCCTAGACGGGCAATTTTCTGATAGCGATGGTACAGAGCTAGTACGCTTGGCGTCTCGTTGTCTGCAGTATGAAGCTCGTGAGAGGCCGAACCCAAAATCTTTGGTCACTGCCCTGACGCCTCTTCAGAAGGACACAGAGGTACCATTTCGATATTTTGAACCATTGGAAAAAACCAGCTCCAAGTTTATGTATTTTGGCTGAGAAATATGTGTCCATGTATTGAAAACTGCAGGTCCCGTCCCATGTTCTAATGGGTCTGCCTCACAGTGGTTCAGTTTCTCCTCTGTCCCCTCTTGGTGAGGCTTGTTCAAGAAAGGACCTGACCGCTATGCTTGAGATCTTGGATAAACTTGGATACAGAGACGACGAGGGTGTCACCAATGAGGTACCTTTGAATTAAGTTGGAAAAATAAGTGGTCATGTCTGTGGTTTTACTTGGTTCTCCATGGTATGTAATTACAATGTTTTGGCTATGCAGCTCTCGTTCCAAGTGTGGACAGACCAAATGCAAGAGTCTTTGAACAAAAAGAAGAAGGGTGATGTTGCTTTCAGGCAGAAAGACTTTAGAGAGGCCATTGAGTGTTACACGCAGGTCGGATTTTTATATTTGCACCTAAACAAAGTATAAGAAGGCTTAGCAATCCATTAACATGATGATGTCTTTTGTTCTTGCACAGTTTATTGATGGAGGAATGATCTCTCCAACAGTATGTGCACGGCGTAGTCTGTGTTACTTAATGAGTGACATGCCGAAAGAAGCTTTAGATGATGCAACCCAGGCCCAAGTCATTTCTCCCGTGTGGAATGTCGCATCTTACCTCCAGTCTGCTTCCCTTGCTTTCCTAGGAATGGAAAAGGAATCTCAAATTGCACTTAAAGAGGGCTCAAACCTTGAAGCCAAGAGGAAGTAAGATACCGTGGTTGAAGATTGTTTTTTACTTTGCATCTTTTGGTAAAGACGAAAGAACATCTTACCAACAACTATAAGGCAGTCAAGATGGGAAAACAGTCAAGAGCTATGCAAAACTAAAACCGCTATTCTTCTCGATAGAGGCAGTTGGTGTTTTTGCTCTTCGTTTGCCTCTTTTTATAGGCATTGAAGGAGTCACTTCCTTTGAAATCCATTTCCTGAACTTTATTTGTTGACCAATGTACTAAGAAACCCTTTATTGCAGAAACCAAAAACAAAAAGATTGTTTCTTTTGATTTAAAAATGAATGTTTACATCTACAGGTTTTCCCCTGAAGAAGCTAAATGATTACAAAATGCAACCATTGTCTCTTTTGAGGTCTGATTATTCAAATTTGCAATGCATGACCCACAAATTGAATCTATGTACCGCGGTCAATGGACGTGTCGATATAAACTTGGGTTTATACGGATACTTACTATTAGGCAAAATTATGTTTTCCCGCCAAAACCGCAAAATCACGTTTTTCTGCCAAAACCGCAAAATCACGTTTTCTCGCCAAACCCGCAAAATCACGTTTTCCCGTCAAAACCGAAAAATCACGTTTTCTGCCAAAACCGCAAAATCACGTTTTCCCGCCAAAACCGCAAAATCACATTTTCCCGCACAATGTGATCTTGCAGTTTTTGCGGGAAAACGTGAGTTTGCGGTTTTTGGCAGGAAAACGTGATTTTGCGGTTTAGGCGAGAAAACGTGATTTTGCGGTTTTAACAAAAAAACGTGATCTTGCGGTTTTGGCGGGCAAACGTGATTTTGCGGTTTTGGCGAGAAAACGTGATTTTGCGGTTTTTGCGAGAAAATGTGATTTTGCGGTTTTGGCGAGAAAACGTGATTTTGCGGTTTTGGCAGGAAAACGTGATTTTGCGGTTTTGGCGGGAAAACGTGATTTTGCGGTTTTGCGCAAAAACGTGATTTTACGATTTTGGCGGGAAAACGTGATTTTGCGGTTTTGGCGAGAAAACGTGATTTTGCGGTTTTGGCGGGAAAACGTGATTTTGCGGTTTTTGCGGGAAAACGTGATTTTGCGGTTTTGGCGAGAAAACGTGATTTTGCGGTTTTGGGAGAAAACGTAATTTTGCGGTTTTGGCGAAAAAACGTGATCTTGCGGTTTTGGCGGACAAACGTGATTTTGCGGTTTTGGCGAGAAAACGTGATTTTGCGGTTTTAGCGGGAAAACGTGATTTTGCGGTGTTGGCGGGAAAACGTGATTTTGCGGTTTTTGCGAGAAAACGTGATTTTGCAGTTTTGGCAGGAAAACGTGATTTTGCGGTTTTGGCAGGAAAACGTGATTTTGCGGTTTTGGTGGGAAAACGTGATTTTGCGGTTTTTGCGGGAAAACGTGATTTTGCGGTTTTGGCGGGAAAACACGATTTTGCGGTTTTGGCGGGAAGACGTAATTTTGCAGTTTTTGCGAGAAAATATGATTTTGCTGTTTTGGCTTGAAAACGTGATTTTGCGATTTTGGCCGGAAAACGTGATTTTGCCATCTCCATTCAAATGAACCATCTCCATTCAAATGATCCAATTTGGTCCATTCAAATGAGTTTGAAAAAATTGCCTAAATTTTAAAAACTCATTCAAATGATCCATTTGAATGATGCTCATTTTTAGTACTAAAAGAATATCAATTTCCATTTCCATTCAGATGATCCATTGGAATGATCAAACGAACAGCCTCAACATCATTGAAATGGATCATTCAAATGGACAAGTTAAATGGATCATTTGGATGGACCATTCAAATGGTCCAACGAAGAGCCCTTTCTATTAGGCTAAAAGCTATAAGCAACCAATAACGAATTGAGGTTGGGACGAAGAAAAGAAATGAATCTTGCGATATAAGGTCAAGGAGAATAATCTTGATGGATTACAAACGTAAAATAATGATACATCAAACATTTTTAGTGGGTCAGATTTGTGAAAAAAAAAAACAAAAAAATGGAAGGAAAAAAAAAAAGGAGAGAGCAAAGCAAGTCAGAAAAAGAAGAAGAAGCTCCATGAACCCAGTTATACAACATCTCCTCGGGTCCCGGAGTTCGGATTTCCCCGACTCTCCTCCAGCGACAACGAAGGTTGGAAGCAGAAGTGGTTTCAAAATTGATATACACACACTGCAGTAAATATGGAGAGAGAGATTTGGAAACATTATGAATGATCCAACTAAGAGCTACTTCCTCCCGTTCCCTGGCAATGCGTTGGCATAAGACGCTGTCGCAGCTCTGGTGATGCACCCGCGAGTTCTGAACATTCAAATACATTTTCAACAAATCAATGAGACACAACCACATGTATATCTATCTGAATTTTATATCTATCAATCAAACATTTATTTAACTCTGCTCCTTTTTCTACCCTTCAAATACTTTTAATATATTCCATTTTCTTATGATTGCTTCACAATTTTTGCAAGGAGAAAGACAAATGGGCTGACCTTGAGCAGTGAAGTTAAACAATGGAGGCAGTGCTCTTCCATTTGGCAGTGAGAGATTCGGATTCCGTAAGTCATCGAAGAAGGGATGCGCACAAGCTTCCAACTAAACAAATGGAGAAAAAAGGGTTTGGAAGAATTTTGAGTTAGAAATATACAAATCAGTCAAGGAGGTTAATATAGTTGTGTGGTGTCCAAAAGGATTAAGTCTTACTGCAGTGCAACGAAGGTTTGGTGAATACTGGAGGAGTCTTGAGACGAGGTCTACTGCTTCCGGTGGCATTCGCTTGTGGAAAATCTGAAAGAGTTTTGAGCTACATTAAATTTCATTTGTACATGTACATACATCAGAGAGGCACCAGCGATTATTTAACAAACCTTATGCCACGGGTGAGCTTTGATTTGAGGAAACTTGAACTCTGTGTAATTGGGATTCATGCACCGTATTTCTTCTCTTGTAGGCGTCCCCAGAATCTGGTTAGATGTACAGACGAATGAGATAGGAAACATGAAATATAGATAAGAGATGAAGAAAACACAAGGGATCATAAGAAGAAACCTTGATAATCTCCACCAGCTGATCAATGCCACTTTCCCCGGGAAACAGTGGCTACAAGTAGAGTTTCAACAATTAAAATCAGATTGAATGTGATTTGGAAGTTAAAAGGTAACTAACAAATCAACTAATATAATACTCACTTGGCCGAGTAAAAGCTCCGCCATAACACAACCACCAGACCACATGTCAATGGCATTGGTATACTCTGTAGCCCCAAATATAAGTTCTGGCGCCCTGTAGTACCGCGAGCATATATAGGATATGTTAGGTTCACCTGGCACCTGGAGAGGCAATACGAGTGTTAGCCATTATTATTCAAATGATAACCCAACTCCAATAGCAGTTCAAAATATATATACACATACCAACATCTTTGCGCTTCCAAAATCGCATATTTTTAGTTGACTGGTTTGGGGATTGACCTAAAAATCCATCACAAAAGAATTAGGTACACTCCATTCATATGGCTGAACTTGTGAGTATTATTTCAAAACTATAAAAAAACTAGTCAAAAGAATTCACACTATACCAGTAGATTTTGTGGCTTGATGTCACGATGACACACCCCAACCACACGATGTAAGTAGTTCAAAGCACGGCAGATCTGATATGCCACAAAGCAACAGAAAGAACAAGACCAACACAAGCGTAAGTAAAAAAATTCCATGTATCTGAAGCTTTATACTTCACAGATTACTAAAAGTAATTAACGGTAGAGCTATATATATCTCACCTGATATGTGTATAGCTGAACAAAGATAATTGGCATATGCTGATTCATTTTGGTATAATGCTTTGATGCTCTGTATACAGTTTCGGGAACGTACTCAAGGACAAGGTTGAGATACAGCTCATCCTTGTCAGTTGTTGAAAAGAAAGAATGCCTCAGTCGCACAACATTGGGATGGTCTTGCAAACGCATTATCTGAAGCTCCCTGTTCTTGTATCTTTTATCCTGCAGAACCTTCTTAATTGCAACTTGTTCACCCGTTTCCAGGCACTTGGCCTAATCCAAAAATCAGACACCAAGTCAAATTCTGCAGACGAGGAAAAGTTTTAAAGGATTCGTATTTGCTCATGCTAAGAATTTCCACCTACCTGGAACACAACTCCGAATGAGCCTGTTCCAACCACTCGCTGAGCCATGTATGAGATTGTCTGAAACATATAAAGAAAAACTAAGTAAGGATACACCCAACTGAGGCAATTATGATGAGGACTGACGAGTTTTTCTCAAACACAAAAGTTTATCTGAAGCACCTGCTTTGGCTTTCCATCTCTACCACCGACTGTCGTAATAACCTGTCCCGTTTCGGTCCCACTGCCGTTTACAACAGTTGTCTCCATATCCTGCACAAGCCAATGTAGATGTGAGCAGTGTCTAATGGAGATGAGGATGAATGAATATAACAAAATAAATGACTAAAGCAAATCACCTTATCCTCGCGGTTGGCATTTCGCTCGTCTTTGATTCTCATTTCAATCATTACATCAGGAAGATGATCATCCAGGGGAGCAGCAGGCACATTTGAGGTTCCGGCTACACTTTCTTGTGAAATCATGTCTGATTTCATCTCAAGATTTTGGTCAACCTGCATTGGATCACTAGACAAATTATCGTTCTCTTGATCCAGCTTCGCTCTCTTGAGCCCATAATCCCCACCCTAAAAGATGAGAAACAAACACCATAATCAGAAACTAATCAAGTCAACACAATCAATCAATCAAAAACCCTTATGGACTATCTAAGCTAAGATCTCAAAACCTAGAACACACACGAATTTGACTTGTAAACATACTATACAAAAACCTAAAATCGAATCTCAATCCGTAATCATGTGAGCGAAATGAGAGAATCGGAAACTATGAAATCAATCAAATGTTGAAAAGGAGACATAGAAAAAGCGAAATGGCAGCAACTCACAGGATCCGAAGAAATCGAGGTCCGACCCGAAGCAATGCTCTTAAGACGACGCATCACGTTCATCTTCGCTTCGCTTCGTTACAAGCAAACGAACTACGAAACCCTAAAAAATCTTCAACACAGCTTCATGTGGAGAGAGAGAGAGAGACGAAGCAACCAAAAAAAACCAATTCACAGATTCAGATATTCAAATTCGAATTCGAATCTGTCTCTCTATCCTTCCTCCACCGCAAGAGCAACACAGCGATTTCTCCAATCGGAAATCCTATCGTCCTTGTTCGTCTTCTTCGACGTTTGGCTGTTTCTCTTTTTCTCGATGACCCAACCAGGTGGAATCTTTGCTTCTCTCTCTCTCTCTTTCTCGTGGGCAAAGCCAATCATGCCAGCCTCGTTCTCTATCTTCTCTACTCTTTTTTGGTCAAACATTGACTCCTCACCGTTGATTCATCACAGCAACTCATCCGACGGGTTAGGATTAATCCGTCTCATTTCGACTAATTTCTTTTACCAAAATACCCCTGTTAGGTTGTGTTATTAACGGATACGGGATTTTAATCGGATGGGTAAATGAATGATTGCATCTAGGCACGCGGAATATGCGGGGGTGGATTATTTGACCCAACTTTGACTACTACTACCACACTCTTTTACAGATTAAATAATTGTTACTCTCTGTAGATATTATATAAACAACTAACTCAATTCTAAACATCAATCCTAGTAGGCACTGGATAAATTATACAAAGGCTTTGTTGTATGAAATAAAAGGATAATAGATATGATGATAAGCGTGTCATTCGATAGATTACGTATAGATTAGTTTATTTAATTAATGAAGAAGTGGTGCTAGTTGATTGCTTGCATGTCGAACTATCATAACTGCTTGGCCAATGCCTTATAGGCCTTAAATGATAAGGCCTTGAAAAAACAAATAAAATAAATAATGGCCCAAATGGATACAGTATCATGGGCCCATTGAGAATATAAGAAAGCAATGGAGATCATAAAAATAACGGGCCAACCCATAAAAGTGCTACTCGGCTATAAAATAAAAAGGCCCATAATGTACATTTGTCCATGACTCGAAAATTTTCACCTTCAATTTCTAATTTACATTTTTTAACTAGTTCTTAAACAAAACATAACAAGAGAAGACAAAGGTGAAAACACACACAAAAGCGACGGAGAAAGCGACGGCGTAACGTCTGCTTCTAGCACCAGACTGTCATAGAAATGACGTGGCGCAACGAAAATGGCGGAATACGTAAGAACAAGGCCCATCATGCAAAGGAAAGAGCCATTTTGCATTAAATGAATAATATATATGCCTGCAAAATACATTTAATGCACCACGAGATCCATCCATTTCCAAAACCACAATAAAAAATCCCATTATGCGTCCGTAACCACAACACAACCGCATCCGACGGCAAGTGTGGCTCACTCGCGCTACATGAGTAAATATATTACTACTCAAAAACATAACACAAGGATCGGTAAGGGGGTTTCCAACCCTAGTCAATACCCGAACCACCAACTCCTCAACCGTGATCGGACCCGACATTGGTCCAATCACGGTTACGGAGCTGGATTCCGCCACCCGCGCGGTTCGTTCTTGACTCGACACCCCCTCCCACAAACTACTTAAAAAACCAAAGTACAAAACCATAAGATAACAAATTCACAATAAAATAAAACACAAAAAAAAAAGATAGACAACACACACGGTCACGCGCCACCTCAACCACGAAGCTAGCTTTCGCATTGTAAAGCGGCTCGGATTTTCTGAACGGTGCATGATATCAAATTGTTAACAGTCTCAACCGACTCAACGGTGAGCTTTGCGGTCGGGAGATTGTTAACAAGAATCTGAAACGCCACCGTCAAAAGAGACCCACCACCGACGGGTCTCTGCTCATTATCACCGGAGCCACCGTCAATTCCACCGTCAGGGAGAATCGCAAAACCTGAAGGGAGAAGAGCCACGTAGGATGAATCTCCACCGTTCATCACAACATGCATGGCCTGAATATCAACTGGCGCGTAAACTACAAGCGCTCCAGATGCGTCTATGCACGTCTCTTGAAGAATTAGCATACTGCTTTGATTCGCGTTCAGTGCCTGCCAAAAAAAATGTTAGCAAAATAAACCTTTGCTTGAACGTTTATTACGAGAATTGCCATACTGACCATAAACAGTAACGCCTATGGTGAAAAAGGCAAACAAGTCAATATAACTTTTCAGATTAGCCCCAAAAAAATAAGTGAAAAGTCAAAAAATACAAACCTACAAGTAAAGTTCGAAACTGTCCTATTAATTTTGACTTTTTAAACCCTTGCAAAAGTATACAAAAGCTGTGACACTTTTGTTTTCTACTCCTCTGAATAAACAAATAATAAAAAAATTCTAAACTATTATGTCATCTTGTGACTACCACCGAAAATTCCTATATTGTCCTTTCCCAGTCCGCACTTTTGTCCGTCATACCACAATCCCTCCCAGGGACAAAAACGTCACTATCACCTAATCCATCATATCCCCACATACCCAACCAATCCCACTTGTAGCCACATATTAGACCGGTCTTACTAAACCAAGATAACAGCTAACCAGTTAAACTTAAACCAAGACCAGTGCAATGTGAAAAACTTACATTGGAACGGAGCAAAGAAACGGAATTGCCTTGATCTTGACCTTTGGCGATATGTGCCATTTCTTGCATAGGACCACCATTAGATAGAATATCCCATTCACATCTCATTCGTTCATTTCGCAAGAAGTCAAACAATCGTTGTGGCGAAGCATGAAGCCACACAGATGTTGAAGCACTCAAAACAATCCCCGGAGGCTCGCCTGGATCATCCACACTCTTACGGGTCATAACTCGAACATCCGGGTCAACATTTCCAACCGTAAGCTTGTTCCAATCATGAACTGAAGGCGCGGAAATCCCCGAGCAGAAGTTAAACGTCATACGTTCAGCTAGCTTCAACATGCTTTTTCGACCACCAGGCGTTACAGCTGTTAAAAATTTGTAACCAAAGATTATGAAAAATGTTGTAAAGCATATTTTGAGGATGTGATTGTTTTAGAAACGTACATGTGTTGTCGTGAGATGTAACGGGGGAGGACATTAGAATTGTGCGACACTCGCATTGTCTCTGAAGTGTAGCAAGCCATCTTTGTGAGCCAAAGCCACGTCCTGACCGTAGCAATGGTCTGTACAGATGGTGGATTAGGTTCTCGTCGTATTCTGCATGCTCCACCCACGTGACCTGTACAAATCCGGAAACAAAATCCTGGTTTAGTATGTCAACAAGCAAACTCAACCAAACCGGTCTACTTCTTATTACTAGTATTAGACAATTTTTTAAAACACCATAATCTATAACGCTAACTTTTAGTGGAAGATAATACGATAAAATTCAAGTACACAAGACAACTAAAATAAATAGTAGTAAGTATTAGTCTATTATGTGTAGATGATAGAGACGGGAGATACGAGGCAGGAAGAAAAAGTAAGTAAGAAATTAGATTTATTTAAACGATGAGTATAAGCTTTTTTCTACATGAAATTAATGTGTTCTTTTACAAAATGCGCACAAACTAATTTTGGACAGATGCTTCATAGAATAGAGAGCAAATAAATAAGCATTTCGATTTTCGAAAACTTGAAATCTAATCCAGAGATTCCGACAGAGAGAGAAGCATCCGGATCCATAAAATTTCAGTAATCTCGGAAGGTTCGGGGATCAAATTTCGAGGAAGAAAATAACCCATTCAATAATCTTTTTTTTTCTGACATAAAATCATATACTATCAAACACTAACGTTTTAGAGAGGAAAAAAACAAAAAACAGAAAGAAAAAAAATGGACTCCCAAAAAGAAAAATTAGAGATCAAATTTATAAAAATAAATTGGAGAGGTAAGATCAAAAACAAAAAGAAAAATGAGAGTGACAGTGAAGTGGGTGCAGCGAGTAATGGCTAGAAAACATGACTCATTGATGCTTGAGCTTCTTTCGTCCAGTGATCACCCAATTAAAAACCTAGAGCTCCTAATTTTCTTCATTTTTATCGAAATTTTCAAAAACCAATACTAAACATTTTAAGAAAAAAAAGATTATAAATGTGATTACGATTATTATTATTATTATTACTACACATAATGCGATTTGAAAGAGTTATTATACCTTAGAATATCCATTAGACATATCTTGCACCACACAACCCGATGGTAATCGCCTGACTATAACCGGAGAGCCACCGGAATTCTCCCGAACGGTATCAATCGATACATCAACCACCGCCCAAACACCTTCTGCGTGTTGCTTACAGAACCGGAGGAAATTGACATTGCGAACCGGAACCAACGGTGACAAAACTTGTAATTCCGCATTCATCTATAATTTTAACACAAAACCAAAATACATTAAAACAAAATTAAACCGGAAAATAATCAAGAAGAATGATTATAAAATTACTACCAGCTGAAGTGCACCGTTTATAGTTCCGGCCATACCGCCAGAGATAACGTCGGTGGTTGTTGCTCTTGCAACGTTACACGGAAACATCTCCATCCATCGATTCTATAATTAAAAAAAAAGTATAATCAGAAACAAAATAAAAATTATATACATAGAAAATAAAATCGTATTGACAACTTACGGAATCCATTAAAGTCTCAACGAGAGCTAGGCTACTGATGATAACCATACCAGACATTATAGAAGCTTCTGTTACTAAACCGACCGGTTTAGTAGACGAAAATGTTCTCATGTATTCCTCTTCGTTAAGCTCATCTCTCTCACCATCTAAACTTTTAACCCATAATGGTTCTTTACTATGAGCAAGCTTCACTAACTCATCCATAGCGGTTAAAGCAAGCTCTAACAAAACCGATCTCTGATCAATCCCATTGATCAGAGCCGTCTGCTGCGGTGGAGGTAAACAATTACCACCACCGCCAAAATCTGGAGGAAAACCGAAATTTCCTCCATTATTGTTGCCAACAGCTAGCTCGAGAGACGAGTTATGGTGGTGTTGGTGGTGATGGTGTTGGTTATGGTTATGTCCGAGGAATTTACCAGTGAGGTTACAAACACGGTCAAGCTCGTCTTTTAAACGAGCATTTTCGATACGAAGATGATGTTCTTCAAGAGAGACATCACCAAGCATAGCTTGTCCACCACAATTAGTGCACATTGGATTCCTCATTGCTTCACGAATCGACATGTTCTCAGCTCTTAGTTTATCATTCTCTTGTCTCAATAACGCATTCTCGTGTCTCTCTAATTGAGTCTACAAAACAGAAAAAATTTCGTTATAAAAAATAAATAAAAAAGTTCGTTTTGTAAAATTAAAGATTTGATTACCTTCATTTGAGTACGGCGATTTTGGAACCAGAACTTGACTTGTCTTGTCTCCAAAGAAAGTCTTTTACTTAGTTCTAATCTTTGTTTCTCATCTGGATGAGGACACTCTTTGAACATACTGAAATTAACCAACCCTTAAATTAATTAGATCGAATAATAATAATACGAATCGAAGATTAAAAAGAGAGAGATTAGTAATTAATTACGATTCGAGTTCTTGGATTTGTTGAGGAGTGTGTCGGTGGTAACGTTTTTTTCTAGGAGGTTTATTATCATCGTTGTCTTGATCTTCACCGGAGATACCTTCAACGTTATCACTACCAGATCTACTCTCATGTTCATCTTCACGGCTTCTTCTATTCACACTTCCATCGAAATTATTATTCCTCGTCGATGCTTCTCCAAGGTTATTTCCTCTCTCTGGTTGTTCCTGTCCGAACAAAAACACAAAAATTTAGGTTCTGTCTGAAAAACATTTATTTGTGTTTTTAATATAAGAGAAACGACGTCGTACGAGGGCTAAAGAGAGGCCTGAAGAAGTATGAAAAGATTTGGTAAGAGGAGGAGAGAATAGGCTTGCTCCGGTTGGACCACCACCGGGTAAGACGGTGGTTGCGGCGGTGTGATTGCCATATGTTAAACCGGAGAGGAGTCTTGCTCCGGTTTGACCAGTACCGGTGGTATTGTCAAAGAGACTACCGAAGTTCATCAAAAAAAAAAAAAAAACTAGATTTTGATTTGTGTTTCTTCTTATGTTATAAACTTAAGAGAATTAAAACGAATAAAGACTGAGACTTTTCACGAAACTGAATCAAAGGAAACACTAAAAATGAAGAGAAGAAGAAACCCAGAAAAATTAAGGGAGTTTTTATTACAGAAATGGAGGAGAGAGAAAGAGAACGAAAGCGGAAATTTTTCTCTCTCTATTGCTATTCGTTCTCAGTCTCTCTCTTCTTTCTCTTGAAGAATTAAAAGGGTTTTTTTTTCTTCTTTTTAGAGAGTGATGTGAGGAAGAAGATGAAGATGGAAAACCCTAATTTTGAGGTAACTAACGAGAGAAGAAGAGTCTCTCTCTTGATTCACACTTGCATGTTTGATATTGACTCTTTTTTTCTTTTTCTTTTTTTTTGTATTTTTTTATAGATATTAGTATTTTATAAGGACAATGAGAGGGACGGCAGTCATGGATTTTGTTTTTTTGTTTTTTTTATCTCTTTTGTTATTTAATAATTCTTTTTGACAATTTTTAGATTTAAAGTGTTCTATTCTAATAAAGTGAATCTATTAAATCTAAATAAAATCCAAAAGACTAAAATTGAACTGAAGTTTCTAATAGTTAAATAATACTTCTCTTTCTTTGTCTATAAAAAAAAACTGAATCTGAACCAAATATACAAAGTACAGACATTTGTTTATTAACATTTAATTAAATCTTTCTATAGATTTGTAAAAGAAATGTGAATTTAAAAATTTACTAAAGTTTATATATATATTAGATATGGTATCAAATCCAAATAAAGCATTACCCTTCTCTTAGATAATATTTTAGATTATTAAGTTACCTTTTCTTTTCACACATTACTAATTAAGTTACCTTTGTTAGTATTATTACCCTTTTTACCAAAAAAATACCCATTTTAATTTAAACAGGGAAAAAATCAGAGTCATCTAAAGCCTAACCATATCGAACGCTCTTAGTCCCATTAACCATATTTTATCATTTCCATACAATGAGATTATGAAATGAAAACAATTATATCAACGGAATATTGAGTGAAAATAAATAAAGTGAGGAAAAACGTTATATGTGGACTCTTTGAAACCTTACAAATGCACGAGACTCTTCACCAGAAGAAGTCGGTTGACTTTTTCTCTCTTTTTAACATATATCTAGCTCACGCGACATTTCTCTATACTCGCGAAAAATATAAAAGACTTTTGATAATACAAAAATAATATTGAAACTGAAATATATTGAAGACTTTTGTCTTCCAAGTTCCAGCTCCGACCTTAGCCATATTTTCATAGAACCATTTATGCATGTTTTCAATATTTGATCCTGTTATTTTCCCTTGATATTAAGTTTGATATGTTCATAGTTTATACTTTATATTAGTAGATTATATAATCAAATAGGCTATATAGAATCTTTTGAGTTGTGAAAGAATCTTAATTTTTTTAAAGTACTAACGACATGAAGAAGCGAGATTGTGTCAACCAAAAAAGACATTCCATAATTAGTCTTTCCAAGCTCCATTATTGAGCAAAAATGTATGCCCTAAATGGTGCGATGAATTGGAAAATTTAAGAAGTACACTTATTAGTTTGTTAATGGAGAAAAACTTGGCACTTATTTACATGTACTTCGTTTTTATACTCTATATGCACAGTTGCACATATAGCGTTTAAGGAAAAGCGGTCATGCTAATCTGTGCTTCGTCATAGTAAATGTTATAGGACTTTCTTTTTGCTCATTCAATACCCAATCATTTTTTGGCTAAACGTATGAAAAAGTAAGATTAGTGTTTGATGATATTTATTTAAAGTGTAGTGTTTGGAAAAGTCTGAATTAATTGAACCGAAAGTATGGATTATCACACAGAGAAATATAAACACATGGAAAATAGAATTAAAGGAAAGGAAGTGGTGGATCATACTGGTTTGGTTTGGTTCGGTTTAGGGCACATGGGAATGTCGGTTCCAAAGAATAACCGACCAGCAAAGACTCGATACATTACACTCAACGTCTCCTATTTATCAATTCAGGTATGACTTTATACTTTTTCTTCTATTTCTTTCCTTCATTTTTAACCAAAAAAATGATAAGATGTAACAATTTACACAAACGATTTGTTACAAAAAAAAAAAAAAAAAAAAGTCCTTTAGCTTCTCTTATTGGCCTGACAAACTAGTCAAGAAGAAATTGGTTTGGTAAATAAAAATTGAAAGTAAGGAGGAATATTCACGTTGTTTAATGATATAAAGAATAACGTCTTTTTCATTGTTGGGTTTAAATTTGGTATTAATCCATAAACTATTCAGCTTCACAAAGAAATATTAATAGAGAGTAGAATAGAGCTTACAATGAAAAATGAAAACCCCATTTGCAACAGCCCAACCAAAAGAACTGAAAGATTCAAAACTTTGAAGTGTCCATGTAAATATTTCAACATCAAAAATAAAATGGTGAAAAGAGACACAAGGACTAACTACTATTTTATAGCTAAATGCGACAACATACAAGGATGCTATATATAACATTATTGAGTATTGACCATAGAAACAAACCAAAAGAGGTCTAGAATAATATCAAGAAAGGCTAGAAGAGAAGGCTTTTCAACAAACAAGACAATTCCATGATATGTATACCCTCAAGAGTCGCATCAAAATGAATCATCCTCTCTAGTGTGTTCGATGTAACGTTTAAACAGATGAAATTTTGGACGTTATTAGCATAAGAAACATTTATTGAGACAACAAATATTGGTTCAATTCATAGAGGAGGACCAAACCTTTGTTTTGCATTAATGTCCAATCCAATTGGAGCCTTCTTCTCTCTGTCAGGATTTTTCTTTTTACCAAAATCTCTTCCCCACCTGAAGTCAAGTACTGAAATAGAAAAGTCTTCTATTGTGTCTGTTTCTCAACCCAAAAATCAACAAAACATACAACCATATTTTTTGTTACTTAGATATTGAATCGTATGAATTGTCAGTAAGTTGGTGTTTTTCAATACATATAAATAAGTATCCAATCGCAAAACCTAAATACATGGTCTCCAGTACAAAAAACTATATGCAGAGTCACATGCATACTTTACTCATGTAGGTCTCACAAGTTTGCTTCTATAAAAAAGGTAGACCCCTCACATAAATCACTGACAGAACCGCGTGTGACCAAGAATTTAAACAATATATCAAAGAGATTATAAGATTTGTGATACATTTTGAAGAAATGTCACCAACACTATAAAAAGCATTATCATCAGGATGGTGTCTTAGGAACAGACAGATTTAGACTGGAGAGAAAGTGATTGTACCTACAAGACTGAGAAGAGCTTCCTTTCT
Organism: Draba incana; assembly: GCA_963576765.1. Lineage (NCBI taxonomy): Eukaryota > Viridiplantae > Streptophyta > Magnoliopsida > Brassicales > Brassicaceae > Draba > Draba incana. Next base: position 584,346 of record OY755214.1, read on the forward strand.
TTTTTTTTGAGCGTGTGTGTGTCTTTCAGTGCGAGTTTGATGGTAATTTCCAGAGAGATTTGGTTGCGATAAGGATCTTCTCTCTTCCATGTGATTCGGGTTCTTTGTCGTGTATGGAAGAAGACCATCTTACAGCATGGGCCATTCGTGCTACTTTGTCTAGCACCTCGGGAGAGTCTCGGATCACAACTTTTCCTTCCGGTCGCAATATTCTGTCCATCTCTACCATTAGATCTACTAGGCTACACCTGTATTTGCATATAAGACAATTCAGTATAGGTAGAGTGGATAAGACAGTGATTTGAGTTAGAAATCGCAAATGGTTTTACGTTAGCTATACCTCGATTTGCTTGAGTTTGGTCGTTTTATCAGTGACTCAATTCCCGACACATGGATGAAATCATAGGTACGAGGATATGTTGAAAAGGGTTCACACCTGCAAGAATCAATAGAAAAGGGTTTTGACCTTCAGAACAAAAATGTCTAAGTCTTAAGCTTTGATCAAATATGTACACACCAAAAGTGACTAACCAATCGTGGTAAACACCGATGAGACCTCTGTCATAAATCACGTCAAGGGTTAATGGCTTCCGAGCTGGAATGACATTCATAACCCACACAGGATCAGATGCAAGGGCTGCAGCAAAACCTCCAAAGAAGGCGTTCATATCCATGACATTGCGGACAGCTGGAGGTTTCAGCTTCAAGCTCAAAGTATCCCTGTAATAAGCAACTCGTCTTGCCCACCGCCTTGCATCTGCCTCAAACACATCCAACCCGTTTTTCATGACAATAGCCCTAGAAGGAACTTTAGTAAGCCTTTCCGGCCACTTGGAAATAGTTCCCAAAGCAGTTTCTCCTTTCACGGACGATGGCCTAGTAACACACTTCTTCAATTTATAATACCTGAAACAAGGAGAAAACACAAAACTTCAATCTTCTCTGTTGCAAGATTTCATCACCGTTTCACAAAATTATGCTAGGATTGTACGACAAAGTCATATGGAAGTACTGTTTTGAGGAAACTCACCATGCATCACTTGGCGGTTCAGACTCAGCACACAACTCAAGCCCAAACTCATTCTGGCTGGGTAGACATGAATCTCCAATAGGCTTCTTCCAGATGACAGTGTTTCCATCAACTGCAATTAGCTCATAGCACAAAGCTCTAGCCACAGCCTGAAGATCAGCCCATTCCTTGTCTTGTTTAGGCCATTGTACAGGTGGTCCAGAGATTACAAGATATCCTCCAGGGCGCAATAACCTATCTACTTCAATAAAATAAGTGGCATCTGCAGAGAAGTAACCAAGCACGATCAGAATAACTGCTGTTACAAATGGCGACACAGAAGACATTAAACCAAACGACTCACTGTAAGCGGTAAAAGGAATCAAGCACCGGGAACAATGCATCAAGTCAAACGAGTATGCAGGAAAGGGGAGTCTACGGGTGCCAAGCATGGCAACAAATGCAGGCACTCCTCTTTCCAGAGCGAACTGAATTTGCGACTTATGTGAATCTCTTGGAGCAAATGAGAGTGCTAGAATGCCTTGAGACAATAAAGTTCCTCCAAAACTTGCTACCTACAAAAGTTTACAATAGTATTGTAACAATACAGAGCAAAAGGTTAATAAAAAGACTATGATAGTTCTCACCCCGCATCCCATGTCAAGGGCGGTTCTCAGAGTTCCTCCGCTTAGCGGAATATACTGTGCAAGCTTCTCAATGTATTGTCCTGCTCCTCCAGGGAACATGGTGCCACCGCCTGGGAAAGTGAAGTATTCCCCCTCTCTTTTCATCCATCCTTGATGACCTTTCCGGTCAGCAATTTTGTTATATGGCATGTTTGCATGCCAAATCTGCAATATTTAAACATTCCATCAAAACCATACTACATACATGTTCAACATCCAATTCATCACTATCGCTCAAGCTTCTCAGAAATTCATTCGTAAGCAATTAATCGTGAAATGTAAAGCAATAGCATAGTTTTGCAAGCTCGAATCCAATAAGAAAGTCACCTTATGAAGACTCTCCGGCCACGGAACGGGAATTTTATAACCAGAAGGAGGAGGAATCAAACAGAGTGGAGTTTCCTCCGGTAAAGGACAATGTCTCTCCCGATAGAAATTCATTTCTCTACTAAGCTGACTATTCCTCCTTGGATCCTCACAAGGCATATGAGCAACTGCCTCCGCAGAACAATACTCGATCGGCTGCAAATGCTGACCAGCTTCTACCAAACTAACCAATCGTTGCCGTTGCCTCGGATCTGACGCCGTCGACAGAAGCAGCGTTTGCCGACCAGACGCCGCCATGGAATCGCCGAGAGGAGTGAAAAGTAAGACGAAGAAGAGAAGAACGATACCGAAAAACGCGGCGGTTACGATGTCGAGGACACGCCATTGACGCGGATTACGCTTCGAAGCCATACCTTTAAGCTTCACCACTCTCGCAGATTTTCTTCTTCTTCTTCGAGATCGGATTCAGATGCAGAATCTAGGGTTTATTATAATCGGAGATCTCAGAGATTTGTCGGCGATTATAATAATATTACTATTTCGCAAATTCGTTTTGTGAGGGATGATGAATTGAATCTCAGTGCTTTAGTAGCGACTGGTGTGTGGAGAAGCACGGTCAATAAATACTATATAAAGTGATCTTATACCCCTCTAAATGCGTCCACAAAAAATTTTAGAAACGCGATTCGATTGGTCCACGTAAGCGATTAGGTTTCCACATCGTTAATTATTTTTCTCCAAATTTGTTTTATACAAAAAAAATATAAAATAAATTACTATTCCTATTTGATAATTCCAAAAAACAGTAACCGACTCTTTTTTTTCCTCAAAACAATATTTCCATACATACCATATTTATGTTATTAATATTTTTAAAACGGAAATCCTAGAAAAAATTACCTCCTATTACTTTTTAAAAACGGAAATCTAAAAGTCTATATACTAATTTCCTTTATCTTCATCAAAACAATATTTCCATACATACCATATAATATTTCCATACATACCATATAAATTTACTACAAAAACATTAATTTATGTTATTAATATTTTAAAAAAGGAAATCCTAGAAAAAAGTACATCCTGTTGTGAATCAAGAGAACGAATGGGGAAGATTGTGTTTATTCATTAATCATAAGATCCTTTATATAGGATTATTACAAGAGAGAAAAGGAAAATTCATTTTCCTAATGGGAAAAGGAAAGTACATAAAAGGAAAATCCTAATTCAACTAGGATTCATTAAACCGGCCTAAAGACTAAGTGTTAATGGGCCGTAAACGGACCAGAACTAGTTATGACAATCCACTATGATTTATAACACTCCCCCTTGGATGTCATAACTCTAATGGGCTTGTAATACGCTTTGGATGTTGCCTCATTAAAACCTTACCAAGTAAAACCCATTTTGGGACAAAACCGTGGTGAAGGAAAAAGAGTACAACACGTATTACTCCCCCTGTTCTGAACCTCACTGCAAGTCTTTCAAACGACGCATTCCAATCTGATAAGTAAGTTTCTTGAACGTTGAGGTTGGAAGTGACTTGGTGAATAGGTCTGCTGAATTCTCACTTGATCGTACTTGCTGCACTTGAATTTCTCCATCTTTCTGTAGATCGGATGTGAAGAAGAATTTTGGCAGAATGTGCTTCGTCCTATCACCTTTGATGTATCCATCCTTAAGTTGAGCTATACACGCTGCATTGTCCTCGAACAAAACCGTCGATTCCTGCTTACCTTCGGCCATTCCACAATCCACTCTTATGTGCAGGGTCATCAGCCTTAACCAAACACACTCACGACTAGCCTCATGAATTGCCAATATCTCTGAATGATTAGAAGATGTAGCTGCAATGGCCTGCTTCATTGACCGCCAAGATATTGCAGTTCCTCCATGAGTAAACACATAACCTGTCTGGGACCGTGCATTATGAGGATCTGAAAGATAACCTGCATCAGCAAAACCAACTAAACCGTCCTTAGATTGGTTAGTATAAAATAGACCCAAGTCTTTCGTTCCTTGTAGGTAACGAAGAATATGTTTTATCCCGTCCCAGTGCCTTTGGGTCGGACATGAGCTAAATCTTGATAATAAATTCACGGCAAAACATATATCTGGCCTAGTGTGGCTTGCCAGATACATTAAAGCTCCTATGGCACTGAGATATGGCACTTCGGGACCAAGGACTTCTTCAGAGTCTCTCTTAGGACCAAACGGATCCTTTTCTAGATCAAGAGATCTCACCACCATTGGGCTGGACAATGGGTGACATTGATCCATATTAAAACGCTTGAGTACCTTTTCAGTATATGCCATTTGATGCACAAGGATTCCATCATTTATGTACTCAAGTTGCAATCCCAAACAGAACTTAGTTTTGCCTAGGTCTTTCATCTCAAATTCTTTCTTGAGGCATTCAACTGTTTGGACGATTTCACCAGGGGTTCCAAGGATGTTCAAATCATCCACGTAAACTGCTATGATAACAAACCCTTTGTTTGCAAACTTTTTTATAAAAATACATGGACTGATGGGATCATTCTTATAGCCTTCTTTGACTAAGTACTCACTCAATCTATTGTACCACATACGCCCACTTTGCTTCAGTCCATAAAGGGATTTGTTCAGCCTTATGCAGTGTTGTTCTCGAGAACCTTTCTTATCTTTGAGCTCAATACCCTCTGGTAATCTCATATAAATCTCATTATCCAGTGGACCATATAAGTATGCAGTTACAACGTCCATTAACCGCATATCCAACTTTTCTCTTATAGCCAGACTTATCAAAAATCTAAAAGTTGTAGCATCCACCACAGGGGAGTATGTCTCCTCATAATCTATTCCTGGTCTCTGTGAGAATCCTTGTGCAACAAGCCGTGCTTTATATCTCACGATTTCACCATGTTCATTTCTTTTCCTCACAAAGACCCATTTATGTCCAACTGGTTTAATCTCATAGGGTGTCCGAATTATTGGACCAAAGACATCCCTTTTCCTTAAAGAATTCAACTCCACGTTTATAGCTTCTTTCCATTTAGTCCAATTTTCACTCTGAGTGCACTCATATATCGACGTGGGTTCTAGATCCTCCATAAGTTCAAGTGCTACCTTAAAAGCAAATATATCATCGATTTCCACACACTTTCTATTCCATTGTATTCCAGACATAACATAATTCATTGAGATCTCATTATTTTCAGGAACGTCAGAACCATGAAACTCGGCGTCCCGAGTCTCATTGCTTGGAACTATCGGTTCAGTTATGTCTGGGGTTCCATCAGATTCCTCAACCACGATTTCAGCACCTTTCTTTCTTTTCCGAGGATTCTTATCTTTGGAACCTATTGGCCGGCCACGTTTTGAGTGTGGTTTAGATTCTGTAGCAACTTGATTGTGTCCCTCTTGAACATCAATTCTAATCGGTGCATTAACAGCTGGTATGTAAGACTTAGTTACTCTTTTCGGGTCAGCAAAGGAATCTGGCAATTGATTAGCTAGCTTTTGTAAATGTATAATCTTTTGGACTTCTAATTCACATTCTTGAGTCCGAGGATCTTGCCATTTTAAGGACGTTTGATTCCATATAATTTCCTTTACCAGTCTGTTATCTCCTCCTAATGTTGGATAGACAGATTCGTCAAAATGACAATCTGCGTACCTGGCCTTAAACAAATCACCCGTGGTTGGCTCAAGGTACTTAATGATAGTAGGAGAATCATATCCAACATATATCCCCATCCTCCTTTGAGGTCCCATCTTTGTTCTCTGTGGTGGTGCAATAGGCACATAAACGGAACATCCGAATGTTTTAAGATGGGATATGTCTGGCTCTTGACCCGTTATTAACTGTGATGGGGAATATTTATGTTCACTAGATGGCCTGATACGAATTAGCTCTGCTGCATGTAAAACTGCATGTCCCCAAGCTGAGACCGGGAGTTTTGATCTCATTAGCAACGGTCTAGCAATCAACTGTATGCGTTTAATAAACGATTCAGCCAAACCGTTTTGTGTATGTACATGTGCCACAGAATATTCAACACTTACCCCCATGGACATACAATAATCGTTAAACGCTTGGGACGTAAATTCACCAGCATTGTCAAGACGTATAGTCTTTAAAGGAAAATCTGGAAAGTGTGCTCTTAAACGTATGAGCTGGGCAAGCAATCTTGCAAATGCCACATTTCTAGTTGATAATAGGCAGACATGTGACCATCTCGTGGATGCATCAATAAGGACCATAAAATATCTAAACGTCCCACAAGGTGGGTGTATTGGTCCGCATATGTCTCCTTGAATTCTTTCCAGAAAATTTATCGTTTCCTTAGTTACTTTGATTGGTGATGGCCTAGTAATGAGTTTCCCTAGTGAACATGCTTCACACGTGAGATTCTTTGGGATAACTCTCCTTTCTTTCAAGGTGTGCCCATTAGTACTTGCTAATATCTTTCGCATCATGTTAGCACCGGGATGGCCAAGCCGGTTATGCCAAAAAGTGAAATTCTCAGTAAACTCTTTGTTTACCATAGCATTTGCTTCTATCATTCCGATCTTAGCACAATAAAGGCCCACAGAAATGGCAGGTATAGTCTCTAGGACTTTCTTATAGCCATGGACGGTTTCAAAGATTTGAAGGAATTCTTTGTTATTCTCGTCCTTAGTTTCAACATGAAGACCATTCATTCGAATGTCTTTAAAGCTCAATAGACTTCTCTTTGAACTAGGTGAATATAACGCATTAGAAATTTCTAGATGCGTGCCCTTAGGTAATAAAATATGGGCTTGACCGTGGCCTTCAATTAAATTTGCTATACCCGCAATTGTGGTTACATTTGCCTTTTTAAGTGTAAGATCAATGAAGTATCTCTTATCTCTTAATATCGAGTGGCTTGATCCACTATCCACAATGAACACATCCATATCGTTCATACTTCAAAAGAGATAACAATAGATACTTTTAAATAACACTCTTTCATTCCATAAAGTTTAATAGAAAGCAATAACACAAAACCAAAGTATAAAGTGTAAAACGTAAAACAAGCAAAACACAAAACACCAAAACAGAAAATCAAAATCAATCACTTAAGTATATATGAGGTTTCAAAATTCATCAAGTCATCTTGCTCATGATCGAAATCTCCTTCATTATCATGCTGGATCATATGAGTTTCTGGATTCTTCCCTTTAAGGCTCTCTTGATAGAGTTCAACCAGATGCTTGGGAGTCCTTCATGTCTTAGCCCAATGATTACTCATTCCACATCGATGGCAAACTGATTTTGGGTTTGATTCTCATGGTTGAGAAGTAATACCACGGTTATTACGATCATAGTCAGTTCGGTATCCGCGTCCTCGTCCTCGCCCGCGGTTAGAATGATCGTTATGGAATCCGTGGCCTCGGCCCTGACCTCGGCCTTATGGATTAAAATGGCCACGGCCACGTCCTTGCCATCTACCCCCACGTCCACGACCACGATGTCTATAATCACTTTGGACGTGGTTAATTTCTTTCTTTTCATCTATGGCCACATTCGCTTCAGGAAGTGGGGCTGATCCAGGAGGTCTCATCTCACTGTTTCTCATTAGCAGTGTATTATTCTCCTCGGCTAGTAATAGACATGCTATAAGCTTTGAGTATGTCTCAAAACCTCTTTCACGGTATTGCTGTTGAAGCAACACGTTATTAGTGTGAAAGGTGGAGAAGGTCTTTTCCAACATGTCTTTCTCAGTTACCTTCTCACCACATAGTCTCAATTGAGAAACTATTCTGAACATAGCCGAGTTATATTCTTCCACGGACTTGAAGTCCTGGAACCTGAGATTCCTCCAATCATAATTGGCCTTTGGTAACAACACCGTTCTATGGTGGTCATATCTTATCTTTAATTCTTTCCAAAGGTCCAAAGGGTTCTCAATGGTTAGGTATTGATCCTTGAGACCCTCAACAAGATGATGACGAATGATCGATATCGTTCTGTATCGATTCCTTTCATTCTCATTATTATCCTCAATGATACATTCGCCAAGTCCTTTAGACTTTAGATTTATCTTAGTATCCAACGCCCACTGTAAGTAATTGTCTCCAGAGAGATTGAGGGCAGCATAATCCAAATTGTTGATTTTCGACATCTGAAAACATTCATCCTATTCTCTAAGAACTATAAGATTTTAAAGTTTATGCATATGATGCAAAATAGGTCATGGGTGCTTATATAAACGGGTACGGATGCATGATGCTTATGAAACCAGATTTTTATGTTTAACAACCTAACATAATGTTTTTATATGCTCATGATGCAAGCCTAGTATTCAAATTCTAAACCGTATGATGATATGACCGGATTTTAATCAAGCATGTTATGTCTATATGATGCAATCAGTTTCAGTTTCATGTTTATCAATCAACGAATCAATCCAAACAAGCAAACAAACAAACGAGTTCAAATAAATATGCAACCAAATTTGGACAGAGTGTTTACTGTCGATCGACGGGTGATTTGTGTCGATCGACACAGTTTAATTCAAACAACAAATTCAGGCAGAAGTTTATGTGTCGATCGACATAAAACTAGTGTCGATCGACATAAAACTAGTGTCGATCGACACGGGTACAGATCATGCAATCGGTTTGGATTTTAATTGAATTAGGTTAGGGTTTCAAGTTAGGGTTTCTAGTGATTACGAATCATGAATCAATAAACACAATCAAGCAAGCAATAACAATAACAAGCATGATTTAGATTAGGGTTTCTAAGATTATCATGAATCTAGGTTCTTTAGATTAGGGTTTCTTATTGTTTACCTTAACCTCCGTGAGTCTTCTAGTTCGCCGTAACCGTTGATAGGCTGTATGAACTTTCTTCTAGTTCGCCGTAACCTTAAAGGCTGTATGAACTATAATTTGAACAGTAACGCCGGATGAACAGTAATCGTCGATGAACAGTGCGCGATGAATAGTGCGCGATGAACAGTACGCGATGAACAGTACGATGAATAGTAACGATGAACAGTAATCGCGTTTTTTGTGTTTTTAGGGTTTAGGGAGCAACTCGTGCTGATAACGTGTTGTGAATCAAGAGAACGAATGGGGAAGATTGTGTTTATTCATTAATCATAAGATCCTTTATATAGGATTATTACAAGAGAGAAAAGGAAAATTCATTTTCCTAATGGGAAAAGGAAAGTACATAAAAGGAAAATCCTAATTCAACTAGGATTCATTAAACCGGCCTAAAGACTAAGTGTTAATGGGCCGTAAACGGACCAGAACTAGTTATGACAATCCACTATGATTTATAACACATCCTATTACTTTTTAAAAAAGGAAATCTAAAAGTCCATATACTAATTCCAAAAAGGAAATTAATCCTCCCAACTATATAAATACTTTACCTTCTCATCTCAATTACCACAATCACGAAAAAACAATCTATACTTTTTAAAAGCTCAAACTCTTCTAAACTTCAAAAACTAATTTTTTACCTGTTTTAATGGCACCAAACGCAACTCCCTCTCCTTCCACACATGTTCTTCCACGCTTGGTTTTTGATGATCTCGAAAAAGGATTTTCAAATAAGGAAATTGTTTTCAGGATCATCCACTTTTGGGAAGTGCGTCATCCTAAAAAAGGTAGCTTACTCATAGGTCTCGAATTGCTGCTCATCGATCAAAAGATAATAAAAAATAAAACTCTTAAATAGATTTTGTGATACACGTTTGTTTGTCACTGATTTAGTTAGTTTACATATATTCGTTTGTGTGTTTAATATTCAAAGGCTCGTTGTTCAAGCTTATTATAACGTCCTCTCGATTCTGATCTTCATTAACCTAATTGTTTTATTATTTTCCTTATGTTTTTGAGGTTTCCTAAGATATTATTTTATATATGTGGTTTTTATATGTATGAATTCTTATATTGTTCTAAGACATCTGTTTATTAATTTTAATCCGGGTAATGTCTTTTATACAGTCAACCGTGATCCACACATTCATTACGGCAAACCGAATCGGTTGTTATGAGAGAAAGCTTAAACCCGGTGAAATCTACAAAATCAAAAATTTCTTGGTTATTAACAACAAGACAAGTTATAGGGTGTCTTCTCACAAGTTTTTAATCCAATTCACCAAACTCACAAAATTTGATGAGGTCGTCGATTATGACCACTTCATTGAAAGGCAAAAGTTTAGGATTCGTTCCTTTGCAGAATTTGAAGAAGCAGTCAACATGAACCAAGACCTATATGGTAAATATTTTAAAAACTATAATTAATTTTTCCTAATACCTATTATTATAATATCACCATAAACTAACTTCAAGTGTGCTTCTCCTAGATACTGTTGGGAAAATTATCCTTATCAACAATGAGAATTTCAACAATGGTAAACCTGATGACATAGGAAGTGGTTTCATTAAAGGCAAAATTGAAGTTCACCTACAAATAAGAAAGTAAGCAAATTTTCCCTTTCATTCTCAAAACTTATAAATCTGAAGATAGACAAATCAATTACTTACCAATTATTATGTTTTTTTTTTCCAGTGGACCAGTTGTTCGGCTTACTCTTTGGGACAATGCTGCACTCAGTTTCCAAAAAAAACTGATGGAAAGTATCAACAAACCCGTCGTCCTCCTCGCAACTACTGTGAATCCAATAACTGTTAGAGGTTTGTATAGTCAAACTAATAATTCGTTCGATTATTACCTATGCTAATGTAATCTTATTATAAACTTACTAACATATTAAAACTGCATGACGTAGATATGTTTTGTCTCTCCTCCACCTCTTCCACACGAATATTTTTCGATAACGATGTTGATCCAAGTACTGACTACTTGACATGGTATGTATGCTCACTCCCGTATCTATATATAATTATCTGATTGTTTACAACCAAATCTATACTAAATAACATGTATTCTTTTCCCAAGGTTGCATAAAGAAGGAAACAACTCTGCTACTCTCAATAGCTTCACCTTAGAGGTTACAAAGTCGGAACCGGTTACCATCGATGAACTGTTTCAATTTCTTAAAACAGAAACTCCACAGGTATACGAAACATTTATTCAATCAAAATTCTACTCTATTTTAAAACACACAGTTACTAACAATTAAATATTAATTTTTAACAGGATGCCATGTTTAGTTGCATTGCCACCATTGTAGAGATATTGCCACACTATGGCTGGAACTACATTGCATGTACTAAATGTACAAGTAAACTAAAAGAAGGAGACACGGCTTTAGTTTGCAACAAATGCCACAACAACAATGCTATTGGTGAAAATTCAAAAAAATTGAATTAGAAATAACTAACAGCATGTATATCTTTTTGTAAATTGCTTACTAAACAGGTAGAGTGTGGAACTATCAGTTTATGACAAAGGGAATATTGCAACTTTTGTGGTCTTCGACCGTGATGCTGCTAAACTTACTGGTATAAGAGCTACATATGTGTTGGAAACAATGCAGGTAATCTCTCTTCATGAAAAAAACTATCCAAAACATAACTACGTTTGGTTATTAAGTATACATTTGTTTACAGGGTAACGAAATTGGTGCTATAAACAATCATAGTTCCATACCGCAATGTCTGCTTGATCTCGAAGGCCGCACTTACAAATTTCAGCTCAAAATTACGCCATACAACTTTAATGCTACACATCATACATTCACATTTACACGCATCTTAGATGAACAACCTGGTGAAGATGAAGCACCCGAAGAAATTACAAACGGACCAAATCCACCGGACGGACCATATCCACCTGACAACAATGGTGAAAAAACATATATTATTGATCATAGTATTTCAGTCAAAGTTGTCGGTGACACGAATAACAACAAATCAAGTGACAATAGTAACACGGATGTCAACAAACACAAAGACAAGCGTCGTCGCCGTAATTGACTTCTACGCCACGACATTACGACATTATGATTTGATTTTTGGTTTTTCCACTTCTTGAATGATTTTGTTTATGGTTTTTGGTTTTCATCTTACGTGCATTACGATTCTACAATTTGATTGTTGGTTTTACTAGATTTAAAGTGTTTATGAAATATCAATATAATAATTACTTTTTAATTAAATTAAATGCAGTTTCACTTTATTTGTGCAACATATACTAATTATTATGGTACTTTCTACTCCAAATTTACAATCCTATCAAACAAAAAGAGAAGTCTAATTGTTATAAAAAGGAAATATTTAATTGGAAAGATAATAATAAAGAAAACTTCGTTAATAATGCCCCTAACACAAAATATTGTTATTTTACAAATAAGTTAATTATATGCAAATATATAACGCCAAACAAAAAACTAATATGGAAAATTTAAACAAAAAAGAGCCACAATGCAAATATGAACATTTAAAAAAGCCTGAAATTAAAATATCATCTAAAAGGCATTATCAATAACAAAATAATATATCCCGACCAAAAACAAAAAAACAAAAAAAATTGTCAAAAGCAATCGATGCCAATACTCTTTTCAAATTTCCCCCATAATTTCCTTTTCTATCCCAAAAAGGAAATTGTTATCAAACACAACGGAACCGACAATCACCCAAACCACATCTCTATATATATATTTCAATAACAATCTCTAATCAATAACAATCTTAAACGTCTCATTCCTTCTTTGTTCTCTTCCTTGTGTTTATAGCCTACGACAAACCCAAGAATCAAATAAACACTTTCTAAAATCAAATCACTTTCTTTATTGTGATGGTTTCTCAACAACGTGGTAGGAAAAAAAGAATCGCTCCTGCTGCTTACGTCAAAATTGTCTACTATAACTGTGAGTTACCAACGCTTTATGTTTGTGCTTAGAAACTCAAAATATAATATATGAACAATACCAAAAACTAACAGATTCACCCATTTTTTTTCCTCTAATAGGTGGATGTGATGTTTGCTTCAAATACGGTAAAAACACTTTTGACAGAAGAATAAACTACAATTTTTTTTATCAGAGATAGTTATCTAAAATTATAAAAATAGTTCATGTAATACATGCTTAATGTAATCTTTTTTTAAATACAGTTGGTCAGAAAAACACACGAGCATAAGGAGGGCCATATTGATATCCAAAAGAGCGTTTTCAAAAAGCATTGGTATGCACGAACTCAAATTCAATATTTAAATTGTTTTTAATGATAGCTAGAGAAACCAGCAGTGTATTACTAAACACATAATAAAATCAAATTCTTCTTGAAACAGGAATTCAACATACAACCGCATCAATGTCCCAAGCTCCCAGAATTAGAACACGAAGAAGTAAGTAAATAGGAAAAGTACTAACCGTATGAAATCTTATTTTTACTAACAATACATGAATCTAACTACAACTTTTATTTTTGCATGAACACAAAACCGTCTCTTAAAGAACCATATGATATTCTCCATTGCCCTTACTGTGATGCTTTAGTCTGGCATTCAGAAAAAACCGGCAGAGATCCGGTGACTGGTAACCCACTATATACAATTTGTTGCCAACAAGGTCGTGTCAAACTGCCACCAGTAAGATCACCGCCACCTGTGCTTCAAGAACTCTTAGAAAATAACAAAGCTTTCCAAAATAGCATACGAGCGTACAACGCTATTTTGGCATTCACGTCAATGGGACCACATATAGATGAAACTGTTACGTATGGAGCTGGACCCCCTACTTTTAGAATACAAGGGCAAAATTATCACCGCATTGGTTCTCTCCTTCCTATGCCAGACAAAAAGGCAAAGTTTCTTCAGTTGTATATTGTCGACACAGCAAATGAAGTCTCAAACCGCATCAAGTCTTTACGAGGAAATCACTCGGCTATTAAAGAAAGCGTTGTCAAGCAATTGATTGATATGTTAGATTCAACCAACCATCTTTGCCATATTTTCCGCAAATATCGAGATCGATACGAATCAAACGATGCCGAAGAATTCACCATAAGGCTAATAGGACAACAAGGGAAAGGGAGACTATATGATTTACCAGACTCGAACGAAGTCGTTGGTCTAATTGTTGGTGATTTATCAACCACTAGCGGTCACAGAGATGTTATCTTACAGTTTCAGTCTAAACATTGGCAAGATATACGAGATGATCACCCTTTGTATATGTCCTTGCAATATCCATTGCTTTTCCCTTACGGAGAATTTGGTTTTCACACTGAGATACCTTATGTCGTATCTGGGGCTAGACAACGGAAAAAGTCTTTCATAAGCATAAGAGAATTCTACGCTTATCAAATCCAAACCCGGCTAACAGAAGGGAACACGATTATAAAATTGGGCCGTTTATTACACCAATACGTTGTCGATGCATACACATCTATCAAGGCAGAAAGGTTGAGATGGAACAGGAACAATCAAGAGCAGTTAAGAACAGATTTGTACAATAATGTGTGCGACGCAGTCGGTAAAGGTGATACTGATGCGAGACAACATGGAAAAAGAGTGATTCTACCTTCAAGCTTTACTGGAGGCCCACGATATATGATTGAAAAATATCATGATGCAATGGCGATATGTCGACAATATGGAAATCCAGATTTGTTCATAACAATGACAGCCAATCCGAATTGGAAAGAGATAAAAGATCATTTGGATGCATGTGGTGGAGGTATAGGAAACGATAGACCCGATATTGAATGCCGAGTTTTCAAAATGAAATTAGAGGAACTGCTCGAAGATTTCAAGAAGGGAACATTTTTCAAACCATGCATAGCAGGTATATATATTACTTTTTTGAATTACCATAATTTAAATTTAAAAATCAAAACGTCTAAATATTAATGGTACCAAAACCTTTTAAATGATACATAATTTAGTTTACAAAAAACTCAATATCAAAATATTTTTATTCTCTTGCTACATACTCCCTCCGTTCTCAAAAGATTGATGTTGTTAAATTTTCACAATTATTAAGAAAACATATTAATTCTTAGTTATAAATGTCTTGTTTTTTGTACTAAACAATTTTCTATGACTCTAAACCAATAGTAATTCAATAAAACCAATTAATATGTTTTGGAATTTACAATTCATCATTATTTTTTCATTAAAAATGTATTGAGAATGTAAAAAATCAATCTTTTAGAAATATTTGTTTTTCCTACAACATCAATCTTTTGAGAACGGGGGGAGTAGTTTACTAACATTTTTTTCCCTCCACAGTGCTCCATACAATAGAATTTCAAAAGTGTGGGTTGCCACATGCACATATATTGCTTTGGTTGGATGGTGCAACAAGAATCCCTTCGCCTAATTATGTTAATGCAATAATCTCTGCTGAATTACCACGAAATGAGGACGACAAAGAAGGGTTTGAGCTTGTGGAGAGGCACATGATGCACAACCCATGTGGTTTGGATAAACCAAATTCACCCTGCATGCAAAACAACGAATGTTCAAAAAAATATCCAAGACAATTTAATGGACATACATCGATCGACAAATTAGGGTATATAATATATCGAAGACGACAAGATGAAAATAACTTTGTTATCAAGGGAGGAAAAAGGTTAGATAATCGGTTCGTTATTCCACATAACTTGGCTATTCTCAAAAAATATGAAGCTCACATAAATGTGGAGTGGTGCAACATAACAAATGATGTCAAATACCTTTTCAAATACATTAGAAAAGGAGTTGATAAGGCAACAATTGCAATAGAAAAGGATCCCAAAGCCTCAGACAACACTCAACATAATGGTACAGGAAAAAAACCAAGAGATGAGATACAAGAATACCTTGATTGCCGATACTTATCTGCTTGCGAAGCCATGTGGCGAACATTTGGATTTCCCATACACCAAAGGAAAACTGCAGTTCAAAAACTTATTATCCACCTGGCTGGGCAACAGAACATAACATACAAAGCTACAGATGACCTTAGACAAGTTCTTTCTAGGGAAGATATCGGTAGAACAATGCTAACAGCATGGATGGAAAAAAATGAAGAATGTGAAGAGGCCCGCAAATTAACTTATTTGGAATTCCCAACAAGATATACATGGATTAGCGACAACAAAATCTGGGTCGAACGTCAACGTGGAGAAATGATAGGCCGAATTATGAATATCCATCCAACTGCAGGGGAGTTATACTATCTAAGGATACTAATCAACAAACTACCCGGGATGAGAAGTTTTGACGAAATCAAAACAGTCAATGGTAAAATATATCATGATTTCAAATCAACATGTTATGCTAGAGGTCTATTAGATTCTGACAAAGAATGGCATGATGCAATGGATGAAGCTGCATTATGGGCTAAACCATATCAACTACGATAACTATTTGTCTTATTGCTCATATATTGTGAAGTTGGAAGTCCTCTTAAACTATGGGAACACTGATGGAAATCACTAGGCGAAGACATGCTCCACAAGAAAAGGAAGACTTTTAAATTTCAGTCATACCATCTAAACGAAAATGAGGTCCAACAGTACATGTTGATTGAGATAGAGAAGGTCATGCACCAGTATGAAAGCTCACTAACTGAGTATAAGGATATGCCACAACAAGATCCTGACGTCCTAAAACAACTTGGTAACAGTCTGTTGACCCAAGAGTCACAATACAGTATACAAAAAGAAAAAGAAGAGCATAGCATATTGTACAAGAATCTGAATGACCAGCAAAAACAGGTCTACGATGCAATTATGGAGTCAGTTGAAAATGGTTTGGGACAATAATTTTTCCTATATGGTCCAGGTGGAACAGGGAAAACATACCTCTATTCGACCATCATTTCTAAGCTCCGATCAGAAAGGAAAATTATGCTCCCAATTGCTTCATCAGGCATTGTAGCATTGCTACTACCTGCAGGAAGAACAACACATTCACGCTTCAAAATACCCATAAATATAAACGAAGATACAATGTGTCATATACGACCAGAAATGATGCTGTTAGAATTAATCAAGAAAACTGATCTCATTATATGGGATGAAGCGCCCATGACACATCGGTACGCATTTGAAGCGCTTGATAGAACATTACGAGATTTGATTTCCATGAAAAAACCTGAAGCTAAAGATCAACCTTTTGGAAGCAAAACCGTACTACTAGGTGGAGACTTCAGACAAACACTACCAGTTATCCCACAAGGTTCCCGAGCCGATACAGTTTTAGCTTCAATTAGACAATCATACTTATGGGACTCTTGCAGAGTTTTCACTCTTAGAAAAAACATGAGACTTCAAGAATCTGAAAAAAAATTTGCAGCATGGGTACTAAGTGTTGGAGATGGAAATGCGCCAGTACCTAAACCAACAAATGCTAATGAAGATGATGGACAAATGGTGGGGGTGAATCCTAATTTTCTAATGCAATCAAGTGGAAATCATTTAAAAGATATATTTGAAGCCACATATACGAAGAAGAATTAATCAGAAAGTACCTATGCAAGTATTACAGAGACAGCGATCCTTACTCCATGAAACGAGACCGTTGATGAGATTAATGCATACATGTTAGCTCAACTGGCTGGAACACCAAAGGAATATTTCAGCTCAGACAGTATAGGCAAAGCTGACCCAATAGCTAAAGACTACCATACACTATACACAGTTGAGTATATAAACACTTTGGAGTTCTCAGGATTACCAAAACATAAGCTGGCTCTAAAAGTAGGAGCTCCAATAATGTTGCTTCGTAACCTTAATCAAAAAGAAGGTCTATGCAATGGTACAAGATTAATAGTTACACGTTTGGGAGAAAGATTGATTGAAGGCGAAATAGTGACAGGCACACATGGTGGTAAAAGAGTAATACTACCACGAATCATCTTATCACCAACTGACTCAAAGCATCCTTTTACGCTACGAAGACGTCAGTTCCCAATAAGAGTAGGCTATGCAATGACAATTAACAAAAGCCAAGGACAAAGCTTGAAATAAGTTTTACTCTATTTGCCTCAACCAATTTTCAGTCATGGACAGCAATACGTGGCGCTTTCACGAGTAACATCTCCTACAGGTCTGACCATTCAAAAATCAGATAATGAAGCGGAGAAAACAGATAAAAATATTGTCTACAAGGAGATATACACTGGGCTCCCTACATAGTATGATCATCCAAACTATGTTGTTTCATGTATAAACTAACTTTGAACTTTAGTCTATGAATGTCCTATGAAAAAATTACTCTCTATTAAAAAAAAAAAAAATCACCAACGCCTAATTTTTGTACAATCTATGCAATTTGTTATATCCGAATCAAAATTTGGTGAATGTTCCACAACCTATTAAAACTAAATATAATAAACCCAAATTTACCAAAAGATAATACACATACATGGTAACAATCAAACAAAGTTTCATTTACAATTCTAAATTAAACATTGAAAACCCAGATTCGAAAAACACAAACAAATCAAATTGAAAAAAAAAAAAAAAAAAAAAAAAATCTCACCGTTGAAAAAAATGGGAGCAAAAGCGGTAACGTCAAGGAAGATAGAGGAATCATCGTTGCAACTGTAAACTATCAAATTAACCACACAATCGATCAATCCCTTCCTCAACTTACTACTCTCTACACAATTATCGATCGCTCATCTAGCCAAATGCAAATCGGGTCTAATTTTGGAAATCCTGATGACTCGAAAACGTCATTTGTTCTTCGGTCATGAAGACAAAAGATTTAATAGACTTGGGCCTATATTGTTTCTGATTTAATTGTGTTACATTGTTTTTAAGACATTTGCCTATTGGGCCGTGGATCATGTAAAACCTTTCCTCTCATGTATTATATACCCAATTAGACACGTAAATAAGAATTTAACAAATTAAATTATTTTATAACATCCGTTGATGGCTGTAACGTCAAGGGTTCCACTCAACCAACAATTTAAATATGTATTCACAGACAGAATAAATTCAAATGACATATTTTAATTCAAACACAAACACACTTTGGTTTTAAACATCCAAATACAAATTACAAAAGAATAATTCTCGAGAATTTACACGATAATCTTGCTTATACTTAAATTCATTTTGAAAAACAAAATTAAAACACAACCTTTTTACCATAATAAGATAGTAATAAAATAATTTTGTAGTATATTGTCAAAATTAACAAATCCAAATATTAATATACGCGCGGGTGTAAAATCTAGTATTACAAAAATTTGATTAATGTTCTTTTGGTCGTAGTTAGTTACTACAGTATACATTTTTTAGACTATTGGACTTGGGCCAAATATCAGTGAAGGCTTAGTAGATCAATCTAGATTGAAATTACTGGATCAATCTACCAACAAGTCACGATCAAATATGGGTTTTCATTTCAATTTTTATTTTGTAACCATTTAAATTAATATCAATAACTATTTTGTAACAATTTTATTAGTTTGTCAAATTAGTTTCTTTTAAGATGTTGTGTATATAAAAGCCTAAACCTAAACCTAATCGGCTAAGCCCTCACGTTAAAAAAAAAACAAAAAATCAAAAACTTACGCCGTCAAGCTCTGCATGTAACTCTTTATCTTTTAGACAAAAATCGAGTTGTGTTTGAAGATCAGATTCCACTGTCAGATTGAGTCATGGTCTTGTCTTATAGAAAGGTAATTACTCTTACTTCCTTTGGGTAGCGAGCAAGGTTATAGAGATTTGTCTAGAGCTAGAGATTAAGATCGCGATAAGGTCCATGGTCTTATGTTTGATGATGCGATTCATTTGTCACCGGTCATGGGTCATGTTTTGTCGTACATTGTTCTTTGTTTTTGGTTACATACGAATTTGAGATTTTTCTCTACAAGCGAATGGTTCCTATTGGCAACCACGGTTATATCTATCGTGGTTGCCGTTAGATAAGAACCAAACATGAACTACTCCTAAGCCAAATCTCTCCACACGTACGATGCATACAAGGCATTCCACCCGTCTCCACATCGGATCCAACCCGGATCTTATCCATGCATATCACACAATACCCTTCATTCCCAAGAACCACCGTCTCCAAGTGTAGGCATTCGACCCATCTCCACATCGGATCCAACCCGGATCTTATCCATACATATCACACAATACCCTTCATTCCCAAGAACCACCGTCTCCAAGTGTGCAAAAAGTAGCACGGCTGTTGTTATTGGAATAAGTTATATATGTGCTTCTTTTCTTATATGTTTATTTTACAATGGATGAAATTGTATTTCTTTATCTTTTTTAATATTGCTTTGTATTATTATATTCAAATTATAAGAATTGTTTGTTTTGATTCACCCCAAACGATTATACATTATCTCATGTTCGATATTTTGTGAAAGTTTGTCTCTTTTAAATTTGTATAAATGATAATAAATTGCACATTCTCGGATTAAACCCCTTGAAGGTAAATGATAATCAATTATTGATTTGAGGCAAAAGGACTTTTACTTGTAATTTTTTGTTTGTTTATAATCTAATATTTAAGAAAGAAAAAAATGTTGACGAAACAAAATATTGGAAAGAAAATGAACATTGAAGGTAAATAATAAAGTTTGTATAGAATTAAGAATATATGCACCCGAAGCTTGGGAACTGCATGCCTTGGCAGCTACAATGTATATCACACAATTGGTCTATTTTTTTATCTCTACTAATTTTATATTAATTTTTCGCTTATTTACTGACAAAATACAACGATACACTAGATATTTCATCAAAATACATATCATACAGCCATTAGCCATACTGCAGATATCGTTTTCTTAATTCGTAAAAGATACATATCAATGATATACTAGATTTTCAAATACAATAATGTTTTTTAATTGGTAAATCATTAATCACATTCACGTGCTACGCGCCATGGAGCGCGTCATTTGGATTGCCATAAAAATAACAAATTTCAATTCAATCGAATTGTTTTGTAATAGGATTTCCAAACCTTACTTCTATAAATCGCAAGACGAGTATTAATTCTACGGGTGGGCAAAAATACCCGGAACCGAAAAACCGAACCGAACCTACGGGTGGGCAAAAATACCCGGAACCGATAAACTGAGTCTGAACCGATTTTTAAAAAATACCCAATGGATCTTATGTGCTTAGAATCGAAAAACCGAAACCAAAACCGGACCGAACCAAACCGAACCGAAAATCCACGGATAACCGAAATATCCGAAACGTGAATTAAGAATTTATGTTTTATTTAAGATATTATGTTTTGGTCCTAAGATATTTTGTGTTTCATTTTATACTTATGGACTTTGTGTTTCATTTTGTGTGTTCATTTGATGTTTCATTATGGACTTTAGACTCAAAACGTTTTACGTATAATGTTTTTATGTTTCATTTTTGATTCGGTTATTCTATTAATAACCATAACCGAACCGAAACCGAAGCAATTCGGTTCTAATATGGATCTCTAAATATGAAACCGAACCGAACCGAAACCGAAGTGAAACCGAACCGAACCGACCTATATTTCATATGGTTCTATACAGACTCATTTTAGCTAGAACCGAAAAACCAAAAAACCGAAAAACAGAACCGAAACCGAACCGAAGAACCGAACGCCCACCCCTAATTAATCCAATATGGTTTATACGCGTATTTGGGTGACTTAAGACGTTATTCCACACTCAAGCAGGGTTAACATTATAGATTTTTGTTTCACTTTGCCATGATACAAAGAATTTAAGTATAGTGATACACTTAAATCGTAATTATGTCAATGAAATGAAGAACTATGAAAATAGTTTAATTTTATATCAAGAGAATTAATATGCATATATTTAATAAATTAAACTAAATTTAGACTACAAATCCAAAAAATGTAAATTTTAAGATATGGAAATAAATATAAAACTATAAATTGTAATTATATCCCTAAATTCCTAGTAGTTAGTATTTTTTAAATATCTATATATCCCATGAAATCAGTATATTTATGGAAAATCAACATTTTACGATAAGAGAAAATATTGAATACCTTCGTAGGTGGGAGGATATATGGAAAAACTCACTCGCATCGTCTCCCCAAATATATAAAAACTATTCAACCACAAGATTTACACATGCAACCAAAAACAAAACTAAAAAATTCAATTTACATATTTCGTGAAATTCCTTTAAAATTCAGATTTTTCTCTCTTCTTTATCCGGCGAGTCATGGCGAATGATCGTTGGCCCTCCAAGTTATCACTCCGAGCAAAACACACAAATCTCTACCGTTTAACTCTACTCGCAATCCTCTGCGCCGCCGCATACCTCGCCGGAGTATGGCAAAACTCCGGTGGAGGAGGAGCCTCACGCTCCTCCGTCCATCGTATCTCTTCCGTCCCTTGCACGTTTCCTCACCAAACCCCACCAACCCTCGACTTCGCTTCACGTCACACCTCCCCGGACCCACCTCCATCTTCCACGACGGCGCGTAAGGCTCGAATCCCGTCTTGCGGCGTAGAATTCTCTGAGTACACACCGTGCGAGTTCGTGAACCGATCTCTAAGTTTCCCAAGAGAGAGATTGATATACAGAGAGAGACACTGTCCCGAAAAACACGAGTTACTCCGGTGTCGTATTCCTGCTCCGTTCGGTTACAATGTACCGTTCCGGTGGCCAGAAAGCCGTGACGTGGCGTGGTTTGCTAACGTGCCACATACGGAACTAACGGTGGAGAAGAAGAATCAGAATTGGGTGAGATATGAGAAGGATAGGTTTTTGTTTCCTGGTGGTGGTACGATGTTTCCACGTGGCGCTGATGCTTATATTGATGAGATCGGACGGTTGATAAATCTTAGAGATGGCTCGATTCGAACAGCCATTGATACTGGATGTGGGGTAAGTAAGTCAAATTACTCTGTTTTGTTCTTCTTGATTATGTTCGTTTGTTTGTGTACTATTCATGTGATGTCTTTTTTTGGCTCTCGTTCATGTTACCATGTTCATCATCATCCCATGCTTGTGATGTCATTAAAAATATGATTTTTTTTTTTCTGGTTTTTTTATCATGCAAGCATCTGTTGGGTGAATTTAGTTTTTGAAAATTATTTGATA
The DNA here is from genome assembly GCA_963576765.1 of Draba incana. NCBI lineage: Eukaryota > Viridiplantae > Streptophyta > Magnoliopsida > Brassicales > Brassicaceae > Draba > Draba incana. The sequence goes on from OY755214.1 coordinate 607,347, forward strand.
ATCTAATCTTCATAAATTATGATTTTTCTCCGCTTTTTCTATTCAAGAATTTTATGATCTCATATTTAGTTTTGGGTTATGGGGAGAATTTAGTTTCTCATCTATTGGTTTCTTGTACGTAAATGCTAAAACGAATCGATGATTGTGCATTTTGCATTGAAATGCTCTATTTTCATGTTCCCTTTGTTCATAGATAATGTAAAGTCGTGTAACGCACTTAATAGTTGATTTTTAAGTCAGAAATTCAAATTCTGAAGTAACTTTTTTATATGAAAAAGAAGAATTTTGCTCATAAAACCAGTTGTTAAAATTTATGACAAGAAGAATTTTCTGACATAGCAGACGGAGAACGATAGATGGGATTGTCTAGTTACGGAATTCATGGCATCTTAGTCAATAGGAGTCAAAACTAGAAACAAATTACAAACTTTTCCATAATTTCTTTTCATCCAAATGGAAAAGAATACAAATTTTTTTTCTAGACTTCCTATTTCGTATTTATTAGGTAGTACTGATACTTTATTACCATTTTCATAATTGTAGTACAGCCAAGTAAATGCTGGCTATATTCTTCTCATCGATGATTACAAAATCTTCAAACGGAAGTAAAGTTGTAAAAACGACTTTTAAACTATTCTTTTCGACCAAAAAAAAAAACTATTCTTTTTAATGGGTAACTTAATTCTACCGTTTACTATCATATGTTATGTTAATTTTATTCGACCGTTCTAAACTAATGAATGATAATATAGGTAGCGAGCTTTGGAGCGTATCTAATGTCGAGGAACATAGTAACAATGTCATTTGCACCAAGAGACACACACGAAGCTCAAGTCCAGTTCGCACTCGAGAGAGGAGTCCCCGCGATTCTCGGAGTCTTAGCCTCTATTAGGCTCCCATTTCCGGCTCGAGCCTTCGACATTGCTCATTGCTCTCGTTGTCTCATCCCTTGGGGTCAATACAGTAATGTTCAAACTGACTCTCTTAGTCACATTCTCTTTTTGAAGTCAAGCCTTCTTATAATGTGTGTCTGGACTGTTTTGTTGTGAGTAGATGGGACGTATTTGATAGAGGTGGATAGGGTACTGAGACCGGGCGGGTATTGGATTCTGTCTGGACCGCCGATTAATTGGCAGAGACATTGGAAAGGTTGGGAGAGAACCCAAGACGATCTCAACTCGGAGCAGTCTCAGATTGAAAGGGTCGCTAAGAGCTTGTGTTGGAAGAAGTTGGTGCAGAGAGAGGATCTTGCGATTTGGCAGAAACCAACCAACCACATTCATTGTAAGCGTAATCGGATAGCTCTAAGACGCCCTCCGTTCTGCCATCGGACAAAACCGGACCAGGCCTGGTAATTAATTATCTCTAAATGTAGTCAAGAGATGGTTACTATAGAGAAAGATTTGTATTAAGATTAGATCACGGTTTGGTCTGTTTTCAGGTACACTAAACTTGAGACCTATTTGACGCCGTTGCCGGAAGTAGCAGGAGCTGAAATCAAAGAAGTAGCAGGTGGGAAGTTAGCGAAATGGCCTGAGAGATTGAACGCTATTCCTCCGAGGATCAAGAGTGGAAGCTTGGAAGGGATCACTGAGGAAGATTTTATCAGCAACACCGAGACATGGCAAAGAAGAGTATCTTACTACAAGAGCTTTGACCAGCAGCTAGCGGAGACGGGAAGATACAGAAACTTACTTGACATGAACGCTCATCTCGGGGGTTTCGCCACAGCCTTAGTCGATGATCCTGTCTGGGTCATGAACGTTGTCCCCGTGGAGGCTAGTGTCAACACCCTTGGAGTGATTTACGAGCGAGGGTTGATCGGAACATATCAAAACTGGTAAGGTTCCCTAATAACCGACTAAGCATTTTTGTTTTCGGGAAGCTTTCATTGACCCGTTTAACTCTTAAACAGGTGTGAAGCAATGTCAACTTACCCAAGGACGTACGATTTCATCCATGCCAATTCAGTGTTCAGTCTGTACAAAGACAGATGTGAGATGAAAGATATTTTGTTAGAAATGGACAGGATTCTACGACCAAAGGGAAGCGTAATCATTAGAGACGACATTGACGTGTTAACCAAAGTGAAGAAGATAACAGTCGCGATGCAATGGGAAGGGAGAATAGGAGATCACGAGAACGGACCTCTTGAAAGGGAGAAGATACTGTTTCTTGTCAAGGAGTACTGGACCGCGCCTGTCCTTGATCAGCCAAGCTGGGAATAAAACATAGAACTCCATTCTTTTTTTTTTCTTAGCATATTTTGTACACACTAAAAGACTTTGAGGGAACGAAGAAACAACCCGAGATTCATTGTGAGCAAATTAACAAAAAAGTTTTTACAACAAAGTGTTTTGACTATGCATTGGATCTATTTAGTTACGAAAGTGCTTTTAAACTTACAGTACATTTAACACAACTAGTTTCCGCTATCATCATCTCACAATTACAGTAGCTCTAGAAACAACGCTTCTTGTTTGTTGGTAAGACTTAGTTCCTCAAAAGTTAAGGCACCGTCTTGAAGGCTGAAAGCACGTCGAGGATATGGTCTAACCTGTTTACCAACAACAATCACACCATTTATAAGGCTTGTATAGTAAACTAACAGAGGAGAATAAAGCTCATCATTAGCCTTACCACTCTATATGTGCCTGGTTGGACAAATCCAGCAGCATCTATGGAGTCAAAAAGGTACTGCAATTCAACAAAACAACTGTTAGAGAAGCTTGAATACAAAAAAAATCGTTAGCACACTAATTACTAGAGACTCAGAAGTTCACCTTAAGCTTGTCTGATCTGAGAAAACGACAACCATGTCGGCTGCTGTCTGGCATTTTAACAAGTAGTGTGATGGCATCTTCATTTTCGACTGATGGCTCGATGGGAAGCGCTACCTTCTTCGCAATGGAAGATCCCTTAAGTTCCTACCACAAATGAGGTACCCGAAACAGTTGTGAAAATACGAATAATTGACAAACTGAAGTGAATTACAACCTCGAGTGAATACAAATGAAGCCTAAGAGATGATCACAAGAGAATCTGATTACCTCTCCAGTGACCATCTTTTCGGGAGATTGTGACTCCATGTGAACTCCAGGCTGATTATTACGTGAAGCATTTGCTTGAGACACTCCACTAAAGTGTGCCTTTTCCAGCATGATTGCCTCCTGTAGCTCTTTTGACGGAATGCCACCCCACTAGTAGCATTCAAACAACAGAGTAGGACGAACATGATCAGCTAGAAGATAGTCATTATAAAGAGGTAATCTGATTTTCACTGGTAAGAAATTACAAACTTGTTTAAAGTTACCTCTTCAGGATAAGAAGCTTCAATTGGCTGCTGAGAGCTAGTATCAATTGGCTGCTTTTGTTTCATGTCTTCACGTTTGTCTTGCATTGAAGAGCTCCAGGGCTTCAAGTACAAAGGTTTTAGTTAGCAAGATAGCTTATGGAGTTTCAACACTTTAAATCAAGGAGAACCAATATTGTTTGATAGCGTATGAAACAGAAGGGTGGAAGATTAAGGCTTATTAGAGGAGGAGGAAAAAAAAAGTTTCACACCTTATATCTGCTACTTTCATTTGTATTAGATTGACGAGGGTCATAACGCTCCACAGAGTGAGGCACAAATTCAGCTAGTTGCTCTCGCATTGCATTCTCTTGCTCTTCCATCTGAAAGCCATTTATGCTAAGGTGAGAGACATCGCCTACATTGTCAAGTACATAGCAGATGCAAAATCTATCAATACCTCTAAAGACATCGAAATTGCACGGGCAATGTCCTCATCTTCCCGGTTAGTGACCTCTCTTGGAGATAAAACACTAGATGGATCCTGCATCAAGAATAAAAAAAAGAAAAGAAATCCATGTAAGGCTCATGCAAAATAGGAACCAAACAGGGTGAAGCTAGAATACAATACATTATCCAAACTATGTCCTGTGTTGTGACGACTCTCCTGAAAATCATTCTTCGAAGCCTCAATAGCAGCTCTTATCATTTCTTCTTCTGCATCATTGCTGGCATCCCTAGATGTTCCACCATGGACTTGGGATCCATAGCTTGGTGAATGTCCAAGTCCAGGAGGACGAATCTGATCATTTCCCCAGGTAGAGTGAGTAGGAAATCCAGTGACTTGTCTGGTGTTGTGAGATGATGGAGAAGGACTTCCAGATGGAGCAGAGCCACTGAGCTGCCTAAGGATATTTCTTCTGTAATTGGGATCAAGAAGCAAAGATGGTCTAAAAGACCGAGCAGCGGAGAGAAGAGATGGAAGTCCGCCTGGGACTGGCCTAGTCTCACTACCACGAACCTGATTGTTATCTTCAACAAGATTGTATTCTGAACGACTATCTACGTCTGGATCAAGACTGCAAAAAGGAAATGCAACAAAGCAAACAAAGAGCTTATAGAGCATCAAGAAGAAGAAAATCAAAGAAACTCTGAAAATTTGAGACATACATGCTCCTTTCCACATCCCTGAAGTGGCCATTGATCGCTTCAGTGAGATTATCGCCATGTTCCTGGTCAAAATTTTACAGAACGCAACGATTTACACTAATATACAAACACACATCGCTCTACAAATCGATATACAAGGAATTCGATTATGCATGTGAATTAGCAGAAAACCTAAAACCCTAACTCTCCAAATTCCATCACATTTCAAATCTTTCACCACCATTTGATCGGAGAATCTTCTCGAAGATTGGCCGGAACCAAAATCAATCTTGGGTAAAAGCAAAATCCTCACGGAGAAAGCAATGAAAACGAACCTCAAGTCTCTGAATCGCGAGTGACTCGGAAGCGCCAGTGATGCTCATGTACGAATCGATTGCGTCTCTCGCTGGTCTCACCATTTTCTCCGGGGAATACGGTGGCTGTGTTAGTCGGAGAAAAACAAACTCGCCGGGAGTTATGGAAGCAGCTTCTGATTTTTAATTTTCTTTATTAAAGCGAAAATTGGTTCAACTGATTCGAACCGACGCTGATGAGTCTACACACAAATGACGTTATCAATACTAAATTACAATATTTATCTTTGAATAATTGTTTATTAAGTTTTTTTTTTTTTTTTTTTTTTTTGGTGTAAGACCGGGGACTAGTCCCCGATTTATATTATTGAAACTTCAAACACAATTACATTCGAATCAGCCTTGGGTGTTCTAAACCCGCAGCATCTTCCCGCAAAACCGAATCAAATTCTAAAGGAACATAATCCAAACGATGAAAACCAAAAGGTAACGAAAAAGCATAGTTAGCTAATCCGTCAGCAAGACGATTAGCCTCCCTATACACGTGTGAAATACGGACTATCCAGTCCCTCGAAAAGAAGCCATGGCACAAGCGTACCAGGAATGACAGCGGATGAGCCTCTCCAATACCCGTCTTGAGGAAACCCACCACTATCTCAGAATCTACCTCCAACTCCACTCGTACCGCTCGCTGCTCCCAAGCCATATATAGACCATAATATACACCCCAGAGCTCAGCTAACGGCGCAGAACACCTCCCAATATTAAGAGCAAAACCAATACACCATCCTCCATCACTATCCCTCACCACTCCTCCAGCAGTAGCCAGTCCCGGGTTCCCGCGCGATGCACCATCTGTATTAACTCTCACCCAACCTCTCTCCGGTAAAACCCACTTAACACTCCTTTCTACACGCTCACCCGAAGCACCAGGCCCCATGTTTTTAGTATTAGCCCCGATCACCTCCATTGTTTGATCTTTAATAAACTTCACTCGATCTCTACATCTCATATCCGACCCAAACACATCCGCGCATCTCCATTTCCATGCCCACCACACTGTCAATGCAAACATTGTAGGCCAATCTCCACCCGTATTCTCCGTCTTCGGTTCCAAATTAGCATACAACCAACCCAACAAAGACATATCAAAGAACTCACGTCTCCTCCACCGCGGCATAATACGGGTCCAAATCCCTTGAATCGCTGGGCAATCTCTTAACACGTGCATAATAGATTCACTTCCACCCTTACAAACCGAACAAACATCCTCCTCACACAAATGCCTTCGCTTGCGCTCCAAGTTAGTCATGATCACTTGTTGAGATACAAGCCAAAGAAACAACTTAATTCTCTCCGGTGCTACAACTTTCCAAATACGAGAGAAGAATGAATCCATGTTCTGCGTCTCAGCCTCCTCTCGCGTCAATAACCGATAGGCCGAGCTCACCGTGAAGAGACCATTCGGGTTCTCCATCCAAGCCAAACGGTCCCTTGCACCCGTAATCTCATCCAACACCACTGATCCGAACTCTAGTTTCTTATTCTCAGTCACATATGGTGTTATTTTGCTGAAATCCCATCCCCTCCCCGTGACCCATAGCTCACGAGCAGTTCGTACACGCTCCTCCTCTGGAATATCGGCTACAATCTCTTCTATCAACGGTCTCCGACCTAACCATTTGTCAGTCCAGAATTTAATATCTCTTCCATCCCCAATCACCCAGCCTTGCCCTTCACACACCACTTCCCTTAAGCCAATACCGATGCTACGCCAAGTAGAAGACCACGTGTTTTTCTTACTCATCCAATTTCGGTCATGCAAGTCTCCTACTTTATACTTGCTTCGCACAACTCTAGCCCAGAGACTAGTACGGTCATGTAAAACTCTCCACCCAATCTTAGACACTAACACAACATTCATCTCTTTCGCAGTTCGAATACCCAAACCTTCTTTACATTTCGGCAAGCAAACCCTCTTCCACGAAACCAGATGCTGCTTCTTCTTTTCTACCGTACTCCCCCATAGAAAAGCTCTTGAAATCTTATCCAAACTTTCAAGAGTAGCTTGCGGTAATTTAATAGAACTCATCGAATGAACCGGTATAGAAGATAATACCGATTTTGTAAGTGTGAGTCTGCCCGCAAAACTAAGCAAGTGACTCTTCCATCCTGCTAGCCGAGATGAGACTCTCTCAAGCACCTCCTTGAAAGTCTCCTTATTCAGCCTTTTTTGCAAGACTGGCATGCCCAAATATTTGCCCAAATCCACCGTTGACTTGATACCACTTTCTTCGGTAATCAACTTCCCTAAGTCCCTCGAAACATTCCCAGAAAAATATATCTTCGACTTCTCAAGACTAACCTTCTGCCCAGAAGCGATGCAAAATCTCTCCAATACCTTTCTGATTACCCGAACCTGAGCCACAGATGCCTCCGCAAACAAGATAAGATCATCTGCAAAGCAGACATGTGAAAGCTGCGGACCACCCCGTGAAAGCCTAACCGGTTTCCACTTCTTCTCAACAACTGAATTATCGATTAGGTGACACAATCTTTCCAAACAAAGGACAAAGAGATATGGGGACAGCGGATCTCCTTGCCTCAACCCTCGCAGCGGTTTAAACGAATCCGTTTTCTCACCATTCCATAATATACTCATCGAAGGACCCGTTACACACTGCATTATCCAAGTCACCCAACACTCCGAAAACCCCGCAGCCCGTAATGTATCCTCCAAGAAATCCCATCGAATTCTGTCATAAGCTTTCTCTAAATCAAGCTTAAGCAGCATCCAACCCTTACGTCCTTTCTTCCGTCGCATAGAATGGACAGCCTCTTGCACAATCACTATATTGTCAATACTCAAACGTCCCGGTATAAAACTCGACTGTCCTGGTCCAATCAGCTTGGTCATAACACCTTTCAACCTGTTCACCATTATCTTTGTAATTTTTTTGAACAACACATTACAAAGACTAATTGGACGAAACTGAGTTATTCTTTCCGGTTTAGTCACCTTCCCGATCAAGACCACAATCGCATCATTCATCTCTGGTTTCAGCAAACCCGACTGGAAGAAGTCTAATACAAACCTGCTCACCGACTCCCCCACAATCTCCCAACAATCTTGGTAAAAAACCGGTTGAAACCCATCTGGGCCTGGTGCCTTAAACTTCCCCATACCGTTTACAGCCTTGACAATTTCCTCTACCAAAACCGGTTTACTTAACATGCTTTGATCCTCCTGATTTATCCGAAGAAAACCCTCCGCAGGAAGCTTTTCAACCACCTGATCAACATCCGACAGAGAGTATAACCGAGAGTAGTATGCAATAGCCAATCTCTCCAGCTCCTTAGCATCCGATACCCACCTATCCTCATCATCCTTCAACATCTCGATTCTATTCCTCCTCCTCCTAATAATCGTCGATGTGTGAAAGAACTTTGTATTTCTATCACCTTGGGTAATGTATTTCTCTCGAGCCTTTTGAAACCATATCACCTCTTCTTGCTCAAGAACTATGTCCAACTCCTTCAATAAATCTGCATCCTCTCTCAAAAGAACCTCCGTATGATGAACATCAATTTGGTCTTGCACCACTTTCAAGTCATTCATCAAAGTCTCCTTCTTCTTTTGAACGTCACCAAAGACTTCTTTATTCCAAACTCTTAACGCCTTCTGCAGCCCCTTCAAAGCTTGATTCGTATCAATAGAACCATTCCAAGAATTAGACAACAACTCACTAAAACTCGGATGTGTTAACCACGCTGCCTCGAACCGGAAAGGCCTCCTTCGCGTATTACTCTCAACTCTCGGCTCAAGCTGAATGTACAAAGGGGCATGGTCCGATGCAAGGAATGGGAGATGCGTAACAACAGCCTCTTGCCACTTGAGTCGAGCATGTGCACAACATAGCACCCGATCAAGCCTTTTTGCCACAAAAAATCTCTCCTCACGGCCTCTCCTCCAAGTAAACCGATTACCTCTAAACCCTATATCTATTAGAGAAGCGTCATTAATCCATTCCCTAAACGCTAAAGAATCCGGAGATAATTGTCCATTACCCCCCGTCCTCTCATCCAACCTTACAATAGTATTGAAATCTCCTCCAATCACTACCGGTCCCTCCACACCACGGACTATATCACTCAACTTCCCCCACAATCTGCTCCTTCTACTCACCGATGGCGCAGCATAAACAACAATTAGGTTCATCACCTCAGCTTCATTCACTACCTTGGCATGAATAAACTGATCCGACGACTCCAATATCTCTACCACTCCTACTTCCGATCTCCACAATAGCCATAAACCACCACTCTGACCAACCGCATCAACACGAAAAGAGTTCTCAAACCCTAACCCATGGCAAACTTTACGAGCTCTATCACCACCAGCATGAGTCTCAAAAATAGCTTGCAAATCTGTCTTGAACTTCTTCAAAATATACCGAATCGATCTCCTGAAATTGGGTTTATTCACCCCCCGGCAATTCCAAAGTAAACAATTCATTGTGAACTTTTTAAATATACAAAGAATAACCGGGGAAAAATGTTATGCAGCCCTCATCTCCGTCTCTCTACTAGACGGCTCCGATTGCATATCACACTCTTGTCTCGGCTTATCTTCTCCTTCTTTAACCTGCACTTTCTCGGTCTCTACCAACTGCATCCCTAAAGGATTCACATCCACCGTAACCCCATCATTCCCACTAGTGAAATTGCCCCCCGGTCTCCCAGCATTAACTCCTTCCACTCTCAACCTCTTCCCCGTCGATGACAATCCCATCTCTGCACTCATACTCCCAAGAACCATTCCACCACCCGGTTTAACTGAGCCTTGTCTAGACTGAGACCCACTCTTAGCGGACAGCTTCCTCTCACCTCCCTTCTTCTCATCACCCTTCGTACGACCTCCATTCCTTCCCTCACTCAAACCAGCCCTAAACACCACAGGCTTACCTTGCGGACCACTCTTCCCCGTAACACATTTATTAATATCCATATTCTCCTTGTTAGCATCTGTCATACACTCTTCCCCCTCAAACTCCGCTGCTCCCAAATTCTCTTCTAATCTTTCAAACACATTTGAAATCGGAACAGTCACTCCATCTTTCTTCGGATTAACACCACGACTATACCGACTCTCGTAACCTCTCCCATTAACCGCCATGGGCCCAACCCTAGCCTGCTGAATTCTCGACTTCCTTGACTGATTTTGGACCAACGTAAACCCATCTCCAGCTCTTGCCTCCTGCCCAGATAACTTCGTCAAATCCATCGTAACCTCCCTCTCTTTCACTTGCTTCGGACAATTATGGACTAGATGACCATAAATACCACACAAGGAACATATGTTCGTCAAACCTTCATACGCAACATATTATTTTCCTCCATTAATCAACACCATTCCTTTGAGCGGTTGTTTCAAGTCTACCTCCACGCAAACTCTAGCAAACCTAGCTCGATCAAACTGCAATGTTATCCCATCGACTTTTACTGGTTTACCCAGCCCTCTCGCAATCCCCATCAAGATGGACTTATGATAAAAGTTCACCGGGATATTCATCAATCGAATCCAAACAGGCGTCGTGTTAATGTCATCCTTCAGAGGGTCAAATTCCGGAGACCAAGCACGTACCACCAGATGACTCCCAAACACTCTCCAAGGTCCTCCGGTCAAAGCTGCTAGATACTCATCCTCCTTCTCAAATCTGACCATGAAAAATTGTCTCGGCAAATCCATTACATGCATCGTCCCAACTGGTTTCCACAACTCAATCAATCTCTTATTCAGGATCGGTAAAGAGATGGTCCGACCTAGAACTTTAACGATCATACAATTCTTCCAAAGCCCATTCATAGCATCCAAGACTTCTTCACCAATCGTGACTACTGGTACTCCATCCTCACCGAACTCAAGCCTCAGCCTCGACGAGACAAACTCATCATCCACAACCTCCTCCGGAATCGGCCTTCCCCCTCTTCCACTACCTTTCACCATCTGCACCCAAGATCCTGAAGCGTCGGGAGGCTTATCCGGTGGCCAGCCGCCGTCACCTATCTCCATCATGGCCGCCGCCTGAGCACTCTCCACCAAAACCCTAGAATCGCCACTTTCGGACATTTTTATTTTAGAATTAGATGTTTTGTTTTATTAAGTTAATACTAATAAGAAAAAAAATCCATAAACTCACTATCAATCTTATTCTTTTCCAATAATGTTAATCATCCAAGGTTTTGATAATTATATCTTGCATTTTGTATTAGTCAAGCCTTCCACACTGTCTTTCATTTTGTAATTTTTTGGTTTGCTTTTTGTTAAAGTTCTTAATGAATGGATTACTAATCGTCATAACTTTTGATCCTCTCATTTTTGAGTGCTGTCTAGAATAATTATCAAATACATTAGAGCATCAACACTCATGATATTTTAGAGTATCATAATATTAAAAAAATAATAAATTTCCTCTTTTTACTTAATTTTACTAAAAAAAACACTCTTTCTCTTCATTTTACTCAACTTTTATTAATTTTAAATTTAAAAACACTCACTTCCTCCTATTAATACCCACTTTTGATATCAACCCATTGATACTCTCTCTCTAATAATATCAACAATCTCCTCTTTTTACTCAATTTTTATTAATTTTATATTTAAAAACACCTCATCTTTTTACTAAAAAACACTCTCTTTCCTTATATTCCTCAAATTTTAATAATTTGATATCATATAATACCCACAAAGTATCACCGGTGTTGATGCTCTTACGTATGAAATGTATCTTATTTCCCAATTTTTTCAATTAATTGCCAAAAAAAAACCCATGAATATTTGGTATTTTTTGTTTTTGGAGAAAAAATCTTAATATCCTGTCTTGGTCGTGTCTGAAAAAAGAAAGAAATGATCTGATATTAAAAAAAAAAGAAGGAAGAAATTATTTAAGGGGTGAAAATGACAGAAGTAACCTTGATAATTACGATGTCGGCCTTTGGTTTACTTGATCTGAATCATTTCATCATCTTCTCCAAGGCAATTATCCCCCAAATTCAATTTCTTAGGTCACCATCGCTCTAATCTGATTATCGATAATAATTCAGGTAATTCTGGCTTCGGATTCTACGTCTTCGATTTCCTTCGATTTTACCCCTTTTGCCTTTCGTAATTTCAAGATTTCGTTTCGATTTTATAGATTTGAGTTTGCTCGTTTAATCTGAAAACGTCTCTGTTTCGTTTTTTTTGGTCAATGCTGAAGTAATTGTTTGATGGATTAGCTAATATTGTAGAGTGTGTGGTAATTTCAATTGTTGATTTTTGGATTTATCAATCTTTTGGAGGGTGAATTGAACAAAGATGGATTTCGTAAACAGTCTCGATACCGACATGTCGCTAGCTATTCTTTCCTGCTTAGATGATCCATCTGATCTTGTTCGTGCTAGTGCCGTCTCACGCTCGTGGCGAGAGTTTGGTAAGCTCATAATGCTTTGTGCTAAGTTGCTTTCTTGCTACTTGAATGTGATTATATGTTAATCTGAATTGTATTAGTTGAATGTTGAGTATGGTGCTTTTTGCATTTGCAGTGATTAAAAACAATCTTGCAAAGAATCTATGCGTGAAGTTGTTCAAACAGCTATCGAGTGTGGATCATATAATAGAAGCAAGTAACGAGGAATCCTCTGAAGCTGCCGGTTCAAGCAGTCTTGCGGATACAGGGCTACTAGAAAAAGAGCACAGGGCTTATGCATTACTGACTAAAGGATGCACATCGTCTCCTATCAGAAGCTGTATCGCTGATGCTGTTATCGCGTCTAGTACTGATAACTACCCGGCAGAAAGCATCTTAAACACACTCGACGAAAGAGATCAGATTGGTCAAAGCCCTTCGTATTGGTCGAGTACAGGACAACACAAGACTTCTGTGCCCGAAACACTTCTTTACAAGTTGAACGGTGATTTGTGTGTCATTACTGAATTTAGTGTTCAGCCTTTCCGAGGTAGCGATGCCATATCCTCGTGTTATTGTCTTTTGATTTTTGTTGGCTTGCTTAACGGATCCCCGTTTTCTCTAGCTTATTTTCAGCCAGGATGTCCGATATACTCTTCGCATTTTGTTCGTTTCCGGTTGGGTCACCTCAATGACAATTCACAGGATGTCAAAAGCGAGCCAGGAAAGATGCCGGCTGAAAGCGATTTCAATTATGTATGGACTTACACTTCACAAAAGTTTGCCATGGCTCAGGTGTGTTGTTATTCATAGTCTTATTTAGCAATAATATTAATCTTGTTCCTGAACTGTTGGAAACTAATAATGGTCTTTATGAGTAGGAAAATCGATTGCAAAACTTTAAGCTTCCAGAGCCTGTTCTTTGCATTGGTGGGTATATGCTAATCGAGTTTTTAGGTCGAGTTCAGACACAAGAAATGGACGGCTTATACTATATATGGTACTTCCTTCTCTCCCGATTCATCTAGATTCCTTATAAAACCTTTAAAGCTTCTGTACTTTGAAAGTAATTCCCGTTGGTTGTTCTTGCAGTGTGTCGCATGTCAAAGTGATGGGAAGATCACTAACAAATTCGTTTGGGGTGGTGAATCCGGATGACTCTGGAAAATTTGGATTGAAAGTATTGAGTTACAGTGATCCACAAAAATTGGAGGAGGAGATGGATGTCGAGACGGGGCAAAGGCCAATGAGAAACCTTGAAGAGCTCTTGAATTTCCTGCACAGGCAGCCTCACGACGTCGAGTATGTTTGGCCTGAGTCTGACGACGACGATGGTGAATCAGACGATGAGGTTCTTTAGTGTCTGAATTACTACTTGCAGTTGTTTCTTTTCTTTCTGGCTTTGCTTCTTTTGTTAAAGAATCTTTTAGGTGTTTTTATTCAACTTTATTGAGCGGTTTTAAAAGCTTCTCTCTAGCCATTTTGGCTTTCTCTCTATCTCTCTTGACTTAGTCGTTGTAAAGATTGTCAGTTTTCTATAATAATAAGAGATAATAACTAAAACAACCTTGAAAAGTCTATTAATAACTAAAAGTCACCACATGAAAAGTTTGTATTTTATATGTTCTTTTTATTACAGAAATGCCATCGAAAAAAAAAAATTAGGTTTTGTATAAAAAAATTTTCTCACTTTTTTTTTTGTTATTTTCAACGACGAAAAAAAAACCGTGAGCGACCCCGACGACGACACAACCGTGTTTCTTCGTCTTCTCCGGCGATTTCCTCGTCTTCGGCGACTCCAAAGGTAAGTTTCGGGCTTTTCTTCTCTTCGTTTCTCTTCTCTCAACCGTGTTCTTGTGTTTCCGGCGATTTCTGGGTTTGTTCTTATTCTCGTGCACTTTTCGAAAGTTCCGGTGCATTCAACAACAGGTAATTAGAATTCCGGCTTCGTATCGGTGGTTTTGTTCCGATTCGATTTCTGGGTTCATGTTCTTGATGGTAGATTTGTTTTTCTTTGATGGTAGACTTGTTTTTCTTTGATGGTAGATTTATTTTTCATTGATGGTAGATTTATTCTGATGGACGTGGAAGCTTCGGAGGTGGTGGCAAAAGAAGCGGAAGTCGTGGATCTATTGGATTCGGCGGTGGTAATGGTAGTTTAATTTGGTAGAAAGTTTGTTCTGTCATGGTAGATTTATTCTATGTTTAATGGTATGGTAGTTTTTCTTTGATGGTAGATTTATTCTAGTTTGATGGTAGATTTGTTTTTCTTTGTTGGTAGATTTATTCTGGTAGACGTGGAGGCTTTGGAGGTGGTGGCGGAAGAGGCGGAGGTCATGGATCTGTTGGATTCGGCGTTGGTAATTGTAGTTTAATTTGGTAGGAAGTTTGTTCTGTCATGGTAGATTTATTCTATGTTCAATGGTATGGTAGTTTTTCTTTGATGGTAGATTTATTCTAGTTTGATGATAGATTTGTTTTTCTTTCTTGGTAGATTTATTTTGGTAGACGCGAAGGTTTGGAGGTGGTGGTGGAAGAGGCGGAGGTCATGGATCTGTTGGATTCGGCGTTGGTAATTGTAGTTTAATTTGGTAGGAGGTTTGTTCTGTCATGGTAGATTTATTGTTCTGTCATGGTAGATTTATTTGTGTCATGGTAGAGTTATTTATGTTTCATGGTAGATTTATTTGTGTCATGGTAGAGTTATTTATATTCCATGGTAGATTTCTTTTGAAAATTTATGATGTCGAGACGGACCACAATGGACCATATGATACTCTGGTTTGAGGAACCGCCTCTGATGCTGGTCCATCAGGTGGACGTGGAGGCTTCGGAGATGGTGGCGGAAGAGGCGGAGATCGTGGATTTGTTGGATTCAGAGATGGTGGTGGTAGTTTAATTTGGTAGAAAGTTTGTTCTGTTATGGTAGATTTATTGTTCTGTAATGGTAGATTATTTGTGTCTCATGGTAGAGTTATTTATGTTCTATGGTAGATTTATTTTGACATTTTACGATGTCGAGACAGACCACACTAGATCAGACGGTACTCCGATTCAAGGAACCGCCGCTGATGGTGGTTCATTTGGTGGACATGGAGGCTTCACAGGTGGTGGCGGAAAAGGCAAAGGTCGTGGATAACTTATAAATTTATGTTTGATGGTAGATTTA
Organism: Draba incana; assembly: GCA_963576765.1. NCBI lineage: Eukaryota > Viridiplantae > Streptophyta > Magnoliopsida > Brassicales > Brassicaceae > Draba > Draba incana. The sequence goes on from OY755214.1 coordinate 622,719, forward strand.
TTTTCTGTTCAATGGTATGGTAGATTTGTTTTTCTTTTATGGTAGATTTGTTTTTCATTGATTGTAGATTTATTCTCTGTTCAGTGCAATGAATTGGCAGAATTTATGTACTCTAGAAATTTGCTCGCTATATAACCTGTCTCCAATGCACCTTTTATCCATGAGAAAGATAATAAGTCTACCACAATATTATTTAAAGAACCTAAGTCAGATAATAAGTCTACCACAACATTATTCAAAGAACCTAAGTCAAATAATAAGTCTACCGCCACATTGTTTAAAGAACCTAAGTCAGATAACAAGTCTACCACAACAGTGTTTAAAGAAGCTAAGTCAAATAACAAATCTACCACTACATTGTTTAGAGAGCCAAATTCAGATAACAAATCTACCACTACATTGTTTAAAGAGCCAAAATCAGATAATAAGTCTACCACAACATTGTTGTTTGAAAAACCTAAGTCACATAACAAGTCTACCACAACATTTTTGTTTGAAGAACCTAAGTCACATAACAAGTCTACCACAACATTTTTGTTTGAAGAACCTAAGTCACATAACAAGTCTACCACCACAGGGTTGTTTGAATAACCTAGGTCAGATAACAAGTCTACCACAACATCGTTGTTTGAATAACCTATGTCAGATAACAAGTCTTCCACAACTATATGAACAACCATCGTTGGATAATAAGTCTACCACAACTCTATGAAAACCATCTTCGGATAATAAATCTACTATTCAAAAAACAAATCTACCATAAGGTAAACAGAAAAAATAACTCTACCGATGTTTTTCGGGAAGTTGTTCTTGTAAACGGGAAAAAGGTTGAATAAGTCTATCGTCGAAAATATTAAATCTACAACTCAGTATAAATCTACCACCACTATAATAAGTCTACCACTATAATCCACTAGTATAAATCTACCACCACTATAATAAGTCTACCAATCGCAAAAATAAATCTACCACGCAAATTTAACTCTAACGTTAAAGAAAACAAATATACCAATCTTCGGAAATAAATCTACCAATCACAAAATAAATCTACCTCTGAAAATAATAAATCTATCAATCACCCTAATAAGTCTACCGTTCGTATATAAATCTACCATCACAGAATGATAGATTTATTTTCTTTGGCAGGAACTTTTCCCGCCGATTCATTAATGGCAATTTCGTAAATACGTTTTTTGTTATCAAGGCAAATAAAGGTAAAACGAGTAAAAATTTCTAAAAACACAACTTTTTAAAAAGAAGTTTGTTTTAGTGCAAAACTAACTTTCCAAGGTTGTTTGAGTAAACTTCCCTAATAATAATACCCTACTAATAAGCTTTGAAGAAACCCACATAGATAAAACATAAAACGACATATCCGCGAGAAACACGAACAACGAGCATCTCCAGATATAGGAAACAATCGAGCAAATTCAGGATGTTTTGGCTTTTGGGTTCAAGGTTTAAGCTCTTTAGCGAGATCAGAGTAGATCTTGTCGAGATGCTCCAAATCAGATGTAGAACCTTGTCCTTCCTGCAGATCAAAGTCGAGTCCAGAGAAAGAACTCTGTCCTTCCAGCAGATCAAAGTCGAGGTCAGCGAGGCTAATCCCGTCTTCCATCAATTCTTCATCCAAAGCTCTTTGTGGATTCTGCATTTGTAGCTGACCAATAGCTTCCTTGTTTGAGGACTCACACGGACTCAATGGAATCTCACGGTGAACCACAATCTCCCCAACGCTCTCTAAAGGCTGAAAATCTAGCTCTTCGAATTCATAAATCACTGTCCAATACCAAATTCGGTTACTTCAAACTAAAATGAACCAACAAGAATAACTTCTTCATAATTTAATACCAAATCTCAACGATCACCTATGACAAAGCATAATTGGAATCTTAAGAACCTTAATCAAATGCATTAATAACTTCCAATATATTGCAATCACTCAAATATTATTTGAGAGATCTGAGAGGCTCACCACAAGCAGCAAAGTCAGTGAAAGGTTGTGTGGACCATCTTTCTAGTATATCCTCCATACAAATCGGTTCTGGTTTCTCTTTCTCACTACCTTCTTCGTTCTTCTTTGTCTCTTTCGGTTCCTTTCTTCCATTGTCGGCTTCTTCTGCATGCATCATAAGAGTTTGCACAATGCACAATGGTGGATATAAGTTACAAAAAAAAGGAGATAGAAATGTGAAGCTCACCTATACTGAGGAAAGCTTCAAAAGTTTCGATCCCTATGTCATCTGCACAAATGAGTTTTGGCTTCTTTTGGTCTCCTAAATCAGAGTCGTAATCGTTCTCTGTATCTGCTCTTTCCTTTCTTTTGTTACCTTTGCTGTGTTCATCTGCATAAAACGCAGTTTTAGTAAACCTCAACAGAGAACAAAATAAGTTTCAGGAGACAAAATTGAGATGTTCACCATCTGTTTGTCTGAATTCGTTCTGCATTTCCAGGCCCATCACCTTTGTACTCATCAAGATCTTTTGTTTTAACTTCGTTGTTGAGATTATCTCGCTTAAGCTCGTATCCAATAGATTGAGTGTGGGGGATTGAATACTTTTCCTCAGGTGGGTTGGAGTCAATTTGACTAAGAAAGTCTTCGTCCAGTCTCCAGACTTTAAACTGCCACAGGTTTTCAGAGTAACTGCTCGTGAAAGGATTCTTCAGATAAAATCTGGCACCTCTGTACATACAGTAAAAATTGGTGGCATATTTCACATATTCCCCTGCATCTATAAACATGGAAGGAAGAACAAATAATTAATAGCAAGCATCTCTCAGACTTGTCTTGAAAACATTAACGATCCAGAAGCAAGGATTAATTCAAGGTCTCAGGCTTGTTATCAAAAGCATGGATTAGTTTTAAGGTCTCAGGCTTTTCATAAAACATTAAAGATCCAGAAGCATGGATTAAATTTAAGGTTTCAGGCTTGTAAACAAAATATTAACGATCAGAATAGGTGCTCGTTTGCTTACCAATAACCGGAGTTTCACAAAGCGTCTTGAGTTTGTCAAGAAGCTCGAACTTGTTCATCTCAACCAAGCGGAACTCTGCTAGGACAAGATCAATCTTCTCATTATTGATGATACACGGCAAATCATCAGCCTTTGTAGTAGCCACAACTGTGAGATAAGATTAAACATTTCAGGACAAAAACCAGTAGAGGGGCTCAGCAATAACAACAAAATGCGAGGTGGTTTTATCAGAAATATTATTTCAAATACATGGGTAGTGATATACCTCGATATCCACGTTTGCACAGTATCTCTGACATATTCATAAGACCTGTTGCATCGCTGTCCAATAGCAAGACACAAATATCGTCGTGAGATCTCTCTGTTTTTTCGATATTTTCCACATGAAAATCCCCTTCCCCCTTCATGATTTTGATAGAAACAATGAAATCAACGGTTAGTAATCAGAAGACTCGTAGAACTAGAGAAGACGAGAGACTTAATCGCATTAAAATACTCGCAAAGCGACTTATATAAGCGGAAAAACCGAAGAATGAGGGGAAAGGCAATAAATGCAACGAGTTTCCACGCGTTTCCATGCGCTGCGTTACAACAGATTCTAGTCAGAACATTTAAAATTACCATACAAAGAGATAGCAATTGAACTACAAAGTACCTTTAAACGTGTTCATTCCCACGCATGCAAAGGAGTCGCCGATTCCTTGATTGGTCAAAAATGTAAAATACCAAAGTATATGATATTCATTTCAAACAGGATTGGAAGGACTGAAATCAATCAGTAAAACAACAAATCTTGCTTTTGTATGCTTAATAAGAACTCTAATCAAAGGAGACACACAATTCGTTAAACAAAAACAAATTGAAATCTAGTAGTAGAGAAAAGCTTTGAAGATAATTCCCCGATAAAATTGTGCAAAACACTCTTGAGAAACCAGAGATTGCGTGCAAAGATCAAGAGATCGTGCAACACAACATCATGCTTGCGACAGTTTTCTTTTTGATTCTTGCATTTGCTGACAGTTATACAATAGCAGAGACCATAACTATGACTGTGAGTCAAAAATAGTCAGCTTTCAGAATGGGCTCATGTCATCGCTGTCGTGAGCCCATTCTGAAAGCGAACTATTTTTGACACATCAGAGCTTTAGCGGTGTAGTATGCCTTCCCTTTGAACAGTAAAGCTGAGGATATTCTGTTGCAGAAATGAGGTGATATGATAAGTGTATGCAAGATGTAATTCCTGCTCACATTATGGCGCACATATAGCAAACCAATAAACCAGCAAGGAAAAGTAGAATTACAAGGCCGAAAGGCAAAAAAGGACTGAATAAAACCATTACCTTTTCACACAGTAAATGTTCAGCTTCACCTTGGAAGGCAGACTGAATAAATCATATGCATTCATCTAATTCACAAGCAATCACCACAGTCATCATGATCACGAACCTAAGGTTCATTTAGTCCATCTTGCTCTACACATGATTCTTTTGTCTGGATATGGCTAACACAAAAGACTATGCCCATATCATGTAGTCTGCACGAAGTATCTCAGCACATTTATGGATGGTCTCTCACGCCATAAAGTTTTCCGAGAGAAACAATATCAATAAATAAAAAACCCATAAACACAAGCACCTGGATAAACTGCTCAAGTATCGGTGATGAGAATCTGCGTACAAACAACAACGTACCCTTGATTACACACTTAGCCCCAAAGAGGAGGCATCCTATCAGAAGTGATAAGAGCATTCAAATGGCCTTCACTGCAACATAACCAACATCCAAATTTACTGAACATGCACTGAGAAGATAAAACAAAAAAGATATAAAGACAATTCTCGTCCATGTGATCATGTTTAAGATTGTTCATACATACGTTAAAATAATGTTATAGTTTTCTCAACAAAAACAAAGAAAACGAAACCTCATTTTTACCAGTTGTGATAATTTATAATTAAAAAGTTGTCTTTAGTCACTACCGACTACAATAGTCATCGCCAGGTCACTGAACCCAGTGAATAGACACAAGAACTGAGTATAACAAAGCTCCAACAAACCTTTTGAGTTTTGATTATAAAACTGTAAATTAATAAGTAAATAAATAGAAGCTCTAAATCTCAGAACACGTAGAGCGAAACATCCTAGGTCCCACATATTTTGTCTTATTCACTACCAACTAACTAAATTATATTAGGCAAAAACTCTGTTCAGTTCCTTCTCTAAACCTGTCATCATCTTGAGATCTCCATCAAGAAGCTGCCTCTCTCTTTCCAAAAACTCTCATCAACTACACATAAATACATCTTAACACTTCTACCATTTCACTAGCCCACTTCCCTCTTTCAAAATATTTTTCTTTTTGTATAAGACACTTAAGGCAGTAGTGTTATTCAGGTTCAGCTACGTACCTGAGCCAAAGAGAGTGTTTCAGAATGGAACTAAGGCCAAGAATGCTCAAAGACTGCCTTTTGGAAGATTCCAATTCCTGTTCATCAAACGGGTTCAAATCGATTCCCAGACGATCTCCTTTCGACCCATTTCCCATGATACTGAAGAGGAAACAAGCCAATGCATTGCAGGCTGTGATTAAGGCCATCAAGAACCTCCGCTCCAACGCCATCAAATCCGCTCCATTGGGGATCTTACCAAGGAGCTTCTCTCGCCGTCTATCATCCAAGAACAAAGCAGATAGCCAAGCAAGCATCGCCATCTTTCGAGTCAAAGACATCGTACGCTGGAACTCGTCTAAGGACTTGCATGAGGACATATCACCTTTCGACCTGTCTGCACCTCATCAGTACACAACCAAGACAATGACGACAACCACAGGATCCTCCACCACCAGCGGCACATCCTGCAGCAGTTGGTGCGACTCAGAATTTACATCGGAGTATTTACCGTCATCATGGGGAGGTAATGTAGACAAGTCCAGTGAAAAAGAGAGTGGTGAAATGAACTTACAATGTGTCGGCGAGGATTCTTGCACATCAGTATCAGTAACCGACACTGAAATGGGACCTGAGGTAAGCATACTATATTAAGAAAATAAGAAACTCGTACTTATAACATTAATTAACCAAAGTTTAACTAGTACATGCATAAATAAAATAGAAAACAGAATCAAATCAAAGTTAAGAAAGAATTAAAGTGATCTTATTTGAGATCTTACGGGTTGACTTTACTTCAACCGTACGGTTCCACGTGCAGGTGTTCCTTGCTCTAAATTCACATGAAAACAAAACAGAAGCTGTCCTTATCTTGGTAGATATATAGAATTGAATGCACAGTACCCATTAATTCCATTATGACTAACAAACTATGGAATGAGTCTTACAAGTTAGCTTTGCATTAACATTTAGTAAAACTGAAATTTTTACACTATACGCTTAATAGTTTGATGTTTTGGTCTAATATGAAATGATCATGGTCAGGAGGAAGACTTACAGTATGAAAATGAGCATAGCAGCCCCGTCTCAGTGTTCGAGATTCAACATGAGGAAGATGATGAAGCATCAGACTCTTCTTTCACTCAATGCCTTGACAATGTGGAAAGTGCGTATAGATTTCCTGCATTCCAATCAAAGCAAGTTTTCTTCTTAGATTTTTTTTTTTTTTACGGCTTCTAGTTATTGAAACAAACATTATGTAATGACTTTGGCAGGAACGAAACAAAAGCTCATGCAATCGAGTCAACGGTTTGAGACTATGGCCAACATTAGTCCTTTCAATTTGGACGAATGGGTCTGTATGGATGAAGAATCTTACATGGAAGGAGGTCAAGAGACAGATACCGTCGACGATGAAGAAGCTGATGAGGTTGAAGAGAAGGCATTGCAGCTATGGAACCGAGTGAAAGAAAGACACGCCACTTGGATCCACGAAGAACATCTAATAATGGACTACTTGAGAGATGAATTGATGCAAAGGACAAACTCATTCCTCGAAACTTACAGAGATGAACACTTGGAGGACCAATTGGTAGGCGAGGCAAAAGGCTGGTTACGGGGACAGAGAGCATCAGGTGAGCAGACGAGACAAGCATGTGCTAGACAAATCGAAAGACTAGACTGGAACGAGAAACGCAAGAAGGAGGAGCACGAAGAGGTGGCTATGCAGATCGAGGATGGAATTTTCACTCTGTTAATGGATGAAACTTTAACTGCGCTCTACCATTACTGATACAGGTCACCTGAACAAAGCGAAACGCAGAATCGATGGTCAAATTCTATGAATCGAAGAAACCGACAGATAAATGTAGTTATCAAACTCATTCAGGTCGCTTAGAAATTAGCAGGAAGAACAGTTTTGGTTAGGGCTTGAAGTTTTTGCTATACTTTTGTACTAAGAATAAAGCAAACAAATAATACAATGTACATTAATCACTCTATATGAGCCTAAGTTCCACATCAATTTGTATGATAAAGAAGATAAAATGCATGAAGCCATATATACATTCATGCGTTTTCATAGAGAATCAAATGATATGGATTCAAATGACAAGGAGAGAATACCCCTAAACAACACAGAATCGGAATCAAAGACCTTCCAGGTTAAATTGCTAAATCATATAACAAACGTAATCAACCAAAAGCCCTAAATGCAGAAATCGATTCCAAAATCGAAGAACACATCAATCGAGAAAACAAAATTAAACAGAAATGGTCAAGGCAGAATTACGTACTTAAAATCCGAGAGGATACGAATTTCTGAAACAACGACTGGGAAGATGAATCGGAAAAGAGAAACGCCATAAAGTAGAAGAGAAAAATCGGTGAACAATACACACAGAATAAATCACCAGTAAAAGCGTATAGATTTGAATCAGTGAAGAGAGTAATCGGAGAAGAAGAAGAAGAAGAAGAAGATTGAAAAAGAAAGAGGGAAAAAATTGGAGACGTTCCCGCTCTCTTCCAGGTCGGAGAAAGCTCCGGTAGGTTTCTATTTTTTCATTACTGTCATTCACTGAATTATTAATGGGCCCGTAATTTAAGACAAATACGACGATATTATAAAGCCCATTAACGTAATTGTTCCCAATATGCAAATATCATGAGGCCAACTGGCCAAGTAACGTGGCAATGTGAAAGAGAGTAGATTTGGTAGGGTAAGTCAAGGATGGTCAAAAAAAGTCAAATATTACCTTTTCGGTATTAACTAGATGATCGGCAAAACAATTTTTAAACTTGTCATTGTTTTTTTTGGAATGAAATAGAGGAGAATTAGCTTACTAATAGTATTAGGTAAAAGAATTTAACAATATAGCTAGAGTTTACTCGTAATATACAACAAGAAACCAAGTCAGAATTTTTTTATCTGCTCTAGTTGTGAAGAAAAAGAGAGAAATAGGCTTTGGTTTGTATGAGATTGACCTTACATTTTTTTTTTTTTTTGGGGTCCCTTCTTCTTTTATTAATTTAAAAGAAAATATCGCTAAATCCCTTGATAGACTCGAACACAAGACCTGCACCTTTAACTAAAAGGTTTCGACAAGGAGAGCTTCTAACGATTTCACTAATTAGAATTGCCTCTATAGTCTTTCTCGTCCCCAAACACATGCTTGACCAGCTTCTAGTCAGGGCCGGCTCTACATAAGGAGAACCCAAGTTTTGTGAAAACCAAACAGAATTGAACTCTAACGGAGGAATGGGAGCATCGACGCACGGAAATCTAGTTTTCTCCCACCTCTCACTAACCTCGTCCTGCACAAGAACCCACACGTCCGAATCCAAACCTTGTCTTAACTCAGAGACACAGAGACGGTCCTCGATACTCCACATGTAAATAGTACCAATTATATCCTCTGGTTGAGACAAAGTACGGAACTTTTCGGTGTGAAGATCCATGACAAGTATTTCCGAATGGTAACGAGTCAACAACCAAAAAAGCGAGCCGTTTGCAAAGACCGCGTTTCGTTCAGGGTCTATTAGAGTGAAAGGAGTGTAAGAAAGAGGCATTGGACCAGCGGTTTCATGTCTCCATCTCCAATCACTACTAGTTCCCAGTTCGAAAACCATAGTCTCGACTCTATCATCATAATCGAATCCATATACAATCACCACCTTGAGGAGGAGGAGCAAGTGTTCCAAACATTCTTGCTTTAGGGTCTATTAGAAATTTAGATAAACATAAGCTAAATCATAGAGACAGACCAAACCGTTACAAGATCTAGCAACTCGAAGATTAGTTTCTGATTCCCTATTGTATTTTGAGAGATACTTGATACGGAAGCTTCTTGGTATGGACCACTCAAAAGTGATTTTCATTTCTTCTACTCCATATTTTTTCTGACGGTGACGGAGTAGTTTCTCTGCTGCATGCTCCGATTCGATCAATGATTTCCATAATTTCGATACTGATTTCAATCTTACCAGAGATTTCAATGGAAGGCGGTGGAGAATCTCTTCTGCTAGATCATCCGGTATCTCAACAGCAACCGCAGTTTTACTACAACTAGGGTTTTTTCCTCCCTTTTCTTGTTTCCTACGAAATCTCAATGATGAAAAAACTCTGCTAAAATTAAGTGGTAAACACTGGTGTAAAACCTGGCTCTTGGTATTTTGGAGTTTGTAACATGTTTTTGACTGCCACTTCTTTCTCTTCAAGTCCACGAGTTTCACCAATACTGACAAAGACATGTTGGGATACCTGAGAGAAATCCTGGGGAATATGATTCTTGATATGTTGGCATTATTTTTTTAGAAGGTTTGAAGAGAAGAAAAACTTTGACAAAGTTCACCATATAAAACAACTCGAAAAGAATATTGAAGACTATAAAGAGACCACAGAGAGAGGTGGGTTTGGTACTTTGACCTAAGAACAATCGATATTCTCACCCTCTTTTAAATATAGAAACCAAATCACGAAATTAACAAAACGTATGAAAAGAAAAAAAGAAAGTTTTCAATTTCAATATTCTCTTAGAACTTCATCATAATGATTTAGCCATCATCAACAGGCCCGGTCCTGAGATTTTTAAGGTCCGACACGAAATAAAAAAGAAGGCCCTATTATTAAAAAATCTAAAGCATAATGTTTGAAGATAAAAAACTTTTTCTTAAAAAATACAAAAATTCATGTTATTCTGAAAAAAGAAAATTCAAAAGTCTTAAAAACCATTAAAATATATTTATTCTGAAAAATAACTCTTCTTGCATTTTTTCCTACAAAATCATTCGTCAAACTTACATTATAAGGTTTTTAACCATGTCTCTTTCAATCGTGAGTTTGATTTATAATTATGATTTTTTTTATAAGTTAATATTTCATTTTTCACTTATTTATTTACATATTAATATGGGCCCCTCACAATTTAATTCTCTTTCTCATTATCTCATTTTCACGACAAAATGTAAAACATATATTATTTGCATAAAAAAAAATCTACCCTTAAAAATGAAATTTTTTTAGGCCCACCACCTAGGTGTCATTGGTGTAACTACAGGACCGGTCCTGATCATCAATCATAGACGATTACCGGCCCATTGCGCTAATACGATCAATGGGCCGGTAAATTAAAAGAAAGCCCATTATATAGCACACGAAGCCCATTTAATGTCATATTTTTCAAACTCTAATATAACAATACTATATTTAGTTGTCAGTAGTGATGGAACGTTACCAAACGGTAACTTATTTTTGACCGTTATGGTTATGAATTTTAAAGTTAAAAAATAACAAATAATTGTAGAGAATACTTGTCTATATATACCCACTTCTTCATTCAGACATCCACAATCTCTTATTACTCTGATTAACATTTTCAAGACATCCAAACACTCTCTCTTTTTCTTTGTTCTTTTGACTTCTTTTCTTACCATTCAAAACTTATTACTGATTAATTTCAATCTCATAGAGCCAAACATGAAGACAACACCCTCTAAGGTAAACGTCTTTGGTCCGAATCTTTTATTTTTCGGAAAAAACTAAGCTGTTTTGGATAGATTGTTGTACCACATATACTTTTATGGAGTTTTACAAACATATATTTTGGGTGGTTACAGAATATTAATAAAGAAGTTAATAAAACGAGCTCTTATTATTTATTATTCATGCTCTGTTTTTTTTTTTTTTGTTAACCTCTTTCAGTTTGACGAATTATACTTTTAAAAGTCTGATTTAAGTGGGATTTGTAATATTCAACAATTATTTTCAGTTATGCTCTCAGATTTTATTTCCTAATGAAAAGATGGGTCTTACGTACATAAAAGAGAAAACCAGTACCAATTTTACAAACACCATGAAGATTTCCTTTATTATGTTCTCTTAAAAATAAGTGTTGTTACATATTTAAAAGAATTAAGAAATATGGTCTAAATTGATTATACTCTCTATGTGAATTTAATTTTACAATTCTTTTCTTTAATTAAAACATAAGACGACTCCACTCAAGAAGTTTACAATAAGAAGCTTTCTTTTTTAAATAGCATTTACACAAAAATATATAGTTCTAAACACTATTGTTTTTTAAATAGAATTTACACAAAAATATATAATTACATAGACTAGGAGAATGTTTAGGGCAAATGTAAGGTTTAGGGCATGGGAAAGCTTTGGCACAAGATTAGGGTTTAAGAAGGATTAGATTTAAACCAAACCATAAACCCTTACCAACACTAACCCTAAACCCTACCCCAACCCTAAACCCTCCATAATCGAAAACTCTCCCAAACCCTTCCAAGCCATAACCTTACCCCTAATCAAAACCATAAACCCTATCAAATCATCAACCCTTCTAAACCCTACCATTACCAAACCCTAACCCTACCCTAATCAAAACTATAAACCCTACCCTAATCAAAACTATAAACCCTAAACCCTAACATATCCAAACCCTAACCCTCCCAAAACCCAAAACTCTACCCAAATCAAAACCATATCCAAACCTTAAACCCTACCAAACCAAAACCTTAACTCTTCTAAACCCTAAACCCTAACCATTCTAAACCCCAAACCCTATCAAACATTAACCCTTCCAAACCCTACACCCTAAATCCTAACCATTTCAAACCCCAAACCCAATTAAATCCTAACCATTCCTAACCCTAAACACTAACCCTTCAAAACTCTGAACCCTAAATCTTAACCCTTCCAAACCCCAAACCCAATTAAACCCTAATCATTCTAAACCCTAAACCCTAAACCATTCAAACCCTAAACCATATCAAGCTCTAAACCTTCCAAACCCTAAACACTATCAAACCATAAACCCTAATCCTTTTAAACCCTAAACCCTTCCAAACCCCAAACCCAATTAAACCCTAACCCTTCCAAACCCCAAACCCAATTAAACCCTAACCCTTCTAAACCCCAAGCCAAATCAAACACTAACCCTTCCAAACCCCAAACCTCTAAACCCTAATCCTTTCAAACCATAAACCTTATCAAATCATAACCCTTTCAAACCCTAACACTTTCAAACCCTCAAACCCTTCCAAACCCTAACCCTTCTAAACCCTAAAACAAACTGTTGTAAACCCTAAACTCTATCACAAACTATAAACCTTCCAAACCCTAACCCATAACCCTTCCAAACCCTAAACCATAACCCTTCCAAACCCTAAACCCTAAACCAAACTATTGCAAACTCTAAACCCTATCCAAACCATAAACCTTCCAAACCCTAATCATTACCATTACTCATACCAAACCCTAATCCATAGCAAACCCTAAAACCCTATCAAACCATAAATAAGCTAAACCTTAACCCTTACCTAACCTTAATCTAAACCCTAACCTATATCAAACCCTAAACCCTTCCAACCCTAACCCTTACCCTAATCAAAACCCTAATACCTACCAAACATTAACCCCTACCAAACCCTATCAAACCATAAACCAACCATAAACCCTTTAAGACCCTTAACCTTACCTTACCCAACCCCTAACCCTTTTAAAACCTATATACCCAACCCTAACAAAAAACCTAACCAAACCCTAAACTCTTCCAACCCCTATAAAACCCACCAACCCTAAACCCTCTTAAACCCTATACCTAACCCTATTAAACCCTAAACCCTAACCCTAAACTCTTCCAAACCTTAAAATCTACCAAACCCTAACCTTATCCAACCTTAAATACTATATAAAGCACAAACCTTAAACCTTTTAAAACTCAAACCTATCTAAACCCTAAACACCTAAAGATTTGCTAAAAGTTGTGGAAAACTACTTGTAATTGCCTTAAGAATCTATAAAGCATGAAAAATAACCATACTATAAAAACACAATTATTCTATAGTTTCTCTGTTGGTTTCTCTATGAGTTTAGGTGTTTATGTGTTCCGTAAATGTTTGCTAAAAGTTGTGAAAAACTACTTGTAAGTGCATTTAGAACCCATCTAGCTTGAAAAATGACTATACCTAAAAACACAATTGTTTCATACTTTCTTTGATGATTCTCTATGAGTTTAGGTGTTTATGTCTAATTTCCTTCGGGTCAGGACTAGTCTACTTTCCATGCCAAAAGAACACATAAGTTCCATAACCCACTTTGCAACATAGGAAGTATCGAGCCGCAACGTAGGAACTCATAAGCACCTTATAAGTTCCCTAGATTTTTATCTTCATAATCGACTAAATGATATGTTCCACAATATACAGTAAAACCTCTATAAATTAATAATGTTGGAACTTTGAAAATTTATAAATTTAGAAAGTTATTAATTATTAATTTATAGAAAGATTTTTCTAATCCTTTAGAGGTATTAAATTTTTTGTCTTTAAAATTAAAAAAATTACGTAAAAGTTCATAAAAATTCTTTTAATTTTGTTATTTAATTATTTATAAATTTTTTACAATTTCAACCTACTCCACATCATGTTACTAATCTAAGTCATCATTTTAATATGGATGTTAATAAGTTACTTAACTATTTATATGCAATAATAAAAATTGCAGCCACTGTGTTATTAATGATAAGGTTGACAACAAAATAATCGTAGTTTTAGAGGTATTAAATAATTAGTTTATCACATATAAAACTTTTCAGCTTGATGAAGGTAATCATAGTTTTTTAATTATCACGTATAAAACTCTTCACTTGATGAAGATTAAATATTTAAACACTTTTGATGCAATAAGAAAAATTAGAGATTAGTTCAAACAAGATTCTAATATTAAGAAGAAAATATATAACACAATAGTCAAAAAATATATATAACACAATAGTCATACATCACTAAACTAACTTATATATATGCATGTAAAATATTTATACAATTATTGGGACCATATTTTACATAAGAGTTTCCAAAAATTTATTATTTTATCATTTTTTCGATTTTTGTCAAATTTTATACCGGCCCAACTAAGAACCGAAAGAATTTATTAATTTGTAGTGATTATTAATTTATAGAGTGTTAATTTATAGAGGTAATTAATTTGTAAAGTACTAATTTATAGAGGTTCTACTGTACGACCAAAAACCAATATTGTAATTATTTAGCATTACAATTTAATAGACTAAGTGGTTAGTGGCTTAGAGACTTTCAAATGAATGCGGATCAAGCCCACGTTTAAAATAACTCTTAAACGTGACATTTTCAACGGATTTATTTTGCAGTGCATGATCAATAGATGGTAATTCAGTTAAGTTTTTCTTTTATGATTATGACCTTTCTTTTATCAAGCACACGTGTCAAAAAAATTGGAATCTTTGTTGCATGGTTTCAAGATAAGGTCGGTTGTATACAAATGTAATATATTCTCATTATATGCTATGTATAATGCTTATCAATCTAAGTCTCTCTATAGCTTGAAATCCACGATGAACGTACTCATTAGATTCGATAAATGTTGGGACCAAGACAAAGAAATAAATAAAGAAGCATTCACTTGGCTCTTTGTTCTATAATGTCTATATATATAGAGCTATATAACTTACATCCTCACATAGATTTATAGTCTCCACTAAAAGAAACCAATTTCATATCATTTGTAGCTTGTTGCAATGTCACGACCAGAAACCATTGAAAGTGATACATAAAAACATATGGTCACAATCTCATTTCCAAGTTTTAATTTTTGTTCTTGTTGTTGCTATTTACAGGAATGGTGGAACTGTATAAATCACGCCACTCAGCATCTCACTTGTTCAAGATAGACAACTTCTCTTTACTCACAAAGTATCATATCGAAAGAGTCGAATCCTCTATTTTCACTATCAGCGGTCACAAATGGTGAGCTTTATCTTGGTTTTTATCAAATTTGGCATACAAAAGAACACTAAAACCTTGTAACTAAGCTCAACTATTTTCCTTCATGGCATGAAAACAGGAAACTCTATGTGTACCCAAATGGGAATAATAGTGCAAATGGCCATGTTTCCATCTTCATAGAGAATCAAGACAGAATACTTGTTCGGCTCATATATCAGATCTTTGTCATCAGTCAGCTAAAGCCAATATGGCACCCCTCTAGTGGTCTCTTTCATACATTGCTTTTATATACAGTAGAAACTCATAAATTAATGTTTGATAAATTAAGAACTCTATAAATCAATTAATTTATCCGGTCCTGAATTAGTTTTCCGATACAATTAATATTTTTATAAATTAATTATATATTGTTGTTCCGACACTATTAATTTATAGCGTTTCTATTGTGCACATGGTATCGATATTGATGTGTTACGTGTGCAGTATTATTGGACTTTGGTACGACATCAATACCAACAACGAGAGGGACTCCAATGCTTATATCACTTGTTGATCTAAAGTCAAAAGGGTTTCTTATTGAAGATTGTTGTCTGTTTGGTGTCAAGTTTCGTGGATTTGAAAATGGTGCAAAAGGATCAGCAGAATGTTTTAGCTTAATTGAGAAGCCTCTCAATCACAAAGTCACTTGGATGATGAGCCAATTCTCGTCTTTCGAGCCTGAAATGTATCATTACTCTAATGAGTTCGTCGTTGGAACCCGGAAATGGTGATCAAACGCTAACTTATTTTCCCTATCTACAAGCCTGATGATATAATTAAAATGAATCTCATATTAAAGAAGTTGCATATTTGTGTTTGATCAGGAAAATTAAAATTCATCCAAGAGGGTTTAAGGGCGGAAGAGACAAATCATTTTCTGTGTATCTAGTAGGAGAAGGGTTTATTGACAATGAGCCTAGGACGAAAACTTACGCGAAATTCAAGCTACGGGTATTGGACCAACTTAACCGAAAACATTTTGAGAAATCAGGTATGATGTTTAAAAGTTTCGCTAACATTTTTAAAGTTTTGTGATGGTTAATACACTTTTTGTTTTTGTTTTTTTTTTAGATTCGTGTTGGGTTGATGCAGAATCAGATGACCACCGTGGCTTTAAGGATTTCATGCCTCTAGAGAAACTTGATAAACCTTATTTGGTGAACGATAAGCTTTATGTGGGAATTGAGTTTGATGTCATTTCCATGACTAATTCTATTTAACTTAAAGCTTATTGGCTTGTAAAGCCTGATGTGAACTTAAGCAACTAAAATAATGTATGAAACCAACTCTTCCATTTTATATTTCTCTACTTTTTATTTGCTTGTAACCAATCACAAATTATTTTACCACTATGAGAAAAAGAGAACAAAAGTTGGTTTTTTTTTCCATGTTCTCAAGATGTTATTCATATTACACACATTATCAAACTTATCAGAGATTCAATAACAAAAACAGAGCAAAACAAAACAAGCATTAAAATGAGTTTCTTTTTTAGGATCTAGATCTTTCTCTCTTACTCTCACTATGAGTCTTGAGGATTGAACTTGACAGTTTCACGATATATAAGCTCCTTAATGTTCTCTTCTGACAAAGAAGGTTGCTCGAAATCGAAATTGAACGGCCTCACACACACTGGTTCTTCGTTTATATCGTGCAGCGGCGCTAAATACGGGTGGCACAATGCCTCATCAACTACACGCACAGAAAAAACTTGTTTAGAAAGGGACCAAAATGATAAAACCGAGATGAGGCAGATATATATATATATATATATATATATATATATATATATATACAACTCACCTGTGATGCGTCTGCTTGGATCAAAGACGAGCATTTTCTCTAGCAAATCGACTGCACCAGGTGACATGTTTGGGAATCTAGCAGCAAAGTTCTGTCTCGGGTACTGCGGAAGCTGTCTAACGTACCTTCTTGCGTTGTCACTCCTTAAGAATCCCAAGCTTGAATCATCAGGTGATCCTATTAGCTGTGTTTCAAAGATTCATCAACAAATGCAGATCGTACCGAATAAATTTTTAATAAGTGATTCTACGAATGAAACAAGTTCGATTAGATTACCTCAGTGATGAGTCTAAGTTGATGAACATAATCTTTACCGGGAAATAACGGCTCTCTAGTCATTGTTTCACCAAGTATACAACCAACAGACCAAATATCGATTGCTGCTGTGTACTCTGAGCAATTAAGGAGCAACTCTGGAGCTCGATACCAGCGCGTAACAACGTATTCAGTCATGAAGTCTGTCTCGGATTTAGTCCTCGCAAGACCGAAATCCCCAAGCTTTAGATCACAATTTGCATTCAGTAGCAAATTGCTCGGTTTTAAATCTCGATGTAACACATTCGCTGAATGAACGTACTTGAGCCCTCTCAGCAACTGATACAAGAAGAACTGCAGAAACAAAAACATGGAAACTAATGACTAAACAACAAGCTCAATTTCTAATATCTCGAACCAAGAACACAATCATAACCATGTAACTTGTAGAATAGATAAAGAAGATTAATCTGGTACATATAAGCAAACATAGAGGTTGATGCATACCCGACAATGATCATCGGTCAAAGGTTGGTTAGAGCGTATAATTTGATGGAGATCAGTGTCCATAAGCTCATAAACAATGTAAACATCATTGAAGTTCTCTCTCTGAGGTGGTTTTATTATATCCTTAACAGCAATAACCTGCGCATCAAAAGATCGAAGGATTCACTAAAGCTACCTGATTTCAGAATTGCAGATAAGGAATAAAATCCAAGAGATGATACATTTTCATGATCCATATGCTTGAGAAGCTTAATCTCTCTCAAAGTTCTTTTTGCATCGATAATGTTGTCAAAAGCATTACCGATCTTCTTGATCGCTACTTCCTCTCCCGTCTCTGAGTTTGTAGCCGCACTGATCCAAACACAAAACATAATCGATTATAGAATAGATTCCAAGATGAGAAATGTTGATTCTAATCCTAACAAAGGGGTAAAAATTTCGAATAACTAAGAACAATTCCTAACAAAGATCAATTCATCAATCAACATATACAAGAAATCCACAAGTATCACACACAGAGTAAAATTGGAAGTTCCTACACACAAATCTAGAATCAAATCTACTCATAAACCCTAATGAATCAAACAAATCGAATTTGGGGAAAAACTCACCAGACGATTCCATAAGCGCCTCTACCAATTGGACGAAGAGGAGGAACATACTTTCTAGAAACTTCGAATAGATTCCCATAGACATTATACCGAACATAGCTACCTCCATGAGTAGGCAATCCTTTCGTGCTTTGATCTCCTGAACTACCGAAACAACTCTCCGCCGACATTTCGACTATTCCTTAGGTGAAGAAATCGAAGAAGAACCCTAGATACACGCACAGAGAAATCGAAGAAGAACCCTAGATACGCGTACAGAGAAATCGAGAAAGCTAATGGAGGAAATGGGTGTTTGACGTTTCTCCAATACGTGTGAAAAGTTTGGATCTTTTTCTGAACGGCAAAGAGATTGATTAAGGCTCCTCTCTCGGGCGACCCGTGAACCTAAACGGGTTATATGTAGTCTTCTTCTTTCCAAGTCAATTTCGATTTTTGTTGACTTTTTTGTTTATTGGAGTGGAATTAGATCCGATGAATTACTCGATTTTTGCTATTAAAGTTGCTGAATTTTTTTAGAATTGAAGAAGTAAATGACTTCATGTGAGAATGTTCTTGATAAATTAAAAACCAAAACTTTTCTCCAATCAGTGTAACAACAAGTCAATGACAACAAATTTAGTGACATTTAATTGTACAATGATTCCTCAAATGACATTTAATTTCATTCAACTATATAGATTACTTGAACATGTTCTTTTGTACATTTGTTCTGGTTTTCAATTTCAAACTATTTTTGTTTTTGACATCTATTATTCTCTTTTATTTACATGTTCTATTCACAAACAAGTCTTCACACTTTTTTAAGCATAGGCAATGCTACTCCTAACTCTTCTGCATATTTCATCCACACACTCAAACAATGCGTCTCGCGCGGAGATCACTATCTTCGACACGCATCGAGTTTCCTTAGAGACAAGATCAAACCTTTCCGAAAGTTCAATCACCGACTTCTTCAATGCCTCGACCACCAAAACTGGAACTACTGACTCTTCTTGGACCGCTTTGTAAAATTTCTTCACACCAGATTCGACATCCTCGAGATCTTTTATAACCGTGAATCTCTCTGTTAAAAATGCGTTTTTGATCTCTGGGTTAATCGTGTTCTGCAATTCCATGAAAGCTTCTGCCCATGGAACTTCCTCCATCTCCTTTGGAACGGTTAGATAGACTAGGTTCTTGGAAGAACTGGTAAACGCAGCAGCAAACACGCTGAATACGTATAAAGTCTTGACCTTTACACCGTATAGAGCTCGCAGAAGCACTTTTCCTTTCGCTGATTGTTTCTTCTCCTTCTTCGCCTTCTTGGAGAGATAATGATGATTCGTCGATTCAACAAGACTATTCAAAACCACGCCACAATTCTCTATTCTCGGGTTCTCGGAAACCATGTGCTGATTCCAACTATCGAGATTCGATAACGGAAACTGTGTAGTAGCCTCCAGCTTACTAAAAGCAAACTTGAGTAATAGATTCCCATGGTTAAGACGGTCAAGCTCTGAAGTAAAGGCGTTGCATAGCTCAAGAAGCTTCAAGCTAACATCGGAGTACATGTATATCAAATTCTCTTCTAAGTCCGATACATGAAGCTCTAGATCGGTCACGAGTGTCCTGATACTCTTGTGAGTCTCGAAAAGAGATATCATTGCTTGACTCATCCAAGAAACAGTAATGATATCATTCTCATCCTTTGGTATAAGTTCCCTAATCGATACCGTCAATTCTGTCTCGAAATTGTTCAACAACGAGAGAAGCTTTGGCGATAAACGCGCATCGCTCTTCGAAAACAGATTCTTGAAAGGGTTTCTAAAGCGGAAGAACACGCTTGGTGGATCTTGTGTATGGATCATCCTCTTATAGCCTTTAACTGAAAACAAAAACACAAAAGAAACAATTAACAAACCAATATATACAGCTTGAAATCCTTATAGATCAACAGATGTAAAAGAAACCCAAACAACAAAAATTGAGGCTTTGAGGATTTCCACTAATGAAACACAAAAATAACAAAGCTTTTACCAAACCAGACAAAATCCTAGTCTTAAAATCCGAAATTCAGAGATTCCAAGCCCAAATTGACATCAAAGAGAGACCAAAATCGCCAATTTGAAGACAATATAACTATGGAAACGAAGAAGCGTAGAGAAATTCACCTAGAGAGAGAGATTCTTCTGAAATGTTACCGGTTACTTCAAAAATTGGCCTCAAAGAACTTGAGAAACGTAAGATACAAAAAATTAAGTTAACACAATACCCAAAAGACGAGCAAAAAATTGAATCTGGGTCACTGTTCTTACCGAGTGTAGATTTAGAGATTCGAAATGTCGAGGAAAAGCAATGAACTTGAAACGCGTTCTTATAGAGGGAATCAAAGAAACTTGCCGTGTGCAGAATAAAAGGAAACACAAAAGGAAAGAGAGAGCTTTGTTGGTTTTGCTAGTTGTAAAGGCACTGTGGTTAGTTTCGGCTACGCGGTAGTGACGAACAAGTAATAAAAAAAATGGACACGTGTACGGTTCCGATGTCTTGATTACTGAAGATTCTTCACTCAAGCGTTGACACGTACAGAAAAAGTGTGAAAAATTACCGGCGGATTTTACTCAATCCAACGGCTGGAATGTTCTCGTCTTCTCGTGAAAACAAATTATATATTTATTCGTCATTTGTTAGTCGTAATCGAGTTTGGTTTATTTTATTTTATTTTGTTAACCAAACTAAATATCTAAGTTTATACTTTATATAATAAGATAAGGCGGTGAGGTTTTGACAAAAATATATATATA
The DNA here is from genome assembly GCA_963576765.1 of Draba incana. NCBI lineage: Eukaryota > Viridiplantae > Streptophyta > Magnoliopsida > Brassicales > Brassicaceae > Draba > Draba incana. Next base: position 643,846 of record OY755214.1, read on the forward strand.
CAGAGAAAAATGTTGATTAAAAATGAGATGGAAACCTAATAAAATGAAAGAATAAAAATATTATTTATGTCACACATTATAATTAAAAATAAAAAAAAATGGAAAATTTTCAGTGAGGCTCTTGAATCTCTTCACATGTATTTTAACTGTGATCTCGTGAACTATCACTTTCGCTTATCTCAGCCACAACCGCAGTTTATCGCTGATTATGATCGCGGCTTACATGCTCCCTCGAGGCTCGTCGTTCCTGCTAAAATACATTCGTGAATAACTAAACGATTCACTTCAAAATGTTAATCGCGATTATGCTTACATCACGATAGAACAAGTCTTCAGCTTCAAGCATGTGTATAATATGACCCATTTTAGGTCTCTTATTCGCGTCTGGATCAACACAACGCAACGCGACAAGCAATACACGTTTAAGAGCCTTTGAAGTTGGCGGTTCGGGTATTTTCGGATCGATTACTTCCTCTGACCTCCGATTTCCAACCATAGTTTTTAGCCACTCGACCAAGTTCACCTATAAAAACGACACAATCAAGAACCGATAACACAAAAATGAACTCGATAGACCAATTACGGGTTTGTATTTCTTTACCTCTCTTTGAGGTCGACTATAATCGACCGGGTTTCTTCCAGTTATTATCTCCATTATTAATATCCCGAAACTATAGATATCACTCTTTTCGTTCAACATTCCGGTGCAAGCATATTCGGGTGCGACATAACTACATAACAAACCAATCAACAAAAGTTCAATGTTTTTTCCAGAATTTGAAATTCTAAATATTTTCTAACTATGCATATGCAAACTAAACGACTAACCCGAAAGTTCCCATTACACGAGTTGTCACGTAACTACTCTCCGCGAACAACAACTTAGCAAGTCCAAAATCAGATACCTTAGCATTCCATTGACGATCAAGCAAGATATTACTGGATTTTATGTCCCGATGAACAACTTTTGGTTCAAGACCCTCGTGTAGATACGCCAATCTGCGGAAAAATCAACAAACATAAAGAAAAAGACAAATTCACAGATGAGAGTTATCGATCGGGATCTCGGGAATGTACCCTTTTGCCATGCAGAGTATTATGTTCATACGGATATCCCAAGTTAAAGGACTTTTATCGCCGACATCACCATGAATCCATTGCTCTAAGTTGCCATTATCGACATAGTCATACACTAGCATCCTAATTTCACAGAAGGAAATCCAAAAAACACTAGTTATCACAACACATACCGATCGAACTCCGCCTCAAGCAGGTTACTTTCTATACCTGTATGCACCTTCGACACAATACCCTAAAAGCCTAACGAGATTCTTATGGCGTACACGCCCAATCGCTTCCACTTCCACTCTAAACTCCTTCTCTGCTTGACCTCTACAACATAATCAAAGACCAATAATGATCACTAGGAGAAGTTACACATCAAAATCACAAAGGGACCCATTAAATGACACACAACAAACAACTTTCATGTCCCAGGACCACATTCTTCCCTAAAACCATTCAAATCAAGAACCTATCCATTTATATGCATCCAAGTACAAACAACACTAAATCATATCTATTCCTAAACTGAAAGGCCTTATCTTTACACATAATCTTCAAATTCCAAGATTACATAAGACCAAATTGATAGTTCCTTAAACACTTAAAAGGATCAATTTTGACAATTGGAAATGTATAAAAATCAAATCTTTATTCAAGTGTACCTGTTATTAAGCAGATTCTTAACAGCGACTTTAGTACCATCATTCAAAATCCCACGATAAACAATACCATAACCACCTTCACCAATCACATTCTCTTCACATAAACCATTAGTAGCAGCTTCAAGCTCTCTAAGAGTATACCATCTTCCCCAACCAAGATGAGATACCTCTGGTCCAACACAACCCGAAAACGACGCCGTTTCACTAGCACTAACCGTTCCTCTGCTTTCACCACTCGAGACTCGATCCGAAAACACCACACGGTGCTCGGTTTTCCCGATGTCGACTTGGATCTCCGCCGCAACCGGCTGCGTCTGATGGTAATGGTCCGACGTCGGAGCGATCTCTTGAATCTCTTTGGAAATCGGCGGCGTTGCTACAGCGGCTGATGCGAAATCGGCGTGACGTGGCTTTCGGTTTCTCCGGCGAGATGTTAGACATAGAGAGAGAAAGAAGAGAGCTATAACTATTAGAGATCCTAGTAAAATTCCGATTACTACCCAAAGCTTTAGACCAAAGATCGATGTTTGTTTCGAAAGCTCTGTATTGATGAAATCAGTATCGAAAATAGACATTTTTTTTTAATAATAGATTTGATTATCCCAAGAATTTTCGATTCTTTCGCATTTCTCGCCGGAATTTTTTTCCCCGGCGAATCAATGGATAAATCAGTTAGTTAATCACCGGTGCATGTGGCTTTTAGCAAAATGACGAAAACTTAAGAATCGAAACAGAACAGAAAAATGGGGATTGAGTAAAAACAAAGAGACGAATAAACAATCGAATAATTTATAAAAATATAAGAAAAAAATGAAAGGAATTTTTGAAGAAAGCTCTTTCAGTGTTCGAATGAGCTGTCTGATTTCTTATTTTATCTCCGTGTATCTATCTGCATGTGGTGACGATGGATTAATGACGGTTTTACCCTTTTATTTTGACGGGAATTAGTGGGACCTACATGATCAACGAGGGGGTTTCTGTGTAATAAACTAAACGACGAGGTTACGGAGAGTTAACGGTTGTAATAACACTGATACAGATTTATTAGATCCCAATTTTCTTATTTAACTTCACTGGTAAAATTTAAAAAATGTAATTCATTCTACAAAAGTCATTATTTATTTATTCGTAATGAAGCTATAGACTTTTGGTATTGATATTTAAGGGCATTAATACCGAAATAGTTTTTCTTTGACGAAAGGAATCACTTTTATTATACCGAAGAGACCGTAGACTGCATTAATAGCATTTCATTTGTTAATGTATTATTCCGAATTTGATTTTACTCGAATGGGATTCCTTATTTGAAGGCCACATATCTTTTACGTCTAGATAAGGATTAGAGTGCTATATGCACGATGGTGGATAACTGACAGATCAGCATTCCATTTGACAAAAAAAAATATTTTTTTTCTTTATTATTCTATGAAATAATACTCCTTCATGGAGTATTGATTACACTAATCAGATGGATCAAAGAGGAAAAATTTAGTCAATTTTAAGTTAAGTGTGTCAAAGACCCAGTGTCGGTCCAATCATTTTGGATGCCCTATATATATATGTAAAAAAGTGTTATTTTCATACATTTTCCAATATCGTAAAAATAGTAATCTAAATTAAAAAAACACATGAAAACTCCATTAAACCGTTTATAATTCCAAATAGTTAGTAATAAATAAAAGAAAAACAACAAAATATAATTTATTTTTGAAATATTGCTCTCGTTTTTTTTTTTTACAAAATCATTAATTAAACCGACGTTGTCGAGTTTTTCAACCATCTATGTTTCAATAGATGATAAATCTAACTCATTCAATCTCTCTTGCCATGGTAGTTCGGTGTTCGAGCATTCGTTAGATACGAGTTTTAAAATATGATTTGCTTTATGTTACATATACCTACCTTTTTGTTGTCAGATTTCTTTTTCTCTTCAAGAATACACTGGTCAATGTCAAATCGCTTACAACCACCACTTTCTATTTTATCCCCATAGCGTGCTCCAAGGAAACTAACCGCCTCATACAACCAGATTTGAAGAACATGAACAAATCCACGAAGCACATAAGAATCTCCGAAGTAGTTAGCTACTCCGATGGATTCAACAAGACTTTCACAAGACATTCTACCCCATGGAAACTTCTCAAACGCCTCAACATTAAACATTTTTTCTGCTAGACAAAGAGGAATTCTGCTGTCTTGATTCAGACCAATCACTCCGAGAGCGAGTACCGTCAAAAGACCAACCATCCTGTGCTTCTCAAAACTCCAATCCTTACATCGTGATATGATCTGTTTCGGCTCTTTCCATGCTGGTCCATCACCGACACCCACTCCCATTTCTTTCCAAAATTCAGAATGATCAACATCATATTCCCCTGCAACCTCATAAGGATCGGTATTCATACCTGATATGTTAGGTTTTTAGCCTAATTTACCCATGGTTTTGTGTTGCTTTTCTTGTCTTTTTGTTTCCTTTTGATGTCTTTTCAGGTTCTACAATGCTTTGGAGCATAATTTGGAGCTTCTGGAGCTCTATGAAGGAAAGGAGAAGAATTGGAGCAAAAAGAAGAGTTTTCACTCCACCGAGCACCTGCTCGGTCCGAGCGAGCACCTGCTCGCACCAAGACACCAGAACCTAAACCTAATAAAGCTGTGGCCGCCGAGTTCATCTGATGGCCCACACGATCCCCAGGAGTTAATGAGTCAACATCAATCCCTTTTCATTAGGGAGATGATTGATTTTAATCATAAATGGGATTTCCTCTTATTTTCCTTATCTTGCCCTAAAAGATATTTTTAGTTTTTAATGCTTTCTCTTGTATTTGAAGAGGGTAATCTTCATCAGACTTGAAATAATCTTTGTATCACGAAATATTCAACAAAACCTTTAGTTCTCTTTTTACGATTGGAATAAAAGTTATTTTTGTTCTCCCATTGTTCTTCACCAATCCGAATCACCACTTCATTTCCATTGAAGCTACCGTTCATTTCCGAATCATCCAATCATCATCTAGAGAAGAATTCTAAACCCCCTTTTCATTCTTCATTTCCATTATGAATTCTTATCTATTTGTTGTTGCATTTGATTTAAGCATGTCCGAGTAGTTTACTAACTAGGTCGAGGTGTTTTCAATGGTGATTTAGGGTCTTAGATGGTTGAGCCAAATAGGGTAATCTTATGTCTTCATCTCTAGGAAGTTTTAATGCTTAGGCTAAATTGATCACTTAGTCTATGATCTCTAGGTTTAATCTATTCACCAAAAATGATATAGGTTGCTAGAATTACCTTTGATGAGCATTCGGTGGTAACCAAAACACCATTGATCGTTCCCATTGAATGTGAACATATTGAACCATTGCATTAAGGCTTGTTTACTTCATTACTAAATCCACTCGAAAGTGTAGGTATTTAGGCTGTAGACAAAGGTATTGATACATCGCCAAAAGCGGGGCAATACATATTTATGTTTGAGTTCTAGACCGCATTTAAATAGACCCTGAATAGAAGCTCAACCCAAGTACCCGAAATAACCAAAGAATCATCTCGGCTTAGTGCCTTTTATCATTGTTTAATTACCGATTTTTATTCCAAGCACCTGCTCATTTACATTGAGCACCTGCTCGCGTCAGTTTACAACTCATTTAATTTATCTTAGCTTTATTTGAAATCTATAGATTCATAGTGTAACCTTGGTCTCTGTGGATTCGATACCTTATATACTACTGCTTTTGCCTGTGCACTTGCAGCATTATTTTGGGTTAAAACTCGAGACTATCAATACCCGTTAATGCAGCAAATTCACATAGGGAAAACCTTATTGGTTGATTATCAACCAAAGACCATATCTAATGTGTCTTGGAAGTCTTCAACCGATGAGTGAGGAGAAAATGAACCGGCTTCGAAGACCAGATGAACCGGCTATCATCAAACTTCACGATGACACCAACAGAAGAATCTAGCAGATATCTCCATACATCATCACCTAAATCTTCACAAAGCTTACGAATGTTAGCGAGATCGTAGCAGTTATTAATACTTCTATCATGGGGAGGTTCTTTTCCAGCAGCAAAGAGAAAGATTCAGCTTGTTGTTTGCTCGAATATTGGAAAATCGTTCGGATTGCGAAGTCACGAAACCTAACTTTTTCGCGATCGGCTACTGATTTAAACAACTTCCACCAAACTCTACGCGTTTCGTGACAAATCTATCAATCGATCAACCAAATCCGAGGTGACTCTCACTACACGACACCTACAACACCAACGTGACGAAAGACCCATGACTCGAACATTTTTTTATAATGTTATTTCTGAAATTCTGTGTCCATATCAAGACGAGGATATACAACTCTACCCTAAATGTTAAATTAATGGTCGTGTTGGAATCATACGAATTGTCTTTTCACAAAAACAAAACCTAGAAACAAATAAATATTGCTTTCTTTTTTAATGGTGAAGTAATGATAAATCTAGATCAATCCAAAACTAAGAGAGGTTGCTTTAAAAGGGTTATAAAATTATGAGAATGGAATAAAGAAAAAGATAAGGTTGGGACGAAAAGAGAAACACATTATTGCACCATCATAGCTGGAAATGTATCTTCGCGACAAGAGAAACATCTCATAAATCTTACCTTCTCATTAATCATAGCATCTAGCACAATACAAGAAAAATGCAAAATAGTTTTCCAGTTCTACAATTACCACCAAAATAATAAATTTATCCAAACAATATATCCTTAATCTCCTTTATATAAAAGGAGAAGAATTCCTAAGCTCTAAGGCATGCCACGTCAGATTAAATCACAAATTTAATCATTCAATTTTATTCAACCAATAGGAAAAGAGTTTATGGACACGTTTTAATATTACACAAAGGAGAAGTCCATTGTTACATTTTTGGTTCTGAATCAATTAGGCCCAGCCCAGTATAACAATCACATCTCTTTCTTCTTCTCCGCCTTCTCTCTGCAACAAATCGACTCAACCATTCGTCTCCTCTTCCGTTCTAATCCTTCGCCTCCTCCGATTTTCAAACTCACGGTTACATAATCTTTTCAACTTTTCTCACACTCAACGCCCCAATTAGTCAATGTAACCTATAGTAATGGCTCCTATATATATATAGAGCCAAATCTCTCAAAATATCACTCACATCTTCTTCCTCACTCAGAGCTTGCGATGATTTCGTAATTTAAAAATCTGTATTTATTTTTATTTCACCTCTTTTAGTAATTTCAATTTATCTCTCGATGAACTTTCGTATTTCGCTAATGTCGATTCGATTCTTAATCGCATTTTTTGGGGATTTGATTATGAATTGCAGATTGTTAAAACGCGTCGCCTAAATGGGACTTGGAGGTCAGTTGATTTGCAGACACCAGTGGTGTCACACCACATGAGTTTGATGATAATCTCTCCAGATGCTCCACTGACTCCAACGAAGAATCATGTTTGTCAACTGGTTCGAACGAGATTTCAAGCAGAATCAAGACCATTATTTATGAGAAAGTCCCAGGTCGAGTTCCGTTCGTCGTAGAGCAGTAAAGACCTTGGAGTTACTCTTTCATGGCTGCTATTCTCAAGTTAAGATCCGTCAAGTGCATATACAACACTGAAAATCCATTGTTTACTTCCAAAGGGTTCAAATTTCCTTCAACACCATTGAGTTTTATTCTCTGATTCATCAATCATTTTTCTTTCTCTATCTTTGTGTCTTTCTGATTTCAAGAGGGCCAATGGAGGTAATGGCTGGAAGATTGGTGATGGAAGTGGTAGCTTGTGAGTTCTCTTTTTTGTCCTCACTCAACTTTTAGTAGAAGAAAGTGAGAAACAGTGCTCTGTTTCTACGACTCAAAATCTCTGATTTGTTTTGTCTCTGATTAATTTAAAAAGGATGTTGATGTCGGAAGCTGGGTTTTGTGGGGTAAGAAGTGAAGATTTTTCTCTGAAATCAAACATTGAAGGTGAAAATCTTGTCAGAAAAGCTTTTAGCAAGATGTCCATTAAGTTATATAATTATGGAGAAAGGAGGGTAATGGTTAGATCTCAACAGAAAGGCTTTCAGCAAAATTGGTAAATCGAATTTGTTTTCTAGATCTTTTTCTTGGTGGGTTTTCAAGGAATACTTCCCGGTTCTTGATACACGATCATGTCATTACCATTGCAGAAGTGTTTCGTACTTCTTCATTTTGCATGTTAAAACATTGTATCGAACAAAAGGCTGTTTAGCAAACAGGGATAAAGATATTTTCAAACAAAAATGTGTTCTGTCTCCTCCCAGAATATGTATGTAGCTGGTGGAGCTGAAATCATAAATATTCCTTACCATGTATGCTAAGACGGTATAGGTCCAAGCTTTTTCAATAAAAGGTCTCCTCCTTAGACTTTGATGTATATACATGATTGCACTCTCTCTGACTATATAGAAGTTTGGATAAAGGCATGTCTCCTAAAATCTTTGTTAGTAAAGAAAACACTTCCACGTTGTACTTTGAAAGGCATATTGAGTTCATACAAACTAGAGGAACGAAAAAGGAAAGGGATATTTCTTGAAAATTAAAAAAATTATTCGGTCAACACAACATATTCATCTTTTTGAAAACTCTCATTTCTTTATGCTACTAGAGATGGTGATTAAATGCAAATATGTTATAGGAGATTACTCAACTAGAAATGGAGAAAGGTTTGAATTAACTCTTGGTTTTCCTCATACTTTAGTAAATGGTGATTAACCCTATGTGCACAACTCCAAGAAAACTCAATGTCTAGAAGGGTCATTGTTGTAATCAGTTTATGTTATTTAGAACGATTACGAACTACTCCCTTCATTTCACAAAGATGAATTTTTTGATTTTTTCGCACATATTAAGAAAAACAATTAATCATCCCTAATAAATGTATTGATTTGTACAATAAACAGTTTTCAAAAAAGTTCAACCAATGGTATTTGAATTTTTTTTTTGAAAACTGCAATCTCTTATCAATAAATGATAAAAATCTATCTTCATGAAACAAATTAAAAAACTCAAAACATTTATCTTCGTGGAACGGAGGGAGTATAAGCTAATATTTTTAGAACACAATACTTAGTCAATAATGAAATGTATTTTCCCCAACTAATGAATATAGTTACGATCAATCATTAAAAAAAAATTTAAACCAAAGAATAGAATCTAAATATATTAAAACAATTCATATAGTTTTTTTTCCATATACTTTTCAAGGGAATGGTTGAATCGGTATGAAAAAAAATCGTTAGTTGTTAGTTGCGTGATTAAGATATAAAATAATATACAAAGAAAAATTAAATTTAAAAGTTTTTTAAACCAAAAAAATTAACGTTTTTTTATTATCAAATTCTAAAATGAAAATATTAAGAAATTCCAAAAAATCGATGAACCAAAGAGTTTTTGGAGGGAAAAAAAATATGCATAAACATATGCAAATAATGATACTGAACTATGTTAATATTATTAGTAAGGAATAAGCTAAATCATAACTACAAATATATGTCCCAACAAAATAACTCGTGTACTTATGTTATATATTTCACATGAATGAATTTTGAATTTAAAACAATTCAAACTCCCCCAAGTGACAAAAATCAATTTAACATTTTATTACCATTTACTGGATGTACAAAATAACAAACACTACTATAATTTCAAATTTTTTGAGAGAAAAAAAAAACGCTTATTAATATAACACCCAGGCGTAGCCCGGGGAAACCCCTAGTAATCAACTAAAAAAACATATTCAATTGTTAACTTCTAACAAATTTGTTTTGCTTCACTTATAGAACTAGATTAATTCATATATTAAACTGTGAAGATCGTAAGTAAAACAGCGAATCCACTTTAAACGAACAAAAGTAGTGTAGTAACTAAGCAAAAGATCTCACTGTTAAGTAAAAACAAAAGAAGAGGCCAGTGCCTCTACTGTTTTTCACTTTCTGTTTTTTGTTTGACCTAAAAGACATAGGGACTTAATCAGTCTTCTTGTCTTGACCATCAATGGCTCGAAGCCTTTCAACAAGAGGAGGGTGTGAGTAGTGATAAGCTGAGTACAATGGATCAGTGTTCATTGCTGATAAGTTCTCTTCCTGCAAAATTCCAACAAAAAACAACCATTAAAGCTTACGACAACACAAAATTGAGGAAACAAGGTCTCAGTTTTCTTGTCTTTCTCTGACCTGTAGCTTCACTAGAGCAGGACGAAGATCTTTTGCATAACCAAGCTTCACAGCAAAAGCATCAGCCTGCACAATTAACTAAAACTTAGCGATCATGCATGCGTGTTGAAAGAATAGACTTTGGTTCTTGAGGAATTCTTTACCTGAAACTCAAACGCTCGACTAACGAGGTTGAGGCCAAAGCTTACTAGGTGCTGAAGTGGTATTACAGTGTGCTGTGAGAATTAGACATGAGATATAAGATTTAGTTGGAGCTTCTTGATTCATGATGAGTTTAGAGTCCAAAACCAAAAGATAACAAACCTGAAATATGATCAATCCGATGAGAACTGGTTGTGTATCAAATCCAAAACTCCTGAAGAGATCAGTCGAGTTTCTGACAAGAGTGTATCCTCCAAATTGACACAAGGCAAGGATCTGCAATGAAAGACCGAGCGCGACATAAGACATAAATAATTTCACAGGACAAGAGTAAATAAGTTTTTCAACTGTCGAGGCTCACTTGGACTGCAATGAAAGAGTATGTAGTGTGATTCAGCTTCCAGTGTCCAAGCTCGTGTGCAATAACCGCCACAATTTCATCCTCATTCTTGCACTGCACAAAAAAAAAGACAATGTTATGTTTAGAACCAGAATCTAAAGAATATCATTTTTGAATGTGTGTATAGCTTTGCCTGAAGCATCGAGAGTTGCAATACCTGCTGAATCAATGTATCATAAAGAACAATCCTTTTGTTCTTGAAGAAACCATACATGTAAGCCTGTAAGATATAAACAAATAACATGACCTTCTTATGGTTATCTAGAAATGTAGGTATGAAGCGATCAAATCCTCACATTGCTATGGCTTGACCTTGTAGATCCATCGACAACAAACAGCTTCTTTAGAGGAAACTTTAGAGAAGAAGCAAGTTTCTCAATTTTCTCCCGCAGGTCTCCATCTGGAAGCTATACCCAAAACATAACAGAAGACTTAGTTGACTGATGATAAAAAGAATGCATCACAAGGCTGTTTTGTAAATACTAAATACTCACAGGAGTGAACTTGTTGAAAAGTGGCGCAATCAAAACCGGGTATATAGTCATCATCACAAGTGACAGGATAAACATGAATGCCCAGAGATAGATGGCAAGGTAAGGACCTCCTTTCTGAGAAAGTAGATTATCAAATTTCAGTACACAAGCTGAACACTTTGAAGCTCGCATTCATTGGAGAATAGTGAATCATTGTGAAAAACGCAGTAATAAGACGATTCCAGAATCAACAAACCTGGACTATAAAAATGATCGCGGCAACAATAGGTGGACCTAGTATGACAGAGAGAAGTGTTCCTTTAATCATGTCCCTAAAGAACATCCATATTGTTTGCTGCAGACAGAATTTACACATAAACTTAATCTACATATTTCATCAAGAAATGATAACACACAAGGGAATGTTGAAAATGCGACATACTTTGTTGAACCCATGTCGAGACTCAATCACGAAAGTTGAGTACAATGAAAATGGTAAATCAGTGATCTGCATGAGAATATAAAAGAAACATTGTTATCTTCATAATATATATTTCGATCCTAAAGGTATAAGATTATATGAAGGGGTTAGTTTGTAAAACCTGTGACCATGTCGTAACACCAGCCAAGAATGAAAGGGTGTGCAGTATTTCATTCTCTGGATCGAGTCCCAGCATCGGTAGAACCCCACCAGAAAGCTACGGTTATAATAATAGAATCTTATCATACCTTCTATATATTCAAAAGGAGATATTACAGACTAAAATCAGATTTGTATGCACCTTCCAAAACCAAGGCAAGATCCCGAAGAACAAAATCGCAGAGTCCATAAGTATAGTCACAAACTCATGAACAAAGTGAAAGTAGCTGTGACAATGAAACAACCTCAGTGACGATAGACTTAACAATCATAAGAAACCAACCACATATACGAATACAAAGAAATTACGAAACCTTTTGTCAAGACTGTATGCTCGAGATTTCTCAAACTTCTCCTGGCTAATCACTCCGACCAAGGTTTTTGGGAGAGTTGGAAGCTTGAGAGCAGTGAGTTGCCTCAGATCCAAATACGTCTCAAAGATGTACATCACTATCATAAAACCTGAAATTAAAGAACAAAAGACGAATATAAATCTGATATAAATGCCACAACAACAGATACTCTCCATCTCTTAAACTTCAATAATATCTTCTACTTATAGATCAACCAGATCAAAACAGATCAAATGCTATTCTTTAAACCCATAGCATTGAAGAGTTTTGGTTCAAAACACAAAACCCATTGTAAAACTTTTCTTTAAACCCATTAAAAACTTGCCCAAATATGGATTTGACAACGGAAATTCCAAGATACTGAATTTCGGATCGGAAATAAGGGAAGACCCCTAAGTTTTGTTGAATAGAGAACTAAACAAGGCTCCGTACACACTAATACGATGACGAGATGATGTCTATGGATATCACGAGACCTCAGATCAAAAGTCTAAACAGTTCGATTGATAAAAACCTCAGATCAAGACACAAGATATCTGAAAATAACCAAATATAGAAACGAAAAGCAGCGATGATTGCGTAAGAAACCAGTCACGGAATCTCAACACACACACACACACAACAACAAAGCAAAATGAAACGCGACGAGTGAAACAGAGGAGTAGAATGTCTGTAAGATGATTTTGAAGCTTACCTACGACGGTTTCCATGTAAGGAATCGCCATGGTTGTGAAATGAGTGACCCGAGTCGCGAAATCGGAGAAGGAAGAGAGAGGACGAAGGCAGAGAGAGGTTTTTGGGTCTCTCGGGTCAATCTAGTGCGAGACTATAAACCGACAAATACGGGTACGGGTTATAACCCGAATAGTACTATAAGTTTGGGATGGGCTTTAGGCCCCCTTCTATTTTATTTTAAATTCTCTTCTGACCCCAATAAATACTTTTAATGGATAGAATCCACTCGAAATTTTGAATTTACAGATAAATACCAACAAGTTGGTCAATTGTTTCTATATTCAAATTGTTCAGTTTGGGATTTGGAAAGTAAGAAGTGGAAGATGGAAAATGATGTATGTAAAGGGGCTTTGAAATCATTATAAGAAACCTTTGGGGAATAATGTAGTATATAATCTTTAATAAGTGTGCGTTAACGGAAATATTATGTTCTCTGAGGGCTAAACAAGAAAATCCTTATCCTCAAACCATCGAGCAATTCAACGGAAATTACAAATGTGCCACTGGTTTATCACAATAACGACGCAGAGACCTCAGTCTTCTTCTCTCCTCCTGCAACTTTATCCACTACTATGGCGTCTCCTTCGCTTCTTCAGTCTTCTGCTTCTTCATTTCACGGTCGTTTTCCGTCGTTAGCGACACCATCATCCGTACGAGTGCTCGCTCCGCCGCTTAGAAACGTGGTGAAAGCCTCGGCCTCGGCGTCAGGAATTGTGCTGGTCGACAAAAGTGAAGCTGAGAGAACCCAGAGGCTCAAAACCGCTTACCTTGAGAGAATTATTCCTGCGCTCAGAGATGAGTTTAAGTACGTTAACATTCACCAGGTAAATCCCGAATCTCTGATCCCAAACCCTATCTTTTGTTCTATTGCGATTCATGATGTTGTTGGAATTCGATTTTTGAGGAATGTGAGGCTAGATTCTGTGAATTTTATAGGTTCGTGTTCGTTTCACATGATTTGCCTCTTCCTGGAAAATTTGTGATATATGGATTGATGTTAAATGTTAGTGAAGCTGCCTAATTTTAAGCTTTTTGTGCTGATAATAGTGTTTCTCAGGAGATTCCGGTTGAATTTTTGGGTCTTGTTCCATATTTCATTTTTATTTGAAGATTTATCAAACATTTTGTAGAAAACATCATTTTGTGTTGTTTGGAAGTGCAATTTTCAGATGTGAATGCTATTTGTGTTTCTCCTATTTTGATGTTATTTGCTTTGGATATCTTATTGTCCACCAGGTTCCAAAGGTTCAGAAGATTGTAGTGAATTGTGGTATTGGAGATGCAGCGCAGAACGATAAAGGTTTAGAGGCTGCAATGAAAGATATCGCGCTTATTACCGGGCAGAAACCTGTGAAAACTAGAGCTAGAGCATCCATTGCTACTTTCAAGATCAGAGAAGATCAACCTCTTGGAATTGCCGTCACTCTCAGAGGAGATGTTAGCTCTTTGCTTTTCCTCCTTCTTAGATCTTGAACTAATCAAGCTTTCCTATTGACGACTTATGTATTTTGACTCTTGTGACAGGTAATGTACTCGTTCTTGGATCGTCTTATCAATTTAGCCCTTCCGAGAACTCGAGATTTCCAAGGTGTGAGTCCCAGTAGCTTCGATGGTAACGGAAACTACAGCATTGGTGTGAAAGACCAAGGTGTATTCCCTGAAATCAGGTTAGTTCCATTGTATCAAGTCTCAAAGCAAAATTACTAACAAATGCATCAAACTTCTCGTTCCCTGGATTTATGCTTTAGTCTGCTCTTTGGTTACAATTAAACTCTATGTTGGTAGATTTGATGCCATTGGGAAAACGAGAGGAATGGATGTATGCATCAGCACGACGGCTAAAACCGATCAAGAAGGACAGAAACTATTGGCGCTGATGGGAATGCCGTTCAGGGAAGGAGGCGGTGGTGGCAACATAGGCGCGCCGGTGCGTAAGAAGAAACTAAAATCTCATCATTTTGATGCTAAAGGAAAAGGAAGGGCAGGAAAGAGATGAACATAACTTCTCTTTGAAAAAAAAGAGATCTTACATTGGTTTGTATTGTATGTTATTATTGTCTTCATTTTTCATAAAACCATCTTTGTAATGTTTTGTTGCATGTTTTATTCCCTTATGATGATCAAGATAAGTTAATTTGAATGTCCTTCATGGGTAAAAATAGCAAAAGTAAAATGTTAATGTGTTTTCTGTAATTATTAAAAGTTTGTGGGAACAGCTGCAATTACACAAATTTGAATGGAATCAGCGCGTGAATTAACAGGCGCGTGGGTTGTCAATTTTCCCTTCCTCTTTGAGAAGAAATCTCTCTTCGTCTCTCTCTTCTTGTAGTCTTCGTTTTCTCTCTTCGATCTTCTCTTTTTAGCATCAATCGATCAAAACACAGGAGGAGCGAAATTTACTTTCTGCAGATCGGAACCCTAATTTTTTGTTCTTTGTTCTCTCTTTCTCTCTTGAATCGGCGTTCTTCTTCTCTATTAATCTTTTCCGATGAATTCTGAAATCCTTGTAATTCCTTCGTAAGCCGCTAAAAACCCTAGCTCTCGAAGACCTGCTCGATTTGAGGTTTATTTCGATTCGAAACTTTTGATTTGTTGTGTGGGAATTCGTGCTTCTTCAGAATCCGTTGCGAGATTAGCTTTCTGACTTTAGGATGAGCTAGTTTTTTTGGTTTTTAGCTGTAATTTCTCTTGAGATTTCAATCATTTCTGGGCGAAAATCGTAGAAACACAAACTTAGATTACGTTTCTGCATCTTACTGTACATATAGCTAGATCGTGAACGACCTGATGAAGTTGCTGGTGGTGAGTCGTGGGGGCTCTTCGTGAAGTTTGGCTTGATTACAGTATTATTGGTGGTTACTAGAGATAGTTGAGAAGATTTTAGGCGCTTTTCACCAAATTGTAAGAAGATTTGGGTTTTGGGGTATTTACGAGAGATAACTACTATAGAATAGCTTTGCTTAAGCGTTGAGAACAAATAGCTAAGACCTTGCGTATCTCCGGCTTGTATAATGAGTATAGCAAATGAAGAACAGTTTCCGATGGACCAACTTGTCGAAACCGATGATGGATCCAAAAAGTATGTATATTTTGTTTAGTCAATCATGTCTTTACTTTGCTTCTCATTGTATATTTTCAGCCTCAAATGTATTTCATTTTCTTACTTGTTGAATCAGGATACCAAGAATCTCGTACAAGAGAGCGTTTCTTCTATCCATGTGCGATAAAGATGTTTGCAAGAAGATGCCAAATCTGCCTAGTGAATTTCATGAATCACTCTTGCTGTGAGACTCTGTTCTATATTACTTTTTTTTTTTGTGGTTAGGTATTGTATAAAAGTGTTTTTGTTAATGTAGTCGATTATCTGGTTTAGAGAGACATGTCTTGATCTGTACACTTTTTATCTGAGCAGCGACTCTGAAGATCCTTTCCCTGACCGACAGAGAAACTCAGGAGATTTCTCGTCTCACGGTTTGAGGCGAAATGACTATAGTTCATCTCCACCTACCAGGGGTGAATTAGGTTGTAACTCTCGAGGCATCCATGGAAGATGGGAAGGGCGCTCAAGTGGTGGATGGAGTGATAAAGATAGTGATTCACAGTCAGACCGTGACTCAGGTAGCCTGGCACTACTCATATCCTATTCTTTACACGTTGCATGATAACGTTATCACTAGGTGGAGTTGCACTAGTACCTTGTTCTCATCTTTGCTCTATTTGTGTTCTTAATGGACTCTTACGAACTACTTCTTTCTGCAAAATATGTTCATTATTATGAATTATAACTCTATTCAGCTTGCTGTTTAGTATGTGCAAACGTGGATTTTTACCTTTTTACTAAAGCAAATGCCATGAAAACTGCTTGTCTAGTGAACTTGAAAAGAAGGCCATAGAGAAAAATTCATTTGAGTATTATATTGATATTAATCTGTATATTTTGTTAGGAGAGCCTGGAAGGCGCTCGGGCTTGCCATCTCGGAGGCCTTGGCAATCACCTGAGCATGATGGACTTCTGGGGAAAGGTTCTTTTCCTAAGCCCTCTGGATTTGGTGCGGGGCCATCTGGGCCCAGACCTCAAACTAATGACACGTACCAGCTAAAGAGAACCAATGAACCTTACCATCCTCCTCGGCCGTACAAGGTTAAGTGCCCACTTGTCTGTTTGTAGCCATATTAAAGTGTCACTAGTATCATGAATTGTTGAATGCTCCTCAACCATGTTGCCGGGTGTCATCAGCTAGTGTACTTCAATTAGTTAAGGGCACAGATTCCTAAAAGTCTCCTGTAAATTTGTAGGCGGTACCTTTCACTCGACGTGACACTAGAGACTCACTAAACGATGAAACATTTGGTTCCTCTGACTCTACAAGTGAAGATAGAGCAGAAGAAGAAAGACAAAGAAGAGGTACATGGTATCTATTCACTTAAATATGTCCTAGAGCTACCACTTTGCCAGTTTGTGAACTTCTTACAGTCTATCAATGCGTTTCTTTTTGTATCAATCTTTAAATGACATTCTCAACACTCTGTCAGCTTCTTTTGAGTTGTTGAGGAAGGAACATCAAAAAACATTCCAGGAGAGGCAAAAATTAAACCCAGACTTACGTAAGAACGACTTTGATTTTACCGAACTGCTTGGGGAGTCCAAAGATGAAAAAGAGCGTCGCGATGGAGCCAATAACACTCCAACGATTCCTGGTTCTAATAACCCCTCTTTTACCTCTCAAAGTAATGCACCCAGACCGCTTGTACCTCCTGGTTTTGCAAGCTCAATTTTGGAAAGAAAGCAATGGGAAAAATATCAAGTAAGTCGCTATCTTTCTGAGATGCTCATTCATACATAATGTTTGTTTTCCATGAAATATTTCTAATTCTAGTGAAATACCTGAAGAAGCATCAAAATAGAGGGTTCTTTATTATAATATCTTGAACCTTCTCACAAATTTAGTTGCAAAATTTAGAAGTGGCTTTTTCATTGAAATAGTTGGAGAGGGGAATATGTTAGAACTATAGAAGTTCTGATAGAGTGATTCTCAGTTATTCATGAACAGTGAAGTCAAAGGAAAAGCTCAATGCTATTTCTTACAACTGACAAGCTTTGAGTATACTTTGTGGATTCCATCTTATAGAGGGTGTATTTTATCCATGGCTGTGGTCGCTTGAGATATATCACTTTCGACAGAGATCATCGCTTACTGCTAATCAGTGAGGGTTGAAGTTTGGGTGTCATGGCTCTTTTCGTTTGCGGTTATCATTTTGTCGTAAATTTTTGTTTGAATGTATGCTCTGTTTGATTTTCTGATTTGCAAAGTACTTTACTAGTACATTCACTGTTCTTGGTTGCACCTGTTATTTACTGATTATTCACACCGTTTGCAGACTGAAACTTCTCAACATGAGCGTAGTCCTTTGAATTCAAAAGGCATAAATATGGTGAATGGAACGTCTGTTAATAATGAAGAAAAACCGTCACGTGAGATGCTCGTAGAAGGTGAAGCTGTACGCGTCTCCTCTACTGACACAACTCAACAGCCTGTTAATATTTCTTCATCTACGAATACAATTAATAAGGATAAAAGTTTTGAAAAGCTTTCCTCCATCTCAACTGCTGCTGAAGCTCAGGGATATCCTAGAAAAGTTGAGCGAGCTACAGTGACGTCGGACCATAAGAAAAGTAAAGAGACTTCTGATGAGCCATCCATTCTGGATAAGCTATTCAACACCGCTATAAATTTGAACAGTGGTGACAGTCCAATTCCAAAAATTACTCAGGTGAGTTTTTTGCCTATGTATTTCAATTATCTTATTTTTGCCTGGAACTTAAAATTCTACTCTCATGGTTGCTCTTGCATTTATGCTATAATGATGAATCTGTAATTGATATGCTCTTAATTTCTGGTCCAAATGGTCCCTCTTTTCCTCTATCCAATTGTAACAGAAGCTCTTTTTCGTATATGATACTTGATCATGAGGATGATAGGTAACAAAGCAAACAATGGTCCATAGAAACAAAATTGAGGAAATAATTGCTTCTTTGTGACGTAATATGGTGCATGTTCATGTGCATGCATATACATATTTTCCCTATGGAATTCAAAGAATCTCGTTTAACCTGACATTTTTCCACATCCTTACAGAAAAAGGTTGAAAAAGTAGAAGAAAGACGGAGCCCTCACACTATTAATCATTCCTCCAAGTTCGCACATCTATTTCTTGAAGAAGGTAATCCATTTACTAATATGCAAGAATTGTAACGATTTTCCGTACAATGACAAGAATCTAACATCCCTTTTCTTTAACGGTGCAGAGAACAAGCCAGTCGAAGATCTCCCATCCAGCAAGCCACCAAGAGGCTTGCTATCACTACTTCGAGGTGCAGATAACATGCAAACCTTTGACACACGGGCTAAGAGTGAACTTTCAGTGGATTTTCCTTTTCAAGGCCATTCCACTAAAAACACTGATCAGCTAAGCAACACTTCCACTAGTAAACCAGTAGCGGCTGCTCCTCCTGTTCTCACTTGTGAAGACCTTGAGCAGTCTATTCTTTCCGAAGTCAGTGAAAGCTATCATCCACCACCTCCACCGCCAGTTAACCAAGACTCGAGTGTTTCTTCAGTGAAGAAGACCAAACAACGCAAGACTTCTGTTGATGACCAGGCTTCACAGCACCTTCTTTCTTTATTACAGAGAAGTCCAGATCCAAAAAGTCAAGATACGCAGATACTATCACTTACAGAGAGTAGACCACCACCATCTGTAAAACCAACTACAGCTGGAGAAGAGAAGTCTTTGACTCTTGAGAATCTGTTTGGGAGTGCTTTCATGAACGAACTGCAGTCAATTGGAGAACCGGTCTCTGGTATGGCCATGGTTTCCGATGGTCCTGGAGTCCCGCTTCTATCGGACAGGTCTATTGGTGAACTATGCCAAAGAAACCAAACCAGACCTGATGGTCTCTCTCCCGGGCTACTTGGCCTTTCAGGAGATGGTAACTTACTTGCGGTTGGTGATCCAGCAAACCCTCCAAAGTACATGCCTTTCCCAGGATCTCATAATCAGGAGCCCGAAGCAACTTTCAGCATCTCTGACAAGCTAGCTGCTTTAAACTCTGGCCCAAGGAACGAAAGACCAACCATGGGAGGTCAAGATGGTCAGTTTTTTCACCATCATCCCCAACAATACCCGACCGACCCTGCTGCTCACTGGAATGGTTCACGACCAGTATTCCATCCGTTTGATTCTCGAAATGCTCATGTAAAACCTCAGCTTGATTTCATGGGCCAAGGAAGCATCATGGCTCAACATCAGGATCCTCCACCAAATCAGCGGTTTCCACCAAACATGATCCAGCGTCCACCTTTCCATCACACGACAACTAATGGACTTCCCGAGTTTGATCGTCTTCCTCCACATATGATGCAGAAGATGCATATGCAAGACAACAACCCCCAGCACCATCATCTAATGCAAGGATTCCCCGGTGCTGGTCCACCACACCATCACTCTCCTCATGTAAACAACCAAATGCCGGGTCTGATTCCCGAGTTAAATCCATCGCAAGGCTTTCCCTTTCCCCATCGCCAGCCAAACTACGGCATGCCACCACCAGGTATCTATCTTTTGAACATACGACTCTAGGAACCTCGGTATTATTATCAAACTATGCAGGGGCTAGTTGATATCGAGTCTGGTCTCTCAAATCATTATTATCGTATTTTCAGGTTCTCAAGTTAACAGAGTTGATCATCCAGCTTCACTGCAGACACTGTTGGGGATTCACCAGGGGATGGACCCATCGAAGCAGATACCGGAAATGGGTCAAGCCGGTGGTCCGAATCGTCAGGGCTCTGTGGGTCATGAACTCGATCTTGGCTTTGGCTACAGGTAAACTCTACTCTGGCCACAAATCCTGCCTTATAGTAACTTGCTTTGTGACAAGTTTACCAATTTGTGAATTTAAAAAAAAAAAAACCAAACAAAAAAACAAAAAAAATCTCTATAAACTCTCGTTTGTCCTGCTGCTGCTTTGTGATATGTGGATGCTTTAAATTATCAGTGTTAGATTTTGATCAACTTTCGAGTTCTGTGTGATTGGTATCATCTTTTTCAGATTTCTGTTTTTTACCGTAGTCTCCGTGAGGCGCAGAAAACAAATTAGTGATTTTTTTTCCAGATTAGTTTCGCAATTTAAAATTGAACTAATTAGCAAGATAACAAGATCAAATAAAAGACCAAAAACGCTGAGTTTCATTAATTCGATATGATCAAAGCGCGTGACCTTTGTTTTCCCGGCCAGTTTTATCTTCTCCTTTTTTTTTCTTGCCGTCGGGCCAGTTATATCCAGTTCTAATTTTTGCTGGATTGTTTACATGATGCGGAAAAAACGAAATATCACTTCATGACATTTCCTAATTAGTTTTCATTGTAATTTAATGCTGTTCCACCGGAAAATTTATGTTAAAATAAGAATATTGCAAACTAATTTTTTAATCCAAATGAGATGTGTACTCTTCTTATTCAATAAACTGGACAATTTATCTAATTAAACCCATGACATGTATCCTTGTGCATATTAGTAGACACTATTCCAAGGCCATTGGCTTCTCTTAAAGGCTATAAAACATTCTCACTCTATCTGCCGTTAAATAACAACATTTTCTGCTGACTGTGAATCCAATATTACAGACTCTTATCCCTCGACTTAAGATCCCTTCCAAACTCAAGAGAATTCGTTACCGACCACTGACATTATATACACATCTATTGCACATATATCTCTGCAAAACTCTCTACTATCTCCACCACATTATATACACATCAATTACCTGTACCACTGTCTTTGATCCAACAAATGCTTCAATTTTCTTCCAATCTCGATCGAATCTGTAATCAAATGATTCATCAAGTTTAGATTCTCTCGGGATCAAAACGACAACACAAATTCTGATACCGTACAAATGAAGAGCTTCTAGGAATTTATCGTGTTCTTGCTCTGTCCAGTTCTCTCTAGACTTTTTGATTGTGTAAGGCTTCTGAATCTTCATCGCCACCGGAGCAATCGGAGTCAAACCAAATCCATCGCCATCCGAATTGAAACCCGGTAGATTCATATTAACGGATTCGGGAAATGGAAAACCCTGAGTAGCTCTAGGGTTTATAGACACCATAGATAGAGCTCAAAAGGTCTTTTCTCAATCACAAAAACCAAAATTGACTTTACACCGTTGTTCTGGAGAAGAAAAGAGGGGTAGAACCGTAATATATATATATATATTCAAGATAATACACGTGTTAGGTTCTCGTTGATATCCGCCGATAAATTCTTCTAGCGTTATCTCGCCGTTCAATTGTCAAATGCATACATTTACCAATGAGTTTTAAAACTAATCTTAAGCAGCCTTTTATTGGGCCTTGGAGTCTCCAAAATGAGCCTACAACAACATTCAGGCCTCATAGACCAAATGCAACGTCTCTAAGTTTTGCCTCTCTCCCTTGCTTCTCCAAAATAAAAACCCCATAGGTATCGAGAGAAGCAGAAAATTTCTCCGAAATCGAAAAGCTAATAATCGACTGAATAACCTAGTTTAGGATTCGGATCTTGCAATACTATCAGTGCCGGTCCAATCATTTTGGATGTCCTATGCGTAAATGTAAAAATGTGTCAATTTCGTACGTTTTCCAATATAGTAATCAAAATTTTAAAAAAAAACACATGAAAACTCTATTAAACTGTTCTAATTCCAAATAGTTATTAATCTTATTATATAAAGGAGAGTTCTTATAATTGTAACTCACGAGATCACGACACGTGTTAAATAGTCGATTAGATTGTGACACGTGTCAATTATTTAAATATGTAAAATTTTCAATATCAAATTGTTAGTTATCCAAAAAAAGAAGAAGTTAAAATGGAAAAAGTTTTAATATCAAAACTAATAGTTACCCAAAAAAAAAGTTAAAATGGAAAATAAACAAGCATAAAATAATTTTACAAATTATACAAAATCTTTATACGAATAGTTGTATAATATACTTTGTTGTAAACGATTTTTAATGGATGGAAATTTAACATTAAACAAAAACTAAAAAAAAAAAAAAAAGGAAAATAGCAAATATATAACTGAAAACGGAAACAATTAAGTTTTATATAATAAGATATGAAACTATATTTTTTCAAATTACATATGAACCTATATAATAAGATATGAAACTATATTTTTTCAAACTATAATACATTCTCACTCTATTTGCCGTTAAATAACAACATTTTATGCTAACTGTGAATCCAATATTACAGACTCTTATCCCTCGACTTAAGATCCCTTCCAAACTCAAGAGAATTCGTTACCGACCACTGACATTATATACACATCTATTGCACATATATCTCTGCAAAACTCTCTACTATCTCCACACACATATATACAACACAGGACAAACAACCGCGACTTATAGAGACATAAATACTAGAACTCAGCAGCCATTTAAGAGTTCTTGTAATTGCTTCTGCCCGGCCGATGCCTAAATACACACCTTGGATGAGTATCTCTAGCTCTGTCACACAAGGTAAATTGTAGTCTCTATTTCAAAGTTTTAGCATTGTATGATGATATCAACCTCCTCTGCATATCCCAACACACACAATTAAGTAAAAGACGAAATCACTCGAGTACCCACCAAACAAAGAACTTTCAGTATTATCAGGTAAGAGTGGCAACGAACTACTTACCTCTTCTGCGGATTCGGGACTTGTCAGATTGACAGAGAGGTTTCTCATCAGTAAAAGAACCTGATGTACCAAAAAGAAAAAAAATACCAAATAAGCTTCTCTGTTTATTATGATCAGAATCCAAGTTTTGAACTACCGTTTCCATGTTTATTGGATCCATCTCCTTTAGTCTCTGGAGGTGACCTGATGTGTTGGGATCAAAGACACTTCCAATGAAGCTATAGACTTGAGCAAAATTTGGCATCACTGCATTGAAACCAAGGCCAAACAAGTCGTTCTCAGTGTAAATATCAAAGATAGAAAAACACATGATATGACACAATAACAAGTCTTCACCTCTATGTGGCTTATCACAACTAACTTCATCTTTTGGCTTTGTCACTGCTCGTGTATCTTCCTTACTACTAGTGCAATTCTTCGGGAGAGCCGTGGCCGAGACTCGTGGTTCCTCTTCATTACACCACACTGTTAGCACCATTTTACAGATACAAGTAGGCCTCTTATCAATCAAAAGCAGAATATTTACCTTGGATCACGGGTTTTGGTGGATTTGTTGGTTCACCATTCCAAGATGAAGAGGTAGACACACAAACAGCCGGATTTCCCAGTGAATCAGAGGTGTACAAGTAACCAGGTGGTGCATTCGAGGTAAGAGCAACTGCATCATAACAAAACATGAGAGAGAATGATAAATTAGTAAAGAAGAAGAAAATGAAAAGTCACCATTTTTAAGGGCCTTGTGAGGATACGGATGACTTGCTTTCCGCTTGGGTCGCGGAGGTGGAAGGTGTTCGTTAGTACCGCTCTTCTGAACTTTAAGAAAATACTTCTGTGTGTGGCTACGTATCTGCCAAACCCAATCATCACTCAAATAAGAATCTCTTTGATCTAACAAATAGATAGCAAGATTCTCCAACACCAAAACTCATTTTGAGATTCTTCAATTACCTGTACCACTGTCTTTATCCAACAAATGCTTCAATTTTCTTCCAATCTCGATCGAATATGTAATCAAATGATTCATCAAGTTTAGATTCTCTCGGGATCAAAACGAAAACACAAATTCCGATTAGCTTCTAGGAATTTATCGTGTTCTTGCTCTGTCCAGTTCTCTCTACACTTTTTGATTGTGTAAGGCTTCCGAATCTTCATCGCCGGATCCTCGGAATAAATCCGTCCGGTGACCGGAGCTATCCGAGTCAAACCGAAACCATCGGAATCCGACGCCGTCAAATTCAAACCCGGTAAATTCATATTCATAGGTCTAGGGTTTATAGACACCATAGATAGAGCTCAAAAATATTTCTCAGGTCTTTTCTCAAATCACAAAAACAAAAATTGACTTTAGAGCGTTTAATTGTGGCTTATAAATAAAGGAGAAGAAAGATAATCCTTATCTACCTTTTGGCTTAACACATGTGTTAGGATCTCGTTGATATGATGCCACTGACGCCGTTAAATTCTTCTAGCGTTATCACGATTTGTCCACTGTTATCAACTTGTAGTACATGTTTTTTTTTTTTTTTGGGTTAAAAAGTTGTAGTACATGTTAAATAACTTTTTGAGTAATTAGCTAGATAATAAAAAATTATAGAGAAATTAGGAAATCTTATTATATAAAAGAGAAGCCGGTCGACGAGAGCGTGACACATAAACAAAATTGTAATTCGCGAGATTATGACATGTTTTTAATATTGATTGAGATGATGACATGTGTTAAAACTTAAATTTAGTTAAGTAAAAATGAAATTAAAAATGAAAAATTAGCAAAAAGAGTTTCCAAGTAATTACTCAAATAATTAAATGGAAAATTTTTAATAGTCTAAACTAATAAAAATAATAATATATGAGAGGTAGAGAGGATATAATAAGATGTATATATGTAATGTTTGATAATATAAATGGAAAATTTCTAATAGTCTAAATTAATATAAGTAATAATATATGGGATGTAGAGAGGATATAATAACATATATGGATGTTTGTTAATATTTTTATATGTTTTCTATGAGGTTAGCTAACATAAAATTTACTAATTTCTGTTTTAATTCTAAAATATTTTAGTTGTTTTACGATTTATTATATAGTTAAAAAAATATTGAGTATGATCTGAATTATGTTATATATATGATTATGAATTCACATTATATCAATTATCACATAAGAATTGAGATATAAATGATCTCTATTGATTTATAGTCTATGTTCTATCAAATTCAACGGGTTTTTAATTAAAATATAAATATTTATTAATAATTTAATGTGTTAATCCGCGTATTAACGCGGGCCTTATTCTAGTTAACCAATAAATTTGAGATTCCTTTGCAAAACTATGGATGGTTTTGCAATTTTTTTTTTATTTTTTAAGACTTTAGTTACTTTCTAGTTTGTCTATAATTCTTTGATATTAGATACAAACTCTCTTCTTCTTTTTTAGTTTATTAAATTCGTATTGAATTATAGATTTCCTTTTCCTCAAGGACTGCCTATTTCTTTGTGTATATAAATATAAGCCTTTTGTATATAGAGGGTGATTAAAATTCTTGTCCCGTCCCATTCTAGCAGTCTAGGTCCCAAAATCTCATCCTATACATACAAGCTTCCAATTCCCATAATATGTTTCCAATGTCGAAAACCCGTTGCTCGAGGATAGAAACGTTACCTCACGATGTAGTTGAGTGCATCCTCGAGAGAGTTGCGGTGGAATCTCTAGTGCGACTCAAGGTTGTTTCGAAACAATGGCAAACAACGATCGAATCACCATACTTCATGGAAAGACAGTTGAAACGACGTGAGCAATCAGGAAATTCATGTGTTCTCATGGTGTCCCCGATAACTAAGGATCCAAAGAGAGACCTTTTAAGAACACTAGTATTGGGTTCATCATCAGCGCTCAAGATCCCTACTCCTTGGGAGAAAAAGAACACACGGTACTCGGTTTCTCGTAATAGTTGTGACGGTCTCGTTTGTCTCTACCATCACCGAAAATCCGGTTTTGTTGTCAACCCCACCACTAGATGGTATCGACGTATTCCTCCTTGTGGAATAAAACAACGCACTAGTAACTTTAAAAGCCCTTACTTGCAGCTTGACGAGTTAAACTATACCCTTGGATTCGGTAAAGACATGTTCACCGGTAAATACAAGGCCGTCTGGCTATACAACTCTTTAGAACTAGGGTTGGAAAACGCTACTACATGCGAAGTTTTCGACTTTACCACTAGCTCGTGGAGATATGTAACTTCCGCTTCTCCTTTTCGTGTTCGTAGTTATCTCCATCCTGTGTTTGTAGATGGGTCGCTTCATTGGTTCACAGAGTGTAAAGAAACCAAAATCGTATCTTTCAATCTCCGCACCGAAGCTTTTCAAGTCATACATGAAGCTCCCTTTGCTGATTCCAATGGGAACATCAGGATGTGCAACCTCGAAAACCGCTTGTGCGTGTCCCAAAGAATGTGGCCCAACCAAGTGATGTGGTCGTTCGATTCAGGCAATAAAACATGGGTCAAAGTGTTTTCCATCGATCTGCGCTACTACAGTACTTATGATTTGATCCAACCACTAGCACTTTTGGACGGCGACAAGAAGAAAAGGTTGTTGTTTTCTAATAATAAAAATTTGTTAATCCGTGACCTCCAACCCGAATCAGATGTATGGGGTGAATCCGAATTTGCTTTTAATGGTGATTCCATTGGATATCCTGTCTGTTATTTCCCCAGTTTGTTTTCTATTCAATAAAAACTTGATTATCGTCAAATGCATCAACTATTTGTTTGTCCAAGTTTGCAATTCTTTAAGATATGGTTATGGAGTAGAGTCTTGTGTTATGTTTGATTGATTACCACATTAGTAAAAGAAACATGACCAGAAAGTTATAACTTGTACATGAAAATCAGAATTAAGATTCTAAAACAGACCTTAGCGATTAGGGGGGTGTAATATAGATGGGTTCGGCTGTAGTTTTACCCGACTAATAGATCGGTCAGTTGTGACCCAATGTTGACAAAAAAAAAAGAATAGAGTGAGAAATGAATTTACTTTACATGTAGAGTAAAAATGGTAGTTGTTTTATTTTAGTGTAGAATTTATAGTGAGAAAAGAATTTATAATAGGGTTGAAGATGCCATAAAGTTTATATACAAAGTGATGTACAATCATATAGCCGTTAGAAGCTTAATGAAAAATTTTCTAATATACAGGAAAGAATATATATGCATTTATATTCTATGAATTGGCACACAAACCTATAAAATAACATGGACATCTTAGTTTAATTTTGTGCTTAATATTTATAATTTTTCAGTCAAACATAAAACAAAAAAGTTATGAATTCAAGTGCTTCACAAACCGATGAAAGCTATTTAACTTTAAATTCGTTAGAATGATATCGTATTTTTCATTTTGTTGTTGAACGTGTTCTTTAGAAATGGATAACTTAATATCTTAAAATATACAATATACTCATGTGAATAGAAATATTTTCATTAGTTTTAACAAAGTAAGTGATTTTTATGAATCTATGATCTATCTATCATTTTAATTGTTTTCTTCAAATATTTGTGGGTATAATATAGCATTTTTAATTAGTGCATGAAAATTAAAATATAGATTGATTTCTAATGATTTAAAAACATGTGTTAAAAATAATATTTCAAAATATTTTGATAGTTTTTTTTTTTTATTTTTAAACTTTGATATTTTGATAGTTCAACAGGTTACTAACTAAAACTCAAATATTTATGATAATAATGCTTAAAATATTTACCCGTGTCCTACTCTAGTGCTCAATAATATAAAATCATACGCATAGTAAGACATGCAAAATTGCAATGACTAAGAAATAAGGATGTAAATAACAGAAAGTGAGCACCTTTAAGTAAAACTAATCATCTTAAGCCGGTTTTATTGGGCCTCGGAGTCTCTTAAATGAGCCTGGAACAGGCCCAATATACCAAATTCAACGCACGTTAGTTTTGCCTCTCTCCTTGTTCCTTCAAAATCAAAACCCCATTAATAATCGAGAGAACAGAGAGTTTCACAGAGACGTTGTATGAAACTAATCTAAACCAATCAAAGGAAAAAATCCAAACCGGTCAAGTAAAGGCCGAATAAGCCAAAATTGGTTTTCAATCGAACGAGACGGGTCTAAGTAACTATATATAACTGATCTTCTTCTTCTTCTTCTTCTCATTCTTTTGTCGTCTTCTTCTTTTTCTCATTCTTTTGCGTCGCTCTCGCAATCGGAAGACTTCGTCACCGTCGGTGTTATTTTCACCGGCGCAATTTTCCGTTCATCGCTGGGTTTTGCTTACGTCGAGGTTAGTTATCTCTCACTCTCTTTAATTTCATTTCTTCTTCTCTCTGTTCGACGTTCTGTTTTACTTCTTTCGATGTTAGGGATTTTCCCGCCATTTTCGATTATACAGTCTGTAGCTTCATGTAAAGTTCCGGTGGTTTCGATTTAGTTTTGAATTAGGTTTCCGATTGTACGCATCTTTCTCAAATTTGCGTATGTTCTTCGGCTCTGTTACTGGAATTTCGCTTGTTGTAAACTTAGGGTTTACGTTAGGTGAAGACTTAGGGTTTTAATTAGGGTTTTGTTACTGGAATTGATGTTTCTCTAGGTGAATTCCTCTGTTATTGGCTTAATTTCCAAATTGAATTGTGATTTTATCATAAAGATTGGAATCGGTAGATGTTTGGTTCAAAAAGATTTGGGTTTTGTTACTGGAATTGATGTTTCTCTAGGTGAATTCCTCTGTTATTGGCTTAATTTCCAAATTGAATTGTGATTTTATCATAAAGATTGGAATCGGTAGATGTTTGGTTCAAAAAGATTTGGGTTTTTGTGACAGGATAGAAGAAAACAATGGCAGAGGTCGATAGAGTAAAATTCCTCAGTGATCATATCCTGGCTTTGAAAGAAGCGATTCACACTGATGTTATCTTGTATCCTGGTGGTGATGGACCAGGAATTCCCACTCACAAAGCTGTTTTGGTAATCAAAAGCTCTGTTTCATGAAAAGTCTTTACTAGCATGAAACTAATCTGGCTTTGTTTATTAATTATCTTCACAGGCTGTTAGATCAGAAGTGTTCAAAGAAGTGTTGGAATCTGCAAAATTCAAAGATTCACCTGAAAAAGCAATCCTTTTGTCTGATATGAGCTACGGTGAACTAGAGGCTCTCCTTGAATTCTTGTACAGCGGAACCATGAGCCCGCAGAACCAACAACACACTGAAACTCTCTCTTTAGCTGCGAAGAAGTTTGGCATTCCAGCTCTCAAAGATTTCTGCAGAAATGGGGATATTGATAGAGTCAAGTTCCTCGCTGATCATGCTTTGGCTTTCAGAGAAGCGATCCAAACTGATGTAATCCTAAAACCTCGTGATAACGGACCCGGAATTCCCACGCACAAAGCTGTTCTGGTAATCAAAACATCTGTTCATAACCTTTAATATATGGAACTGTTCACAATAAGTCTTTCATATCAATTCCAGGGAACTAATGTAGTTTTGTTTATTGTTTTTCTTCACAGGCTGTGAGATCGGTTGTGTTTAAATTCATGTTGGAGACTGATGAATTGAGCTATGGAGATCAGGATTCACTTAAGACAATCCTTTTTTCTGAATTCAGCTATGAAGAGCTCAACGCTTTCGTTGAATTCCTCTACAGCGGAACCATGATCCGTCACAGCAAACTGATTCGAGCCAGCTTTAAAGCCGCACATAAGTACAACATTCAGTATCTTAGGGATTTTTGCAGAGAAAGATTGATCTCGTCTCTACGTGTGGACAATGTCTTCGGCATGTTTGAACTTGCAAAGAACCCTGATGACGCAATACTCATGGATGCTCTCGTTGCTTTCCTCGGAACCAAACCAGCCAGTACGGTGTTCTCGGAGAGATTCAACGCACTACTAGCCAAGGAGCCGCTTATATCTCTACGTGTGATTCGACGTGTTTGTGAAACAGTCAAAGCTTACTCAGATTACAACACTTTAAGGCAGTTTTAGGCGTGTTTTGGATGGGGACAAGAAGAAAAGGTTGTTGTTTTCTGATAATAAGGATAGTGGGAAATTGTTAATCCTTGACCTCCAACCCGAATCAGATGTATGAGGTGAATCCGAATTTGCTTTTAATGGTGATCACTTTGGATAACCTGTCTGTTATTTCCCCAGTTTGTTTTGCTATTCAATAAAAACTTGATTATCGTCAAATGCATACTTTTATCAACTATTTGTTTGTCCAAGTTTGCAATTCTTTAAGATATGGTTATGGTCTAGAGTCTTGTGTTATGTTTGATTGATTACCACATTAGTAAAAGAAACATGACCAGAAAGTTATAACTTGTATATGGAAATCAGAATTAAGATTTCTAAATCAGAATTAAGGTTTTCCGAAAAAGTGTTCGATCTGCAGACAACCTTGAGAGGACGAACCATTTATTTTAGTTCCAAGCTTGAATCTTTTACCGCTTCCTGAGCTTGCATTGATGTTCTATACAATAAAGAACAACTGACATCAAGCAAGGTACTTCCAAGTTTGCCAAAAACAAAAAGACTCAGAAAAACTGTGCAAATGGCTGGCTTTTAGCTAGAGATTTCAACATGAACCAAGTAAAACATAATAAGAGGAGAATCTTAAGTTTAATGGATAAAGAAGAAGCAAAATACTCACAGAAAGTTGGGGTTTAGATCTCAATATCTTGATTCTTCCACCTTTACCATCAGGTCCAACAGCGATCAGATCATCCTTGCCTGAAACATAACCTCTTGCTTCGTTTCTCTCTCCTTGTTTGCTCCATCTACTAAGATTGGGATTTGTTCCTCCAGCACCTGCATTGAGTTTCAAACAATATTCAAATCTACTACACTTTTTGAAATTGAAATGATGATGAAACAGTCATCAAAGTACCGTTCATCAAAGGACCGTTGATGCGAGGCGAGACTGATGATATTGGGTCTTTACTGATGTTGAACTTTATATCCTTAACAATGGGATTACAGTGTTTCTCCTGAGCATTATTGTCCTCACCCTTCTGGTCTTTCATATTCGAATCCGAATGTCTGATGCCTGAAATGGTGGTTTCATGAACATCATCATCTACGCCAATAACCGAGTCTCTTTTCTCGAAGAAAGAGTCTCCTTTTCCCCTCAGACATGATCCATGATTGGTGAAGCCATCGTTCTTCTCTAACTTACCAACTGGTGTAGAGATTTTCTCCATGGTGTTGTATGGTGGACACATTAAGCTCTCGTTTGCAGGCTGGGAAAATTTTATATCCCTTAGAGCTCTGTTCTCTCTCTCTTCAGTTATCAATTCAAATTCCCTCACTTGCTTCTGCCAAAAGAATATAAAGGTTAACAAGACCTGGATAAAAGAAACAAATAAGAACACAAAGACACACCTTTAGTCTATCTATCTTTTCCAAAGCTTTTTCAAGTCTCTCGGAAGATCGAGCTTCACCTCTGCCTAGCTGATTGCACTTCGCTAGCAACTCCTTATAACTCCTGTAACAGAATATATAAGCAAGAATGTTTTGTGTAAAAGGCTTCAGAAGAAGAAAAAATTGAAGACTGAAGGCAAACAAAATACACTACTCTACATGACAAAAATGAAAGGAGGCAAGAACTAACAAAATCTATATGCTATGTACCTACCGATTTCGGATAACCAAGGACTTGACTAGTGTATCTATTGTATCTTTTGTCTTAGCACTATTCCCCAACATGGCTAGCTTCAAAACATCATCTTCCTCCAAGCTTATATCAGAAATTCTGAATTCAAAACAAGATATAGTCTCAAAAGATTGATACCATTGAGAAAAGCAATATGATTTCTCTCACAATTTAAGCGACGCAAGCTCCTTGGCAAGAGCCATACTTCTCTCGTGTAGCATAGCGCACTGTGAAGTAAGCTGAACACATTCCTGTAACCAAAACATAATAAGAAACTCAAAACTGAAGATTACAATAGAAGCAAAAGCATCTGAATCAAGAGATGCTTGAGTTTTAATTAAAAACCTCTGATTTCAATTTAAGCAAATTCTGTGTTGCTAGTATCTCTTGCATAACCTCCCACCTCTTCACTTTATCCTCTTTCAATTGTTCATTGCATTGATTCAACTGAAAACAAACAAAAAAAATCCCCAATATCTTCTCAATGATTACCATTAAGTATGTAAAAGTTTCTCTATGAACAAATTTACCTTATCGGAGATTTCAACATTCTCCTTTTTCTGACCCTCAAGAGCCGAAGTGAGATTATGTATCTTCCCTTCAAGCCGATTCACTTCTCCTCTCAAAATCGCCGGATCTTCCTCGATTTCATCACTCTTCCTCGAATCAATTTGATTCCCAGAAGATTGAAAGTAAAGTCGAAAAGGATCTTTCAAATGGCATTTCTGCTTACAAATCGGGCAATTTCGCTTGTTCGTACTGGGACAATACTCAAACCATTGCTGCAAACTAGGGTTTCCGGAAAAGAAAAATCAAATCGATTAACCTAAAATCTGGGTACAAGAAAATTCAATAGATCTATGATTGTCGTTGTACTATACTAACCATAGTTCGTGGAATACGTGACCACAAGCGGAAATCGATTGCAGATTCTCAGCCACCGGTTTGAGATCTTCGTAGCAGATAGTACAGATAGCATTCCCCGGCGCGTTTTCGCCGGCCATCTCTCCGGCAATCTCCGTACCTGGTCAATTTCGACACTAACGCTTTGATTTTCGTACCCACAACTTCAATCGCCAGTTTTCTCGAGAAAATCAAAGGAAAATATCAGAGAAAACCTGGCGCGAGTGGAAATTGAAAATTTTCCAGGGAAAGCGCGAAAAATCTGCGAAAAGAGGGAGAAGAAAACATGGCACGTGTGAGTCATGCGACTTTGTATGGCCCCAACGTTTTTAAAACTTGTGGCCCATTAAGCCCAATAGCTGTTAACCACGCTAATTGGAGTTATACCAACTTAACTCAAAATTATTTCAGTCTTTTGAGTTGTCGACAATCAAAGTGATTAACTACCAACGAAATTAATTTATTTAGAGATTATTAAAATCAGCAAATCTCAATTAGTCAAACGAAATGTTTAAATTAATGTTGACCTTTATTGGTTTTAGTATATTTTATGATTAGAAAAAAAGTGTGGGTCCACGCGCTTTGAGACTCTGCCTCGTGCAGCCCACTTGTAGCATATTTTCTAAAAAAACCGTCCTCGAAGGTTTCACGTGGCTCATGCACCTGACTGGGTCAGGCAATTCTCGACCGTTGGATGAGATAGAATCATTGTAAGCCGTAAGATTGAGTCGAGGCTGAGATGGGATCATTACAAGCCGTACGATTGACTCAAAAGAGGAATCACATCACGAGGCGAGAGATAATGGTAACGGCATAAAAGCATTTTCGTAATGTGGGACCCTTTTTGAACAGCTGTAGCAACTCCATCTCAGCTTTATCTCTTATATGCTGTGAACCGTTGAATTTATAGAAATTGTCAACCTTTGTACTCGCGGAGATCACGCGCTCTCGTTTGTTTGGCACTTGTGTTACACAGTCTAGTAGACTGGTAATTTGTTTTTATTTACGACATTGAGATACAAAAATGTATATGAGACCACGAAAGTAAAACGTAATTTATTTTGATTTGATATTTTTACGTACTAATTAGTTTGTTATTATCTAAAGGTTTGACATAATTTTCCCCGGCAAATGTTTTTACTCTATGAAAAATGAATATATATTAAGTGTGTTTGACTGTTTGTGTATTTCTTCTTAAATTTTTGTGTTTTATCTTAAAAAAATTATGATCATAGGCTCTATTTCAAAATAAAATTTGCCGTAACTTTCTTTAACTCCATTTATTTTTTTTACTCCAAAATAGAATAAAATATAACTTTATTTTTAATGTGGAGTATTCCTATTTGTTACTTCATAAATTAAGTAATTAAATTGTCTAATTCATGTACATAATGTAGATTATTAGGTTTTTACTTTTTAGTTATAAACTAATTGGTAATTCTTAACTTTTGTAATATATATTTTACATATAATTTTTCCATCATCTCTACTTACAATACAAAATACTGTAGCATCAATGATCGGAATTATTCTCGAATTATTATCGAATAGAAAAACACTTTCAAACACACCACCCATAAAAAGTTTATTTGTTGTTATCCTCAAAAGGTATTGAATAATACAACAGTAACACATGTATCGAGTATGTGGCTAAGATAAATCAACTATCGACTGCTAAGTGACAATCACTATCAAATTTCTATCTACATACTTTTTTCTTTATATACGTTGATGCATGCTTCTTTTAAAAATAATGAAATGGAATAATTTTTAAAACATCATCAGTCGTTGGATTCAATATTGTAATCTCGAAAGCTCACAGTGATCTGTAAAGGGATAACACATAACTTTTTATTGCGCTTAACCTTTTTTATTTATATGTATATCGTGACAGTTTCTCATTCCATAATCGTAGGTGTAAACAAGGGAAAAGATTTAACTATTTTTTACTTCTTGTGCGCATCGATAGAAAAGTAGGCACTAGGACGAAAGTATGGTTTCCCACTCAAAAGCGCGTGTGTGAGACGCGTGGATATGTCAAAGGAGTGTAAGGTTGACAATAGAAGAGTTTGGAGATTATTCAAAGCCTTTGACATTTGGTTAAAGTCAACCAAAAACAAGAAACCGCAAACCATTTCTGGTTTTAATCTCCACCACTAGACGACAAAGACAGGATAAGCATCGAGATACCCTCTCTCTCTCTAGATTTGTAAAAAGCTAAAGAGACAATTCCTCTCTCTCTCTACTTATATACCTACTTTTTATACACATATAATCCGTATTCATTCGCACGCATTGTTGTTCGTCCCTCTCTTATTTGCTTTATGAACAATAAATAACTCTGTTTAATCTAGTTTCGTTCTAAACTTCTAATTATAGAGCAAACGTATATTTCTGACCAAAAAGTCAAATAAATCTAAAACCGAAAAAATCGAAACAAAATGTTTGCACGAAAATGGAATCACTTTTAGAGGAGATGTTTGCTAATTACAATACCTCTAATGTTTTGTTTTAATATGTCTTTATTAATCATTAGAAGTAATTTAAATACCTATAATTTTCACTAATCTAATTTACGTACACTTGTTTTTTTATATAACTAATCTCATGTTTATAATTATAAAAATGATTCCGTATACGAACTACCAAGTACCACCATCCGTACTAACTTTGTATTATAATCACAAGTGACAATAATATATTTTTAGCTCATTTTTTTGTAACTTAGAAAGCTATTTTATTTTGCCAATTAATGTGTATAGATCTCTACAAACTAATAATAGATTAATCTATGTTAGGTACTATTATATACAGATACAGTTCACATGTTGAATAAATTGAATTGTCAAAATAAGAGAACAAAACAAAACTTGTATTTACACTATTTAATTTAAACCTTTTTTTATTTTTTTCCTCATCTCACTCTCTTTATAATCCATATCTCTCTCTAGTCTCTACCCATCAAAAGTCAGCGCTCTCTTTTGTCTCCTCTGCTTTTCTCTCTTCTCTCAGAGATTCTAAGCTTTTGTCTCCTCTGAGAAACCATAATCAATGGCCGACGATTGGGATCTTCACGCCGTAGTAAGAGGTTGCTCCGCCGTGAGCTCATCAGCAACCACCGCAACCACCGTCTTCTCCGGTGGTGCTTCATCTCACACAAGCCCTTTATTCACCGTCGAACGACAGAGAAACTCCATCGTCTTCGGAGAAATCAGAGATCTTTACACGCCGTTCGGACAAGATTCGAATAACTCCGTCGTCTCTTCTTTCTCTTGTCTGAATTACCCAGAAGAATCAAAACAGAGACTAAACCAGAAACGCCCTCTTTCTCTCTCTGCTTCTTCTAGTAGCGTCACTAGCAAACCCACAAGCTCCAATACCTCTAGATCCAAAAGAAGGTTCGAGCTTTTTTCAAACCCATCAACAAATTTATCAAATTTGCGTTTTTTTGTTCAACCCATTAAATTAATTTCGAATTTTTTCTTAAAAAGTCTCTGTTTTTATTGTTTCTTGTTGCAGAAAGATACAGCATAAGAAAGTGTGCCATGTAGCAGCAGAAGCTTTAAACTCCGATGTCTGGGCATGGCGAAAGTACGGACAAAAACCCATCAAAGGTTCACCATATCCAAGGTAAATATATAAATTCAAGAAAAAGATTAAATCTTTACCAAGAAATTCATTTATTGTTCATTAAAGACATTTAAATGTGTGTGTGTGTGTATTATTTCAAGACCAAAAATCTGTTTTTGTGTTTCTCTTTGCCTCGAGTTTGTTAAATTATGTCAGTTTCTATTTCGGTAAAAAAAAAAAAAAAAAAATCTAATTTCATTTTGTTTCTTTTGAATAAAAACAGAGGATATTACAGATGTAGTACTTCAAAAGGATGTTTAGCCCGTAAACAAGTGGAGCGAAATAGATCCGACCCGACTATGTTCATCGTTACTTACACGGCGGAGCATAACCACCCAGCTCCAACTCACCGGAATTCTCTCGCCGGAAGCACTCGTCAGAAACCAACAGATCAGCCGGCTACGACGACTACGACCGCTACTTCTTCGTCTTCTCCGGTGACTTCAGCCGACGAATTTGTCTTTCCGGTGGAGGATTTAGCGGTGGAAGGAGACGAGGATCTGTTATCTATGTCGGATACGGTGGTGAGTGAGGATTTCTTTGAAGGATTGGAGGACTTTACCGCCGGAGATAGCTTTTCCGGTAACTCAGCCCCGGCGAGTTTTGACATTTCTTGGGTTGTAAACAGTACTGCCACGACGAGTGGTGGAATATGATTCGCTGGAGATTAGATTACGGCTTAGAAGAATACTCTTTTTTAGTAAAGATATAGGAGGAATATTGGAATTATTCTCGGATTATTATGTAAAAATAGGATAAACAAATGTTCTTTGTTTTT
Source organism: Draba incana (assembly GCA_963576765.1). Taxonomy (NCBI): domain Eukaryota; kingdom Viridiplantae; phylum Streptophyta; class Magnoliopsida; order Brassicales; family Brassicaceae; genus Draba; species Draba incana. The sequence continues at coordinate 681,232 of OY755214.1, forward strand.
ATTTTTTCTTCCACTTGTTTCTAAAAATATCTTTAGAAAATTTAATTGTATATTCCTTAAGTCCATTTCTCGTAATGATTTTAATCATTTTGTTGACACGACGAATACTAGTTAGGGTAAAAGAAAGAAAAACTACAATTATATACTCGAATCATTCTCAAGTCAAGCATCTTTGATAAATTTTCATTCAATCTATCAAATTTCATACTATTCCATCACAAAACAATGAATTATATCATAGAAATATAGAAACCTATCATAAAACATAGAATTCTATAACATAATACTCCTTCGCAAAAACATAGAATTTGATCACAAAAACATAGAATTCTATAATAAAAAACATAAATCTTCATCACAAAAACTTAAAGGCGATAGATGTGAAATTTTAATTTAGTCATTAACAATATAATTTTCTTCTGTGTGTGTTTCGTTGTTGCTGCTCCTTTGTTAAATGATTCTGGTCTTAAAAAGGAGTACAATAAGTACAGTAAACTGAGATTTGTTCACAATAGCTAGTTTAGTACTAATTATTAGCAGTTACGATACCACTATAGTTTCAGTTGAAAAATATTTATTAAGGTACCACTACTATAAATATTTGCCTGACATTATCACTATATAGTATATACTATGCTAAACATAATATAGTTTTCATTAAATGCTAAACATTGAACATGATACATTTTTGGTAAAGTATGGGCAAAACAAATTTCCATGATTCCGTCGTGTTGCTTTCACCTTCTAAGAGTAGGTTTAAGTTATGGGCTAAGTCTTGGGCCTATCTTTCAGTATCACAAAGCTTTTGACGCATCAATCAAAAGTAAAACTTCAGATCAATTATAAACTATGGTACGTGTGGCATAGATATATGGAAATATAAGGAGTGAATCAAATAACATTAATAATTATTTTTTATAAAAATGTGATTCAAATGCTTTGGATCCATAGGAATCGGCTTTTCTCATTACTTGATTTTAAAATTTCCCGTTTAATTTAATTAATTTCCCTCCTTAAATTCTGCAGCATTTCTTGGGTTTTCGCCTTTACCATCGTGGGATTTCTTAAAATCTCCATGTGCATTCTAAGCTTGTAGTGTAAGTATGTTGAATACCATTAGATAAATTCTCCAAATGATTAAATTAATGCCACTAATCCCTATGTTAACATAAAAATGAAGTTACAAGATTTTGAGTTCAAGATTCAGTTTTTTTTTTTTTTTTTTTTTAGGGATTTTGTATTGAGTTTGTGCTTGTATAGAGTTTAAAAGATGGTGAAGACGAATGTTTTATCAAAGATTAGATCTTTCAATGGAGCCAATAGACCAATCTATGTATTAGCTGGTTTAGCTTTCCTTATCTCAGTAATTACATTAGCTAAATTCAATTACATCACACCATTAAGCTTCTCTGATCGATTCTGTAATTCTCGCGGAGCCTTCGATGGGGATAGCTTCAACATCGGAAACCAAATGCGAAAGACGATCGAAACCGCCATTTTCAAAATCCATCAAGAAATGGATGATCTCAAGGCTTTAGAAGAATCTTCCTCTTCTTCTTCTGCTCCTCCATCGTCGGATTCATCACCTTTGGGTTCTATGTTTAGGCATGTAGCGTTTCTCGCGGATGTTCTTTCGTTAGTTCAATCAGTTCATATGGAATTACCTTCGTTCGAAGCAAGTTACGTAGTTGATCATCCGTTGAAGCAGCGTAACGGTGACCCTGGAGAGCATTTTAAGAGAGAAGAGATCAAGAAATACATAAAAATCAAACCGAATCGCCTTGGAAAACAGAATTTCATGGGAGCTAACGGAACATTCACTTCAATCGGACACGCTTGTTTCGCGATGAAGGAAGATTTAGAAGAGTATATGGATTACGACGTGGGAGAGATCTGTAACGACGACTGGAGATTAGCTCAAAAGCTTATGGTTCATGGATGCGATCCGTTGCCTAGAAGACGGTGTTTCTCCCGTGGACCGCAGTTATATAACAAACCGTATCCGATAAACGAGTCTTTATGGAAGTTACCGGATAATCGGAATGTGAGATGGGGACAGTATAAGTGCAAGAACTTCACTTGTCTCGCTAGCAGCACGAAAGAGCGAAAAGGGTTCTTTAAATGTACTGATTGCTTTAACCTCACGCACCACGAATCGCCGAGATGGATTAACCGAGAAGAAATCGTTTCGGAAACAAACCAAACCGTGGATTTTACGATATCCGAAGTACTCGAGATTAAACCAGGAGAGATTAGAATCGGATTGGATTTCAGCGTTGGTACGGGAACATTTGCGGCGAGAATGAGAGAGCAGAATGTTACGATTGTATCGGCTACAATCAACTTAGGAGCTCCATTCAACGAAATGATCGCTCTGCGCGGTTTAGTACCGTTGTACTTAACCGTGAACCAACGCTTACCGTTCTTCGATAGCACGCTTGATATGATTCACACGACGAGGTTTCTCGACGGATGGATCGATTTGATACTTCTCGATTTCGTGTTGTTTGATTGGGACAGGGTTTTAAGACCAGGTGGGTTGTTGTGGATCGATGGTTTCTTTTGTCTGAAAGAAGATTTAAGCGATTACATTGAAGCGTTTAAAGCGTTGAGGTATAAGAAACATAAATGGATTGTTGTACCTAAGAAAGATAAAGATGATAAAGAAGTTTTCTTCTCTGCTCTGTTAGAGAAACCTCCAAGACCCTTTAGATGATCATTGTAATATTATTCTTATAAAAAAATACACAAAATGTTTGATTATATGTTCTTAATTTTCTTGTATAATTCGTACAACCTATTTATATATACCAAAAATTGAGTATGTTATCTTGTTTTATTATTAAGAACTGTTATAATTCATACCAAATGTACGAATGCAGGAAAAGTATACTTCAGAACCACATGATACGACGTCGTTAGGTAGGAAATGTAACTCTCTGAATAAGAAAGAGGTTCTCAATTCTTGTTATGTGAAATGATATATGATTTTCTTCTTTCTTCTTGACACAAGGCACTCGTAGGATTTTGGATCGTATCGATTATCGGAAATTGGTTCAGCTTCTTGTCATTGATCTACATATGTAAGTACAGAACTTGTTCTGATACTTTTATTTCTTGATCTAATAATAATAACATACTGTTGAAATGCCACAGGTTTTGTATTGATTCACACGGTGCCAATGCTTTATGAAAAGTATGAGGATGAGATTGATCCAATTGCGGAGAAGGCTTTGATTGAGATGAAGAAGCATTATCAAGTTTTTGAAGCCAGGGTTTTCAGTAATAAGATCCCTCAAAAATCGAAATGAATTAGATTCGATTAAATTAGCTTTAGGTGTTTTGTTGTTTTTTGGGGTCCAAAATTCCAAATCATTCTTTTATTCATGTGTGGTTTTTGTTACTTCCTACTCAAGTCATCTATGTGGATATAAAATGGGCTGGACCTTTAAAATAATTTATAAAAGGCTTCGCGCCATTTTTTACATAGTCATAAATATTACCTTACAGTTTCTCCATGGATATGTTGAGGCAAAATTAAATATTTTTTTACCAAAATCTTGTAGTGATGTACAGTAATAAAAGATATTTGGTTATTAAGTACCAAAATCACAAAAATAAACATATTTTGTGTCTAACTAAAATATTTGAATACCAATTGATGATGATACTAACATTCCAACATAACAACCAAAAATCACATAATTGTTGGGCCGTATTTCAATATTGTAAGCCCATTAAACACCGACAAAATCCAAACAACACAACCCGATTATAAAAGGATTAAAATAAATTGAAAAAAATAATAATGAAATTTTACTCTTCCACTCCAAATCGCCATTGTTCATCTGTTCGAGATCTCCCTCCACATCAAATGATCAGATCTACACTATCTTCACTAAAATTTCTCCAGAATTTCGAATTCTTCTGTGTATTTTTGTTTTCATTGGTTTTTTAATCAAAACCAGTTCTCAATTCGAATCAATCTCTCCCATTTTGTTTCCTCTTTCTGCTACAACAATGGCGCAACAACAGTTTCTTCACCAGCGTCCAATCCAAAACCCATTCTCAAACCCTTTCTCTTATTCGTCTTCTCTCTCTTCTTCTTCAACCTCAAACCGACCCATCTCTCTCCTCAGTAGAACCAGTCTCCTCCTCCTTCTCGCTCTCCTCGTTATCCTCGGTGTATTCTTACCTTGGGCAGGATCTCCCTTATTCCCGTTTTCAAACAGAGCTTCTTCTTCCTCCTCGCAATCGAAATGGCGCGACTATTCTCTCGCTCAAGCCGCGAAGTTCGTCGCGAAGAACGAGACTGTGATCGTTTGCGCCGTGAGCTATCCTTACTTGGCTTTCCTCAACAATTGGTTAATTAGCGTTTCTAGACAGAAACACCAAGACAAAGTCCTCGTAATCGCTGAGGATTACGCTACTCTTTACAAGGTTAACGAGAAATGGCCTGGTCACGCCGTTCTCATTCCTCCGGCTCTCGATTCTCAAACCGCACACAAATTCGGTTCACAGGTACTGAGTCTCATGGAATCCTTAGCTTCTAGTTCATGGAATCTAGCTGAAAAATCAAAAATGGCTTAGAAATTCGGATTTTGTGTATGTGTCTTGGATGCTTGTTGGTTAGCTAGTGTTAGTTCACTGATTATAAGTTTGTGTAGTCTCAGAGGTTTTGGTTTTGAGCTGTGTTTAGTACTTTTATGGCTGATTCTGTGAATAATAAGAGATGGTGATCTTGTGAATGTAGTAGCAGCTGATTTTGAATGATTTATGTATGTGATAGCTTCTGTGAAGAATTTGTGTTGTGATGAACTAATTTGTATCATTTCTGAATAGGGTTTTTTCAATTTTACGTCTCGAAGGCCGAAACATCTATTGCAGATATTGGAGCTAGGTTACAATGTGATGTACAACGATGTCGATATGGTTTGGTTGCAAGATCCGTTTAAGTATTTGGAAGGAAAGCATGATGCATACTTCATGGATGACATGACTGCAGTATGTAAACTTGACACAATCTATTTCCTAGAAAATTTTGCATTAAGAGTAATCTTTTTAAACTTGATCTTGTGCTATAGATTAAGCCTTTGGATCACTCTCATGATTTACCACCTCCGGGTAAAAAAGGAAGGCCTTATATATGTAGCTGCATGATTTTCTTGCGTCCTACTAATGGCGCAAAACTTCTCATGAAGAAATGGATTGAGGAACTTACAGTCCAACCTTGGTCTAGAGCAAAGAAAGCTAATGATCAACCTGCTTTTAACTGGGCTCTTAACAAAACAGCTCATCAGGTATGCTACTTCCTCCAAGTTCCGCCGCAATAACTTTCTGCAAATCGGTCTCAAGCTTTTAATACCCAATTGCGGCGCTCGATGAATCTCAAAAGACTGAAACTTTTGGTACTCTTAGAATTCGCTTCATGTAACCTTAGTTACTTACAAATGTTCAATTCCTAGGTTTTCATGATACTAAAGCTTAAAATCTCAAAACAGTGAACCTTTTGGTACTCTGCTTTATTAATCTACTTACGAGTGTTTGATCCGGATTTTGTTTCAATCGTGAATGTAAATTTTCGCTTGTTTGAATGCGTTTTTTCAACTGTTTTTGTGATCGTTTGTTCTGCAGGTGGATCTCTACTTGCTTCCGCAAGCAGCATTTCCAACAGGAGGATTGTACTTCAAGAACTCGACGTGGGTTAAAGAAACAAAGGGTAAACATGCTATAATCCACAATAACTACATCCTCGGATTCGACAAGAAGATCAAACGTTTCCGTGACCATGGTCTATGGCTAGTCGATGATCATGCGCTCGAGTCACCTTTAGGAAAATTAGAGTAAATTGTTGAAAAAAAAATGTTCATCTCTCTCTCTCTCTCTCTCTCTCTCTCTCTCTCTCTCTCTCTCTCTCTCTCTCTCTCTCTCTCTCTCTCTCTCTCTCTCTCTCTCTCTCTCTCTCTCTCTCTCTCTCTCTCTCTCTCTCTCTCTCTCTCTCTCTCTCTCTCTCTCTCTCTCTCTCTCTTTTTGTTATTATTGGAACTTAATTTTTCAGGTCTGCTCAAAGAAAGAAAGAAAGATCCAGTGAGTAAATTCTTCACCTTTTGTTTAGGTTCAATAGGACTTGAGTTTGGTAATACAATTAGACTGCTAGATTTTGCATCTGAGTCTGACAGTTGTATGATTACCACATTCATGTCACATTGAATTAATCATGTATACACCATGGATATTTAATGTCATTTGTGGTTAACAAAAGTGGAAGTAACACATTAAATCATTTTTCGTTTCATGATTATACCAATTAATTTATGTTTTTCATCAATTGATTCTGTTTTCTTATGTATAATCAACTGGTAAATCAAGATACTGGTTATTGCATTTTTTATTGTATTTTTGCAACAACTTAAAATTGTGGTTTGTTATGGTTGAGACTTGAGAGATTGCTAACAAATAAGAAAACATCATTACATATGAATTGTTGAATGCTTATTTACCACATGCGCTATTATTCGTTGAAGCAAACTACCGAGAGTAAATCTACCATAAACATTCTCTCAAGTCTTGCATGTAAAGAAATAAAAATCATTAAAAGGCTAAAAGTAAATCTGACACGGAATTAATTCTCATAATTCCTATCCGTAACGATAACGAGATTATGCAAAATTTTGCAAATAGTCCAAAACAATAATGACAGCTACCATATGAAATGAGGGTCCACTTGCTTACTCAAATTTATTTATGTATAGTTCCACACTAGTATGTAACATGTGACTAATTTTACAGTTTAGACTTTATGGAGGATGCTGCTTATGTAACATTTACCGTAAATGAAAAACCATAAATTAAATTTTCTCAGCTTGAAATAGTTCTTGACGTCTAATGTTTGTTCATAAGACTTTTCATTCGTGTGTTACTATCTAAAATTATTATTCCCAGATCTGATCATATTTATGCACCTGAATATAGTCAATCGAAATATTTAATTAAATTATGCGTGTGACATAAGAACAGAATAATTGTAAAATATTTATCCTAAATTTGAAATACCTAAAAGGATAATATATTTTTGTTAGTCGTACCAAAAAAAAAAAGAATTATGAGTGATAAGAGAAACTGAAAATGAAGAAAATAAATAAAAGGTGAAATTAGAAAGACAGAGAAGCAAAGATTCTTGCTTCCTTCGAATCCGCAGAGCAAAATCGGATTTGTAGATTCACACCAAAATTTTCTCTATACAGTCTCCTTTCGATTTCTGCCATTGACGAGCCCAAGAAAGAGCTTCTTCTTCTTCTTCTTCTTCTTCTTATTCTCTCTCTTTTCGCTTTTACTAAGCTCACAAGAATCTACGAGTGCTTTCACTTTCGAGAGCTGTGATTTCCACGGGATTTGTGTTCAGATTGAGATTTCTGGATTTATAACTGAAATTTGAGTTCGTAGCTTCCATTTCCTTGTTTGAGATTCGGTATTATCGCCGGAGTTGCATGTGATTTCATGCAATGGGTTCACTGGAATCTGGGATTCCGGCGAAGAGCGGCGGAGGGAGAGGAGTGGCGAGGCAATTGCAAAGAAACAGATCGAGACTCTCTAAATTCTTTCTATGGAAGAGACTTAATTACCTTCAATGGTTTTGCACAATTGGTGTCTTCTTCTTCTTCGTTGTGCTATTCCAAATGTTTTTACCAGGTCTTGTGATTGATAAATCGGATAAACCATGGAGTAACAAAGAGATTTTGCCGCCTGATTTGATTGTTTTCAAGGAGAAAGGGTTTTTAGACTTCGGTGAAGATGTTAGATTTGAGCCCACCAAGCTTCTGATGAAATTCCAAAGAGAAACTTTCACATCTTCTTCTCTCAATACAACTATGCAGCGTTTTGGATTCAGAAAACCGAAGCTGGCTCTGGTTAGTATTCAAGATTTAGAAATGAATTTCTTAATTGTTCTTGGTTGAGATCTAATGACTGCATTGTGGGTTTTCTCTTCTTTAAAGGTTTTTGCTGACTTGTTAGCTGATCCAGAGCAGTTGTTAATGGTTACTGTCTCTAAGGCATTGCAACAGATTGGCTATGCAATTGAGGTATACACTTGTAGCTTCTTTTATGGGTTATGAAGTTTGATGACACGAAACTTGAATCTTTTCTTGGTAGGTTTACTCGCTTGAAGACGGTCCAGTGCACAGCATTTGGCAGAAAATAGGAGTTCCAGTCACAATACTCGAGTCTAACCATTCATCGAGTTGTGTTATCGATTGGCTATCGTATGTTCTGCCTTTCCTCTGCTATATATATGCATTGCTTGGAAACTATAGGGAAACTAATGAAGCATGTCTTGATTAATTCAGAGTTTGGAAATAATCTTGAGGCTGTGAATAGTTTAATGTAGTCATGTGATTTGTGTTTAATTGAATAATGTGGATCTTAGGTTTGATCAAATGCATTATGGGTTCTTTTCTTCTATTATTATAGTTCAAACGTAGTTGACTTGACTCGGTCAATGTGATGATTTCTGATCATTGATAATTTTTCTTTGTTCTTATTTTGAAGCTATGATGGCGTAATTGTTAACTCTCTCAAAGCTAGGAGTACGTTTACTTGGTAAGATTTCCGGTTGTTTGGCATGAGTGTATATCACATACTTCTGGTTTTCAATTTTAACCATTGTATATTCGTCAACTATGTGGATTTTTGTCCAAAGTTCTTGATAGTCTAAATTTTTGTTATTCTTTGACAGCTTCATGCAAGAACCTTTCAAATCTTTGCCTCTTGTTTGGGTCATCAATGAAGAAACTCTCGCTGTCCGGTCTAGACAGTACAACTCAACAGGGCATACTGAACTCCTCACGGATTGGAAAAAGATTTTCAGCCGGGCTACGGTCGCAGTCTTCCATAATTACCTCCTTCCTGTAATGTTTATGATTAGAACTACAAATAAATTCTTTGATTATGCTTCGAAATAGGTTTTCTTTAGTAGTTTTGAATAATTATCTTGTTTCGCCTTTTGCTTCATGCAGATTCTCTACTCTGAGTTTGATGCTGGTAACTTTTATGTGATTCCCGGATCTCCTAAAGAAGTTTGGAAAACAAAGAATTTGGAGTTTCCACAGACAGATGACGTCGTCATTTCCATTGTGGGAAGTCAGTTCTTGTACAAAGGTCAATGGCTGGAGCATGCTCTGCTTCTGCAAGCTCTACGGCCGTTATTTTCAAGCTATTACAGTGAAAGTTCCCGTCTCAAGATCATAGTTTTAGGTGGAGAGTCAGCTTCCAACTACAGCTTAGCTATTGAGGTATAACAAGGTCTGCTTTGTCATTGGTGAAACTGTTTGTAGCTTTTAAAGATAGAGATTACGAAATCACTGACCTTGTTCCTTGGTTTGTTTTGAACTTCTTAGACTATTTCCCAGAACTTGACATATCCGAAAGATGCTGTGAAGCATGTAAGCGTCGCAGGGAATGTTGATAAGATACTTGAGAGTTCTGATCTTGTTATATACGGATCATTTCTCGAGGAGCAGTCTTTTCCAGAAATTTTGATGAAGGCCATGTCCTTGGGGAAACCGATAGTTGCACCAGACCTCTTGCATATTAGAAAACATGTATGCTTCTTCTTCCTTATCTCGTGTTTTCTTGGAAATTTGCTGTGGTTTGTTTTCTGTCCATTTGGCTGCTTACTGACTGTATTGGCAAATATTATATAGGTCGATAACAGGGTTACTGGGTATCTTTTCCCCAAGAAGAATCTTCAGGTTCTATCGCAGATTGTGCTTGAAGTGATAACAGAAGGGAAAATATCTCCATTGGCTCAGAAGATTGGTTTGATGGGGAAAACAACTGTTAAAAATATGATGGCTCGGGAAACCATAGAAGGTTATGCAGCTCTACTAGAGAATATTCTCAAGTTTTCTTCAGAAGTTTCTACTCCTCAGGATGTACAAAAAGTTCCTCCAAAACTGAGAGAAGAGTGGAGTTGGCATCCATTTAGACCTTTTCTGGATACATCGCCTAATAATAGAACATCAAGAAGCTATGAGTTCTTAGCAAAGGTTGAAGGACATTGGAATCATACCCCAGGAGAGGCTATGAAATTTGGGGCTGTTAATGATGATTCATTTGTATATGAAATATGGGAAGAAGAGAGATATCTTCAAATGATCAATAGTAGAAAAAGACGAGAAGATGAGGAGGTGTAGTTCTTGAGATGTAGTTCCTATCAACATTTCCTACATACTAATTTGATTTTGTTTTGTGGTGGTATGCAGTTGAAAGGCAGAGCCTTGCAGTATCATGGGACATGGGAGGAAGTATATAAAAGCGCGAAAAGAGCAGACCGAAGTAAGAATGATCTACATGAGAGGGATGAAGGAGAGCTTCTAAGAACGGGTCAACTTTTATGCATATATGAACCCTATTTTGGTGAAGGAACCTGGTCTTTTCTACATCAGCATCCCCTCTATCGTGGGGTCGGCTTGGTGAGTTCACAATATATTATTTCCGCCACCATAAGATGGTCCACACGAGGATATATTTCTGAACGGATGTGAATTCTTCATATTGCAGTCAGTCAAAGGGCGGAGACCTAGGATGGATGATATTGATGCATCATCACGTCTTCCACTTTTCAACAACCCGTACTATCGTGATGCTCTTGGTGACTTTGGAGCATTTTTTGCTATTTCAAATAAGATTGATCGTTTACACAAGAATTCATGGATTGGGTTTCAGTCATGGAGAGCAACTGCCAGGAAGGTACATATCTTTAATAAAATCTTTGATCCTTGCTATAGCAGAGTGCTAATATTACCTGTGACGTAATTTGGGACCCTGAAAACAGGAATCTTTATCCAAGACTGCTGAGACCGCGTTACTGAATGCTATACAAACACGTAAACACGGAGATGCCTTATATTTTTGGGTACGGATGGACAAAGATCCGAGAAATCCTCTGAAGAAACCCTTCTGGTCGTTCTGTGATGCCATAAATGCTGGGAATTGCAGGTAAAGCAGTACAAGTTCTTAAATTATAACCGTTTTTGAAACTTTTAGGCTCATTTACCTGAATCTTTGCAACTTATTGGCTTGGATCAAGGTTTGCTTTCAATGAAACTTTGAAGAAAATGTATGGTATCAAGAATTTGGACTCATTGCCACCAATGCCCGAGGATGGGGTGGATACATGGTCTGTGATGCAGAGCTGGGCATTGCCAACAAGATCCTTCTTAGAGTTTGTCATGTTCTCAAGGTGCTTTGCTTGCTATTATTTACCCATTGATAGTCTCAACCCGAACCTCGAAAAGAGTACTGAAAGAGTGTTTCTCCTCTTGCTTATAGGATGTTTGTAGATTCATTGGATGCACAGATGTATGAAGAGCATCATCGAACAAGCCGGTGCTATCTAAGTTTAACCAAAGTACGGAAAAAAAAATTCCCTGTTCTGCCAAAGTTAATAAATCCATTTGGGTTTGGGTTTGTGTAATTGTGTTGCATTTTTCTCACAGGACAAGCATTGCTATTCGCGGTTACTAGAGCTTCTCGTGAACGTATGGGCTTATCACAGCGCAAGGCGCATGGTCTACGTAGATCCCGGGACTGGTTTGATGCAGGAGCAACACAAACAGAGGAACCGGATAGGGCAAATGTGGGTGAAATGGTTCGATTACACGACTCTGAAAACAATGGATGAAGATCTTGGGGAGGAAGCAGACTCAGACCGTCGTGTGGGTCACTGGCTATGGCCATGGACTGGTGAGATTGCGTGGCGCGGTTCATTAGAGAAAGAGAAGCAAAAGAAGAATCTAGAGAAAGAAGAGAAGAAGAAGAGAAGCAAAGATAAGCTGAATCGAATGAGAACTAGAAGTGGTCGTCAGAAAGTCATCGGAAAATATGTAAAACCGCCACCGGAGGACGAATCTGTCACCGGAAACTCTACTTTGTTAAACACGTAGCCGCATAAACAACAGATTCAAATTTGTGCTTTTTTTTTTTTTTTTTTGTTAGGCCATAAATATTTGTTTCATTCATTTTTCCTTTTATTTTGGAAAATCACTGTATAAAAAGGTCTCAAGTCTCAATCATTCACTCTCTCTCTCTCTCTCTCTCACCTCTCTTCGATTTTCAAGCTTTCACTGTAAAAAACTCAAAGAGAGAGGCATGGAAGCTGGAAGCAGTGAGAAGGAGGAATCGCATGTTCTTGAGATCAATCTTATCTCGGCGCAAGGACTCAAAGAGCCGTCGGGAAAGCTCCGGCGATTGCAGACTTACGCATCTGTCTGGGTTGATTCATCAAACAAGCTTCGTACTCGGATTGATCGAATCGGCACAGAGAATCCAATTTGGAACGACAAATTCGTTTTCCAGGTTTCTTCTGATTTTCTCTCTAGCGAAACTTCTGGTGTTTCAATCGAGATCTATGCGGTTGGTTATTTGCGTGATCATTTGATCGGAACTGTTCGTTTTCTGGTGAGTAATTTCCTCCCAACGGCCGCCGTTAAAGTTCCGTCACTCGTCGCGCTTCAGATCCGTCGTCCTTCTGGAAAGTTCCATGGCGTTCTTAACCTCGCGGCGATGGTGATTGATGGTTTCGAACTTCCGGCTGATTTTTTCAAATCCGTTCGAGAGAAAGCGGTGGAGAATCGTCGTAAGATGAGAAAATCTAGATCTGCGGTTAGTTCGTCGGAGAACGGTTTCTCTGAAGACGATGTCGGGAGTTCGAAAGAGAATTCGGTTTCTGGATCTGTGAATTTCTCTGACGACGGTACGGATTCGACGGCGTCTTCTCCGATGCCGTCTCCGCTCAGAGACTGGAACGCGATACGAAATTTGGCGGGAAAAAATCATGTGAGATCTTCATCGGACGGTGGAGGATTGATGTGCTGTTTTCTGATGAAATCGTCCGGTGTGTTACCAGGAAGAGAGATCATGGACGGCTGAGATCACCGCCACGTATACCAGGTTGCACAGTACGTCATCGTTGAGGCCGTTTCGAACGGTTACGGAGTGTAACAAATTTTGGAATTTTCTTGAGCTGAAAAAAAAAAAAACATAAAATTCATTTTCTCTCTCTCTGTTAAAGACTTTAGAAATTCATTTTTCCTTGTTTGTGAATCCTTTGAATCTTCATTTTAGTATGAATAAGAAGAAAAGTAATATCATTTTTTTTTTTTGGTCATTTCATTTATCGTAAAAATTAATGAGGTAACAAAACATAGAAATTATGTGTAATATTGAGAAAAAATGAAACAAAAACTGGAATTGGTTTATGAAGTTGAGGAGATAATAGTTGTTTAAACAGCCAGATTAGTTAAAACCATCGATTAATTTGTCCTACCAGAAAAAACGAAATTCATTTTCTTTTATATAACAAAATCTTTTGCTGTTTTATTTTAATCCATTTCTCTCTCTCTCTCTCTCTCTCTCTCTCTCTCTCTCTCTCTCTCTCTCTCTCTCTCTCTCTCTCTCTCTCTCTCTCTCTCGTCATCTTCATCTTCTCTGATTTATCAAAAGTTGCAGCTCGTAAACACAGGTAATCAATTAATTAAATCGCCTCTGATTTCTTAAACCATTTCAGGGTTTTTCTGGGTTTTTTAAGCTGATGATTTCGTGTTATTACTATGATCGAAACTTCAGAAATTTAAAGGGTTTTTATGGCAATGTTATTGAGGGAGATATCAATGGACATTAAAACAACAGAGGAAAACAGAATTCGTTACTCTTCAAAACACACTAAACAGTTGCCACCTGGCACAATCACTGAATTTGATTGGAAGGATTATTGTCCGTTGGGTTTCAGGTAATAAAAAAAATGTTCATTTCTTGTTTACTTCTTTGAACATTGATTGATTTTAATATTTTGTTATTTCTTTTTGTTTAGTTTTTGTAGACTTATACAAGAACTTGATGATATTGATCATGAAGATTACAAGCATTCCATTTCCAATGATGAGAGTTTAAAAAAGCTTTCTTCAGGGAAAATCGGAGATTTGTTTCATATTTCTACTGATGATCGTTTTCTAATCAAGATTCTTCGAAAATCCGAAATTAAGGTATTCAATAAAAACATTTTGTATAAGAGATCTTTCTCCATGAATGTTTTTCATTGAACAATCTTGTGATTAATTTCTAGGTGGTACTAGAGATGCTTCCGGGTTATTACCGACATATTCATAAGCATAGATCATCACTGTTTTCAAGGATTTATGGTCTTCATGCTATCAAGCCTAATGGAGGTGTTAAGGTGAGAATCTCATCATGTTCATGATTAGAGTTTAAGAGTCATTGATTACTTGAAAGAAATTTTCTTATACTTCTTGGTTTTGTGTTTATTATGTAGACATATTTTGCTGTGATGTCAAACATGTTACATTCAACGATCTTTATGAACAAGCTTTATGATCTAAAAGGTTCACCAAAAGGTCGAACTAGCAAGAAAATAGCGGTGAGAAATAACACGGTTTTGAAGGATATAGATCTCGATTTCCGTTTCTATGTCGATCCAATGGCTAGACACCGCATAATCAAGTAAGTCTCTTATCTCGATTCTATACTTCACTAAGTTATGATTCAAATGCATAAACAAATGTTGTCATGTCATTTACAGGCAAACAAAGCTAGATTGTGAGCTTTTGGAAGAAGAAGGTATAATGGATTATAGCTTATTGGTTGGTTTACAAGTTAAAGGCTCATGTCAAGGTACTAATTAAAGTTTACTCCTTTAATTAGTGATAGTGTTTGCATATTGATCATAATACTTTATTGTGTGACAGGTTCACTTGATGGATTAAACCCGGTTTACAATAACTTCACACCCCCATGTATTAATCAACATTCTTCTCTGCTTTACTACAACATCTATATGTATGTTTGTCTAATCGATCAAATCATGCAGGCTCGTTCAAAAGCGATAGCTCAAGATCGATGAAATCAGCTTCTACTGCTCCAGATAGATCTTCTGTAACAATGTATGCAAGCTCTCCCTGTAGAGGTAAGCAATATTATTTATCTCAAAAAAATCTCATAATGTTTTGTCTAACCATAGTACTTAGGAACATTTCTTTTGATTCTTAACAGATTCGGTCGAAATCGAAAACCCAATAACTACTATACAGTCATTGACAAGCTCAAAAATAATTCAGATGATAAACAAAAAAAGCAAATTAGCAACACTCAGTGAACTCTTCCCCAACAGGTAAAGTAACTAAAAAAACATTGTTAGAAATTTCACATTCGAAATGCAAAAATACAATCTAACATTTTAGTGTTTTTTTTTACATTGCAGCTCAGCTACTTGTTTTGGTATGAAGATTCCAGCAAGAGCACGGCGAGTGAAGAGATCGACGGAAGAAGAGGAATGGTACGACGTCGTTTTGTATGTAGGGATCGTAGACACATTCCAAGACTATGGTATGAAGAAACGCATAGAACATTGTTACAAAACTATCCAACATACCTCCAACTCAATCTCAACTGTTAATCCAAAGATCTACTCTTCTCGGTTCCAAGAATTCGTCTCCAACATCTTCTTACCTTGCGACAATGATTCCTCTTTGTAATATACTACGTTCACTAGCTAAGTCTGGTAAATCATTCGAGTAAAATTTTGACATTTGAAAATAAAAATGATGTCAAATAACGATTTGATCTCCGAAATATCATATGATATGCTAAAAGAACAAGTTATAGAACGTTATTGTAATTATTATCCTAATATTTTCATCTTTCTTCCTTTGCAACTTTTTGATCTTTTTGTGTTATATTCAAATGCGTAACCAAAAATTTGACTCTCTGTGCGAGCTGGAATTTCACACAATAGAATTTGTGAAGATTCTACGAAAAGGAGCTTCTTTAGGGTTTCAAACACTTAGAGTCAATTAGATAGAATTAGTGTTCTTAGAAGTTGTTCTTATTTATCAAGATCAGAGCTGTTTTTGTCTTATTATAACTCAGAAAACCGGATCCCCTCAAATGAGGAGGGGGGGTACATGCTTATTTATAGAAATACAATTCGGTTGAGACAAACAGTGATGGGCCGCTAATGGGCCTCTGTCTTCTGGGCTTTGACCGTTGGGCCGGTTTGGCCAATACGACGTCGTTTTAGGATTATCGATTCTTCTAGGGGAGATTTGACCCCTACAGTTAGCCCCCCAGTTCAACAGTTTTATAAATAAAGGTGCTGAAATAAGGGTGTCCGAGTGAGGAATCGATTTCCGTTTAGACGGTTTATGTGTTGACGATGATGCTGCCGAGCCCAGATGACATGATTTGTACCCAACTTCGGCAAGTTGACCAAGTGTGACGTTATGAGCGAGTCGATTTCGATCCTGCGAAGTCGCGAGCCGATCGAGCTCGTAATACGCGAGCTGCTTTTGAAGATGCGAGTTGACGAGATGATCAGTAGATGAAGTCGCGAGCTGATCGTGCTCGTGATCTGCGAGTTGTTGATGACGCGAGGTGATTCGAGAGATTAACCGCGAGATGGCGAAGTGAAGTCGCAAATCGGTTTTGGCGAGATGACGAGATTGTTTCCAACTTCGGCGAACCGGCCGATACGAGGCAAGGTGGCGAGATGAAGACGTATAAGTGTGTGAACAAGCCTCGGTAAAAACCTTGTCTAGAAAACCCGGTGGGAAAAAAAACTAGACCAAGGGGAAAAGAGCACAAGTCACACACTCGTTTAAGTCGCCATTATCGCCGAGTCCCAAATTCGGCGAGCCGATCAGTACTAGTTATCTACGAGCCGACTTTGAATTTGAGAAGACGCAAGACAAAGTCGCGAGTTGATCTGATGAAGAAGAAGTCGCGAGTTGATCTGATGAAGAAGAAGTCGCGAGTTGATCTGATGAAGATCCTGAAGTCGCGAGTTGATTTGACGAAGAAGAAGTCGCGAGTTGATCTGATGAAAAAGAAGTCGCGAGTTGATCTGATGAAGAACCTGAAGTCGCGAGGTCATGGCACTCGCCGGGAATCAAAGTCTTGAGAGTGAAATCCTGAAGTCGCGAACTTAATCAGAGGATCAGCTCGCGAGGTCGCGTTTTTGAGTTAAATATGAAGTTGAGGCATCGCAAGTCGGTCTGGTTCTCTATGAAGTTGTGATACTTAAAGCCCAGATTCTCGGCCCAAACTAAAATGAGGCCCACATCGACACTCGAATCGCCATAAATGCCTTTATAAGGAGGAATGCTCCTCAAATACTTCCCATAATTCTCATTTCTCCGAAAATAGGTTTGCTCTCTCTCTTTTCTCTCGTTTTTCTTTCAAGTTTTTGTTAAGTTTTTTGCCGTCCCATCACTTCGCCACCGCTGTGTTCTTCATCGCCGCCGTCGTGTTCTTGAGAAGAAAACTGAGTCTCTTATTTTTGATCCAAAAATAATGTCAATAAATTCGACTAAGTCCGCCAAGCTTGCCGAGAAGGAAAAGTCGATCTGGGTGTACTCGGAAAATAGCGAGTCGATCGTTGACGTGAGTTCAAGTTGTGGCCGATTTCGTGGTCATGAGGAGGCGAGCACCTCTGGTCGCGAGGAGGCGAGTCCTTTTAGTCGAGAGGATCGAGTTGGTGAGCATTCTCCTCTTGCCGAATTGTTCTCCTATCCCCCCCCCTGTCTTAAGTCAAAGTCATGAGACGAGGGAGATTGCTTCACCGATACGAGCTCCACGACTTGATTTCCAAGAGGGAGTCGGGACCTCGCGTCCTTCGCAAATTGGCGAGGCTTCTGCTATTAATGAGCAGAGGCTAGTCGTGGAAATTCCACATCTCCGCGACGAGTCGGTTAGCCCTGCCGAGCCGCCTCCTCGAGTAAAGATCGAATAATGTGCTTGGGAGTACAATCCTCTCGTAGAAGCAGAGAGATTACAAGCCTGGATTGGATCCGTGCTTGCCGAAGTCGTTAAGAAAAAGAAGTCGAGGCGAAAGGAACGCCTGCCTCCAGGCTCTTCATGGTGCGATGAGGAGACGCTGGATATCCTTCGCGCAGAATGCGGAATCCCCGATGCGGTCGAGATGATTGTGCCGACTATCAAGCAGCGAGAAGACAACCCGCCAGTCGGCACGTTTACTGCATACGAATGCTGGTTTAGGGATTGCTACCTCACATTCCCCATTCCAGCGTTGATCGTGCGGTATATGCGGGTCCATAGAATCGCACTTGCTCAGATCAACACCAGAGGAGTCCGTCAGCTGGTCGGGCTCTTGACTCGAGCTGCCAAATGTGGCGAACCCATCGGAGTTCGTCATCTTCATAATTTCTTTGAGTTTCGCAAGCATGGCGACCCGAGCGGCAAGAGGTTGTATAACTTGGCGAGTCGACCCATGTACAAGATTTTAGACGACTTCCCAAACAAAGACCACAGCTGGCGAAAGAAATTTTTCTTTGTATCGATTTCGGCTGCGTCTGCTGAAGAAGAACACTAGGTGGTGGCGAAGTGGGGAACACTTGGTAGACTTTCTTGATGTTTATCGTGCGAATTGCTCCCTTATGTTTTATATTGACCTTTTGTTCACTTGTTTTTACAGTTAGCAGAGCGCTATTCACTCCTGTTGCCGGAATTGACGACTTGTTCGACAAGCTGAAGGCTCAGAAGTGTCTTTGGAATCGCCACTTTCATATTCGGAGAGTTGTTCGAGCTCGCGAGTCCATCTTAACCGACGAGGAAGACAAGTTTGATCAAAGCGAGTCCGAAGATCTCGAAACAATGCCGCCAAAGCCTACTTTCCGCGATCTCGCCAAACAGAAAGCAGCGAAGGCTAAGAAAATGGTCGATCCGAAGGCCATTGTATCTATTGTCGAGACGTCCGAGCGGAGCGTCGACAAAGAAAGTACTCCAGCTGCCACAAATGACGAGGTGGCAACTGTAGGTGCGAGTGGTACGTTGGCTGTTATTCCTTCACAGCCAATTGCCATTGAGGACGCGTCCGTCGAGTCACAACAGCTGATTCGAAAACGAAAACACTCTGCTGTTGACAAAGGCAAGGGTAAAGCTGGTGATAAGAAGAAAACTCGTCGCGAGCTGCCGACCCTGTCTCCAGGCCAGTCTATTCTTCCAGGTCTGCAATCTGGAAAACCCGCCGAGCTGTACGACGACCCGTCTGCCGCGGCTGCCTAAATGGCAAAGATTACTTACCCTGGTGATAAAATTCCCATCCCGGAGATGTTGGTAAAGAGCGAGCTCTATAAGGAATTCGCGTCTCGCCAGGCAAAGGTAAATCCTCGTTTATTCTATCTGATCCGCCTCGCTCTTTTCTCTTTTTTTATTCTATCTAAATCTTCATTTAACCCTTTTGCAGGCCCTCGCCCATTGCAACAGAATGGTCATAGCATACGACCAAGAGGCGAGGTCCAGGCGAGATTTTATCGACGAGGCCAGGAGGAAAGAAGAAGCCGAGAGGAAGGAGCGTGCGGATAAGATGGGCGCACTTGCTGCTGAGCGCGACGCGTACAAGAAGAGCTCAGACGACTTAGGCATTCATCTTCAAAGAGTTGGTATTGAGAAGAGGAAGGCGGGGGATAAAAATGCCGAGCTGGAGGCAGAGTTATCTGCTCTGAAAGCGAGCCGCGAGAGGGATCTTGAAGTGGCTGCTTCGTTTGCAAGGCGATCTGCGAAGGCTGAGGTTCAAGCCAAGTTGGACCGTGCTAACGAGATATTTCGTAAACTGATGAAGAAGCCGATTACGAAAAAGGTCCATCTTGTGCAAGCGGAGTCCAACCTCCAACTTCTTGACGACATGGAGAGCACTGAAGAACCTTTCGACCCTAAGGCCGAACGTGCTCTTTTAGTCGAGAATATGGCATCGCTCGATAAAGCTGACGAGATCTTCGACGCGATGGTTGTCGACTTGAAGAAGATATTAGGTATGAATTACGTCGTCCCCATTAATGTAGCGAATATCGTTGTTTCTCCGCGAGTCAAAGTTAGCGCTAAGTCTGTTGGTATTAATGTAGCTTCTGGCTCTAACGACGGCTCTTTCGGTATGCGGCTGCGAAGCACTAGCGAGGAGTTGAGCGATAGCGAGTCAGGCGAGACCGATAAGGCTGTCGATCCCGACCAAGCTGCAGTTGCTGAGTCTCAGCGCGAGCCGGTTCCCTTAGAGCAGGATCCGAAGATTGGCGAGGCTGCGAGTTCGGCTAGAAAGGTTGTCTTAGTCGAAGAAAAAGGAGTTGAAGAGGGCGAGCTGGTCGCTGAAGAAAAAGGTGTCGAAGATGGCGAGCTGGTCGCCAAATCCACCTTGTAATAGATTGTTAGGATTTTTCCTTTTGTTTTGTTAAGGTTTAAGACTTGTTTTTTGTTTCGATGCCTGCACGGCTTTATCCAACCTCTGACATTTTTCCTGCCTGGTTGGTCGAACCCAAAAATATATAAAAAATTCGGATTTATTGCGACATGCTTTATCGTTTTTAAATTCGCCATTTTTGGCGAGACCTGTTAGGGATTGTTTAGCGAGGTGTTTTAAAGTGGCTTAGAAGCGATGCGGTTTTAAGACGCTTAAAGCGATGTGGTTTTAAGATGCTTAGTGACGATGCGGTTTTAAGATGCTTAGAGATGATGCAGTTTTAAGACGCTTAAGGGCGACGCGGTTTTAAGACGCTTAGAGGCGATGCGGTTTTAAGACGCTTAGTGGCGATGCGGTTTTAAGACGCTTAAAGGCGAAACACTAATAGTGTTGCCGCAAAATTCGCCATGTTTGGCGAAGCCTGTTATAGCTCGTCAGCTAGGCCTGTTATAGTTTGTTTACTTAAAGCAAATTTCGGAGTATAGATATTCCAAGGAATATCTTACCTGATAATAATCTCTGACCAGACTATCTTTGCCAAGTTCGACCAGTGTTAAGTATAAATGGGTTCGCGAGATGAACACCCTGGTTTACGGTCGTATTCCACTGAATACATCCGCTCCAATGATGAACTCTAAATTTATATAGCTCGCTTTATCCACTTTGGATGTATAAGTTTAACTTCGCGATGAAGTGTTTTAGATCGTCATTATGGTCAGTAATGACGACGAGTCGCGTGTAGACAATTAAGTCGTTTGCGAATTGATCGAGTCGCGTGTAGACGGTTAAGTCGTTTGCGAGCTGATCGAGTTGTAACAACTGTCGCGTTTAGACGATTAAGTCGTTTGCGAATTGATCGAGTCGCGTGTAGACAGTTAAGTCGTTTGCGAGCTGATCGAGTTGTAACAACTGTCGCGTTTAGACAATTAAGCCGTTTGCGAATTGATCGAGTCACGTGTAGACAGTTAAGTCGTTTGCGAGCTGATCGAGTTTTAACAACTGTCGTGTTTAGACAATTAAGTTGTTTGCGAATTGATCGAGTCGCGTGTAGACAGTTAAGTCGTTTGCGAGCTGATCGAGTTGTAACAACTGTCGCGTTTAGACAATTAAGTCGTTTGCGAATTGATCGAGTCGTTTGCGAGCTGATGGAGTTTGAACAACTGTCACGTTTATTGCGCCAGGTTTGGGAGTATGGATATACGGATCCACTCCCCCCCCTTTTTTTTGAATAGTGGGGGGGGGCAACTGAACTCGTTCGAAAGCGAGCTGCCTACGTACCTTGTGAAGGGATCAAGTCGCGCCGTAGTTCAAGTCAAATGACTTAGTACCTTTTAGCAGTAGTACTTCTTTAGATGTCGCGCATTCCAGGAACGCGGGATCGTCTCGCCTTTCATGTTAGCAATTTCGTAGACGCCTGGACGGACCACCTTCGTGATTTGGTAAGGTCCTTCCCAATGAGCGCCGAGTTTGCCGGCATTTATCTCGGCCGTATTCTGAAAAACTCTGCGAAGGACGAGGTCTCCTTCGTGGAAACACCGAACTCGCACTTTGGAGTTGTAATATTTGGCCACCGCAATTTGATATTCGGTCATTTTTATAAGAGCTTGGTCGCGCATTTCGTTGATGAGGTCAAGCTCGTCGAGCATAAGGAGATGATTAAGGCCTTCCTGTTTTGGAAGTAATCGTCGACGAATTCCTGGGAAATAGACCTCGGGAGGAATTACACACTCTGTCCCGTAGACGAGGACGAAAGGTGTCTCGCCCGTAGCGTGACGAGTTGTGGTTCAATATGACCATAAAACGCCTTCGAGTTCATCTGCCCAACAACCCTTCTTAGCATCGAGTCGAGTCTTTAGCCCGTGAATAACTGTTTTGTTCGACGCCTCCGCCTGACCGTTGCCTTGTGAACTGCGAACCGTTGTCAGTTACAGTGTGGTAGGGCACGTCGTGTTGACATATGATATTCTTCCAGAAGAAGTTTTCGACATGCTTGTCCTTGATCGATCTGAATGTCTCCGCCTCTATCCACTTAGAAAAATAATCCGTCAGGACTAAAAGATATCGCTTCTGCTGAGATGGATGGAGCGGTCTGACGATGTCTATTGCCCACCTTATGAAGGGATAAGACGAGGTGACCGAACTCAAAAACTCCATAGGTAGATGGATGAAAGGACCATGGCGTTGACATTTCTCGCATTTTGCCGCGAACAGCTCGCAGTCTTTTATCATTGTTGGCCAGAAAAATCCATGTTGTTTAATTCGAATGGCGAGTGAGCGACCTCCTGTATGGTTTCCGCAGGATCCGCCATGAACCTCATGCATTATCTTGCGAGCTGGTTCACCCTCGACGCAGACGAGGAGTGGTCCAGACAGTCGCCACTTGAAGACTTCCCCGTGGAACAGAATGAAACGCGATGACTGCGCCTTTGGCTTGCGAGCCGCCTATTTGTCTTTAGCCACTTCGCCATCTGTAAGATACCCGCGAATGTCAGCCATCCATTTAGTATCACAACTATAAACTGTGGTCTCGTCGTCAATGGGAATGTTGGCGATTTCATTTGCTGGTGGCGGCTCCTCGCTATTCGGGTAAGCGTCCTCTGGCAATTCATCGAGTTGTTCGGGGAGAAGACCACAGTTAAAATTCGTGTTGCCAGGGTCTAGCCTGTTGTTTTCTGCCATTACATCCGTTGTTTCGTCTGCCCCGACTACGTCGGACTGGTCGAGATCCATTGGATCTGTCGAGGGGCGAGTAGGCGAGCTGTTGTTAGGATCCGCCCTTCGCTTTGTGGCCTGAGATCTCGTCAGTACGTTGACTTCCCTGGCAAGTTCGATACTTGGCTTTTCGATGAATTCAACCCGGACGATTCTTTGAAGATCTTTGTCGGGCTGCGCCGATGAGCCGAGTCAAGCGAGGGCATCTGCTTGCGAGTTCTCTGCCCTTTGAATTCTTGTTAAGGTAAAGACCTCGAAATTTGCCGTCAATGTCTTGACGAGTGCGAGGTATGCCTCCATGCGTTCGTCTTTTTTTGCGTATTCACCGTTGAACTGATTCACGACGAGCTGCGAGTTGCAAAAAGCTTCTATCCTTGTCATCTTAAGAGCTTTAGCCAATCGAAGACCTGCGAGTAAGGCCTCGTATTCTGCTTCATTGTTCGATGCTCTGAAGCCAAGGCGAAATGACTGTTCCAGAGATTCTCCGTCTGGTGACGACAGTCGAATGCCTACTCCCGATTCATGCTTAGATGACGAGCCGTCGACATGTAACTGCCAGATTTGGGATAAGTCCTTATTATTGCTTTCTGACGAGGCCGTCGCCTCTGGTAGTTCGATTAGAAAATCGGCCAACACTTGTGCCTTGATTGTCGTTCTACTTCGATTCTCGATATCGAACTCGCTTAATTCGATGGCCCACTTTGCGAGTCGCCCAGACTGAGTTGGGCTGTGGAGAACAGCTCCTAGCGGAAAGATACTGAGAATCACGATCGAGTGCGATTGGAAATAAGGTCGGAGTTTGCGAGCCGACGTAATAACCGCGAGTGCTAATTTCTCTGTGAGAGAATATCTCGTTTCCGCATCGGTTAAAGATTTACTGACGTAGAAAACTGGCTTCTGCTCTGTGCCGTCTTCGCGAATTAGAACTCCACTAACTGCCGAGGCGGAGACCGCAATGTAAAGGTAGAGCGGTTCGCCAGTTACGGGTTTGGTCAAAACAGGTGGAGTCGCGAGATATTGCTTCAATCTCTGGAAGGCTTCTTTGCATTTTTCTGTCCACTCGAAGGCCTGTCGAGCTGGCCCCTTTTTATCCTTAAGCGTTTCATAGAAAGGCAAGCATTTGTCAGTCGAGCGCGAGATGAATCTGTTAAAAGCTGCGACTCTTCCTTTCAATCGTTGTACTTCCTTTTTTGTTTTAGGCGAGGCCATCTGGATTAGCGCATGGATTTGCTTCGGATTTGCTTCGATCCCGCGACGAGTAACCATATAGCCGAGGAACTCGCCTGATGTTACGCCGAAACGACACTTAGCCGGATTGAGTTTCATGTTATACTTGTTTAGTAGCGCAAAGCATTCTGCGAGGTGGCCGACATGGTCCTTTTCCTCGAATGATTTGACGAGCATATCGTCAATGTAGACCTCCATTGTCTTGCCGAGGAGGCCTTCGAACATCCTGTTCACCAATCGCTGATAAGTAGCCCCATCGTTCTTAAGGCCGAATGGCATGACCTTGTAGCAATAGATCCCGCGATCTGTAATAAAAGATGTTTTATCGCGAATGCCGGGATGCATAAAAATTTGATTGTAGCCAGAGAAAGCATCCATAAATGATAGCATTTGTTCCCGGATGTCGACTCGACAAGGCGGTCGATATGGCGAAGAGGAAAACTGTCTTTAGGGCATGTCTTGTTCAAATCGGTGAAGTCCACACAGACTCGTCACTTGCCATTCTTTTTCTTCACGACGACTGGATTAGCGAGCCAATCCGGATATCTGACCTCGGCAATCGAACTAGCTCGCAAGAGTTTTTCTACTTCGTCGTTCACCGCTTGAGCTCTGTCCGGTCCGAGTCACCTTCGCTTCTGTTTTACGGGTTTGAAGGTCGAATCGACATTCAACTCGTGACTGATGATGTCGATATCGATCCCGGGCATATCCTCTGCGGCCCATGCGAAAGTGCTAACGTTCCTCTCAAGGAAATTGACGAGTTTGAGCCTGACGACTTCATCAAGCGTTGCGCCGATCTCCACACACTTCTCCGGGAACTCGTCGTCAATGCAAACTGATATGACGGGTTCGTATATCGGACCCGCTCCTTCCTCTTCGGGGGCTCCCGCGATCTGTAGTTGCAACAAAACGTCCGAGATTTCCTTGACAGGTTCCCTGTCCGTTTTGAGCTTTTTTCGCGGCTCGCTCGGAATGGGCACTGTCGCCTGATTCCTTAGTTTGTGCGCGGTCATAAAGCAAGACCGCGACTCCGACTGACTCCCTCTGTTTTAATCCCGATTTTTGTTGGAAACTTAAGGCAGAGATGGTACGTCGAGGCGACGACTCGCATCGAATTGAGCCAAGGGGTTCCCATTATCATGTTGTAAATCGCCGGGTTGTCCGATATCGCGAACTCCACTATTTTTGTTACTCCTTCCGCACATACTGGAAGTTTGATCGTTTCGACTTGAGCGAGGTCGATTTCCATACGTTTAAGAGCATCAATGAAAATGATGTCGATTGTGCTTCCAGTATCGATCAAAACGCGACCCGTGTGTCCCATCCTGCGATGGCGAGTCGGATGACAAGCGAGTCGTCGTGAGGTTTGTCAATATTATCGATCTCATTTTCTTCGAACTGGATGACATCGTTTGGGAACTTGGACGGCATGGGTTTGTTCGCTCCTACCTTAGCTCGTCTTTGATAGGCCTTGATTGACGAGATGGTATTTGAACAATAGCGCGAGCTGCCCATGATCATGTTGCAGATTTTTTGTTTCGAGCCGCTTCGGCCGTCACTATTGTTTTGCCGGCCGAGGTGGACCTCGTCGTTATTCCGCCTGTCCCGTTTGTGATTCTTGCTATTGTCCCCAGACGGACTGTCTCTTTCTCTTGCACCGTCGAACTGCTCGAGCTGGAAATCGTTAACACTTATATTTCCTCTGAGATCTCCGGCGGCTAGCTTCGCTGCGAGTCGCATACCGAGCACTCGGTAGTTAGCCGTCGAATGTCCGACCATTTTGTGCAAGTCGTAATATACAGATTCATCGTAAGGCGAGTTCCTAATCCACGTATTGCCGTTATTACGACTCGGAGTGCTATTTCCACAACCTCGCCCCTTTCCTCGACCAAAGCTGGGCGAGTCCACCTGGTAGTTATGGGCACCCTTAAAACCTCCCTCGTGCTGCACAAAGTTGCCTGGCTTCTTCTTTGTTGTAGCTGGGGCTTCTCGCGGATTGGGAACTTTGGCCTTCCCGTACTTCTGGCCCAAAGCTCTGGTTTCATCCTTGCTTTTTGCGAAGCCATTGGCGCGATGAAGCGCATCCTGAATAGACAAGGGTTCGTTGATCGTCATCTCCTTTCGGAAATCCGAGTCATACCACAGGGCTTTTCGAAGCGCGCTCAGTGCGGACTGGTCGTCAATCCCCTTCACCTGAGTAAGCATCGCCTTAAAGCGTTCGATGAAAACTCCCAAGCGTCCTGCGTTTGATTAAGATCGCGTACAGCTTTAGGAACGCTTCGCAGAGCTGCGCGAACCTGTCGATTGAATTCTTCTTCATTCCCGTGAACCAATAGAGAGCTGCCCCCTTGAGGTGCTCCACGAAAAAGAGGCAGCAACCAACGTCGATTTCGTCGAGTCAGAAATTGGCTCGCCCCATAGCGATTGAGAAAGCCCCAATGTGCTCCGTGGGGTCGCCCTTTCCATCATAAATTGGAAGCCTGAGCTTTCCAGGATCGGATAGACGCGCCTTTGTTATTCGCACGGTGAAAGGAGTAGTGCGAGCTTCTTCGAGGACGCGGTCGATTTCTGGCGCCTTGGTGGCGTGATGGACATGTGACCTCATGTCCTTAAGATCGCGAGCTGTCTGCTCCATGATGTCTTTTAGCTCGTCTATCTCCCTTTGCTGCGAAGCGATAGCTCCGCGATTGGTCAGGGCTTCGGCCTGCTCCATCCATCGCGTATTCTCTGCGATTTTGTTCTTATCCCGACTTTGGACGCGACTGGTCGGCCGACAGGGTCGAGTGGTTCCGAATTCGCGTCCTTCTAGATCATCTGCGATTGCAACTATACCTCCAGTTGCATCTGCGACGAGGATGGCCCCGTCCCTGAGAGGCATATGATCTTTGCGAGCCCCGCGAGCTGAAGATGAGGTCGCTGGAGAGAAGTTAAGAGCGATCGGGGTGACGCGACGTATAGCACTGTGAGGTAGGCCTTGAGACTGACGAGCTGTCGACAACGCCTTGATCTCGGCGGTCAGGTTGCTGTTGATGGTTTCCTGACTCTGCGATTGCTTGAGCAACTGCTCGAGCATTGCTTTGAGCTGATCGAAAGCGGCCGGTGTTGCCGGGTCGGCCGAGTTTGTATTGGCGGTCGTTTGGTTTCCTGTAGGGACGGATCTGCCCGCTTCCGCCTCCAATGCGGACTGGCTGTTTGCTTTCGCCTGCCCACTCTCGGCGAGCTCCCTTGGATCTGAACCACCTTCGGTTGCTGGGGATTGCGGGTTCGTTATTGACATCTTGGCGAATTCGTCTAAGCGTTTGTTTCGTGTATGAAGCAAGTGTTGCGAGTAGATCCCCTCCTTCTAGCGCCAAATTGTGCGAGCTGGAATTTCACACAATATAATTTGTGAAGATTTTACGAAAATGAGCTTTTTTAGGATTTCAAACACTTAGAGTCAATTAGATAGAATTAGGGTTCTTAAAAGTTGTTCTTATTTATCAAGATCAGAGCTGTTTTTGTCTTATTATAACTCAGAAAACCGGATCACCTCAAATGAGGGGGGTACATGCTTATTTATAGAAATACAATTCGGTTGAGACAAATAGTGATGGGCCGCTAATGGGCCTCTGTCTTCTGGGCTTTGACCGTTGGGCCGGTTTGGCGAATACGACGTCGTTTTAGGCTTATCGATTCTTCTAGGGAGATTTGACTCCTACACTCTCTATTATGACCCTTTTTGTATGTTTCTACTTTACTCTTTCTTGTTGCTCTCTTTGAGTGTGACCGTCCGGTTAAACACAAGCTTTCCCGGGTTAGAGTCCTTGTCGACCGTGTAGTAACCTAATGCATCAATCACAAGTCAGTGTTGATTTTACGATTAAAACAAAAAAGAGAGCACTACACTTGTTGCTGATCATTTAGAATTGCCGAAAAATTACCTAGCCTCTCGAACTGGAATGTGTCCCCGACCACGGCATCTTTAATGGTTGAAACAGCGTAGGCATCGGAAACTACCACTTTGGAGTTGGGGTTAATATCATCGAGCCATTTATCACCCTCGAGTTCAGCTGGGTTCTGTTACGACATATCGAAGACATTTTAGTTTAGCTCATGGATAATCTTTGTATAATATAACAAAAACATGACGGTAATAATACCTCGGAGTTAAAGAGTTTGTCAAATAACCGGACTTCAAGCTTTAAGGGCTCTTTTCCTGGGGAGGATTCTGAGACCCAGTGAAGAACCCCCTTAACGTCCTTTGGCTTTGTCTTTGTCTTGGGATCATACTCCGCGTGAATCTCACTAACGGTTTCATTGTCATCAGCATAGATAACGTTGGTGCACTTGATTACAAATGCATATCTGCAAACAGCATAAAGTACACAAGAACCAAATTCAGTCACAGAAGGTAACGATGGTGAATGTAAGTGTGATGTTTTCATACCTAAGGAAGACTGATTTATTAGGAGCAAGTCCATAGTAGTTTTCCGAATTCTCCTTTCGGAAGTCAGATTTGTCAATATATACAACTCTAGAGAAGGGAACCTATATGAGAGAAGAAACGATTTAAGAAAAAACAGAAAACTGTTCCGCAATGTGTAAGAAATTAGTACGTAGTGAAGCTTAGTTCACCTTGTAGAATGCTGAGGGATCATCGTTCTGAGACTCCGGCCACCTTTTAGCATCAAGCTCAATAACCTTGTCAGCTTCCAAATTGGTGATGACCACCTTAAGAGGATTCTCCACCACCATGGTGCCGGGAGCTGTTTTATTCAACTCTTCTCTAATATGATGCTCAAGATGACTAACAGGTATCATGCTACCGTCACTTCAATATACAACAAATAGGTAACAGAATTAGTAAAGGTAAATTAATCGTATGATGTCATTTCAGATATATATAGCAAACCTTCTGGTGATTCCAAGTCCTCGTACAAATGCATTTATCGCTGTTGGAGTTACACCCCTCCGCCTCAAACCAGCAAGTGTCAAAAGACGTGGATCATTTCAACCATCAACATGATTGTTTGTCACAATGTAGTTTAGCTGCAGTAAGAGAAAAACAAATGATCAAACCGATAAATTGCAAAGAATCCAAAAGATTTTCACATGAACCAAAGTATTTTACCAACCTTACGCTTGGACATTACAGTGTTGGTGACATTCAACCGTGAATATTCCCACACATACGGCATATAGAGACCCAAGGAATGCAATAACCAGTAATACGAAGTCCGCCGGGTTTCAAATTCAAGAGTACAGAGCTACATTTATGCATATAAAAGAAACTGTCAGAAATCACAGAAGCGGTTTTTAGATATGCAGCGTTTGTTATGTTCAGGTAGAATGGGGCAAACCGAATGAGTTATATTCTCAAGAGAATCAACAATGCAGTGTGCGTAATCATAGGTCGGATAGATACGCCATTTGTCACCAGTACGAGGATGAGGTGTGAACTGCAAAGGATATACACAAGTCAGACAGCTTAAGACTAGAGATCGCATATTTCTTATATATGTAACCAGCGATGATTTTACTTTCACTTGCCTTCATACGATAAGCAATAAGGTCATACATATTGCAATTGTCATTCTGCATATCTTGCTTCATTCGTAGTGTTGCACTACCTTCCTCAATCATCCCTCGTCTCATTTCATCAAATAGTTTTAGTGATTCTTCAATAGGTCTGTCCCTCCAGGGGCTGTTGCAGCGTAGCTCAGAACCAGAACATGAAAATAAATTGGAAAAACAACAAGAACCCATATCAGGAAGTTTAAATAGATCCAACCTGATGATCAACATAAGCGTGACCTCTCCAAATCAACTCCACTGCCAAATCATACAATTCTTCAAAATAATCACTGGTGTACGTAATCTAGAAGAAAACAATGGGAACTATCAGACAAATATAAACAGAATAAGCTATTTGTACCCAAAAAGAAAAGATAACAATACCTTGAAGGATTCCCAACCCATCCAGCTAACAATTTCTTCGATGTGATTTATATACTCTTCCTTTTCGGCCTCGGGATTTGTATCATCGTACTTTAAAATCAGATTTCACAAAATCCTGAATAATGTCCCATATAGAAGAAACAAGGATTGCTATAGGAAAGAAAAATGTAATAAACCAAATGTATACCTTAGATAACAGCAGCCCCCTCGATCCTTTGCAAGACCAAAATTAACAAACATAGCCTGAAAGTACAACCATTAGAAACGACAATCACAACATGGTCCTTACCAATCATACACCATCATGAAAAGTATCTCAAATCTTCATATCAAGTATATTTTACCTTGGCATGACCGATATGTAGATAACCATTTGGTTCGGGAGGGAACCGAGTATAAACTTTCCCTCCAGTCACCTTGAGATGTTTGTCAAGCACTTCCTTTGTATTGCTATATCTGAGCACAGAGCCATCACTGAAAGGTACTTCTGTGTGGACCTGAGAATATAAATGGACAGGAACTTAGATTGTTACAACAATATTTCTGCCACTGATTCACCTATAAGCATACATTTTACATGGCATTGCTAGCTATAAATTCACTAAACGAGAGGTTCATGTCATACATGTTGGCATCATCCATTTGAGCTATATTTTTCCCAAATTAAAAGGCAAGCAATACAGGCCATATCTATTCTACTTTTCTTACCACTCATATAGCACCTAGATCTATGATTATCACTGGAAAAGAATTCAAAAATGTAGAACGTGGACTTCAAAATCTCCAAAGCATGAGTTACCACAGAATTTTGCGCTGGCTGAGGGAATATATAATATGGATTAAGCTCCTCTCCAGATGGCTGTTGTACAGAAACGAATAATTAAAGTCACAACATACACACACACAACAAAAAAGTAAATTGAAATGAAACCTACACTCGCTTCTACTTTAGCAGGCTTCCCTTTATTCTCCTTGTTTTTCGCAGGTTTTTCATTATCAGCAGCGGTTCTCTCGCCAAGCAGTTTGCACATTTTTTCAGCTATGACTCTCTATTACAAACATGGGACTGGATAAGAAAACTAAGATTTCATACATGGCTAACAAAGAACATTGGCTGCTAAAACTATGAACTAACCTTTACAGTCTCAGCATCTGCCCATGGCAACCTTTTCAGGACATCCCCAGTCAATTTACCCGCTACACACCACACAATTACTTCTCATTTCAACAAATAAATAAAAAGTTATCAAAGAAATACAAAGGATAAGGTAAAGAGCAACGACTAACGATTAGTTCGGTAACGCTGCCCCAGTATTGTATTCATATTCTCATCAAAGACTTCTTCAATTTTTTTCTCTATATCTTCTACCGAAACTTCAATCCCTGTTCAAGAATCGAAATTTTCACCTCCAAGTACATAGAAAACTATAACCTCCAAGCAAACCAGTTTCTTATAGCAATAAAGAAAAAGTTCCTACCAACACCACATGCCTCCTCGAATTCATTTATCTTCAAGTCCTCAGTACCAATCTTCTCGAAAAACGAATACGCAGCATTCAACTGAGCTTGAGTTCTAATCTGCAGATTCATTACACAGAGAGAATCTAAAACAATTTAGCCACTTTCTTAACAACAAAACCAAAGAAATGGCAATTCTGAATTCTAGCTGCATGAACCAACCTTAGAAGAGGCAATGTACTTGAGCAATGTAGGACGATGTACAAGAGCCTTACCAGAGTACTTAGTAACGACCTATTACATATAATAACCTCTGTAAAAGCTTCTTTAAAGAAATTTAGGTCTCATCAAAAGAAGACAAATCTGACCGTATTCAGAAGAATTCCAGTAGTTCGATCACACCCATCAGTGACATTAGCCTGTACATCCAAACAAAGACAATCCGATAATCCAATTGATACCAAAATCAACAACATGCATAGAAATTCAAATCCAGAGTCTCGTTTTCTCCAGTTTTACGATTAAGAGACGATTACGAAGCCATACCTGTTCAATGACGGAGATAAGGTCGGAGATGAGCTTCTTATTGCTGTGTTCGAAGATTGTGCGTACTTTTTCTTCTTCTAAACCAATTTTGAGAAAGAGCTCGTGAGATTTCTCTGAGCTTTCGTCTTTCAGAACCATGGCGCCGAAACAAACACACACACGAACAAGGAGAGAGACCTAATAAATTGCTATTTTATTGCCTTTTTCTAATTTCTTAGTTTAATGTTTTGGGCTTGGGCTTGGGTTTGTTAAGACTTCTAGATGGGTTTAGAAATTTTTAGAGAAATAAATCTCTTTGGTGTATTTTTTTGTGTGCTTTGAAAAAATTAGAGTGAGATGCATGGAGAAATGGAGATGCAAAGTGTAATTGCCGTCCATTATGATTTTTTGTTTCCCTCAAAACTTTAGATATATCTAGGGCATAATCTAGTTGTTTAGACAGATTTCATATAGCATAATTTAACTATATTTATTGGGAAATTTTGAGTTATGCCACTATTGGCATGTCACTTTTCAATTATGCCACTGTTTTAAAATTATTACAAGCGTGTCATTGTTCACTTAAATAAATAAAAAACAGATCTCTTTTTCTCTCTCATCTCTCTTATCTCTCTCACGCTCATCTCTCAAATCCAATTTTTTCTCTCATCCAAATTTCGTTTTTTCTCTCTCTCTCTACCAGATCGCCATCATGAGATCGGATTTTACTATCACTGAATTTGATTCTCGTCATCTCTAATTTCACTATCTCTGATCTCTGTCGCGATTTCCGCTAAGAAGATTTGAGAAGAAGAGAAGATTTGAGAAGAAGAGAAGATTTAGGAGGAGGAGCAGGAGGAGGAGGAAGAAGAAGAAGAAGAAAAAGAAGAAGAAGAAGAAAAAGAAGATCCCAAAGCAAATTCAAACACAAACGACTGTAAATTTCGAGTTTGGGTTAACTAATATGCATTTAAGGTATAGATTTGGGTGGGGGGGTGGAGGTAGAGTTTTGCCTTTACATTATAAAACTGTTAAAAAAATCTTATAAAATTGTTAAAAAGAATTATAATGTTTTTAAAAGGTTTAGTAAAACTGCTACAAAAACCTTATAAAACTATTTAAAAACCGTGTAAAACCGTTTATAAGGTTTTTGTAAAGTTTTATAAGGTTTTTAAACAATTTTTTAAATCTTTTGAAAACTTTACAAACCTTATAAAAATCTTATAAACCTTTTAAAAACCTTATAAACCTTTTAAAAACCTTATAAATTATTTAACTGTTTAGTTTTTAATGACATGTAAAAAAGTCTTATAAACTGTTTAAAAACATTATAAAAACAGGAAAACCCTAAAAATAATCAAAACCCAGATTTGACCAAAAAAACAACCAAAACCCAGATCTGACAAAAAAATAACCAAAACCCAGATCTGAACAAAAATCGAATCAAAAGCTCAAATTTGTAACCCAAATCTAATAAAAAGCTTAGATTCGTGACCAAAATCCAATAAAAAACTCAAATTTGTAACCAAAATCGAATTTAAAAAAACAAAATTCATGGATTAAACGTGTTCTTCTTCTTCCTTCTTCGTCTTCTTCTTCTTCTTCTTCTAATTCAGGAAATCAAAATCGATTGAAGGAATTTACAGAGATTTACATGGACGAAAGAGAATCGAAAATCCTAGATCCATAACCCAAATCCGATTTGCAATTTCAAAAGAGATAATTTTGTGAGAGAAAAAAATTTGGATTTGGGCGTGAGAGAGATGAGAGAGAAAGTGAGATTTTTTTTTTCATTAAGTCAGTGAACAGTGGCACGCTCGTAATGATTTTGTGAACAGTGGCATATTTGATTAAATTTTTGTGAGCAGTGGCATATTTGCAATTGCTCCATATTTATTTAGGTTTCATATGGCTATTGTTTTTCAGAGTTAAAAATTTTAATTTAATTAACTTTTCTAAATCTAGTAATTTGGACGGACACCGATTATTAGAATTTTGAAATAAATTATCATGAATTTATATTCATAAAATATAGAATAAATGTATTTTGAATCCGCCCAAATAAATAGAGTTTAATTTACAAAATATACAATAAATTCATTAAGAAAAATATAGAACATACATAAGTCTAATCTAGTTTTTCCAAACTAGTTATTTGGACGGACATGATTTTTAAAATTTTAAAATAAATTTTAGTGAATTTAGATTCAGAAGAATATAGAATAAATTCATTCCGAATCTGTCCAAAATAAATAAAAGTTTAAAATATAATAAATTCATTAGGATAAATATAAAACTTACATATGTATAATTTTTTTTTTTCAAACTGGTTATTTGGACGGACATCGGTTTTTAAAATTTTAAATAAATTTTAATGAATTTAAATTGAGAAAAGTACATAATAAATTCTTTCTGAATCCGTCCAAAATAAATAGAGTTTACAATATACAATAAATTCATTAGGATAAAAACAGAATTTACAACTGTGTAATTTAATTTTTAAACTCTAAAAACGGATGTCCGTCCAAATATATAGTTTAAAAAAATACACAGATGTAAGTTCTATATTTATCCTAAATTGTATATTGTAAACTCTATTTATTTTGGACGGGTTCAGAATGAATTTATTCTGTATTTTTCTCAATTTAAATTCATTAAAATTTATTTTAAAATTTCTAAAAACCGATGTCCATCCAAATTACATCCGTTTTGAGATTTAACAAAAATTAAAATTAAATTTTTTTTTTCTGAATCTAACCATTTGGACGAATGCCATATTTCATCAATTTATATAAAGAAAAAAATATGATTTAGTGGTATATAAGTAAAAATATAATATTATATTGCATCGGTTTTTTAATTAAAATCTGAGATGTAATAGATATTTAAAATTTATTTAAGAGAGAAAACAGAATAGAAAACAAAAATTTCCTCTATGTTACATAGCTTTTGTTTATAAAAACAGAAGTTCACTTTATATAAACTTACCAGAGAAATAAGTTAGTTTTAGTCAAAAACAGTAATTTATTTTCCCAAAGCTGGTTATTTAGTAAAAAATTGAATTTTCTTAAATTGTATTACATTACTATATTATATTAAATGATTTTTAAGAAAGCCATTTATTATCCAAATATGGAGGATATCAAAAAAAGAAATACTCCATTAAAATGATTATTATGTATACATAGATATACAGAGGCGCGTGTTGTGTGCGCGCTATAAAAGGAAACGTTGAATTGTTCAATTCTCAGTACGTTTGAGCTTTGCTTTTAAAATCAAATCCTTACAAAATTTCCGAAATTCCCAAAATCTCTTATAAATCTATAAAATATAAAATCTCGTCTTCTTATCAACAAATCCTGGATTTTTTCATCTTTGAATTTGAAAATTACCCATCAAAGGATTTATGGCTATGAAGTCGAATCTCTCCGGTGGCGATTTCGGGTTCGCTTTCAACGACGCTAATTTCTCCGACCGTCTTCTCCGTATCGAAATCTCCGGTTCCGGCGATGTTAGTTGCTCTAGTGTCGTCGATTTGGTTAGGCATCGCAAACGCAAGAGAGACGATTCCAACAAAGAGACTTCAACAAACGGAGGTTCGTTGATTTTTCCTTAAATCCCCAAAAAAGTTTCAATTTTTCATTCAGGGTTTATGTTTTTTTTTTCTCCCTTACATGCAGAAGAGTTAAAAGTATTGAGATTTTTGGTTATCTGATTGATTTTGTTCATGGGTTTGTATAAATGTGTGTTTTTGGTCATATAATGATTGAGTTAGCTCATGGGTTTGTATAAATGTGGTTACTTTGGTCATATAAGGATTGAGTTAACTCGTGGGTTTGTATAAATGTGGTTGTGATAGAACTTGGGATGCAATTTTTTGTTTTTAGTGTTGGATCTTGGTTCATATCATATGGAATCTAATTCAAACAACAACAAGAAGCATGAAGAGGCAGTGGTCATGGGTAGAGAAGGAACACAAGCAGGTATATTTGAGACCCTCCTTGCATGTGATTGATTACTTGTTTAGATAAGAGACTGAATGATTAAATGATTATCATTGCAGGTGGTGATTGTGAGAATGAGTCTTACTGGAAGCTCAATAGTCATTTAGTTCTTAGAGTTAAGGAATTGCATATAAGCTCTCCAATATTGGCAGCTAAAAGCCCATTTTTCTACAAGGTATATAACTAGGCGAGCCAATAGTTTTATACAATGCTAATCAAGTTTCTTCATAACTCTTAAGTTTTGTTTTTTGTCACAGCTATTCTCTAATGGAATGCGAGAGTCGGAGCAAAGACATGTGACTTTGAGTATAGATGCTTCTGGTATTGTGATTCTCAAAAGTTGAATACTTGACAATTTGTTTTTGGTGATAATGTGATTGTTTGTTTTGCAGAGGAAGTTGCTGTAATGGAGCTATTGAGTTTCATGTATACCAATTCACTATCAGTCACAACAGCTCCTGCATTGCTCGAAGTTCTAATGGCCGCGGACAAGTTTGAGGTTCCTTTGTGTATGAAGCATTGCAGCAGTTTGTTGTTAAATTTGCCTATGACTCAAGACTTTGCATTGCTTCTTCTCGAGCTTCCCTCGAGTATACAAGCAGCTGATTCAGTAGAGCCTTTGATCAACGCTGCAAGAAAATTCATCGCCTCTCGCTACCAGAACATGTCCAAGTAATGCTTCTTTATCATCAAAACTTTCAAATCAGTACTCAAAATGACGAAAACATCATTCTCACGTTTTTGAGCTTTTTTTGATAGATTACGAGAAGAGGAACTGATGGCTTTACCGTTAGTAGCTCTCGAGGCAATAATAGCGAGTGATGATCTGCAGGTTTCTTCAGAAGACGCTGTTTACGAACTTGTTCTGCAATGGGCCCAAACAAATTACTCAGTTGTAGAAGAACGCCAAGAAACCCTCGGCTCTCACCTCGCTCGCTACATCCGTTTCCCTCACATGTCATGTCGAAGACTCCAGAAAATCTTAACCTCGGATGATTTTACGGATTCTGTCAAAACATCTCTAGTCCTTGAAGCTCTCTTCTTCAAAGCAGCTACCAAGCATTGCCAACGCAGTCTAGCCGCTAAACAAATTAGCCCACTCAGCGACCGGTGCTATGCTCAACGAGCCTACAAATATCGACCAATCAGAATCATGGAATTCGATGCTCCTCGCCAACAATGCATCGTTTACTTAGACTTGACATACAAAGAATGCGCAGAACTCTATCCATCAGGTCGGTTATATTCTGAAGCGTTTAGTTTAGGAGGACATTGTTTTTTCCTTTCGGCTCAGTGCAGCACGACGCCCCAGCAAAATTTGTTTCTATTGCTTATCGGGATACAAGAGAGCGGGTCAGTGGATCTCACCGTGGAGTACGAGCTTTCAGCGAGGTTGAAGCCAACACTGGAGTTTGTCAGGAAATACAAAGGAAAGTGTAAGTTAACTGGAGCTAAAGGTGTTGGATACAGAAACTTGTTTGCGGAACAATGGGAGGGTTTCGTAACTCCAATGAGTCCTTACTTCATCAACAACGTTCTTCATCTGCGAGCCGAGCTCTCCATCAGCCGTTAGGACCAAAACCATATTATCTTTTTGACTATGTTAGCTGCAGCTTGTACATTAGTCTTTTTCTTGGTCATCTTCTTTCTTTAGTAATATTGTGGTTAGTTTTGAAGTTTTGAAGTTTCAATGCCAAAAGATCTAAGATAATAGTTTCAGATGCAGATACATTGTTGAAGCAGAGGAAATGTATAATAATAAGATGATATTACAGAGAAAGAAAAGATGGTTTTACTGAATGAATCTATTCGCTCCCAGCGATCTTCTTCTTCAAGGAATCGATATCTTCAGCCAATTCCTTTCTGCTCGACTGAAAACAAACAAAAAATCATAAGAATGTTTGACGCATCAAGCTTTGTATAATAAGATAAGAGATTTGTCGCGGTTATGTTACCTTGAAGAGAAGGTATCTGTAAACGAACCATCCAGTGTACCCGAGACCGACAAGTTCCATAACTTTCGGGAGCTACAAACACAATGCAAAAGCATTAATTTGAATGAAACAAACACATTAACACATTCTCTGATCTCAAAAAGGGTTGTTTTGTTACCAGAGGAACAGAGTTAATGGCACCAACAACAATTGAAGATAACCAAACAGCAACAATGGCTCCTCCTCCATAGATGATAACAGTTGACTTGTTCTCAAGACCATCCCACTGAAAGAAAACCAAACAATTCAAAAAAAACAAGCAAGTCCGGTTTTGTTCGGTTTAAAGAAAGCAATGTCTCTCTTAACCTTTTCCTTCAAGTCTGTGATGAGTTCGTTTGTGTCAATGGACGTTGAAGTCTCGTCTGAAGAAGCTCTCGTCTTCATCAATTCAACCTTCTGCAAACCATTCCCTGCAAATTCAACCGGATAATCCAATGTCCGGTTTAGACTAACCAAATCAAACCATAAACTCCTCAATTACGCCTTTCAAATCAATCATTTCGCATTTTCTATACTCTAAATTTCAATTCTAATCTCCGGTATTTCTAGATTCTCATCGAAGTCAAAGAAATTGGGTAAGAGAAATCAGTCACCTGGGATTAGCTTAACCGGAACAGTGAGAGAGGATCGGCCAAAAGAGCGAGGAGGTAGCGGAGGAAGGTAAGGTACGGAGGAGAATCGAGCGGAGACGATGGGGACACGTGGAACCATCACAGCCATAGAAGACGAAACTGTTACTGTTGTCGCCATTGAAGCTCGCCGGAGAATTTTTTCTTCTTCTTCGTCTACTTCTCTCGGTTTTTTTTGTTGTTGCTGCGCTTTTTACTAGACAAGGTTTTGTGTAGCGACACGTGGATTATCCTCGTGCTCTTATTGGTTGGTGCTCTTATCTTCAGAATCCAACTCAGTGGTGTTTATAGATTGGTAGCATTCTGTGGGGTTTTAAAGGCCTGTTTTCTAATATGGGCCAATCAAAAGCCCATTATAATTTAATCTTTTTCTTTTCATTTTTCTTGGGGGAGAAAATAGAAAAATTATATATTAAACAAATTATTGTTCCAATTCCTTTGTTTTGTTGGATGGGTGACGCATTAGAGCATGATTATAGGTGGGTGTTAATTTAAAGTGCTAAGTATTTTTTTAATAATATATTATGTAGAATAAAAATAAAAATCCCAAAATGAAGTGTTATAAACACTTATTGTTAAGTTTTTAACAACCCAAAATAGGATCTTCATATTATTATATTTATTTAAATCCACTAACATCTTTCTAAAACCTATCAATAATCATGCTCTAATCGGAAAAGAAATTTTGAAATACTTAATACTTTATAGAAATGAAATAAGAAAGAATTATGCTAAAAGGAATAAATAACAAACCCACTAAAAAGGCGTTTTCAACTACTAACCAATACTTCATTTCTCTTGTTATTTAACAAAATAGTTGAAATTTAAAACTTTAATCTAATCTTATTTGGTAGTTTATGTTGTAATTTACTAATTTGTATACTCAAGATACTGAATCATCTATGAAGAGTTGGCATGGAAATTCTCAATGTTTATTCCCCACAAAATTTACAATTGTATGAGGTCAATAGTGTGAGACAAAATCATGTAATATAAAAACGACATAATTTAAAGAGACAGTCTATTTACAGGATGGTTAAGAAAACTTAAGAATATTGCATGATCATTACATACGTCATCCGCATATTACAAATGATAACCGACATCTTATTTCTTATCTCCAATCAAAATTTTGATTAAATAAAAAAAACTCCAACTTCAGTTTATTTTGGGTCAAAAACATTTTCTTTTTCACACCAACAGAATTAATAATAATCAAAAAATGAAAAAAAAAAAAAAACATCCACCAATAATACAGCTCAAACCCAACTTTCTCTCCCCTTTTTTCTTACAAGATTGAATTTCTAAACTATTGTCTTTTTCTCTAAATTATTTTATAATCAAGTAATCAACCATACACATTCATCAATTCCATATTCATGCAGCTGTTGCATTTTATTATATGTACATGTCTCTCCCTTACTCTCTTTTTTGTGTGTGCATATTCCCTAATCATCATTTCTCAATCTTAATCATGTTTTCAAATCTCAATCATGTTTCCACTTCGATTCTGATCTATCTGTATCACAACAATTCTGTTCACACCCTTTGATCATAAATGAAGACTCATTTATGATCTTTATTATCATCCTTCTTGATTTTTCTCTGGCAATGGGATCTTCAGATCTAGGTCTCATCCTCATCATCTTATTCGTCATTTCTAATCTACAATCTCTGGTTCATTGCATCAACAATATTCAAGATTTGGACGATCTGATCCGTTCACAAGCCGCACGTGGCAATACAAGAAGACACACAGGCTCGTTATACACGATTTCATTGCCGTCGAATATTTCCGACATTGAAGCATCGGTCGTTACGGTACGTAACAGTATGTTTTGGAGAAAAGGAGCAAATTTTAGTGGAATTCGCATTCCTCCGATGGTTAAAACGACGCCGTACGTTAAGAGAATAGCTTTTGTCTATGAGAGTTTCGGTGATCGTGCTTCATCGGTTTATTTCCGGTTATCTGATTATAATTTCTCGTTTGTTTCTCCGGTTATTGGATTCACGGTTTACGACGCTACGAACACGAATGATCTCAAAAAATTGAATCTTACGATTAAGACGGATAATCCAATCTTGATCAATTTTGATTACCGTGGAAGCAGAAACGTCAAGTGTGTTGCGTTTGGAGACAACGGGTTGATAATTCTAATAAGCAATACAACACGGAATTACGAATGTTTCACTACGAATTCTCGTGGGTGTTACGGACTTGTGACTATAAACCGGAAATCCAAACCCAAACCGGAGTTGGTTAGGAGGAAATGGTGGTGGTTTGGTTTAGCGGCGATTGGAATATTGGTTATGGTCGTTTTGGTGATTTTTGTTGTGGTGAAGTTAGTGAAGAAGAAGAGGTTAAGAGATAGGGAAAGAGAGTCGGAAAAGAGTGAGATGATCGGAAATACTTGGATTGGTCGGAGTAGAATGCCGGCGGCGACTATGGTTAGAACTCAACCTAGTTTGGAGTTTCATGAAGATCTTCCTTCTTCTTCGAATATACCTTGATTATGTAGTTTCTTCCTAACTTCTTTTTTTACAACTTTGTACAGTATGTTACATTCAAGTTTCGATTTTCCAAAAAGTTCGTCCCGTTTAGATTATGCATGAGTAATTATTTGTCGTTTTGAACATACATTTTAAAATCACATAACTAATAACATTGGATTTGATCTTGATTTCCGAATCCATTAAAATACACAAAGTAATAATTCTCACTAAATTATAGTACACAACTAAGAATTTATCACCGGATGTTTCCAAACTTCTAAGCAAATCATAAATTTATAAATTGCATATACAATTTTCAAACATTTTAGATTTTATATAAAAAAAAACTAGCTCGTATTTGAATAGTAATTGACGTATGGGTTAGTCAAACAAAAATGATCTGTTATATAGTCAAATACTTTAGTATAAAAGTATTACAAGTAATGTCCACATGATTAAAAATATGGCACAACAAGATAAAAGATCAATCGTCACGACTCACGTACACTTCAAAAGATTTTATAATCAAGTATATGCACGGAAAAGGTGACGAAGAAATGTCACTAGTAAACTATTATCTTTTTTAGGAGAATCAAATGATTAGAAGAACAATCGTTCTGTAAAGATATTACACAGTTTTAAAAACATTCATACTCTTATCTTTATTATATCGTTTGTCACAATATGCTTAGTTGGTGGAAAGTTTTAAAAT
The DNA here is from genome assembly GCA_963576765.1 of Draba incana. NCBI lineage: Eukaryota > Viridiplantae > Streptophyta > Magnoliopsida > Brassicales > Brassicaceae > Draba > Draba incana. The sequence goes on from OY755214.1 coordinate 723,183, forward strand.
TCACATTTAAACAATTAATATATACTTCTTTAGTTGTTACATAGGTTATTAAGTGAAAATGGAGGATAAGATATCGAACCGTCCAGAATGGCCATGGTAATGCGGTGGTTTGCAGCCTCCGTCACGTGAATTCCATCCCAACTCACGTAATTTTGAGGGTCACGGCAAGCTTTGGCCGTCACAGAAGAATTTCCGATCACTTTAGTATTTCCGCAATATAACTTTTGATCAAAATTGTACGGACGACCACCGTATCCACAACAAGCTTTGATACCATAATTCAAACCTTTGATATGATTAACAAAGAAAAAACGTTTAGACAAAACACCGAAATTGGAATTTGAATTGGTTAAGTTCAGCTTGTGACAATACGTACCATAGGATTTGGGGTATTGAAAGAGGTCAAGCAATATCTTGTGAGTGTCTAGGTAGATTATGGTTGCATTTTTAAGTTCGGTTCGGGTTTCGGATAATGTCTTTTCCAACAATGCGTTTTAAAATTTGACGGCTTTGTTTACGGGAATTAGACAACCAAATTTGTCTAAATCCGAAACGGTATGCGTATAACTGGTTAAAATCGCTGGGTAACATCCAACCGGTGGTAAATTCAGTACCAAAAACGTCCGACCACCTATTCCATATATCTCCTACATTCAAAAGAAAATCTTCATAAGAAAAAGAAGATTTTTCTAAATTTGTGAAAACGGCATGTAATATATTCTTCTCAAGCTAAAAAGTTATGGTGTTAGCATTTGGTACCTTAATCGTTCCAGCAATTTGGCCTATGACTTGTGGAAGATACTCCTTCACACCATCCACTCCAATGGTCGCTAAATTGGATGTGAAATCGTTTTGTCCAATGTAAAACGTATATAGCGATTTACCTGTTGGGGTCGGTATTCACCCGCTTAGCATTAACATTCCAAGTCTAAGCATCTGAAGAAATGGCGCCTGGTACCTTGATGGAGGAAGCATTATAGAACCTAGGTCCTCATGCGGAGCAGATGTTGTAGCAACGGAGTAAACTTAAGCGAAGTGGAAATGGAACGGGACTGAGTGGAGGCCGACCACGTGCTCTCCAGCACGGGCCGACCACGTGCTCTCCAAGGAAGAACCGAGCACAGGCTCGGTCCAAGGAAGAACCGAGCATAGGCTCGGTCCAAGGAGGGCCGACTTCAGCTTCGCCTGTTTGGAGCCGACCGTGGTCTCGGGTCCTAGACCGAGCACGAGCTTGGCCTGGTGCCGAGCACAGCCTCGCCAAGCAGCCCGAGCACAGCCTCGGTCATGGAGCCGACCGTAGCTTCGGTTCCTAGGCCAAGCACGGGTTCGGCCTACGGCCGACCTCAGCCTCACCACACGGCCCGACCTCAGCCTCGGGGTCATTAATTCCGCCCTTAGCCCAACGCAGTTTCCAGCCCACTTCGACACGACCGACTCAAGTAAAGCAATTCCGTGGAGACTTAGGAGAAGGGGCCGCCTTAGACAAGCTATAAATAGACCTTTGTAAACGCCCCAAGGGGGATCCGCAATTTCTCATACGAAACTTGTACTAAAGCTTTGACATCAATAACAAAGTCTACTATTCATCTCTTGAACCCTAGCTTACCCTAGAGATCTCTATTTTCCTCTACACGAACTCTTACAAGTTTAATTGTGTTGGTTTCGACCCCCACAATTTGGCGCCGACTAAGGGGACCTTAGAGATTGTCTGACACAAGAAGAGCTAGGTTTTCAGACTACCTACGAAGATGTCAAGCAACACCACGAGCAACGAAGGATCTTCGTCTCACCAGCACGACGAGGAAAGAAACAACTCCATGGAGAACACCGCGCCTCGCGCCGCTAACCACCCAGTGGATCTCGCGAAGATCAAGCAGATGCTTGAGACTCTGATGAAGAAAACTGAACATACAGCGAGCGAGCTGCAATCGCTCAAGAGAAGGAAGCGCAGGAGGTCCTGTGTCTGTCCGACACGCCTCAGCTTCGCCACGCCTCGAACCAATCGGAGGGTTCGACACGAAGAGCTACCACCTCGGGCTGCTCGCACAGATCCAGAGGATTTGCCTCCACCACCGCCTCGTCGGGAATCCGATCTAACTCCCGAGCGCATGATTGGAGAATCAGATGAGGATCTGCCTCCTCGAAGACATGCCCGAGTCAACCTAGAAGTTGACCATGCTACGGCCGCAGAAGAAGGAGATGCGATCATAGCGGAGCTCTACAGGAGGGAACAAGAGCGCAGGGCTCCGCAAGGCTTCCGAGATGGAGAGGTCGCTGCGCTAAAAGCCCAGTTAGACCAGGTCGCCTCTGACCTAAAGGCTACCCAACTACAGATGTACCGGAGCACGGCGAAGGCTCCTGGGATCGCCTCTGTGCTCGAGAAATCACGGAACACACCCTTCGCTGAGAGGGTCGCGAGAACTCCAATCTCCGATCCCGGAAAAATCAAGCTTCCAATCTATGAAGGAACCACTGACCCTGCTATACATCTGATGGAATTCGAAGTCGCCTTGGGAAGGGCAAACTTCATAGTAGCCGAGAAAGACGTTGGCTACTGCAAACTGTTCGTAGAGAGCCTCAAAGGGCCTGCCCTCCAGTGGTTCTACAAGCTGGAGAAGAATTCAGTCCACACCTTCGATCAATTCTCAGAGATGTTTGTGCAGCATTACAACATCTTCGCCGAAGGAAAGATCTATGATGCGGAGCTGTGGACGAACAAGCAGGGTGAGAATGAAAGCCTGCGATCTTTCGTGACAAGATTCAAGCATACACTGTCAAAGGTGGACGGTATCACCAACACATCCGCGCTGGAGGCCTTGAGAGGAGCACTCCGCTGCCCTTCTCCATTCTGGCAGGAATTGACTGTCAATCCACCCGCGACCATCCAGGACGCTCTCCACCGCGCTGCAGACTTCGCTCGAAGCGAAGAAGAAGTTCGCGCTAGGAGGGGCGGGAAAACCAAGCCAGCGGTCGATCCTACCCAGTCCGCGGTGACGCCACCACCCTCTTAGACGCTCTTCCTATGAACTACGAGGCGACTTGATCCCTGCAAAGGGTACGTAGGCAGCCTGTCTTCGGATAGGTTCAGTTGCCCCCCCTCCATCCAAAAGGGGGGGGGGGATTCCACTCTTCACTTAGCCTCGTTCCGGACGAGCTCACATGATCTCCTCCGCCTTAGGGGGGGGGGGGAGTGAGTGTTTTCACCAGTCTCTAGACGACTTCAATTCCCTCTTTCGTCTAAAAGAGGGGGGAGTGGGGTACCCGTGCGCCACTCCTTCACGACGTCATTGACAACATCATCGTCAATCACAAACACTCGCCACAGCACTCATCATGAGAACAGCTTGTCCTTTATGGACTGATCAGAGTTTTATTCGAGTAGAGTCGTTCTGCATCTATTGTTGCTGGCCACAACAATAGTATAGAGATACGAACACAATGACATCCACAACGGATACAGCGCGCTATATCAATTCCAGTGTTCAGAATCGTCTCCGGATGACCCTCCTGATCACTCAGAAACCCAACAACATCGTTGGTAATGCAGCTGATAGTGACCTCCGTTCGGAATACGTTCTGGACGCGTCACTCTGAAACCCAGGACGAGAGCTGGTCAAAGTCAAAGGTGATCTTGTTCTCGGACAGACGTGTCTAGAGAACAACACCAACATACAAAGCCCAACAACAACGTTGGCAGATAAAGAACGTGAGCGCATTTGCGTTTTCACAACCTAAACAAAAGCCTCATCCATGAGCAAGCGAAGCCTCATTCATGAGCAAGCGTAGCCTCATTCATGAGCAAACAAAGCCTCATTTATGAGCAAGCGAAGCCTCATTCATGAGCAAGCGTAGCCTCATTCATGAGCAAACAGAGCCTCATTCATGAGCAAACAAAGCCTCATTCATGAGCAATTGACCAAGAGCAAGCTTCATCCATGAGAAACATGCAAAGAGAAGCCGAGGTCGGAATTTTAAAGACATGGAGCAAACCCGAGGGGAAGCCTTAGCTAAACCCGAAGAAGATGGACTGAGGCCAAGCAATGGCAAGTGATCCACGAAGGACCAAGTTCCTTGTTCAAATCCCCTCGTCATTATGCGTGGCACTCTTTTCCCTTAAGTAGTGGTTTTGTCCCAAAGGGTTTTCCCTACTAAGGTTTTAACGAGGCCACCATCTTGTGTTTTCCAAGTTCATGCTCCACGTTGCTGTATGAACTTGAGGGGGAATATTGAACAAGATGAGTATTTAAGCATACTGTAGAAAAAGTGGGCGAACACTTCGACTTCAAATGTTAACACTGATACACAACACATCCTTTAACTCGGCACTATTAGCTCTAACACTACCGAGCTGGGGGGCTAACTGTTGGGGTCAGTATTCACCCGCTTAGCATTAACATTCCAAGTCTAAGCATCTGAAGAAATGGCGCCTGGTACCTTGATGGAGGAAGCATTATAGAACCTAGGTCCTCATGCGGAGCAGATGTTGTAGCAACGGAGTAAACTTAAGCGAAGTGGAAATGGAACGGGACTGAGTGGAGGCCGACCACGTGCTCTCCAGCACGGGCCGACCACGTGCTCTCCAAGGAAGAACCGAGCACAGGCTCGGTCCAAGGAAGAACCGAGCATAGGCTCGGTCCAAGGAGGGCCGACTTCAGCTTCGCCTGTTTGGAGCCGACCGTGGTCTCGGGTCCTAGACCGAGCACGAGCTTGGCCTGGTGCCGAGCACAGCCTCGCCAAGCAGCCCGAGCACAGCCTCGGTCATGGAGCCGACCGTAGCTTCGGTTCCTAGGCCAAGCACGGGTTCGGCCTACGGCCGACCTCAGCCTCACCACACGGCCCGACCTCAGCCTCGGGGTCATTAATTCCGTCCTTAGCCCAACGCAGTTTCCAACCCACTTCGACACGACCGACTCAAGTAAAGCAATTCCGTGGAGACTTAGGAGAAGGGGCCGCCTTAGACAAGCTATAAATAGACCTTTGTAAACGCCCCAAGGGGGATCCGCAATTTCTCATACGAAACTTGTACTAAAGCTTTGACATCAATAACAAAGTCTACTATTCATCTCTTGAACCCTAGCTTACCCTAGAGATCTCTATTTTCCTCTACACGAACTCTTACAAGTTTAATTGTGTTGGTTTCGACCCCCACATTACCGAAGACACCCTTAGCCGGTAAGGTCTTCAACTCTACAACACAAGGTTAGTTATGTAATTCGCTTTGTTAAGTTCATCATTTTACTCACATATTGAAGATATATATGTACCTGGTTGGTCAGAAGAATGAGACTCGTCGACTACAACCTTGAAGTGTTTCATTTGATTTAGTTGAATAGCCAGTGAGAAAGGACTGATTCCGGTTACAAATAAGGACGTGTTTGGCAAAAGAACCGTTGAAGCTAACGTTGCAAAGTTTGCGCCGTGTCGAAAATCCGATCCAATAGATTGCAAATATGGGCTTAGGAAAGGTATTCCAAGAGATTCAGCTAAAAAAGAAATACAAGTTAATTAGTAATAGCTATACATACAAATATTCAAATATTGGAGTGTGGTTAGTTATGTTACCCAAAAAATCAATGATGAGACGACCGTCTGAACCACGACCGGCCGGTTTCTTGAAATAAGTCATTCCCCATGGACCGGTTTGAGCCGGAAAAGCGGCCCAAAATCCTCCCGTGTCCGAGTTCGAATCTCCGAAATTGAATATTGCTTCAAAAACACATTTTGAATTAGCTTTTAAGTCCATAGAACATCATAACGATCAAGAACACAAGTGAGAATACTATTTTTCTCTTTAGAACGAAACCCATTTCTCTATCTTTCTGACTAAAAAATGTGTGTGTCTCAGAGAGTGAGAGATATTTGGTGATAAATGATTTTTTTTGGTAACTGTCCGCGGTCCGTGACCCACATACGTGTGTTCTGTGTCTATTGTTTTCGGCTTTTTTGCGTAGTACACTACCAACAAATGAATTGGGCCTAATAGTTCAACTACGGCCCAATAATCACCCAATCAAAAGGAGGTTATTAACGTAAATTTAAGTCTTCGATCCGGTTCAAGTCATCTTGTCGGATTTACCATTTTTTTGTCGTTGTCGGATTTACCTGAAATTACTACATTTGGCGGATTTGATTTAATTCCATTTTCAGTTACTTTCTGATATTGGTATTGAATCTACATACATTCTGGTCTCTGGAGAATGATGACTAGTACTAATGTAATTACTCCTATCATAGCTTTATAAATCTTTTAGAAGTATTACAAAACTGAATTGTATTATTAAATCCTACGTGGCAAAAACTGACTCGTTGCTTAATTTTAAGATCTCGAGAGAAAAGTCAACACAACCGACGACCATGATACAGATATATGAGTTGGCGTCGAATCCCACGTTGTCGTAGGGACCACATAGGTTCAGTGGTACACGTCATCATCCAAACCACTAACGGCCGACACAAGGCAGTAGATCCTAGAGTGGTCCCTATTCTAATATTTTGGGGTTAACACATCTTTTAGTCTCAACCGTTAGATGAAAACACATACCAACCGTCGATTGTGAGCAAAGATTAACAAATTGGTCCAAAGCTTAATTAGGTAGTCCACGTCGTTTCGTCATCTGTGGATCTCAAATGAATTATACATTATAGTTTAATTCTGTATTTACATTTAATAATGGAAAGATAATCAGCACCACGTAAGACGAATGTATTCATTATCATACGATGAACGGTGAAGATTACGAGCACGTGTACCAATCACTTTTTTTGACGAATAAAGATATCATCCAGCGCAGATCTGGATTGCCAGCTCAGCATATAGCCTACTTTATTAGCCCTTGGGATTCTGACACGTGTACGGTGACGTGTCATCAGCCTTGTCTTCTTTTCTCCATCTTCTTCTTCCTCTTCCTTCTCTTTCTCTGTACCGAACTCTTTTTCTAGAGAGAGAGGGAGAGTGAAAGAGGTGAGAGAAGCTCGAGTTTTTTTTTCTGGAAATTTTTTTGCTCGTAACTGTTCAAGGTACGTTTTTTTATTTGCCTCATGGGTTTTGGTTTCGTTATTTTTATTTCAATTTTTAGAGGAATTATGTATTGAACGTTGTGTTTTCTCGAGAAAATTTGTATTGAGGAAGGATATTCCTAGAAAATTTTACAGTTTCGAATCTTCAAAATGCGAAAAATAAACGAATATAATTGGTTAGTGGTAGAAACAGAGGAGCGATACTTAGTACTTGGATCTCTCTCATATTTATCGTTTCATGTCGAAAATTGCAAGATCCAAGTGTATTTTGAAATACCATTGCTCTAGATTTATACTAAAATGTAAATTTAATCAAGATTATGTTTTGTTCAGTGTTTCACTACTCTGCATCCAGCAATGAGTAGCAACGAAGAAGGAAAATCCACCAAATCTGATAATCCATCAACAGTTGCTCCTGTAAGTACTCAATAAAAATTGAAACTTTATTGGTTTAGTCACAGATTTGTATCTCTTGCATGTATTAGAATCAACTGTTCATGTCAAATTTTGATTTTTTGTTCTTTACTTTTGAGTATATATTATGGCAGGAGCAGAGTAATGTTCATGTGTATCATCATGATTGGGCTGCTATGCAGGTGATTTGCTTTAGGCCTTACTAGCTTAAATTGTTTTTTTTTTGTTCCAAGTGTTTGAGCCTAAATTTTTTCATGATTTGTTAGGCATACTATGGTCAAAGAGTTGCCATACCTCAATATTACAACTCAAATGTTGCGCCTGGTCACGCTCCACCTCCTTACATGTGGGCGTCTCCATCGGTACTAATCTAATCTTGTTGAATCGATATACGAAAATATTTTATATTGTATATGGAATTTTCGGATCGAGTATGACTTTACTTGACTATTCCAGCCAATGATGCCTCCTTACGGGGCACCATATCCGGCGTTTTGCCCTCCCGGTGGAGTTTATGCTCATCCCGGTGTTCAAATGGTACTCATTTCTACTTTCGAACGGTATTTCCCCATCGGTGTTTCATAAATGTTCAAGTCTTTACTAATTCATGTTTTCCCACATTATCATTAGGGTTCACAACCTCAAGGTCTTGTTTCTCAATCAGCACCTAGTGTAAGTTCATGATCTTATGATGTATATATGTATGAATTGTAGCTTAAAGGATAGGATGAATATGAATAAAAAGTAGTATGTTTTTCAGGTTACAACTCCTTTGAACATGGATGCTCCAACTAACTCATCTGGAAACACGGATAATGGATTCGTGAAAAAACTGAAAGAATTCGATGGACTTGCAATGTCGATAAGCAATAATAATAATAAAGTTGGCAGTGGTGAACATAGCAGTGAACATAGGAGTTCTCAAAGGTTTGTTAAACATAGCTGAAATCTTCTTCTTTAAATTCTAAAAGACTTGTGTGAAATTTTCTAACTTTTTTTTTTATATATATCACTAGTTCTGAGAATGATGATTCTAGCAACCATGGTAGTGATGGTAATACAACTGGGGTATGAACTCATTTCTTCTCCAAACTAGGTTTCAGTTTTTTTTGTTTCTTTGTTCTTTATTTATGTATCAGTTTTTTTTTAAAACCACAGGGAGAACAATCGAAGAGGAAAAGAAGCCGGGAAAGATCACCAACCACCGGTATATTTCTGCGTATTCTTACTTTGTGTCCTAAGAAATGAACACAACCGAAGATGTTTCATGCTTCGGTGTTTATAGCGATTAAAAGGCTGTATCTTAGTATATTTCTTCTTGTTCATGGTAGATGGAAGAACTTTACCTCAAAATGAGAAACCCGCTGCGACAATGGTGACTTCTGTTATGCCTATAGCAATGGATTTCCAAAACTCTGGTTGCGTGAACGGTATTCCACAGCCGTGCCATGGTGCTTCCCCTGAAGTCTGGGGAAAGGTCTTGTTATAAAACCCGTCCTTTCGCTTAGTTCATTTGTTCGTGGTGGATTTTTGTTTACTGGTGGTGCGGTTAATCTGCAGAATGAAAAAGAGCTTAAACGAGAGAAGAGAAAACAATCAAACCGAGAATCTGCTAGAAGGTCGAGACTAAGGAAACAGGTGATTACTACTAAAGGCTTAGATTTTCATGTTGAGTATAAGCCGATTAACTCAATGGCTTTGTGTTGGGAACTTAGGCTGAAAGTGAAGAACTCTCTGTCAAAGTTGACGCGCTAGTAGCTGAGAACATGTCGCTTAGGTCAAAACTAAGCCAATTAAACGAGAAATCCGAGCAACTACGGCTGGAGAACGAAGCTTTAGTGGTACATTATATATTCATCGTTACGAAACATTTTAAATTAAATCATGGAAATGAATTTGGTCATAATAACATAACCTATTCCTCTTCAGGGTCAACTGAAATCGACGCAAGCAACTGGCAAAACAGAGAACCTTATTTCTCGAGTTGATAAGAACGCGGATCATCAAATGCTAAAGTCAAATCCGAGAACCGATCCTGTCGCGGCTAGCTAACCATAGTGCGCAAAAAAGTGAGAATTCAGTTTATTTCTTCTTCTGTGTTCTGTTTGTAACTTTTTGTTTGTTTTATAGATTTGTGAGCAGAAATTGAGGTAGTAATATGACAAATGAGAAGAGATTCAGTGTGGTCTCGTGTGCAACCACTAGACTGATGATAGTTAGGCTTAATTATACAAGCGAATGAATATTAGAGATAAGGAGAGACGTATTTGATGGTCTTTCGTTTCGCAATCACTTGTTGTATCATTATATTTGAATCAAAATACTTTTCGATTCGTATGTGGATGTTTATGGTGGTTGTGTCATTACTCACTAGCTCATTCTTAAGATGTGCATACGTAATTTCTTAAGATAGTCATTATAAATTCACAAAAAAAAATCAGAATATTACAAATCATTATCGACGTGCTTACCTCGCTCATAATTTGGCTGGTACTATTACGTATTTTAATATAAATATCATATTTTTCTTTATATATATCGGTTATATCTATTTGTATTTGCTCGAACATGACTTTCAACACAAAATCAATTGACAACAATCAGAATTGGTCGTGGTAGAATTTTCATCCTAGCGTTTTTCGGCCGTAACCAATCTTTCAAATCACTTCAAAAGTTACTCATCTAATAACTGATTGTTGATTAATATTTCAAGTAGGACAATTAATCGAGAAAAGTCTTAACAAATATTGTTCAAATATTTCTAGTGTAAATATATTTACATGATGGTGTGGTGTCACAGTCCATATTCCTAAGCTCCCATGACCAAATGTAAGACCAAATATTGCCGTCGTGATTAACAAATAAAAACGAGTAGTTCACCCTCCAGAGAGACAAACGCCCTGTCATTTGAAGATTCAGTAGTAAGTGGCCAAAGTGTCGTCAAATTATATTTTTTAGAACATTATTATTGATTTTTTTGTTGGTAGGATTACATACAAAGATTTATATATATTTTACAACATTTAAACATATTAAATCACAACGAAAGACTCTTCAAATTTTCATTTCGTAACATAATAAAACCATAATTACATGGAGAAGAACAGAGATCAGAGAAGTCCAAAGACCACAACCACCACAATCGACGACGAAGAAATGACGGCGGAGAAACTTCTTAAACCGGTTCTTCAAAAACCACCCGGTTACCGAGAACTCAACGCCCAACCGGAAACTCCATCCTCATCATCCTCGAGGATTCGTCGCCGGCCACCAAAGCATTTGATTGCGGCGTCGTTTTATCCGGAGAAGAAAAAGCACTGGAGTCGTTGCCGCTTTTTTTTCTGTTGCGTATGCATCACCGTCGCAATCGTAATCCTCCTCCTTATCCTCACCGTCTCTGTTTTCTTCCTTTGGTACAGCCCGAGACTCCCAATCGTACGCCTCGCTTCATTCCGATTCGATAATTTCAATTTCTCCGGCGGAAAAGCCGGCGACGGATTCTCAAATTTGACGGCGGGAGCAACGGCCAAGCTCGATTTCAGAAACCCTAACGGAAAGATACGCTATTATTACGGCGATGCTGACGTGGCGGTGAGTGTAGGAGACGGAGATTACGAAACGAGTATTGGGTCAACGAAAGTCAAAGGGTTTATGGAGAAGCCTGGGAATCGGACGGTTGTGATTGTTCCGTTTAAAGCGAAGAGACAACAGGTGGATGATCCGACGGTTAAGAGGCTACGAACGGAGATGAAGAGTAAGAAGTTGACGGTGAAAGTGACGGCTAAGACGAAGGTGGCGTTGGGTGTGGGAAGGCGTAATATTGTTACGGTGGGGGTTAGTATCAAATGTGGTGGTGTGAGATTACAGACGCTTGATTCACAGATGGCTAAATGCACCATTAAAATGCTTAAATGGTGCGTAACCCAATCCAATTTTAATATACTAGAATTTGATAAACTTGATCTTACTGTTGAATTTGGTTAATTGATATATAATTCTTATATGATTTAAATGCAGGATTACATAGCATTCATAAACAACAACCCTTTTATCATTTGAAACTAAGATTGATTATAATTTTTTTTCTTAGGAAGAAAAAAATGAAATATGTATCCGAAACATGTGTGATCAGAGTTAGTTATTCTCCATGTAATTGTTTATTGTTTGAATGAAATATTTATATTTGAAATCGGTAAAAGTTGATAAATTTATATTTAACGCGCGAATCGGGTAGTTATATGGGCCTGAGATAGAGTCCATTAGTAACGAAAAGCCGTTGTTTACCTTTGATTCAATAACACGACGTACCGTTACTTTCATAAAAAACGCTACACATTTCGTTACTATATTGGCAAAACGGCATGAAACTGTAAGATTCGAGTGGATATGTGATACGTCGTTCGTGCTTAAAACAATCGGACACCGTGTCATTTATCCGAATAAAAACGACAAGCATTCTATACTAGGATTCAAGTTCGTTCATTTCACGTTTTGTTTAAACTTTGAACGAACGACTCACACAACACTAGCACACGCATGACTTCGAAAAATCTACAGAAAACGCAGAATTATTCATCTATTACTCAAGTTACAAATAAGAGTCATAACAATAGTAATAACTCAATGTGCCCAAAGGCCAAATAAAACATGCAACACAAGCTCCAGTACCAAACAAGTTTTTGATATCACTGGCCACAGGCTTATTTGATTTAGCAGAAACTCAAATCTATAAAGAAGGAATAGAGAGAAAGAAAGAAAAAAACTATAGCCTTTGTTCAAAGGAGATAAATAAATCCCCTAAATTTCAACTTATCTTCTGTCTCCTCGGCTACAAAAATAGAAGTGTGCTTTTGTCTTGAAGATATCACCATGACCTCAGTCTGATATCCTGAATTCCACTCCTAAGACGTCTTTCACCATCTCGTATGTCACAAACGCAATCGCAATCGATGGTACAACCTATTATAGCAGACGGAAAAATCGTTATCTTTAATCATGTAAGAAGATAAGAGGAACTGTGATTTGGTTATGAAGATACACCTTCACTGAGTTGGGGACCAAACCCTTGTACAATGCTCCAAAGCCTTCATGACGAACGGTTTTTCTGAATGCATCGACCATACCGGTGTATTCAAGCGAAGCCTTACCACTTCCGCCGCCTGTAACAACAGAGGAAGCATCTTTCCACCCAACCATTTGCATTCTCCTACGAATCACATCGAGTGGATAAGCAATTGTTTGACCAACTGTTCCAGCTATAGCACCACAAGACAGTCTCGTTATAATGGTCAGCTCATTGTTTTCTACTAGACCGAATGGATTGTCTTTAATTAGCCAGTCCTTCAGAGACTCATAGACCGCAAAGTTCAAACCCACGTATGGAACCTGCATTCAACAGACGGGTCTCATCAAATGACGAAAATGCAGAATGGCATTTAACGGAGGTAAGCGAACGAGACTTACAACTCCGATCACCGATGGAAGCCAACCACGGTACAAGGCCCGAGGACCTTCCTGTCTCAGGACAGTTGACAAGGCATGGGCAATTCCTCTATACTGATAAGGAGAGTTTGCGGTCTGTGCACATATTCATTTTTGCAGAGTTACAAAGATGACCAATACAGCTCCAGCAATTACAAAGTTGGGGTACAAAAAGTTACCTGGACAGTTAGCCTTCCACGCACCATATCCATCGGGTATGTTGCAGACATGGCTATTATTCCAGCTGTTGCACCAGCTCCAAGCCGTAGAAGAGGAGTGAGTTGGGCATTTTCTGCAGAAAAGAAAAAACAAACCTATGACCCCCAAAATCTTATAAACGGAGTACTATTGCACCATCAATTCAAAAGGCTCATGACAAACATCGCTTCAAATGCTCAATTCAGAAACTGAAAAGTGATAGGTGATATCATGCAGAGCTTCTTCGACAGGGAATAATACAAATCATATGCCGTAAAATCAATTTACCATCTCCTGTCTGCTGCCGATACATGTACAATATGCCCCTAACAAAGAGAGACAGAGATTAGACAAGAGGTATACATTGAGTAGAACCAAGTAATCAAGAGAAAGAGCATAAAAGAAGTTTAGAGGTCTTACTGTGAAGCTTTCTCATAGCTGAAAAACTTCACAGCGGAATTTGGAACAATACGAGCACAGTTTGTTCCATTTCCTTTGAACAGTCCACGAAGGCCCTCGGTTCTCCAAATATACTTCAAACCCTGGACTGTCCCATTATACTTTATGCTATGCGGATTTTGCACCTACATATAGAAAATGAACAAATTAAGCAAAGTCTCCAACAAATTAAGCAATAAACGAAGAACCAAACCTGAAGTAATATCTTCATCCTCTCCAAAGGTGCAACTGCAGTTCGTGACCTAATAAACACACAAATCTCCGGTGAGTTATTAACAAAATAAACAAAAAACGTGACACAGTAACTAACTGCTCTTTCTTTTACAAGTCAATCAATCACATGACTCATACATAATCGAGTAAAGTTTGCTTTTTTTCTACTCCTGCAGCTTTGTTGACCATTCTTATCCATCGGACATTAAATCGTATCTATAATTTGGCACTGATTTCAATCTCAGAACAAAAATGGGTAAGTAACTGATTCACTACGCTTATTATCAGCAACAAGATCAATTGAGATTTGATTTTTTATGGAATCCTACGATAAATTGAGATGCTACTAGGGCATTTTCGAGCAACTTAGAAAACCCAGAGAATTATCCTACTCAACATTTCAAGAGATCTCTTCCAAATTCTGAAAAGCCATGAACAACAAAAGTAAGGAAAGATATTTTGAAAAAGGACTCACACTCCACCAGCGACACCACCGGCGAAGAGAGATTTGCAGATACTGAGAATAGCATGACTCGGAGCTTTGACTCCTTCTCTCGCTAACTTCGCTTCCTCCGCCAGATTTACAATCGTTGAAACAGCTGCAGATTCAGTACTCTTCACATCTTCTGATGCCATCAATTATTAAATCGACGAATTCAAAACTCACATACAAAAAAAATCAAAATCGCCAGTCACACACACCAAATACGATTCACGATTCCTTTCACAATCTTCGATCTCTCTCTCTCACGATTACCGAAACCCTAATAAAATCTCCGATTTGAGTTTAAATCGAGAAGAGAGATCAATCTCTTTTTGTTCTTCGTCCGGCGGCGAGAATAAAAAGCCAAAATACAACCTACTGATTGAAGACTGAAACCCTACGACGTCGTTTTGAGTGAAGTTTTTTTTTTTTTTTTGGTACCTCTCCACGTAAATTTTTTTTGATGCTCTTAGACTGTTTTATCTGTTTAGTGTTTGGTCACTAAAAGAAACAAGTATTTTTTTCCTACCACATAAAATTTTGGGTACTTTCACTTATTTATATCCCACATATTTAAGTTATTTTCTATATTTTAGTTTTTTTTGTTAAATATGGAAAGAATGTGAAAAATATTTTTGTGATTGTGGTCAGATATTTTCTTCTCTTAAGTATAGCTAGTGCTTTGTTTGGATTAGTATAAAACTCTCGTCTTATAGATTGAGGTATGAAATCTAGTTCTGCCAGAAAAAATTTGATCGAGTAAACGTCTTAATAAGTGACTATAATATCCGGGTTTCTATATAGTTTGAAAAATTAGTTTTGATTTCAATTTAGGATCTATCTCTTCATTAATAAAACAAACCCTACTTATCCCAAAATGTTATCATTTGTCAAAAAGTATAACTATGCTTGTCTTTTCATGTTCTTGAGAGGCCATATCCAGAAATGGATAACAAAAATTAAAGCTGGTGTGAATAGAAAAGTGGATCGGACCACAATTGATAAGAATCAAATGCCGAAAGCCTTGTGGTTATTATTCTGTGTGAAATGTCTTTAGATCACACATCAAAAAGTTGGCCTGACCACCTCATAATTCATAACATTGTGATTACATATTTGAAAGCCCATATATTGTAGCCTATTATGGGCCCAACCAATGCAGGCCAGTAATCTGTTAGGGAATTAATTCCGGGCTGGCTTTTGCTTTGCATTTCTTATCCATTAACTTTGTTTTCTTGTTCTAATTATACTAATCAAAAACAAAATACCAAATTGCATATTAATGTCGACGAATTTGTCAATCTTATTGGTGTTATTTTGGACTATGTTATAAATATGGCAAGTGGACTATACAATCTTTAATGATAGTACAGGAGAAGACTTTACAGCTGTAGCTTTTGTCACGACAAAAAAAAAAAGTCAGAGGCAAACCTACATTTTTAAATTAATTACAACCACGAAATCATTTTTATTGTATTTAATATTCCGTACATTACACCATACAATTACTACACTAAATTCAACGTTTACGATCATCATAAGGTACATGTTTCAGGTTTATTTTGGATTTTATATTGAGTTTAATGAGGAAAGTTGTTAATTTTAAAATATACAGAAGGAGAAGTTTTGAGAGCACGTCTTGTAACATGGAAGCATTAACTTGAGTACTTAACTGACATAACTTATATTTTTGCTGTGATTGACCAATATTATAATTTCGTTTCTGAGTTTTACTTGGACTAGTTTGTATTCGTACAAACACAATCACACAAGTACGCTAAGTTTTAGTTTAAAAAAAAAAAGTATGTTAAGTTTTTTTATATTTATTTTACTTTTAAACTAAACGACCACAACAATATAAAATTCAAGAAAATTTGGGACATGATCTTTCCGTCAAAAACAATAAAAAGTTGATTTTTAGTCATACTCGCTACAATTTTTTTCTAAATTTCTACACTGTCGACAAAGTATAATATATTTACCAATGTTGGAACTTTGACCATTGAAACAGTAAAATGATATACATTGGGTCATATAACTTTTAGTTTTCTTTCTAGTTATTGAATATTCTTTGTGTTTTTACTTTTTGAAATGAAAAAAACCATGAGAAATGTATTTATTTACTTGTCGGTAAACAGTCGCAGTCATAGTTCTAGTTGGTCGTCTCCTTATCCCTAGGGTCAACGAGACCCGGTCTGCTCAACATCTCATGCTGATTCTACCTTCACGCGCTTACGTACGCGCTCCAACTCCTTTCTCAAATCCAAAAACAGCCCCAAAGTTTGATTCTTGCTTCTTCTTCATCGTTTTCAAAATCCTCTCACAAAAAATCTCAAAAGGAAAATGCGAGAAAAGTAACCATTTTTCCCTCTTTTGTTTTGCTTTCTTCCAGCTCAAGTTTGGTAGTAAGTAAGCAGACATTTATTAATCCCAAGAAGAAACCAAATTTGATCTCTTTTCCTTGAAATTTCTTCCAAAAATCCCATTTCTAATTATCAAAATTAGTTGGGTTTAAGGAGATTATTAAGACTTGGTTTATTGATTCTCGAGTCATTTAATTCCGTCTTCTCACCTAATTTCGCGACGCCATTCTTCAAGATTTGTTCCATTTCATTACTCTTTAAGCTTTTTTTCAGAAAATCAGTCATCTTCTTCTCTTTAATTATACCCATAAACTCAAAATCGTCTTATTCGTAGCAAAAAAATGACCTTTATTTTAATTTGGTTGTTTTTGATGCTAATACTTAGCTGATTCGATCGGAGACTTTAGTTTCTGGGCTTACTTAGCTAATTCGATTGGCGATTTTAGTTTCTGGGTTCGATTTTGGTCTAAAGTCACGAACTTTCTTTGAATTGCAGTTGAAAAGAGCAAAACCCTTGAAGCAATCAGTGTTCTTTGGGGGTAAATCGGAGAAGAAGCTATAATGAGGTCACGAGGAAGTGATGCATACGAATCAAACCGTAGATCAGATGCAAATTCATCGAGAAGCGAAGAAGAAACAAATCTCACTGATAAACACTCAAATTCACGACATGGGTCTCAAAAATCTGGCAAAACCGAGCTTGGAGGTGAACCAGATTACGGATCAGATTCTTCTATTTCTCGAAACAAGCCAATTGAGTATTCAGAGCAAGAACGAGCTGAGTTATTAAGAAGGTTAGATTCAATCAAAGACCATCTCCTTCGTGGTGGTGGTAATGTAGTTGATAAACCAAAAGAAGCATTTCTTAGACCAGTCCATCTCCATGCTCCTCCTAGTCCTGCACCTTCTTATTACCAACCTTATCCAGACCCATTTCCTTACCCTGCTCCTGTTCATAGTGTGTATCCTCAAGGTTATCAAGATCCTTATCAAAGAAGACCAAATCCTAACTGGTATCCTCCCAGTCATTACCCGAATCATATACCTCGAGGCCAATATGTCGAAATCGGAGCTGATATAGTCGATCCACATTCGTATTATCCCGCTACGCCGAGTAGGTACGGTGAAATGCCTCCGTATAGCCCCGTTTCTTCTCACCATCGTGGCGAGAAACCGTTTAGTCCAAACTATAATCATCATAATGGTTTGAGTTATCCTTCTTCGATGAGTTCGCCAGGTCCACGAGGTGGTGGCTACGCGAGGTGGCCGAGTGATCTTGATTCTGAAATGGGTGGTGGTGGTGTTTTTGCTCGTGGGTATGTTAAGAAAGCTGTTTCGGATACTGATGATGCTCGTCGTTGTCGTCCTTTAGGTGGTGGTGCGCCTTTTATAGCTTGTCATAGTTGCTTTGAGCTGCTTTATTTGCCTAAGAAGAAGCTTTTGGTTCAGGAAAAGCAACAACATAAGTTACAATGTGGTGCTTGTTCTCAAGTTATTACTTTCACTATCGTCGATAAAAAACTCGTTTTCGGTTCTGGTAACGAGGAAACAGTCCCGGTCTCCCTAGAGGTTGTCGAAGATACAAGTATAACGAACACAGTGGTCGTTAAGGAACCGATTCAGGAATCAAGGAATCACGAAAGCGTTCGGTCTGGTTCTCAATGCTCGGATGATGAAGAGAGATCGAGCATTTCTAGCGAAAAAGAACAGAAAGAAGTAAAATCTGTTCGTCGTCGAGCTAAAGGCTTAAAAGATGCAGAACCTACTGGTCCTGAGAATGCTAGTCTTCTTGAGCTTTTCGAGTATTCAAATGTAAACCGAGCTGCACTTGCTTACGGAATGGCACAGATAGGTTATGATAAGCCAGAGAAGCAAGAGTCTTTCGTGTCGCTGAAACCGGAATCAGTAGCTACAGAGACTGAGGTTTCTTACAATGGATACTCTAACACCGAGATCTCTGAAGATTCAAGATACTCAAATGGAAGAGAAGACAACAACAACAACAACGACGAAGAACTTCCACGGAGATCACAACGGGATCATCTACTGATCGAAACGAAGACCAAGGGAAGCTATTAGAGGTTTGGGTTAATGGACATCTTATACCGGAAGATCTTGTTAGTAGTGCTGAGAAATTAGCTGGACCAATCCAAGCTGGAAATTATTGGTAATGTTTCATGAAACTTCAGTCTTCACCGCTCTTTTTTCGTCTTTTCAGTTTCTAATTTATGTTTCTGATTCAGGTATGACTACCGAGCTGGGTTCTGGGGCGTAATGGGAAAGCCGTGTCTCGGTATAATACCTGTAAGTCCCTTCACATACTCCTCTATCGAAACAGTATCAGCAAATTGGTTAGTATTGATGGAGAAATGTGTTTGCAGCCATTTATTGAAGAGTTTAGCCATCCAATGCCGGATAATTGCGCTTTAGGAAACACAGAAGTATTTGTGAATGGAAGAGAGCTACACAAGAGAGATTTCGAGTTACTCGTGGGCCGTGGTCTTCCTCAAGACAAGAACCGTTCTTACATTGTTGATATGTCAGGAAGAATCCTTGATGGTGATTCAGGGGAAGAACTTAAAAGCCTTGGTAAATTAGCCCCAACGTAAGCAACAAACACATAACACTTGCAAGTTTTTTTATTTTGTTTTGAGATTTGAGACTAAAATACATTTTGGTTTTCTGAGATTTATTGTTTTAAATGTTGAAATTTGGAACAGGATTGAGAAAGTGAAGCATGGATTTGGTATGAGGGTTCCAAGATCATTAGCTTCATGAAAGCTCCCCCACAAGTAACAGCACAAAACTAAATGATTGTGATTCTGCCTATGTCTTTTTTTAATCTTCATATTATTTGTTTGAATTTTTAAAATGTAAAGTGTGGGTTTTACTCATGTCATGAGTTAGTATTTGTTTTCTTCTTTTTTGATTTTGATACAAGATTTGTTTTTCTATTAATTTCTTCTCTGTGTATTTTTTTCATGGTCTTGCTAGCTACCATAACCGGTTTGTGGGCTGCTATTATGACTGTAAACCAACCAGGTTATGTCGGTATAATGTTTGTAATATTTCATTCTTTTTCTCGGTTCCAGGCATTGGTCCAAATGATTATCTTTTATGTAATGAAATAGTTTGACTACGAACTTAATGTTTATTTTAGGACTACAAGCATTTGCATTTGTATTTCAAGTTTTTTTGTCCTAACTCCTAACCACAAATCACAGTTTATAGTTTTTTCTTTCAACCACAGTTTATAGTTTAAAATTACAAATCTCAAGTCAAAAACCACATACTCCAGACTAGTGACAGAGTCTCCGTTCTCTCTCCTCTCCCTCTTAGCTTCTTTCTCTTCCGCCGCCGAGACTCGATCTCCCTCTCTGGTGGTCGGTGTTTCTCACCGTCACCGTGAGAGGGACCGCCTTTCCTTGCTTTAAGTTGTACTGTCGTTTTCGTCGGAGTATATAGTTGAATAAAAGGGCGATCTCGTTTTGCTCGGCAGATGGTTGGAGGCTTCGTTAGCTCCGTCTTTTGGTTGGAGGCTTCGCTAGCTCCGTCCTTTCTGTTATTTCGTTCATCCTTCGGGTTGGATTTCTTGGGTCGTGGATTTGTGTGAGCTCGAGATCTGGATTGATTCCACTGGTCTTAGAGGTACATCTTCCGCGATCATGAGACTTTGTAATTTGCTTCAGGTTTCAATCGGGTTTCTTCAATCTTTGTTGAAACTAGGTTGTTTTGTTTGTGCTTTTTCGCCTTGGTTAATACTTCTCCTAGGGTAATTTGTCCATTCTGCTTCTCCTCTTTGATTGGTTGTGAGCTTCTACTGCTTGGGTCTTTGGTTTTGATATATGGTAGGAGTGGAGCTGGTTTTAAGTGTAGCTTTTTCTTTCTGAAGAAGAAGCTTTTATGGTTTGTTCATCTCTCCTCCCTGTATTTTGTCCTTTGGTGAAGATGTTGTGGATTTGTTTGTGTATCCGGTTGATTTCTTGTTGGGCTGAAGAAGAGTTTCCTGGGAAAGTTGCTTCCCCGTCCAATAGAGTTCAGTGTCCAGTTCTCCGTTTTTTCCGAATAATTCTTCTTTGAGGCGATACAATTCATCAACAGCTTTCCCTCAACGATATTGGGTTGAGTATCATAAAGAAGCATCGGAGTAGTTTGGATTCTTTTTGGTTCTCCTTATTGGTGGCCTTCTTTGCCTTGGTTTGTTCTGCATCTGTTTGTTTCAACTGTGATCGTCTTTCCCTTGTCAATGTCCGTGGAGGAGGTGTTTTCTAGGGTCTCTTCATCTCCTGCGTCCTGATCCTTTGGAACATTTTCCTTGTCGTGTTTGTGTGATGCTTTTATGGGTTCAGGAGAAGGTGTTTGTGGCAGTAGTTATGGCGTTGAGCCTTGATAGAGATGGAGTAGTTTGTATTGGATAGTTTAGGCTTGGGTTTAGTTTGGTTGATCTTATGTTTAAGATCAATCTTTGTATTTTACCCTCGAATTTCAAAATCGCATCCCACCAATGTATTCGACCATGTTCTCTTTCAGCTTAATATATATTTCAGATGACAAAAAAAAAACTACATACTGCATGTTACATTTTGAATATATTTTTAAAACCCGTCTAAATATATAAATTACATTGCTATATATATCTTAATCCGAATGATACAAGTCAACTATCAAATTAGATAAAGACTTTTCTCAAACAAAAAAAAAACTATCAAATTAGATAAACCCCATTTTAACCATAATTATTTTTAGTTGAGACTAAAAAACATAATCGCGAGTAGTGCGGGTTAACCTCTAGTAAATGGATACAAGATCCTAATGATACCACACACGAACTCTCTATAAAGTCATTACTCAATAACTCATTAATTTCTTAAAAAATTACTAATAATTATCACAATCTACGAAAAAATCAAAAACAATTAAAACCAGTTCTTGAAACTTTTGCATCAATGGAATCATCAAAAGCACATCACGTTGCGATGATACCGAGTCCAGGAATGGGTCACCTCATCCCATTCGTCGAGTTAGCTAAACGACTCGTTCACAGTCACAACTTCACCGTAACATTCGTCGTCGCCGGCGAAGGACCACCGACAGAAGCTCAGAGAACAGTCCTAAACTCTCTCCCTTCTTCAATCTCCTCCGTCTATCTCCCTCCCGTCGATCTCACCGATCTCCCATCAACGGCTGGGATCGCAACTCGGATCTCACTCACCGTGACTCGGTCCAACCCGGAGCTCCGACGTGTCTTTCACTCGTTGGCGGCGGAAGATCGTTTGCCGACGGTGCTCATCGTCGATCTTTTCGGTACGGACGCTTTTGACGTCGCCGGAGAGTTCCACGTGTCACCGTATCTTTTCTACCCGATGAATGCAAACCTCTTGTCGTTTTTTCTTCATTTGCCTGAACTAGACGATACGGTGCCGTGTGAGTTTAGGGAATTAACCGAACCGGTTAAGCTTCCGGGATGTGTCCCGGTTTCGGGGAAAGATCTACTTGACCCCGCTCAAGACCGGAAAAAGGATGGATATAGATGGCTTCTACACAACACCAAGAGGTACAAAGAAGCTCAAGGGATTCTTGTGAATACCTTCTTTGAGTTAGAGCCAAATGCTATAAAGGCTTTGCAAGAACCGGGTATTGATAATCCACCGATTTATCCGATCGGACCGTTGGTTAACGATGGTAAACAAGAGGGTAACCGGATCGAACCGTCTGAATGTATAAAGTGGTTGGATAACCAACCGGGTGATTCGGTTTTGTTTGTGTCATTTGGTAGTGGCGGAACACTCTCACATGCGAGCAACTCAATGAGCTAGCTAGTGGTCTTGTAGATAGCGAGCAACGGTTTCTTTGGGTCGTACGAAGTCCGAGTGGGGCGGCAAATTCTTCGTATTTTAATTCGCATAGCCATGCCGATCCATTAACATTTTTACCACCCGGTTTTTTAGAACGGACTAAAGACAAAGGTTTTGTGATTCCTTCTTGGGCTCCACAAGCCCAAGTATTAGCCCATCCATCTACTGGAGGATTTTTAAGTCATTGTGGATGGAATTCGAGTCTAGAAAGTATAGTAAACGGTGTTCCACTCATAGCATGGCCATTATACGCTGAGCAAAAGATGAATGCGATTTTCTTGGCAGAAGATATCCGTGTGGCGCTTAGGGCGCATGCGGGAAATGATGGAGTGGTGAGAAGAGAAGAGGTATCTAGAGTTGTGAAGGGATTAATGGAAGGTGAAGGACTGATGGAAGGTAAAAGAGTGAGGCATAAAATGAAAATGATGAAAGAAGGAGCTTGTAGAGTGTTGAAAGATGATGGATCCTCCACAAAGGCCTTTAGTCAGTTAGTATTGTAACCCTAATTAAAGTGGAAAGGCCAACAAGGAGAATTAAGAGCAAAGTGGCAAAAATTTGAAATTATCTCATTTTTCAATCTTGTTTATGAATTTGCCTCTAGTTTTAATCTTGACATCATATACTATTTGTTTTGTAAAATGTAAAGTGTGCTTCGGTTCATAACATGGTTAGATTATTGTTTTCTTTCACATGATCTTGTATCATGTTTGTTTTCTTCTTTTCGAAATATATCTTCAAGAAATGTGAATATTTTATTTTGTGTGGTTATGTTTTTGTACATTTCTGAAGTTGGCCTTACTACATGACAACAGTGTAACAATATTGGTATCAAACAAGATAGAAAATCTGTCGTTAACGGGCCTTGTGGTCCGCTCGTTTCCTTTTCATGTACCTATATTCTTACAAAAATAGAGAAAAAACAAAATAGTAACTAACTAGTAACGAGCATGAGAAAAATGGGGGAAAACAAAATGAGCTACATGTCCAAAAGTATCAAATTTTGAAAATAATACTCCCAAAATTATATAGAAACAAATTCTATTTTATCATTCTTATATTATAGTTACAAGAACAATGAACCAAACTAACTAAACAAATAATTAATTACGATATATGTATAGACTTACCAGTGCCGGTCCAATCATTTTGGATGCCCTATGCATATATGTAAAAAATGTTCTTTTCGTACATTTTCCAATATCATAAAAATAGTAATCTAAATTAAAAAAACACATGAAAACTCCATTAAACCGTTTATAATTCCAAATAGTTAGTAAGAAATAAAAGAAAAACAACAAAATAGAATTTCTTTTTGAAATATTGCTCTCTTTATTTTTTTGCCTGCAAAATCATTAATTAAACTGACTTTGTCGAGTTTTTCAACCATCTATGTTTCAATAAATGATAAATCTAACCCATTCAATCTCTCTTGTCATGGTAGTGCGGTGTTCGAGCATTCATTAGATACGAGTTTTAAAATCTGCTTTGCTTTATGTTACATATACATACCTTGTTGTTGCCAGATTTTTTTTCTCTTCAAGAATACACTGGTCAATGTCAAATCGCTTACGACCACCACATTCTATCTTATCCCCATAGCGTGCTCCAAGAAAACTAACCGCCTCATACAACCAGATTTGAAGAACATGAACAAATTCACGAAGCACATAAGAATCTCCGAGGTAGTTAGCTACAACAAGAATTTCACAAGACATTCTG
This sequence comes from Draba incana, assembly GCA_963576765.1. Taxonomy (NCBI): domain Eukaryota; kingdom Viridiplantae; phylum Streptophyta; class Magnoliopsida; order Brassicales; family Brassicaceae; genus Draba; species Draba incana. The sequence goes on from OY755214.1 coordinate 747,386, forward strand.
CCCCATAGAAACTTCTCAAACGCCTCGACATTAAACACTCTTTTTGCTAGACAGAGAGGAATTCTGCTGTCTTGATTCAGACCAATCACTCCGAGAGCGAGTACCGTCAGAAGACCAACCATCCTGCGCTTCTCAAAAACTCCAATCCTTACATCATGATATGACCTGTTTCAGCTCTTTCCATGCTGGTCCATCACCGACACCCACTCCCATTTCTTTCCAAAATTCATAATGATCAATATTATATTCCCCTACAACCTCATAAGGATCGGTATTCATACCCATTAATGCAACAAATTCACATAGGGAAAACCTTATTGGTTGATTATCAACCAAAGACCATATCTGATGTGTCTTGGAAGTCTTCAACCGATGAGTGAGGAGAAAATGAACCGGCTTCGAAGACCAGATGAACTGACTATCAGCAAACTTCACGATGACACCAACAGAAGAATCTAGCAGATATCTCCATACATCATCACCTGAATCTTCACGAAGCTTACGAATGTTAGCGAGATCGTAGCAGTTATTAATACTTCTATCCTGGGGAGGTTTTTTTCCAGCGGTCTCTCTAGCACTCTCCGACATCATCACCATCACCAGTTTGGGTTTTTTACAGTCGATCACAAGCTTGCAGAGAGAGAGAGAGAGAGATAATCCAAAACCAGAATTAATTCCGCAAAAAGGGGGAAATCACGAAAGTTGAAGAAATACTATTAAAAAAAAGAATCGAACACGGCTAAAGCATATACGAATAAGAAAGGGAAAGATTCATCTTATTTTTTGATCGAATATTGGAAAATCGTTCGGATTGCGACGTAACAAAACCTAACTTCTTCGCGATCGGCTACCGATTTGAACAACTTCCACTGAACTCTACGCGTTTCGTGACAAATCCATCAATCGATCAACCAAATCCGAGGTGACTCTCACTACACGACACCTACAACACCAACGTGACGATCAGTGTCAGTCCAATCATTTTGGATGCCCTATGCATATATGTAAAAAAGTGTCATTTTCGTACATTTTCCAATATCGTAAAAATAGTAATCTAAATAAAAAAAAACACATGAAAACTTCTTTAAACCGTTTATAATTCCAAATAGTTAGTAAAATAAAAGAAAAACAACAAAATAGAATTTATTTTTGAAATATTACTCTCCTTATTTTTTTGCCTGCAAAATCATTAATTAAACTGACGTTGTCGAGTTTTTCAACCATCTATGTTTCAATAGATGATGAATCTAATCCATTCAATCTCTCTTGTCATGGTGGCGGAGACCATAAACATTAAAAAATATATTTGAAAAACAAAATCTTACGAATATGATTATTGTAGAAAAAGCTTATAAACTCTAAATTTAGGGCCCTAAGCGGTTGTTTCACTGGCTTGTCCTCTAGGCCGGGCCTGAGACTTACAATTCAAAAACCTAACATTAAATAACCCAAGATTACCAAAGTGTGTGTTTCTTGATAAGTTCCAAGATTCAAGGAAAGGTTGAGATTGTTGTACAATTGTAACCAAAAGCTCTAGAGTACTACCAAATATGAGATAGAGTGCGTAAGGTCCAAAACCAAAGCATGTGATTCTCATAAACATTTTTATTTTTAAAAGAATTAAATTATTCCAAATATTCAAACAAAATAACAAAGATACCATTTTAGAATCTATAATTAAATATTTAAACCTCTCGAATCTCCACTAACCATTTTTAACACAGCTTTTTGTTTTGTTGGGACAAGATGTAAGTTTAAAAGTTTCACAATATTCATATATCACTTACGTGTAAAAATAAACGTCGAATGTTTTGAGTATCCATCCAATATGTTCCTTGCAACAACAATGCTTATTAATTAGATTTTTTCATCGACCATGATTAAATTAATTCCAAGGTGATGGTGTATTTTCTGACGTGTATTATATCAGTACTACAAGACAATATACAGTTAGAATTAAATTAAATTATTCACAAAATCAAAAGAAATAAAATAAATATCACCCCTTCTTCCTTGAACCCAAATCGTCGACAAAAAAAAAAAACCCAAAATATCTCAAAACCACTATTATAAAACCATTCAATACTTCGACGAATCAGAGAAACAAAATATCACTTTTTTCTTCTTCTTCTTCAATGGAAATGGAACAACAATTATTCTTCCTCTTGCCCAATAGCCCCAAAGACGCGAAAAACCAAGAACCCTTAATCGCTCGTGTTCCATCCACTAAACCATCCACTAAACATCATTATGGACGAACCTTCGTCAAGTTCTCCACTTACTTCTTCCTAATCGCTCTCGCTTACTATTTCATCATCTCCAGTTTCGCCGTCGCTCCACTTTCCCTAATATCGCTCGATTCTAATCCCGGAAACGGTAATTATCTTTTCCCAATTTGTTCTCCGATTTCATAATCTGTATAATCATTGAGTTTTAGGCTTTAGGGTGTTTAAATTTGGAATCTTTAACCTCGAATCGCTAGTTTTTTAGTGTTACAGTGTTGTGTTTACCATGTGTTTGATGAAATGCCTGAGTGAACAGTTTATTCATGCTAGTTTAGTGTTACAGTGTTGTGTTTACCATGTGTTTGATGAAATGCCTATCTGAACAGTTTCATCAACAAATTGTGATCTTTTCACTGGAGATTGGATTCCGGATCCAAAAGGTCCTCTGTACACGAACTTGTCCTGCAACCACATTCAATATTTTCAGAATTGTATGTCGAATGGAAGGCCAGATACGGATTACCTCTTCTGGAGATGGAAACCTCGTGATTGCGATCTTCCGAGATTCAATCCATCGCAGTTTCTCGGTTCCATGAAGAACAAATGGTTAGCTTTCATCGGCGATTCCATCGCTCGTAACCATGTCCAGTCTCTCATTTGCATTCTCTCTCAGGTTAATAAACGATTCTTGGTTTTTGTGTATTCTAAGTAATCCAGGGACTTCCGAACTAATCCGAAATCGGGTGTTTATCGTTTTAGGTTGAACAAGTGCAAGAAATCTACCACGATAAGGAATTCAAATCCAAGACATGGATATTTCCTTCTTACAACTTCACACTTTCAGTCGTTTGGGCGCCTTTTCTTATCAAATCGGAAACAATTGGCAGTGCGGGTATACATCTTTACCTCGACCAGCTCAATCCTAAATGGACCGAGCAATACTCGAAATTTGACTATGTTGTTATCTCTGGAGGTAAATGGTTCCTCAAAACAACGATATTCCACGACAACAACACTATCACAGGCTGCCATTACTGCGATAGCAAATACAACATACCTGATCTCGGTTACACTTACTCCTACCGCAAAACCCTAAACGTAGTCCATAACTTCATCCTAAACTCACCTCACAAACCGTTGGTTCTGTTCCGAACCACGACACCTGATCATTTCGAAAACGGAGAGTGGAACACTGGCGGGTATTGCAACAGAACGGTGCCGTTTAAACAAGGCGAGCCGAAAATGAAAACCGAAGATGAAGAAATGCATGATATTGAGCTCGAAGTGCTGCATAAACCCCGAGGACGTTCCAACATTAGACTATTAGATACGACGGGGATGTCTATTCTCCGACCAGACGGACATCCGGGACCGTATCGGAACCCGAATCCTTTTGTTGGAGTGAAGGATACGAGCAAGGTTCAGAGAGATTGCCTCCATTGGTGCTTGCCCGGTCCAATTGATTCATGGAACGATGTTATGGTCGAAACCATACTTAACCGGTAACGGTATTAGCCGAAAGAAACAAATGTACCACAATGTTGCTTGTGGTTAGCTCCGGTTTATAGCTATTCTTTTTCCTACTTGTTTAAATATGGCTCCTATGTTGTAATTTCGTATGGCTGTTACATAATAAACGGTGCGAGTTCGTAATGTTTTTTGTCCTATTTGAAACGACTCGTTTTATACCGAAGGAAATTGAATATGTTGGGCCTAAATTGAGTCCAATAATGAAAGGCTATAAAGGCTTTTAAAGCGCAGTAATTGGGCCTTCGAAAGGAAGAGGCTAATGGATAACCAAAACACCGTGCCGTTTTTAGATAGCCAGCCATTGGGGAGATATCGTTTTCCGTAAGTCGTCACTTATGACATATGCCATACGTCAAACATTAGTTAGTATCAGATCTTTTGGAAGATCTCAAAACAACTAATGCATAATTTAAAAAAATTTAAAGGTCGTTTTCTTGTATTGATTATTGAATTATTTGGCTGACTTGGGTAGTAGTTATTAAAAAGTGCTAAAATATTTATATTTGTTTGCTGAAATTAAAATAACATATCTGTTTAAAAAGGTTGTATTGATGCGACAACTTTATAGAGTTGGTTCTTTTTTAGTGCTAGTGTGCTACATATATACTTGTTCAAACTGACGCCAATTTATATTTTTTAAAACTAAAAAGGATGGAATTATTATCACTTTCCTTTATGTAATCATATAAGCTGAAATCGTCAATGCTATACATTATATACAAAAGTCGAATTGAAAACGATGTAAATAATGGTGATTTTTTTTTGTGCAACTCTCCTTGATCTAATAGGTGAGACATATTCAATTCAGTAAATCATTACAAAAATTATGGGTTTTGAGATAACTCCCACTTTCACCTTTTTCACTCAAACAAATGCTAAAGTCTAATCCATCGATGAATGATTGTATACCTTTTTATCGTTGCCATGATGGTCCTAAATATTTGAAGAAGTCATTTTAAAAATTTGTTTCTGTTCTAGCCATAAAAAAATAAATTAAAATTAAAACAGGAAAAAAAAGAGTAAAAACAAAGAACCCAGTGCAGTGAAAGAAAAAAACGAAGGAAAAAAACATTGCATAAGCATTACGTTTGCATTTCATCACATTGACACGTCCGCCCAAGACATATCACACGCGCGTATATTTTGACCCACAAGCCCAAAAAAGCTACCCCACTAATTTTCAACAATTTCCCAACCTCCTCTCCAATTATTGAACACATTATATTACCATTATGAGTCACTATTTTTGACAATTATATGAATATTTTCACATTTTCAAAATAAAAAGAAAATATGAAACTATGGGTTTAGTTCTATTATGAATGAAAAATCGCAAATTATGAATTGTTGTTTTCTTCTTCGAATCTTTACGAAAACACTTATTACAAAATAATTTATATTCAATCATGCTATAGCAATTACGAACATTCTACAAAGTACAAACACTAAAAATAAAAATAAAATTAATGGTTATAAAATAGAATTTCTCTTGTTAAATGATACACACACGAACTCTCTATATAAAGCCATTTACTCAACACCTCACAAATTACAAGATCAAAAGTTGATAATAATAATCACAAACTACCACACACACACACAAAACAAGAAACACAATCTTGAAATTTTGCATCAATGGAATCATCAAAAGCACCTCACGTTGCGATCATACCGAGTCCTGGAATGGGTCACCTCATCCCACTCGTCGAGTTCGCTAAACGACTCGTTCTCCGTCACAGCTTCACCGTAACATTCTTAATCGTCGGCGAAGGACCACCGTCAAAAGCTCAAAGAACCGTTCTTGATTCTCTCCCTTCTTCATTCTCCTCCATATTCCTCGCTCTGGCCGATCTCTCGGATCTTCCGTCGTCGACCCCCATCGAAACTCGGATCTCACTCACCGTGACTCGTTCGTTGTCGGAGCTCCGGCGAGTTTTTAACTCGTTCGCGGCGGAGAGCAGTTTACCGACGGCGCTAGTCGTCGATCTTTTCGGTACGGACGCTTTCGACGTCGCCGTCGAGTTCCACGTGTCACCTTATATTTTCTACCCGACAACTGCAAACGTCTTGTCGTTTTTTCTCCATTTGCCGAAACTACACGAAACTGTGCCGTGTGAGTTTAGGGAGTTAACCGAACCGGTTCAGCTCCCGGGATGTGTACCGGTCGCTGGAAAAGATTTACTTGACCCGACTCAAGACCGGAAAAACGACGCATACAAATGGCTTCTACACAACACCAAGAGGTACAAGGAAGCCGAAGGGATTCTTGTGAATACCTTCGTTGAGCTAGAGCCAAATGCTATAAAGGCTTTGCAGGAACCGGGTGTTGATAAACCACCGGTTTATCCGATTGGACCTTTGGTCAACATTGGTAAAAAGGAGGATAACGGGACCGAAGAGCCCGAATGTTTGAAATGGTTGGATAACCAACCGCTCGGTTCGGTTTTATATGTGTCATTTGGTAGTGGTGGTACACTCACATGCGAGCAATTCAATGAGCTAGCTTTTGGTCTTGCGGACAGCGAACAACGGTTTCTTTGGGTCATAAGAAGTCCTAGTGGGAACGCCAATGCTTCGTATTTTGATTCGCATAGCAAAACCGATCCATTAGCTTTTTTACCACCCGGGTTTTTAGAACGGACCAAAGGCAGAGGTTTTGTGATTCCTTCTTGGGCTCCACAAGCCCAAATCTTATCCCATCCATCAACGGGAGGGTTTCTGACTCACTGTGGATGGAATTCGACTTTAGAAAGTATAGTAAGCGGTGTTCCACTCATTGCATGGCCATTATACGCTGAGCAAAAGATGAATGCGATCTTGCTCACCGAAGATATCCACGTGGCACTTAGGGTTCGTTTCAGGGATGATGGGTTGGTGAAAAGAGAAGAGGTAACTAGAGTTGTAAAGGGATTGATGGAAGGTGAAGAAGGCAAAGGAGTGAGGAACAAGATGAAGGAAATGAAGGAAGGAGCTTGTAAGGTGTTAAAGGATGATGGATCTTCATCAAAGGCACTTAGTCATGTGGCCTTAAAGTGGAAAGCCCATCAAAGAGAGTTAGAACAAAATGGCAACCACTAAATTATTTATGTCTAATAATGGTTTGTATAACCAATGGCGGGATATGTGCAATTGTACTTGTGTATGAATGTTATTATATTGTTCTTTGTAACTACGTTCTCAACTTTTGTTTGTAAATTATGGCTTTTGGCTTTTGATTAAATGGTAACTAAGTTTAAGATGGTGTAATTAAGATCTCTTATAAAGAAGATCGATCTATCATTTAACTAACCAAATAGACTAATGGCTTATATATAAGTAACCGTTTTTTTTTTCCAGTTATAAACACTTGTAATAATCTCTCACATATTGTTTATCAGTCTATTTAATGGTTTCATCAGTCATTTTTTTTCTAATGACTGAGTGACTGTATTCATCAGTCAACTATTGTTTCAGTTACAAACCATTTATTTCTTCGGAGCGTTTTGATTTCACAACGTCTATTTAGTGGTCATCGATCAAAACTCAAAGATGGATAAAGAAGCCGAGAAATTAAGTGTGTGTGGAGTAGGTGAAACATGAGTGGGACCGGAAGACAGCATGTCGTTTTATGACGCGTAAAACGACATCCAATTTTTTTGGTTTTTTTTTTGCTAAAATTTTGTTTTTTGTTTTTTGTTTTTTTTGGTAGTAGGTTATTTGCCATCTTCAAACGTATCAAGCGTTTCAAACGTAGAAGAAATATACATTGTCACAACTTTCTTTCTAGAATGAAAAGTAATTATATCACCTTAAGTTTTCTTGACCTCTTCAAATTTGTTTTCTTCGTGGGGTAAATGTTTACGTATCAACTTTATCTTGACAAGAGTCGAGAACTAGTAAAATAAATACTAAATGTTCAATTTGGACCTATGCATTTTGCTCTAGAAGAGGTCCAATTATGTTACTTCTCTTGGAACTTGGATGGCCCAAGTATTCTTAGTCCACAATAAATGGTCTTAGAGATTGTTAATTTATTTGAGAAAGTAGTATTCTTGTTACAAAGTTGATAAATTAAAATGGTATTTAAAATAATCAGTGAAAATCTTCAAAGATGTTCGATTATTTTTTCATGAACCAAAACCTCTCAATTTCTTCAGCTGTTCTTCCTGGAATTCTCCCAGCTATCAATTCCCACCTTTCAACCAAATAATATAGGAAAAAATAAAAACCAAATAATTCTACAAAGCTGTGTTGCAAATTTATTATTTACTCTATAAACTGTAATCAGCAATAATAACAAGTTAATTAGTTATATGAAAGGATCAAACCTGTCACCGAGAAGCTTATGCATTCTACAAACCAAATCTTCTTCTTCTTGATTCATGTTCACATCTTCCCACTCAAGACTACTCACTTCTGTTCCACATCATCACAAGAAATTAAACATTTGTAATGTAAACATTGAAAAGTTTTTTCATAGCTTACCTTCAGAAGAAGAAGAAGCAACAATGGGGTTGATCTTAGGCCGCTTCGTCCTGCGTTGTTCATCCATGGAAAACGGCCCCGTCTTACAGAAGAAGAAGAAGAAATGAGAGAGAAAGAAAGAAATGGTCGATGTTTTTCAAAGGAACCACACGAATCATCCTTTCTATTTATAATAACCGACTCATGTATAAGTGTATAACCAACGGGTTTGGTCGGTTACTATCTTAAGGAATCTTATAATTTTACTAATCATTGATTATTGTTAGTAGTACCCGTGACTTCATTTACTCCGTTGTGATTCGTTACAAACTATATCAGTTAATAAAATTTAGCGATTCCTCCATTTTATACTTAAAAATTTCATTATATGTTTTTTCTTTCAAAGTACGTAGAAATTTCAATAAAACTATGGTTTTATTTTCATCTATCCGTTCAGTTTATTAGATGTGAAATGAAATTTCGATATTTTGTTTTGATCATCATGCATATATCCTCAATTATGTTTTACACTTTTACCAATAAGACCGTGATTATATTATTAGAAGATTTGTTGTGAACAGAAACTAAATCTCTCCTGAAGAAGATGAACACAAGAGGATCTGGAAATTGTATTATGTTTCTGTTCAATGTAAAATAAACCTTTACATGAGATTATATACAACTTAATCTATCCGGTAGTAACCGGTTAACTAAACCAAAGTAAACCAATTCTATATCTCTAGTACATATGAAGTCAAAACTATCCATCGACATATTAAAATTAATGGGAAAACGGTCATTTTAATACTGACTTTTCCGTTTTGCGCCAAAATAAATACCACCTTAACCATGAGTCGAATAAAACACGAACTTGAGTTGACTGAGCCAAACGAGATATGAAATTAGTCAACTGTAACGACCGTTTAAAAAAAGTTAACCGCCGTTTGCTGCAACCGTTAGGTCTCAAAACGACGTCGTTTGTAGACTAAAAAAATGGCCATTTTAATACCGAACTCTTCGTTCTGCGCCAAAAAAATACCAACTTCACTACAAGAAAACAACCGCATAACCGACGGAATTTTCGACGGAAGTGATTCCGTCGAAAAGTTGCCGACGGTAAACCGACCGATTTCCGACGGAACTGAAATTTTTCAATTCCGTCGGCAATCTGTCGGAATTATTTCCGACTGATAAGAAGACCGTCGGAAATCGGTCGGATTATTGGACCGTGTAACTAGCCGGTGCCGACGCCGGAGGAGATTCCGGTTGTTTGTCGGAAATCCGGCGGAAAATACAAACGTCGATATTACCATTAATATTTTCCGACAGATTTCCGACAGACACCCAACTAGCTGTCGGAAATCTGTCGGAAAAAATAGCCGTTATATAGCCGTTATTATATCCGTTGGCTTTCCGACGCCTTTCCGACATATTTCCGACGGTCAGCGTATTTATATATATGATTCCACACATCTTCATTCACTCACAACAACAACAACTTCCAACCAAATATTTGTTAGAAAAAAATCGTTAAGAGAGGGAGATGTCATCTTCTAGATATTATAGATCGTGGATGGATGAAGAGATGTATGATCCGGAGTCGAAGGCATTAAATGAAAGTTATGCACGAGGTATATGCGAGTTCATGGAGGTTGTCGGGAATCGACCGCACCTGCAAAAAGGTGGTAAGATAAAATGTCCATGTTTAAATTGTTGCAATTCGTGTAATGTTAAGGTAGAACAAGTTTGGCATCACTTGTATACCCATGGTTTTATGCCGGGATACAAAATTTGGTTTTTTCATGGAGAAACTAATTATGATGGTGGTAGTAGTAGCAGTGCACCATATGTTGCAGATAGCTTAGGCGAACATAGAACGGATAGCTTAGGTGAACATAGAACGGATAGCTTAGGCGAACATAGAACGGAAGTAGATTTTGGTGTAGGTACCGCTGAGATGGTTCATGATGCGTTTAGAGAGAATTTGCCATCGATCGTAATAGGGGAGGATAGAGTAGAAGAACCAAATGAAGAAGCTAGAAGATTTTTTGATATGTTAGACGCAGAGAAGCAGCCATTATATCATGGGTGTAGAGACGGACATTCAACTTTATCAACTGCTAGTAGACTGATGACCCTTAAGACGGACTTCAATTTGGCGGAAGAGTGTGTTGATGCGATAGCAGATTTTGTGAAAGATATTTTGCCTGAAGATAATCAGGCACCTGCATCATACTACGAGATACAGAAACTTGTAGCTGGTCTTGGTATGCTGTATCAGGTGATAGATGTATGCATCGACAACTGTATGCTATATTGGAGAGAAGAAGAAGACCGGAGAAGATGTAAATTTTGTCGTAAACCACGGTATCAGGATACTGGTGGCAGAGTCCCAATTCCATATAAACGTATGAGGTACTTACCATTGACAGCGAGGTTAAAGAGGTTATATATCAATCTGCGCGAACGGCAGAAGAAATGAGATGGCATGCAGAGCATCGTCAAGATGGAGAGATTACACATCCTTCAGATGCAAAAGCGTGGAAACATTTCAAATGTTGTATCCGGATTTTGCATACGAGTCAAGAAATGTGTACCTCGGGTTAAGTACGGATGGTTTCAACCCATTTAGGAAGCATGGAAGGCAGTATTCTTTGTGGCCCGTAATCGTAACACCGTACAATATGCCCCCTGGTATGTGCATGCCTCGAGAGTTTTTATTCCTCTCTGTTCTTATTCCCGGCCCTGAGCATCTGAAGAGATCACTTGATGTATTCCTCCAACCATTGATTTATGAGTTACAAATGCTATAGAGTCACGGTGTCGAAGCGTTTGATGTTTCACGGCAGCAGAATTTTCATATGCGTGCGGTCCATATGTGGAATATTAGGGATTTCCCAGCATACGGTATGCTATTTGGATGGACTACTCATGGAAGATTATCGTGCCCGTTTTGCCAAGACAACACTGACGCTTTCCAATTGAGGAATGGAAGAAAGCCATGTTGGTTTGATTGCCATAGAAGGTTTCTACCGGACGACCATCCTATCGTCGGTCTAAAAGATTATTTAAGAAAAATAAACAAGTGTTTGATGCTCCAATTGATGAGATAGACGGTCGTACTATATTGGAGCAGTTGAGAGATTTTGGTGCTGAGAGGACTCCTGATTGTGGGGGTAATGGGCATGAACCGGTTTGTGGTGTAGGGGAAGCTCATAACTGGCACAAGAAGAGTATATTTTGGGATTTGCCGTATTGGAAGGATCATTTATTAAGGCACAACCTCGATGTGATGCATGTTGAAAAGAACTTCTTTGACAACATCATGAATACGGTGTTAAACATCCCGGGAAAGACAAAAGACAATGTGAAGTCTAGGATAGATGTTTCATAGATTTGCAACCGTGATTATCTTGAACGTCTTCCCGATGGTAAATATCCTTTTCCTCCGTACCGATTGCAAATAGAAAAGATAAGAGAATTTTTCCCGTGGATTAAAGACGAAGTTAAATTCACTGATGGATATGCAGCTAATCTGGGTAACTGCGTAAACTCGCGATACCTAAGGTTTATGGGACCGAAGAGTCATGATTGTCATGTAGTGATGCAGAGGCTTCTTCCATTTGCTTTTACCCATCTCCTTCCTCAAACTGTCCACGAAGCTATTGCAGCAGTTGGTGCTTTCTTTAGGGATTTATGCACGAGGACACTTACAGTTGAGGGGATCCGCAATTTAGATGTCAATATACCAGTGATCCTTTGCAATCTTGAGAAGATATTTCCGCCGTCTTTTTTTGATGTTATGGAACATCTTCCCCTACACCTCCCCCGCGAAGCCGAACTAGGTGGTCCCGTTCAATTTCGTTGGATGTATCCTTTTGAGCGGTACATGTTCCATCTAAAGAAGAAGGGTCAAAAATTTGGCTCGAGTTGAAGGTTCTATTGTCGCACAGAGTATCAATGAAGAAGCATCACAGTTTGCGGAATATTACTTTCCATGGGAAGTTTGTACGAAGAGTAGACGTCCTGCTCGTCATAATGATAGAGGTGAGAGAGTCATGTATCCCGCGCTGGTCCCTGAGTTGTTTTTGCAAGTTGGCCGAGTGACTGGGAGAGGGAAGAAACGCTTCCTATCACAAGATGATTGGAGTCACTTACATATGTATATCCTAACGAATTGTGAGGAGATGGCGGAGTACGAAAGGTAAAAACAGAACTTATTTAAATACTTCTTTCTTTTAATACCTAAGTAATATATAGGTTTCATATGTTATATATTGTTGTTTGCTTTCAGGATTTACATTGCATCAATACGTCGCTATTATCCGGAAATGACAGAAGACGAACTTGGAGAATCTAAGGAAACCGAGTTTGTAAATTGGCTGCAATATTACGTAAGTTTTTTAAAAACGCTTATATATCTTTAAATTAGTGAATAAATTAATACTTAATTAAATGTTTGTTTATTAATTTGTCTAAATTATTATCTCAGGTTTCTGAAGGAATGAAGAATGGAGAAAGGTTTCCGACATGGTTAGAAGAGATAGTTTCTGGCCCAAGCTTCGAAGCAACTTCATACGTTCGGTATTGCACTAGGGGATTTGCATTTAGGATTCATGAAGAAAGACCGAGGCCAACTGCAGATTACGGTATTTCAGCTACATGTGGTGATGTAGTCTTCTACGGGATTCTCAAAGAAATATTGCAAGTGCGCTATCCAGGAATGTTGGGCATGAGGTGCATTGTTTTCTTGTGTGAGTGGTATGATCCATCATATCCAGAAGGTGTTCAGGTGAGCTAATTTAGCGTCACTTCATTAAATTCTTCTAGGAGACTGCAAAAGTATGACCCATTCATCCTAGCATCACAGGCAGACCAGGTTTGATTTTAAAATTTTATAATACGTTCGTTATTGATAAATAATGATATTGTAATTGCCTAAATTAAATATGTTTGTCTCAGGTATGCTACATTTCTTACCCTAGGGTAACACATCGAGGAGATCCTTGGATTACAATGACTCAATTTAATCCAAGAGGGAGACTATATGGAGTTGCTGAGCAAGATGCTATGCAACCAACTAGAATTACTCCGATGGATCCAGTTGATCATTCTTCTGCGGTGGACCTTTTTGTTGATTTCACAGAATTTGGTGATAATATAGTACATTCAGAAACAGAAGAAGAAGTTGGAGAATTTGATGAAGACGAAGACACAATTCTTTCAGAAGGATCAGAATCAGACTCAGATTAGTTACATTATATGTTTGTATCTGTAAACATAAACAAGAATTTCAGATTATTTATATTTTTGTATATTTTTTTTAATAACTTGATTTTGCGTCGGAAATCTGTCGGAAATATATATATTTCCGACGGATTTCCGACGGATGCTTCATATCAGGCTAACCTTAATGGACGACACGTGTTACCCTTAAATCTGTCGGAAACGTATCTATTTTTCCGACAGATTTTCGACGGGTTTGGGGATTTGAGGTCAAATTCCAGAATTTCGAGAAGACAAAGTCTCGGCATACAATTCTAACAACTAAAGTAAAAGATAAGTGAGTAAATAAACTTGTGGATGATATACAGAACATGATTTGCGATTTGGTCATGTTTCAACCAAAAGCATTTCATACAGTTACATAGACATAAACATAGATGTTTACGAAAAATACTAAAAAAACTAAATGTTTAGAATTTGAAAGTAACAATAATATTATCAAGTATTTTATCTTCTAAATCATGCTACAACCATGCTATTAACTTGTAACTACGAAAACGGATCGTTAACAAGCTTAAAACCACAAATCTGTCGGAAATTTGTCGGAAATTGTATATTTTTCCGACAGATTTCCGACGGATGTGCCAAATTTTACCCGTGAAATGAAAAATAAATACCGCGAAATGAAAATTAAATACCGAAGTATTTCCGACAGATTTAGAATTTATTAAAAGATCTTCTTCTCCCCCGAAGAACACAATCCACCGGTTGAAAATCGAAAAAATCGCCGCCTCCGCCGCTCGCCCCTTCCGATCTGCCGATTTGGCCGGTTGTCTTCGCCGGAATTCGCCCCCGACCCCTAACCTCTCCCCTCCGATCCTCTCCCCCACCGAGCCTCGCCGTAGCCGCCTCCACCTCTTCATCGTCTCGTCCTCGCCGGATTTCGCCTCCGGAAGTAGCCGCCACCGCGTCCTCCTCTTCGCCGGATTACAAATGGCGGATCTTCCTTCTCATTTGTAAGTTTCCTCAAATTATCTATTCAATTGGGTAGATTTAAGATTTTAGTTTGTGAATTAGAAATTTAGATGTTAGATTTAGGATTAGGGAAGTTAGATTTTAGGGTTTGGAAATTGTTGGTTTTTTGGAAACTTATGAAATGTTTTTTAAAACAATGGTATTTTTATAATTAAATATTTAAACAATTTCAAAATTTTAAGATAATGAATTAATTTTTGAATTTATATATATATATATATATTATAAATTTTGGAAACAATTGTTCGCATTTTCTACAAATTTTAAACAATTTTAAGGATTAATTTAGAATTTTAGAATTTTAAATTATGTAACAATTACTTAAGAATTTTAGAATTTCTTAATAATTTTACAATTATTTCGAAATTTGAAGATAATGACTTAATTTTTGAATTTATATCTATATTTTTTAAAAAATTAAATAATTAGATTTAGGAAAATTATATTTTATATATTTTGGAAAAAATTGTTAGCATTTTCCACTAATTTTTAAACAATTTTAAGGATTAATTTAAAATTTTAGAATTTTAATATTTTAGAATTTTAAATTATGTAACAATTACTTAAGAATTTTACAATTTCGAAATAATTTTACAATTATTTCGAAATTTGAAGATAATGACTTAATTTTTGAATTTATATCTATATTTTTAAAAATTTTAAATAATTAGATTTAGGAAAATTATATTTTATATATTTTGGAAAAAATTGTTAGCATTTTCTACTAATTTTTAAACAATATTAAGGATTAATTTAGAATTTTAGAATTTTAATATTTTAGAATTTTAAATTATGTAACAATTACTTAAGAATTTTAGAATTTCTTAATAATTTTAGAATTATATGAAATATTTATGATTTTTTCATAACTTTATAATTTATTAATATAAATGTAGGGATTATAGTGGTTTCGCTGCTTAGCGTCGAGGACTTCATGGGTCTTCCTGGACGAGAGAGGTTGACTAATCTTCATCCAGACCAACGCGGTACAGACACATGGTAAGTGTGTTATTACATTTTTGTAAGTTTTTTTTTACTAATTTAATTTAAATTAGTAAAAAATGTAATTATATTGTTACATTTTTTTCGTAGGTTTGATGATTCTCGAAGCGGGATTTCGAAGTCCCTCAACAAGATGGAAAACTCTTTGCTCAGCCGTCCGTATCCGACGTACACCGCCATGCCACTGGAGGATCAAGAAATGTGGTTTCGCCAATTTGGGGTAAGTCATCTGTTTTTACAATTTTTACTTTCATTTAAAGTATTATTTTTTTTATTTAATTTTTCTTTTTCCAGCAAGAATTTAGGTGGGAACCACACTTGACCGCTCTGGTCAGGAGGGAATTTGACTTGAAAGCGGGACGACACTACTCGAAGAAGGTGAACGAGTGGAAGGATAAGTGGCAACACGATAAGGTGCCAAAGGAGATGGTTGAGAAGCTAGACTTGTGGAACGGGTTCGTCGCCTATTGGCAACGAGAGGATACCAAGGCGAGCTCTACATATCACTCTAAAAACCGGAATAGCACGCGCAACGGCAAGGGTTTAGCCACCCACAACCTTGGAGCTACCAGCAAGGTGACAAAGGCTAGGGATATGGTAAGATTTTTATGTACGTCTTGATTTTTATTAAAATTTTTTTGGTTTTATACATTTATATTATCAAATAAATATCTAACAACTGCAGGCTAAGGAGTTGGGTCGGGAACCCAACCACTTGGAACTTCTGCTAGCAACACACACCGACAAGGATGGTGTCGTCCAGGATCAGCTAGCTCGGGAGATTCAGGAGAGAGTCCGAAGAATGGAAGACGAATACATTCTGTCTCAGCCATCCACAGAAGGGACCCCTCCCCTCATCCAAGCCCCGGACGACATCATCAACCAATTCGTCTTAAAGGTATGTAAAATTTAAAATAGTTTTCAAGTCTTTTTCATTTACAATTTAATTTGTTCCGCAGGTTGCTCTGCAGAGCAAATGGCGGATTTATGGTCTTCCCGACGATGCAGGATCATCGGGGTCTTCTCGTTACTACAGCGAGTCATCCGGGCTGAGAGCCCAGATGCAACAAAAGGACGCCGAAATTGAAGAATTGAAGACGACGGTCCAGCAGATACAAGATGCACAAGCCGCCCTAGAAGCAGACCGGGAGAAGGACAGGGAGATGATGCGACGGATGATGGCGTACCTGCGGCGCAACCCAGATTTTCCTCCGCCGCCCACCGATTAGATTTTTATTTTCAACCTTTTTGTAAAACAATCTTACTTTTTATTTTAATTTAAATAATTTATTTTAATTTAAATAATTTTATTTTAATTTAAATAATTTCAAATTTTAAATTAAAAATTTATATTAAATTAATTATTATTTAAATTATTATCATTTTTAATAATTTATACGAATCCGTCGGAAATTGATCTGTCGGAAAGCTGTCGAAAATAAAACCGTCGGAAATCTGTCGGACATACATCCGCCGGAAAGTTGTCGGAAAGTCGTCGGTTTACAAGTTATCGGAACCCGTCGGCATTTTGTCGGAAACAAAACCGACGGTTAACAGACGGCTATTCTTCCGACGGGTTGCCGGACTCCGGCAGGCTGTCGGAATTCCGTCGGCATTTGTGACGGATTTCCGACAGACTTATCATTTCCGACAAGATAGAACTGACAGAAATATCTGTCGGAATATGCATTTTCCGACAGATTTCCGACGGATTTTGCCGTCAGTTTCTCGCTGTTTTCTTGTAGTGCTTCTTAATGAGTCATAAAATATACAAACTTATGTTGACTCGGCCAAATTAGGTATAAAATTAGTCAACTTTAGAACAGATCTCATGTCTACAGATATGGAGAGACAAGACCTTGTTAGGGCACGAGATCCCTGGAAACCGTAGCCTGAGTCTAAAGACATGTTAGGGCACGAGATCCCTGGAAACCGTAGTCTGAGTCTCGAGACCTAGCAGGATACGAGATCTTTGGAAACCGCAGCTTGAGTCCATAAACCTCGGAGGACATGAGATCTATGTTGACACAACCAAATTAGTGTCCTCAAGTGCGAGAGTCTCAAGCTTTTGGGAGAGTTTGATGATTTAAGGATCGGTGTAGGAGTCGTAACTCGCACAATTAGATTTGTAAGAGTTTTTAGAGGAAATGTGAGTTTCTAGGTTAAACCTCAATGCACAAAAGTAGAAAAGATTTGTATATTGCTTATTTCACACATATAACATGCAACGACATCACGGCACCAGAATAATTAGACCAAGATTTTGTGCCTTAACATGTCTCAGACTCATGCTACCGTTTACAGGGATTTCGTGCCGTAACAAGGCTATGGACTCGGGATACGACCTCACAAGGTCTTATCTCTCCATATCTGTAGACATGAGATTCGTTCTAAAGTTAACTAATTTTTATACCTAATTTGGCCGAGTCAACATAAGTTTGTATATTTTATGACTCAGTAAGAAGTTGGTATTTTTTTGGCGCAAAACGGAGAGTTCGGTATTAAAGTGGCCATTTTTTTAGTCTAAAAACGACGTCGTTTTTAGACCTAACGGTTGCAGCTTCGGCGGTTAACTTTTTTTTAACGGTCGTTACAGTTGACTAATTTCATATCTCGTTTGGCTCAGTCAACTCAAGTTTGTGTTTTATTCGACTCATGGTTAAAGTGGTATTTATTTTGGCGCAAAACGGAAAAGTCAGTTTAAAATGACCGTTTTCCCTAAAATTAATTGTAAACAAATAAAATATAATGTACGACTATTCTTTGAAACCAAAGTGTAACAGATAAACAGTAACTTTGAGACCATGCAACGCTACAGTGTCATTGATAACCAAAGAATAGGACCACGATTATTTTATTATAATCACACAAAAAGAAATATCACTTCTCTTCCTCCTCTCAAAATTAAATTCCGAGATCCCAAGGAGATCCCAAGGTGTCTTATGGGGTGTTTTTAAAATATAAAATTATTAAAATTTGAGTAAAAGGAAGAAAGAGAGTGTTTTTGTGGGGTATATTGAAATATAAAATTAATAAAAGTTGAGTAAATGATGATGAATTGTTCTTAAAGAGGAGAGAGAGTGTCTAAAATTAGACACTTTTGGAGAGTGTTCTTAATTAAAGTTGAGTAAAATGATGAAAGAGAATGTATAAAGTTGAATAAAAGGATGAAAGAGAAGGTATAAAGTTGAGTAAAAGGAAGAGAGAGTGTGTGTTTTAATAATTTTATATTTTAAGAACACCCCATAAGACACCTTGGAATCTCCTTTGAACATGTCCTTAGCACTTAAAAAAGGTAAGTTGAAGGTTTGGTAGGTGGGAAATTTAATAATTTCCCCTTAGGGATATTCCTTTCTATTCCCAATTCGTGTAAATTCATATATGGTCAGACTCATTTACCGTTAAAAAAAAACCAAGTGGATAGACGAACAAAAAAGTCAAGTAGCTAGTTAGGTTTTTACTCTAGGTAATAGTTTTTTTTTTTTTTTTAAATAGATATATTTAGCCTTTGAAAATTTAAAATCCTTACATGAGGGACCATTTGGATCAGATTACAAATCCAAAGATCACCTAAGAGAGAAGGGAAAGATAGCAGACAGGAACTAAGCAGAAAAGTGGAAAGAAGAAGGCTATAAGTACTTAGTTTTGGAAAAAACCGAACCAATAAAGCTGTTGTAACGAACACACGACACGTTACAAGCTTGTAACCCAATTAGGACCATTTTTGCATGATTCATCTAACGTGACGAAGTTTTTTGGAATTCATTTCATGTTTTCGCACTGGCATACATTTGCTTTTGGTGATTGATGGATTGGACCAATCCCAAAATTAAAGAGACATGATTGGGGGATTTCAGTTTGAAATAGTGCAAATTCTAGTTTTCCTTAATGCTTTTAGAGTAATACTTGTATACACCCCCCTTTGTTCACCTCCCTTGTTCACCTCCCTTTTAATAACCAATCAAACTGTCATGTCATTTAATTATTAAAAAAAAGAAAAAAAAACTCATAAAAGAATAATAGTTAACTTTTAGGTTTGGGTTAACTAGTCCTAAATTAGGGTATAGTTTTGGGGTTTAGGGTTTGAGTTTGGGGTTTATAATTTATTTTGGGTTAACTATTCCCAAAATAGAGTATAGTTTTGGGGTTTAGGGTTTGAGTTTGGGGTTTATAATTTATTTTGGGTTAACTATTCCCAAATAAGGGTATAGTTTTGGGGTTTAGGGTTTGAGTTTGGGGTTTATAATTTATTTTGTGTTAACTACTCCCAAATTAGGGTATAGTTTTGGGGTTTAGGGTTTGAGTTTGGGGTTTATAATTTATTTTGGGTTAACTATTCCCAAATTAGGGTATAGTTTTGGAGTTTAGGGTTTTAGTTTTGGGGTTTAGGATTTGAGTTCGGAATTAGGGTTTGAGTTCGGGGTTTAGGGTATAATTAAACCCTAAACCCTAAACCCCAAACTCAAAATAAAATATAAACCCCAAACTCAAACCCTAAACCCCAAAACTATATCCTAATTTGGGAATAGTTAACCCAAGATAAATTATAAACTCCAAACTCAAACCCTAAACCCCAAAACTATACCCTAATTTGGGAATAGTTAACCCAAAATAAATTATAAACCACAAACTCAAACCCTAAACCCCAAAACTATACCCTAATTTGGGACTAGTTAACCCAAACCTAAAAGTTTTAACTATTATTCTTTTCTTAGTTTTTTTATTTTATTTTAATAGATAAATGACATGGCAGTTTGATTGGTTATTAAAATGGAGGTGAACAAGGGAGGTGAACAAAGGGGGGATGTATACAAGTATTACTCATGGTTTTATGTTTGAAGGCATTAAATGGCCAATATTGAAAATTATTATGTGCTCTCGACAATCTATAATGATGTTTAAGAAAAAAGAAACAAGCCCGCAAACAAAACGTAACCAATACTCCATATTTAAGTTTTTTTTTGGTATCTTCTAAACAAGTATATTGGTTTGATTGATCCACACTAAGCAAAAACTATTATAGATCAATCAGTCAAATACATTATGAGAAAGGGAGAAAAAAGGGTGATTTTCGTTTACTCCCTCTCCGATGTCCAGTACTTTTGCTGGCATCGTGAGAGGGTTGTAAACTAGTAGATTCTACGATAAACATGGAGTCTAGAAGGTGTATTGAAGTTTTGGTCAAAAACGTTTCGATGGTTTTTGATGTGTTTTTTATGAGTTATTATGATTTCCCTATTTGGGTTCAGTTTTTCGTTGATGATTTTCTTCGTAGAAGATCTATGTTAGCTTTACTTGTTTAGTTTATAGTCAATTCTGGCTATCAATCTGATTAATGTTTTGCAGTTCAAATTTGTTCAACGGCGGCTTCACTGAAGCTAACTCGGAACAAAATTGACAAAGGCAATCACAGAAAGAGATTTATCTTAGTTAAGAGAATTGTTGTCGTGTTATCGTATTAGATTTTGGAAGTTCGGCTGCTATTGTGGATTCGGGAACACCTAATTGTCTACCTTCGATTCGAAACAAGACCATCTTGGTATCGCTAATGTGTCATTAAAGATGATTGTCCTCACTTTCCTTATGGTGTGGAAAGGCCATTAGTTTCTCTTTGTATTTCATATGTTTGATCTCTTTTAAAAAAAAACCAGCAAATACATTAACTAATAAGTTACACATTCAATTTATTGATTTAAACATTTAGTTAATCGTTAAACTTCTAGTTAATTAATCCGATTAAATAGCTAGATATATTTTGTGTTTGTATTGTTAAACAGAAATATCTAAAAACATAAAAGCCAAAATGATAAAAATCGATTTAAACGCCAACTAACTTAGTTAAAACTTAACGAGTTAAATAAAGCGCCAACTGAAATATTTGCCAATTTTTCACATTTTCATGGACCTTCCCTTTCGGAAAGAGGGTTTATATTCTTATCATAAACTCTAGACTAGGCCTAATATGGACCGGCCCAATAAGTAGGGAAAAATCCAATTTATTTGACTTTTTATAAGTCAACGATTATTTCAAACTCTTGAAGAACAACACTGCACACAGCATCAATAGCGGTATCAAGGGAGGAAAAAAACAGAGTAATACATACATACTTATCTCAGATTCGATAGAATGTAGCATCTAAGTTCGGTAAAATATCGAAAAGAGAAAGGAAAAAAAAAAAAAAAAACTGAAGAAGGAAGTTACAAGATTTCGACCAATTTTATTCTTTGTTTTCATGAGTAAAAAAGGAGGATGCTTATTATGGTTTTTTTTGTTTCTCAAGGCTGTGATGGTGTTGGAGAAGTTGGAGGCTTCAAGTCAGGGTACTGCAAAAAAGTGAAGAAAAAACATCAGATTACAAAAACCCATTTAGAAAGTTTACTCATTTTTCAATTAAAAAAGCATTTTTATGTAAATAGTGTGTGAGAGAGAGAGAGAGAGAGAGAGAGAGAGAGAGAGAGAGAGAGAGAGAGAGAGAGAGAGAGAGAGTAGAAACATTACTGATGCATATGGAGAGAGAGGTCTTGAATGAGATATTGGTTTAGCTTCTGCTTTGGCTGGTTCAGATATTGGTTTGGCTTCTGCTTTGGCTGGTTCTGAGACTTCTTGTGCAGCAGCGGCTTGGATCGCTGGCTCTGGCTCGGGTACTGGCTCTGGTTTATCGACAGTGGTGGTTGGAGCTGCTTCTGCAGGTCCTGTTGCTTCCGGTGTTGCTACTGTTTCTGCTGGTGCGGGAAGAGCTTTGCTACTAGTTGATGGAGGAAGAAGAGCTTTTCCTATTTCCTGTTTTTTCTCAAAATCGGATTCTTTATAGAAACGGTGTCTTTCGGTTTTTCGTTACTAAAGATATCGAAAAAAATTACTACTTACCTTTAATTCATCAACAAGTTCTTTAGGTGCAACTTTTGTGTTCAAGAACTCATCCACTTGTTTTAGAGTTTTCTTTCGGTCCTGTAGACGATATTTAAAAGAATCATCGACATCACGAGTAATAATGGAATTCAAAACCGGGTTGCGGAGAAAGAAGAAGTTATATACCTCAGCAAATAGAAGCTTCTTGCCTGCAAGTTGAACAAGTGCAGCTGAACCTAGTAGTTGGAGTATAGTTTCAACCTGTTGGAAATGATGTTAGACATAAGATTTTCATTACCGGCAATAAGACGATGGAGAAAGGGTAATAAAACCGACCTCTGAAAATGCTAAAACACTTAATCCAGCAGCAGCAGCTACTCCAATAGCAACAGATACACCATCAGAACTCTCCTGTATACATTAATCTTATAATCAATTCCAATCGTTTATTACAGAAACTTGATATACCGGAAAAGTTCCTATACTCACGTCAAATACACCGCTGATACTATCGGTCAAACTGCTCAAATCAAGACTGAGAGTCTTCTTTGGCTCTATCCAAGGCAAGCCACTATTCTGCAAGCCAAACAAAATGTGACTTAGTCGAATCGAAAGAATTTGATGAAGCAAAACATTGAGAGCAATGAGAGGAAGAGTAAAACACACACCAACCAGCCTCTAGGTCCTTCTGCACCGTCTTTAATCGCATAAGCAGCTTTGAATCCATTAAGAGCCACTAACTCAGCAACAAGCTCAGAATTTCCATCAAACCTAGCTTCCCATTCACATAATCCAAACTGTATTAAACTAAATACTTCTCTATTCCTTAATATTTTGTAACTTTCAGCTTAAAAAAGAGAGGCTTACTTGTCTAGAATGAACAATGTGGTGTTTTCAGGATCTTTAAACTTCAAAGAAAGCTTTTTCAAGAAACCAGGCTTGTCTTCACCATTATAAACACTAGTAACAGTTTTTTTACCTAAACCCTTAATATTAGGACTACCAACTTGTCTGAAATCAGAAGAGGGTCTTATATCAAGCAACTGAGCATTTTCATCAGTACCCAACTTGGTATAAGCATTCTTAGCAGATTCAACACCAAAAGATTTAGGCTTTTTGTTCAAAACCTGAGACAAAACAAATGGAACAGCTAATGCAGCAACACCACCAGCAATAACAAGAGGATTGTCTGTGACAAAACTCGAAATCCCATCGATAAAGCTGTCTGAATCAAAAGATGAAGAAGAATTTGTCATAGATTGTTGCAGAGCTTCTTCGTAGGTTAAGGATTTAGCAGGAGCTGTTGTGTTGCTTAGAACAGAGGTTAGTAGAGCTAATCCGCCATTAAACCTCTTCAAGAAGAAGCTTTCTTTCGGTGATTTTGGTGGAAAGAGGTTTGGGAAAGAGAAAGGCTTTCTTGGTTCTGATCTTTTCTCGGACAAAACTGACATAGGAGTAAAGCTTGCTGTTTTCAAAGCTTCCATGTCTCTCTCTCTCTCTCTCTCTCTCTCTCTCTCTCTCCTTCTACACTCTTCGTATAGAGAAGAAGAAGAAACTGTGAAGAGAAAAGCCTGAAGCAGTTTCTAGTCAGCTGACGTGGACTGTGTAATCAATCTTAGCCACCGGTTAGTTGACACGTGGCATTTCGGATGAGATTTTTTTACTTAAGATAAAAAATTGCATGTCAAATGTGTGGCACAGAGAAATTTCTGTGTAATTACTAAAATGCCCTTTATCCAGGACAAAGAAGACAGACTACAAAAGGTTCTTGAACATTTTGATTCAAGTAAAACATTAAGAAAACTTACAATAGATGAAAGAAGTAATCTAAACCTTGTCCGATTTCCCATATTGAAATGCCGATACCCCAAAGACGAGCATTCTCAAGGCGTAAAAGGATCGACATCAATGTAGGATAGAAAACAGCATGCTTGATGTTCTTATCATCTCTATACATGAAAAGATGCTCGCCGCTTTCTTTATCCCAATGTAAAGTTGGCTTGTGTTTCTCGAGTAAAGCGATGTAATCCCTTCCGGTGATTGCTCCTCCGCCTCCAGAATCTTTGCTCAAAAGAAAACAGTTATTCAGTTACTTTTTTGAAAATGGGAGGGAAGAGAAATGCTTCATTTACCTCCAGAGATTACAAAATCGTTGCCGTAAAAGTTGATACCAAGAAGAACTTTTCTTGCTAGGTTTGAGTCTATGTTGTTGGATGAACCAAGCAGGAGCTTGAGAGTGAGATCTATCCACTTGAGAGGAGCATTGGGACCAGGATTCTGGGGATTTGAGAAATCGTAGGTCATTAGAGAGAATCCGTCAACCGAATCTTTCAAGAATCGAAGATCTTCGGGACCAAAATCGTACATTTGAAGCTTCTCTGAACGAGGTGGACCAACGACATACATGAACTGCATATATTGCTGCTGGTTATTTCTCGTGGAATGAAGCGTCTCTCCAAGTTCTTTTACGAATTGCAGTGCCTAGAAGATTGAGACCGTGAAAGTTTGATGCTTGTAACACATAAATTAAAGGACTGAAGGAGAAGTACAGAACATAAATACCATTTTCCGCATGTCCGGGTCCTGCAAAACACCAAATGCTGCCCATCTCGACCAAGACTCTAACACGATACCGTCATATTCCATTTCCCTAGAACAAGCTCTATGTGAAGACTTTTCATTCTTTTCAAAGCATGAAACTTTAATCAGGCTTTTGAGAGACCCTTACTTGCACTCTGTGACAATAAGGTTGATAGCTTTCTCCCTTAGTTTCTTTTTCCGAAGCAGCTCCCCGGGAATTGCTTCTAGAACAACTCTTGGTAATACCTACACGATACGGGGAAACAAATTTCAGACCAACAAAGAATGAAAAACGAATAAAGCATCAACATTTTGTTCAATTACCAACGTGTTTCCTCTTGATCGAAGCACTTGAATCCATCCTTTATCAGCATTATGTCTCCCTTCCAGAACCAATCCATTTCCTTGGCTACTAGAACATAGCAAAACCGAAAATATCACCGGCTTTTTAAGTAAAATGCAAGCATTTGGAACTCATTAAACGGATATATATACCTCTTCAGATCGTACCATACCGGCGATAAATGTGTAAACTTGGAGTTAAATATCTTTGCAATATCATAGCCTTTAGAGTTCCTACAAAGCAATTTGTATGTAAGATAATTTCAAAAATTGCAAATTTTCAACATTTCACATTTCAAACTGTTCCAAAAACATTAGAAACCTACCATGGAGTAATGTAAGCTAACACTGGATAATCATAATGCCTAGTTGATGAATTCTCTGAAGCCTTTGAATGTTCCTGATAACAAAATTCATACCAAAAACGATGAAAAATTCAATAATTCATAACCAAAGTTTCACCTTTCATGAATTTCCAACATTTTATGGACTCACAGTGATGATTTCTTGAAAATTGATATCAGTTTTAACGATTCCTTTGTGACGTATTGATGATTCCGTTTCGACGACTTGATCGGCGAATTTGACTTTGTACACGACCATCGAAACAACGGGAATCACAATGAAGAAGATAACGAAAATAGTGATGAGTCTCCGATCTGAGTCTGGCTCTTTAGATAGTGACTCGTCTTCGTCTTTCCGCCGTTTCGAACTCTCCACCGCCGATGAACGTTTCTCACGCCTCCTCGCCATCGAGCTTGTCACCGGTGACTGAAACGACGTCGTTTTTTGCTATGTAAGGAGATTTGTTTTGGGTTTTATGTAATTCCATATGTACCCTTGTTGATTGTCTGATATTACGTTCAAGACCTATAAGAAGATATGAGAAATGCTTCAAGGTGAAAAAATTGGATTGGTATGAAAAAGAAGGGTTTTATGAGTTTATCGTTAAACCCCAATCCAAATCTTCGCTACTAGATTGAATCAAAGCGAGAAAAGGTGAGATTTTGTTCTGTTCATGTATTTTCCTAAAATTCGAATTCTCTTTTGTTTTTCGTTTTTCAACATTTCTTTTGTGAAATTCACAGGCTTTAATGGATTCCAAGCTTCTTCTTTCTGCTCATAAGCCCTTATTCGTCTCTTGCAACTCTCCATTCAATGAAAAACCTTACCTTTCTGTAAAACCCCTTTTGCCCATTGCGAGGTCTCAGTTTATGGGGGAAGGTTTGATTTTAGGAAACAAGTATGGATTTTGGAGCGATTCTCGAAAAACCCGTGTCGTCGTCGAGCCGGTAAGAGCAGCTGTGAAGAGAAGAAAAGAGCTTCCTTTCGATAACGTTGTTCAAAGAGATAAGAAACTGAAATTAGTGTTGAGTATTAGGAAGATTCTTGTGAGTCAACCTGATAGGATGATGTCTCTTAGAGGTTTAGGTAAGTATAGGAGAGATTTGGGTTTGAAGAAACGTCGTCGTTTTATAGCTTTGCTTAGGAAATATCCGGGTGTGTTTGAGATTGTTGAAGAAGGAGCTTATTCATTGAGGTTTAAAATGACTTCAGAAGCTGAAAGGCTTTACCTTGAGGAAATGAGGATTAGGAATGAGTTTGAAGATGTATTAGTTGTTAAGCTTAGGAAATTGGTTATGATGTCGCTCGAGAAACGGATTTTGTTAGAGAAGATTTCTCATTTAAGGACTGATTTAGGTCTTCCTTTGGAATTCCGTGACACGATTTGTCAGCGTTACCCGCAGTATTTCCGTGTGGTTCCTACTCCTAGAGGTCCGGCTTTAGAGTTAACTCACTGGGATCCTGAACTTGCGGTATCGGCTGCTGAGTTATCGGAGGAGGATAATAAGTTTAGAGAATCGGAAGAGAGGAATTTGATAATCGATAGACCGATGAAGTTCAATAGAGTTAAGCTTCCGAGAGGTCTTAATCTTTCAAAGAGCGAGACGAGGAGGATATGTCAGTTCCGTGACATGGCGTATATATCTCCTTACAAGGATTTCTCCCATTTGAGGTCAGGAACACTCGAGAAAGAGAAACACGCTTGCGGAGTTATTCACGAGCTTTTGAGTTTAACGACTGAGAAGAGAACGTTGGTGGATCACTTGACTCATTTCCGCGAAGAATTCAGATTCTCGCAGCAGCTAAGAGGAATGATTATACGTCATCCTGATCTTTTCTACGTGTCGTTAAAAGGAGAAAGAGATTCGGTTTTCTTAAGAGAAGCGTATAGGAACTCTGAGTTGATAGATAAAGATCCTTTAACTCTAGTGAAAGAGAAGATGCGTGCGCTTGTTACTGTACCGAGATACCCGAGAAGAGGAGGAGTCAAGAAAGACGAGATCGGTGGAAGCGATGTAGAAGGTGAGGAGGAAGAAGAAAGTGATGATGAAGAATGGTCTGATGTTGATGGTTACTTGGAAGGCGAAGATGGCGATGGCGATTGGACCGATGATGATGAAGGAGAAGAAGATGTGCCTCCTAACTTTGATGATGAAGAAGAAGATAGTGTGAAGATTCCTTCAAGTAGAAAACCTAGAAAGAAGGAAGAGAAACTACTTACTCCTGTCTTCCCTGATGGTACTCCAAGAGAAAAATGGTAGTTCATTTACAGATTTGTTCCATGGAATAGAAAATCATAAGTTTATGTATGTTGTTGCTTTGTTGTAAGAACAATCTGTGAGTGCAATTGCTTTCTTCTTCAGTGAAATCTCAAAACACATAAAACGCTACGTTTTGAAGTTCTTGTTTAAATTAAACGGGTTGGTCTTTTTTCTCTTATCCGGAAAATGGAGAATCTCTCTGTAAATTTCCGCCATTGTTACAGCTCCTTGTTTCTTCATCACTCACAGAGAAGATTTCTTGTGAATCATTGTTTCTCTCTGGGAATCAAACATGAATCTTTTGAAACATGTCCAATCTCAGTTTCGTCTTCAAGTTGGGATTTTTTATCTCAGAAATGCGATAATTTGGTTTCTGTTAAAGCTACTCATGCTCGGGTGATGAAACTGTTTGATCGATTCGACTCGGAGTGCTTGATCTCTCGTTACCTTGAATTCGGAGGATTTGGATATGCTAGTGCTGTTTTTTTTCTGGGTTTTCCTCGGAATCTAGTTTCATGGAGGGATTTTTTGGAAAAAATGGAGAATTTTGGAGCAGAGAAATGCAGGGTTTTAGAGGAATTTGTTCAGCTACAGGAAAAAGGAGTGAATTTCGATGAAGTAGTTCTATCTATGGTTTTGAGGATTTGTACTGTTCTAATGAATCGGTTTCTGGGTTTCACTATCCATGGCGGTTTGATTAAGAGAGGAGTCAGTAATTCAGATACACGTTTGGTTTCTGCGTTGATGGGTTTCTATGGTAGATGTGTGAGTTCGGATATTGCTAACAAGGTATTCGATGAAATGCCTCAAAGAGATGATCTTGCCTGGAACGAGATTACGATGGTGAGTTTGCGGAGTGGGAAGTGGGAAGAGGCTGTAGAATTGTTCAGAGAGATGCAGTTTTCTGGTGTAAAAGCTTATGATGGAACAATGGTTAAGCTTTTGCAAGTTTGTAGTAATGAGGGAGGTTTAGCACAAGGGAGACAGATTCATGGGTATGTTCTGAGATTTGGGTTTGAATCAAACGTATCGGTGTGTAACTCGTTGATTGTCATGTACTCGAGGAATGGCAAGCTTGAATCATCCAGGAAAGTTTTCAATTTGATGAAAGACCGGAATTTGTCTTCGTGGAATTCGATTGTATCGAGTTATACTGCATTCGGTTGTGTAGACGATGCTATGGCTCTCTTGGAAGAAATGGAGAGATGTGGTCCGAAACCAGATATAGTGACATGGAACTCTCTTTTGTCCGGTCATGCTTCTAAAGGCGGCTTATCTAAAGGTGTCATTATGATAGTGGAGAGAATGCAAATCGCTGGTATGAAGCCAAACACGAGCTCCATAACTAGTCTTCTTCAAGCTGTTGCTGAACCGGGGCTTCTTAAACTTGGAAAAGCGATTCATGGATACGTGATAAGAAATCAGCTTTGGTACGACGTGTATGTTGAGACCACATTGATCGACATGTATGTGAAAACTGGCTGCTTGCCTTACGCACGGATGGTTTTTGATACAATGGATGAGAAGAACATTGTTGCTTGGAATTCACTTATCTCAGGACTTTCATACGCGGGTTTGTTAAAAGATGCTGAAGCTTTGATGAGTAGAATGGAGAAGGAAAGGATCAAACCTGATGCTGTCACATGGAACAGTTTAGTTTCTGGGTATGCCACTTTTGGAAAAACTGAGAAAGCTTTGGCTGTGTTAGGGAAGATGAAAAAGAACGGGGTCGAGCCAACCGTGGTTTCGTGGACTGCTGTTTTATCAGGATGTTCAAAAAATGGAAACTTCACAAATGCTCTCAAAGTTTTCATCAAAATGCAGGAAGAAGGTGTATCTCCAAACTCAGCTACTATATCCAGCTTGCTTAGTGTATTAGGTTGCTTGAGTCTATTATACAGTGGCAAAGAGGTTCACAGTTTCTGTTTGAAGAACAATTTAATCCGCGACGCGTATGTTGCTACTGCACTTGTAGATATGTACACAAAATCAGGGGATCTGCGAAGCGCGTCTGAGGTTTTCCGGGGCATTGAAAACAAACCGTTAGCTTCTTGGAACTGTATGATCATGGGTTATGCCATGTTTGGGCAAGGCGAAGAAGGAATTGTGGTTTTCGATAAGATGCTTGAAGCAGGCATGGAACCGGATGCTATAACATTTACCTCTGTCTTGTCTGTCTGTAAGAACTCGGGCCTTGTCCGCGAAGGGTGGAAATACTTTGATCTTATGAGGTCCCATTATGGTGTAATCCCTACTCTCGAACACTGCTCTTGTATGGTAGATATGCTCGGGAGATCGGGTTATCTTGATGAAGCGTGGGACTTTATTCAAACAATGCGATTAAAACCCGACGCAACAATTTGGGGTGCGTTTCTTTCGTCTTGTAAGATCCATAAAGACCTAGAACTCGCGGAAGTCGCTTGGAAGAGGCTCCAAGTGCTAGAGCCGCACAATTCGGCTAACTACATGACTATGATAAACTTGTACAGTGATTTGTACAGATGGGAAGATGTTGAACACATACGTGACTCGATGAGGAATCACGGAGTGAGAGTCCACAATCTTTGGAGCTGGATTCAGATCGATCAAACAGTTCACGTCTTCTACGCTGAAGGAAAAGCTCATCCTGATGAAGGAGAGATATACTTTGAATTGTACAAATTAGTCTCTGAGATGAAGAAATCAGGTTATGTACCAGACACAAGCTGTATACACCAAAACGCAAGCGAAACAGAGAAAGAGAAGTTGCTTATGAGACATACAGAGAAGTTAGCAATAACCTATGGACTCATCAAGAAGAAAAGCTTAGCAGCTCCTATAAGAGTGGTCAAGAACACAAGTGTATGTTCCGATTGTCACACCGTAGCAAAATACATATCGGTTTTGAGAAACCGCGAGATTTTCATACACGAGGGTTCTCGAGTTCATCATTTTAGAGACGGCAAATGTTCCTGCAAAGACTCCTGGTAAATAATATATATAAATACTAACTAGCTCTGTTTTTTTCTACAATACTGAAACTGTTCAACAAACACCAGTAAACAAATTACATCAAAACTTTTACCATAGGCCTGATATAGCCTAAGGTAACTAAATCTGCGCAAACAAGCGTTACCACGAGTGCTTCTACATATACACGACCAGACTAAAGAATTTCTCCGTGGAAGTTTCTAAATACACGACATATCGAACCATATCTTCAAAGATCCCGGTACGATTCTTCTCTCTGTATCCATTGGAAGTTATGTTCAGAATGCGGCGATGGAATTGGTTAAGTCTTGAGCAGCCAATCTTTCAGAGACACATGCCAATGATTTGAGGTTACATTTTATAAGTGCTTCAACAAAGTAACATGTATCATCTTTGGTATTGCCTTCAGGAACATCAACAACAAAGGATTCAATCACCATAGTTCCCGAACTTCCGTCGATCATTTCCGGATGTACAGTCAATATCGAAGAGTAATTCTGTCGAAAAATCCGAAATCATTTTCAAATTTCTGAATCTGTTCAGAAAAAAAGGTATGAGATTTGGGGAGGATTGATTTACTTACTCTAAGTCTATGATCACCACCAATGATGTTGATACCGAGGATGTGTTCTTCATCATCAAGCTGTTCTAATCTCTCGGTACTTGTGGTTGCAGGAAGACCAGATTTGACATTTACTTCTCTGAGACTACCAATCTCAGGATCACCATATACAGTGCATCTGGTTATAAATGGTTTATATTTCTGCGGCTGATCAAATCTCCGAACAAGTGACCATACCTGAGTCATGTAAATCTATCTTTAGCTTTTAAGAATACGAGAAAGTAAACAGAAAAACCGGAAAGTCTAATTCCGGCGAAATTTCAGTTTACAGCGAATCGGAACCCTAGATCCGGCGAGATTTCAATTGAGGACGAATCGGAGTAATCGAAAAGAAAGAAACTGGAAATGGAAACTTACGAGATGAACAGGAGCTTTAATGTATTTGACGAGAACAGAGGTACACTGATTCTCTTTGCAATGGTGGCGATGATGCAAACGTAAGTTCTGCGCCGTCGCGAGAGCTCCGTACATCTCCGTATCGTCTCCGATCATCTGCTGCACCATCTCCGATTGTCTTCTTGCTTCTTCTCCTCAAAAGGAATCTGGTTTTATGGAGGAGTGGATAAAGTAGAAGAAGCTTTTTGCCTTTTTCCCTTTTTTTTTTTTGTTTTTTGTTTTTTGTTTTTAATTGTTTGGTTGGCTAGGCTCTACAATCAACGAACGCGCACACCGACATATTTTACGATGAACCGACAATTCTTTTAAATAGCTTACGTGTCATGTATTTATTGGCTCGTCGTATGCGCTTTTTGGACTAGCTTTTAGGTTTTGGCACGTGTAAATCTCTCTTATCCAGCCAAATAAGCTTTCCAAATTGATCTGCTCTAATCAGAATGTATAATTGAGGGGAAAAAACCTGGAAACACCAACATATTTATTTCGTTTACAGATGTTGAAATATTTCTGATGGTAAAATTATTTTATCTTCCCATCTATGCACCTTATCTTCAAAACATTATCTTATCTGAAAAGTGGATGGAATCTTTGGCGAATCTTTTATTATACCATACCAAGGATTTATATCTGATGTCAGCATGAGCTCACTATATTAAGAACAGATGTCAGCATGAAAATCAACATGCAAAAGCTTTAAAACCCGGAAAAGCAAACCGAAATATTTGTTCTGTTCACCGAGTCAAATCAGACTAAACCGCACACCAACGATCCAATAAACTTCTAACTATACACTCTTGAAAACTATGAAGTCTATGATCAAACCATTTGTCTATCTCTATCCCAGAAAACCAAATTCTAAACTGAGTGAATGATCAAATTCGCCTTGGCCATATCCGCCTTTGCCGTTTCCATCGTGGCCTTCGCTTCTTGCACCATTTCAGCCGCCTCTGCCACCATTTTCTCTGCCTTGGACGCCAATTCCGCCGCGTTTCCCACCATTTTTTCAACCTCCTCCACCAATTTTACCGCCTTTTCCGCTATGCCTTATGCGTCAGCCACCATTTCCGATGCCTTTTCCACCTTTGTTATACTTCCTTCACCATCGCTACAGAAAACATCAAACGTTTTGTAAGAGTGCGTTTCTGGTGTCAAACCGGATCATAAATACCGGTTTCCGGTTCAATCAGTCCACTGAAGAAACAGAGAGATTTGGCTTTGAACAAACCTTGGGCTTTCTCACATTGTTCAACTATCTTCTTCTTGACCTCCACGGCTTCGTTGAAAACCCCAAGAGTTGGCTCGTTACAGACAAAGCACATATTGTTCTCCTTTTCATGCTGCATCTGCATCTGCATCATGAAGCAATTAATCAAGTTATTCACAAAAACCAGTCACAAAACTAAAAAATAATGGATTTTGGAATCATCATACCTTAAGAGCACAAAACTCGCAGAAGTAATGTTGGCATTTGGTAACAACAGGATCCAAGAATGGTTTATTGCAAATGGAACATGTTAAAGGCAATGCATCATCATCGCCGAGTGGTTTTTCCTCTGTTTTCCTGTATTCGCTTTCGATGTTTCTCCTTGTTGGTTTTCCTGTGCGCTGCCTATGATTCTCTAACCAGCTTTCAGTATCTGAATATCCATCAAACGCTCTCTTCTTCGAGTTTTTAGTCATTTCACTTTCTTGAGACTTAGATTCAACCTCAGAAGATTGATCTTCTCTCGGAGGCGTTTTAACTTCACCAGAATCTGACATTCTCGATCAAACCAACCTGACATATGATAAAATACAAATCACGAATATTTCTTGAACCCAACATCTACCGATTCCAATCTCTGATCAATCTTTATGATAAAATCACAATTCGATTTGGAAATTAAGCGAAGAACAGAGGAATTAACCTAATCAAAACCCTAAGTTTACACGAAGCGAAATTCCAGTAACAGAGCCGAAGAACATACGCAAATTTGAGAAAGATAGGTATAATCGGAAACCTAATCCAAAACTAAATCGAAACCACCGAAACTTTACATGAATCTACAGAATGTATAATCGAAAATGGCGGGAAAATCCCCAACATCGAAAGAAGTAAAACAGAACGTCGAACAGAGAGAAGAAGAAATGAAATTAAAGAGAGTGTGAGATAGCTAACCTCGACGTAAGAAAAACCCAGCGATGAACGGAAAATTTCGCCGGTGACGAAGTCTTCCGATTGCGAGAGCGACGCAGGGAAAAACGAAGTTGTTGAAGAAGAAGACGACAAAGAATGAGAAGAAGAAGAAGAAGAAGAAGAAGAACAGTTATAAATAGTGGGGATAGTTAGTTAGACCCGCGTGGTTCGAGTGAAAACCAATTTGGGCTTTACTTGACCGGTTCCCAATTTTGCTTTCCAATTTCTCGGTTAAGAGAATTATTTTGCTAAACGTGTTATGGATTGGTTTAGATTCGTACATATTCAATTTTATAAACCAAATTCATTAATTTTTTAATCAAATAAATACAATTATAGATCCACCACATCCATATTCGGTTTTGATGATGTACAATTTATTTTCAATCAAATGTTTGGTTTATATCGGTTTGGATTACCACAAATTGAACACATCTAAAGGCCATAATTTTTTTTAAAAAATCCAATTTTGTATACACTATTGAATGAAACCAAAAAAAAAAGAAGAGAGAATTTCCTGCAAAATGCCAGTACTATCCTTAACGAAATCTTAAACCGAAGAAGTAAGAAGATTAAACTCTGATTAGTCATGGGTTTTAAGACTAAACCGGCCTCTACCGATTTTATTGTATATACTACACTCTTGAATGAAACCTATGATCAAAACAAGTAATATCCAAAACGAAATCTTAAACCTAAGAAAGTAAAGAAGTTTATTAAAGTCGGATTAGTCACTGGATTTTAAAACCAAACCGGCCTGTACCGGTTTACACATTCCACTTGACACTCTTCATGACTTCCAACGCCTTCACCATCTCAGCCCTCGCCGTCTCAGTCGTCGCATTTGCTTCTTTCACCATTTCTGCAGCCTTCTCCGCCTTGACCCTCGCCTCCGCCGCACTGTTCTCGACACCTTCCACGAAATTTATAAGCTCACGCCACGACCGGTCTGGCCCCACTTGGTCCAAATCCATCCCAAAGTTCTCCAACACTAGCATTATTGTTTCAACACTAGCCACCATTGCTGCCGAATCAGCCCTCATTGCCTCCGCTTCTTGCACTATAACCGCCGCATTTTCCACCATTGTTCTAACCCCCTTCACCATATCTACAAGTAACACCATCAAGATTTGGGTTATTATGTCAAAACAGACCGGAATATCGGTTTGACCGGTTTAGTCATTCACAAAACAGAGAGATTGATTTAACCTAACATCCTATACTATGGCTACAAGTGACATGATCGAACAATTGTAAAGAGTTCGGTTTAGGATGTCAAATCGGTTTTTGGTTTTGATCGGTTAAATCTTTTAACAAAAACAGAGAGTTTGGTTTACCTTTGGCTTTCTCGCGTACTTGAGCTATCTTTTCCTTGATCTCCACGGCAGTGTTGAAAATCCCTAGAGTTAGCTGATCACACAGAAAACATGTAGTGTTCTCCTTGTCATGCTGCATCATGAAAAAAATGTACATTTGTTTCGATAAGTTTTCGCATTCATGAAACTCGAAAAACCGATATTTAAAAGGAATAATAATCAGATATACCTGTAGAGCACAGTTGTGACAAAAGTAATGGTTGCATCTTGTGACAATAGGATTCAGAAATGGTCCTTTGCAAATGGGACATGCTAAAGGCAACGAATCATCTATCTTCTTAGCTAATTTGGAGCTTTGGTTATTCGTATCATCGTCTTCGTTTGCATCAAGCGTTCGTTTCTTTGGGTTTTGAGACGTTTCACCTTCTTGAGACTTAGATTCTTGCACAAACGTTTTATCTTCACCAAAATCTGACATTCTTGATCAGATTTAACGAATCAAACCTGCTTATACATGGTTAAATTCACTGAATCAAACAACTACCGATTCTAATTTCGATCCGATTTATGAAATTTCACAACTTTAAATATCTGGTTACTGAATAAACCCCAAGAACAGAGGATTTAACCTAAAGAAACGTCGTTATATACATATGAACATAAATTCCGGTAAAAGACACGAAGAACAAACGCAAGTATGAGAATTTACGATCGAAAACCCATAAAATATTACTACTAAATCTAAACCGAAACGATTGAAACAAATCGATAAAGCTACGGAATGTAAAATCAACCTTTGGTTGAAAATGGCGGGAAAATCAACGAAACAGAACGAACAGAAAGAAGAAGAAATGAAAACAAAGAAAGCAAAAGATAACTCACCTCTATGTAAGAGGAAACCGGTGATTATCGAAAAATTACGCCGGAGATAAAGAACAGCGATGTTGACGAAGTGAGGAAGAAGAAGAAGACGAAAAAGAAGGACAGTTATAAATTGTGGGGATTTAGTTAGTTACGCTAATGGACTCGATTTATAATAGTATTGGATTATTTAATGGGTCTTTCATAAAAGGTTAGGCCCATTAAATGTTTTTCGATTTATTTATTTATTTTAATTTGTGTATATTTTCCCCTTTCCCTCTCTTTTGTCTTCTAATGAATCTACCAATTTCGAAGAAACTGCAAAAAATGGGTCTCTATTGACCAGCGCCATGCTAAGCTTGACGGAGAATACACTTTTTGACTGCGCGATAAATTTTCTGGAGAATTTTCCGATTTCAGTTAATCGGAGAAATTCGTAATCGCTTCTCAGTAATTAGTTACTTCGTCGATTTTTGGTAAGTTTCAGAGATTTTAGCGATTTCAATGTTTGATTTTATAGTTTCCGTTTCTGCTTCTTCATATATTTTGATTTTGATTTTTCTAGTGTAACTGTAATCGATATGTTACTCACTTTCTCCCTCTCGTCGCCAGTTATTTTCTGCAATTTGTTTTTTTTTTTGGGGGGGGGGTTTAATTCTCAGATTCAGGGAAGAGTATTTGAAAGTTAGCTTTAATCGGAACCCTAATTTTTATTTCTGGGATTTATTTTCCATTTGATGTGAATTTAATCAATTTATGTTCTTATGTATGATTCAGGATCTGTTGAAGAACACTTAAGGCTTGATTAATGGGTTTTGGCTTCGATAATCGTGTAAGGTTGTTTGCTGGATTCAATCTCCTATCGTATGTGTTTTATGAATGATACGAAATTTTCACTGTGTTTTAGAAGATTCTCAGAAAAAATGTTATGTTTGTGGATGATTTTGTTTAGGTCCAAAGATTGTATTTCAGAGGAAGAGTATGGTTATGGAAGTAAAGTTATTAAACCATCTCTAAACTCAGTTTTGAAGAATGTTCGTAGAGGATTTGAAAAAGGGTCAGAGAAAATCAGGACCTTTAAGAAACCATTGAGTACACAGAAGAAGAAGAAGAAGAACATTATAAACCCACAAGGCTCATTTCTACAAACATGGAACAAAATCTTTCTTTTCGCTTCGGTTATTGCTTTAGCGATTGATCCGTTGTTTTTCTATATTCCCATTGTTGATGGAGAAAGACACTGCCTTAATTTGCATTACAACTTGGAGATAGCGGCTAGTGTGCTTCGAACATTTATAGACGCCTTTTACGTTATTCACATTGTGTTTCAGTTTAGAACAGCTTATATCTCTCCTTCTTCTCGGGTTTTTGGAAGAGGCGAATTGGTAGATGATCCTAAAGCCATAGCCTTAAAGTACCTCTCCTCGTACTTCATCATCGATGTTCTTTCGATCCTTCCACTCCCACAGGTAAATAATTACTTGATTCCTCCAATGGGTTTAATGGGTTTGCTTGATGGTTCATTAGTGTCTTATTTGTTCTGCAGCTTGTAGTTTTAGCTGTTATCCCCAATGTGAACAAACCGGTCTCTTTGCTCACTAAGGACTACTTGATAACTGTCATATTTGCTCAATACATTCCAAGGATTCTTCGTATTTATCCGCTTTATAGTGAAGTGACAAGAACATCTGGCATAGTTACTGAAACAGCTTGGGCTGGTGCTGCTTGGAACCTCTCTCTCTATATGTTAGCCAGTCATGTGAGTTACAAAATCATCAGATAACAGAATCTTCATTATGATACATGGTTTTGATTGATCAAGTTTTACTTGTCTAGGTGTTTGGAGCACTGTGGTACTTAATATCGGTAGAACGAGAAGACAGATGTTGGCGTGAAGCTTGTGCGAAGAGAAGAGATGGTTGTGATTTTAGATTTCTCTACTGCGATGAAAACAGTAATGTTAGAAACGATTTCTTGACTACCTCGTGCCCGTTTATCAACCCTGATGATATAACAAATTCGACGGTTTTCAACTTTGGTATCTTTACTGATGCTTTAAAGAGTGGCATCGTTGAATCTGATGATTTCTGGAAGAAATGGTTCTACTGCTTCTGGTGGGGTCTCCGAAATCTAAGGTTTGTGACACATTTGATCTCTAGTTGCATCTTTAGCTATAAGATATGTTTAAAAGACTAATTTGATCACTTACTTTCACATTGCAGTGCATTGGGACAAAATCTCAATACGAGCAAATTCGTTGGGGAAATCATCTTTGCTCTATCAATTTGTATATCTGGACTAGTCTTATTCGCACTACTTATCGGAAATATGCAGGTAAATCCTTGAAGAAATCATCTTAAACCACCTATTTCATTCGCACTGCTTATCGGTAATAGTCATTTTGGATTGCAGAAATACTTGGAATCGACAACGGTCCGTGAAGAAGAGATGAGAGTACGAAAAAGAGACGCAGAGCAATGGATGGCTCATCGAATGTTACCAGAAGACCTAAAGAAACGTATAAGAAGATATGAACAATACAAATGGCAAGAAACCAGAGGAGTCGAAGAAGAAAACCTTCTTCGTAACCTCCCTAAAGACCTCAGAAGAGACATTAAACGCCATTTTTGCCTCGACCTCCTCAAGAAAGTACCAATGTTCGAGATTATGGACGAACAACTGCTAGATGCAGTATGCGACAAGCTAAAACCCGTGCTCTACACGGAAAACAGCTACGCGATTCGAGAAGGAGATCCAGTGGAGGAAATGTTATTTGTAATGAGAGGAAAACTAATGAGCGCCACCACAAACGGTGGCCGGACCGGGTTTTTCAACGCCGTGTACCTCAAAGCAAGCGATTTTTGCGGCGAAGATCTTCTTACTTGGGCATTGGATCCTCAATCTTCGTCTCATTTTCCGATTTCGACGAGAACGGTTCAAGCTTTAACCGAAGTAGAATCCTTTGCTCTTGCAGCAGAAGATCTCAAGCTTGTTGCTTCGCAATTCAGACGACTCCATAGCAAACAGCTTCAACATACTTTCAGGTTTGATCATATTCTGGTTCTCTGAGATCACCGGTTCGATTTTGGTTTAATTCGGTTTAATGTTTTCAGGTTATATTCGGTACAATGGAGGACTTGGGGTGCATCTTTTATACAAGCAGCGTGGAGGAGACATTGCCGGAGGAAACTGGCGAGGTCGTTATCGGACGAGGAGGATCGTTTACGAAACGCGATTGCAAAACGCGAACGCGAGTCTTTGAGCTCGAGCCTTGTTGCTACGTTATACGCGTCGCGTTTTGCTTCAAACGCGATTCGTAATCTGCGTCATAATAACCTTCCTTTGCTCCCTCCTCCTAAACCTTCAGAACCTGATTTTACTGCTAATCGTATTTGAAACTCTCAATTATCTCTTACACAAGTCCACTTTACTACTTGTAAATGTTATCACTTCACTAAAATAAAAGTGTAGAAATTTAGAAATATTTCTATATTTTTCTTTCAATACAATAGCTAATAGTACTATATCACCTTAAGAGCATCACCAACGGTGGATCTTAAGGGTTTCTTAAGGAAGTTTTGAAGTAAAAAAATTTTAAAAATAAAGTTTAAATCTGATTTTTCTTAGGCCATGTTCAATGGTAACACTAATGAGAGTGTCTAAACTTTTTTTGTAATTAAATAATATTAATTTTTAGAACATTTTAATGTCTTAAATAATAAAAAAATCTTATTTGAACATGCCCTTATCTAAGATCAGCTCTTATTTAAGCAGGTGAAATAGCGATAAAGCGACAAAAACGAAACATGAGTGGGACCTGAAGACAGCATGTCGTTTTATGACACGTAAAACGACATCCACATTTTTTGTTTTTTTGCTAAAATTTGGTGCATTTTTTTTTTTTTTTTTTTGGTAGTAGGTTATTTGCCATTTTCAAACGTATCAAGCGTTTCAAACGTAGAAGAAATATACATTGTCACAACTTTTTTTTTTTTTTTTGCTAAGCATTTTAATATCATAATAATGAAGATTCAGTTACATCAGATGCAACAACTTTACAATGCTTCCTTGGCAAAAAATAAGTAAAAAAACAAGGTATGCATAACGTGTCAACAAACAAAAAACAAAAAAAAAAGTGGATGTCGTTTAAGTTTAATTCTTTCTAGAATGAAAAGTAATTATATCACCTTAAGTTTTCTTGACCTCTTCAAATTTGTTTTCTTCGTGGGGTAAATGTTTACGTATCAACTTTATCTTGACAAGAGTCGAGAACTAGTAAAATGAACACTAAATGTTCAATTTGGACCTATGAATTTTGCTCTAGAAGAGGTCAAATTATATTATTTCTCTTGGAACCTGGATAGTCCAAGTATTCTTAGTCCACAATAAATGGTTCTAGATTATTAATTTATTTGAGAAAGTAGTATTCTTGATACAAAGTTGATAAATTACAATGGTATTTAAAATAATCAGTGAAAATCTTCAAAGACGTTCGATTATTTTTTCATGAACCAAAACCTCTCAATTTCTTCAGCTGTTCTTCCTGGAATCCTCCCAGCTATCAATTCCCACCTTTCAACCAAATAATATAGGAAAAATTAGAAACCGAAAAATTCTACAAAGTTGTGTTACATTATCTTTTATTTTCTCTATAAACTGTAATCAACAATAATAACAAGTTAATTAGTTATATTAAAGGATCAAACCTGTCACCGACAAGCTTATGCATTCTACAAACCAAATCTTCTTCTTCTTGATTC
The DNA here is from genome assembly GCA_963576765.1 of Draba incana. Lineage (NCBI taxonomy): Eukaryota > Viridiplantae > Streptophyta > Magnoliopsida > Brassicales > Brassicaceae > Draba > Draba incana. The sequence goes on from OY755214.1 coordinate 788,326, forward strand.
AGGTTCACATCTTCCCACTCAAGACTACTCACTTCTGTTCCACATCATCACAAGAAATTAAACATTTCTCATAATGCCAAATGTTATCTTGTTTTGTAAACGTTGAAAAGTTTTTTTCATAGCTTACCTTCAGAAGAAGAAGAAGAAGCAACAATGGGGTTGATCTTAGGTCGCTTCGTCATGCGTTTTTCATCCATGGAAAACGGCCCCGTCTTAGAGAAGAAGAAGAAGAAGAAGAAATGAGAGAGAAAGAAAGAAATGGTCGATGTTTTTCAAAGGAACCACACGAACCATCCTTTCTATTTATATTAACCGACTCATGTATAAGTGTATAACCAACGGGTTTGGTCGGTTACTATCTTAAGGAATCTTATAATTTTACTAATCATTGATTATTGTTAGTATAGTACCCGTGACTTCATTTACTCCGTTGTGATTCCTTAGAAACGATATCAATTAATATAATTTAGCGATTCCTCCATTTAATACTTAAAATTTTCATTATATGTTTTTTCTTTCAAAGTACGTAGAAATTTCAATAAAATTATGGTTTTATTTTCATCTATCCGTTCAGTTTATTAGATGTGAAATGAAATTTCCATATTTTGTTTTGATCATCATGCACAAATCCTCAATGATGTTTTAAACAAAATATAATGTACGACTATTCTTTGAAACCAAAGTGTAACAGATAAACGGTAGTTTCAAAAAAAAAAAAAGAAGTAAACGGTAACTTTGAGACCATGCAACGCTACAGACTCTGAGACTACATTTAGTGTCATTGATAACCAAGGAATAGGATGTGCATTGCCATTTGCCAAGGAATAGGACCACGATTATTTTATTATAATCACACAAGAAATATCTGCTTTGACTTCTTCTTCCTCCTCTCAAAATTAAATTCCGAAATTGATGGGAATATATTGCTAGCACTGAAAAATTTAATGGGAGTAGTTGAGTATTAAAATTTGATGAAAAAATAAAAGCAAATAATCCGTATATAAGACAAAATTACATTGACCGCCACGTGGCAGTCAACAGCCGACAGCCGCCAAAAATAAAAAAATGAAGGCCCATTGGGTAATAAAGCGATAAGGAGAATATAAAAGCCCAACAAGTTGAGAGAGATACTTAGGGCTCTTTTAATTTATCCCCAATTTCTTCTTCTCTCTTTGATTGGGATTTCTCCAGGAAATCGAAATTTCTTAATCCTCCAAGCTTTTTTGTTCGTTCATCGATGGCGAATCATCAGAGTTCAAAGCCGTTGCAGTTTTTCGTCAGACTACTCGACGGAAAATCTCTAACCGTTAATTTCTCATCTCCGTTAGCCTATGGAGATCAGATCAAGCAACGGATCTTCGAACATACGAAGATTCCGATTCATCTACAGCGTTTGATATGCGGTGGTTATCAGATCTCCGACGAATCCGCGGTTTCTCAGTCTGATTCCACCGTGAATCTCGTCCTTTCTCTCCGTGGAGGTAAAGGAGGATTCGGGTCGCTACTTCGTGGTGCGGCGACTAAGGCTGGTCAGAAGAAGACTAATAACTTCGATGCGTGTAGAGATATGAGTGGAAGGAGATTGAGACATGTTAACGCAGAGAAGAGGCTTGAGGAGTGGAAGGAAGGTGAAGAAGAGAGGAAGCTGGAGAAAATAGCTCATGAGTTTCTGAAGAAGCAAGCGAAGAAAGTTAAACAAGGTGTTGGAAATGGAGTGACGCAGAAGTATGTGAAGAAGTACAGGGAGGAATCTGATAAGTGTATGGAGGCTGTTGAATTGGCTTTGAAAGAATCTTTTCAGAATGGGAAGAGGAAAGGGAAAATGGATGCAGAATCTGAAAAGTCTAAGAGACTTAAGATATGGTATGAAATCTTTTATCTTTCCATAGTTTAGGTGTACTTTGAATTTTTAGATTGAAAGTTATGATCTTGTGACATGTGAAGAAGAACACACTATGATTCGTTTGATTTAGTCTTTGTTTTCTAGTCTTAGTTGATTGATTGCAAAAGTTGTTCTTACTCTGAATTTATGATGCTATTGATGGGTTTTGTGGAATACATTCTGATTTCTGTTAACTTATTGTTTATTTGCAGGAAGGGAAAGAGAGCTGTTGAAGCTAGTGACAGTGATGATAGCAGCGACGAGGAAGATGAGAAATCTGTTGTTTTAAATAATGGTAGTCTAGTTATTTCAGATAAGGATAGTGATGAAAGCTCAGGTTCGGTTATGGCTGGAGCTCATGATGGTGATTCTTCTGGTAAAGCTTCTTGCAATAGCGGTTCAGAGGAAGAGAAAGATGTTGTGGTGCACCAAAGTTCAGATGTACCTAATGGAGAGATTACCGGTAACGAAGAGGAGATGGATAATTCACCTCTTGCTGATGCTGAGCCTGATGCAATAGGTCAAAGTGGAAAGGGAAGTGGAGACGCAGAAAAGAATCTGGTCGAAGTAGCTTGTGAAACGGTAACTACGTCTGTTGCTGTTAAGAATCAAGGCAATGATTCTGAAGTAAAGCCGGAAGTAGTTGCTGTAGAAACAGATTCTGTTGATGCCGCGTGTTCCAAACCGGTTGAACTGCTTAACTTTGATGATTTCAATGCAGCAGCTGATATGGAGGTATGTATCGAACTTTCATTCGTAAATTCAAATTATGTCTTTGATCATACAATGGTATGTGTGTTGCATCAATCACTACTAAACCATTATCTTTATCTAATCTGTGTGTTTGGTTTCAGGTTCTGGGGATGGAGAGATTAAAGACTGAGCTTCAGTCACGTGGACTGAAATGCGGAGGGACATTGCAAGAGCGTGCTGCGAGACTATTCTTACTTAAATCAACACCGCTCGATAAGCTTCCAAAGAAATTACTGGCCAAGAAATGAAGAACCAAATGCAACTCCAAAATTTTAATTACCCTTTTGATGTTCCCTGCTTGCTTGTACTATAAACACTATCCACATGTGTAATATGAGTTTTAAGCTTTCAATGACTCCACTCTCTATAATTCAACAAGATTATCACTTTTGCAAGCAGTCTTCTCTTTCTCTTATTTTTCATCTTTTCACACAGAACGTATCTATAAAGTACAAACTTGTCGTACATTTCTCCGAGTAACAGTATTCAGATAGAGGAAGAATCTTAGTTTCAGATACAAATAACATTACGTGGGAGTTTGTCCTCTGACAAAGCAAACAGAGGGCTTCTTTAGTTTTGTTGATCTTTGTATAGTGTGGAGCTTGATGTCGATTCAAAGAACAAACCTAGTTTTTTTTGTTAGCATTATTGCGTCATCGAGTTTTGCATTAGATCTTTTGCCTCTCTTATGGCTGAGCTAGCAGCCTGCAGCACTATTTTCTTAAGCTACAATACAGAGAGAAGAGAAGTTAAAGGAGGTTTGACATAAGCTAAAACTAGACTCATTTTTTCCGATATAACGAAATATTCAAACTACCTCTAATTTATCTTCGTTGGATCTATGGACTTTTGGTAATCTCCGGAACTCTTGTGTTAGCCTAAGACATTCTTCTACGCTTTCAGGAGCAACAAAATCTAATGCCACCTTTATGCAAGACTGGGAACAATACAAATTTTAGGATCCATATAAATTAGAAATGATCTTTAAAAAAATTGAGGGAATTTGAGTGGTTGCATACCTGTTGATTTCTCACTTGGTGAGGACATCCTGCAGGTATGAAAACAGCTTCGCCGAGGTGTTGCTCAAACGTCCATGGTTCTATATCTGCAAATGAAAACAATATATCAACCGTTCGCCATAGCTTGTAAAGCTGCACAGGATTTAGTCCGGACCAGAATCTTACCGAATTCCTCCTTTAGCTGTTTCTTCTGGCTTTCACTTAAGTAGAAAGTCTGGTCATGAATTGGGTGAATAACCTGAAATAAAACAGAACAAAAAAATTTGGATTAATTCAATACGAATCATTTACAAGAGATGTATGTGATGATACATACAGATTCCACAGGATGGTTATTGAAGTGACGATACTCATGCTTGTGCCTTTTTAAATACTCGATAAGTTTTGGAACGTCCTCTCTTCGAAAGATGTCCCAGATAGCACCACCATGCTCTGCCTTTGACCTCTCACTGGCATTGCCATCAGTTTCCTTAGGAGTATCCACTTTCAGCTCTTCTATGGATTCTGCAGTTGTACTCACAGGCTGTGGGGGATTATTCTCTGTATCGCACGGGGCAGTTAAAAGAAGTGTTGGTCCATTCTCCACCGAGTGATCATCTTCATTTTGGTATTTTGCAGATAATCTCTCTGTCTTCAAGCAAGTCTCAGTTTGATTCTCGTCAGCAATTGAAGGAAGTGTTAGTCCATTCTCCACCGGAGTATCATCTTCTCTTTGGTGTTCTGGAGATAATTTATCTGTCTTCAAACAAACGTCCCTATAATTCTCGTCAGCAATTGATTCGTTTGTCAACGCTACGTTCTTCTGAGGAATTAAATCCGCATCCGCCTTTGGAACATGACCTGACTTCATAGTAGTAGTGCAAGAATATGAACTAGAAGACACTTCCATAGGACTAGCTCTTTCAATGTTAGTACAATCACTTGAAATTTAAGCCATATTCAGTAATATGTCTATTGGACATAATTATTATTGGAGGGATATATTTGCATTACCTTTCGGAAGAGATATTTTATCAACTTCTTGTGAGCTAGACGGTCTCGAACTGCTATTTGATTGTTCTTCGTTAGCAGCCCCGTCATTTAAACCCTCTTCTCCCAAAATACCATCACATTTATTCAAAGCTTCCACATTCTCGATAGGGTCCATCACGATGATTTTATTATCTTCATCCACTACTTTCAGTGACTTGTTTTCAAGTTCACTGGCTTCTATCAGAAGACCACCGTATTGTTTACGCAATTGGGCTGCTGCATATCTTTTCCGTTCTACTTCAATCATTTGGCATTGCCTGGGAGATATTTCCACCTTAGCTGTGTGTGTCAGCACATTGACCTAACTCAAATTCATAGAACAAAATTAATCTCCAAAGTAGAAGGGACAGCTCAGTTTCAGAATGATAACTCTTTAATCAGCTTAAGATCCATGATCTATATGAAGAACTGAGAAAGAATGGGTGTACATACCGCATCAGAAATATCACAATGTAGCTTTGTTACTGAATCTCCTCTATGAAGCTCTTCAGAGAAACCGTATGCAATGTATGTCTTGGGTCCGAGATCTGGCTTTAAGGAATTTTCTGGAAGTCTTGTTACGAGATTTAGGAGACCAGACTTTGGATCAGTGTAATCAAAGAAAGGCAATGCAGCAATAAACTCAGCATTATGCCTTGGAAGGCGCTCTTCAAATAAACTTGATGGAGGCCAATCTTTCAATTTCAACATTTCTGGCCAACCATTTCTATGCATGCGGCCTTCTAAATAGCCTTGAAAAAACATATGAATATTTATTTCAACCTACAAGAGAAAGGCATGGTACTGAGTATACATCTTAGGAAACAAATATATCGAGTATTAAAACATATAGAATCGGGTTGACTGACCTCACACCAGTCCCAACAATCCAAAGCTTTCACGCTTTTTGCCTCTTCTTTACGCCGAGCCTTTGGATCCATTTCCCTACAAGCCCTCCACATAACCATTGGTTCCCAACTTAGTCCAGATGTCTTCTCGAGAACATTTCTGACTATAACAGGTTCCGCTCTCATCCAATGCGACTGAAAATGAGTAATATCGTCTTCAGACAGATCAACAGCATTTGGGGAGTATAAGAAATTATCATGAGCATTTTCCCTAAACGCTGCCTGCCTCCTCGTGGAATCAGAATTCGTAATGCATAAGGAACATTCATGAGCAATATCCACATCTGGTGGCCTAAACTGCTGAGTAACTTCCTCTGCGTTTGTTATCAACTGTTCAACCCAATTACTTTTGCATAAGCGTCTCAACTCCAGTGTTGAAGTACCACAACCACCACATTCCTTTGGAGGGCATGGAATGCTACCGTCTGAATTAAGCTTCCAATTAGAGAAATGCAATGGAACATAGGCTTGGGAGTCTTCTCCTTGACCAGCTTGGATTCCCCATTCATATCCTGTCCCTTCTCCATTTGTCTTCCCATCTCTCTCTTGATTGTGGAAACCCTCTCTTAGTTCCTTGCAGCAAGCGAGACATATATCGCTTGAACAATCTCGGTTTGGACAGCTTCTGTGAAAATTGGCAATGGATGTGCTGCAGAGGTCACTGTTGTTCAAGGGAGAAGAGATTATAAGCAAACAAAGAAACACAGAGTAATGTGTAATGCTCCGTAAAAAATCATAGAATAATAACATTTAATGAGTATTAGATACAATCCAAAGAAACAGATAATAAATGTGTTCTTGTAGATGGTGGTGAATCAAAACTATGTCATGCTTTATTCAAATATGCAAGGTCTTCAAGAAAAAAATGAACTAATGAACAGCAAATCTATACCACTTTCCAAAGATATCCAAAAGTATCCCAACAAGGTTTTAGAACCCTTGTCTTCCTTGGCTTAACTAATTAATAATAATGAAAACAACTCCCTGTCCATTGCTTCACATGTCAAAGGTTATCTTAAATTCAAATGAAAATACAAGAAAAGAAAAGGGTCCCTAAAGAAAACTACGTAAAATTATCATAATCTTATCACCTACCAATCAAATCAATCTAATTATTTCCCCAAAATAATGTACCTTCTTTACTGTTCCATTGATTAAAAAAATTAATAGCTATCAGTGTGATAAAAAGTGAAATCTCTTTATTGATCAACTCACAAGAATTACACGAACTTAGCCTCAAGCTTCACCAACCCATTCACAGATTCTAAGAATCTGGACCCACTACAACAACAGCATAAGCATCAATTGCACAATCTTCTTATTTATACTAGACATAGAAATAACTGCAAACTCTCTTGAGGAGCTAGAATCTTCACTCCCAAATGCCAGCTCACCCTCTATGTAACCATCTTATCACAGTGCTGCCCACTAAAATAGCATTGTCCACAAGACTGAATTGCCTTTTGAAGCTAGTGTAATGAACCATTATCTGGAGGTTACTTTGTGGATGTAACCAATACGTTTCTCTTTATGTTTCCAGCATGTCCAAAAAATGGTTCCAGCTTATTCTCCCTAAATTAGTTTCAAAGTCTGCGGCTTTGTTGTTGGGACCACCGCATACCCTCCGTACGCATTAAAGACACCATGACCTTCCCATGGTCCCAGGTGCATTGGATCAGTATATTCTGCCCATCTTATCCATTCAGATCAGTCAATTTAGTATCATTTTAAGCTTTAGTGGAAGATCAGTTTTTCGACCAAAAAAAGGTGGAAGATCAGTTTTCTTCCGGAACCATAGAAGAGATGGATCTTCCCACCACAGCAGCCATCAGACGGACGATCTTTTCCAAGCGCTTCTTATTAATACCGGATAAGTAAGTGTTGGCCCTTTGTTATCAAGATTTGTGGAGCCTAATTTATGTTTGAGAGCAACTCTTTGATGGCCATCATGGATTCCTCCAAAGACGCTGATTCCCCGTTCACCTCTTGTTGGTTCTCTTTCGCTTCCATGCCGTTACAACCATGCATTCATCCTTGTAATTACATTGCGGAGTTTTCCACCTCGAACCAATTGGATAAAGTAAAGAGCCGATAAAAGAAGATAGGATACTTCTCTTTATAAAATGAAAGGAATACAAGATTTTCCCCACAAGAGTGTAACTCTTGCCCCAAGATACCGGAAAGTATCCCAGCAAGGTGTAGAACCCTTGCTCCCTGGGATAAACCGTTAATTACGAAAACAACTCCCTGCCCATTGCTTCACATGTGAAGCTTATTTAAACTCAATGAAAATACAATAAAACTAAAATGAAACTACTTAATAAGATCATAATCTCATCAATCACCTACCAATAAATTCTTCCCACAAAATATATTCCTCTTATTGTTTCATTGATTTAACAATTAGATTGCTATCATATCTGTAAACTTAGCCAAAATCACTACATAAAACTCTCTCCCTACTACGTATTGGCAAAGTATAACAGAAGCAGTATAAACTTCAGTAAGGCTTTATTTCCCCAGAAGAAAGATTAGCCAAGCAGTAAAGGAAAAACAAAGGAGCTCCCCGAGCTTGGAAATATTACCAGTATATGCGTTCACTTGGGTCAAGTTTGCACTTAGTAATATCAGATTCTGACACAGGGACTCCTAGAATAAAACAGGTTCGTGAGTGGAATTATAGAAACAAAGAAGAAATGAGAGGATAGCACAAGTGAAGACCACGTGACCATACCTCTAATTGATGTTTCAATCTCTAGTTCACGGTTCTGCTCAGTATAAATGTCCCTAAGAACTGGAAGAACTTTAACTAATAGGTACTGCAACTGCTTGAACTTGACATTCACGTCTTTTTCAATCTGTGGCTGAAATTCCGAAAGAAAATTCAGAATTTAGGAGACATTTCATCTCATCAGTAGATTCACAGGAAAACAGTGATCTCAATCCTTTTTTACCTTGACAACCAAAGGTAGACGCAAACAAGCTCTACAATTACAATTCCCCATACAGAATGGACATGCGGCTTTAACTTCCTCACTCGTTCTTTCTGAATACCTATAGAGATTCACAATAAGAGAGATTCAAACTCTCCCGACTGGTTAAGGAAGACGACTGCAAATCATACGCTAACGCAATCCGAATGTGACAAATACACTTACCATCTCTTGATGCAGTCATAGCAATAGCACTTCTTGTTACACTTTATACAGAAGATTAGTTGACTCTCACTCGTTAAGTTCTTACAGTGATGACACGTCAAACCCGAAAGCCTTCTGGCTCCATCAGACTTACCCTGAAAGCAAGAAACCACAAATGTTCATTACATTTCCCTCTTTCAAATCCAAACAAAAATTCTCATAATCCAAGTAAACACCATTCAGAGAGATGATTTCAGTTCAATACAATACAAACTCAAAATTCGAAGCTAAATTTCACTAACTCCACGGAATCATACAACATTCAGGTTATAGTCACACAATAAATGATTCTAAACCATACTCAATCCAGAAATCAAGCTCTTCAAGGAACTTAGACACTAAAAACCACACACACAAAAAAAAAAAAAATTAACCTTCTCGGGCGTATTCATGTGCCTTGAAACCTCACCACCATCAAACTTTCTAGGTCTACCTCTTCTTCCTCCACCTTCAATTAGGTCAAATTCCGACGAGTCTATGCTCAAAACATCCTTCTCTTTCTTCCTCATTTTACGTCCCTTATCAGATCTCTCATTTTTGACGAAACATACCCGATCTGACTCGTCGGGATCTCCTGATCTGATTCGCTTCTCCTTCCTTTTCTCCATAGCTTCACTCTCTCAGCCGGCGACAAGGAAGCAACCACCGGAGTTTCTCGTCGATCGTTATTTCACCGATCTATCGCCGTCTCTGCTTGGGAACATAAGACCGCATTTTGTGATATAAATAAGTGACGTGGCAACAGTCCACAGGGTGGTGTGTAAATCCGATGGTCACTACTTCGTGATACGTAATTAACTTTCATTTATTTGTTTTTTTGCCGGCAACTTTCATTTTTTTTCATGGGAGAGAAACTATAATACTAGCACAAAATAGTAAATTATAAAGGGTAAATTAGCAAAATGGGCAACTTTTCAAACTTAATTTGGAAAATGGGCAAAACACTATTTATAATTTGCTAAAAAGGCAATCCTCTAATAGAGTTGAGTGAGTAAAATGACACAAATAACCTTTCAAAGAGAAATAATGGGTTAATTAGTATATTAGAATAATTATTTCTAGATGTTTTTGGCCGGAATTTTTATCGGAATGACTTTTTTTGCGGGAAACTTTTATGGAATCACGTTTTAGGCAGAAATTTTACGGAATGATATTTTTTGTGGGAATTTTTTACGGAATGATGTTTTTTGCAAGAAATTTTTACGGAATGACGTTTTTGGCGGAATTTTTTTGGAGAATGAGGTTTTTTTACAGGGAACTTTTATGGAATCACGTTTTTGGCGGGAATATTTTACGGAAAGACGCTTTCTAAGGATTTTTTCAGAATGACATTTTTTTGCCGGAAACTTTTATGGAATCACGTTTTTGGCGGCAAAATTTTATGGAATGACATTTTTTTGGCCGGAAAATTTAATGGAATCACGTTTTGGCGAGAAATTTTTACAAAATGACATTTTTCGGGAATTTTTTGCGGAATAAGGTTTTTTTGCAGGAAACTTTTATGGAATCACGTTTTTGGCGGGAATTTTTTGCGGAATGATGTTTTGGCGAGAATTTTTTTACTGAATCCCGTTTTTGGCCGTAATTTTTTTACGAAATCACGTTTTTTTCTAGGAAACATTTAAGGAATGCAGTTTTTGGCGGGAAATTTTTACGGATTAACATTTTTTGATGGGAAATTTTATGGAATCACGTTTTTGGTGGGAAAATTTTATGGACTCACGTTTTTGGCGGGAATTTGTTACGGAATGACGTTTTTTGTAAGAAACTTTTATGGAATCATGTTTTTGGCGGAAATAATTTGGAATCACGTTTAATGGGCTAGTATTGGACCGAATGTTACCCAATTGCCCATAAGACATGTTGTTCAATAAATTAAGAACAAAGGATACTGAGCATACTATACACCATGTGTTAGTATAACATATAAACTATGTACACCAAACATGTACACCAGTCTGTACACCAAGCGTATCTAAACCCATGTCCACCAAACCCTTTTGAGCATACTATACACCATGTATGTATTCCAAGCATGTACACGATGGCGTTGACGTACACCATACTTGTACATCATGCTTGTACACCAAACATGTACACCAGTCTGTACACCAGCTGTACACCAAACGTATCCAAACTCATGTCCACCAAACCCTTGTGAGCAGCATACTATACATGTATGTATTCCAAGCATGTACACGATGGCATTGACGTACACCATACTTGTACATCATGCTTGTACACCAAACATGTACACCAGTCTGTACACCAAGCTGTACACCAAGCATATCCAAACCCATGTCCACCAAACCGTTTCGAGCATACTATACACCATGTATGTATTCCAAGCATGTACACAATGGCATTGACGTACACCATACTTGTACATCATGCTTGTACACCAAACATGTACACCAGTCTGTACACCAAGCTGTACACCAAGCGTATCCAAACCCATGTCCACCAAACCCTTTTGAGCATGCTATACACCACCAACATGTACACGATGGCATTGACGTCATTCCGTAAAAAATCCTGACAAACAATGTGATTCCATAAAAATTTCCCGCCAAAAACGTCATTTCGAAAAAATTCCCCGCAAAAAATGTGGTTCCGTAAAAATTCCCGCAAAAGGTCATTCCGTAAAAATTTCTCGCCAAAAACGTGATTCCGTAAAAATTCCCCGCAAAAAAGTCGTTTCGTAAAAATTCCCCGAAGCATGTACACGATGACATTGACGTACACCATACTTGTACATCATGCTTGTACATTAAACATGTGCACAGTCTGTACACCAAGCTGTACACCAAGCGTATCCAAACCCATGTTCACCAAACCCTTTTGAGAATACTATACACCACCCCAACATGTACACGATGGCATTGACGTCATTCCGTAAAAAATCCCGACAAACAATGTGATTCCATAAAAATTTCTCGCCAAAAAAGTCGTTCCGTAAAAATTCCCACAAAAAGGTCATTCCGTAAAAATTTCCCGCCAAAAACGTGATTCCGTAAAAATTCCCCGCAAAAAAAAGTCATTCCGTAAAAATTCCCAGCAAAAAAAGTCGTTCCGTAAAAACTCCCAGCAAAAAACGTCGATCCGTAAAAATTTCCCGCAAAAAACGTCGTTCCGTAAAAATTTCCGCAAAAAACATCGTTCCGTAAAAATTTCCCGCAAAAAACGTCGTTCCGTAAAAATTTCCCGGAAAAACGACATTTAGTAAAATTTCCCCCAAAAAACGTCGTTCCGTAAAATTTCCCGTAAAAACATCGTTCCGTAAAAAATTCCCGCAAAAAACGTCGTTCCGTAAAAAAAATTCCCGCAAAAACGTCGTTTCGTAAAAAAAATTCCCCCGAAAAATGTCGTTCCATAAAAGTTTCCTGCATAATAATGTCAAAAATTAAAATTTTATCCAAATAATCAATTGAAAGGTCATAAAAGTTTTCAGTGGCAGTAGTGTAAATATTATTAATTTGTAAGGACTAGAAAGTAGTTTTAAGAGAATAAAAAGTGAAAATTGCCCAAACAACCAATTATGAATAGTATTTAGCCCAATTGGCATAATACATTCAAAAATGTTGCCCATCTCACCAATTAATCCAATTATAAATTTATTATTTAACTAACCTATATTTTCAATCCAATGTATCTCTCTATTTTTTTTAAAATGTTATATTTTCCTTATTTTACTCCAGCATATCGTAATAAGCATCGTACTTCAAATCTTTCTAACAATGTTCGCAGCAATCTTACCTTCCATTGCAGACAGTCTCTGGTCGATATCTTCCTTGATGGAACATATCGTCTTTGTATTTTCTCTTACTTTGGTATCCAAGGATTCTACCTTTGTTAATAGTAATTCAATCAATTTCTTTAGCCTGGTTAGCACATCATCATTTGTAAAATTACTCCAACCGGTAGAGATCACAGTAGACTACAAAAAAAAAAATACTTTAGAAACTCAATTTTCAAACTTTATGGAAGAACATTTCTAAGGGCATCTCAAACCCATCTCTATTTCTTCCTCTAAAAATAGAGTTAGAAATAGAAATCTTTTATGTTCTTTCCAACCCACCTCTATTTTTATCTCTAAAATAAAGATCTTTTCATTTTTCTTTATAATTGGAGAAAGAAATAGAGATTTTTTTTTGTTTTATTCAAAATACTCTAAAATAGAAGAAAATATAACATTTCTCTAAAATAGAGATATACATTGGAGTGAAAATAGAGGAATGTTATTTTTTCCTTTATTTTAGAGTAAAAAATAGAGATTTACATTGGAGATGATCTAAAAGTTAATCACCTTTTTAGGGCCTTATGTTTCAGAACTTTGTCTCTTCTTTGATACTTTGGATTGCAAGTCTTTTTGCTTCATTTTTGGATCCTCAATTTCAATTTATTCCATACTATCTTCATCCTCTTCCCTCTCAATCTGTTTCTTCATATTTTTCTTTGGTTTACGGGTTACTTTTTCATCATCCTCTTCACTTTCTATCTTCTTTTTCAACTTCTTACATGTTCGCCGAGTTTCCTTTTCTTCAAGAAAGTCATCATCCTCTTCACTTTCTATCTCTTTCTCCATCTTCTTCTTTGGCTTAACAATTACTCTTTCTTGAACAGACTCATCATCCTCTTCAGTGCTTTTGTTTTTCTTGATCTTCTTTTTTCATTTACCGGTTTTCGTCACAACCACAGTCTGCTTCCCCTTTCTTCTAACTTCGGTTTTCCAAGCATCTTCAAAGATGCATCCATAAAAAATATCATCAATCAGTTTGTCAACACTAGGATCCTCTACTTCACCAGTCCACCTTGCTTGTATCTCCTTCTCCCCAAGCTTGAACATAGTATTTATGACCCGGATCTACATATATAGCATCAACAAAAGATAAAATATGACACAAAAATTGCACCGTTGTAGTATATGTCACACTACATATACATACCTTGTTGTTACTCACTTTTTTCTTCTCCTCACATATAACATCTTCAAAGTTAAAGCGTAGACGACCACCAAGCCACAACAGAGCAGGAACTTCAGCACCTTCTTCTTTACGCCCTAACCGATCTCCGATAAAAGGAATTGACTCGTACAACCAAATTTGGAGATAAAGAACAAACCTCACCAATCGAATAATGGGCTGCTAAATTTTTTCTTCGATAGCTTTAGTAAGGGTTTCACAAGCCTTCCTACCCATGGATACTTGTCAAACGCCTCCCTATCAAACATTCTTTTTGCTAAACGGAGAGAAATTATACTGCCACGATGTAGACAAATGACACAAAGAGCAAGTACACTTATAAGTCCAACCATTTTACGCTTCTCAAAAGACGAAGTCGTACATCTTGGTAATAGTGCTTCCAGCTCTTCCCACTTTGGTCCATCAGCAGCAAGAGGCAAACCCATGTCATTCCAAAAATCATAATGATCAACATCCCATTCTCCTGCAGCCTCATAGGGATCAATATTCATACTCGTCAACGCAACAAATTTACACAAGCCAAACCTTATCGGTTGATCATCAATCAAAGACCATATCTCATATTGCTTGTTAGTTTGCAACTGAGCAGATAATGAACTTGTTTCGCTGACCATACGAACTCTTTCTCAACAAACTTAACAATCACACCCTCAAAAGAATCTAACATATATCTCCACACATCATCACCTAAAGCTTCTTTAAGCCTACCTATGTTTGTTACATCACAATAGCAATTCATACTTTTCTTCCAGCATGTGATAAGAGAGATTGAATGGGTTAGATTTATCATCTATTGAAACATATTGTGATGTTTGAAAAACTCGACAACGTCAGTTTAATTAATGATTTTGCAGGCAAAAAAACAAGGAGAGTAATATTTCAAAAATAAATTTTATTTTGTTGTTTTTCTTTTATTTTTATTACTATTTGGAATTATAAACGGTTTAATGGAGTTTTCATGTGTTTTTTTATTTAGATTACTATTTTTACGATACTGAAAAATGTACGAAAATGACACTTTTTTACATATATGCATAGGACATCCAAAATGATTAGACCGGCGCTGGCAATTCGTTGTCTTCTTCACTGGAATCAGAGAGAGAAACGATCGAGGTTTTGTAATTCGTTGTCTTCTTCACTGAAATCAGAGTAGATTGGTATGAGTTACATAAACTCTTGTTTCTTTGGTTTTGCAGAGATTTAAAGATTGGTATTGGCTCAGAAACTCTAGTTTCTTTTGTAGATTTAGTGAAAACTTGGAGATTGGTATTGTGCTACGGCTCATAAATTCTTATTTCTTTGGTTCTGCAGAGATTTGGATATTGGTATTGTGGTTTTAGTGAAGATTTGGAGATTGGTATTGTGCTACGGCTCAGAGACTCTAGTTTCTTTTGTTTTGCAGATTGACCATGGAGATTGGTATGAGTTCTGCAGATAATGTGACTGGTGGTGGTTGTGAGGAGAATGGTAACGTGGCTGATCATGAGGTTATTTATCCTAAGAGGTTGTTTCTTGCTGGATCCGAACCTGCACAGAAGAAAAGCATGAATCGGTATTGCGATATGACAAACATTGGTTAGCTTAAAGAAGCTTTAGGTGATGATGTGTGGAGATATATGTTAGATTCTTCTATAGGTGTCATAGTTAAGTTTACCGAAAAAGGATTCGTATGGTCTGGAAAACTAGTACATTATCTGCTCACTCATCAGTTGCAAACTGACAAGCAACACGAGATCCGGTCCTTGATTGGTGATCAACCAATTAGGTTTAGTTTGTGTAAATTTGTTGTGTTGACTGGTATGAACACTGATTCGTATGATTCTGCCGGAGAATGGGATGTTGATCATTCTGAATTCTGGAATGATATGGGAGTGCCTCTCAGTGATGGACCAAAGTGGGAAGAGCTGGAAGCGGTATTACGAAGATGTAGGACTTGGTCTTTTGAGAAGCGTAAGATGGTTGGACTTCTAAGTGTTCTTGCTCTTGGTGTCATTGGTCTGCATCGTGGCAGTAGAATTCCTCTGAGTTCAGCTAAGAGAGTGTTTGATAGGGAGGCGTTTGACAAGTTTCCATGGGGCAGGAAAGCTTGTGAAATCCTTACTAAAGCTATCAAAGAAAAGAATTTAGCAGCCTCTTATTCGATTAGTGGGTTTGTTCCTATCTTGCAAATTTGGTTGTACGAGGCGGTTCCTTTTATCAGAGATCGGTTTGGTCGTAAGAAAGAAGGTACTGAAGTTCCCGTTCTGTCGTGGCTTGGTGGCCGTCAACGCTTCAACTTTAACGATGTTCTATGTGAAGAGAAAGAAGAAAGCGATTGACAACAAGGTATGTATATTGAGTGTAACATTAACTATAATGGTATAATTTTTGTGTGAGCTAATTTTTAATCTTTTGTTGCTGCCATATATGCAGATTCAGGTCAGAAATATGATGTTCAAGCCTGGGGAGAATGAGATACCAGCAAGGTGGACTAGTGAAGACGAAGATCCTATGGAGTTTTCATGTGTTTTTTTTTTATTTAGATTACTATTTTTACGATACTGGAAAATGTACGAAAATGACACTTTTTTACATATATGCATAGGACATCCAAAATGATTAGACCGGCACTGACAATTCGTTGTCTTCTTCGCTGAAATCAGAGAGAGAAACGATCGAGGTTTTGCATCCTTGTGTTATATTCAGTTATCTGACAGTACCAATCTTACATGAAACATGTTCATTGCAAAAAAAGCGTATAAAGATGTTGGAACAGGAATTAGCTTCTGCTAAAGAGAAACTAAAGGTCTAATCATATATATACTTTGGATTTGTGTTCTGCTCAACTTTCAGACACTATTTTAATTGACAATTTGCTTTTCGTTGACAATTTTTTATTTGCTTTGAACATATGTCTCACACTAGGACAAAATTTGAGGAGCAGAAACAATGTATGCATCAACTGGAAGACCGCCTTGCAGATGCAGAGCATCAACTTCGTGAAGGAGAGTTGTTTCGGAAGAACTTCACAACACCATCCTTGTAAGAAAATGTTTTTCTTTTGGCAAAATTTTAAGTTGCTCTAGCCTTCGTTGTGTTCTAAGCAAAGGTTTTATCAGGAACTAAAAGGAAACATTCGCGCGTTCTGCCGAGTGCGCCCCTTGCTACCAGATGATGGAGGTGGAGGAAATCAAGAGGCCAGCGTTATTGCCTATCCTACTTCAACTGAATCTCGTGGGAGAGGCATTGATGTCGTTGAAAGTGGTACATACATTGATTCACCTGATTAACTTTGATTTTTAAAGAGAAATATGCATGTCTTGGACATGAATTTACTATATGTGTCTCATGTAACAAGCATCATTTCACCTTTGACAAGGTCTTCGACCACAGAGCTTCTCAAGAGGAAGTATTCTTTGAAATATTTGAACTTGTACAGAGCGCAATGGATGGCTATAAGGTTGCTTATCTAGAAATTCTCTACCACTATGCTGTTTCAGAGCACTGAACAGCAATTTCAAGGTGTTCTGAACCTTATTGATCTTGCTGGAAGCCAGAGGCTCTCAAAGAGCGGAGCAGCAGGAGAGAGGCTAAAGGAGACACGGGTTTGTAAAATACAGTCTTGTAAGCTATTCACATGGAGTTTAATCCGCCACTAATCTTTGTTCTTGACTTCACCAGGCTATAAACAAAAGCTTATCTGCTTTGGGTGATGTTATTAATGCATTGGTAAAGAAAGAGGTTCATGTTCCTTTCAGAAACTCAAAGTTAACACATCTACTCCATGTTAAATCTTGTTCGGATCATTATAATGAACATATCTCAATCTATTTTGGATCATCATTCTAATAAAAAAGAAGAATCATTTTTTTTTTAGCAGCCTTGTTTAGGAGGGGACTCAAAGACCTTAATGTTTGTGAACATATCACCCGATCCATCTTCTAGTGGAGAATCCCTTTGCTCTCTTCGGTTTGCGGATAGAGTGAATGCATGTGAGATTGGAATACCTAGCAGACAAACGGCTAAAAAAACTGCTAGAAAGATATGAATTTGAGAATTCCTGAAAGTTTAAGTGGGAGTGTTTCCTCAGAATTATGAATTATGCTCATCCAAAAAGGTAAAAAGATGTACCAAGTTTCACATTTTAAAGAAATTGGCATTTCACTTTCATCTCAACAAGTTGATCTAATGATTTTTGTTGTTGAGTATCCCTTTCTGCCTCGCATCTCTGATTGTTTCCTCATGATCGTAACCTTGCTGTTAGAACGATATGTGCTAACAGAGTTTTCTTGCCCATGGTACCCGCCTTATCGTACGGTTGAGCCATTTTTCTTAGAAACTGCAGATATAACCCAAACTTCTCAACTGCTATATCATAATGCATATGGTTTCTTTCTCTGAAAATAGTAATGAATTTTAGGTTTACCTCTCGGGCAATGTGGATAGCCATGTCAGTGCTTAGATTCAAGTTCAAATCACGCAGATGTGAAAGTATCCAACCTGGTAATTTGGACCGCTTATCATGACGGCTATATCTGCAAGTTTAAACATCAAGGGCAGATTATTTGTTAGACCAACATAAGCATATTTGTCTCTGGTCTGTCCTAAGAATTTCTTCCCTTTTCTAAGGAACAATGTCGTACGATCTTCTATTCTCGCTATAAATACAGATAAATGTATCAGAATCCGAGAGGGAGACTTTTAAGGCCTATGTATATACC
This sequence comes from Draba incana, assembly GCA_963576765.1. Classification (NCBI taxonomy): domain Eukaryota; kingdom Viridiplantae; phylum Streptophyta; class Magnoliopsida; order Brassicales; family Brassicaceae; genus Draba; species Draba incana. The sequence continues at coordinate 806,778 of OY755214.1, forward strand.
TCTTGTCTGCAAATATCATCATTCCATAATCAGCCTTTGACCGGATTACTCGCCCAACACATTGAGCTGCTTGCCTCTGTTTCGTAGCAAAAAAAAGTGAATCGCAGTTACAAACAGGTAAAACATTTGCACCAAAACATAATAAGATCATACAATTAGAATCCTACCAATGCATCAAAAGTCAGGAAATCGCCTTCTTTTATATGAAATGTATCACGCAAATACTCCAATCTTGCTAGTAATATCCTGAGAAAGTATGGAAGCTGAAAACTTGATAAGGGAAAGTAAAACTTACTTGCTTAGTGTGTATTGGAAAGGTACTCCATACATTACAACCAGTCTTCCATAATGACGATCAAAATCGATACCTTCAGCAACTTTTCCCCTACCGATCAAATACTTGTGATCACTCTCTTTGAAATTTCCAAACGACATGGATCCAGTATTATATACTTAACCACAGAATAAAAGAAGTAGAACCAGAAATTTCTTGCCATGAATTCCCAAAACCATATCGCAGTAAAAAAACCATTAGTTTACCTTGCTACAGAGAAGAAAACTGCACCTCATCCATGATCGCAAGCCCTGCGATAATTGTCCAGTGCCAATGTTGTTTCTACAACATCTTGCGACAAGTTTCTGTTGCATTATTTCCTAGATAAAATTAAGAGCATTATATACAAGACTGTAAAAACAAGTATGCATTAATGCTCGTAGGATTAAGGTCATCTTAGGAAACAATATAGATTAATGCAAAACTGTGAAAATAATATTGTTACCTTCAGAATTCCAGTTTCACTCCATGTAGCAATAATGCCATCCATGTATGAGTAACTAACAAAGAAGCAGACAACTCCATCAGGAACAATAGATACCATCTCCACCAAAAGCTTTCCATAATTCTCACAATACCAGGATCACTTCTCATGTCAAATTTGGTGCTAACTGGAAGCTGACCACTGAAAAAAGCAAGAAAAATAATCAATATTGTAGATGCACGAAAGACAAACAATTAGGTCAGTGTTTAGGATCCTTGTGTTCATAACATGCATACCTTCCTCGAGTTAAAACCATAGGGCAGATGCAGTCTCGTGTCATTGACATCTTAAAGCTTCGACTAACAACAGGATTGAAACTAAGAAGACGGGGATACAGATCAATTGGGCTCAGGGTGCCTGATGTAATCACTACTGATTGGAAACGATCAAACACCGGTTTTATATAAAGCAAGAGATGCATCATGACAGCTCAACTAAGATACAAAAGGAGATATGTTTCAGATACATTTCTCAGCAGACATTCGAGCGGTACAATGTACATTTGAGCCACAATATCTCTGAAACCAGAAACGCATATTGACCTGTAATATAGGATCTGAAATATGAGGCATTCTTTCGTCCGTAAGGCTCAATGATGATGGAAAAGCCCCTTGCATACGTCCCAACAAGAGTTGCAAAGTCGCACACTGTCTGAATAGGCAAAAACTCATCTGTGTCTGTAATTTCAAGGGTTATCATGTGAGAGTGGAGCCGGTCATAACAGAACTTGAGTGTTTTCTGCTCAATTCCAGCCTGACGATACAAATTTAAAAGAAGAATCAGCAAACTACCAGGCTAGTCCCTCTACTGAACCAAGACAATAATACACCATAGGATCACCAAAAAAGATAATCATGTGCTTCAAGTTGTTAACAGTATCGATTACAATTTTATGTTTCCAATTTTCACTTCTTTGAGAAGAATAGCGTACCTCTCAATTTTTCCCGATGGTCTCTCTGCCGTGGAAGAAGATATTTTTTTTTCCCGGTGGGCTCATAACCTCAATATGGGCCACTGATACTGGGCCCAATTACATTTTTATCAATTTATTCGTCTATCAGCATTTTACCTCAAATGAACATCAAGAGGTTCCATGGTCTAGCGGTTAGGACACTAGACTCTGAATCTAGTAACCCGAGTTCAAGTCTCGGTGGAACCTTCTTTTTTCCTCTCCCTCTCCGGCCAATCTTTTTTTTCCCCGGCGATTTAAGAACCCTAAATATACAGTAACTCCACTAGCCAAATCTACTCGATATTAGAGTCTCTCTCTACTGCGATTTCTTTTCCCCGTCAAAATGGAGAATTCGTTGCCTGATTCTGGGGAAGCTATGGAAATGGTAACTACTCAGAGAATCGAGGAAACAGTGAAGAGTATACTCAGAGAAGCCGATATGGATCAAATGACCGAGTTTAAGCTCCGAATCGCCGCTTCTGCTAAACTCGGTTTCGGTTTGTCGGGGGAGAATCATAAGAAGCTAGTCAGAGATGTTCTTGAAGCTTTTTTGTTATCGAATCCCGGCGACGAAGCAACCGTGGCTCCGGCGAATAAAGAGACAGTTGCTGTTTCCGCTTTTGAAGATCAACGCTTTATCTATAAGGTTAATGGCTAATCCAATGTATCTCTGTTTAAGTTTATATATTTTGGAATTATTCTTCTTGAGAATGGTTTTTAGTTTTGATTAGGATTCTGATGTTTTCTTCGAATTGTTGGTTTTTTTAACTATATAGTTATCGGAGAAGCAAAATGTGACGGTTGATAGATACAAAGGCCGAGCATTTCTATCGATCGGCAAGACTTTTCCTCCGGAATATAAAAGGCCTTTTAGAGGTAATTTGGTATATGCTCTTGATGATTTTCTTTCGTTAGTGTTTCTACTGCTAGATTTTGCTTCACGGATTCTTCTTTCGCTCGTTTCCAGTTCGCTAATGGGTTATGCGAAACATTTCTATACGTTTGTGTACTTAGGACATTGTTTTATGTTGTGAAAAAGCTTTCATGTTTCTTCTTTATCAGGAATACATTTTCCGACTAACCAATGGTGTGAGATCAAGAAAAATTTCACTGCAATAGAGGAAGCTATTAAGCTGTGCCAATCAAAATCACAGTGAGAATGTTACCTTGTTATAGCGTTTTATCGTCTTATTATTTTCTTCGAGGTATCGGGCGTTACTGTCTGTGTAGTAAACTAGTAATGCATGCCGCTTATCTCATTTTGCAGAACAAAAATTGGAGAAACTTCTGAGGCTGTCGATAACAACAGCAGTGGCGGTTTTGTTCCTGTAGAGACTACACGTTTTGATGGGAAGAGTTATCATTGTTGGGCTTCACAAATGGAACTATTTTTGAAGCAATTGAATCTCAGTTATCTTCTCTTTGAATCTTCTCCTGGTACCGCTAACTCTGAAACCAAACCCGTTGAGAAAAATTGGTTGAGAGATGATTACCTTTGCCACAATCACTTGTTGAAATCTTTGTCGGATCATCTATACCGTCAATACTCGAAGAAATTCAAGCATGCCAAAGAATTATGGGACGAGTTAAAATGGGTGTACCAATGCGAGGAATCCAATTCGAAGAGGTCGCAAGTAAGAAAATACATCGAGTTCAATATGGTAGAAGAGAAGCCGATACTCGACCAAGTCCAAGACTTTAACAAGATTGCGGATTCCATAGTGAGTGCTGGTATGTTTCTTGATGAGACATTTCATGTGAGTACTATCATTTCCAAGTTCCCTTCGTCGTGGAGAGGCTTCTGCACCAAGTTGATGGAAGAGGAGTTTTTACCGGTTTGGATGTTGATGGAACGAGTAAAAGCCGAGGAAGAATGTCTCGGAAATGGAGCACAAAGGGTTACTTATAGACCAGTTACAGGCTCTTGTCACATGGAAAGGAGACCGAGTCTTGGAACAACGCATAGGGGATCTCAGAGCATAGGTTGGAAGAGGAAAGAACCCGAGAGAGACGGGAGAGTTACCATCGTTTGTGACAATTGTGGGAGGAAAGGACATCTCGCGAAGAATTGTTGGGGTAAAAATTTTGATGAGAGAGCTTTCAAGAAACCAAATCAGGTTACTTCTTTAACCAATACACCTGTGATTTCGGACACTCAAGCAACAACTAACAATGATAGTGGAGTAGTAGCTGATGATCACTGAGAGGTAAATGTTTATATATCTTGTTCACAAAATCGTAATTTACATAATGGAAAATGATAATCAAGATTCTATTCCAAGATGATCACAAGCTTCACTACTATTTTGCAACACTACCGAAAACTTTTGGACATCAATTGAATTCAAGAATCATACTGAAGTATAGAAATCTTTTAACATTTTTTTTATCTTTAGTCACTATTTTAGCGAGGTTCGAGATCAGTGATTGTAACATCATTCAAAGACGCGATACTGCTTGTGCGATTGTCTCCTGGTGCTGATTCTCCCTTTCCCAGGTAAAAACTGGGTTGCGAGGGTCTCGGTAAAGTGAAAGAATTTGCATTGAGCATTACAACAACTGAAGCCATTGTTGGTCTACTCTCTGCATTATCTTGAACACATAACAAACCAATATGAATACATTTCATGATTTCATCACTTAGACCTCTTGTCTCAATCAGACTTGGATCCACAATGTTCAATATTTTCCCTTCTCTCCAACTTTTCCATATCTATACACACACAAAAAGAGTCAGAAATTAAGTCAAGAATCCTAAACTCAAAGTCTAGACTTTCAATTTTTTTTTACTTACATAGCTAAGGAGGAATAAATAGCTATGTTCTTCTGGAGACCAATTGTTTCTCTTGCCTGTAATGATTTCAATAACTAATACCCCAAAGCTAAAAACATCGGTTTTCACCGAGCATTGCCCCTTCATCGCATATTCTGGAGCCATGTAACCGCTGCAATATCCGAATAATGTCGGTTTTTTTACAGAAATGATAGAAGTAAAAGGGTAATTTTTGCTTACTAGGTTCCTGCAACTCTGCTTGCAGTCCTGGTCTGACTTGTTTGGTCTGTATCAAACAACTTAGCTAATCCAAAATCCGCGATTTTGGGATTCAATGCATCGTCCTATAGAACATTGCTTGCTTTAAGATCTCTATGAACAATTTTGAAACGAGAATCTTCATGGAGATAAAGAAGACCTTTAGCTATACCTGTGATTATCCTATAACGGGACTCCCACTCTAAGATCATTCTCCTATTGGATTCTGAGAAAAGAAACCGTTACGGATCAAATCATTATAATTATCTAGAGATAGATAGATAGATAGTGGATTTAAAAGGGTACCAAATATGAAATTGTTGAGGCTTGTGTTCTTAAAGAACTCATAAATGAGAAGTCTTTCTTGTCCATCTAAGCAAAAACCTAAAAGCCTAACAAGATTCCGATGTTGAAGTTTCGCAACTAAAGAGACTTCGTTTACGAACTCGTTGTCTCCTTGTCCTGAATTCATTGACAATCTTTTCACAGCTATCTCTTCTCCATAGTCAAGAACACCCTGGTTGATCATTTAGACACAAGTAAGAGAATGAATCTGTAATCAAGAACATAACATAAGACACAGTTAATCTAATGACCTTATAAACTGCACCAAATCCTCCTTCTCCAAGCTGGTTATCAGGAGAGAAGTCATTAGTTGCTAATCTTATGGTATCAAAATCGAGTTGCAATAATTGTGCGTCTTTAATCTTATTCTCTTCAACATCTTTGCCTGATCCAGAATCAATATATAGAACCAAAAAGGGTGGTTAAATTGAAAAACTCTCAAAGAAAATACATTCAAATTGACTAAAGATTCCACCTTCATGTCTTGGTTTTTCCTTTCTTTTGATCCTTGTCAATAAGAAGTAAAGACAGGCAACAATTATGGCAAAACCAACCACAGAGCTAGCTATAGCTAGTATAGTTTTTAATTTGTGTTTTCCTGCTAAAACAAAAAGAGAAATTGTCAAGAAAGTAACTGCTAGAAATAAGAAAACTAATTGTAGATTACAAAGTTTAATAATCTCAATTTCTATAGAGATCTCTAAATAAGTAGGTAATGCAAAGTGCTATGTTTTTTTTTTTTTTTTTTTTGTATAACATAACATAGTAGTAAACTGTTTTACCTCATTCTCTTGGGGAAATACAACGTATTTTAGAAAATTAAAACGGGCTTACTGAGATATATATATATTTTAATTATTACTAAGAGGTTTTGAGCCTAGTTCCGTACATCCCCTCAAGTCATCGACCAAAACATTTTAGGTTACAAAGCCTACTAATCTCAGTTTACACACAAGTAACTAATGCAGAGTACTCTGTTTTAAGTGTTTTTTCGGTAAATCTATTTTATTTTACCTGGTTCTGCTCCTGGTCCTGGTCCTATTGGTACATCGGGCTCATACTCGGACTCGAGACGGAAGAATCTCACGTTATTCTCTATCTGAAAATTACAGCTAGGACAAAACCACCTGTACCCAACTCTCCCTTTTGTCGCATTATTGAAACCGTAAGTGAGACAATCACTGCAATCTTTCTTAGACAAATCCGGCGTGCACTGCACGGAAGCGAAGAATTTGATACCAGCCAAAGGACTAGGACCATCTCCTTGAGCATACTTCCTCTTAGGTCCACTTAAGGCAGCTTTGAGTCTAAGTTGGTTAAGTAACTCGCTCTGCATCCGAATATACTGGTTTCGATCTTCCGTGGTAGTATTTGGATTCGGTGCATCCGTAATAGGATTCGTTTCGAGTTTTCCGAAAATAGGTTTGTCTGAGTAACGAAACATACATTTCGTGGAACGCACGTAAGCTTCTCTAGAATTTGGACAGTGCACTGTGGTTAGATTCGTTGCGGCTTGAGCGACACAGTTAAGACACTCTACTTGAGTGAGTACTCTGTTGCAAAGTCCCATGGCTTCGGCACGTTCTTGATCCGAGTTTGTGCCACTGTAGAAGGTGTAGAAGTTGTAGGTATTGGGATGGAGAGTAGGGATTGAAGAGACAATATTGTTAAGGTTTTTTGAGAATTGGGATTGGGAGAAGTAGCTTTGTCTGGATAAACAATAATATGGACTTGAAAGAAAATCCCAGTTGGGACCATCTATGTCGACAGAGATTTGTGCTAAGCTGAGAAATGGGAAGAAGAAGAAGAAGTGTTGTGGTGGTGAGGAAGAAGAAGAATAAGCCATGACCAAAGTGGAGTTGTTGCAGATGTTTCAGTTTTGTTTCTTTGGGGGTTTATTTTATACTAGTGGAAAGTACCAAACAAAATGTTAAAAACCAAAGACTTCGGAAAAGTCTTGTTATTAGTTGCATCGAAGTACGTTGGTATATATATTGAGGGAACACAAAAACAAGTGGACAAAAAAATCAAACGTGTCAAAAATGATACGTTTTGAAAAATTGAACGTTATCTATACGTTGGATTTAATATATATCACGGACCTAAGAGCATCACCATCGGTTAAGGAACCCGGTGAGCCTCTACTTGCATTATTTTACCATTTTTAATTTTATCATAATTATTTATTTTAACATTAAATTAGTAAAAAAATGTTCAACCAGGTATAACCAAACATGTGGCGCGCAGATCACATGTTGAGAAACGTTGCTTAAGTTGCTTCTCCTAGATATGACTCTCTCTTTCTCTCTTGCTTTTGTATTTTTATATTTTTTTAATACGTAGAAGTTGTGTTGTGGTCGTGAGGAAGAAGAAGAATAAGCCATGACCAAAAGTGGAGTTTTATACTAGTGGAAAGTACCAAACAAAATGTTAAAAACCAAAGTCTTGTTATTAAATTAGATGCAAGTTGTTGTTGTTTTTTTTGAGAAACAATGCAAGTTGTTGTTGATTAATTGCATCGAAGTAGGTCCGCTCTAAAGCCGTTGCTAGCGAAGAACGATTACGACTCCCATAGGCAACAACATGGTACCAATTTTTCGATGGCATTATAGCGATACAAAATGATAGTAATCAGTAAAGTATTATTCTTGGCTGTTATAGTGATATTATCTCTTTATCAATTTACTGATTGCCTATATTATTTGGATTTTTTTTAATTCCTCATTTTATTCAACGAGACTTTTGTTTTTAATTTAAATTATTTCTTTTGGGAAAATATTGTTAAAACTATCCAAAGTCTAAATCAAATAAAATAAAATAAAGCATAAAACCAATAATCATAACCGAAAACCATTATAAAATTACAAACGTTCATGGCCAAAAGGTATATATCCGTATATGTATGTAAACTATAAAACAAATGTTGATAATATTTGGACGTTATCCATACGTTGGAATATATAATGAGGGAACACAAAAAACAAGTGGACAAAAAAATCAAACGTGTCAAAAATGATACGTTTTGAAAAATTGAACGTTACGTTGGATTTAGTATATATCACAGACCGCACTAACGTCACTACGCGCGTGAGTGACTTGTATAGATATGATATGTCGTGTAAATGATGTCTTTGTATTTTAGTCTCCAAGAAGAATCTTTTTGATATCTAATAAATCGTTTATTAAACAAGGTGAATGTGACGAAAATGATAGTACGCTTTTTTGTTAATTCTATCAGATATTATTTGACCAACATTGGTGCAAATAATTACAAAAAACTACTGACTTAGTTAGTGTTTGTGGACATAAACGCAGGGCCATAAAACAAAAAGCCACATACATCTCAAAACAATCAAAAAATTAGGCTCACACACCTAAAGGGGAAGGGCATTTCTCACTTGCGTTTATGTGCTTGGAGGTGGTAATCACCCATAGTAGTTAGATAACTTGGGATGGTCTGTTTATAGATGTTGTAACCAGTGGTTGGTGTTTCAATTTTATAATTATCAGATGAAAAAAAAAAGTTAGTGTTTGTGGAAAGTTCTTGACTCAAAAGCCTTTCAAGCTTCCAAAAATAATATTGTTCTTAGACCTATATTAATTTTGAGCCGGCTCTAGAGAGCCATCTTAGGCGATGGTGGTTAGGTCATCTCAGGCTATGGTGGTTATGATCTTGTTTTCCTTTCACATAATCTAGATGAACTGTACTTGTCGTTGAATTTGCTTGTGGCAATAGTTGGTAGCTTCTCCATGTTTTTGGGTATCAAGAAACAATGTTCACTGGAGCTTTATAGGTCAGTCATTCACAAAAACAAGGAAATCGTTGTATCGATTGGTGTTTAATATTTTTTTGTATGTATTGAATTTGCTTTCGTAATACATTTTAGATTACATATAGTTTCTATAGAGATTTGTATGAGAGCATCTTCATTGAAGATATCTCATTTGAGAGACTCTTGTTATTTTTTTCTTTTTAAAATTTTCAATTATTATTTTGACATGAATCTCTTAATTAAATACTCATTCCGTTCCGTTTAATAAGATGTTTTGGTTGAATGCGCAAAAATTAAAAAACATAAATTATAAACAAAACAATATTTAATAATAACTTTAAACAAATATGCAATCAATCATATAAAATTCTACAGAATTTTAAAGATCAAAAGAAACATTTAATTCTACATATAAACTAGTAAAAAATCTAATAAAATGAAATAAATAAAAATGTCTTAAACATCTAATATAATAAAAGAGAGAGAGTACTGCCCAATAGAGATGTTCTAAGAAGCTCATGCAGAATTTTCCTGGGTAATTACAAAACGCTTTTCGAAAGTAAAACGGATTTTTATTGGGAGAAAGAAGCCAAGTCTTCGGAAAAGTCTTGTGTTACTATTAAATTAGACGTAAACTATAGGACCAAAACCATACGTTGTTCAAGACCATAAGTTACTCTACGTTGATTACTGAACGTGATCCATACGTTGGATATATAAATATATATTGAGAGAGACAAAAAGATAGAAACATAGAAAAACAAAGAAAATGGTCCATCATCAGAGACGGCACTAACTTGAGTGACTGAGTGACTTGTATACATGTGATATGTCTCTCTAATTTTCTCCAAGAAAAATCTTGTTGATATCAAATTCAAATAACAAGCCCAACGTGACGAAAATAATACGTTAAAGAACTTACTGATTCAGTTATTGTGTATTGTAATCTTTGTAAAATTATATTGTGACTAAAATAGATATTAAAAAGAAAATAAAAAGCATGAAAAATAATAATATTGATGACAGTTTTTTTCTAAAAATGCTATTCTTTGAGAAGTGTTTGTGATCTAGTGGCCTTATTGGCTATTTTCCATCAATTAATTTAATGACTGGGCTTAGATATTAAACCTTGTTGGACTCTGATATAGGCCTTAAACTTTCTTAGTGAGTTATATTGAGTGTGACAATTAAGCAGCATATATAGCACAATCTTGAGTGCTTTTTTAGGTTTGCTTGCATGGTGTTTGATTTGCTAACTTGCTGACTCTTTTTCTTTTTTTTTTGGTAATGAGGCTGAGGGAAATCCCTCAGGTTTATTTTAAAAATAAATGACTACAAACGTACACGTCTTGTTCGAGTCCGCCCTACGGCATCCTCTTGCAATCGCGAATCAACAACAATCGGAACCAACGACAAAGCATGAAAACCTAATTGTAAAGAGAAAGCATAGTTCGCTAATCCGTCCGCAAGACAATTCGCTTCCCTATGCACATGAACCACTCGGACTATCCAGTCCTTCGATAAAAAGCCATAGCACAAGCGTACTAGGAAAGACAGAGGATGCGAATCGCAAATCCCTGTTGTAAGAAACTCGACCACCATCTTAGAATCCACCTCAATGATTAACCGTCGGACCTGCTTCTCCCAAGCAATATAGAGTCCGTAGTACACCCCCCAAAGTTCGGCTAACGGTGCTGAGCATCGTCCTAAATTCACCGCAAAACCTCCACACCATTCCCCATGCTCATCACGTAAAGCACCACCAGCCGTAGCAAGTCCCGGATTACCTCGCGATGCTCCGTCCGTATTGAGTTTTAGCCAATCGAAAGGCGGGGGAACCCATCCAATCTCTCTATCGATCGTCTCTCCTATCCCATCCGAACCTCTATCTCTTATAAAAACCTTGGCGATATCCCTCGACCATTCTTTGAGAAAACGTGTACGGTCCCTCCAAAGTCTTGTTTCCCCAAAGATATTGCTACAACGCCATTTCCAAGCCCACCAAACCGCTCCCGAGAATAGCGGAGCCCATGACGAATCAACACCAGCAACACTCTCATTCAGCTATGTAAATAGCCATTCAAGAATCGATTGCGTAAAAAACCCATGGTGTCTACTCGCCGGCACCAACCGAGTCCATATTCCTTTCATCGCCGGGCAGTCACGCAACACGTGAATAATCGACTCGATTCCTCCTTTACATATCTGACAAACCGCTGTATCTCCCATATGACGTCGAAAACGCTCCTCATTGGTCATGATGGCTTGATTGCATACTAACCATAGAAACACACGGGTCCTCTCCGGGGCTTGTACCTTCCATACACGTTGGAACAAGCCCGACATGTCCTGACCCTGTCTTTCATCCCGTGTTAGTAACGAGTATGCTGATTTCACCGAGAACTTCCCATCCATTGTTACACTCCAAGCCAGCCGATCACTAGCTCCTGTAATCGTATCAATGACCACGGTCGCAAGCTCTAATCTCGTATCAGGTGATATGTAAGGGAGAATATGATCCATATCCCAACCCATCGCATTCCTCCACAACTCCCTTGCTTTCAAGCCTAACAAACTCGGAGGCACCCACCCCACACACCTATTTATTATCGGTTCTTGTCCCAGCCAAATATCAGTCCAAAAATTGATAGTTCGTCCATCTCCGATCACCCATCTACACCCCTTCTGGATCACTTCTCTTAACCCAACTCCCACACTTCTCCAAGTTGAGGACCAATGTCCTTTGGCAATACTCCAAGACGGATCTCGGATATCTCCGACTTTGTATTTGCCGCGAATCACCTTTGCCCACAAGCTGGTCCGGTCCTTTAAAATTCTCCAACCAACCTTTGCTATTAAAGCTTTGTTCATTTCAGTTGCTCGGCGAATTCCTAACCCTCCTTGTCGCTTTGGTAAGCAAAGTTTGTCCCAAGAAACAAGATGTTGTTTACGCCTCTCCATAGTGTCACCCCATACAAAGCCTCTTGATAGACTATCCAATCTATTTAAAGTCGACGCTGGGAGTTTAATTGAGCTCATAGCGTGAACCGGAATAGAAGATAAAACTGATTTTGTGAGGGTAATCCGTCCCGCAAGGCTTAACATTTGGCTTCGCCATCCGGCCAAACGAGATGAAACCCTTTCTAAAACCATACCAAAAGTTTCCTTATTGATTCTCTTATGAAGAATCGGCATCCCAAGATACTTTCCCAACTCTCGAGTTGCCTTGATGCCGCTTTCATCGCTAATGGCCTGGCCTAATTCACGCGATACATTTTCCGAAAAGAAAATCTTCGATTTTTCTAAACTGATTTTTTGCCCTGACGCTAAGCAAAATCTCTCCAAAATCTCTCTTATAACACAAACCTGGCTCACTGAAGCTTCCGCAAAAAGTATCAAATCATCCGCGAAACAAATATGTGAAAGTTTCGGTCCTCCTCTAGATAAGCTTATTGGCTTCCAATGCTTTGCCGCAATTGCTTCCTCAATTAGGTGACAAAGTCTTTCCATACAAATCACAAAGAGATACGGCGAGAGCGGATCCCCTTGACGAAGCCCTCGTGATGGTATAAACGGACTAGTTTTCTCACCGTTCCACAATAACCGCATTGACGGACCAGCAACACAAGCCATGATCCAAGTAACCCATTTCTCCGAAATACCCGTAACTCTAAGCGACTCCTCCAGAAAATCCCATCGTATCCTATCGTAGGCTTTTTCGAGGTCAAGTTTAAGCAGCATCCAACCTCGAGTTCCTTTCTTTCGACGCATTGAGTGGACGGCTTCTTGCACCACGACGATATTATCCATACTTAAGCGTCCCGGTATAAAGCTTGATTGAGCCGGACCAATAAGTGTATTCATGACACCTTTCAAACGTCCTACCATCGTCTTCGTAATAATCTTGAATAAAACATTACACAAGCTTATCGGACGAAACTGCGTAATCTTTTCAGGAGTCTCCACTTTGGGGATCAGAACCACAAGCGCATCATTCGTATCTTACGAAAGAATTCCTGTCTCAAAAAACTCCAGAGCAAAACGAATCACCGACTCACCAACATCTTCCCAACACATTTGATAAAACACCGGTTGATAACCGTCCGGATCTGGTGCTTTAAAACTCCCCATTCCTCGAATTGCTCTAACTATTTCCTCGGCCACAAACGGTTTATCTAGTACCCTTCTCTCCTCTGAAGTTAACACTACAAAGCCCTGTTCCGGTAATTTGTATCCACTTAGATCAACGTCCTCTAAGGAATACAATTTCGTAAAATAATCCAGAGCCAACTTCTCCAACTCTGGTGCATTAGAAACCAAGCCGCCACCATCCTCCTTAAGCATCTCGATGCGGTTTCTTCTGCGTCTTATCACCGTTGTGGTATGGAAATACTTCGTGTTTCTATCGCCAAAAGCTACCCATTTTTCACGAGATTTCTGAAACCAAACCATTTCTTCCTGCTCTAATACCAAATCAAACTCCTTCAAAAGACTTTCCTCCTTAATCAAAAGTTCATCAGTTTGGTTATGCTCTATCAAACGTTGCACTTCCTTTAACTCCACTTCAAGCTTCTCTTTCTTCACTTGAATAGCCCCAAACACCTCTTTGTTCCACTTTCTCAACGTAACTTGAAGTCTACTCAACGCCTTCTGTGTATCAATCTCCCTATCCCAAGAAGTGGAAATCAATTCCTTAAAACCAGGATGAAGTAACCATGCTGCTTCAAATCTGAAGGGTCTACGGCTAGCATTCATATTCACTGTTGGAGAGAGCTGGAGATAAAGCGTCGCGTGACCCGATGCGAGGAACGGAAGATGCGTCACCTTAGCCTCTTGCCATTTAAGCCGAGCATGAGGACAACATAACACCCGGTCAAGTCTCTTTGCGATAAAAGACATTTCAGCCCTACCTCTCTTCCACGTGAAACTATTACCATGAAATCCCATATCCACTAACATCATCTCGTTTACCCAGTCACCAAACACCAGCGAGTCCGGGGATAAGCGTCCATTCCCTCTGGTTCGTTCATCAAGTCGAATGATAGTATTGAAGTCTCCTCCAATTACCACTGGATCATTCACCGAATTGATCACTTCTCCGAGTTGTCTCCATAGTCCACTGCGGCGAGATACCGAAGGAGCAGCATACACCACAATGAGACGTAGCACCTCTGCTCAGATCTGAACTTTCGCGTGTATAAACTGATCCGAAGAGCCAATAACCTCCACCGTACCTATTCCGGACCTCCATAACAGCCAAAGACCACCGCTTTGGCCCACCGCATCAACTCGAAATATGTTCTCAAATCCCATATCTCTACAAATTTTTTCTGCATTCTCACCTCTTGCGTGTGTCTCAAAAATAGCCACTATATCCGATTTATACTTTTTGAGTAGATATCGAATCGACCGTCTAAAATTGGGTTTGTTCGCCCCCCGGCAATTCCACATAATGCAATTCATCATTAATCTGTTTAAAAACAAAAACTACCAGGGCGACACATTATGTGTTCCGCTCCACAATCACCAACGCCGGCGGGACTTCCATCTTGTCGACTCCTCCACCATTAACACACGCTCCATCTCCTTTCTCCTTTGGTTGCTCCAATTGGCGTGATAAACCCAACTCCCCTTCATTAATTATATTGTAATTGGACATCACACTCCGAGCCTCTGTTCTTCCCGCCACCTCTGTTTCCACTCTCAATCTTTTCCCATTAGTCGATAATTCAACATCCTCTCTTATTGGGCCGAAAACCAAACCTCTTCCTGGCCTTGTGCTCTTGGGCCTGACTCCAACACTAGATGGGCCTTTCACTGGTCCAGCACGCTTTATTTTCCCTCCATTACCAATAACAGTACTTTCCTTCGACGTGTTTGCATTGAAGACCAACTTCCTTACTTGCACATCACTCTTTCCACTCTCAGCTTGATTCACCGCAATCCGACTTTCCTTATTCCCACCATTCTTCTCTCCTGTATCCTCTGTCTCAAGAGTTTCCATATCCATTTCCAAGTTTCCAAAACTGTTTGATAACGCAATATTCTCCGAATCACTAACTTTCCGAGATTCTCGCAATGTTCTCTCCGTTTCTTGTCTCTGATTTATCACCGCCGTATTCTCTTTCTGGCGACGGGTCGCCGTGTTCCTCCCTGGTCTCCTCACCGTAGTAAAACCTTCCTCATTCAAGTGCTCTCCATTTGCTCCTGCACGCCTTGTCTCACTTGGAGAAACCCCATCAACTTCCTTCTCCTTAACCGTCTTCGGACATGCGCGTCTTAAGTTACCATAAAGACCACAAACTGCGCAAATATTGGTGAGTCCTTCATACAAAACCGAATACCGCTCACCATTGATCAAGATTGTCCCTTTTAGGGGTCGCTTAATGTTCACCTCCACACATACACGTGCAAACCTTGCCCTCTCAAAATTTAACGTTGTCAAATCCACTTTCACCGGTTTTCCTAACCCTTTCGCAATCTCCATGAAAATTGTTTTGTGGTAGAAATTAACAGGGATGTTAGACAATCGCACCCATACCGGAGTTGTGTTAATCTCGTCCGTCATTGCGTCGAACTCTGGAGTCCAGGCTTGTACCATAAGGTAGCTGCCGAACGCTCTCCATGGTCCTCCCGTAAGAGCCGCCAAATATTCATCTTCCAATTCAAATCGCACTAAAAAGAACTGTCGAGGCAGATCAATAACGAACATCGCTCCTTTCGGGTTCCATAACTCTTTTAGCTTACGATTCATCACCGACAACGCAACATTACGACCCAAAACCTTGACGATCATACATCTCTTCCAAAGTCCATTCATCGCCTGAATCACCTCCTCCCCAATGGTTATCACCGGTTCGCCGTCTTCCCCATGTGGGAACTCCAAAGTTACCCTCGATGCCACAAACTCCTCAGCGAGGATCTCTTCCGGATTAGGCCGTCCGCCAGCGTTACTCCCAGCCACCTTCGCTGCCCACGAGCCTATCCGATCCGGAGGATCTCCTGGAGGTCTCCCTCTCTCTCCGCTATCCATCATGTGAGCATCAAGCTCCCCGCCGCCAGGAACCCTCGTATCGCAACTCGCCATTAAGTAAAATGACTCTTTTTCTTTAATTTGAAAATATTCTTCTAAATATACTCTTTTGTGGTCTTTTCTTGCTTCGTCAAGTTCTTTTTTTCCTTTTATTAGTTTATAATTAGTATAATTCAAATTTACATTCCTCTTTGATTCCCTCTGGATTTTTTTAAATATTTTTGAAATTGATAACTGGAGATAATAACAAGACTGGACAGAGAAGAAATTTCCAAAACCAAAGTGGCTCATACTCAGAGGATGAATATTTAATGTCTTTGGAATCTTTGTTTTCGATTCTTTATTACTTTATTGTTCTTGTCTAGGCTCATTACTGTTTTTTGGGCCTTTGTGCTAACTCTGTTTTAAAAATATTCTGTTAATTTACCATTTTCATGTGTCAGAATTACTACAATATATCTATGCAAATAAAGAGGTTTTCAAATTCTAAATTACTTATAGCAGTTTCATAATTTCTTTTTGTTTAAACATAATTTGTTGTCTTGATTGAATCAAAGTTTCTTTTCCTTAGCAAATGAAAAAAAATATACATGCATTTGCCTTTTTTTTACCTTACTTTTGGTTACATTCACTTGCTTGTATATAATCAAGATTTAGGCATGCATGCATGCATATATGCATTATATGTATGAAATCAAGATTTAGGAATGCATGCAGATATATATATATATATATATATATATATATTCTCATACAAATTAAAAAAAAAGGGTAGTGGTTTGATTTTTGTTACCCAGGCCATTGCTTTTGTTATGTATAGTTCGTTGTCCTTTTTGGAAGTGCAATAATGCATAAATTAGTTAGCCAGCTTGCATATCGCAAATTGACAGTTAAATTTCCCCACTTCATAACTATGTGATATCAAATCATTTCATTATGACGAGCGAACTCATGATACCTACCATGCATTGTCAGTAATCTGCTTTATTTGGTCGCTTGTTTTGCTTGAAAAGGTCAAAAAAAGCGTTACTCATTTGGATAATATTGATTTATAATTACAAAAGACTTTTCATTTGTCTATATTCCTAAATGTTTCCATTGCTTTCATCATTCACTTGTTTTGAAGATAAGTCAAATACCTTGACACTTAACTAATTAATTCCCAAACGAAATATCTACATTTCTTTGTGAGTTAAGTGTTGTTTACTTATTTAGACACCATTGTGATCTTCTTATTCAGTCGCATCCAATTACATATATATATATATATATATATATATGTTAAATGTCAAGTACCAAATCAAAAAGTTGAAAGATGGTCCAAGTGGTTCATGTCTCATCATGTACTTAGCTTTCAAGATCTATTCAAATAATAAATAGTCACTTTTGTTGGCCCTTTAGATGAGTTTTCATTTTCTTTTTCTTTTATCGAAAACATGTTACGTTGTTTCTTTGCCACGCTTGATTTGAATTAAGACTTGACCAAAACAACCAAACCCGACTTTTGTTAAAGCTTTACCTATGTCACTTTCCGGCGACTTTTCTTTTCTCTTTCTCGAACCAAAAACCAAAATTTCAAGAGATTTTTAATCTAGAAGTTTATACTTTTCAAAATAAATTACTTATTTTAAAACTACTACATAGGTAATCTAAACTATATACTCAAACATGTAAAACCATTAGTATTTAGTAAAAATATAAAACGGAACCGACCATTAAGGTAGTTAAGATGAGGAGGTAAGATAGAAATTTTATATTATTTAGTGTATGGGGAAATGTATATTTATTCTAATTTAGTTTTGTGTTTTTTTTAGTGATTATAGGTAGTAAATATAGAAGAGTTTTAAAAAAAAATTTTAATGAATTTGTATTTTTTGTAAGTAAAGTTTATTTTCTTCAAATTGAAAACATAGTACAATAAAAATAAAATATGAAATTTCAAAAATCAAAAACATTTAAAACATAGATTTCGTATTCATAAACAGAAAGGAACACTCAGTTGTAATCTTGATCTTGTCCAAATTGTTTTCATGGACTTGTTAAAAATGAAATCTTCCGATATAAATAGGTCCCATTTTTATTGTATTTTTACCAAGTAAATTTTTTTTATTGTAGTGCATTTTTATTAATTTTTTTTGGAAAACAAAAACTTTACCTTCTTCTTCTTCCGATCTTTGGAAAATCTTCCGATCTTCTTCTTCTTCTTCCGATCGGGTTTTCGTGATTCCGATCTGTTTTCCGATCTTCTTCTTCTGTTGAGATTTTGTTTTCCGATCTGCGTCGTCTTCCTGTTGAATCGATTTTGTTTTCCGTTAAGCTTTTCCGATCGGTTGATTTTGATCGGAAGTTTCGTTAAGTTTTTTTTTTTTTTTTTTTTTAGAATTTCGACCAATCACAAGTTGCCACGTAACTTATATTTACCGTAAACATAAGCTTCAATTTTAGAACCGGTAATATAAGAAAAAGCAGACTCACAATTATTTTAATCAGTTTTATACATATTTACCCAGTATAAAACCCCTATTTACCGTGTATAATGATGCTCTTAGTATATAGTAAAAATATAGAATAGTAACTTTTTTCTATGGAGGATCTCGTCCACGACAGCTCCGGTGCCGCTCCGATCTAAGCTCGTGTGCCGTCATCTTCCCCGGAGCTCCACTAGACTCTCGATCTCTCTAGTCCTCCGCCGGTGACTACCGATCTCTCTCCACCCATTGAGATTATAAGCCCTACTTCTAATCGAGCCCTCTCGTTTGCGCTGTTGCGTGTTACTCAAAGCTCCGAATCCCTCCCCCGTGAGAAGCCAAGCTCGGAAATTGAAAGCTTCTCGCGACCGCCGGAACCTCCGGATCCACCGGATCCACCAGACTCGTTGTGTCGGGACAACGATGCTCCTCACCGTAGATCTGTGCGTGCTCACCCCCAATCACTCTCCACTCCTATCTCGCTGCCTCCATTGCTTTTGCCGGCTTCGAATCGTGCTCCGGCGGCGACAAGATCTTCTCTCTCACCGAGATTCACCTCCTTCGACCAAGATCACTTGCTCTTCCTTGCGGTTCCTCTTGACAAATCTCGTGACTTGACTGCGATTCTCTCTCACCCGTGGCCACTTTTCCTCTACAGTAGCTCTTCGACGAAATCAATGGTGCCTCAGAGGACAAGGCTCTTGAATCCGTCGTCTTTGCTGCTTACAGAGTCAGTACCGGAGTGTGAGTTGCTGTCATGTTTCACCATCTCCCTCATCCATCCAAATCTATCACCGGTGATTGATTCCTTGTTTCAGACGGTGATTCTCAGTGTCGTTGTTATGTGTCTCATTACTGCAATATGCAGACCCGTTTCTATCCTGGCTCTAACAGTTTGTTGTGAGCTTCTCTCGACCAGGAGCTCCATTGTTTCCCTTGTCTCTGCTCCGACTAACGCAACAATGCCTTTCATGGAGCCTCCAACCATCGAGCTTCAAGTCAATTCCGTTGGTTTCTCTGTTTCTACAACTCTCGTACTCTTACTTTACCCATCAACCTACCAAGCTAAGTCAAATTACCTTCCCGGTTCTCTTTTGGTTTTGGTTAATGTCACGGTTGTTTTACCTCAATGTGAGGATCCCTTATCTCTTAGCCGATTATTACCTCTGTGTGAGGAGTTAACTAAAAAATTCAAACCAAGCTTCATTGTTGAGTCTAAGCTTATTTCTCTTATCAACGGTTTGGAGTATTACAAAGTTCCCATTCTCCATTTGTCTAATGTTGTATTGGATACTTGTTCTCATAGTTACTCCTTTATGGAGAAGTTTGTGTTATCAAAACTCTTTCTTGTAGAATGGAAGGTGAGGAGGTTAGGAAATATTCACTATCAAGCCTCCTTCGATTTACTAGTTGGCCATTTATCTCCTGGCATTCAAGATATGTCTCTCCCGGTGAATATGGTTCTTATCAACTCTTACCTCTTACCAATATCTTATCCTTTGTGGTGTGATTTGGTGATTCATGCGTCGCCGGTATTGCAAGGATACTCCTCCCGGCAGTTGGTGTTCTCTGCTTTTGATGCAGAGATTATAACCTGTAGAGATGCTTTGGATTATGACTTAGGAGGGTGCTTCAAAGACGCATCGCTGAAGCAAGTGGCTATGGTTTTGTCTATTGAAGGACACACGTTAAAATTTACATAATTGCAACTAATTTCTTAGGAGTTCGAGTCTTACTTGGCTTCTCGAACTCTAAGTCTCTTGTCATGCTTTTCGTTTCGAATGGTATGTGCAACGAGTTGAAACTGTTACTTCATGACCTTCGTGGTCTTAGTACAGTTCTCACATCTATCTTTCCTGTTTTTATCTCTGTTTTGGCAAGTGTTTTAGCCATTGCATTAGTTATATTTGGTCTTGTATTGAACACTTCCTCTACCTTTGGAGTTTGAGATTTATAAGATCTTTCGGTTTGGTCAAAAAAAAAAAAAAACTGTTTTCTTTGTTTTAAGTGTTTTTCTTGTCAACAATTTTTTTTTCTTAATTGCTTCTTTTTGATAAAAGACATATTGTTCCCAATCTTTATCGACTTTAATTTTAAATTAAAATTTTCTTTTTCTTGTCCCTTTAATGTAGCATATCCCTTACTCCCAAAATATACACGAGACACTAGAAATAGAGATAAAGACAGAGCATAAAACACTTGTAGATATAAAACACACACACACACCTCAGAGAAGAGAAAGATACAACTTCCACATAAAGCCATGGAAGCTAAAACAGAAACAAAGCAAGAAGAAAACTTGACAATAATGAAACTACCATTATTATTACCAATCAAACCAAACACTCATAGCAACTCTTTATCATCACCAATTCACAGTTCCATGGCAGCTTCAGTTCCCTTTAGCTGGGAAGAAGAACCAGGCAAGCCAAAACAACACTCTTCTTCTTCTTCTTCTTCTTCCTCTTCCTCTCCATTAACTTCTTCTTCTTCTCCTGAAACCCTTAAGTCCTTGGAGTTACCACCAAGACTTCTCTCCATAGAAAAAAATGGAGAATCCATTACAATACTTAACTCACCCATCACTGTCTTTGATGGACCTTATAGTATAACAAGATCAAGAAGATTAGATTCACCTTCTTTTAGGATGATGATGGTGAAAAGTAGTGGTGATTGTTATGGTTCTTTCAGAAGTGACTTCAATGGTGATTTAGATGATGTAAAAGAGGATAGTGGATCTTTATCTCTTGTGAAGAAGAGAGGGAGATTAGGGTTTAGAAAGAGAAAAGCATTGAAAGGAAAAACAGATTTTGGTAAAGGTAGTTATGTGTTTCCATCTTCAGTTGATAGAGAAGAAGGAGAAGACACAAGCTTTGGTTATGGTGATGGTATTAGTTGTAGCCAAAGTAGTAGGTTTAGTGAAGTGAAGATCACAAATATTCATAGAACAGGAAGCGTCTCTGCTTTGCCTGAAACACCTACTTCTTCTTCAAAGTCTCACTTTTGGGTAAGTCCTCTTATTTTTATGTTCTGTTTTTGCTTTTCACATTTTTTGAAAAGTCTTAGATCAAATTATATAGATGATGTTAAGATTTAATATTTGATTGTGTTGGTTCAGACGAATGTGTATGCAGGACTTAAGCAAGTGGTTCCATGGAAGAACAAGAAGACTACAAATTGAGATTCTCCTCTATCGAAGATTTCAAAGATAAAAACTCCAAGAAAGCCTCTCTTATTACATCATTATGAAGAAAAAAACAGTTTTATTGTGTGTTTGTGCTTGTTTGAATGTTTTTGGAACTTTTGTAAATAGAAAAACAGAGTATCTTACGATGTATCATGATTATATGAGCAAGGGATTTTATATATTCATCATGTTTGTGATTCTTTGGTTAAAAAGAAATAACCTTCAAGGCTCTTATATACGTAATAGTATTAATCACATTTGCTTTTTACTTGAAAGTTTATCACCAATAAGATATCAGATACTATTGAGCCAAACCGTTGTGTTCCAATACTGAGTTACTGTCGAAACTACCTAAAATGGCTTGAAACAGTGTCTTAATTAGTTCTTGATCAATGAAAGGTCATGTGTTAAATTAGTGTTTTGTGCTAATGTTACGAATCAGAATTCAGAAGTAGGCTCCATAATAAACAGAAATCAGTCCAAGAATCAATTCCGGTAAGGATGAAATTACTTGCATATTTTTATTTGTTCAACCATTTCGAGAATCAATAAAACAAAATTGAAATGGATCTTGCATCCGAAGTTAATTAGGCCCAAAATAAACAAATGACTAGTTTCACATGCGGCCATATTAGGCCCATATTTTTTTAGTGTATTGTAAGCTTGTAACAAAGGAAAAATATCCAAAAAATATAAATTTTGAATATTAGGTTAAAATATCTTCACTGTTGTTAACTTATTTAAAATTATTTTAATCAAAAATTCATTATTAAATGAAAATTTGCAAAGGATATTTTCTAGTTGACAAAAAAAAAAAAAAATTCTTCGGTCAAGAGTTTCATTTTGAAGTTAAAATTTAAGGTCATTTTGATTACTGTAAAGTATAATCAACTATAAATTAAAATTACTGAATTTCTAAATGGTTTTTTTTTCCAAGCTAGATGTATAACTACTTCAAGATGGTAAACCTTCTATTATATAAAAAACAATGAATAAAGATAGTCAAAACAAACACACCACTAAAATGCCCATAAAAGTGAAACCCAACACTTTTAAACTTAGCCTCAAAAACATTCTCTCTCTTTCTCACTTTCTCTCTCTAAGTCATCTCTTTGAACGATCAGGTCAGTTCATCTTCTTCCCTTTTTCTCTATCTCCTTGTTTCTTCTGCAGATACTTTCTCTTTTTAATTTCTTTTTCTTTTTTAGTTTATGTGTTTATATTAGGGTTCTCCTTTTTTTTTTTTTTTTTAAACTTTTCAAACGGTTACATCTTTCCACCTTCTAATTTCTTTGAAAATTTTGTTCCTTTTCTAAAAGATGTCTGGCTTTTTAGAGATCACCTTCTACCACCTTTTTTAGTAGTTGATCTGAATTATATTTATGCAACTCTTATATATACCCTTCTGTTACTTTTTATTGGCCTTATATAAACTTTTCCTGCTCGATACGTTTAGAAAGTAATTATTTGTTCTCACTCTCTCAGATCCTATTGTATATAAATCTCTATAGCTTTTTGGTTCTTGGACTTGTAACTTTTTTTATGTTCTTTCAAGAAGTTTTATTTATTTATGTGCTACCTTAATTTGATAGGTTCAACTTTTTAGGTTACACGGGTTGGTTGATCATACATATTTATCACAGGTATTTAGAAACTGTATTTGAAGCACACATCATGGACCATCATCATTATCATGATCAATACCATCATCAAATGGATATTACTAACAATAATCCCTATAACACCATCATCACAACACCAACAATGGATTCAACAACCGCAACAACAATGATGATGGATGATGATAAGAAGATGATGACAACGACTACCACTAGACCACAAGAACCAAGAAACTGTCCAAGATGCAACTCAAGCAACACTAAGTTTTGTTACTACAACAACTACAGTTTAGCACAACCTAGGTACTTATGTAAGTCTTGTCGGAGATATTGGACTGAAGGTGGCTCTCTACGTAACGTCCCCGTAGGTGGAGGTTCTAGAAAGAACAAGAAGCTTCCCTTAACACTTCCTAATTCCTCTACTTCTTCTGCATCGACCAAGAATCTCCCGGATCTCAATCCTCCTTTTGTCTTCGCATCAACATCAACAAACCCTAGCAAGACCCATGACAACAATAATGGCCTTAGCCTCTCCTTCTCTTCTCCGATCCAAGAGCAGCAAGGTCAAGGGTATTACGGTCATTTCACAACCCAAGGGCAAAGCTGCCTTTTCTCAACTCCTCCAATGGGAATGATTCAGTTTCGTCAAGAGTGTAATGATCATGACCAAAACAACAAAACAAATCTTGGGTTTTCTTTAGATAGGAACAAAGAGGAGGTTGGTAAGTATGATGATCATAACTTCATTGTTAATGGAGGAGGAAGTGATAAGATGATGTTTCCTTATGGAGATCATGATCATGAACATCATCATCATCATGAGAGACATGATGATGGTATTAAGAAGAGAGAAGGTGGTTCAAGCAATGAGCTATGGAGTGGAATCATCCTAGGTGGTGATAGTGGTGGACCAACATGGTGATATATGAATATTAATAGGATGAGAAAATAAAAGACAAAAACAAATAGTTACGAGCAACAATATGTGTGATTGGATTTGGAATTTTCAGACCCGGAAGAGTCGCCTTGGGAAGAGATGATGATTCTTCTTTCCACTTTTTATGAAATTCCTCTGTTCACTTTTCTTTGTCTTTTGTCTGATGGAGCCACTTATTTGGCTTTTTCTTTGCTTCTTTAGGACATTTTAACACATATGTCTAGCGTAACATCATTGTAGCTATATTTAGTCTTATATAAATATCATGTCATATTTTTATTTGATAGAAGAAATAATTCGGTTTGGGATTTAACGTAGAATAGGATGGATATTTAGCTTCTAGATCCTACATGGCTCTGATTAGTAATTTATTTGCTGTTTATTCAATTGAGTTTACGTGGGATTAATCTCGAAAGCAAAGTCTATTTTGGAAACTAAAGAGACCAACTGTCCATGAACAGAATTGCGTATTGAATGCAACACGACCTCTAATATAAAAAGGTATAATAAAAACTGCTCTGTAACATAGTATTCTTATTATGTTATTGTTATATTTGTAATAGAAAGACACGACAATGTACCTGCTCCAACTAAAGACTATTCCAATAATAAATCGTTTTCTCAAATTCCCACTGAGATTCTATTTCTATTTGATTTCATTTGTTTTTTTTATTGTAATCAGAAGACCAAAGATGACCATATTGTCTGAGTCTCTTTGTAGTTTTAACCCAAAAGACAAACACACACAGCTTAATTAATTTTAATTTGAATTACTCTACTTAATGCATTTCATTGTACGAAATAACCAAGCATCTGTAATTATTCAGCAGGCTTGTAGCAATTATTTAGCTAAAATGTAAAAAGGGTGTTGACATGGTAAATTCCCTGTCCGGATGCAGATGACGACAAACGGCGTCGTTTGGGTAACAACCGATTAAGAACAGCTTAGTGAGCCATTAATGACACAGTTAAGGCCCATTTAGTTAAATAGGCCTAATAAAGGTTCTTACCTATCACGAAAGACCCAAAAAGTCACTTAACCAACATGGTTATTTAGTAATTAATTATCTAACAAGCCCAAAGTACTGGGCATCTAATGGGCATTTTTAAAATTATCTGACTGGCCTTCTGAATGCATCCGATGCCACGTGTTTATTTTTCATTGGTCCTATTTAACTTGCATGCAGCATTGGCATAAGTACCAGTGAACGAATTGATGGGAAAATCCGATTTTTGTAGTTGAGATTGTCGAAAACAATTGAATGAAATTCACCCAAGTAAAATTCTATTTAGTACTAGTTTAAATAATCATTTTAAAAGCAAAACGAAAAAAAAAAGTATAGCTATATGGGGGAAAAATCCTTAAAAATACCCTAACTATTTTACATTTGGCAAAAAAATACATGAACTTTTAAGACTCTCTGAAAAATACACGACCTATTAAAAAGTGTTATATTAATACATATACATTGAAAATCGAAACGGAAATAGTGAAATGCTGTTTAATTTTTCAGATTCGAAAATCAAACATGTCGGAATCAAATAAAATCTACTGGGCTTTGTTAATGTTGGTTCCATAAGTTCATATATGGTTTCGATTTTTCAAAATACACTTAATAATTCAGAGAATTTTATTTTTAAAATTTGAAAACCGAAACTTCATTGACAAATTCAGTTAGGTTTAGTTAAAGTCATGCGGTGAGTGATACGGATCAGGTTTTACCCGAAATAAATCACTGCAAGTGCACAAGCACGCAGTAGTATATTCTGGGATCGAATCCACAAGGACCAAGTGTTACACAACAAACTATAGACTATTGAACTAAGCTAAGCAGGAAACAAAGATGGGTAGTTTTATCAAAATAAAATAACGAGATTGCAAAATAACGATTTAAAACAGATTTATAAAAGCGTTAGGCATTAGAGAATTCTTAGGAAATCAAATTCATAAACCAGACAACTATTCAGATTCTAATATGCATGCATCTTAAACTCAAACACTGATATAAATTGCTCCACTTTCGTGATAACAATTACTTTCCCTAGAGATTCGAGTGCCTAAACTTTTGGAATGGTCACGACTATCCTAGACAAGCATTATAGTTCAGGTTTGATCAGTTCATAATACTCTATAACTAACCTTTCGAATTGTTATAACGCATTACTCATCAACAGTAGTTCTAGCAATACACAAGCTTTTGGAATGTGTATCAACCTAAGATCTAGTGATTAAATGGCCAGTTCAATCCTAGCATTATGCCTAACAGTGATGAAGATGGTAATTGATAAGTAATCTATCTGTGTCTAGTTTGATCTGTGAGATCCATTGAAAACCCTAAAACCTAACTAGAGATCTACTCAGACATGATATATGAACAAGCAACAATCATGGATGAAAAGATCATAATAAATAGAATAGAAAAGCAATAGGGTTCGGAAATCTTCTCTGAATGATAGATGAGATCTTCTCCCTTTACAACTCTCAAAAATCTCTAAAACTCTGAATAAAAACGTGGATGATAAAAAAGAAGAAAACCCTACGGGTATTTATAGGATAAAACGGAAAAAGAAAAAGTTCCTAAAAATCTGGGGACTGGACCGGTCGGTCCGAAATCGGGATTGGTCGGTCCGGTTTCCAGAGACTTCAAATCCTCTCGTGGCCATCCTGGACCGGCCGGTCTTGTTACTAGACTAGTCGGTCTTCATTCTTCAAGGCTTCGGTCTTCAAATGGCTGGACCGGCCGGTCCTTGGTGTGGACCGGTCGGTCCCATTTCCAGGAGCATTGGCCGGCTTCAAACTTCAAGTGGAACGGCCGGTCGGATGGGTGGAACGGTCGGTCGGATGATGCCAAGTAGGGACCGGCCGGTCCTTGGGTTGAACCGGTTGGTCCGGCCTTCAAGAGCATTCGGTCGGTCCTCATTCATCTCGATCTTCAATGGCCAAACTTGGACCGGCCGGTCCCTTATGTGGACCGGTCGGTCCGGACTCCAGAAATCCCGGTTTTCGCCCGAAATGCTTGAATCTCCTTCCCGTACGCATGTAATTCCAAATCTTCGAGTATAGATCTAAATACCAGCTCAAAACAACTCAAAAGACCTTGGAAACTCGTTAAGTTCGTAGTTAGGAACGTCCAAATTCACGTTATATCAGTGAGCTCGGAACCATTAGATTCGAAATCTTAAGAGCTTTTCAAAGAACTATAGATCGCCACATATAGTACTTGGAATCAAAATCCGCTATTGATCAACTTGAAAGCTCAGAAAAGTTAGGTGTAAAATTGTTCGATTTTCAATATATATGTATTAATATAACACTTTTTAATAGGTCGTGTATTAATATAACACTTTTTAATAGGTCGTGTATTAATATAACACTTTTTAATAGATTGTGTATTTTTCAGGGAATCTTAAAAATTCATGTATTTTTCTGCCAAATGTAAAATAGTTGGAGTATTTTTAAAGGTTTTTCCCGCTAGATAGGAGACAAAAGAAGAAGTAACGAGATATATATATGATGTATGGCTCTCTCTTTTTTTCTGCCACTTTGTTCCACTAAAATGTTGCGTCAGCAATCTATATCCAAAATAATCCATGAGAACACAAATGCAAGAGCTTATTAGAAATATATTTTCTCTTGTTAAAACATAATACTTTTATTTTATGTCTTGCAGAACTATATGTATTCGGAAATTATTTGGATACCATTGAATTAAACAAAAGAAATTCTGCTTTGTCAAATAAACATTTGTATGCCAATGATTTGGATCTTTTGTAGTAAAATATACAATTGAATCTTTACAAAAAACTATATTTCAATCATGACCTAATTCAAACACGATATATTAAAATAGATTTGATAAGAGAAAAAGTTAAACCATTCTTCTTATCACATCACTTACAAAAGGTAATAAGTTGAAGGGCACTTCATAAATATTCACAATACCCAATAAGGAAACCCAAAGTAGCTTAAGTGGTACAAATATTTTCTTATTTGTATACTTCAATTAATTTTCGACCACGCAAATAGGAATTTAAAAACGCAAATAAAAATCTTGATTAATGATAATATATATAAGTACGTCCACTTCGGGCAGGATAATATTTTGATAAGGAAACCAACTATTTAATTAGGTCTCTTATATAACTTGGGGCTCACCTAGCAAGTGACCTAAAATAAAATTAGGTTATCATATCATCTTTTTCTTCTAATTGGTTTTTTATAATTTTTACGTCTCAAGTATTGTATCTTTTTACACATTAGTAAAAGGTAGTGTAAGTCAAACGTGCCACTTTCATATAAGAATATATCTTTGATAATTTATCACTTGGTGCACGTAATAGTAGATTCAATTCAAACTTTAATTGCATGACAACACAAAATAATAAATCAAATAAGACAAATAGTTAAATCAATTTCGTGTGATTCGGTGGATTCTATAAACAAACAAAAGTAATATGCGAAGAGTATTTGCTTACGACCATTCTTTTTTTCATGTGTTTTACACTTTTACTTATTGTGTAATCGTGTATGTAGTTACGCATGCAATAACATACCGACACCAACACGCACACGGCACACATACCTTTGATATAACTTGGTTAGTGCATGCAATAGTATTTTCATCTGTTTGATTATAATTGGTTTTATTAATACTTTCGTGTATGGGAACTATATATGATAACGAATAACCAGGTGATAGTACGTATAACTTAGGGTTGAATTGAGGACCGTTTGTAGATGTTGTACATGAATCGAAATTTCGTATAACTTGTGACACTCTTTACGATCTAATAGTTTTTTTTTTCTATAACCAAAGATGAATATGAAGTCGATAGGTGTACGATGGTGTCAACATCAGTACGTTCTTGTGCGATGACGACTTTGCAGCACAAAATTTATACTAATCATAAAACTTTTTAATTAGGCCACTTCATCTTTTTGCATATCCAAGTGGGAGAGAGTGATCAATAATATATAGTAATAGATAATATTAATTCACCACTTAAAATGATTTCAAGAACTTTGGAAAATAGTAATACTTATATTATATAGTAACACCCTTAACTCTATATATGTAACACCCCAAATTGCATAGCTCATCAAACAAACCTCAAACATTTCTTCACCAAAACATTCATTTTGGTCTATTGGGTTTAGGGTTTAAGATTCGAGTACTCAACATATAGTAAGATGGCATCAACAGAAGAAGCAGGGAAGCTAGAGTGGAGGATAAGTGTAGACAATGGAACAACAGAGAGATTGGTTCCAAAATCAGGACTAAGTAAAAGAATCTTTCTTTGTCTAAAGGGTTTAGTAATGAAGGTATTATTCGTGGAGCGAATCGCAAAGTTTATGAGGAAAGCTTGGAGGATTGGAGCAGATGATCCAGCCAAAGTGGTTCACTGTATGAAAGTAGGACTTGCACTTTCATTAGTCTCAATCTTTTATTACATGAGACCTTTGTATGATGGTGTTGGAGGCAATGCAATGTGGGCTATCATGACGGTTGTCGTTGTCTTCGAGTCCAATGTCGGTATGTAAACACCAAACCCATACTCAAAACTTTTCTAACTCTCTTATTCTTAATGAGTGAAATTCACCTATATGTATGTTACAACAGGAGCAACATTCTGCAAATGTGTGAACAGAGTGGTGGCAACTATATTAGCTGGATCATTAGGCATTGCTGTTCATTGGGTTGCAACACAATCAGGAAAAGCTGAGCCTTTTGTGACCGGATGCTCTGTTTTTCTCTTTGGTAATGACTATAACCCTAAAAAGGCTCAATCTTGATTTTAAATATCCCGAAAACCCGAAAAGGAACAATCTTTTATTAAATTCCTATCATGGGTTTTTACTTGCAGCTTTCGCAGCTACGTACACTCGGTTAGTGCCGTCATTCAAAGCCCGATTCGACTATGGAGCAATGATCTTTATTCTCACATTCAGTATTGTCTCAGTAGGCGGTTACCGAGTTGATAAACTAGTTGATATGGCTCAGCAAAGAGTATCAACTATTGCTATTGGAACATCAATCTGCATTATCATTACTGTCTTCTTCTGTCCCATCTGGGCAGGATCTCAGCTTCACCGTCTTGTTCAACGTAACCTTGAAAAACTCGCTGATTCATTAGACGGTAAGTGACTAAGACTAAGAATCAAAATGCTCTAATGATTCACCATCACGAACTGCGCTGATTATCGTTAAAATTGCAGGCTGTGTTGCAGAGTACTTCAAGAAGAAAGAAGTATCAACGACGAATCAGAATGAAGTCGAAGAAACTAACATGAAATTGCAAGGATTCAAATGTGTACTAAACTCTAAGGGAACAGAGGAAACTATGGTAACTTAACATATTATCAGTTTGATACCTTTTTCGATTTGCAGCCGCTTATTCGCCTTTTTTATAAATTTTTCACAGGCGAATCTAGCGAGATGGGAACCTGCACATGGAAGCTTTAACTTCCGGCATCCATGGAAGCTATACGTAAAGATAGGTGCCGCTATGCGTAGGTGTGCTTATTGCCTTGAGAATCTCAGCATCTGCATCAACTATGAAACAGAGGTAATGTAACCTTTTAGATTTGATCATGGTTCTGAAGAAGATTTAACTCGTAGATGCTGTGAAACTAAGACTACATCTTCTACAGTTACAGGCACCAGAACAAGTCAAGAAGCATTTCAGAGAAGCTTGTATGAAACTAAGCTCAGCTTCTTCGAAAATCATAAGAGAATTAGCGGATATGATGAACAACACGAGGAAATCATCAAAAATGGATTTCCTCGTGTTTGAAATGAACACGGCAGTACAAGAGCTTCAAGAAACCTTAAAAACTGTCCCAATTCAAACCAACAAACCAGAAGAAGAAGAAGAAGTTCGATCTGAAGAGGAAGGCAGAACAATGTCGATGAGCTTACATGAAGTCCTTCCGGTTGCTACTTTGGTTTCATTGTTAATCGAAAACGCAGAAAGAATTCAAACAACCATCGAAGCAGTCGATGAACTAGCAAATCTTGCAGATTTCGAACAAGATTCAAAAAAGAAAACCGGAGACAACAACACTAAATAACCACCATTAAGTTCCTAAATCACTTTCAACGACACATGAAGATTTTAAAACCGGAGTTTTCATGTATATATAAAGCCTCTTAGTGTATGAGATTCCTTAGTTCCATAACAGATGTTTTCTTTGGTATGGTTTTAAGGCCAAAAAGCAAGTTATAGAACTAAAATCATGATAATATTTGAATCCACTAAAGAGAGTTTTTACACTTTCACCGTAGCAAAACAAGAAATGCGATTACGGGGAAAATAATATCGAAACTAAAACATTAACCAGTCTTATGTACTTTTCCATGAACATAATAGAATCTTTATTCACCTGGTGTCAACAGCTTTCACCTTCTCTTGCAGGTTTTAAAGCCAAGGTTTAGAGCCAAATCTTCAACAGGAACCTTGATCACGTCGTTTCTAACACCGATATCAGTAGCATACCTGCTCATACAATACATCCCAGCAGTAACTGTTGCTACACCAACAGGATTTGGAATCAACAACGTGAGAGGCGAAGAGAGAAGTGCAGCTAAAGGAGCGCCAAGAACGGAACTTGCTTGACCGCTTCTTCCAACACCGTTCTTATCAATAATAAGCAATCCCGTCTTGCAATAGAGTGCAAAATCTTCGCAGTTGTTTTGGAAAACGTCGTAGTTACCGAAACCATTTTGGAGTAGGTGCATTGCTCTTCGGATAACCGTTTGAAACGGGTCAGATGAAGCGGTTGTGCAAGTACCACCGCGGAGTCTGGTTAAGAAAATCGATGAGCTGACTCCGTAATCGAAACGGTAAAGAGAACCTTTCTTGAGGAAACAGTCAATGCAAGAAAGTACTACTCCACTATTTGGTTGTTTGTATCCACAGTCAGGAAGTGTAGAGCAAGGAGCTTCTGAAGAATCATTAATCACTGAAACTGAAGACGAAGAAGAAGCCAGTTTGGGAGATTTCAAATTCTGCTCAGGTTTGAAATGAACCACCTTGCATCCACCGACGAATATGCCTGCAAATGTTGAAATGTCAACAAATAAGCAATCAAAATCAGTTTACAACCACCATTGACGATAGTTAGGGAAATCAACATCACTAAGATCCGTTTAAACCATAAAGTCAATAACTTCGGCAAGAGGAGAAACCCTAATAACCAAACAAAGATTTCAATTTCACTAATTAGGATGATTTTGACAAAATCAAAAGAGTCAATCGCCAAATTGAAACCTAAAAAGTCACGAAAAAGACCCAAATTGAGGAAATTTCTGGGTGATTCACACAAATGCATCAAAATCAAAAATCGAAGAGTACCGTGGTGAGAGTAAGCGAAGACTGCTCTATAAGTGTAGATATGATCTCCAGGTTTAAGCTCGTTTCTTTCAACCTTATTCGTAAGCAGACCCATTGATTCTTCTTCTTCGTCTCTCTCTCTGTGACTTGGTCTCAAAAAAAAACCTTTCTTTCTCCTTTGCTTCTGGGAATTGTTGCTGTAGAGAAGATTCTGACGTCACCGGTG
Source organism: Draba incana (assembly GCA_963576765.1). Classification (NCBI taxonomy): domain Eukaryota; kingdom Viridiplantae; phylum Streptophyta; class Magnoliopsida; order Brassicales; family Brassicaceae; genus Draba; species Draba incana. Next base: position 839,501 of record OY755214.1, read on the forward strand.
GAGATATGATTGGTCGATCAAACCGGAGTAATGTTGAACATATTCCGTTAACGGAATCTTTTGACGGCGTTAACTTGTAAAGTGACGGCGTGGTATTGGACTTTGATTGGGTTTTTAAATTATTACGGCCCAATAATCGAATGGGTCACTTTACTCATTTATTGCCATTATTTTTGTTATTAAATTCATCGTTATCTACATTTAATCGATGGATATGCATATAAATGATTAATTTAAATTTCACAATCGTCACGTAGGAATATAAACCGATGGAATTTTTATATAATTATCAATAATTGCACACTTAAATTATTGTTAAGCTATTTGGTCAATGAGTTTTTATGGATATAAAATGAGTGCATTATGATAATATCCTAAACCTTTATTAATATGAAGTATTGACATTCTTAGCAAAAAAAAAAAAAAGATATAAAATGAGTGCATTATGATTTATGAACTTCTGATACGAGTATGTATGTATACATAAAATAAGATAAACAAAGCGTAGTGGAGCTAGAGAAGGCAATAATGGAAGAAACTTCTAGGAACCTACTATCTTTTTGTTGTAACCAATTACTATTTATTTAAATGTGATAGTTAAGGGATCCCTATCCTATATATTATTTGAGGAGCATTTTGGGAGAACTTTGATGATGTGTCACTCCCACAATTTTTCTTAATTTTTTTATTAATAATGTCTCATATACTACTATCCAAACACTTCATTCTCCTACTATGCTAACTTCCAAACACTATATGATGACCTTAATCCAATCCCCAAACAACTCTAATTCAACAAACTAGGTAATTTGATTAATACTCTAATTTACCAAACAAACTACAAATGCTATAAATTTCTGAATTTTTTGCTTTCTTTTTTTAGGTCAAACATTTATAATTTTTTAGCCATCCCATTTTAATTAGTAATTACGCTTTATAAATTCATTTTTCTCAAAATCAAAATGAACGTAACTTGATTAATAAAAATCCAATTACCTAACAAACTACAAATCTTTAATAAGAGAAATGCTTCTAAGTAGTTTAGTTATATATATTTTGAATTTTTTTTCTCTATTTTTTTTTGTACACTCATTACCAAACACATTTTTAAAAGTTCTATTTTATTTTTCACACTAAAAGGGAAATGCATCTAAGTAATTTACTTAAATCATATCGTCAATCACATTGTCAACACAATCAATATAATCAAATTATATTATCAGATTACAATCAAATTATCAAATTATTACAATCAAATTTATACAATAATTACCAAATCTTTGACCATCACAATCTTTAATCTTTTTAACAACACATATTTTCACATTAATTTTCTAATTATTACGATTTATTTAACCTCACTTGCAGGATCTAATCAGACCTTATCTCACTAGAATGAAGATCATGAGTTTATTGCGAAACCAATATGTTTGATTCAGCTTTGTTATTTCAGTGTCATTACTTCAAGCACAATTATTTGTCATTACGAGTAATGGGTTTTATCACAAACCAAAGTACTCACAATAATTCCATAGTTTGTTATTTTAAGTATTTACAGTTTGACTACGAGATTTGTTTATTTCCATCAAATTAACCTCCATCGATTAATCTACAACCATAATCGAAATTTTTGAAGACCTCCAAACTGAATCTTTGTGGTATTATTTTTAATGAACACATCTTATGCATTTGCCTAGGTTCTTCTCTTAACATAAATTCAAACAAAAATGAATATACCAAATCCTATATTACACAATTATAAAATTCACCAAAAATACATAAACACATTGCATTCAATCCGATCTTTTAATGCATAAAATTATTAACATAATTTCAAATTATTTCATTTGTTTATAATCAAATAATTTTAAATTTAAATTGATAGTTACAATTTAACCCGTGCCCAGCACGGTCATAATCTTGTAGTTAATTAAAACTGATAAAAACAGGACTGACAGATGTTCGTAGAGAAAATAAGGATTCACTAATTGTTATTATTAAACTGGAATATAAACCATAAATAGTTTTTATTGGGTCGTTTCGTTTTCATTGGTTATTAAAGTCCTAAATCATTGACTTTGGTATTAATTTCTCTAGTATATTTTGTTAATACTAGTATATTGAAATCGAATATCCAAAATCTCGCTCTCCAAGAAAATTACAACTGAGCCGTACGGAGTAGGGAAAGTCAAACACGTAATAACGGTTTAAAGACAAGGATATTACCGTCTTTTCACATGGTATAACGTTCCGTTTCCTTTTTGAATAACCAATCCAATTTGGACCACTCCATCACTAATACCAAACCTTCGCTTTTCTAAAAAGCAAAATCAAAGAAGAAGAAAGTAATATATTCAAAACAAGCAATAAAGTCGATAAAGAAACCGATTTTCTCCACAAACCACGACTTGTCTAAATCAATATTCGTTTTTTCATTATTAGTGGTAGATACAAGAATTTAACTTGGGAATAAAATTTCTGAGGCTTGTGCTTTGTCTCCAAGCAAACTTTTAGTCAAAATCATATTTAATTCCTCTAAAATGGAGTTTTCTTCCTCACTGTATCTTTTGAAATTTCAATGACCAAAGCTTTTTCTGGCTTCTCTTTGAATTTAGGTAAGAGTTACATTTTTAATATTCGTACTCTGTTTCATACTCTGTTTTTTGGGTTTAAAATGTCTCACTTTCACTAAGTTTCTTGCTTCTTCTCTCTTTTGGGTTTCTGGGTTTGTGCTTTTATCAGATCTGGATAATATATCTTAAAAACCGAAACTTTATCTAATGTTTCACTGAAATTTTCGATTTTTGTTTCTGTAGGAATTTGATAACCGTTTTAGGGTAATTCCAAAGTTTGAATCAAATGGAGGAAGAGAAATCTTCGTTCTCTGCGTGGTCGTGGTCCGTTGAAGAATGTCTGAATGAATACAACACAACACTAGACAAAGGTTTAACAACCGAAAACGTCGAAATCCGCCGTCAAAGACACGGTTACAACGAACTCGCTAAGGAGAAAGGCAAGCCTTTATGGCATCTTGTATTAGAACAGTTCGACGATACGCTCGTCAAGATTCTCCTCGGTGCAGCGTTTATTTCGTTCGTTTTAGCGTTTTTAGGCGAAACCGAAGAACACGGTTTAACTGCGGGGTTCGAGGCTTTCGTTGAACCGTTTGTGATAGTTTTGATTCTGGTTTTAAACGCTGTTGTTGGTGTTTGGCAAGAGAGTAACGCCGAGAAAGCGCTCGAGGCGCTTAAAGAAATGCAATGCGAATCCGCAAAGGTAATTCGAGACGGAGTTGTATTACCGAATTTACCCGCTAGAGAGCTTGTTCCAGGGGATATAGTTGAGTTACATGTAGGTGATAAAGTACCCGCAGATATGCGAGTTTCAGTTTTAAAAACATCGACTTTAAGAGTCGAACAAAGCTCGTTAACCGGAGAAGCAATGCCGGTTTTAAAAGGAGCGAATTTCGTAGTCACGGGTGATTGCGAATTACAAGGGAAAGAGAATATGGTTTTTGCGGGAACGACCGTTGTTAACGGAAGTTGCGTTTGCGTTGTGACTAGTATCGGTATGGATACGGAAATCGGGAAAATCCAGAGGCAGATTCACGAGGCGTCGTTAGAAGAAAGCGAAACTCCATTGAAGAAGAAGCTAGACGAGTTCGGAAGTCGATTAACTACAGCTATATGCATTGTTTGTGTTCTTGTGTGGGTTATTAACTACAAGAATTTTGTTTCTTGGGATGTAGTGGACGGTTATAAACCGGTTAACTTCCGGTTTTCGTTCGAGAAATGTACTTACTACTTCAAAATCGCGGTTGCTTTAGCCGTGGCAGCGATTCCCGAAGGTTTACCTGCGGTTATCACGACGTGTTTAGCGCTAGGGACGAGGAAAATGGCGCAAAAGAACGCGATAGTAAGGAAACTTCCTAGTGTAGAGACACTCGGTTGCACAACCGTAATCTGTTCAGACAAAACCGGGACTTTAACGACTAACCAGATGTCTGCAACCGAATTCTTTACATTAGGCGGTAAAACAACGATAACTCGAGTGTTTTCAGTCGATGGTACGACTTATGATCCTAAAGACGGTGGAATTGTGGATTGGGGATGTTACAATATGGATGCTAACTTACAAGCCGTTGCGGAAATATGTTCCATTTGTAATGATGCTGGAGTTTACTATGAAGGAAAGTTATTTCGAGCAACAGGTTTGCCTACAGAAGCCGCCTTGAAGGTTCTCGTCGAGAAAATGGGCATTCCCGGGAACAAGAACGGTGAAAATATCGAGTTTTCAGACAATGTTACCTCGGTGAAGCTAGCTTGTTGCGATTGGTGGAACAACAGATCGAAAAAGGTAGCGACTTTGGAGTTTGATCGCGTCCGTAAGTCAATGAGTGTTATCGTACGCGAACCAAATGGAGAAAACCGGCTTCTTGTTAAGGTAAAATTCCGTCTCTATCGTCGTTTATTTGATCGAAATGTTTTTGCGAATCTTGTTTTCTTTTGCAGGGTGCAGCTGAGAGTATACTTGAGAGAAGTACACATACACAACTCGCGGATGGATCAATCGTCGCGTTAGACGAATCTTGCAGAGAAGTGATCTTAAAGAAACATTCAGAAATGACTTCAAAAGGATTAAGATGTTTAGGATTAGCTTATAAAGACGAACTAGGAGAGTTTTCGGATTACGCTTCCGAAGAACATCCTTCACACAAGAAGCTTTTAGATCCTTCTAGCTATTCGAACATCGAAACAAACTTAATCTTCGTTGGAGTTGTTGGTCTAAGAGATCCTCCTCGCGAAGAAGTCGGAAACGCGATTGAAGATTGTAGAGAAGCAGGAATTAGAGTAATGGTGATAACTGGAGATAACAAATCAACGGCTGAAGCGATTTGTTGCGAGATTCGATTGTTTTCGGAGAACGAAGATCTTTCGCAGAGTAGTTTTACCGGTAAAGAGTTTATGTCTCTTCCTGCTTCACGACGATTGGAGATTTTGGCGAAACCCGGAGGGAAAGTGTTTTCTCGAGCTGAGCCGAGGCATAAGCAAGAAATCGTTAGAATGCTTAAAGAAATGGGAGAAATCGTTGCGATGACCGGTGATGGTGTGAATGATGCTCCTGCTTTGAAACTCGCTGACATCGGAATCGCCATGGGAATCACTGGAACTGAGGTAAATAAAGAAATTTAACTAACTTAACTGTAAAAAAATAAATCTCCGAAAACCGAAAAATACTAATATCTACTATATGATGATCTTCAGGTTGCGAAAGAAGCTTCGGATATGGTTCTTGCAGATGATAATTTCAGTACTATCGTCTCGGCTGTAGCCGAGGGTCGGTCTATTTACAACAATATGAAAGCTTTTATCAGGTAAGATATACGGCACTTCGGTTCCTTATTGGTTTCAGGAACAACAACAAATCACATTTTACAAAAAATTTCCTATGTAATTATACTGATCTTGTGGAAATGTTATCATTTCAAGGTATATGATATCGTCTAATGTTGGAGAAGTGATCTCGATTTTCTTAACCGCGGCGTTGGGGATACCGGAATGTATGATACCGGTTCAGCTTCTTTGGGTTAATCTTGTAACGGATGGTCCGCCCGCGACAGCTTTAGGCTTCAATCCAGCTGATATTGATATCATGAAGAAGCCGCCTCGTAAAAGGGATGATTCACTCATCGACTCATGGGTACTTGTTCGATATCTAGTGATCGGTTCTTACGTTGGAGTCGCGACTGTTGGGGTTTTTGTGTTGTGGTACACACAGGCTTCGTTCCTCGGGATAAGCCTAATCTTGGATGGACACACATTGGTTAGCTTCACTCAGCTACAGAATTGGTCCGAATGTTCTTCGTGGGGATCGAATTTCACAGCGAGTCCTTACACGATTGGTAACGGGTTAAGGACAGTCGCGTTTGAGAACAATCCTTGCGATTACTTCACGCTAGGGAAAGTGAAACCGATGACATTATCGCTATCTGTACTTGTGGCGATCGAGATGTTTAACTCGTTGAACGCGTTGTCCGAAGACAACAGTCTCTTGACAATGCCACCTTGGAGAAACCCTTGGCTACTTGTTGCTATGACTGTCTCATTTGGTCTTCACTCTGTGATTCTCTATGTTCCTTTCTTAGCTAATGTGTTTGGGATTGTTCCTTTAAGTCTCAGGGAATGGTTTGTGGTCATTCTTGTTTCCTTCCCTGTGATACTAATTGATGAAGCTCTCAAGTTCATTGGTAGATGCAGAACAACAAGAACCAAGAAGAAGATCAAGACAATGTAATAGACAGTAACTTCTTTTTTTAAAAATTCTTTGTGAACAAAAAAAAAATGCAAACTTTGAATTTGATGTAATCTCTTTAGTCTTTATTACAATCTTTTGTTACATATTCTCCCAAATTCCATTACAAACATCAACCATTGTGAACATATGCAAACTTTAAACAAATTTTGTTGTCTTAACAAGGACTAATTCATAACAGATTCTCTCAAACTCCATTAAAACATCAAATAATATCCCAGATTTACCTTTTGTAATCAACATTTTGACCAAACATTTCAAGTGTTTACCAAATTTACCTCTTTCTACAACAACTTCATTGATCAAGAGTCCATTGTTGTTCATCTTCTTCTCTTCTCCGACAAGAAATTTCATTAGTCTTCTGACATCTTCTTGTGTCCGATCAAGACAATTCTTCGATTGAGAAACGCTAACGAGCGCCGCAGCGAATCCAGACGCTGCTTTATCGTGCGCCGGAGGAGAATAAACCGGAGAAGCTCTCGAGGGTTTTGTGTGAAACGAGAGGAAATTAAGGTTTTTGTTTTTGTTGTGTTGGGAGTATGGAGATTGAGAAGATGATGACGTTGGTTTTGAAAGATTGGTAGACGCGGAAGAAGCGTTTGCGTTAACGGTGGGTTTAAAGCGGTGGGAGATGGATTTGAGCGGTTGGGGAGGAAGAGAAGGAAGGTTGAAAGATGATGAAACTGATGCAGAGAGCGTATCCATTGCAAGGAAGACGATGATGAAAGGATTGTGAATTTTTCAGACCTTTTAGATTTTATCCACTCGGAATAAATATATCATTTTTTATACAAAAAAAAATTAAAAAAAATCAACTTTCTCGAGAGAAAACATAAAAGAACAAATCTAGATTGATGAAACGTAAATTTTATTCTTAAGTTACATAATTAGATCATTTCTCAACATCTTGACCTGTTTACCAAATTATTCAAAATTGTTCGTTGTGAAAACTTAAAAGGTTAAAATATCGAATAAATTATTATGACCAAATAATATTGTTAAAATAAGTATGAAATATATGGGCTTGAGATATAAATGTTGATAAACCCAGATATTAAATGGGCCTAATCTTTATCAAAATGATATAAGTATACCAAAGAAAGAGTATCTGAATTCTGAAATACACGTGATTTGCGAAAAGGTGACCAAAAGGGTGAATCCAATACTTACCTTGGGTTTATGATATACTTAGTGTCAATAAAGTCTGTTTCGTGAAGGCTAAAGTTGTCTGGGACTGAAGTTTTCCTCTCGGTATAGATACTAATCTTACATTCATGCCAATTTTAACCAAACATATAGATACTACTAATCTACATTCATCAACCAAAAGATAAATTAGCGAAAAACATGTTTAACAATAATCGACAAACTCGCCGGAGATTCCGGCTCGGTAACTTAGCTAGACTAGTCCAATTACGGCAAAGTGTCAGCCGCCAACCGCAACAACCACTACCATTACCACCAGAGACTCCTGAAGAAATTTTGTTAAAATCGCCACCACAGTCACCATCATTTCAACCACAACCGCAATCACCATCATTTTTGCCGTCTCCAAATCAATTTTCATCGCCGATACATTCTCCATCAACACTTCTACCGTCTTTTTCAAAAGCTAGCGAAAATCGGCAGTCTTCCGCACCCATACCGCCCGAATCGAAGTCCTCACCTCAATCACCAACATTTAAGCCACAACTGTTACAACCACAATCACCTTCAAATCAATTGCCATCAGCACTGCCACCGTCTTTTCCGAACCCTGCTGAAAATCCTCTGTCTCCACCACGTGTGACACCGGAACCGAAATCATCACCAACACTTCAACCACAATCGTTAGAATTGCCACAACAACTACAGCCACAACTAATACAACCGCAACAACCACCTCCGTCGCCTCCAAAATCCGGTGAAGCGAAAACGCTACCTTCACCTCCGTCCAAATCAATTGACGAAACTCTTTTTCGATCACCGCTTCCATCGCCACCCTCACTGCCAGAATCAGCTGAACCACAACCACCACAATCGTTTGATTTTCCGAACCCTACTGAAAATCCTCTGTCTCCACCACGTGTGACACCGGAACCGAAATCATCACCGACATTTCAACCACAACCACCACAATCGTTAGAATTGCCAAAACAACTACAACCGCAACAACAAAAATTCGATGAAGCGAAAACGCCACCTTCCCCTCCGTCAACGCTAAAAGCTACTATAGAACATCAGTCCCAACCATCTCCACCGCTTCTGCCGTCCAAATCAATCGACGCACCGCCTCCATCGCCACCGTCTCTGTCAGAATCAGCTGAATCTCAGCCGTCTAAATTATCACCACAGACAAAAACTCCACCGTTAAGTCCAAACGCTAACGAAGAATCGCAATCCCAACCGCTTCCGCCGTTTAAACCCATTGATAAACCACCATTCCGATCACCGTCAATTTCAAATTCCGGTGAATCTCAGCCACCGAATCTTCCACCACTAACAACAAAATCCAAAACTCCACCATCTCCGCCACCACTTCCGCCGTCTAAGTCTACCAATGAAACTCTATTCCGATCACCGCCGATTTCGTCACAACCACCACTATCAAAATCTATCGAAGAGCCTGAATCTGGTCAAAACTCCAGATCTCATACACACTCATCACCACCATTATCGCCGAAAGCTAGTAAAAATCTCCAATCTCAACCACCGATCCGAATTATTCCTCCACCGTCGCAACCTCTGAAATCTTCGCCTAAATTACACCAAATTGAACCTCAAACTTCAAGAGAGACCACCGAGAAAGTTAACAAAAACAAAGGAAAAGAAATTTGGTCGGAGAAACAAAAGCCAGAGCCGATGATGAAGATGTTCGTGAACAGTAACGTGCAAGGATTCAATACGTCTCTCTCTCTCCATTCATCTTCCATAGATCATGATCCAGGAGTACATTTGACAATTGATTATGATCAAAACTTGTAATTTTTCTTCAAAACTATTTTAAATTATTTCTCATCTACTGTAATTAACTTGTAACATGTCATACATGTACTCAAATCTATTTCTGATATTGTATCGGATTACAAACAAACCAAAAAACAAATAATAAGCGCAAAAATTGGCGCCAACGCAAAACAAAACATAATGGGCCCCGTGTAGACTTGGACTCGATTATTCGATGAAGTTAATTGAAGTTATGAGCTGGCCCATTAAGGTTCTGGGCTTTTCTTTATTAAGCATTACAGTTTTTTTTCCTACCATACGTTGAACTTTTGTAACAAAAAAACATCCCGTTGTTTTCGAATCTTTATCTGTTCGTAAATTTTTTTTTCAAATTCTGATCGGATGTGATAGATGTTGTACTTGTTTGTAACATTTTTAAGGAAAAATGAGGTTTAACAATAATCAAATCGGAACTTAATTGCTTACAAAGACTTACTTTCATGTACTAATGTCGTATAGTCAGACCCGGTCCTGTATTAACACTAAAAATACGTACGTGTTGGGCCTCAAAAAATTTCAGATTTTTAAGGTTAAATTTTTTTTTTTTATTCACTTTATATATGTTTTCTAGTTTTATCGTAAAAAATAACATAATTGGAAAGAAAATTAATTGTATTGGGACCTATATAATTAATATGTAACTAAATAAGTAAAAGTTATATATTAACTTAATAAATATATTTTAATGGTTTTTGGGATTTTTGAATTTTTTTTTTCAGAAAAACATGAATTTTTTTTTTATATAAAATTTGTGGTTTTTTATCGAACATTATGTTTTACATTTTTTAATAATAGGGCTTAATTATTTAGTTCGTGTCGGACCTTATAAATCTCAGGACCGGGTCTGTGTATAGTATAATATTAGGGACTAGGCCTGGGCAAAAAAAACCATAACCGAAAACCCGACCAGGAACCGACCCGGAAAACCGGTTCGGATGTGGTTTTGGTACTAGTTAATATAACCGATGGATAATTAAATTGAAAATTGTGGATCTCGGTTCGGTTCCGGTTATTAACCGAGATCCGAAACACAACCCGAGTTTACCCGACAAAATCCCTAATTGATGTTCCATGTATCGTGTTGTTGTTAGTTTGTTACTTGTTAGTGGAATCATGAATTATGTGGTTGTCGCCGTTCACAATCTAACTGATTTTGATTTTGATTCTCCTATATCTCTTCAGAGAATCATAACCCCCAACTACAATCTGGAAATCACATCTTTAAACGTAAATTCTCAAACTTTGCCACCATCACAGTCTTTTCCGTCACCAACGTCAGCCTCATCGAGAAATTTCTCGGAGGTATGTCTCTAATCTCTAGTTCTCATCTCTTTCTTTAGGTTTAGAGTCTCTTCCTCTGAATTGATTCACTGTGTTACTAATTTGTATCTGAGTAGAAGCTTTCGATTTTGGCTCTTGGGTTTAATAGGACTTTGATTCTTTTAGTTTTAGCTGCTAATTTTGAATAAAAACTCTCTCTGTTTTATCTCTCCATTGTAGATAATAGCTACAAATCATATTATTATCCACAGTGAAGATGGTGATTAGTGTATATAATTGGTCCCGGTTATAAGTATATATTGTCCTTGTCTTTATGCATTCAAAATTCTCACAAGCTCGTTAACACTATTTCCTCTAAAGTCATAAGGCACAGAGACATAACCATCCTTATTTAATTGTGAAAGAGTTACATTAGTGTGAAGTACTTACTTGTTGTATAATTGAGTACAAAGAAACAAATATTTTAAGAAACATGTATTGTGGAATCGCAAGATAATTACTTATTCTTTTAAATGTTTGATTTCCTTTTGTCTAAATATGTTTTATGTTTGGTTTCTTTTTGTCTAATTGGTTGTCTAAAACTGTTTGCTTGTTCTAAAATTTGGAATTCTCTGTGTTTGTCTTTGATTTAACTAAGTTTTTGTGACTCTTTTGGTGTAGATGGCTTCTAATGAACCACCAAGGAACAATGACGATCGAATGGAAGTAGATAAAGATGGATCAAATAAGGATGTTGAGACACCAGCTCATAGAGATAAAGGGAAAGGGAAAATGGAAGAAGACAATTCTGGTCCTAAGAGAAAGAAGACAAGATCAGGGGTTTGGGAAAACTTTACTAGAGAGGTGAACAATTACAACAAGTGTACTTGTAACTACTGTGGGTTAAGTTTGTCTTGTCCAAGCAAGCAAGGAACATCAAATCTACGGAAACACACATTCGGATGCAAGGATTACTTGGCATGGTACGAGGCTCGTAAAGAGAAAAGTCAAGCAGTTTTGAAAGAAGATGGTGGAAGACTGATTTTGGGTAAGGTCTCTGAATCTATTTTTAGAGAAGCTACAAATGAACTATTAGTCTTAGGAGAACTGCCTTTAGCTTTCACAGAGAGCCTAGGTTGGAGACATTTCTGCTCAAAAGTTCAGCTTTATAAGCCACATTCTAGGAGGACTGCTACAAGAGATGTGGTGGAGATATATGTAAGAAGAAAAGAACAAATGAAGCAGATTCTTGGGAAGAACAAGCAAAGGTTATCATTAACTACGGATATATGGAAAGCTCCTAACACTGGTGCTAGTTATATGGTAATAACAACCCATTTTATCGATGTTAATTGGGAGATGAAAAAGATGATCATAGGATTCAAGGATGTTTCCGACCATAAGGGATCCACAATCTATAACGTGTTGGTTGAGTGTTTAGCATAGTGGGATATAAAGAGAGTTTTCTGCATTACGCTAGATAATGCTACGGCTAACACTTCGGCTATGAAGAAATTCAAGGAAAGATTCCAGCTAGTTGGAGATGATGCTTTTGTTTTGAAAGGAAAGTATATGCATCTGAGGTGTGCTACGCATATACTCAATTTGGTTGTACAGGAAGGTTTGCAAGAGATAGATGATAATGTGTCTGCTGATACGGTCAGGTTTTAACCCAAATAAATCACTGCAAGTGCACAGGCACGCAGTAGTATATTATGGGATCGAATCCACAGAGACCAATGGCTTACGCAACAGATTATAGATTCTTAAACTAAGCTAAGCAGGAAATGATGATTGAGAGTGATGTTATCAAAATTAAAGAACAAGATTGCAAATGTAAACGGTTTAAACTCAGATGATTAAAAGCGTTAGGCATTAGGGAATTCTCAGGAAATCACATTCATAAACCAGACAACTATTCAGATTCTAATATGCATGCATCTCAAACTGAAACACTAATCTAAATTGTTCCACTTTCGTGATAACAATTACTTTCCCTAGAGATCCGAGTACCTAAACTTTTGGAATGGTCACGGCTATGGACCTAAATAATGACTCAAGACAACTCAAAAGGCTCCGAAAACGCGTTAAAAACATGGTTAGGAAACTCCAAATTCACGTTATATCATCTGCTGTTCGTAATGGAGTTACTTTTGTTAGGTTTCGGATTGATCGGTCTACTGGGAGACCGACCGGTCCAGTGTGCTGGCTCCGATTCCAAACTTTTGTGACGAGAATCCTAAGGAAAAACCAAAAAAGAAAAACAAAAACCAAGGTAAAACCGAAAAAGAATGAAAAAGAAAGAACATATATATACACTTACAAGTGGGTTGTCTCCCACTAAGCGCTTTGTTTAACGTCGTTAGCTTGACATGTGTGCTCTTCAAGGTGGCTCAGGTGGAACATCACGAGGGATCACAATGCCTGGGTCATCGATCTCAGGCTTTTCCAGCAGCTTGCCCAATTTGAATGTCATCTCATTATCTCCCAGCTGGAGATCAATGCGTCTGTGCTTGAGATCAATCTTTGCACCAGCTGTGCAAAGGAATGGTCTTCCCAGGATGAGAGGATCTCCTGGATCTTCAGGTTGGTCAAGCACCACGAAATCTGCAGGAACGTAAACACCACCAAGAAGCTGTATGTCCTTAAGAACGCCTAAAGGACGTTTAACATAACAATCAGCAAACTTTAAAGAAAAGTTAGGAAGAGAGAAATCCTTAAAGCCCAGTCGTGTTGCTACGGAGTGTGGCATGATGTTGACACTAGAGCCTGTGTCGCAGAGGGAGCGAGGAAAGACTGTAGAGTCGATCTGAACTGAGAGTTCAAAGCGACCAGGATCTCCAAGCTTTGGCACTGTCCTGCTCTTTTCCACAGCATAGCACTCCTCAGTATTGATCGGTACTGGCTCTGCAGGCCCAAAAATCTCTTCGAACTCCGCGAAGTAATCCTCTTCGATGACCAGAACAGCTTTGCAAACACTCATGGAGTTAACATCAATCTTAGCAGGGAGAACACCTGTAGTTACATCCACATATTCCTCCTCCACAGTCATACTAGCAGAATCGACCTTTTCCTTCACTGCCGTCTTCTTCGATTTCCTCAGCGGTGGCGTATGTCTTGCTTCAAGAAACAGAACCTCGATCTCTTCTATACTCTCTCTGCAATCTCGGAAGTGACTCAGCAGAGGACAGTACTCTAGAGCTTGTTCAAAGGATAGTGCATGGGGAATCCTTCGTACCATCTTCTGAAATCCAAGCAGCTGCTTCGGAGATATGGAGTCCCTGAAATGTTTGGGAACATGATCATTCAGCGGAGTACTGTTCACCGGAGCACTGTTCACCGGAGACTCATCTTCCATGATAGAAACGGCATGACATTCTTTTCTCGGATTCTGCTCTCCTTTAGCCGGAAGAGTTTCTTGTTGGCGCTTTACAACTTCTGCTTGCTGTGCCACTTGAGTGTCCAGCATCTTCAGGTGGGTAGTGACAGCTTCTAAACGCCCATTGATGTTTGTAATGTTAGTGGAAGTCCTCTGCTGATTAGCTAGCATCATTTGCATCATAGCTTTCAGCTCGTTATTGGGATTGGTAGCAGGAGGTGGAGGAGCTTGTTGTCTAGGCTGGTATTGGTTCTGATTTTTGTAACCGGAACCTGAACTCTGTCCATACTGCCTCTGATAGCCTGCATTGTATCCTGGAAATCCTTGACCACCTACATAGTTAACCTTATGAGTGCCTCCTGAAACCAATGCAGCTGGCTCTGAATAGCAGATCGTATCTGAAGCGTTTCCAGCCATACTCACGCCCTGATGGCTACCCTGCATAAAGTCCCTGATCTTAGCAGCTGTCAGCTCTGCTATCTCTGCTGCAGATGGTGCCTCTACACTGAAAACCTTCTTCGACCGATCATATTCAGAACACTGATCGCTAGAGCTCTGCGCCATATTCTCAATCAACCTGTACGCGCCTTCTATGCTCTGAGTCATAAAATTACCATTACTAGCTGAATTAAGACTTGTCTTGTAATCCCAGGTGACTCCATCGTAGAAAATCCTTAGCATCTGCTCATCTGTGAATCCATTTTGAGGGCACTCTCTACGGTACTCCTTAAATCTATCCCAGGCTTCAGCAAATGACTCTCCGCCCTTCTGCGAAAAGTTGGTGATTCTGCTTCTGAGATGAGCTGTCTTGGTCTTAGTGTAGAAGTGGTCCAAGAAAGCAGCTCTAGCTTCGTCCCAGCCGTTAAGAGAATGTGGAGGAAGTGACTTGAGCCATCTCAAAGCTTTGTCAGCGAGAGAGTGTTTGAACAGCTTACACTTGATGTAGTCAGAAGGTACCCCATTGGCCTTAGTCGTCTTGCAGACCTCTTTAAAGCTCTCTATATGATCCATGGGGTTTTCAGAAGCCAACCCATGGAACACGTGCCTCTCTACTAGATTAATCAGCTGAGCCTTAATCTCGAAGTCATTCCTCTGAATCACAGGGACACGAATGGCTGATCTGTTCTGGTAGTACTGGTGGACATTGTCCCCTTCTCGAATTCCTCTCTGCGGCGGAGGATTCTGACCTGCTGGTGGCATCCGCTGTGCCATCATCCTAGTAAACTGCTCTTGCATCTGCTGCATCTGCTGTTGCGCCTGTTGCGCGTTTGCTGCAGTAGCATCCAGAATCTGCTCTATCTGATCAAACAAGGCAGCCTGAAGACCATCATTCTTAGCTTGTTCTACTACTTCCAAAGCTGGCATGATGTTCCTTTGAGCTCTGTTAGCCCTTTCTACTCTGGCTAGTTCTTCGTTCGAGTGCGATATCAGAGGTTCAGTACGATTACTTCTCCTCTGCATGCACCAGAAAGCACAACCAAAAACAAAAACAAAAACAAAAAGAAATTAATAAAATACTTAGATGAAATTTGCAAATCAAATCTGAAGGCAAACACAATTGGTCCCCGGCAACGGCGCCAAAAACTTGATACGGTCAGGTTTTAACCCAAATAAATCACTGCAAGTGCACAGGCACGCAGTAGTATATTATGGGATCGAATCCACATAGACCAATGGCTTACGCAACAGATTATAGATTCTTAAACTAAGCTAAGCAGGAAATGATGATTGAGAGTGATGTTATCAAAATTAAAGAACAAGATTGCCAATGTAAACAGTTTAAACTCAAATGATTAAAAGCGTTAGGCATTAGGGAATTCTCAGGAAATCACATTCATAAACCAGACAACTATTCAGATTCTAATATGCATGCATCTCAAACTCAAACACTAATCTAAATTGTTCCACTTTCGTGATAACAATTACTTTCCCTAGAGATCCGAGTACCTAAACTTTTGGAATGGTCACGGCTATCCTAGACAAGCATTATTCGTTCAGGTTTGATCAGTTCACAATTATTCTTTAATTCACTTTCGAGACTAAAGCCTAATTGCGCATGAACTGTAGTTCCAGTGATGCACAAGCTTTTGGAATGTGCATCATCCTAAGATCTAGAGATTAAGTAGCTAATTCAATCCTAGCATTAAGCCTAACAGTGATGAAGATGATAAAAGATAATCAATCTATTTGTGTCTAGTTTAATATGTGAAATCCCTTGAAAAACCCTAAAACCTAACTATGGATCTACTCAGACATGATAAAGAACAAAGCAGAAATCATGGATGAACAGAATTGCATAATCATGGAATAAGAAATAAGAGTAGGGTTTAGAAATCTTCTCCAAAGGGATTGAGATCTTCTCCCAATACAAAGCTCTAAAATCTCTCTAAAAGTCTCCAAAAACGTGCAGGAATAAAAGGTGTGTAAAAAGTCTGAAACCTAACAGGTATTTATAGGATAAAACGGAAAAAGGAAAAATCCCTAAAAAAATCTGCAAGTGGACCGGTCGGTCTGAGTCTTCCAGTGGCTAGACCGACCGAGCAGACCGGTCGGTCTATGTGCCATTGCCTCGGTCTTCAAATTGCCGTCAGATTGACTGGTCGGTCCGTAAGTGGATCGACCGGTCCGGTCTCGGATTGATCGGTCTTCTCTCGGATCGGTCTTGGACTCGTTCCACCATGGGACCGGTCGGTCCTACCACTGGACCGGTCGGTCCAGGGCCTTTATTTCACCGATTTTCGCCCATTTGCTTGAATCTTCTTCCCGAACGCGTGTAGCTCCAAATCCTCATGTATGGACCTAAATAATGACTCAAGACAACTCAAAAGGCTCCGAAAACGCGTTAAAAACATGGTTAGGAAACTCCAAATTCATGTTATATCATCTGCTGTTCGTAATGGAGTTACTTTTGTTAGGTCTTCAACCAACAGAGTCAAGTCTTTCGATTTGCGGGTAGAAACAGGAAAGTTAACTAGGGGAAGCCTTCCTTTAGATGTCAAGACCAGGTGGAATTCCACTTATCTCATGTTAGAACAAGCTACAAAGTTTAGACTGGCCTTTGATAAGATGGAGTTGGAAGATAAGCCGTATAACGACTGGTTTCTGGAATATGTGGATGGAAAAAAGAGGATTGGACCACCATCTACCAGCGATTGGGAAGCAGTTGACAGGTTGGTTCAGTTTCTTATTATCTTTTACAATTCCACCTTAGTCCTTTCAGCTTCAACTTCTGTCACTTCTCATAAGATCTACAATGAGATAGTGACCATGACTAGAAATATTAGTGCAATAATTAGGAATCCAGAGACTGATTTAGAATTGAAGAACAAAGCTTTTACTATGATGGGGAAATTAGATAAGTACTGGAATCCATTTGGGGAAAATGTTGAAATGAACAAGCTTTTGATAGTGGCTAGTGTGTTTGACCCAAGAAGAAAGATGAAGTTTGCTCAACTCTGTTTTGACAAGCTTTATGGAAAAGACAGTGTTGAAGCTACTCATCTTTTTGTTTCGGTTTCAGATATATTAGAGAGTTTGTTTGATGAGTATACTAGTTTTAGTTTAAGGAACAACTCTAGTACTAGTGGTGGGTCTCAAGGTTCCTCTTCTCAGTCTCAATCATCTTCTCAGTCACAAGAGCAAGTTACAGGTGAGGTTTTTGAGAAAAGAGTCTTGGTAAATGGTATTGGCTATGAAAGAATGGATAACCTCTATGAAGAGCTTATACAGGAAACAAGAATTCAAGGAGAAAGTAATGAGTTGCAGCTATACTTGAAAGAGCATGTAGAGAATCCAAAGGTTATGCCGGGTTCAGAATATGATGTCTTGTCATGGTGGAGGAGAAACAGTGCAAAATTTCCGGTTCTATCATTAGTAGCTAGGGATATACTTGCAATGCAAGTGTCTTCAGTAGCTTCTGAATCTGCATTTAGCACTAGTGGTAGAATACTAACCCCATTTAGGAGCTGTTTGACACACTACATGATCGAAGTATTGATGTGCACCGAGCAATGGCTTAAGTCTGAGATTCGTATCAATGAAAAAGGAGTGTCAACAATTGAACAATTGCTTGCTGAGATTGTGTTGCAAGATGAACTTATGAGAGCTAATTTTCTTTCATATGAACTCTTCTTTCCAATCTGCTGTATATTTTTTATTTCTAACACAAAGGTTCTTTTAGTTTTTTTCCAGAATTTGAACCAGAATTCAACTTGATGAATTGAGAAGAAGATTGTCTGGCTTGATGAAGACGTTGGTTATGTCAGTTTTTATTGTTTTTGTATAATGTTTCATTGTTTTGCTTAAGATTTCAATTTTTAAGTTTGGTACTTTATTTCAAAACAATAGGTAATTTGAATTGTACTCTTTTTCCTTTAATGTGATTTTCACATAAGGTTTTTTAACGAGGCAAGGAGAATTACCTATTTTAGGATTTCAACTTTTAAATTTGTTATTTTGTTTCAAAATTATTCTGTTGCTTTTGCATCTTTATTATGTACTTATTTCATTATGTCGTAATATTATGTTTGCTTGTTTGGTGATATTTTGGGTATAACCGAGACCGACCCGGAACCGATCGATACCGAACCGTAATTCAAGCGGTACCTATATGGATATAAAACATATAAAATCGATATACCTGGAACCGATTGGTACATACCCAAAACCGAACTGAATATCCGTTTGCCCAGGCCTATTAGGGACCCTTCGTTTAGATATCATTGAACGCGTACATATAATTTGCCTTGTGTTTATTAACCAATGAAACATAAAGAGCGCATTTATAACTCATATTTTGCGGACTCAATATGTATGTATTACTCCTACAAAACAGAAAATATGTGTGTATAATGATCAGATGAAATTAAAATGTTACTCCATATTTTGTTTTGTATAAATACAGCTGTTGGTCAAACTATCACAGTAAATATGTTAAAGGAGAAGTCAAATCAGAATACAAATTCCCATGATGTGCAATATACATGGTTCACTTTTAAAAATGGAAAATCCAACATTTTTTTTTATTTGACGTAACAGCACCGGAAAACAAAACCAAGAAAACTTTTTTTTGCTAAAAAGACCAAGAAAACTTTTTTTTCTTTTTTTGTTAAAAAAACCGAGAAAACTTGTTCATTCAAATATTTGTGAAGAGAAAATTGATGATGAATACAACGGTTAGCTTCGAAGATAAATATACCAAAATAGAATTGAAATTATTTGTATTACGATTGCCACAATACAATGAAATAAAAAAATTCATTAAAGTATCATAAGGAAATAGGAAGAACTGGATGGCATTAGGTGAAGAGCATAGAGACAAACATGCTTCAAAACTTGACAGCATCCTTTATTGTATTTATTACTTCCCTAACTACAATGTAACAAAAATAAAGTCATCTGCATGCATTATACTCACTCCCTTTGTTTTTATATGATGTTTAAGATTTATAAGTTCTTATTAGAAAATCATTAAATTTATCTTATTTTTTAAAATAAAATAAAATATTTTATTTATCCAAAACATTTTAACCAATAAAAATTCAATCTACATAATTTAAAGAGTCAAAAACACTGAAAAATTAATTAATTGTGCACTGGTATAAAAAGAAAAAGTAATGGGGTATTTTAAATTAGGGTCAAAATGTTAAATAACCATAAAAAAAAACTAATCTAAAAAACTATCGGGAACCTCTATAGTTGTAGTTGTAGACGATGGCGTGAAGTTCGAAGAGAAAAATACCCCATGCCATAAAGAAACAAGAGAAATATCTTCGGGTTGAACAACTTTTCCACTAATACTTCCAATTAGCTTAAAACCTTATTCTACATATTATTATACTATAATTTCTATTTTTAATATAGAGTTTTTATATTTTTAACTTGAATGTTATTCTCTATTAGTATATACTATCACTGTCTAATTGAAATGTGTAGTTGTTATATACAAGTCGATTAATTAAAAAATCATAAAAAGTAAAACAAACATAAATATGTTTCTACAACTAGTCGTCCTCAATTTTCCAACCAATATTCTGACAACTTTCTCTTGCCTTCTTTATATCTCGGTTTCATATATTTATGCTTGCATAGTTGAATACTATAGATATATATATATATATATATTTATTTTCTGCATACTCTGATTTTTTTTTTTTTTTTTTTTTGAGAAAGAGCATACTCTGAATTGGTTCAAAGAAAATCATTTAGGAATGACCGAGATCTCACGTTGGGATCACGATATTTTGTTAATTTTAGCGAGATATTATTTTATCAAAAAAATAATTTGGTCAAAAACTTAATTCAAAACCAAAAAATTATATTAATTTTGCGAGATATAAGTTTATCGAATATTAATTTATAGAAATTCTACTGTATTTATTTGACTATAATCATAGATACTAAATATGAAAGGATTAGTTTTTGTTTATTGTCAATCGAAAATTTCCATAATCTAAATACGGTCAAATATCGAAATTTACTCAATTTAATTAAAACCTGTACATGAATTACTTACGTCTATAAATAAAAAGATACAATATTTAAATAATACAATAAAAGCTAGGGTTTTGATATGACGATGCGTTTCAGTCTTCTTAAAAGCCCATCTCCTCTTCTTCATCATTACCTCATCATAACACCAACATTCATCACCATCTCTTTCTCTCTCTAATATCCTCCATATATCACTCTGTCCAATAGTAAAATTGTGATTGCGATTAGGTTATGAAGAGTGGCTATTTCCGTTGAGGGGAATGTTGTTTGGATCGACGATATCATCATATGCTTACATAACATCATAGGTTATGATAATTGAATGTAAATAAATATGCATGAAATCGTCGGACCAGGCTTCATTCCTCTCAAATTGTTATTGCCTTCGATCTACAAACCCTTTGATTGTTTTCTTTTTGTCTGTGTTTAAGATATACACAAATTGATATTTTGTTAAGTCTCCATTCGCTGATTAATCTACAAGTCCAGCTACAAAATGTAATCTATTCTTTTCATTTACATACATATAGAAAATTAGAGAATAACTTATAATTTTCATTTACTCGTATTGATTTATAATTTCTATGTTTAACCTAACTTTACTTTATTTTGTGTTGTGTTGTTTATGTTTTTAATAAAAATTACACTTCGACTCTAGATATATGGTATATTAAAAACACAATTATATGGCAGAATAATTTTGACATAAATCACATGTATCATGTATATGCTAAAACCCATCACAAATTGTTTTATCCGTTTATAACATAACAGCATGATATGTAATAAAATTGTTTTGATCATGTTTCCTCAAATCAAATTATTTCTCAATTACAATTGAGTCACTAAGTTTAAATGTATCAACGTAATGTGATTAGTGATTACATATCAACTATATAGTATTCTCTCCGTTTATCAATATAATTTTTTTTTTTTGGGGTCAAATAAAATGTTAGTATAAAAGTTTTTTTCTTTTTGTTTGTTTCATATCAACTTAAAATATGGTTCACGGGAAATTGAACCTTTTAAGATTTGACTATGGGGAAAATTTATCAAAAAGAGATTGAAAAGTCTTTTTTTTTTGCTTTGTCAAAGTACTTTTATCTTCATGTCACACCTTTTCCTAGTATTTATTGAGATGTGACATTTTCTCAATAATTTATCACGAGTTCATAACATAACATAAATGCACATGTGCTAATTGGATGTTGTTCTGATCCAAAAAACTTGTGTTGTGCATTGAGTAATGTAAATGTCAGGTTTTAGGTTTTAGAATGAAATAAAAGGAAGATATGATTTCATAAGATATTTTTGGTATGTGACCAAAAAAAAAAAAAAAAGAAGATATTTTTGGTACTAATTGCAAATAAACGAATGTGCAGAACAGTTTTTTGTTTCTTGTCTATCGTCGGAAAAAATGTCAAAATAGCCTACAGAGTACAGATGAACAGATTGGGCCTAGAAATAATGGCCCATTTTACTGTTTCGTTGGACGGCGAACAAAATCACACTTTTCCTCTTTTGTAAATTGAGCATTACTTTTGCTATAATAATTTATTTAGTTTCAAGTGGGAATTTACTTTATACAATAGTTAAAATTGTAATGATATTCCAACAATCTATGAGGTTGTGGCTCTTTGTACAATGATTCGTACTTCCATGTAATAATTAAAAAGTCTCTCTTAAAACTTTTTAAAAAAATAAAAGATAAATCAATAGTGCAATTGACACCACCAATTCCATTGGAATTTCACTTTTTCTTTATGTGTTATCAAATTATTGGGTCGATTTAAGTGTGACTAGTAAAAATTGATACATACAAACAAAAAACAAAGTCGTATCACGTATGGAAAATATACTTTGTGCCAACGTATACTTTGTGCCAACATGTGTAAGATTCCAAATATGTAAATCAAACGCTAGCTTTTGACTTTTTATTAATATGAAACTTCTTTCATAATTTTCGTGATATGCTATTTTTGGCATTATGACATCGTTTGAATTTTTTTGCAAAAATGCTATATCTATTTTAAATTAACTTTTATATTTTTTTGGTTTGAGTTAACTATTTTATATTTAGGATATAGTTTTTGAAGATAGAGTTTAGGGTTTGGGTTTAAAATTTTTTTTTATAATAATTTTGTCTTTTTCTACAAGAAATCGCATGTTTAAAATAAATTTCTAAAGATGGCATATTTGTAATTTCCCCCACTTCTTTTATATTAACTTTGAAATTTTTTTAAAAAATGACCCAACAATCCACTTTCGCCGGTTTGCAAGAATCTAACTTTCCCTACCACTAAACCATGGCCACTTTTTTTTTGTGATCCTTGGCTAATGCTTCTATCGATATCTCATTGGAATCAATAAAATAAAAACTGGTTTAATTTTTTCTCATCACACGAATTATAGCTACATGGAATTTCGTATATAAGCATATAGTAAAATGGCATTGTAACATGATAATAGAATATGATATTCATTATTTTGTATTACATGGATGTCACACATCAAAAACTGGATTATTGAATTTCCAAACCTATTTAACTACTAAATATTTGCGATATTGAGTTCATCTTCTAGCTATATACTATCAACTGTATACACGTATACAACCTAACTAGATGCTCATACTATTTACAAATACATGTACGGATTACGAATTTACGTGTGGCATCACCTCCGTTAATCCATGGTTTTGCTGGATTATCTTTTACGTTTTAATGATGACAAAAAGCAAAAAGAAAAAAAGTACCTAAAAATAAACATATAGGATAAGTTTATAGCTTTTTTTAGTGCTTATATATTAACTTAAATATATTCGATAACGCTTCTTCGATAATGATATTATATATATTATCAGTGATTCAAATTCTTCCAAATAAGAAAAGAAATACAAACAAAATAAATAATTACTTGTACCATCTTTGCTATATATACAAGAAACACCACCTTCTCTTTTAACAAAATCAAAGAGACTCGTCTTTAACAAATGACAAACATAAAACCTTTTCTTCACCATCCAACTCATACAACTCTCCAAGAACCCTGGCATTTTTCCCTCACTTTCTAGAGGAAAACACATCCATTTTCTCGAGAAAATAAAATCAACATGGGAGAGACAGAAACCATGGCAACAAACTAAACCATATATATATACTAATATATTCATCAAATGGGTAACGGAGAAAAAATCAGCCACTGGAGTTTTCATATCTCACGTCTCCATCATCATCATAATCATAATCATCATCATGAGCATGATCAAGTGAAGGTACCAAAAGGGTGTTTAGCAGTGAAGGTAGGTCAAGGAGAAGAGCAAGAGAGATTTGTGATTCCTGTTTTGTATTTTAATCATCCTTTGTTTGGACAACTCTTGAAAGAAGCTGAAGAAGAGTTTGGTTTCGCTCAAAAAGGAACGATCACGATTCCTTGTCATGTCGAAGAGTTTAGGTATGTTCGAGGATTGATTGATCGAGAAAACTCTAAATCTCTCGGTAATAATCTCTTTGATCATCACCATCACCAACATCATCATCACAACCATCTCGTCCGGTGTTTTAGGGTTTGATGATTTTGCTTTTGGTAAATCTATGATATTTGTCTCATGTTGTTGATTGTAAATAAATTTGTCTTACTTTAGTGCATCTCTCTCTCTCTCTCTCTCTCTCTCTCTCTCTCTCTCTCTCTCTCTCTCTCTCTCTCTCTCTCTCTCTCTCTCTCTCTCTCTCTCTCTCTCTCTCTCTATATATATATATATTGTTTGGTGGATTGCATGCTGTTGTTGTTGTTAAAATTTATGTTTTTTTTTTTGCTAAACATTGTTAAAATTTATGTTTCACGATGATTATTGTAAGCTTATGCAAAATCATGAAAATTATAATCTTTGTGATCGTAATATTTTAACGAGTAACTATCATGTTTATATATTTTTACTACATACTCAATCTCTTCTAATTATCTTGTCAATTCGAATTTTACGTAGATATATAGGTGAAAATGCTAAAATTTTAACTTCTATGTGAGTTTTACGTTGCATATATGCGAAAAATAAACACATGTTTTTTAAAAAATTATTTGAACCTTTAGATTAATCTGATCTTATTTTTACTGCCTACTAGTCACTTATGGTAATTGTTCAATCTTTTTTCTTTTGTTATTCAATCTCCACGGTCATAAAGAAACAGCCTAATGATAGATACAAGATAACTTTAATCACTAACTTGCAGAAAGGTGAAGCAAAAGCTACCTTTACTTATATATACATTGATCTCGATTTTATTTCAAGCAAAATCTTTTTATATTTTTTTGGGTGTACAATTCTACAAGAAGCAAAATTGTATGATAAATTGAAGAATAATAAAAGTGGAAAGAAATGGACGAGAGCCTTTGACCCGTTTTATGGCCAGAATAGCAAAACACCACTCACTCACTATCAAATACATTATTTTCTATTTTTCTTCAGATGTTCTCAAAATGGTTTTGGTCGTGAATTAAAAACATGTTTATAAGTTTATGGCCCTATATTGGGGTTTTGCATTGCTTTTAAGCAAGTCTTCTTTGACTTAGCCCGTTTACTACACTACAAGAAAACAGCCGCAAATCCGACGGAAATTCCGACGGAAGTAATCCCGTCGGAAATTTTCCGACGATAATCCGACCGATTTCCGACGGAATGGAAATTTTTCAATTCCGTCGGAAATCTGTCGGAATTATTTCCGACGGACCACAGACCGTCGGAAATCGGTCGGATTATTGCACCGTGTAACTAGCCGTTGCCGACGCCGGAGGAGATTCCGGTCAGTTGTCGGAAATCCGTCGGAAAATATCAATTTCCGACAGATTTCCGACAGACTCCCAACTAGTCTGTCAGAAATCTGTAGGAAAAAATAGTCGTTATATAACCGTTATCTAGCCGTTATTATATCCGTTGTTTTTCCGACGCTTTGCCGACAGATTTCCGACGGTCAGCGTATTTATATATATGATTCCACACATCTTCATTCACTCACAAAACAACAACAACTTCCAACCAAATATTTGTTAGAAAAAAATCGTTAAGAGAGTGAGATGTCATCTTCTAGATATTATAGATCGTGGATGGATGAAGAGATGTATGATCCGGAGTCGAATACATTAAATCCAAGTTATGCACGAGGTATATGCGAGTTCATGGCAGTTGTCGGGAATCGAAAGGTGATAAAATGTCCATGTTTAAATTGTTGCAATTCTCGTAATGTTAATGTAGAACAAGTTTGGCATCACTTGTATACCGTTGGTTTTATGCCGGGATACAAAATTTGGTTTTTTCATGGAGAAACTAATAATGATGGTGCTAGTAGTAGCAGTGCACCATATGTTGCGGATAGCTTAGGCGAACATAGAATGGATAACTTAGGTGAACATAGAACGGATAGCTTAGGCGAACATAGAACGGAAGTAGATTTTGGTGTAGGTACCGCTGAGATGGTTCATGATGCGTTTAGAGAGAATTTGCCATCGATCGTAATAAGGGAGGATAGACTAGAAGAACCAAATGAAGAAGCTAGAAGATTTTTTGATATGTTAGACGCAGGGAAGCAACCATTATATGATGGGTGTAGAGACGGACATTCCCCTTTATCAACTGCTAGTAGACTGATGACCCTTAAGACAGACTTCAATTTGGCGGAAGAGTGTGTTGATGCGATAGCAGATTTTGTGAAAGATATTTTGCCTGAAGATAATCAGGCACCTGCATCATACTACGAGATACAGAAACTTGTAGCTGGTCTTGGTATGCCGTATCAGGTGATAGATGTATGCATCGACAACTGTATGCTATATTGGAGAGAAGACGAAGACCGGAGAAGATGTAAATTTTGTCGTAAACCGCGGTATCAGGAAACTGGTGGGAGAGTTCCAATTCCATATAAACGTATGTGGTACTTACCATTGACAGCGAGGTTAAAGAGGTTATATCAATCTGTGCGAACGGCAGAACAAATGAGATGGCATGCAGAGCATCGTCAAGATGGAGAGATTACACATCCTTCAGATGCAAAAGCGTGGAAACATTTTCAAATGTTGTATCCGGATTTTGCATACGAGTCAAGAAATGTGTACCTCGGGTTAAGTACGGATGGTTTCAATCCATTTGGGAAGCATGGAAGGCAGTATTCTTTGTGGCTCGTAATCGTAACACCGTATAATTTGCCCCCTGGTATGTGCATGCGTCGAGAGTTTTTATTCCTCTCCGTTCTTATTCCCGGCCCTGAGCATCCGAAGAGATCACTTGATGTATTCCTCCACCCATTGATTTATGAGTTACAAATGCTATGGAGTCACGGTGTCGAAGCATTTGATGTTTCACGGAAGCAGAATTTTCTGATGCGTACGGTCCTTATGTGGACTATTAGCGATTTCCCAGCATATGGTATGCTATCTGGATGGACTACTCATGGAACATTATTTTGCCCGTTTTGCCAAGACAACACTGACGCTTTCCAATTGAGGAATGGAAGAAAGCCATGTTGGTTTGATTGCCATAGAAGGTTTCTACCGGACGGCCATCCCTATCGTCGGTCTAAAAGATTATTTAAGAAAAATAAACAAGTGTTTGATGCTCCAATTGATGAGATAGACGGTCGTACTATATTGGAGCAGTTGAGAGATTTTGGTGCTGAGAGGACTCCTGATTGTGGGGGTAATGGGCATGAACCGCTTTGTGGTGTAGGAGGAGCTCACAACTGGCATAAGAAAAGTATATTTTGGGATTTGTCGTATTGGAAGGATCATTTATTAAGGCACAACCTCGATGTGATGCATATTGAAAAGAACTTCTTTGACAACATCATGAATACGGTGTTAAACATCCCGGGAAAGACAAAAGACAATGTGAAGTCTAGGATGAATGTTTCAAAGATTTGCTACCGTGCTTATCTTGATCGTATTCCCAATGGTACATATCCTTTTCCTCCGTACCGATTGCAAATACAAAAGATAAGAGAATTTTTCTGGTGGATTGAACACGAAGTTAAATTCACTGATGGATATGCAGCTAATCTGGGTAACTGCGTAGACTCGCGATACCTAAAGTTTTTGGGACTGAAGAGTCATGATTGTCATGTACTGATGCAGAGGCTTCTTCCATTTGCTTTTACCCATATCCTTCCTCAAACTGTCCACGAAGCTATTGCAGCAGTTGGTGCTTTCTTTAGGGATTTATGCACGAGGACACTTACAGTTGAGGGGATCCGCAATTTAGATGTCAATATACCAGTGATCCTTTGCAATCTTGAGAAAATCTTTCCGCTATCTTTTTTTGATGTTATGGAACATCTTCCCCTACACCTCCCCCGCGAAGCTGAACTAGGTGGTCCCGTTCAATTTCGTTGGATGTATCCTTTTGAGCGGTACATGTTCCATCTAAAGAAGAAGGTCAAAAATTTGGCTCGAGTTGAAGGTTCTATTGTCGCACAGAGTATCAATGAAGAATCATCACAGTTTGCGGAATATTACTTTCCGCGGGAAGTTAATACGAAGAGTAGACGTCCTGCTCGTTATGATGATAAAGGTGAGAGAGTCACATATGCCGCGATTGTCCCTGAGATGTTTTCGCAAGTTGGCCGAGTGATTGGGAGAGGGAAGAGACGCTTCCTATCACAAGCAGAGTAGAGTCACTTACATATGTATATCCTAACGAATTGTGAGGAGATGGCGGAGTACGAATGGTAAAAACAGAACTTATTTAAATATATCTTGTTTTTAATACCTAAGTAATATATAGGTTTCATATGTTATATATTTTTTGTTTGCTTTCAGGATTTACATTGCATCAATACGTCGCTATTATCCAGAAATGACAGAAGACGAAATTGGAGAATCTAAGGAAAACGAGTTTCCAAATTGGCTGCAATATTACGTAAGTTTTAAAAAAACGCTTACATTTCTTAAAATTACTGAATTAATTATTACTTAATTAAATGTTTGTTTATTAATTTGTCTAAATTATTATCTCTGGTTTCTGAAGGAATGAAGAATGGAGAAAGGTTTCCGACACGGTTACAAGAGATAGTTTCAGGCCCAAGCTTTGAAGCAACTTCATACGCTCGGTATTGCACTAGGGATTTGCATTTAGGATTCATGAAGAAAGGCCGAGGGCAACTACAGATTACGGTATTTCAGCTACAAGTGGTGATGTAGTCTACTACGGGATTCTGAAAGAAATATTGCAAGTGCGCTATCCAGGAATGTTGGGCATGAGGTGCATTGTTTTCTTGTGTGAGTGGTATGATCCGTCATATCCAGAAGGTGTCCAGGTGAGCCAATTTGGCGTCACTTCAGTAAATTCTTGTAGGAGACTGCAAAAGTATGACCCATTCATCCTAGCATCACAGGCAGACCAGGTTTGATTTTAATATTTTATAATACGTGCCTTATAGATAAATAATGATATTGTAATTGCCTAAACTAAATATGTTTGTTTCAGGTATGCTACATTTCTTATCCTAGGGTAACACATCGAGGAGATCCTTGGATTACAGTGACTCCAATTAATCCAAGAGGGAGACTATATGGAGTTGCTGAGCAAGATGCTATGCAACCAACTAGAATTACTCCGATGGCTCCAGTTGATCATTCTTCAGCGGTGGACTTTTTTGTTGATTTCACTGAATTTGGTGATAATATCGTACATTCAGAATCAGAAGAAGAAGTTGGAGAATTTGATGAAGACGAAGACACAATTCCTTCGGAAGGATCTAATGAAGAAGAAGAAGTTGATGACGAAGAAGTTGGATAATTTATATATATATATATATATTTTTTAAATGATATATATATATATATATAATTTCGACTTATCTGTATATTTATTTATATATATATA
The DNA here is from genome assembly GCA_963576765.1 of Draba incana. Taxonomy (NCBI): domain Eukaryota; kingdom Viridiplantae; phylum Streptophyta; class Magnoliopsida; order Brassicales; family Brassicaceae; genus Draba; species Draba incana. The sequence goes on from OY755214.1 coordinate 868,798, forward strand.
TATTTAATATAAAATGATTTATATATATATATATATATATATTTTTTTTAAAAATGATATATCTGTCGGAAATCTGTCGGAAACATGTATATATTTCCGACAGATTTCCGACAGTTAATCATTTTTATATAAATAAGCTTTTTTTATTTTATCCGTCGGAAATCTGTCCACTACAAGAAAACAGGGTTTTTTCCGACGGAACATTAATTGCCGTCGGAATTCCGTCAGAAAAAACAGACGGTATTCCGACGGTTGGCCGACCAAAACAATCCCGTCGGCAATCCGTCAAAATTTTCCAAGGGCATTCCGACGGAAACCCAATCCGTCGGTATACCGTTGGAATACCGTCTCAATTTCAGACGGAATAACGACGGTCCTTCGCCGTCGATCTATTCCGACGGTATTCCGGCGAAGTCCCGACGGAAATCGGAATTTCCGATGTCGGGAAAGTTTTGCGTGGTCGCCGGTGTAAGACATTTTTCCGACGGCATATGCCCTCGGAATTACCGACGGTATGCCGACGGAATTCCTACGGTGTTCGATGTCGGCAACGATTGTGTGGTTGCCAAATCGTCTCCGGTGGCCGATGTGAAATTGTGGGGTGTGATGTGGGGGGTATTGACGGATTTCTGACGGAATTCGGAGGGAAATCCGTTTTATATAAGGTAGCTGAATTCGTCATTCCATCGTATCATAAATTCTTTCTTTAAACAAAAAAAATTCCAAAGATGAGTTCATATTTTCGGGCATGGATGGACGAGCCAATGACGGATGTGGGCTTGGACTCATTTATATAGATATGGTTTTAGGCCGGGATATAAGGTTTGGTTTTTACATGGAGAAACCAATTATGAATATGGTAGTACTAGTAGCAATGCACCTTATTTTCCAGATACCGTAGGGGAAACGGATACCGTATGGGAACCTACAGCGGGAGTAGATGTTGGGGTAAGTACGGTGGCGATGGTTAGAGATAATTTTAGAGAGGATTTGCAGTCGGGTGGGTATGAGGGTGGTAGGGTTGAAGAGCCTAATTTAGAATCTCGGAGGTTTTTCAATATGTTAGACGCAGCAAAGCAACCTCTATACAGCGGTTGTAGGGATGGTCATTCACCGCTGTCTGCTGCCACTAGGATGATGAACCTGAAGACTGATTATAATTTGTCTGAAGAATGTGTTGATGCATTCGCCGAGTTCGTGAAAGATGTTTTGCCAGAAGATAATCTGGCCCCAGGATCATACTACGAGGTCCAAAAACTTGTCGCCGGTCTTGGTTTGCCCTACCAGGTTATAGATGTGTGCATCGACAACTGTATGATATACTGGAGAGAAGACGAGAACCGAAAAAAATGTAAATTTTGCCGGAAACCCCGGTTCCAGGACACAAGCGGCAGGGTGAAGATTCCATTCAAACGGATGTGGTATTTACCCATAACAGAGAGGTTGAAGAGGCTGTACGAATCAGACCGCACAGCTAAGGCTATGAGATGGCATGCTGAGCATAGTCAAGATGGAGATATCACGCATCCGTCTGACGCGGAAGCGTGGAAACACTTTCAATCTGTGTATCCAGCTTTTGCATATGAACGACGAAATGTATACATAGGCCTATCCACTGATGGTTTCAACCCGTTTGGCAAGCATGGAAGACAATATTCACTGTGGCCGGTCATCGTAACACCTTACAATTTGCCTCCATCTATGTGCATGCGGCGGGAGTTCCTATTTCTCTCAATTCTAGTACCCGGCCCAGATCATCCAAGACGGTCCCTCGATATATTCCTCCAACCATTGATCTATGAGTTGCAGATGTTGTGGGAGGATGGTGTTGAGGCATATGATGTTTCAATCAAGCAGAATTTCAAGATGCGTGCGGTTCTTATGTGGACCATCAGCGATTTTCCGGCATACGGTATGTTATCTGGATGGACAACGCATGGAAGATTGGCATGTCCTTATTGCCAAGACAATACTTCTGCATTCCAACTGTAGCACGGAAGGAAGACTTCGTGGTTTGATTGTCATAGGTGTTTTTTACCGGCAAATCATCCATATCGGCGGTCTAAAAGACATTTCAAGACGAATGTACAAGTGTTATATGGTCCACCTGCTGAGATAGATGGTCGCAACATTTTGGAACAGTTACGAGATTTTGGTGCAGAGCGAACTCCTGAATGTGGGGGTAATGGCCATCACCCCGTCGACGGTTGTGGGGAATATCACAATTGGCACAAAAAGAGTATTTTTTGGGATTTGCCTTTCTGGAAAGACCACCTACTGCGGCATAATGTAGATGTCATGCATGTGGAAAAGAAGTTCTTCGATAACATCGTGAACACCATATTAAACGTCCCAGGAAAAACAAAAGACAACTGGAAGTCAAGATTCGACTTGCCATTGATTTGTTCGAGGCCATCTCTTCATGTTTTGCCTAATGGTAGATTGCCGATGCCTGCGTACCGGTTAGACGCTAGGCAGAAACAAGAATTTTTTGAATGGTTTAAAAATTATCTAAAATTCCCGGACGGCTACGCATCTAATCTAGGTAATTGTGTGGATTCGACGGAAGGGAAATTCATAGGAATGAAGAGTCATGATTGTCATGTCGTGATGCAGCGTCTTCTTCCTTTTGTATTTGCATTTCTTCTTCCAGGACCTATCCACCAAGCAATTGGAGGTATATTCCTTACTCTCATTACTTTCTTACTACCATATAATTACTATATATGTAGTAATTTGTATATTTTGCGTTTGTAGGAGTTGGTGCATTCTTCCGAGATTTATGTTCCAGAACGCTTACCGTCCACGGGATACGTAACTTGGAGGCCAATATCCCTGTTCTCCTTTGTAATCTTAAGAAGATATTTCCACCGTCTTTTTTTGACGTTATAGAACATCTTCCTATTCACCTCCCACGAGAAGCAGCCTTAGGAGGCCCTGTTCAATACCGATGGATGTATCCGTTCGAGCGTTACATGTTCCATCTGAAGAAAAAGGTTAAATATTTGAGCAGGGTTGAGGGATCTATTGCTGCACAGAGCCTAAACGAGGAAGTCTCACAATTTTCCGAAATTTACTTTCCACGGGCAGTAAGTACTAAGGCGAGACGGCCTCCCCGACATGATGATAGAGGTGAGAAAGCAGTGTATGACGTGGTTGTTCCTCAGTTATTTGCCCAAGTTGGTCGAGCAAGTGGAAAACCAAAGAAACGCAGACTATCACCACAAGAGGTCACACATTTGCATACGTATATCCTTAGAAATTGTGACGAAATTTTGGAGTACGAAAGGTATATCAGTTATTATACTACAATTATGGAATTAGTTGCCTTCATCTACTAATGACTGTTATGTTACAGGATTTACATGTCGCTCGCTCGTCAGTACCATTATGGTAAGATAGATGCCGAACTTGCTGTCTTGAAAGACGAAGAATTCGAGGGGTGGTTGAAATGTTATGTAAGTGTAATATAATTATTTACTCTTACTTTTCCAGGTTTTAACTTTTATATGTTACTGATATATTAGTTATACCATTGTTAGGTTTCCGAAAGTTTATCAACTGGTCAACCTCTCCCGACATGGTTAGTGGAGTTTGTTCATGGTTTACGCAGCACTGCGAATTCATATCCCCAGTTTTGCACTAGGGGATATGCGTTCAGGATCTTCGAGGAAGGACGCCAAAGGTCAACTGCGGACTATGGTATTTCGGCGCATTCCGGCGATACCATGTACTATGGGATTTTAAAAGAAATCTTGGAAATCCGCTACCGAGGACTGTTGAACTTGAGGTGCATTGTGTTCATGTGCGATTGGTATGATCTAGCCAATGGTCAGGGGGTTCGAGTTGACTCTCTTGGTGTTACTTCGATCAATTCAAGCCGCAGACTGCATTATTACGATCCATTTATCCTTGCGTCTCAAGCAGACCAGGTATCAAAATATACACTCATATGTTTACCTATGTACGCATGGTTAATGTTTCTTGTTCATGTATATTAACAATATCCACTACTTATGAATAGGTTTGCTACATTCCGTATCCACGAGTTGCCTACCGTACAGATCCGTGGATCACAGTAACTCCAATAAACCCCAGAGGAAAAATCTATGGAGTTCCAGAACATGATGCTCTACAACCATCGAGAAGTGTACCAATGTCACCTGTTGACGAGGTGGATAACATTGACCTCGTTGTCGATGTCACACATGTCGGGGATGATCTAGTGCATTCGGACGAAGAGGAACCCTGTGGGGAATTTGACGACGATTCAGACTCCATCCCTAGTGAAGGTTCCTCTGGAGATTGAGAATAATAAGTTGTGATTACGAAATATGTTGTTCATGTTCTTCTCTAATGTTTGTTTCTTGCCTATAATATTTTTTATTTCATTAACAAAACCGATTCTACACGAGAATTTGAGTATTGGAACTCCAATAAAACATTACATTTAATGAAACATAAAATTTAAAACACATTCTTAAACGGGTACATTAAAGACTTGCAAATATTTAACACAGAACGGTTATGGTACAAGTACGTAATAAACTTCTCATTATACAATCATATGTCGGTTTCCACTCCAAACTTACCATTGGTTAAAACAATTTAGTGATTTTCTTTCCCTTTTTTTTCTTTGCTGGAGAATCTAAAACTCCGTCGCACAATTTTTTGATTGTATCTTCATCAATATATAAGTCTGGCGGTGGCTCTTCTGGGCTTTGGGCGCCTATCAAATCATAGTACTGATCCTTACATTCATTTGAAGGACTTCCACCGTAACTATATGACGGTTCACTAAATTGAAATGGTTGGACGTATTTGTCGCACTTAGTTGGCGATTCCGACGACAATTTTGGAATGTGGTGGATGTTTGGCGAGCACTGGCTGTCAGACACTATTGTTGATGTGGAATCTTCTTTATGGATTGGTGAGCAAATATCAAATTCCCACGAGTAAGTGGGCAGCTCTTTAAACGATTCGTCGCAATAAGATTGAGTTTCCCACAAGAATTTTGGTATTATTGGAAATCCAAAAGGATCAAGGTCGGTTGTTTCTGCGTCTTTCTGAGGAGAGGGAGAAGACATTTTTTGTGTTATTGAGATGTGTAGAAGATATACACTCCATGAGGTGTATTTAAAGTAGAATTTATATGTATAAACCGTCGGTATTCCGTCCGTATTACCGAAGTTCTGACGGATTGCCGACGGTTTTCGATGTCGGCAAAGTTTTGGTGCTTATTAAGATTTGTCTGGAGTGGCCTCATTGATTGGTGGGGTTTTATGTCGGACTGGGTTGACGGATTTCTGACGGATTGCCTACGGTTTTTGATGTCGGCAAAGTTTCAGTGATTATTAAGATTCGTCAGCAGTGGCCGAAGGGATTGGTGGGGTTTTATGTCGGACTGGGTTGACGGATTTCTGACGGATTACCGACGGAAATCGGATTTTCCGATGTCGGCAAAGTTTTCCGTGGTCGCCGTGTAAGAACTGTTTCCCGACGGCCACATTCCGTCGGAATTCCTGACGGAATTGGTACGAAATTCCTACGGTGGACGATGTCGGCAAAGATTGTGTGGTTGCCAAATCGTCTCCGGTGGCCGATGGGAAATTGTGGGGTGTGATGTCGGGGGTATTGACGGATTTCCGACGGAATTCCGACGGAAATATGTTTTATATAAGGTAGCCGAAAATCATAACACAAAAATATTCAATTGCGTTATGGCAAACAGAGATCTATGGAATTACTATATGCAAAACCGAGGCCCCGGTCACAACCCTCCAAACACAACTCTTGTTCCTTCCAGCCCTCCTTACGATAACTTAAATGTTACTGATGCTGAACCGACAATTTCACTCCATCCAACTCAACAATCCCAGAACCAAACGCCCGTAATGCCGGGACCTGGCCAAGTCGTACGGCGAGGAATGTTTCGCAAGAGGTCTCATGATGCAAAGGTGCTGCGAGGTGAAAGTTCTCAGACACGCCCAACACAAGATTTTATTCGTGAGGTCTTGAATGAGCCAACACAGGCCGACCATGATTTCCGTAGTCCTCGGTGGACTTCTACTATGGATTACATAATGTGTGAAGGTATATATATATATTATATCTACTACTATATATATATATATAATTACCCGTAATTTTACTGGTACAATAATGATTATAGCTGAAAATACTACATCTATTATTCTTACATGTAGGTTCCTATAACAATAGGAGCACACCATTCTGGACCCAGATTGCAGAAATTCAATCCCCGCATTTACACTTTGTGAAAGTCAAAAAGGTTTACTTTTTCCACCTATTTTATTAACATTTACACATACAGTTATCTGACAAGTATATTCTATTTGATTATTAGATTGTGGCTATGCTCTCTAGTTTGACCCCCAATGACCAGGGGGATCTGCTAGTAACCTTAAAAGATCCTTCAGGAAAAATCGAGGGAACCATGCACCATAACATCTTCAGCAAGGACGAGTACAGACTCGCCACTGGTGTAGGTGCGGTGGTCATCCTAAGAAATGTTACCGTTTGCCGTTTTAACAGGAACTCAAAGTACCTGAACATCACAGAGCGAAACATTGTTAAGGTAGATACAGCATACGTTTTTTAATATTTATGGGAATGCTTAACCAAATTGAATTTTCAAATAGATAATCGGTGTTAATTCGATGCTTGCTAAATACCAACCAATGGAAGTATCTACCACCGAGGAGGAAGATGGAGGAACTACTGCGCATGAATATGAAATAGTTCCAGACTCCGATGAAGACTAAACATCCAACTCGTCCATGATTAAGAATAATTAAATGATAAAAGCTTTATGTTGTTTTTATATATGTTCAATAATGGCCTTTATGTTGTTTTTATTTTCAAATCCATATGTTGTTTTTATGTTCTATAATTTTATGATAAAAGATTTATGTTGTTTTTACTATTTCCGTAGTAGTAAAATACATCCCACGGCACAAGTTTTAATTAAGTATAATGTAATATAATTTAAAATTTTCCAAAAACATTTTAAAAATTAAGATAAAATTTATAAAGTAAGGCGTAAAAATACATAACCCATACTTTCTGAAATCTAAAACCTTTAAAATTGCATTTAAACAATTAATGTTGGGATAAAATATTTTAAAATAAATAATTTAAGAACCGTCGGGATTCCGTCAGAAATTGAGACGGAATTCCGACGGTTGTTTATTTTTTAATTAACAGCCGTCGGGATTCCGTCTGAAATTGAGACGGCATACCGACGGTTATTTAATTTTTTATTAATTAAGGATCGGATAATCAAAAATTAAATTAAAAATTTAAGAACCGTCGGGATTCCGTCTGAAATTGAGACGGAATTCCGACGATTGTTTATTTTTTAATTTACAGCCGTCGGGATGCCGTCTCAATTTCAGACGGAATCCCGACGGTTATTTAATTTTTTATTAATTAAGGATCGGATAATCAAAAATTAAATTAAAAATTTAAGAACCGTCGGGGTTCCGTCTGAAAGTGAGACGGCATCCCGACGGTAACCCTAATTTTAGTTGCCGCCAAACAACCTCGTTGTCACCGTCAAAGCGGGAAAACCGTCGGAAGTTCCGTCTGAATTTTTTTTATACCGTCGGAATTCCGTCGGAGTACCGTCGGACAGTCCAATAAATCCACACTTCGTCTTCCCCGAAAACAGATCTCAACTTTTTTTTTTCCTCATAAAATTCTCCGATCGTTTCTCCGTCGATTCCGAGCCGTTTCTCCGCCGTTTCACCGCCGAATCCTTGCAAAAACTACTCCTCCGTCGTGATTCCTCACAATCTTTCACCAAATCCAACATTATGTGAGTTTTACATAATTTCAATTAAAAATCCGAAATTGTTCTTGAGGATTCTCGTTCATGTAGAATGTTAGGGTGAATTCGGATTTGACAATGTTAGTAAATTAGGTTTGTAGATTAAATTGGTTAATTGTGTTATTTTGGAAATTTTACAATTTGGAGATTGGAAAATTTAGGGAATTTCATAATTTTAGGAATTTACTAACTTAGGGATTTTTAGGAAATTATAAATTTTACAATTTTAAGAATATGATTTTCATAGGTTTTTATGAATTTTTTCATTTCCTTTACAATTTAATGTATGATTAATATTGTAAGAGAATCATTTTATAACATTAATAAAACATATATTAAAAATTTTATAAATTGAAACACTTAAACCTACTTAAAAATAAAAAAATATAAAACTTTAAATCCTTGAAATTGAAAATATATATTATAATTTTAAACATTTATAACTTTAACGATTTCAAAATAATGAAATTTTTTGAACATTAATAACATTTGTCAAATTATAAAAGTCAATTTCCCAACAAAACCTAAATCCATGAACTTCGGTTTCCGAATATACAATATACAAACAAGTCCTGGATACTTAAATTTCTAAATTCTAATTTCCCTAAATCCCTAAGTGCATTAATTCCAAAACCACATAATCCCAAATTCAATAAAGTCATTTATTACAAAAATCTTAAAATCCTAAGTTTTTTAAATAACAAAATGTCATAAAACTAAATTCCTTTAATCTCTATATTTCAAAAAACCCTTAAAAACACTAAATGCTTATATCCCTAAATCCGAAATTTCCAAGTAACTAAATCGCAAATCGAAAAATCCCGAATTATTATAAATTCCAAATTTCATAAATCCCAAAATTTCAAACTCTTAAAATTTTGGAAACCGTAGGGACTATCCAGCATATCATCAGTCTAGAGTAGGGGCGTCTTCCAGTGGGGGAGATCGGACTGCGACTGATACGCATATCCCCTACGCTACTCCCGACCTACATGCCCCACACATGTCTCAGCCCCCGCCCACAGCCAATTCACAACCCACATCCATGACCATCGAGCAGTTTGTGGCGCAACCTGGACGTGATAGGTTGACTCGTCTAGATCCAGACACGCCACCTAACACGACCTGGTAAGTCAAATGTAAATATGTTTTGGATTAATTATTTTACTAAAATATTTAACCAAATATTTTAATAGGTTCCAATACTCGCAAAACGGGATTACTGCTTCTATCAACGACATGATGAATACCATGTTAGATAAACCGTATGGTACATACAACGATATGCCACCGGAGGACCGGGATATTTGGTTCCGACAATTTGCGGTATGTAATTTAATTTATAAGTTTAAAATATATTTCCTATATTAGTCAAATTATAATTACTAATGCAAATTTTTGTGGTGTGGTTTGCAGCAAACCTTCACGTGGGATCCACAGCTCACTACGTTGGTCCGAAAGGGATTCGACGAAAAGGCGGGGAGGAAGTACTCGTGGAAGATGAACGAGTGGAAAGAAGCGTGGTTCAAGACCGGGAAGCGGCCTCGGGTTATGAAATATAAAGATGCGTGTTGGGAAGGACTAGTTGCACATTGGGAAAAGGAGGCAACTAAGGAGATCTCTGAGAGAAACTCAACTAACCGTAACAGCAACCGGAAGGGGAAGGGACCAGCGACCCACAACCTCGGTGCAACAAGCAAGGCGTCCAAAGCAGACAAAATGGTAAATATTTAAACAATTCAATTTTTTTAATAATTTGCTAACACAATTTTCCGCTGTTAACAGTTTAAGGAAACCGGTGTTTTTCCTTCGAACCTTGATTTGATCAGAGTAAGCCACACCAACAAGAAGACCGGTGAAATCCAAGATGCCGTTGCTCGTGAACGTGGAAACCGTGGAGAGGCGGCAGGAGGAGTACCTCCAATCGCAACCGATGGACGAAGGGACTCAGGCGCCCACCGAAGTTCCATACGAGGTGGTCAACGAGTTCGCCTATCAGGTTAGTAACCGTGTTAGTTTTAAACACATTTTCAACTAATTTTTAATACAACTAACTTTTTATATCTTTTTTATCCTAGGCGACTCCCAAGACCAGAGGCCGTGTATTCGGCCTTCCTGAGGCTAGTTGCTCATCGGTTTCGTCTGTGCGACAAGGCGGTGGTAGCAGATTGGAGGCCGAAAACCGAGCGCTGACCGAGCGGCTTAAGGCAGTGGAGGAAGCGAGAGAGAAGGATAAGGCGGAGGCCGAGGCTGCAAGAGAGAAGGATAAGGCGGATGCGGAGTCACGATTTCGAGCGTTGGAAGACCAGATGAGACAGTTCCTGACCTCCCGTAGGGCGGAATAGCCCTTTTAGAGTTTTTAAATATATTGTAAAACTTCGATCGTACTTTTAAAACAATTTTAAATGTTTTTTTAATTTTTAATACATTTTTTATGTTTTATTATATTTTATATAATTTTAATTAATTATTTATTATTTATTTATTTTTTTTCAAAAAATACGGTTTCCGTCGGAATTCCGTCGGTAATCGCCGGAACTCCGGCACCGTCGGAATTCTGTCGGTCATCGCCGGAACTCCGGCGCCGTCGGAATTCCGTCGGTTATGGCCGGAACTCCGGCACCGTCGGAATTCCGTCGCCGGTTTAGGTCCGACGTTTTAACGTCGGATTGCCGTCGGAAATAATCAACGATTTTCCGACGGTGCATTTTTCCGACGAGACAGAAGCGACGGACCAATACCGTCGGAATTCCGTCGAAAATGACCTTTTTCCGACGGGATTCCGACGGTTTTGGCCGTCGGAATACCCCCTGTTTTCTTGTAGTGGTCGAAAATATATATATTTCCGACAGATTTCCGACAGATTTGGGGTTTTAAGATTGTTTATGATCCGTTTTCGTAGTTACAAGTTAATAGTATGGTTGAAGCAATATTTGGAAGATAAAATACTTGATAATGGTCATTGTTACTTTCAAATTCTAAACATTTAGTATTTTCCGTAAACATCTACTGTTTTGTATATGTAACTGTATGAAAGGCTTTTGGTTGAAACATGACAAAATCGAAAAACATGTTCGGTATAACATCGAGAATGTTATTTACTCAATTATTTTTCACTTTAGATGTCAGAATTGTATGCCGAGACTTTGTCTTCTCAAAATTAAGGAATTTGGCCTCAAAACCCTAAATCTGTCGGAACTCAGTCGGAAATATATATATATTTCCGACAGATTTCCGACAGATATATCATTTTTATATAAATAAACATTTTTTTTTATTTTATCCGTCGGAAATCTGTCGGAAATATATATATATTTCCGACAGATTTCCGACGCAATATTCATATCATGCTAACCTTAAAAGACGACACGTGTTACCCTTACATCTGTCGGAAATCAGTCGGAAATAATATATTTTTCCGACTGATTTCCGACAGATTTAGGGTTTTGAGGCCAAATTCCTGAATTTTGAGAAGACAAAGTCTCGGCATACAATTCTGACAACTAAAGTGAAAGATAATTGAGTAAATAACATTCTCGATGTTATACAGAACATGTTTTGTGATTTTGTCATGTTTCAACCAAAAGCGTTTCATACAGTTACATATACTAAACAATAGATGTTTACGGAAAATACTAAATGTTTAGAATTTGAAAGTAACAATGACCATTATCAAGTATTTTATCTTCCAAATATTCCTCCAACCATGCTATTAACTTCTAACTACGAAAACGGATCCTAAACAAGCTTAAAACCCCAAATATGTCGGAAATCTGTCGGAAAAATGTATATTTTTCCGACAGATTTCCGACGGAATTGGAGATTTCAGGTAAAAATATGTACAAAATGCTAACAATTGTTTAAAAATTACCAATTTTTTCCTAAAAGCTAATTCATTAATTTCCAAAAAACCATTTAAAATCACAATGCCGTCGGAAATCTGTCAGAAATATATATATATTTCCGACAGATTTCCGACGGATTTTGTGGTTTTAAGGTAAAAATAAGTACAAAATGCTAACAATTTTTCCAAAATAAGCATTTTGGTTTAAAATTCTTATTTTGCTATATATTGTTTAAAAATATACAATGCTTAAATTTCCAAAAAAAAACATTTCTTAAATTTAATAAACATTTCTTAAATTTATTAAATTTACATTGCTTAAATTTCTTAAATTTAATAAACATTTCTTCAATTTCTTCAATTCCTTAACCCTAAAACAACAAAAAAACATTTCTTCAATTCCATACCCTAAAACCACAATTCCGTCGGAAATCTGTCGGAAATATATTTATATTTCCGACGGATGTGCCAAATTTAACCCGCGAAATGAAAATTATTAAATTAGAATTTCCGACGGATTTCCGACAGATTTAATTTCGTCGGAAATTCTAATTTAATAACAGAACCGACTCTTCTTCTTCTTCTTCTCCACGGGTTGAAATCATTTCTTAAATCGCCACCACCGCTCCTCCTCGCCGGAATTCGCCGATTAATCTCCTCCTCCTCGCCGGAATCGCCCTTCCGCCTATCCTCTCCGCCTCCGAGCCTCTCCTCCTCCGAGACTCGCCCCAACCGCCTCCTCCTCTCCCCTTAGCCGCCACCGAGAATCCCCTCCTCCTCGCCGGAATTCGCCGCCGTCTCCTCCTCGCCGGATTACCCATGGCGGATCTTTCTTTTCATTTGTAAGTATCCTCAAATTTCATGTTGATTTTGGTTAGATTTTATATAAATGAGTTTGTGAATTGATTTTTGCTAGATTTAGGATTAGGATTAGGGTTTGGAAATTGTTAGTATTTTATAAAATGAAATTTGGAAATTGTTACTAATTTTATGAAATTGTTAGTATTTTTACTAATTTTTACTAAATTGTTAGGGTTTTTAAATTGTTGTGAAAAATTAGATTTATGATTAGGAAAAATGAGGGAAATTGATTTAGAGAAATTGATTTAGGGAAATTATTTTTTCCATAAATTTTTAGAATATTGTTAGCAAGTTTTACTAATTTTTAAACAATTATAACGATTAATTTAAAATTTTAGAATTTTAATTTTTTAGAATTTTAAATTATGTAACAATTTCTTAAGAATTTTAGAATATCGAAATAATTGTAAATTTAAAGATAATGACTTAATTTTTGAATTTATATCTATATTTTAAAGAATTTTAAACAATTAGATTTAGGAAAGTTTTTAAAAGGTTTATAAGATTGTTTACAAAACCTTATAAAAATATTTAAAAACCTTATAAAACTATTTAAAACCTTATAAAACTTTACAAAAACCTTATAACACTATTTTAAAACCTTATAAAACTTTAAATTTTAAATTTTAGAATTTTGGAAATTTAAATTTTAAATTCCGCCACAGAATTTTAAATTTTACAATTTTGGAAATTTAAATTTGAGAATTTTGGAAATTTAAAGCATTGTTTTTTTAAACCATTATATTTTTATAATTATAGATTTTTCATATATTTAAAATATATTATCATATAAATCTAGGGATTACGGTGGTTTCGCCACTGCATCTGGCAGCGGCCAACATCCTCGTCGTCGTGTGAGTAGAGCTCATTCGACTTCGACGTCTACACCTACACCGTCGTCTATACCTGTAGAGACGCCGGTGACACCAGCAGCCACCACAGCACCGTCGCAGATTAGCGTCGAGGACTTCATGGGTCTTCCTGGACGAGAGAGGTTGACAAGACTCCATCCAGACCAGCTCGGTAGAAACAGATGGTAAGTTTTTTGTTTCATTTCTGTTTTTTTTTAACAAATTTAATTTAATTGCGACTAATGTTGCATTTTTTCCCGTAGGTTTGGTGATTCTCGCAGCGGGATTTCGAAGTCCCTGAACAAGATGGAAAACTCTATGCTCAGCCGTCCTTATGCGACGTACACCGCCATGCCACTAGAGGATCAAGATATGTGGTTTCGCCAATTTGCGGTAAGTCATCTTTTTCACAATTTTTACTTCCATTTAAATTATTATTATTTATATTTAATTTTTGTATTTGCAGCAAGAATTTAGGTGGGACCCACACATGACCGCTCTGGTTAGGAGAGAATTCGACTCTTATGCAGCACTGCACTACTCAAAGAAGGTGTTCGAGTGGAAGGATAAGTGGCTACACGGTCAGGTGCCAAAGGAGATGGTAGAAAAGGCGGAGTTGTGGAACGGGTTCATCGCCTATTGGCAACTAGAGGCGACCAAGGAGAGCTCTACATATCACTCTAGCAACCGGAACAGCCAGCGCAACGGCAAGGGACCTGCCACCCACAACCTTGGAGCTACCAACAAGAAGACAAAGGCTAGGGATATGGTAAGTTTTTCATTGAACGTCTTGATTTTTATTAAATTTTTTTTTTTATACATTTATATTATTAAATAAATATCTAACAACTGCAGGCTAAGGAGTTGGGTCGGGATCCCAACAACTTGGAACTTCTGCTAGCGACACACACCGACAAGAATGGTGTTGTCCAGGATCAGGTAGCTCGGGAGATTCAGGAGAGCGTCCAAAGAATGGAAGAGGAGTACATTCTCTCTCAGCCAGACGTCGAAGGAACCCCTCCCCTCACCCAAGCCCCGGACGACATCATCAACCAATTCGTCTTAAAGGTATGTAAAATTTAAATTAGTTTTCAAGTCTTTTTCATTTACAATTTAATTTGTTCCGCAGGTTGCTCCGCAGAGCAAATGGCGGCTTTATGGTCTTCCCGACGATGCGGGATCATCGGAGTCTTCTTGTTACTACAGCGAGACATCCGACCTGAGAGCCCAGATGAAGGAAAAGGACGTCGAAATTGAAGGTTTGAAGACGACGGTCCAAGAGATACGAGATGCACAAGCCGCCCTAGAAGCCGAGCGGGTGAAGGAGAGAGCCGAGCGGGACAAGGACAGGGAGATGATGCAACGGATGATGGCGTACTTGGGGCGCAACCCGGATTTTCCGCCGGGGCCCACCACTTAGATTTTTATTATTAACGTTTTGTAAAACAATATTACTTTTTATTTCTACTTTTAATTTTATTTTAATTTCTACTTTTAATTTTATTTTAATTTAAATAATTCAAATTTTAAATTTTAAATTTATATTAAATTAATTATTATATTTAATTATTTCTACGAATACGTCGGAAATCCGTCGGAAATTTATCCGTCGGAAAGCTGTCGGAAATAAATCCGTCGGAAATATGTCGGAAATAATGACGTCGGAAGTCTGTCGGTTTACTAGTAGTCGGAACCCATCGGAAAGCTGTCGGTTTTGTTTCCGACAGCTTTCCGACGGAATTCCGACAGACTGCCGGAGTCCGGCAATACGTCGGAATTCCGTCGGAAATACTGCCGTCGGAAAGCTGTCGGAAATTTCCGACAGCTTTCCGACAGAATTTCCATTTCCGACAAGATAGAAACGACAGACATATCCGTCGGAAATCTATCGGAAAATTCTTATTCCGACAGACTTCCGACGGATATTTCCGTAGAAATTGCGCTGTTTTCTTGTAGTGCTATGCGAATCCAAGTCAAAATGGAAATATGTAGTTTTGAGCAGAAAACAATCATATCTCGAACTAATTATCATAAGTCATTAACTATCTTTTTAGTTTTGCTAGTTTGTATAATGAATATAGAGATAAATCATGTGATTGAAGTAGTTGACAAAAAATAAATAAATTATATGAAAATATTTATCACAACAATATATTCACAACTGAAAAATCCAAGCTACAATGAAAATTACATTCTCTTTGCTTGTCGGAAACAAAATCTCTATATATAATGTCTTCTTCTCTTCTTATTTAGAATCTAATTCAACCTTTGTATCATCATTGGTCAAGAAAAAAATGGAAAATCTCACTTTCTCTCCTTCTTTGACTTCTTATATGATCACTCCTACGCATCAAACTCCCGCCATAGTTTCCTCTTCTCCGGCGGTACAACGTCAACAAAAACTCCGGTTTCTCGTGGAAACATCAACGGACCAATGGGCTTACGTCATTTTCTGGCAAAAGATGACTGGTGATCAATCAGACCGGTCTCACTTTGTTTGGGTCGATGGCCATTTCAGTGGAAACGAGAATAACAAATCCCAAGAAAATGTTCATTTTTCTTTTGCCTCTTATACTCTAAAATTAAAAACTCCAAAAAAAAAAAAACTATTCATTATATTTAGATAAATAATTATAATCTTTTCTCACTTTTTTTTTTTTTTTGGTTTATTTCTTAAGCATACAAATAACAGCATAGAGTGTGAGCTGATGCTGGACGGGGGAGATATGGAGTGGTTCTACGCCACATCGTTTCAAACGCCAAAAATGGATATTTCCGACGAATCTTTGGTTTGGTTAACCGGTCCCGACGAGCTCCGGTTCAGCAACTACGAGAGATGTAAAGAAGCCGGTTCTCACGGTGTCCATACATTCGTCTCCATACCCATACACAATGGTATTATCGAACTTGGTTCGCCCGACACGATTAAACAAAGTTGGGACTTTGTCAGTTGGGTCAAGTCGATATTCGGGTCGGATAAATCCCCAGGACACGTTAACCAAACCGGTTCTGATCCTGAACCGACGAGATCAGACCATTCAGAGGTGGGAAATCAACAAAGAAAACGGAAGAAGAAAGTGGCGGTTACTGCGGATAAACAGAATATTCCGGCGGGTTTGAGCCACGTGGAGGCGGAGAGACAACGGAGAGAGAAGCTAAACCACCGGTTCTACGCTCTACGAGCAGCCGTACCAAACGTTTCAAGAATGGACAAAGCATCACTCTTATCCGACGCCGTTTCGTACATCGAAAACCTAAAATCTAAAATCGAAGATCTTGAAACGCAAGTCAAGAGATCTAAAACGACGACGGATAACGATACTTCTCCTTCCGTTGACCAAGTGAGCGTAAAACCTTTGGAGTCAATTAGAGTTTTAAACTTCGAAGTGAAAGTGAAGATTGTCGGAGAAGAAGCCATGGTTAGGGTTGAGTCGGAGAATGTGAACCATCCAACGTTGGTATTGATGAATGCGTTAATGGAAATGGATTGCCGTGTAGAACACGCGAACGCATCGCGATTAGGTCAGATTATGGTTCAAGATGTTGTTGTTTTGGTTCCATATGGATTAAGATCGGAAGATAAGCTTAGGAACACACTTGTTCGAAAGCTAAGATCAGTATAAGTCAAGTTTAATTAATTAACGATTATGTAATGGGAATATGGGTTTGATATAATGCATGGAGTACTGTTTTATCAATACTTATTTTGATCTAGAGTGGTACATTAATCTAAAGTGGTCCATATTGGGAGAAATATGAACGAAATATCAGATAAACTTGTGTTTCATTTTCAATATACCTCTTGTTGTAAATATAGTTCTCCTCCTTTATGTATCTAACATTTGCTCAAATGAGTTTGTAAATATGTTTTTAAGTTTAATGAAACAAATGTAAAGAACAAAAAAAGTAGTGCATTAAGCATTCGAAAAAGAAATTGATTGTACAATGTATTTGTTGTCCTAATAAAACAAAATGCGTAACATAATTCGTATTAAAAGGAAGCAATTTGTACCCCAAGAAAGGAACTAAACGTAATTATGTTATATATATATATATAATAACATAATTACGTTTATATTTTCGTTCATTTTTATTTTGGTTGTATTTTTGGGATGAAATGTTTGTTATATTTTTGGGATGAACTAAGTCGAAGCCATGGGTACTGTAGAAGGAATATGGTTACAAAGAATTATCACGTGTCTATTTCTGATAGTATATGGATATTCACTACGTTGGAAAGAAAAAAATAACTCTATAGCTATCTCATGTGGTCCATTGCTCCATTTCAGGTACAATATAAAACGAGGTTCACATATTTATTTTGCGGAATTTGACAAGTCAATATAGTAGTATTTTGCCCACATGGCCGTGGTCTAGTGGTAGATAAGACTTGAGAATGTGCTAAAACACTTCTCCAAAGGGTCGAGTCTCTTTGGATACAAAAACACATCCATGTGGGAAGTCTGGGTTTAGGCCAAAAGCCCAGGCAGTTTACCTGGTAGTCTAGTAACAGGCGATCAGGTTACCCCTTGACATAAGTCGGAAAGAATTCTAAACTCATGATAGGCTAATGTGGTGGTTCTTGAGAGAGAAGTCCACTCTGTAACATTTCAGTGTGTTCTTACCAAAACTGACCGGATCACCCGATAAAGTTTATAAAAAAAAAGGTATGGTAGTATTTTGTAGTTGCTATCGAGTTTTCCCCCTCTTTTGCATGCAAATAAGTTCGTAATTTATCGATCCAATTGTTGGGAAACAAAGCATCGTCGTGTTGTGTGAGTGTTTTGTATTTGATGAGTATTCGAAAAATATTTACCGATTAAGGTTGTTTTCGAATATTGGTTTAATCTTGTTATATTATAAACATGTGAGCACGGATTTTTATCAGTTATGATAGTGTATGAATATTTTTCAAATGGAGATAACACCTCATGAATTGAACATTTGGAAAGATTTTGTCTGAGAAAGACCATATGGAAGACTATATAGAAATTGTAGACATCGACACACCCTAGTCCAAAACATCATGTTATGGACCACCGACAACACTACACATGTGAGAAAACTACTTACACCAATAATAAAGTCGATTACGTGGTAAAACTTACAACCATTAGGTTGCTATTAAGACATTGTTTTAAATATGTACAATTGTTTATAGGGGGGGAAAAGTAGTACAATGCAAAAGAAAGAAAAAAGATTACAATAATGCAAAGAGAAAAAAAGAGAGAGTACAATAATGTAAAGAGAAGAAAAATGTACAAATGTACGAATTACAATAATGCAGTTGCCTTGTATCTTTGTGATTTGTTGTGCTAATTAGTCGCTGTATTGCTTAAATGAGGCCAAAAAATGCTTGAAATGTTTGTGCGTGATAAAGTAAGGCATTCGGTATCCAACATAAGAGCACGAGCAATTTTTATGGGTTATAGTTGTAGAACTCTTTTCTCGTTTTTAAAGAACCTCACTTGCCACTTGGTTCATTGTTTTATTAATGATCTAACTTTTAAATAATAACTAAACATGCTCTTATTTACAACATTTATAGGAAACACAACGTTACCAATTTGTATTTACGTAACGAGAACAAAATTTTCATGGTTTTAGTTTTCTTTTTTATGAAAAGGAATGACAAAAATTATCACGTGTCTATGTGTAACCTATGATATAATAAATATAGTATCTACACTGAAATTAAGTTTCTTGACAGAAAGTCAGAAATAGTCATTTCTCACATGGTCCCTTCTTCAATCTCTACAACGATGTAGCATGTAACGAAGTTCACATTTTAAATAAAACAAAAACCATTCGCATTTAGTGCTCCTACGCCTAATCATGAAAATGAAAGAACAATAAATAATATACATGTGTTGTAACAAGGGGAGAAAAGAGAGTGAATTGTGATGTATTATTCCATGAGAAACACTAAGTATATATAGGGATACAAAGCTTGGGGAAGAAGTACAACTTGGAGAACAAGCTAGAAGGTTCTAGAACATGGGCCTATAATGGGATCCATCTAATGGATTTATAACACTCCCCCTTGGATACCATTATAGTAAAAATAATCCCTAATGCGCATAAAATGTTGCCTCGTTAAAAACCTTACCAGGAAAACCCAATTGGGACAAAACCATGGTTAAGGGAAAAAGAGTGCAACGCGCTTCTACTCCCCCTGATGAGTGCATAACTTGATATCTTTGTGATAACTCGAACTTGATTCTTGAAAGTAACATCTGGAAGTGTCTCTCAAAATAAATCTGCCAAAGTTTCACTTGAACGAATCTGTAGAACATGTCAATCGCCATTCTTCTGCAACCCATACTTCTTTAAGATGATCCATCTTGATTATTCTCTTTGTTTCTCTTGATATCAATAATGTATGATATTCTTTCGGGAGATTGATAGACTTTCATATATCATTGTAATGATAACAATCTTCTTTACATGTCTATCATTTGCGTGTTCTTTGATGTCTCGTTAAAAACCTTTCATAGAAAAACCCAGTGGGATAAAAACTATGATAAGGGAAAAGAGTACATCCACGCTCATCGTTATATTTCTCCCCCTCGAAAACATCTTCTTCTGGAGATGACTTCCGATCATATATGACATCTCTTCGGATGATCATAAGCATAGCCTTGTATGATTGTCATAAGAAATCTCAAATCATTGGACTTCTGGTTCATTATATATTTTTCTTCTTATCATACAAAATCTCATCTTTCAATCATGAAAGAGCTTGATAAATTTCTTAAACATCAGTTTAAGTGTGGTACTTCAGGACCAAATATATGTGGATATCCTTCTATAAAATCCTACAAGGATCTTTCAATATAACATCACTTTCGTTAGATGTTAAATTTCAGACATCTCAAGATAATCTTATCTTTTCAAGGAATTTTCCAAATCCTTTTTCATATATTATACTGTTTATAAATCTCTTTAGGAGTTCAAATGATGTTCAAATAATCAACATACACTGCAATCCTAACAAATCTTTTCTTAAATCTTTTATAAATATGCATATGCTAATAAGATCATTCTGATAGCTTTTCTTAGCAAATACTCGTTGAAAAGATTCTTGCAGTTTAAATCCTTCTGGGACTATATTATATTATCATCATCGTAGTGCATGTATTAACTCTGCTGGAGTTTTGATGATCTTCAAATCAAGAATTATTTTGATCATTATCTTTTGATAAATCTACATGGGTATACATTTACATGATTATACCCCATGTTACATATTTTCTATTGACTAGAGTTCCCGAGAACATAGTATTGATATTTTTAATCCTTCAGGGATTATAACTATGATATCATTAATCATTTAGGGATTATATATTTCAAGCATTTTATATAAATGTCATTATCCTGTATTCCATTGCCAGACTTATAAGATATCTCAAAATATTGCTTCCACCATAAGAGAATATACCTCTTCATAAAGTAATCCCTGCCTTTGTGAAAATTTCACTATTTTCACTATCCTTTTAAACTTAAATATTTTTCACTAATTTTACACTTCAGGTGCATGGACTGCTGGTCCAAATATTTCTCTTCAAGAGATTATAATCCCAAGTCTATTTTTTCTTTCCACTTTGGCCAATCATTACTTTGTGTACACATTTCAATAGACTTTCTTTCATGATCCTCTTTTCATAATATCAACTGCTCATAGCATGCAAAATATTACGACGTCGATTTGCTTTTTGGTTCCCATATTATTTCTAACATGACATAGCTAGCTAGCTCTTTTCATTGTCAAGTACTTGAACTTTTCATTTGTCATGTTTGATGTCTCTTCTGGAGATCATCCAAAATCTTTATTACCTCGATTTGGTCATTCTCAATTTTTGCTCCTTTCTTTTACGAGGATTTATATATAGAACCAAATAGGTCTATCACGCTTCATGCAATCTTTAGACTCACTAGCAGTTTGATATAGTCTTTCTAGGACATACATTTAATAGGAGCATATACAGCTGGCATAGGTAATTTCATCACTCTATTGGGATCAGCAAAAGCGTATGGCAATTAATACGTCAAGTTTTGCTTATGAATTATCTTTTTGGACTTCTAATGTATATTCTCTAGTCCGAAGATCATTGATAATTCATAGCTACTTATATCTTTTCCCAGCTGTTTATTTTCTCCCTCTAATGTTGGAAACTGATTCATTATAATGAGAATATATAAGTCGAGACTTCAATAAATCCTTCTGGGATAGCTCTAGACACTTATTTAATATTCATATCCAACATATATTTTTCTCCTCTTTTGAGGTTCCATCTTATAGCGCTATTGTGGAGCACTTTTCATATTCAAATATCTTTCCGATGGAAATTATTTGGTTTATGATCCTAAACCAATAATGATAGGGAGACCTATTAGTTATTCATTGGTTTGATGCGAAACAATGGTATTAAACCATTTTGTGTATAAACATAAGCTTCTGGATGTTCAACACTTTATTTCAATGGGTATTCAAACATAAATTCACCATCATTATCAAATAACCTTGCAAACTTCAAGTTGCAGTTTCATGACAAGGATATATGTGAATCTTTAGTTGATGTGTCCATCTAGTCAATGCGTCCATTGAATCGATGCATCTAATGTAACTAAAATACTTCACATATTGGGTGATCAGCCCATAATCATCTCCTTGTATATATTTTAGAAAATTGATAGATTCCAAAATATTTAGACTGGTGAAACTCATATTACCATATTGCTTTCTGCAATGTAGGAAGAATCTTCTCGTTCTTCACTCAATGTCCACATAAATTTTATAATTTCTCGCATCATTATTAAAACCAGGATGACCAATCTGGTTAAGCCAAACATTTAATTTTCAGTAAACTTCTGATTTACTTTTCATTCTCAGTAAAATTCTTGTTTACTATATCTTTTGTCTATATTCTATGAATCTTTGTGTAGTACAATCTAGTACAAAATAGGTAGATTCTCTTAAATACTTTCAACCTTGGGAAATACTTGGGATTTGAAGAATCAACTAGTCCTTTTCTATTTTGGTGTATGATGTCACATTCGCTTCTGGGAATGGAGTATAACCATCAAGCCGTTTATTTCTAGACTTCAAGTCTCATAATCTTTGATGTGAAAGCTCGTATAAGCTCTATATGTTATCATCTTGCTTTTAAAATTATTCCAAAGAACTCTTGGATCTTTTATATCCAAGCAATGAACATATTCTTCAAGATATGTCACTTGTAGTAAACTTTAACTATAAAGTAGTGAATATAATCTTCAGGATATATCACTTATTATTTATGTGAGATTTTTTAATTCTCGCTCTCGAGATGCTAAAACTTCAAGTTTAGTCATCTCGACTTAAATTCCACTCTAGAATCAAAAACATACCCAACTTGGTCATGTATTTTATTATCTTATTTACTTTGTATTCACTCTAGATACTTTCATTCTCACATGAGAGAAAATTTTCTTCTTTCTTTACATTTTTTTTTTCTCACTTCTGGTGTTATAATTTCTTAAATAGTTTCTTGAAAGAAACTCATTGACCTTGACCTTTCAAGGGTCTTTATAGTCACTTTCTTAGCTTAATTTGAATAGTGTGACTTTTTCCGTTTCATATAAAATGTCGCATTCATTTCAGAGAATGGACTATAATCAACTGGATATGTTTTACACATTCACTTCAGGGAATGAACCATCATCAACAAGATGTGGTTAATGAATTTATTGTAAAAATCTCACACTTTCTACCAGTAATTAATTCATTATCCAAACATAGGATCCACTTCAGAGATTATAAATAAATCAACCCGATCAATCGGTTGACCATGACCAACAAAATTACGACGTGTTCGGTTTTAGAGGATTAACCAAACCAAACCATAAAGCTTTCATAAGCTATTGGTCAACAGACCATACCTCATAGATAATTCAGTCATAAAACATGAATAATAAATAGTAAGCAGGAAACGAGTCAATCTCATGTAAAACAGTTTGACTATAACAATCACAAATCCTCACGTATTCAAACTTTAAATGACCATGCATAATATTAATCAGAACGAATCAATTCAATCTATATATTCAATAAGTGACAAATTTATAGACATGATAATAATTAAATAAGACTTTTGACTCCACGATCTATAAACAAACTCAAACCTTTTACTCTAGAAATTGGATTTATAATAATGCAACTAGACTTAAGATAAAGCAACACAAAAGTCAATCATAAAGCGGTCTATAATTATACCATAAATATATATCTGCAACGAATATGATTTGCATGAATAGATCGGAAATAAACATGAGATGTAAATAGTACTTATCTTAATAAAGATTGTAAATCAACGACGACCATCTTCAGAGGTCTCCGGTGGTGGTGATGGATCAAGATTTTTGATGAGATGACATAAAGATGGATTAGGGTTTTGCCTATCAATCACAAACAATAAAGCTATCAGTAAAATCAAGCAAATTATGAAACAAATCGATAGTAAAACACTACGCAATCTCTTTCTTTAAATATTCGATTAGATAAATTAATTAATTAAATGTGAGAGGATGCACTTATCTTGATGGAAACAAGGTGAAAGAAGGAGACGTCGCGGAATCGAAGCAAAGTCGGAAGAACGAGATCGAGTCAGAGGTGGTTAGGGTTTTCGTGCTCAGACGGCTAGGGTTTCGTGCTGATAACGTGTTGTAACAAGGGGAGAAAAGAGAGTGAATTGTGATGTATTATTCCATGAGAAACACTAAGTATATATAGGGATACAAAGCTTGGGGAAGAAGTACAACTTGGAGAACAAACTAGAAAGTTCTAGAACATGGGCCTATAATGGGATCCATCTAATGGATTTATAACAATATGTACATTTTTGTTTTTGTTTTTGTTTTTGATAAAGACGCATGATTTTTGAAGGTTCGAGAGGCAAACTATTTCTTCACTTAGAAAGGATTATAATTTAGATGTATTCGACTAACCCCACTTAAATATTTGTTTTTTCAAGAGTTTTAGTTTCAAAAAACATGCTTGTCTTTTTCTTTAAATTTCATAAATTTTCAAAATAATTTGATTTTTTTAGCCTCATACGCAATAAGAGAAACAAATTAAATCATTATGACCCTACTATGAATGTAGAACAAAATTCAAAAGTTCTGTGCATAAACACTGTTTTTCAGCCCAAGGAAAAAAACACGAACTTTTGATAAGTTTTTTACAATTTCAACAACAAAACAAAAGAAAACAATTAATAAAAAAAGAGTGAAAACAATGCATATCTAGGCCCAATAGTTATATTCGGCCCAAGTTTGAATTTGACCTCATAGCCCAAAGTAGCTCCTTAATGCAACCCTTTTTTCGGGTCATTTCAAGTTTCTGAGATTCGTCAAAATCGCTGTTTCGTTCTTCGTCTCCTGAACAATTCTTCTCGAAATTTCATCTTCCTCTTCCTCTTCGTTCTCGTTTCGTCTTCTGTGAATCAATCAAGGTAAATCACTCTTCTTAAATCAATGCTTGATCAATCCGATTCTCTCAGATCTATCTGTAAATTTGTTGTCGTTGTTAGTCGTCTACGTTGTTTCTTTACCTTTTGTTTCGATTTTTTTGCTTCCGCGAGATCTGTGTATCTTGTTTCAATGGAATCGTTATCACGCCTCCAATGAAAAATCTGAAATTGGGAGAGATTTGTTCGTAGCAGTGATTTATCTTAGATCGGCTTCTATGGATTATATGTGGAATTTGTTTAGTTATTGAGATGATTTCATTGATTTGTTTATGAATCATTTGTTTGATGAAATTTTGATTCAGCAGCTTTATGAGAGAATCATTGGTTTGATTAGAACTGAATATGCCTTGAAACCTCATTTTAATCCAAATCTGATTTCAATTTATAAAATATTCTCATGTAAGCTCGAATTCGATGTTTTCGGTTTTTGCTTATATTAGATTTTTTTTTTTTTGGTCGAAGCTTATATTAGATTTGCTGCATGAATATGTGTGTGGCTTGATTATGTTTTGATCTCTCTATGTTACAATGAGATAGTAGTGTTTTAATTTAACATCATTACTTCAGGTTAAAGATGTCGAGAACCACATACATTGTCGGTGCCCTTGCGGGATCTGCGGTAATAGCCTACGTGTGTGACAGTGTTATCTCTGATAAGAAGCTATTCGGAGGCAAGTTTTTATTCCCGGAAACCTCATTACTTAGCTACGAAAGATTTGGTATATAGCTATAATCGGTTGTTGTAAACGCAGGGACTACACCGGGAACTGTTTCTAACAAGGCATGGTGGGCAGCGACTGAAGAGAGATTCCAAGCGTGGCCAAGAACCGCTGGTCCTCCAGTCGTGATGAACCCTATCAGTCGCCAGAACTTCATCGTTAAGTCACGCCCTGAATAACTTTGAGAGACTGATCTCATTTGTTATGGATTTGTTACGATATTTGCTCTTTTGTTTGATCTCTCTGAGGATCGGCGAATTTCTCTAGCTGGTTATAGCAATAATTTGTGTTGATTGATACAACGTTGTCCAAGCATTCCTTGATGCATGGCTTTTTGTAAGGTTTTGTGATTTTGACGATAAATGAAATCAATCCAAGAATGACTTACCAGCTTTACATTTTGCTTTAATGTAGTGCAAGGATTGGTTTCTTGGTTGTGATTGATTTTTTTGGTTTTGGGTCTGGCTGATTTACTAGTAACAGTAAACATAACAAAAAAAGACAGTTCATTCAATTCTAAACCGGTTCGCACACCAAATTGAACCGGTGTGACTAATACCATACAACAATACATGTGAATGTGAATCATTCCACATCCATCTAGGGACTGAAACTCAACTCTCTCAAAAGTCAAAACTCTAAATAGAGACTACCTGATAAAACTTTTAGAATCATTGTGAAAGATAAAAAATCCTGAAGGAATTTTTAAAAAAGCAGAAGCCTAATTAATATCTAACAAAATCATAATTCAATTTCCTACATTTTTCCATCACCAATGCCATGTCTAGCAGCTGAGCCATCTTCCCCATCAGCACCACTCTGGCTCACATCGGTCCCGTCCTGTTTACTTCCACCGCGTGATTCGTTCGTACCCGCTGAAGGAATGTGAAATGTCAGTAAAATAACAAGGCGTAAACGCGATTATAAGTTTGAATTCGAGGAAAGGTTTTGATTTTACTCTTGTTTGCGCCAAGAGAAGTTTCCGGTTGGTGCATCGGATATTGTAGTCCATTGTTATTACTATTCAAACCCATTGGTCTAATCTCCATATGCCCTTGCATAGCTTGTTGATGTAACTGTTGTTGCGGATCCTGAAAATTACCAAACTGCAATGGACCTATTGGTGGGAACATCCCGGGCGATATTTGTTGAGCCATTCCCATTGCTTGTTGAGGTTGCTGCATGAAGTAACTCGGTGGTGGCTGCATCGATGACGGATTAGGAACCATCTACATAAGTCAAGACACAAACGGTTAAAAAAACCGAAAAATGTAAAATATATTTTTACTAATCAAAATAGCAAATTACTGCTTGTGGAGTCATGGCTCCTGGTATTGGTGTAGTTGCTTGTGGTGGTTGAGGTTGAGCATCGGCGATTGCAGCGAGATACATTAAATTCTTCTGGAGGTGAGCTTGATACCTATAAAGAGATACAAAAAGCAAGAATCTAAGCTATAACACGAAAAAAATAAATAGCTCGAGGATTGGAATCGAAACAAAATGACAAACTTACTGAGCACATTCTGCAAGTTTACCGACGTTTTGATTTTCTAAAATCGCCACTATCAACTTCTTGTTCTCATCAAGATACTGCAAGAATTGATCAAGGAACATTTTTTAAAAAATGAATCACTGTCACTGTATCATCTTTACAATCAGAATCTAATCTCATAAGCAAAAAACTAGTCCATTTTTCTAAATAAACAACACCAAACTCATTGTAAGCATAATTTTCCAATTCCAGTTATAACATAAACCGAAACAGGACAATTTTAGAAAATTTCTACTTCACCAATTATCGCCGAATATCACATAAATAGCTTAATTATAACTCAATTCATTACAAGAGTTCAAAATTACTTAGAAACATTAACGAAGCAAACTAAAAACAGAAACCATTTCAAAGCTTATACTATAAACAGACAAAAAAAAAACTGAGAAAGTAAGAATTAAAAAAACCTTCTGGATCTGTTCGGTAGTGATGTTAGTCGGCGGAAATGAAGGAACCATCGTAATCATTTGCGGAGATTGCTGCATTTTTTTATTTTTTTTAATTCTCTGCCTCGGACAAATCAAAACTGAAACAGTGAAACCCTAAAGTTTCGCCTTCTTCCAAAAAAGGAAACAAAAAAAATCAAAGTGATAACACAAATGATGCAATCAATATTCAACGAATGTTTTGCATTATCCTCAAAATTTAAGACTTTTGATTCGTTTGAATTTCGCCGACGACGAGAGGTTTCAGCGAAATTCATGAAAAGACAAAAAAGTCCTCAACAATACTACGTGGCGCTTTAAAACATTTGGGCCGTTTAATTAAGGCCTATTAATAATTGAGCCCAATAACGAAGCTTCTGAGTGAATAAGAAGGTTACTTATTCTTCTTTATCTGTACCAACATTTTCAGCTACACGACGGCGATAGAATCAATCGTCGTCCTCCGAATAAAGCAAACTCCGATCACGGTGGCTTCGGATATTTTACGGCGGTTGTTTCCGGCTCGGACCAGAAGACCTGCTCCGATTATACCTTTGACCCGACTGGAAATGAACCTTTTCCGGTTCTGCTCCGGTTTAAAAGTCCTCGGGTATTTTATGATCCTTCTCGTCGCCGGCGTCGTCGCCGTATCTTATTACGCCGTCGTCGTTAGCACATGGTGGCCGATCTTAATCGAAAACGGCCATCCAGCTCTCTCAGCTCTGGCTTTGTTGATCATCGTTGTTTTCCATTTCCTGGTAATTTCAAGTTTATAGCTTCAGATTGGATTCAGAGATTAGCTTTTTGCTTCAATTTTGTTCTGGAAATGATAAAATCTTAGGGTTTTATTGCTTGAATCCTCAATATTAGGGTTCTAGAAATGGAAAAGTTTCAATTTTGGTGGTTAATTGATCAACCCATGAACCATTGGTTTTTGTCAAAGTTTCTCAATATTGTCTGTTTAGTTTTAGAAATGTAATTCTGATGATGCAATGCTTGATTGATTCTTGTGTAGCTGATAATGCTGTTGTGGAGCTACTTCATTACAGTATTTACGGATCCTGGGTCTGTTCCTGAGCAATTTAGAAGAGAATTTGGGGGTGATAATTTAGAGGCTGGTACTTCGACGGATCAAGGAGCGTTTGGTTCATTAGGTTACTGTCCGAAATGCCGGAATGTTAAGCCGCCTCGTTGCCATCATTGTTCTGTGTGTAAGGCGAAATTGCTTAGTAGTGAAAACGTCCATATGTATGGTTTTATAGTGATAGAGAACGAAAAGCTTTACGCAATTCGTGTTTCGTTATGCAGGTCAAAGATGTGTTCTTAAGATGGATCATCATTGTGTTTGGATTGTTAATTGTGTTGGAGCTCGCAATTACAAGTTTTTCCTTCTCTTTCTCGTATGAAACCCCTTCCATTGCAATCTTGACTTGGTGTGCATTGGGATTATTCGGTTTGCTGATTTCCTTACCGTTTTTCGATTTGTAGTTCTATACATTTCTCGAGACGATGTTGGACGTTATAGTCTTGCTTCCTAGTTTTATCGAATTCTTCAGTCAAGCTATAAAGCATTCTTCTTCTCCGGGTAAACTGGCATCCCTCGTACTGGCTTTCGGTAAGTGTAAACAGTCCTTTTTTGATCGTTTGTTGCGTAGAAAATGCTTTAGCTTCTTTTGCCTCATTTTCCGTCTTTATGTTTCTTACAGATTGTATCCCATTGATGCAGTTCTAAACTTAGCGTTCGTTCTCAGCCTTCTTTGTTTCGTAGTCATGCACATTTCTCTTCTCTCAACCAACACTACTTCAGTCGAGGTTACTCTAGCTTCAACAAACAATCTAAAACTTTAACATACGATTCTCTTCTCTGATTCGTCTTCTTGTTTTTCAGATTCATGAGAAAAATGGAGAAGTCAGATGGAAATATGACTTAGGAAAGAAGAAAAACTTTGAGCAGGTTAGTCTTCTTTGTCATCCTTTCCTTTCCGGTGGAATCATTAGTTAAATCATGATGTTTTTCCGGTGAAGGTTTTTGGGAAGAAGAAGTTGTTTTGGCTCCTCCCATTGTACTCGAAAGACGATCTCGATAACATGACATCACTGCAAGGCCTCGAATTTCCAACTCGTTCTGATATCGACCCTTGATTGAATCAGCAACTAAGTTCCATACTTTCTTTCCAATGTAGATAACTCTCTCCTCAGGAGGAATTTGTTGTTGTACCCTATAATGATAATTGATTTGATTCATTTGTAACTTGTTTTACTTGGGTTCTTGCATTCAATCATAAATCTTAAGTACAATCTTCTGAAATGTTGTTATATACAGTATGTTTTATCCCCCCACATGGTCTGATTTGTCACATTATGAGAAATTTGACTAAATAAAAGCAAGAAAATCAAAGCTTATGGGTGTGACTGAGAAGAGTATTATTCAAAAGAGAGAAAAAGTCTCATAATTTAAGACAATAAGATCATACCACTCACCCTAAAACCCCCTCGGTAATCTCCTTATCAAACCAGAAACCGTAAAGGTTTCGATTTCACATTTATAACACATTAGAGAAAGCTTCTTAAAACTTCTCAACAAAGAAACAAATCCCAATACATTTCCTCATTTTCTTGTTTTTCTACTTGCTGCTGCTTCTTTTTTCTATAGTTGCTAGTAGGGTCGGTACCTTCTGCCTCCTCGGTTACCATCATGATCATGACTGTTATCTCTCCCTGACCCTCCGCTTGACCCGTTACTCCGGTCGACTCTTCTGGGCCGTTGCGGTGGTGCTGCTGCCGCCATCTGCATACCAGGCTGTTGCCTACATAATAATAATAACACATATCAGTATCTACACGGTTTTACGAGAAAGGTGAAGAAACTTGGTAACTAGAACCATTGACTTACAGAACATAGCCGATTCGGCCATCGGGAAGAAGCATTGGAACCATTTGCATTCCTGTTGGCATTGCTCCTCTACCATAGATCATTGGCTGCTCAATGCAAAATTAAACCAAAAGTTTATTTGCTGATGATGACTTCTTAAATGATGGTAAACAGCTCTTTCTTACAATTACCTGATTAAAACTACCGGCAATACCTAAACCGGCACCCATAGCACCATACTGAGGTGCAGCGAAACCACCAAACGTGGGATGCATCAAGGGAGCAGGAGTAGGTGCAGCACCGTAAGAATGAGATGTGTCAGGTTTCCTTTCAGCCTGGGGTTTAGCAAGCACAACCTCTAGTGCTTGACCTGTAGTTTGCAAGTTTGTGAAATATGTTTCTCAGTAATGCCTCTTGAGACCAAAAAAACAAACACCATTAATAACAAATTGAAATCATAACGTTGTAGAAGTTTTTTTACCGTTGATTTCATATTTCTCGGTATCTTTGACAGCCTTCAATGCACTAGACCTTTCAGCATAGTGGACAAACCCAAAATCACGTTTTCCACCTTTTCCAGGAGGCGTGACGATTTTGGTCACTTCTCCATGCCTCTGAAAGAATTCCTTTAGTTGCTCTGTCGAGGTATTCTCTGGAATATTCTTCACATAAAGAGCTTTCACCTGCGTATTTCGCCCATGAAGAAAATAAGTGACCGGGAGAGAAGATTTTGCACAGATTGATTAAAGCCTCTTTAAGAATACCTGAGCAGCAGCAGCTGAATGCTCAGGAGAGCTTTTAGGGTCTGCCCAAGTCACAGTTGGAGCGTTACCCTCAAGCTTAAAATTGGAATCTATCATTTTCTGCCTTGAATAATCCGCACATGCATTGTTATAGTATAAGACAAATGCAAAACCACGGTTACGGGTGGAGTTTGTTGGATCCTACAGACGCCAAGAAGATAATTAGTAATGGAATTTAAGCAAGACTTGCACGGCAATCAGATTTCAATTAAATCTTCTTACTTTTATGAGGTCAATGTGGTCGATTCCAGGACCAACATCCTCTATGACTTTTCGAAACTCATCTTCAGTCCAGCTCTTTGGGACGTTACCAACAAACAATCTATTCTTAGTTTCGGAAAGAGAGCATCTTATGGTTTTTCCCTACAAAAAATCAGAAACAAGGTTAAACAGAAGTAGCGACGAGCGCAATGTAATCTAGCAAATGATTAATAAGTTAAGTTGCAGTTAGTGGTTGAGATTGCCTTAAACTCTTTACTGTGCAACTCCTCAATGGCCTTTTGCGCAACGTCTTTCGATTTGAAAGCTACAAAAGCAAAGCCTTTGCTATCACCAGAGTCCCGATCTTTCATCAGTCTCACCTAATAATAATAAAAAGTTACATTTCAGCCATGAATACAGAACTACCAAAGCGAATCATGCTAAATTATTCCATACCTCATAGATCTCGCCTATTGCTTCACATAGATCTCTCAAGTCCTCTTCTCCAACATCCTTCGGGAGCCCGCCAATGAAAACTTCAGAACCATGAGGAGGAAGTGAAAGAAGATGGGAATACTTATCCCTTTCTTCATCATCAATAGGAGATCCTGATTTCTCATCATCTTCTGCTGTTTCGATATCAATATGGTTATCGTCATCGTCAGCTAATTCCTCCTGACCTTCTTCTCCCATACCCGTTCCTTTTGTATCACCATAATCCTCCACGTCAAGTTCTTCGGCATTTGGATTGCCACCATTATCATCATCGTCTTCTTCCTCTTCTTCTTCCTCTTCTTCGTACTCTTCTACTTGTTCCTCCTCCACTTCATCCTCCATCTCACTGTAGCTACCCTCCTCGAAATCCACACGGTCATCAACATCTCGAGCGTCTGACATGAGGTTCTCTTGCAAATGATATCTGATCATCCAATAACCAATACACCAAAAAGCTTATAATGTACGATAAGACAAGCCGAATTCGGTGAATGAGAATCGATCTTTTTCGGTTTCGTTCTTTATACGATGAATAGGTTAAGTATTGATGTCAAGTGGAAACTAAATGGCTTGCCAAAAGAAAACTGGAGACTTATTTTAGGTTTCTTTAGTGAGGAATTGAAGCTCATTACTGAGTGTATGTATAATGGTAAGAAAGTAAATGCAATAAAAATCAAGACTTTGAATAAGAGCAGCTTTGTTTATTTGACTCCAGATCCAATTTCCCAGCTTATAAATAAAGGCAGATAAATTCTTAAACAGAACGAATCAATCTAAACCTAAAACACCCAAATCAAATCCAAGATCTTCACTCACACATCTCTCAGAACAGCAAAGCCCAGTAACGTAAATCAAGACCCAGAAGCAAAATTACTCACCAGCTCAGCTCAGAAATATAAGGGTCAGAACAGAAATTAGGGTTTATCCCATTTTTTTCGGAAGAAGATGATTTGAGAGAGAAAAAATCTACGAAACAACCAAAACAAATGTATAAGAAAAGTAGAAGTGGAGAATTTTCTAGGCATACCAGACTAGTGTTTGTGTTTCGAATTGGGGGGAAATTTTCTGAGTGAAATTAGGGATTTCGCTTCGGTTGTGATGAAGATATCCGACGAAAACTCAAAACTCGTCGGCTATTTTCTCAAATCTCCGGTGGTGGAACAAGACACTTTACCACTCGTGGGCTATTATCACATGTAACGCACTCACTAACCCTAAAAAAACGCTTTCTAGGCCCATTTAGTTTTTATTGGGCCTTACCTCCATGAAGCCCCGTTTAAAATCACTTGGGAATTCGCCACTCCCTGCTGTTTTTCTCGGCGAGATGACAACTGCGTGCCGTTTTACATCTCTGGCATAATGCACATTATTATAATCAAATTTGGATGATTACATTGGGGGAGTATGGTAAAACAAACAGTAATTTACAAAATTTCTGTTCAAATTAATAGGTTTTTCTGGTGTTTTATTGATATTGTATTGTATTATTTTAGAAGCATTTATCATTCTTAGGTGGTTACGGAGTTTGTGTGTAACGTCGAAGACAAGACTAATAGTGTTTGGAATCATGTCACATGGGTGATGTTCTTTTCCTCGTGTCTCAAGTTGCAAAGTTGCAGCCTTTTTTTTCGTTTTGGACATTTTTTTATAGCTCGTTATTCACTTTTGCATGAATAAAATAATCAAATCAAAAAGGGGACAAAGCAAATTCCTTCTATTATTTGTTTTCTTTTTAAACAACAACAACTATACAATCATTGATTAGATCTTAACAAAAATCTTAGAATTTACCATTGATAGTAGTCTAATTGCAATCATTTGAAAAACAAAATAACCTTGATTACAACCATTGGTTTAAGAGTTAAACATTTTCAAATCCTCTTTTACAAGCTACAAATGAACATAAAACACATTACAGCAACACAAACAAAAAAGTCATTGTTCTTTTTTCTTTTCCAAAACCAAAATTATTTATATATAACAAAAAGAACCTTTTGAAAAAAATGAGAAAGAAAATACCACGACCGTTGATTTGGAATCATCTTAACCATCGCCTATAATCATTAGTAGAAGCAGGTGAGATCTCTCCACCACCACCAAGAGACTCGGTACAACAAGAAGAGTAATTTGATTGTTGCTCCAATGCACCCAATTGTGAACCACCTATACTCTTGAAACTAGGACTCCTTAAATTCTCTATCGGTTGCGGCAGAACGGGAAACGAAAGACGTTTTCTAGCCGACCCGATTCGGTCTTTCTCAGGTGTCAAAGGGCGTTGCCTCGGCGCGCTTTGAGACCGTATTCTAGCCTTTGCGGATTCCGTAATCGCCATGTAATTCGGCAATACAGCATTTGTAGTAGTAGTAGCGGTACAAACGCTATAACCGCTTCTCGCGGTAAAACTATAGTTTGACCTCAAACTAGGTGTGTTTGAGTTTGATGTGTAATTGTAACCAGACCGGTCATCTCTTTGAATCCGTGGACTAGCGGATCGGATTTGTATCGGTCTCGACTTAGCCGGAGAAGGTGTAGCTGATGAGAAATGTTGACTAGTTCTTGATGGTGAATTAGGCCTTTGGTTACCGGTTCTCGAGTTACCACGGGATAAATACGGTTGAGAAGTATCGATTTCGACGGTTTTGTA
Source organism: Draba incana (assembly GCA_963576765.1). Classification (NCBI taxonomy): domain Eukaryota; kingdom Viridiplantae; phylum Streptophyta; class Magnoliopsida; order Brassicales; family Brassicaceae; genus Draba; species Draba incana. Next base: position 903,427 of record OY755214.1, read on the forward strand.
AACCGGTCCTCTTTGATCGGTCGAAGCTCGTTTATCCCACGGTTTAGTCGCCGTCCATCGGTCTAACCATTTCGGTCTCTCTTCTTCTTCTCCTATAGATTGATGATTACCTCTCGTTCTCCGAATCTTTCATCAAAAGTCAAAACCAAACCAAACCAAATCAGAAACCGAAAACACGAACGAAATTACCGGTTTAGACTAAACCAAGCAATTAATGGGATTATAATCTTAATTCAAACCTGTTGATTGTTACTCTCTCTTCTCAATGCAATATCTCTTCTTTGTTGCAACATTGCTTTCACTTCTTCAATTGTGTGTGGTCTCTCATCCCAATCTTCCGCAATACTACTTCCTTCTCTTGACTATATAACAAAACACCATTAATAAAAATCTCAACTTTGAATATAGCTCAAAAACAGAGCAAAACAGAGCAAAAATGGAATGTCTGAATCTAACCATGGATCTTCTATCTGAAATGTCATGATGATAACGAGAACCGAGAACACTGTGAGTATCGCTAAATGCAGATTTGCGACTACCATCGTGAGATAAGCGTTTACGTTGATCAAGAACACGAGATTGGACACGAACCAGAGCTTGCATACATCTTAAAGTCATTTTTGCTTGTTTTCTTACATTGTGACCTCTCACTAATGCTTGTAGCTTCACTAATCCTTTTAATGCTCTTAATGCTCTTCTTGCCTATAAAAAACACAAACCCGAAATCAAAATCAAAATCAAAATCCTGTTTAATTAGTTGTAACTAAGAAACATAATTTTGGTTACTTACAAGATAACCTCTGAAACCAGTTTGGATTACAATCGCTGCGTAGTTTTCTCTCGCCGTGTAAGTCCGTTTTGTAAGATTTGGTAATTTCGCCGGAGAAGCTTCGGTTACGGCGGAGACGGTGGTAGTTACGGCGTTTCTCTGTTCTGAAACAGAGGATGTAGCATTTGTCGCCGTTTCTGTTGATTTTGGTACAGAGACATCTTTTCTGACGCCGGAGTTTTTCACGGGAGAGTCATGATTCGTTGATTTTCTGAATAACCACCGTCTCTTCTCTCTCTTCTGTAACCATAAAACAGAATCTTGTGAGAGAGTGAAGAAACAAGAAAACTAAAAATCTCGACTTTTTAAGAAAAAACTAACCTTGTCTTCGTCTTCTTCAACTTCATTACCGTGAACATTGTTGTGTTCTTTCTTGGTCGGAGATCGGAAAGCTCGTTTAACGGCAGTGATCCAAGAAGAAGAAGAAGAACCACTCTTTTTCCCCATCGGAATTTGGTTTGAGTTAAGCAAGAACTGAGTCAACACATTACAATCATCTCTTTGTTATCAGAGATTTGGTTTAGATTTTTGCGAAGATGAGGAAGAAAGGAGAGAGGTGGGTGGATCTAGGGAAGCAAAAGAATCAATAAATTTGGAAGGTTGCTTAAGAGAAAGTCTTCACAGTCTGACCACCTCTTTAACTGCGACCATGACAGCGATGACTCTTCCTCTTCATTTACTTCTCTCCACTTCATTTATTTTTATTTTTTTGTCATTTTTTATATTAATCTACACATTTATCATGTACCTACTTGAATTTGTCATACATTCAATACTAGAAATCTTTTGTTTTTCTTGGTTATAACTTATAAGAAAATAGAGTTTTGTTGTATTGAGATTTGTTTGTTTCATGTGGAATGTTATTCTGATTCTAGGAAGTCTATATGTTTTCTCATGCAATTTTTTAATCATACAATGAAAAAAAAACAGAATTCCTAATATTTTAGACAAAAGATAATAATAATCCAAGTACATAAAAACGATAACTAAAAAATTTGAATGGTATTTCACCTTATAGCTAAGAAAGAAGCTAGGAATTAAGATGAACACGTTACTTTAGTAAATAAGGAGGAACAATGTAGATTTATAGACCTCTGCATATAAGCACGAACCTATACCCAGTGCTCGTCCAATCATTTTGAATGCCCTATGCATATATGTAGAAAAGTGTCATTTTCGTACATTTTCTTATACCGTAAAAATAGTAATCTAAATAAAAAAATATTAAAACTCCATTAAACCGTTTATAATTCCAAAAAGTTAGTAAGAAATAAAAGAAAAACAACAAAATAGAATTTATTTTTGAAATATTGCTCTTATTATATTTTTGTCCGCAAAATCATTAATTAAACCCACGTTGTCGAATTTTTCAACCACCTATGTTGCAATGGATGGCAAATCTAGCCCATTCAATCTCTCTTGTCACATGATCGACCGCAAATAATTTTGTTATCAGCTCCAACTTCGAATTTTAACTAATAATTTCAAATTAATCATGAAGTAGTTTGTCCACGCTTGCATCCTTTTCTTCATTAGTCCATGCTGGTTCTATATCCCTTTCCAAAGGCTTCAAGATAATACGTCTGACCTCGGCTTGAAAATATATCATTAAAAAGATGTTAAGAACAACAATACATTAGTTTTAAAATCTGTTTTGCTTATACATACCTTGTTGCCATATTTCTTTATCTCTTCAAGAATACACTGGTCAATGTCAAATCGCTTACGACCACCACGCCATGAGAGAACATGAACTTCACCACCTTCTATCTTATCCCCATAGTGTGCTCCAAGGAAACTAACCGCCTCATACAACTAGATTTGAAGAACATGAACAAATCCACGAAGCACATAAGAATCTCCGAAGTAGTTAGCTACTCCGATGGATTCAACATGACTATCACAAGACATTCTGCCCCATGGAAACTTCTTAAAGGCTTCGACATTAAACACTCTTTTTGCAAGAGAGAGAGAGAGAGAGGAATTATGCTGTCTTGATTCAGACCAATCACTACGAGAGTGAGTATCGTCAAAAGACCAACCATCATGCGCTTCTCAAAACTCCAATCCTTACATCGTGATATGACCTGTTTCAGCTCTTTCCATGCTGGTCCATCACCGACACTCACTCCAATTTCTTTCCAAAATTCAGAGTGGTCAACATCATATTCCCCTACAGACTCATACGCATCGGTATTCATGCCCATTAATGCAGCAAATTCACATAAGGAAAACCTTATTGGTCGATTATCAACTAAGGACCAAATTTGATGCGTCATGGAAGTCTTCAACCGATGAATGAGGAGAAAATGAACCGGCTTCGAAGATCAGATGAACCGACTATCAGCAAACTTCACGATGACACCAACAGAAGAATCTAGTTGATAGCTCCATACATCACCACCTAAATCTTCATGAAGCTTACGAATGTCAGCGAGATTGCAGCTGTTATTAATACTTCTATCCTGGGGAGGTTCTTTTCCAGCAGCAAAGTATCCATATTAATATCCTTCTTAGCGAGTGCCAGTCCAATCATTTTGGATTCCCTATGCATATATGTAGAAAAGTGTCATTTTCGTATATTTTCTTATACCGTAAAAGTAGTAATCTAAATAAAAAAAAACATTAAAACTCCATTAAACCGTTTATAATCCCAAATAGTTAGTAAGAAATAAAAGAAAAACAACAACATAGAATTTATTTTTGAAATATTGCTCTCTTTGTATTTTTGCCCGCAAAATCATTAATTAAACTCACGTTGTCGAGTTTCTCAACCATCTATGTTGCAATGGATGACAAATCTAACCCATTCAATCTCTCTCGTCACATGATCGACCGCAAATCATTTTGTTATCAGCTTCAACAACGAATTTTAACTAATAATTTCAAATTATTTTTTTTAATGAGTAGTTAACATGTTTGCTTAGAGAATGTCATAACCATTACAAAAGCATTTGAAAAATAAAATCTCCCGAATATTATTATTGTGAGAAAAGTTTATAATTTTTTTAATGACAACTATAACAAAAATTTAACTAAAAAATGCTTTCTAAATTTAGGGTCTTCACTGGCTTATCCTCTGGGCCGGGCTTGCCTATACCTATATGAATGATTATTGAAACATGTATACACAGCTTTTACTGTGGTCTGTGAACTTGTGATAGCACAAATATAGTTCAAATATTTTTTTAAAAAAGATTTCAACGATTGTGATTCATGTTTTAAAGAACAAGATACTAATAAATAGTTACGTAATTTATTTATAAACAGTTTAGATATCATTATCCTATCATACTACTATTTATTTATTTGTTACTAAACCAACTATTTTAGTCGAAAATGACAGCTTTCAAGCTATGCTTATTGGCCAAAATCTTTAAAAACGAACTAAAAAAAAGGAAAATAAAGTATTTAAATCGAACAGTGAAAGTCTCGTGCTATCACGTGCATGGAGCCAGATACAAGTACAAAGACATCATCAGGTGCGTGATGGACCAGGGTGGTCATTCCTTATAAACCATACACGTGTCCCTCTACATTTATTCAGTCAAACATCTTACTATTTATTTGGGCTTCCTTATATAAACGCACAATAACAAACAAATATTCAAAAGCCTAATCAGTAAAAAAGAAGGCCCAGTTTATTAAAGGCCTTTTAAAGATTTCCCTAGCTTTGTGTTTCTGGAGATTAGGTTTATTTATAACCCTCAGATTTTCTCTTTCGCTGCATAGCAAAACCCTAATTTGACCTCTCTAGCGGCGCTACTGAAGAAACTCGCCGAGGCTTTAAATCGCAGTCTGAGGTACTTCTTCTTCTTCACTTCTGATTCCTGGCGATTTCGTTACAGATTCTTCATCATTTCTCGGTTTAATTGTTCTTGTTCGGTATGCATCTGCAGATTTTGGTTGGTTTTCTGTAAATTTAGGATCTTTAGTATGATAATCATTGGATAGGTTTGTGTTGTTGTTTTATATTCAAATCTGTTGTTGTTGATTGGTTTTGTTATTGTGTTGTTGCAGAGACAATGTCGACAGTCGGAGAACTTGCTTGCAGCTACGCTGTTATGATCCTTGAAGATGAGAGCATTGCCATCACTGTATCCTTGAATCTAGACATTTTCTTAATCTCATGTTTTAGCTTCTTACGTTTTGTTATGGTAGGATCATATTCGCCATTTAGAGTTCATGGTACTCATTTTCTGGGTTGTGTAGTTGATGAGCTGTATGTAAGGAGCTTGTTTTATGGTTTATGGATCTCTCTTTTGAATCTCTGCTCATGACACACTAGCTATGGAGGAATGTGTGTGTTTGGCTATATCTTGAATTATTTATCAATAGTCTTGAATAATCATTTTTATTACTTTGATTATATCTGGACATGTGTTGGTTACCTCTATGTAATGTGTTGGTTTAGGGTTAGGGTTCTTGTGTTTTTTGGTAGATTCTATGTTAGGTTAAGGTATTGGACCAGCTCTTCGTTATTGATGTCAATTTTTGGTTAATGTTTTGTATCCATGATTTGAGGAACATATTTTTGTCATTGTTTTATCTCCTTAATTCTATTGTCATTAGGCTGATAAGATTGCGACTTTGGTCAAAGCCGCTGGTGTTGAGATCGAGTCATACTGGCCAATGCTTTTCGCCAAAATGGCTGAGAAGCGTAATGTCACTGACCTCATCATGAATGTCGGTGCTGGTGGTGGTGGAGGTGGTGCTCCCGTTTCCGCAGCTGGACCAGCTGCTGGGGGCGGTGGAGCTGCCGCTGCTGCTCCTGCTAAAGAAGAGAAGAAGGTACAAATACAATCTTAAGATAAAACACATATTTATAGAATGTTTAGTTTATCTTTTAACAATTTTTTGGTTATTGATTCTTGTTTTGGTTTATTGTTTTGTAGGATGAGCCAGCAGAAGAGAGTGATGGAGATCTTGGTTTCGGTTTATTCGATTAGATGTCTCCATGTCTTTTACTCTTCACTATGTTCTATTGCTTTAGTTGATTTGAGATTTTTCAGTTTTGCCATTTTCGACACTACTACTACTACAGTTTGATCCATTTGTTATATCATGTACTCGAATTGGCTTTTGTTCAAGACCCTCTTCGTAGTAGTTTGAGAGTTAGCTTATGTATAATACATAAGTTTCTCATATTTTTGTGCTATTGAATTTGATTTTAACACAACCAGTTTTATTTGCAAAATACAACTTTCATTTCGAACTCGTAGCTTGATTTAAAATGAAAAGAAAGTTAGCTTCAAGAACTTCTAGACTGAAAATCAAATTATAATGTTGTTAAACTATAAATCTGTATCTTTACAGATTTTTATGAAACCATTATGGATAAATCACGTTTGGATAGCAAAAGAAATTGAAATCGCGTTTAGTCTACTTTACTCTAAAACGGACCTTCTGTATGATGCAGAAGGTTTCATTTTATCTAATTGACTTCATTTAGCTGAATTAATACGTCGGCTAGTTCCGGCGGAGAATGTTCGGAGTCTAATTTCCGGCGAGAGAGTTCGATGAACCAAACGGCTAAAATCTCACTAATTTGAAGTCCACGAGACGAATCACTTCACCGGTATGAAGAAGTCATCGCAAATGGAACTCGATCTCGATTCGTTCCTAGTATCGGATTCTGACTCCGAATCCGATTTGGATTCTTCCTCCGTTCCTCACCGTACAGTCGACGAAATTCTCAACGCGTCAACTTCTCCATCCCCGTCGTCTTCTCCTCGATCGTCTCCTCCGCCGTTAGTTAGCCGGCGGAATCTAAACGATCCGACTCGTCGCTTATCAGAAGCCCTATCAAACGTTTCGCTGAGACCTGAATCTGAAATAATTCGCGGATTTCCGACGCGGAGAAATTCGGCATCGTCTTCTTCTTCTTCGTTGAGACAGTTGCCTTTACCGTCGCTATTCGCCGGAGTACGGTCGAATGTGAAGCCAGGTGCGGCGCTTGCGGCGGCTGTTGCTGCTTCTAGATTGGTTCCTACGCCTCACGCTGCTATAATCAAGTCAAGGAGAGCTAGTAGTGTGAGTAGTGAATTGCTGCATCAGGTTTTGGGTACTGGAGAATCTGTTTCCAATGATGAAGAAGATCAGGAAGTTGTTTCTTCTAATGGTGATTCTATTGGAGTTGCTGCTGGATCTGTTTCTGTGGATGAATTTCGTTCTTTCGGTGGAGAATCTCGGTTTGAGGATGATGATCATGGAGTTAAGGTTGTTGCAAGTAATGAAATGGAAGATAAAGTAATGGAAGTTCAAGCTAGTGATATTACTGAGACTTTAGTTGATGCAAACTCAGAGCCTGACTTAGTCTCTACAGAACAAGAGGCGCCGAGCACAGCGGAAACCGGAAATGCTGATGTGGTTGGCCTCAAAGATGATACTTCTTTGGTGGATTCTGATGGGAAGTGCTTTCCTTATTCTCTATCAGATGATGTTAAGGTAAGCAATGATGAGGAATTAAGTGTTGGAGGTGTTAAGAGTGATGATTCAGATGTAATTATACCGGATTCTAAAGTAGAGGAAGAAGAGGGAGGTGATGGTTTTATTCATGATGATGGAAGTTCAATGTCTGGTCTTTCAGAGCTTGTAGAAGAGAGGATTGGGGAGTTGGAAAAAGAAAGGATAAGTAAAAGAGAAAAACTAAAATCGCGATCTTTTAGGAAGCAGCTTGTCTTAGCTGAAGAGTTTGAGAAGAAACAAGCATATACTGGTTTGCATTGGGAAGAAGGAGCTGCTGCTCAGCCAATGAGACTTGAGGGTGTTAAAGTCGGTTCGACGAATTTGGGTTACTTTGATGTTGACACTGACAATATCATAAGCCGGACCATTTCATCGCATGGATTTAAGCAAGACCATGGTTCTCCTCAGGTTTTGGCTGTTCATTTGAATTTTATTGCAGTGGGTATGTCCAAGGGGGTTATCGTCGTTGTACCAAGTAAATATTCTTCTGATACTGCAGATCAAATGGAACCAAAGGTTGTCTTTTACATCATTACTAATGTCCATTTCTAGGTTATTCTTATAAGAGAAATTGTATTATAACTTGGGTATATATGTGCTTGAAATATTCACATTTATGTTTACAAATTTGTAGATGATTTGGCTTGGTTTACAAGGAGATAGATCTCAGTCCCCGGTTACCTCGGTTTGTTTCAATCAGCTGGGGAGCCTCCTGCTAGCCGGTTATAATGATGGACATGTTACAGTTTGGGACGTAAAGAGAGCATCAATAGCAAAAGTGATCACTGAGCACACTGCTCCAGTAGTATACGCCTTTTTTCTAGGCCGGGATTCTCAGGGTTCTCGCCAATTTAAAGCAATTACAAGTGATACTAAGGGTGTTGTTTTCAAACATACTTTCTCTTGGACTCTGCTGTTGAATATGTATTCAGTAACAACGCAGGTAAAATATAGTATTTTGTAAAGTCATGTTTGCTTGTGATTTTTGTGTCTTATTCATCCTTACTGACTTTTAGGAATGGGTTTGTATGCCTTATTTTGATTGCATCAGTGTCTTCTTGATGGACAAAAAAATGGAACGGTTCTCTCAGCATCACCTCTGCCTGATGAAATTTTTGGGCGCTCCATGGTCTCTTCTAAGGGGGGTAACACTGCGGTTCCATCCAGCAGTATAACTAGCATGATGGGAGGTGTTGTTGGGGTTGATTCGAGCTGGAAGCTCTTTAATGAGGATTCATCTTTGGTGGAAGAAGGTGTTGTCATATTTGCCACCTATCAAACTGGACTAGTGGTAAAGTTTCCAGATATTTGTTCATATTCAATTTCCGATTACACTTCTGGAAATGATTCTTTTTTGTTTGCTTCAGGTAAAGCTCATTCCAAATTTGGAGGTGTATGCACAACTTCCTAGGCCAGAAGGGGTACGGGAGGGTTCCATGCCATACACTGCCTGGAAATGCTCAACAGGTAATCCTGATTCTTCTCCTGGTAAAACTGTGTAGTTTGCTTGCCCTGTTTTACTTTACATTGTTTCAGTAATTTTTTTTAGAAAGTTTTTCCAAGGAGGCAGAAGACAGGGTTTCTTTTCTTGCCATTGCTTGGGATCGTAGAGTTCAAGTTGCTAAGTTGGTAAAATCAGATCTAAAGGAATATGCCAAATGGTCACTTGACAGTGCAGCTATCGGTGTGGTGTGGCTGGATGACCAGGTGTGTATACCAATATAAATATTATTTCTAAGCAAAAGCATATTCATGAGTTCTCTACTTTTCTCTGCATATTCAGTTGCTGGTGATCCCAACTGTGACGGGCCATTTGTATTTGTTCACAAGAGATGGTGTGGTAATTCACCAGACAAATTTTTCGGTGAATGGTTCTTCAGGGAATGACCTAATTTCCTATCATACGTATTTTACGAATGTCTTTGGAAATCCTGAGAAAGCTTATCACAATTCTGTGGGTGTCAGAGGGGCTTCAGTATACATTCTCGGGACTGCACATCTTGTTATCTCCAGACTTTTGCCATGGAAGGAGCGGGTTGATGTTTTAAGGAGAGGAGGTGACTGGATGGGTGCTTTTAACATGGCAATGTCACTTTTTAATGGGCAAGCTCATGGGGTTGTTGACCTTCCCAAAACTGTGGACGCCATAAGGGAAGCCATAGCACCCAGTTTAGCAGAGTTGCTACTTTCCTATGTAGATGAAGTATTTTCTTATATCTCAATAGCATTTTCCAATCAGAATGAAAAAAATGGAGTAACTCATGAGCCAAGCAGTGGAACAAATGATGTCAGTTTAGAGATAGAAGAACAATACAATCGTGTTGGTGGTGTTGCCGTTGAATTCTGTGTTCATATTAACAGGATGGATTTGCTCTTTGATGAGATATTTTCCAGATTTGTGGCTGTACAACAAAGAGGTATATATTTCAGATCTCTATGTATATCCCATCAACTTCCTTATTTGGTGCTATATTTTATTAAGGACGGGTTTCAGTATCATTCAACTGTTTAAATGTTCAAATGATGTTTACTAAGTTAGGATTGTAACTAGATCCTTATAGGCTATCTGGTTCTGATGACTATTAATCCCTTGTGTCTGGTTTGTCTAGATACATTTTTGGAGCTTTTGGAGCCTTATATTTTAAAGGATATGCTTGGATCTCTTCCTCCAGAGGTATCTTTTGTGCAATTATGGATATTTCCTCAAGGTGTGGTGGTATTTTTTAATGATTTTTTGTTTCATCTCAGATTATGCAAGCGCTGGTAGAACATTATAGTAAGAAAGGATGGCTACAAAGAATTGAGCAGTGTGTTCTTCACATGGATATTTCTTCCTTAGATTTCAATCAGGTGACGTTTTGCAGACATATCATGTGTAGCATTTGCTCTTTTTCTTCAATAAGTTGCTGTGTTGATGTAGTATTATTGTTGACTATTGACATCTTCCTCATTGGCACTTAGGTCGTCAGACTTTGCCGTGAGCATGGGCTTTATGGAGCCTTGCTCTATCTTTTCAACAAAGGGTTGGATGATTTCAGGTCACCTCTGGAAGAGCTCTTGATTGTCTTACGGAACAGTGAGAGACCAAGGGCTACAGCCATTGGGTATGTTATGTGAAGTCGTTGCACTTCGTTCTGGCTAATAAAATTTTGCATCCAAAAGTGAACTTGAGAGCCCCCTCCTCACTTGTTCCAGTCATGTACTAGAGGAAAATCTAGAATCAAAACTCCTATTCCTTTCCATCTAACATGAAATTAATCCTAGCACACACCGATGCATATAGCCAACTGCAATACTATTGTTGTTACTTTAAACAGGAATAATTAGCTGTATGACGCAATAATTGTTATCTAAACAAAGTTATAGTTTGCAGCCGCATAAGTGATGAGTTTTTTTTTTTAACTATGTTTCTTTTTCAGGTACCGGATGCTTGTTTATCTGAAGTACTGCTTTCTTGGTTTGGCTTTTCCACCAGGTAGGATTCTACTATGGTTCCACTGCTTGTTATGATCTGCAGTCGAATGAGTTTGGTATCCAGTGATAACCTATGAACTTGTATAGGCATTTTCCTCTTACGAGCTTTAGCTTATTTTGAGTTTTATCTGCAGGACATGGAACTCTGAATCCTACACGCTTGCCATCTCTTAGGACTGAGCTGATTCAGTTTCTACTGGAGAAATCAAACACCCATGAATCTAGTACATGCGCAACATCACAATGGGTTTACTTGAACCTCTACCATCTGCTAGAGATGGATACCGAAGCCACCTTAGATGTCCTAAGATATGCATTTGCAGAAAATGAAACGGTGAATCATGAGAATTATCTGCTGGAGTCTGGTGAAGTAAGTTTAGAGTCCAAGATTGATGGGAGTATGCCCGAAGTTAGATATAACAATATACTGATCCAGAATCTGCTAGATGCTCTAGTTCATGTTCTTGATGGGGGCTTAAGTCAACCTGATGAATCTGACGTTCCAGATGATTCAAAATCAGATAAAAAATGGCCCTCCAAGGAAGATACAAGTCATCTTTTTGAGTTTGTTGCATATTATGCAGCACATGGTAGAGTTAGTATTCCCAAGAGCGTATTGGCACGGATTTTAGACTACTTAACATCAGATCACATTCTTCCGACTTATAATCGGTCTCCTAAAATGCGAGGGAACCAACTACTAAACCTTCTGAAAGCTGTACCGGAGACTGATTGGGATGTAGCTTATGTATCGCAGCTTTGTGAGAATGCACATTTTTATCAGGTATCCTCTTGGTAGACATTCATCATTCGTCTAAAGTGTGCTTGCAATGCTCACTTTGAGATATTCTCCGTGATCTCTGTTTGTGATTTCCAATTTCCAGGTTTGTGGCTATATTCATACTATCGGCCAACGATACGTTGCTGCTTTAGATAGCTACATGAAAGAGGCAGATGAACCCATACATTCGTTTTGCTATGTGAACAAAATGCTGTCACAGTTGAGTGGAGATGAATTTTCTGCCTTTAAATCTGCAGTAATTTCTAGGATTCCCGAGCTCCTCGAATTAAGCAGGTAAGCGTTAGATGGATTTATTCTTTGTCTCTATTGATTAGAGTGGACTCTGAGAATATTGAGTGACTGGCTTATTGCAGAGAGGGAACATTCTTCCTGATCATCGATAATCTGAAAGACAACATAACACGAATTCAAGAACAGCTCCATTCTCATCCAAGAAGCTTGTTCCTTTATCTCAAGACTGTCATTGAGGTTCACTTGTCTGGGACTCTTGATTTTTCTCGTCTAAGAAAACACGAAGCTGTTGACTTGGGTGGAAACATTACGAGTGGTATGCCCAAAGAGGCTGAAATATATTTGGAAGGACTTAATGGCTTTCCCAAATTCATCCAAGATAATCCAGTCAATGTGACTGATGACATGATTGAGCTTTACTTGGAGGTAAATCACTTGTGAAAACTTGTTCAATTGAATCTCTCTCTGAAGTCTCGCCTATTTTCTTATTATTTTAGTCAAATCCCTTCCTTGTCAAATGGTAGCTTATGGAATCGTTTATGCTAATGATTTCTCTGTGTATTTTTACAGCTATTATGCAAGTACGAACCGAAGTCAGTCTTGAGATTCCTGGAAACCTTTGATAGCTACAGGGTGGAACACTGTCTACGCCTCTGCCAGGAATATGAAATTATAGATGCAGCAGCATTTCTCTTGGAGAGGGTGGGTGATGCAGCAAGTGCGTTGTCACTTACACTTTCTGGACTCAATGAAAAATTTGTCGAGCTTGAAAATGCTGTGGAATGCCTAATGTTAGAGTCGAAGTTGGGTGCTAGCGAAGGAGCCACCTTGGAACTATTCAGTAGTGCTCTAGAGTTGAAGGAGGTCCGTATATTCCTTTACAAAAAGAACATGTCTTCTCTCCGTCTCTCTCTCTCTCTCTCTCTATCATGCTGTTTCTAATTCTTCAGGTACACGACATCAAAGGCGTTTTGCAAGCCTGTATAGGATTGTGTCAACGCAACACTCCTCGTCTCAATCCTGAGGAGTCAGAGATCCTTTGGTTTCGCTTTCTGGACACGTAAGCCTGATTATACACGTGATCGTTACTAATCATACACGTGATCCTAACTAAGTATTAAGGCATGTGATGGTCATAATTTTGTCCCTTCGTGCTCCATGCAGTTTCTGTGAACCGATGATGGATTCATATCGAGAACCGAGGAACGTCAGTGAAGTAAACAAAGGTCCTGGAAGTGATAAATCGTTGGAACTTCATGTCAATGAACCAGACATTGCAATTAAATGGAGGATTCCAAAATCAGATACGGCGAGTACAAACATCCTAAAGAAGCTCGTGTCTCAGTTTATCAAAGAGATAGTTGAAGGAATGATAGGATATGTTCGTCTTCCAACAATCATGTCGAAACTCCTCTCTGACAACGGTACTCAAGAGTTTGGTGACTTTAAATTAACAATAATGGGAATGCTTGGAACGTATGGCTTTGAGCGGAGAATACTGGTATTTACCCATCTCTCTCTCTCTGTCTACATAATATAATCCTTTCAATTAAATGGTTGGTTAATCTCTCTTCGCCAGGATACTGCAAAGTCGTTAATCGAAGATGATACATTCTACACCATGAGCTTACTCAAGAAAGGTGCTTCCCACGGGTATGCACCCAAAAGTTTACTTTGTTGTATATGCAATTGTCCTCTCACCAAGACATTCTCTACTCTTCGTGTTCGTGTTTTCATCTGTGGCCACGCAACACATATCCAATGTGAATCGTCCGAGAACGAGACATCATCATCAGGTTGTCCTGTTTGTATACCCAAGAAGACCACACAAAGTTCTTCTAAAGGTAAACCATTCTACATAGATTATGGACTGATAAGCACAGTTCCGTCAAACACCGGAACTTCACATCGCGTTTCACCTTACTCATACGAGAATGAAATGACCGATCATTCTCATAGCCAGCAAATATCACGGGTACGACATTTATACTCCATATCCTGGAACCTCGTTGCAATTAACGAAAAGGTTTGCACTGTTTAACGCTTTGCAGTTTGAAATCCTAACGAACCTTCAGAAAGATCAAAGATTGGTACAGATTGAGAGTTTGCCTCGGTTAAGGCTTTCACCTCCGGCTGTGTACCATGAAAAAGTGAGTAGATTCTCGGGTTTAACACTGGGAGAGAGTAGCGGTAAAGACTCAAAACCTGTAAAACCATCCCAAAGTAAGAAAATGAAAGCAAAAGGATCCATTTTTCGGTCAAGGCTTGGTAAGTCGTAGTTCATCGATCTTTCGTTTACAGGCCAAGAGTTGGTATTTGATGATTGATACTGAATTTTGTGATTGTTTCAGCTTTAGGAAGAGACAAGACGAGTAGAAGATAAGGAAACTTCACAGTTTGATTTCTGAAACTCGAGAGTTTTGTGGTGAGACTCTTTTTTTGTTGTTGTGTAATTATGATATTTAGTGATTCCTAAGACTTGATGTATAGTGTACCAAAAGTAATAAAATTTTAACCAATTTTCTAAATTAATTAGGCGTTGAATTAGAATGTTCAGCAAAATTGGCTAAAGGAAATATGTTTACATTGGTTAAATTGTCATTATTGACTATAAGATGTAAAGGAAATCTAAACGAAAACAAGATTAGAGAACCACAGAAGAACTTAGATTAGAGATTGAAGAACCAAAAGACGTTGATACACACTATATATTCTCCACCACTTTATTCATTACATTATACTACCATTTTGGCTCACATTACAACTTGTAAAAGGCAAGAAGCTAAGCTTAACAATAGTTAGCCACAGAAATAACTTCAAACTCAACTCCAACATAAAGCTTATCGTTCACCAGATAAGGTTTAACAAGATTCTCCAGAGGCATGAAATCCGCAAAGCCCCAGTGGTCACCAGGTTCTACATGCAATTTCGAATCTACAAAAAAGTAAAAATATTAATCTTTTGGCATCACAAGACTTTAAGTACTACCTAAGGTAAATTCTAAACCATTTTCTCAAAAAAGATCATACTTGTTTTCTCAATATGATTCCGGTTTACTTGATCCAATACTCGAAGCTTGAATTTCACAAAAGTCGACGCCTTTGGCACATTGTTGATCAACCCTTCTTCCATTAGATACACAGAAAATGATTTGTCCTTCTCTTCGTTAAAACCTCTTGGGTGGACTCTAATTCTCCTGATCAAATACAATGCAACTTCTTCAATATGATGCAATTTATTATAAGTAATTTTTGAAATTTGGGAAAATAAGTTAGAAGTAATCACCATTTAAGGTTTCCAACAACAAATTCATTAGAATGATGAGCTTTTTCAGGTTCGAAAGACGAGAAATTGGTCATCTTCCAAGTGACTTTGTGATTGATAGGCTTCTCAATTAAACTAAAACATTCTGCTGTACCGGATTCAGTAGGTTCAATCCCATGAAACTTGACACCTATCGTACAACAATCTCTAATAATGTAACCTTCTTTCCCAAGTTCATCAAGAGATGACATAAATTGAGTCTCCATGCTTTTTGATGTTGTTGATGTACTAAAAAGCAGTTTATCTGCACAAATAACACATCAAGATCTAGAGAGAACAAAAAAAAATCTAGAGTGAAAGAGAGAGAGACCTCCGGATTTCCATTGTCGTCGGTATAGCTGACTGATGAGAAAGAGCTCGAATTCGATATTAACATTTATTGAATTTTGTCTCTCTAACAAAATGGTGAGATGACCATGTCTTAAGCCCTTTTGGGAGCACAACGAGTCTCCTGTTTTCATATGTATACGTAAAGTCAAGAAACATATGGAGGAAAAGGATGGTTTAGGTTAATCATAATAATTAAGTATAGTGTTTCTTGTTTTGTTTTGTATATGTTAAAATTGTCAATTGCACCAATAGATTCAAAAAGAATTTAGCTTACCGTTTGTGACCACCGAGATCGAAAACAGAGGATTTAACCATTTTGATATCATACTTTTGGAGTAAAGAAAAGTTGTCTATCTTCAACATATGAAATGTTGTGTGACGTGATTTGAATAGTCTCACCATTTCTGTCAACAAGAGAAAATATACAAATTTGAAACTGATAATAATAATAATATTTATAATAAAGAGAGACTCAAAAGCTTAAGTATATTTTTGTTTACCTTCGATTTTTATTTGTCGTGACATTGTTACAAACTCGAAATGATTATATAAAACTAACTTTTTAAATGGAGACTTATTAGTTATCTATTAGAGGAGCTAACTCTGAATTTATAGAGTCATGCATGTTGTATATCTCCAAAAGTAATGGAATCGAACCAAAAACACATAACGTGAATTACACGCTACCGCGAGATTCAAGATTGATACGAACCATATTCTTAGTACTTTATATCTTTGAGGCATAGATTCATGTCCGTAAAATTGACCTTTAAACTTATCTGAAACAAAAGTAGAGAGACAAGGATTGAATATTTATTTTACGGGAAAATCGCATAAAAACCTCCAAGATGACAATCAATGACACTTTAAACCTCAAACGTTTATCACTAACACTTTAAACCCCGAACATGACATTATTCACAATTTAAACCACCAAGTTGGCATTTTAGTACGCACCGTCAAATATTTTAACGGAATAGTAAACTCCGTTAACGAATAAGTAACTCCGTTAAAAAAAACGTGTCTAATTTATTTAAATAAAAAATAAGTAAAATCTGTTATTGCAATACTAAGATACGAACATCTGATCTCATGCACAACTCTACATAACTCAACCATTTTGCCACGATAAGTTTTGTTAAACTCTCAAACACATAAATATATAATACATGGTCTTTGTAGATGAATTTGTTCCACCGCGCTGGCTGGAGGTCAAGACGGCTAGGCTCAAGGACTGAATTAATTACATAAATAAATATAAGTTCATTTGGTTTCAGTTTTGTTTGTAGAACCATCAATATATAAAAATAAAATTGGTTTGAATAACTTGTAGATGACATAAATAAACAAAATAAACTTGTAGATGACCACACAAAGTTCTTCTAAAGGTAAATCATGTTGGAACTCGTTTTTGACGAAATGGTTTTAGACCATTTTTTGGTGAGTTTTCTGATAGAGACGTTCATCTGACCGGTTTTTGAGCACGATAGAATCGTCGCCGCATGTAGTGTATCTACTTGTCAAAATCGGAGTTAGTTTGAATGAGAAATAGAGGTCTAAAGTGGGTGATTTGAAAAAGCTTGTGTAACTTTTAAATTTGGCTAAGTATAAATACTAGCAAATGTCCCACATTGGAAGTATGGATTAAAATCCTATTATATATAAAGTGGAGATTCAATATACGTTGGTGTATTGGAGAAAGGAGATACTCGGACCGAACTTTGATTTTGGACCAATAGATAAAAAGATTAATTTGTTTTGGTACAAATTTCTTTTTGAATAAAGTGTTGATTAAGTCAACAAATATCTCATATATTTGATGTGATATTAATACTGATAATTAGTGCAAAATTCAAGTGTTGATTTTGTAACTTAAAAAATATCAACACACGTTCAAATGGTATTGATGATTAGATTAAATTCTAAAAGCTCTCTTTATGACTTTTACGTTAGCATAGTTGTGGTCATGGTTTTTATATAAGACAAAGCCACCCTCAGTAATTTTTCGATGATCAAACACATGATCATTAACATGATCGATCAGATTGATCATTGTGAAAGAACAACAAAACATCTCTCACAATCTCTTTTATTTTATTATTATTCTGTGTCTGAGAGTATAACACAAAATCTAGCGTTCGTGTGATTCTACTGTTGGGTGGTGCAAAATAGAATCGATTGTAGTTGTATCCTGAGATTCGGAATGTCATGCAATCGTCACACTACGGGGCGTTTTCAGAATTAAGGATAGAGATCGTATCTCGCCTCTACAAATTCGTTCTTATCTTAAATTTGAAGATAAGTAAACTTCACAATTTGATTTTGTGATTGTTTCAGCTTTAGGAAGAGACAAGACGAGTAGAAGATAAGGAAACTTCACAGTTTGATTTCTGAAACTCGAGAGTTTTGTGGTGAGACTCCTTTTTTGTTGTTGTGTAATTATGATATTTAAGGGGGTTATTGGGAGATGGATTCTCAAAGAGTTGATAAATTTTTAAAATCCAAAGATTTATTAAATTTGTAGAGAGTTTTGTGTAT
This sequence comes from Draba incana, assembly GCA_963576765.1. Taxonomy (NCBI): domain Eukaryota; kingdom Viridiplantae; phylum Streptophyta; class Magnoliopsida; order Brassicales; family Brassicaceae; genus Draba; species Draba incana. The sequence continues at coordinate 921,423 of OY755214.1, forward strand.
TTAAAAAATTTGGTGATTAGAATTCTAAAAATCCAAAGGTTTTATGAGGTATTTTCAAAATCTTGTTTAATGAGTAAAATTAGAACAGACCCATCTACCAATAACAGTAGATTCTAATAGATTTATAGAATCCCTAAAAACTAAACTTTTTGAATAAGGATTTTGAATGGAGTTTAAAACTCATCAAACCAATAACAATGGATTTCATCAAAAATGTCATAATCCATAAATTAATAACAATGGATTCTAAAATTTTTAAAAATCATCAAGAATCCATCAACCAATAACCCCCGCCCCGCCCCTAGTGATTCCTAAGACTTGATGTATAGTGTACCAAAAGTAATAAAATTTTAACCAATTTTCTAAATTAATTAGGCGTTGAATTAGAATGTTCAGCAAAATTGGCTAAAGGAAATATGTTTTCATTGGTTAAATTGTCATTATTGACTATAAGAAGTAAAGGAAATCTAAACGAAAACAAGATTAGAGAACCACCAGAAGAACTTAGATTAGAGATTGAAGAACCAAAAGACGTTGATACACACCATATATTCTCCACCACTTTATTCATTACATTATACTACCATTTTGGCTCACATTACAACTTGTAAAAGGCAAGAAGCTAAGCTTAACAATAATTAGCCACAGAAATAACTTCAAACTCAACTCCAACATAAAGCTTATAGTTCACCAAATAAGGTTTAACAAGTTGCTCCAGAGGCATGAAATCCGCAAAGCCACAGTGGTCACCAGGTTCTACATGCAATTTCGAATCTACAAAAAAGTAAAAATATTAATCTTTTGGCATCACAAGACTTTAAGTACTAGCTAAGGTAAATTCTAAACCATTTTATCAAGAAAAGATCATACTTGTTTTCTCAATATGATTCCGGTTTACTTGATCCAATACCCGAAGCTTGAATTTCACAAAGTCGACGCCTTTGGCGCATTGTTGATCAACCCTTCTTCCATTAGATACACAGAAAATGATTTGTCCTTCTCTTCGTTAAACACTCTTGGGTGGACTCTAATTTTCCTGATCAAATACAATGCAACTTCTTCAATATGATGCAATTTATTAATAAGTAATTTTTGAAATTTAGGAAAATAAGTTAGAAGTAATCACCATTTATGGTTTCCAACAACAAATTCATTAGAATGATGAGCTTTTTCAGGTTCGAAAGACGAGAATTTGGTCATTATCCAAGTGTTTTGTGATTGATAGGCTTCTCAATTAAACTAAAACATTCTACTGTACCGGATTCAGTAGGTTCAATCCCATGAAACCTGACACCTAACATACAACAATCTCCAATAATGTAACCTTCTTTCCCAAGTTCATCAAGAGATGACATAAATTGAGTCTCCATGCTTTTTGATGTTGTTGATGTACTAAAAATCAGTTTATCTGCACAAATAACACATCAAGATCTAGAGAGGAAAAAAAAAATCTAGAGTGAAAGAGAGAGAGAGACCTCCGGATTTCCAGTTTCGTCGTTTTAGCTGACTGATGAGAAAGAGCTCGAATTCGTTATTAACATTTATTGAATTTTGTCTCTCTAACAAAATGGTGAGATGACCATGTTCATTCTTAAGCCCTTTTGGGTGCACAATGAGTCTCCTGTTTTCATATGTATACGTATAGTCAAGAAACATATGGAGGAAAAGGATTGTTTAGGTTAGTCATAATAAGTATAGTGTTTCTTGTTTTGTTTTGTATATGTTAACATTGTCAATAGCATCAATAGATTCAAAAAGAATTTAGCTTATCATTTGTGACCACCGAGATCGAAAACAGAGGATTTAACCGTTTTGATATCATACTTTTGGAGTAAAGAAAAGTTGTCTATCTTCAACATATGAGATGTTGTGTGACGTGATTTGAACAGTCTCACCATTTCTGTCAACAAGAGAAAATATACAAATTTGAAAGTAAAGAGAGGCTCAAAGTTATATAATATTTTTTGTTTAACCTTCGATTGGTATTGGTCTTGACATAGTAACAAATTGCAAATGATGAAATGAAATTGTTTCTTTAAATGGAGACTTAATATATATTATCTATTTGAGAAACTAATTCTGTATTTATAGACCCATTGTATATCTCCAACAGTAATGGAATCGAACAAAAACACCTAACGTGGATTACACGCTAAAGTGAGATTCAAGATTGATAAGAACCATATTCTTAGTATATTATATCTTTAGGGCATATAATCTGAAGACTGAAACTCAAGTAGAAAGACAAGGATGCAAATTGCTTTAGTCTTTGTTCTTTATTTAGTTGAAGTTATTTCTGTTTTGGACTGAAATTATTATTAATAACCCCTTTGTATTTGTTTCGCTGATTACAAATAAATTACAACATTACAGTTTTTCAGGTTTGTTTTCACTATATTTGGTTTCGGTTTCGTTTTCAATCAATTTGAATCTTTGCAGAACCAACAATATATAAAAATAAAATTGGTTTGAATAACTTGTAGATGACATAAACAAACAAAATAAACATCAAAGCCTGAGAGCAGCAATGGCTTCGGGTCTAAACTCGACCCGAAGACCCAAGACCCGTCTAACCTCAGCTGGTGTGAGTCTCCAAGTAATGTGTCCTGCTTGCTCTCCCCAAAAGTCCAAAATCTCCGAAACCTTCTCCAAGTTAAGTATCGTCGCCATTTGAGTTAGCCGAGTAAACTTATCTCTCACTGTTCTTTGAGTCATACCGGAGAAATGGCTAACCAAAGCTCGTGTGTCTCGGTCAAGCTGTAGCCCGCCAAGCTGGCTAAACCGTTTCTGCATCATTATGACTTCGAGTCTCCTGACTATGAAATCGATTATGAGATGGAGAAACGAGTCGTAGTTGTTGGATGTCATTAGCGGTTGGAGCCACGCTGCATTCGTTTCCACCGAATGGAGAAGTCTTTGGACCCACGGGTCGTTCACCTCGTTCTCTGCGTACTCGTCTTCTGTTAACTCGTAGCTTATGGTAGCTACCGTGTCTAGAACCGGACGGATTCTTGGTGTTACGGTTGCCACTAGCTGTTCCATACCTGAGTCGAGCAATTGCTTGAACATGCTGCTTAATTCGCCTAACTCCGATAGACAAGATTTTATCCTCTCTCGATCCGCTGGTGCCGGAAACACCTGTGATTAAACAAAGAAAGCGTTACAAGATTTGTTCCGAATCCAAGTTCGACATTATTATTATTTCTACCAAACAACTTATTTGTTCTAAAACATGAATTAGCAGATCATTGATGAGTACTAACCTCGGTACATTGCTCATCGATTTCATGTTTGAGTTTAAGAATGTACTCGCAACTCACATCCATATTGTTCAAGGCAGTTGCAATCTCAGTTCCCGTGTTTTCCACACCGATACCACCCAAGAACAACCTAGCACCGAGATTTGGCTCTCTAATCTTCTGTTGTAAGGCTTCATGGTAATCATTACCCAACAAACTACCTGCATTGCTCAATACAGGAATCACAGAACTGAAATTCGAAGTCGAAATCGCTCTCCTCAGACAACTCTGCAACACGTAGAACACATCGTCTACCATCGAAGTGGTAAGACTATCTGGTACATGTTCATCGATTCTTATAGCTTTCCTCACATTCTCAACCATAAAGAATCCTTCTAGTATAACATAGAATCCAGTCACATCCTGAATCACTTTACTAAAACTCCCATTTCTAAATGCCTTTGTGGCCCGAGGCAACAATTCAGGATCAACCGATGTTAAAGACTTGATTTTTGACACCATGAACTCGGTATAATCTTCGCCTAACTGCATCAGCGACAGTATCTCTTCCACGTACAGCTCGACTTCTCTCGGGTCAGGTCCTTCAGACGCACCACCAGCGAGAAGATTCACATTCGGATTGTTAATATCAGAGGCCAATCTAGCTAATTTTCTAAATTCCATATACTTCTTCAAGATCAAAGAACCTCTAGAATCACATTCCTCTTGCAATTCACATATAGCGTAAACAACACCGTCTTCTCCACAAAGACCTCTTAAAATCTCATCGTTTTCTTCAATAGCCATAACAATGTCCTTAAACAAATTAGTTAAACACCCAACGAAATTTACCTCTCCAAGTCCTTGCTCCATGAGCTCAACAACACTTTCGTATTCCATTCTTCCTCTCATTGCAATCACCTTCTTCAAGTAACCAACGTATAGCTGTAACCCTTCTTCCTCCATTCCCAATGGAGAATACAATCTCACGAATCTCAAAATCGTAGGATGATCCCTCTGATCTATAGCTACCAAAAGCTTCTTCTTCACAATACCTTCAAGCTGCTTCTTCAAAGCCAAAAGCTGCTCTCTCTGATCAGACCCAGAATCCTTAAACTGCGAATCGATCTGAAGAAACCTCTGCACGAATTTCGCGGCGGATTCGTAATCTTCCGATTCCAAAGCCGTCTTCACGCCTTCGATACAGTTCCCTCTTTCGACAATCGCGTCGATACGAGAGAGAGTAACATTGACACGAGACTGAGCGAGATCGAGCTCTCGTACTTTACCACTAACCTGATCGGCGAGATCACAAGTCGATCGAACATTCTCAAACATATGATCTGCATCACCTTTCACGATATCGAGAATCTTCGCTGATCCTTGAAGATCAACGAGATTCCGATCTAACTCCGTTCGTTGAGATAGAAGCGTGTCGAGATCTGAATCTAAGCTTCGTTGATAAGCTATACATTCGTGAAGAAGACGAGTCATCGCTCCAACGTCGGTGAGTGACCGTACATACTCCAAAGCTTCCGGTGTACCGAATTTCACGGTGGATGGATCCTCCGATTCCACCGCCGCGTCGTCTTGATCTAGCTCCGGTTGCCTCGTAACCGCCATTGATCTCATCGGTGTCGATGGCATTTCCGTAATTTCTGATTTTCCCAGTAACCGTCGAAACTCAGATCTAGTCAAAGAAACAAAATGCTTCTGATAAACTTAACCGCAAAAACAACACTGAACAATAAATTAGAGGGAGAAGATGAAACCAAATGGGCTTTAAATGCTTAAAGCCCAAATCCGGCCCAATAAGAATATACTCACTATATCAAGTTTCAAGTCTCTAGAGAACCTGAGGAACAAGTATATATATCCATCAAGAGTTTCAAGACATTGGTTTGAATTGATTCTTGAGATCTTTATCGAAAACTCAAAGATATAACCGGTAAATCGAATTTGAATCTATAAATGTCGAGTCCTCTCTTTAGCATTTTTACGTTTCATTTGTAGCTTACTAGAAAGGTAAGATCCTAAACCGATACCCGCATCAACGATTCTCGTATCACCGCTAATCTCTACTTTTACCGCATCTTCAAGAAACCGTTTGATCTTTTCCGACTCATCTTCCTTACAGATTATAGGAATGATCATTTCCCAAGTGTCTAAATGCAATGTTTCACCGTTCTTCATCACAAGCTCAACCACATCACATGCTTCTTCGAGTTTACCAAAGCTGCAAAACCCTTTTACCAAACAATTAGAAACCGAGAAATGAGGAGAAAACCCGTTCGATATCATCTCTTGTAGGTACTTCTTCCCTTCATCAAACATCCCTTGATCACATAATCCTCCGATCAACGTCCTATACGATACCAAATCGGGAGAACAACCGTTAACTACCATATCATTAAGAACTTTCCTCGCATCCATCACACGACCTTCTCGACAAAAACCGAGAATTATCGTGTTGAAATGAACAATATCAGGATTACAACCTTTTAACTTCATTCTACATAGAAGCTTGTAAGCTTCTTTAAGCTGTGTCTTCCTACATAGACTATTCAACAATGTTGTGTAACTCAACCTATCAGGCACAAAACCTTTATTCAACATATCTTCAAGTAATTCCATAGCACCATTAACTTGCCCTTTCCTGCAAAACCCTTGTATGAAAATCTTATAAGACTCTACATCTGGAACAACATCTCTCTCAAGCATTTTACCAAACAGTTGGTATGCAATACTCAAATCATCATTCAAGACAAAAGCTTGCATCAAAATGTTGTAACTTCTCGTGTTAGCCATCACTCCGTGTAATCGTGCACTCTTGAAAAGCTCGAAAGCTTTCTGGAGATAACCCCTGTGACTAACAAGAACCTCGAGAATCCGATTCAGATGTTTTGTCTGTGGTGTGAAGTTAAACTCGAGCATTTTGTGAAACGTACTCAAAGCTTTCTCCGGTAACTTTTCTTCTGCGTAGATTTTGATCAGGTATGTGAATAATTCTCCGGTCACCGGAAACCCATTAGATCTATGCTTGGCGAGAACGTCGTCGATGAGATTGAAATATTTAGAACGACCAAGTTTGAGAATGAGAACAAGATACGAAGACTGAGAATGGCGGAAATTGGGTTGCTTAGAAGCGTAATCGAATATCTCTTTAGCGAGGAGAGGATCCGATTGCGAAGCTATAAGCTTTTTAACTCGAGTCGGAGATCCAATTGGAGATTTAACGTTCGGATTCGATACCATTGGTTCTCGGGTTTCGTGTTCATATGAATTTGAAGAAGAAGAAGAAGAGAGTCGAAAACACGAGAATGTTGATATCGAAATTATCAGACGGCGAACTACGGCGGAGGAGTCGTAGATCGGCCGGCGAATCATTGGTCGGAGTTCTTGATAGATGAGTGAGTCTCGCAGGCGCAGAAATCAAATATCTAAGTAATAGTTAGGCCCAATGGGCTTTATATTAAGGCCCAATGGGCTTTAGATTAAGGCCCAATAAGGAAAGTGAAGGTCGTGTCCATTCTAGAGACTCTTGTCATTGTCGGTGGTTCAGTGTCGGTGCGGTGGTATCTCGGTTAGTGTGCTGAAATAACAGAATCGACTAATGTGATTATTATTTTCTTGTATGTATTTTTTTAAAGGTTAATTTGTTTAATAGCAATAAAAAAAATTATAATTAAAAAACTAACCAAAAGTAGTATATGTGGTAAACTTATGACCATTAAATTTAGGTTTTTTTGTTAGAGTTTTAATTATAATTTTTTCATGGTTATTCATGCTAATTTTCTTTTTTTTAATTATATAAAACTGCTCAGAAAATTTGATGGAATTGTGGACAGAAAAAGCTGTTTTTGTACTTAATTCATGTGGTACCTAATTCATATACTGTAGCTTCGATTGATATGTATCGTTTTAGTTGCTTTATTGTTTATTAAACAAGGATTAATTTGCAAGATAGCAAAAAAAAAAATTATAATTAGAAAATTAGCCAAAATTGCTTTATGTGGCATGTTCTTAGCCATTGGATTTAAGGTAATTAGCTAGGTTTCTAATTATAATTTTTTTCTTGGCTATCTATGCTAATTTCTCTTTAAACAATTGATAAATAATTTGGAAATAAGATAAGCTTAGATTAAAATTTCCTTAAACTCCTATACATAAACAATGTGAATAAAACCGAATTTAAAATATAGCCTATAAGATGTTAACTTTTAACATGCAAATGAGAGGAACAAGGTGAGACAAATTTGGTGGAAATTTTCTTGTTTCTAATTTCAAAAAAAAAAATATATATATTTCTTGTTTCATTCCTTTTTTTCCCTCTCACCTACAACCTTAATAATATACGCCGTGGAAACAAGTATTAATATTTTTTCTAGTTTTTGTATGCAGTACCCTAAGTTTATAAAAGTTATTTTTGTTGGTTTCATTATCACTAAACAAAGATTCCCACCATGGCCACAATTTAATAGTTATCGCATCATGCATCAAATAAGTCAATCATAGCGAATAAAAATATACTAGTATAATAGTGTTTCACCTCTTGAAATATGTTATTCATTTAAAACCACAGATCCGTCACGTGAACGGTTGCACCGAGATTTGGACTCTTTCGGAAGTATTGCATTACAATTTTTTTTAAAACACAATGTGAAACCGATGGTATATTCACAACAAAAAAAAAAAAAAGTAAATTCGAAGCCATAAATCTAAAAAGATCAAATTTTACGGCAGCTCTGATACACACAGTACATACGAACACATAATTACAATTCTAATAAACAACTAATAAAAATGTACTCTCTATAAGAGTGTCCTGTTCACTATCACAAAAAATAAAAATAATCAAAACAAGACAAAAACTCACATCTACTTATCTTCTTCTTCTCATCTCTCACTTCCTCACACTTCACACAAAACCTAAAAATCCTCTAATTCTCATACATAAACACAAAACCTATACATACACACATACACAGAGCCATGGGAGAAGGAGAAGCAAAAGCAGATCACAAACACGATCACAAGAACGCTCCTTCCGCCTCATCAACACCGGAATCTTACTCAAAAGACGGCGGAGACGGCGGAAGAGGAGGAAACGCTGGCCGTGCAATCGCCGGCGCGATTTTCACCGTACTTCTCTTACTAGGTCTAATCTCTTTAATCATTTGGCTAGTTTACCGACCACACAAACCACGACTCACCGTCGTCGGAGCAGCGATCTACGACTTAAACTTTACATCTCCACCGTTAATCTCAACTTCCGTTCAATTTTCCGTTTTGGCTCGAAACCCTAATAAAAGAGTTTCCATTCACTACGAGAAACTTGTGATGTACGTTACTTATAAAGATCAGATTATTACACCGCCGCTTTCGTTGCCGCCGTTACGGTTAGGTCATAAATCTACGGTGGTTATAGCTCCGGTGATGGGAGGTGACGGAGTTCCGGTTTCGCCGGAAGTAGCTAATGGTTTGAAGAATGATGAAGCGTACGGTGTCGTTTTGATGAGAGTTGTGGTTTTAGGGAAATTACGTTGGAAAGCTGGTGCGATTAAAACTGGACGGTATGGATTTTATGCCACGTGTGATGTGTGGTTGAGATTTAATCCTTCTTCTAGTGGACAAGTTCCACTTCTTGCTCCTTCGACTTGTAAAGTTGATGTCTAGAATTATTTTAAGTTTAGATCCAAAAAAAAAAAAAAAAAAAATTTATTTTAAAATTTTTCTTTTGTTGTTAATCTTGTCTTTTAAGCCAAGAAAAAATGTTTAAAAACTTAAGAGAAATTATAAGTTGTAATCTTGTTTTTATCGTGGTACTAGTGTAATAAGAAAACCAAAGGCATAAGCCAGAAAATATAATTACAGTATTTGTAATAGTCATTCTCGTATGATACTAATACTCATTTATATTAATTTTTAGTGTTTTTAACTGTAAACTATTTTGTATCCTCGGTGGCAAATGGCTTATGTATAAAACACAACAGCTCAGCAGTGTCTTATTCGGATTTATCTTACTTGTTTTGTTATAAAATAAGGTTTATTTCTATCATGCTTTGTAGCTATCTGATTCAATGGTTTTCTTAAATCTCTTTGGGTCAACTTATCGTTCCCATTTTGATTTTCGATTCATGAATTTCCATGAGCTTTTTCTTTTGTGCCTCGTCATTTTCGTTGCTTTTCCTTTTAAAAAACCTTTTTTTCTTCTCGAGTCAAACGTTCTTTAACGCTTATTTGTGGAGTTATATCGTTCTTCTTAACTTTAGAGATCGCATATTTAGCTTTGTGGTTAGTAACGATGGTTACAATTTTAGCACCAATAAAATACAAGATTGTGTAAGAGGGTTCTTATTAAAAAGCTCAAATCTCAAAACCATTAAATACTTCAGTTTAGACCATTGACCATTAATTAACGTGGTTATTCTGATCGCATCTGTGATCTGCTGATGCTCTGCGCACTATAATTCGATTGCTGAGACATTTAAGATTTTAAATATATCCTAATCACGTGAACGAATTGAAGTTTCCCTATACAACCTGGTTTACGTTAATCAAGAAAATTATATCTACATATGTATGATTAATGGAGTATTGATTATAGTATCCATAATAATGATACAATTACGTACTAATCTATATATATAAAGTTAGCTTTTCTTTCATTCTCATGCATCCAACTCATCATCCACATGTATATTTATTTATGTTTTCAATTATTTTTTTATAGTTTCACAATTAATATATTTGGTTATATCATTATGAAAAGAATTTCAAAAGTCATTTTCCATATTGTAAATTAAACTTCAAACCTCAAAACTTATATAAATATAGTTCACTAAAATAATAACAAGTTTAATACATGTTATAATAAGTTATCAAATAAATCCTAAAATTAAACAAACAAATTGATCAATAACTAAATTCATAAAGACAAACATAAGTTCATACGTACATAAAGTGAAAATAAGAGAAAAAAAAATTATTACAATTACATCAAATAAAGAGAAAATAAATGAAATTTAGGTATAATTGGTTATATCATTATGAAAAGAATTTAAAAATTCATTTTCAATATTTAATTTATATATAAAGTTAGCTTTTCTCTCTTCTCATGCATCCACCTCATCATCTACATGTATATTTATTTATGTTTTCAATTATTTTTTTATAGTTTCACAATTAATATATTTGGTTATATCACTATGAAAAGAATTTCAAAAGCTATTTTCCATATTGTAAATTAAACTTCAAACCTCAAAACTTATATAAATATAGTTCACTAAAATAATAACAAGTTTAATACATGTTATAATAAGTTATCAAATAAGTCCTAAAATTAAACAAACAAATTGATCCATAACTAAATTCATAAAGACAAACATAAGTTCATACGTACATAAAATGAAAATAAGAGAATAAAAAATTATTACAATTACATCAAATAAAGAGAAAATAAATTTAATTTAGGTATAATTGGTTATATCATTATGAAAAGAATTAAAAAATTTATTTTCAATATTTAAAATTAAACTTTAAACCTTAAAACTTATACAAATATAGTTCGCTAAATTAATAACAACTTTTAATACATGTTATAAATCATCAAATAAGCCCTAAAATTAAAAAAACAAATTGATCTATAACTAAATTCATAAAACCAAATATAATTTCATAATTACATAAAGAAAAAATCAGAGAATAAGAAATTATTGCAATTACATCAAATAAAAAGAAAATAAATTAAATTTAGGTATTTTTAAGAAATTATTCTAATTTAGACACAAGGTAATCTGATTTATGATTTTATTTTTAACTTAAAAAGAAAATTTAAGTGGAACTATAAGAGATTAGGAGGATGAGGGAAAACAACTCTAAACTATCAAGTAAATATAGTATACATCATATGATGTAAGTGCAATACTGCAATATATATTGAAACCGTAGAACATTATATTTTAAAGTCATTACAAAGTTCAAAACTTTACAAATGTAATTTGTATTTTTAATTTAAAATAATGAAATTTTTTATTCTACTAATAGTTATGTTTTATTAACGTTACTGAGCAAAAGCAATAAGAAAATAATATCTTAAAATAAAATAACGGGTACCCGTTCGGGTTCGGATCGGGTATTTCGGATTTTTGGGTATTCGAATTTAGAGATATAATATCCATTCAAGTATTAGAAAACTTTGGGTCGGGTTCGGTTCGGGTCAGGTTTGGATTATCCGTAATACTAAAAATTGTCGAAAATATTCAAAAACTACTCGATAAATTTATAATTACCTTATTTTCTTTTTCATTTGGATAAATTTTAGTTCTTTGTTATTCGACTTATCCAAAAATACCCCAAAGAAAATAACAATTTTTTATTGAAATTGTTCAAATAATAACATAAATTGGTTATTTGTATTGAAATATATACACAATATTTGAATTTATAAAAAAGTAATAAAAAGCAATATAAAAATTACATAAACTAGAATTACATATCCGACATTAACTCTAAATATATTTTGGTTTGTTTATGTTTAGTTTATTTCGGGTATCCGTGCAGTTATCGGTTCAGTTCGGGTTTGATTTCGGGTTTTTAGTTTTAAGTATGGAAGACCCGTTCGGATATTTTAGAAGATCGGTTCGGGTTCGGTTCAGGTAATTTTGATCTGGTTTGGGTTCGGTATTTTGGTTTCAGATATTTTGCCCACCCCTAATCATGGAGCAAACGATCCCTAAACCAACTAAACGGAGACCCTTTACAGGAACCGCTTCATACTCGGTTCCGGATCGAAACAAAGCGATGAGCTATGGAGAAGAAACCTGCAAGGTAAGACGAAGCACAAAAGGCCAAAGCACACCCGGAAATTGGTCTGAAAGACTAAAAATATACAATACGTAAAACCAGAGACCGGAGAGGAGATAACCCGTAGAGAGCAAAACTCTTGATATAGCCAATCGATTATTCAAACTAATCTTGAATCACCGTTTGTAAGTATAACACATGAGATATGGGAAGCCGAAGACACCTAGAGAAACGACAGAAAAAGCCACCTCTGAAGAACTAGATCTACATCTCAAAATGGAGAACCCATCTTAAAATTTAGAAAACGGTAGCCGAAAAGAATAAGAGACAAAGAAACACATATTATTTGTTTTTAAATATAACATTTTATGCAGTATAGATAAATCAAACTATTTGTCTTCAAATATTTTAAAATTGTAAAAGAAACACTCGCGCGAGAGAAAATTAGCATGTATAAAAAAGGGTAATTAGCATGTATGATACTCTTTACACCAAAAATTAAGTATATAACATATCCTAAACTATATTTAGGTAACTAACATTTAGCCTACCTAGATTTCCAATTTTACCCTTTTCTAATTATGCAATTTTTTACATTAAAAACAAATAAAACCCTAATTATTAATCATAACTCTTTTAATATTTTCTTCTTCTTCTTTCCTCCTCCTCTTCTCTGCGCCGACTACTTTTCATTTTTTTTTTCATTTTTTTTCTATTCTTATCTCCTTCTTCTCTTGTCCTTCTCTTATTTCTTTATAATATTATGTTACTTCGTCGTCGTAAATCTAAATCTCCAATAGACTAAAATGGTTTTTTTTTTCTCTTCTATTAAACTTTCCATCGTCATTCATCTCTTGATCGAATTGAAAGCGCACTTTCGACATAGTTAACTATGCTCAAATAAAAAAACAGTGTATATGATTATGTTTTTGATAATATTTTATTATGTGTGTTATTTCACTATAATAGTTAAGTATATTTTGTGAAAAATAGTTAACTATGTTTTAAATTGATAACTATTTTTTCGAAAATAGTTAACTATATGTGTTTTTAGATAGTTAATATGATATAGTTAACTATGTTATTAATGTGATGTAGTTAACTATTTTATTAAATAGACTAAATTGGTGGTTCAATGAAATAGTTAACTATAGTTCTAGTAGTTGACTATGTTCTAAGATGATAACTTCTGAAAGAATAGTCAACTATGTGATGTAGTTAACTATGTTATGTGGTTAATTATGTTATTAATCAAATAGTTAACTATGTTATTAAATAGTCAACTATTACATTATATTTGTTTTTTTTTGGTCATATTCTCACTTTTTTTTCGGAAATCTTGTGCAAAATATAGATCTACCTTTTGCAGAGATTAATTGTAGAAACAATTAAGGAAATATTTTTAGAGATTTTTTATTTATTATATTTAGAGAAGATTTTTAGGAATTTTAACTAATTTTTATTAAATAGCTCATTAAGGGTATTGTAGTCATATTTTCTTTAATGAATGTTAGACTCCTAATTTCCAATTAGGGTATATTATACACCTAATTAAAATTTTCTAACTTATTATACACCTAATTAACCCTATAAAGTTAGACATAGTAGGGAATTTTGTTGTTTCCGTTAACCATGTTGCACTGACGTGCTATAGTAATTGCGATATGATTGATGTCAAATGGCAGAAAAAAAAAAACGAATCTTCCAAGTCTAAGTTTACTTACCAACATTTTTAATCGACATTAAAAGTGGTAACTACATATGTTACTATATAAACAATCTTATTGTATATAGCATTAATTAGTACTCCCTCGTTCTCTTTTAACTGATGTTTTAGAAAAAAAATTATTTCTAAAAGATTAATTTTTTACGTTTTTAATACATTTTTAATGAAAAAGTAATGATGAATTGTAAATTTCAAGACACATTAATTGGTTTTATTGAATTACTATTGGGCTAGAGTTATAAAAATTGTTTAGTACAAAAAATAAGACATTTATAACTAAGAAGTACTCCTTCTGTTTTCCAAAGATTGATTTTTTTGGGTTTTTTCTTTTTTTTGAAAGATTGATTTTCTACATTCTACTTTATGCTTTTAAGTTTTACCTAGTGATTAAATAGTTTTTTAAACCAATTAGAAAGAGAAAATTAGTGTGATGTAGGTAATATAGTAATTGGAAAATAAAAAAGTAAGTCAAAAAGTAAAAATAAATAATTAGTTAACATATTTATTTATCGTGTCTTAAAATGTGTGAAAAACCCAAAACATCAATCTTTGGAGAACATAGGGAGTAATGTGTTTTCTTAATAAGTGTGGAAATTATAGAACATCAAACAAAAAAGAACGGAGGGAGCAGTTACTTGCAGTTTTTTTAAAATAGTTACCCTAATTCACTGCTGATTTTCTAATATACAGATCGACGATATCGGAGATGATTGGTTGGGCTTTAATTTAGTCTACAACCTTATTTTTAGAAAAATTAAAAATTCTTTACCAATCATGTTGTAGTTTTTTATTTAAATTACAAATTTTTTTTAATTTTTACCAAGTATGATGTAGCTTTCTTTTTTAAAGTTAAAGCCCAAACAAAAAAAAAACTTTTTTATTTTGTTGTAACATGTCAAAAACCTAAAGCCTTATTCTATAAAAATTATTTGGCTATAGCTGTACATTATTTTTGCTGTATATTTAGAAGCTGTAACTTCAAAATTTTAGATATAAAAATATTCTAAAATAAAACATGATTAGTAATATACAATATGTGATTTTTTAATTAGTTTATACATATAAAAATTGTTATAATTTAGAAATCTATTGCTACTTTTAACATATAAAATAAATTTAGTTAACATATAAAATTGTTCTTTTTAACTAATTTTATTTTATATGTTTAAAGTAGTAATGAATTTCTAAATTGTAATAATTTTTATCTACACAAACTAATTAAACTAAAACTACATCACATATTATATACTTACCAATCATGTTTTATTTTAAAATAGTTACAGCTAAAAACTTACAGCTACATCTTCTAGATCTACACCAAAAAAAAATCTATAGCAAAACATTTTGCAGCAAAAAAAATATATAGTTACAACAAAAACAATTACAGCAAAAATTCTAAATCAAAATTTTTACAGCTACAGCCGAACCAATCACCCTCATCATATGTTTTTTTTCTTCCATCTAGAAAAATTGATTATAAGCTTAACCGAACTTTTGAACCAAAAAAAAAAAAAGCTTAACTGAACCAAACGTTTGTTACAACCAAGGGTTGAACCCAAGACAAAAATTATACCCCTCCCATAATTACAACTTGTGAGCTAGAAAAGATGAATCCAAGAATTTCTTTTCTAACCACAAAAGGATAAAAAAAAATGAAGACAATAAGAGAATATTAAGAAGAGGTTGAAACATTATTATTCTCAAAAACTTCTCTAAACCAAAATAGGAAACCTCTAGCTACATAAGAGTGTCTTCGGTTATTTCTAATGGCACTATAAGCAATGAGATGTACACCTCTGTTCATTTATTCTTGCTTCTCTTGAATTCTTCAATTAGTGGATCTATAAAAACCTAACCAATAGATTAGCATGTGGGACAAAGGAGGGCCATACTTTTGGTCTTAGAATCGCACCAAAAAACTCAGTGGCATGTTCTGCAAATATTATTCTATCCAAACTATGCTCCGCCATACTAGCCATAGTTCACGCTAGGCATCTCCTTGTAGCATACGGTGTTGTGACAGTACAAGTTGGGCTGATTAGAAACATGATATCATATGTTTATACTGGTATTTTATATAAAACTATCTCCAAATCTAAAAGAAACTAGCCGACGTAGCCGTTACATACATACTAGGTGACTGTCCCGCGTACAACGCGGATAAACTATTTTTTATTTTTTCTTAATTATTTTCTTTAAAAATATGAAAATATGTATTGGTTTTTAATTTTGTATATATTTTTGTTGATTTTTTTATTGTTAGTTTTTGTCTATCAATAATATTTTCTTGTTTATAAAATTAATCTTTGTAAGCTTAATTTTACCATTTTATATATGTAAACGGGTATTCAAATTAAAATGTATAATTCAAATTAATACATTGAAGTGTGCAATCAAAACATTTATACCAATTTTCAAGAGTATGCATGTATGTGATAAATTATTTTGCACTCTCATTTGATATTGTAAGAATTTCCATGTTTCTAATTTTTTTCAACAAATAAATTTAAAAGTAAATACAATATTATAGAGAAGTGACCATAAGAAATGAAGAATCCATGTGATATTGATTTTGCCTAAAAGGACATTAGTAATAGAAAAATGTACTAAATTTTCTTACCGAAGTTATTTAGATAATTAAAGAGAAATGCATTTGACATAATCTTTTTTTTAGGACAAATTTATATTCGAGTTATAGTTATATAACATATTTTAATAGATTTAATTCGATTATTTTTTAGATTTTAAGTAAAAGATTTTCAAAAATTTTTTAGAGTTGTAGTTATATGACCTACTTTTTACAGATAGAAATTCGATTATTTTCTAATATTTAAGTTTAAGATTTTCAAAATTGAATTAAATTTTTTTGAAAATAATGATTTGCAAAGATATTTTTTGTGATAATTAATTTTCTTAAGGTAATAAACATTTAGTGTTTTGCCATGTCATATTTTTTTCTATACATGTCACATTTAAAGAAGCCATGTCACATTTTTTTAGAGAATCACCTCTCTAATAATATATAGAGGATTCGATTATTTTTTAGATTTTAAGTAAAAGATTTTCAAAATTTGTTTAGTATGACCTACTTTTTACATATAGGAATTCATTATTTTCTAAGATTTAAGTTTAAGATTTTCAAAATTGAATTAAAAGATTTTGAAAATAATGATTTGCAAAGATATTTTTGTGATAATTAATTTTTTTAAGGTAATAAACATTTAGTGTTTTGCTATGTCACATTTTTTTCTATCCATGTCACATTTTTTTTTAGAATCACCTCTCTAATAGAAGATTATGACAATACAAGTTGGGCTGATTAGATAACAAACCCACATAAAGTAGGCCCAATATATACAAACTAACTCATCTTAAGTTCGAGAGTGTCAAATCTACTGTAAAAGCTAAATCTAAGATTACTACTGTTCATATAAATCATTTTTCTTTCTTTGAATAGACACAATGAAATTGACGTAAAGCAAAGAGAGAAAATTATAAACATGTTTACATGGACCGGCCCAGAACAAGAACTTCTATATGATCAACATTGTTATTTTTGGAAATTTTTTAGAGGATGTCTTTTTTATGACATTGGTACAAATTTGAATGAAAACATAGCAGTGTAACAAAGTAGGTAAACCGGTTAGATAGATCTAACCATAATTCAGAAAATATACCTAGTTTATATTGTTTTTTACCACTGAGTTATACTTGCTTTTTTTCATTTATCTGATAAATTAAATGAAAAAATGATTTATAGTGTAACATTTGTTAAAGTTACATGTTTGGTGTAGCTGTAGACATCAATATCATAAAAACTTGTCGTAGTAGAATTTTTAACCTTTATATATGAACTTTTGTATCACATTCACACTTTTTGTTTCCTTTTCCACGTAAAACGAAGCTTCGCACTCAATATATAACTTAATCAATAACATAATTCACAAAAGAAACATGGATATTGTAATTATAAATATCCGAAACGTCCTGTTTCTAAAAAAATCAATCAACTAATAGTGAAATATGTTGTTGTAAATAGTTGACATTTTTAATTTATAAACTAAAATTTAGTTCTGTTATCAGGATAAGTTAGCTAATAAGGCGAAGTTTTGTTTCACTGTACAATTCTACTATTTCTATTTCCAATACTAAAACTCTATAGTATTATGCTTTCATTAACCGGTGAAACAACCTTAGACAATTAGTTATGAAAATGGCTTAGGGTAAGTAATAAAAAATGTAAAGGTGATGACACGAACAAAATGTGAGAAGCGCAAAGTGCGTGTCTCGCATTAAGTAAAATGCGGAAATTTGTTCTCATTAAATAATCATTTCAGTGCCTTCTCAAATATCTGAAGTATTATATTCCCTCCGTTCCAATACGTAAGTAGTTTTGGCTAAAAGCACGGTGTTTAAAAAACTATATTTTTTTATAAAAATATCATTTAATATACATAATAAATATAATTTAATCAAACTTAAAAAAATTTACAGAATATTATTGGTCACACAGTATTCAATAAAAATGAAAAGTACCTAGAATTCTCAAAACAACTTATATTTTGAAACAAAAATAAACACCCAAAGCAACTAATATTTTGGAACGGAGGAAGTATATTATAGGGGTTATACTATACTATGTTATACAATTTACTGATCCTTCCCTTACTTTAAATTATTAAAACATTAGATTTAAAATAAACAATGACTAACTCGAAATTGAAAGTTGACGTGGATCACATTCTCTAAAACCAAACTCAACATAACATGTCACTTTCATTTTTAATTTCAAATCAAATGTTAGGTTCGGATTTATATACCTTTGTGTCTTTCTTATAAAAGTGGAAGTTAGTCACTTTTTTGGCATCTTATTTAAATTGCAGGTATGTACAATTGAGTTTCATTAATCCATAACTGATTTAAAGATGTTTTAGAAAATGATCGACCACCACCAACTAAAACATCTTCGACATAATTTAACAACCAAATGTATACATTTTCTATAAGCACTATCGAAAAAGTCATAAAATATTATACCAACATATACAAAATTAAATTAAAGTTAGGAAATAAAAAAAGATGTCCAATGAGACAAGCACCCACAAACTTTTTATTATAAATATAAGTAGAAGTGAAGGCATGTGTTTACCAAACGAAAAGAAAGACATTCGATATTAAAAAAAATCAAAATCAAAATAACATAAAATCAAACAAAATCTAGAGAGAGAGAGATGAAGGAAGAACAATGGGCACCAGTGATAGTAATGATAATGTCAAGTGTTGCAATGGGATCAGTGAATGCTCTCGTTAAGAAAGCACTTGATGTCGGTGTTAATCATATGATCTTTGGTGCTTACAGAATGGTTATTTCTGCTATAATCTTGGTTCCGTTTTCTTACATTTGGGAGAGGTATGAACATTTTTATTCTTATATATGTCGAAGAAGCTTAGATTCTGAAACCATCAATAATAACATTTTTTAAGAAAAAATAGTCGGTTATGTTTTCTTATTTCTAAAACGAAATATGCATGGTCTGATTTTCATGCATCGAAACTTAAAGCAACCATGAATTTAGAATAAAGACTAACCATGTACTTACTTTTTGTTTACGTATTATTTGATTACGTATAATAAATATTATAATATTTTTTCGATTTGATCATTGTGTACTAAAATTCAGAATAATCCTAGATTTTGAATCATAAATTCATTGTTGCTTATATATATGAGTTTTTTTATAGGAAAACAAGACCAAAAATAACGTTCATGCTTTTGTGCGAGCACTTCCTCAGCGGATTACTTGGGTATTTGTCCTTTTCACTTCTTCTTCTTATTACGTTATATATTGAGTTACTTCCTCGGTTTTAATGATTTTATTTGTTTTTTAGAAGAAACAAAATAAAAAGACTTGTATAAGACGTAACCATCTCTTTATTAGTAATATGTATATGTCTACTTTGTTTCTTATCAAATAACGCAGGGCAAGTTTGATGCAATTTTTCTTTTTGCTTGGACTATCGTACACGTCAGCAACTGTTTCGATGGCTCTAGTCAGCATGTTACCTGCTATTACGTTCACATTAGCCCTTATTTTCAGGTTTATTGCAACTACTTTGGTTATTATTGATTAAAACTTTTAAAAATCACATTTTTTTATCTCTCGTCATGTGAATAATATTTTTTTTTTTTCAGGATAGAGAATGCGAAAAACTTAAAGAGCAAAGCAGGTGTGCTAAAGTTAATAGGAACCCTAATTTGCGTAATTGGAGCAATGTTCTTAACATTTTACAAAGGTCCACAAATATCAAACCCTCATTCTCATCCAGAGCCTCTTCGCAACAAAAATGCATTACGTAACAATGGTCACGATCAAACAAAGAAATGGCTTTTAGGTTGTCTTTTCTTGATCATCGGGACGATATTGTTGTCTCTATGGATGTTGTTTCAAGGGAAATTAAGTGCTAAGTATCCAGGCAATAAGTATTCAAGTACGTGTCTCATGTCAGTCTTCGCGGCAGTTCAATGTGCTATTTTGAGTCTTTATAAGAGTAGAGAAGTTGAAGATTGGATCATCGAAAAAAAATTCGTCATTTTTATCATCTTTTACGCTGTAAGTTTTTTTTTTGTCCATATATACACGTAAAAATGAGTAAGAATTAATTTGGAGAAACTATAAGATATAGCTGGAATTTTTTTTTTTTTTTTTTGGGTAAAATGTTAAGAACTTGCAAATATTTGATAAAATGAGGAGTTAGAAGTTTGATTTTCTGACGTAAACAAAACAAAAGAGAGAAGTTTTGTTTTTTTCTTCTAAATGTCACCTTCACCTATTTGAGTAATCCGTGGTCCTTTTACTTGAAAAAGGTCTTTCTAATAAAATCTCTCTTTTAGAATTTTTTCGTTGATTCTTGGATTTATTACAGTACTTTAAAGTCAAATTCTATCATTTTTTCCTTCTAATTAACAAATTAGACTTAATACGAGAAATCGCTTAACTTTCGTAAGAAATTTTCATGTGCTTATTTTTATTAAACATTATTATAAAACAACTGAAATGTAATTTTACTGGGTTTAATTAAATTATATTCTACAACATAGTAATTTTTGCCGATTAGAACCATATGTAAACGCAACCTTCATTTTAAATCCATTTTTATATGTTTTCATAGCGATTTATTTATATGATTTTCTTTTAACAACTTATATAATTTGATAAAAACTTATGGAAAAATAAAATAAAATAGGGAGTAGTGGGACAAGCTATGTCAACAGTGGTGACGTCATGGTCAATAAAGATGACAGGAGCAGTTTTCGTGTCAACATTCAGCCCAGTCAGTCTCGTCTCTGCTACATTATTCGATTTCATCATCTTACACTCTCCTTTATACCTCGGCAGGTTTTTAATTTTCATTTCATTATCATTTCATTATCATTTAGTATATTATACCTTAAAGGCTTAAACTCGGTCCATGCATGCATCGACTTATATGTATTATATTTTAGATACAAAAATGATAGTTAGACCAAAAAAAAAAAAAGATACATAAATGATAATGATAATGATAAAGAAAATGATATTTTACTTATGATTACAATTTTTTTTTGTAGTATACTTGGATCAGTAGTGACTATAACTGGTCTCTACGTGTTTCTATGGGGGAAGAAGAGTGAGACAGATCAATCTGTTCCCAATACTTTGACCACCACTTCCAAGATTTCTCAAAAGATTGAAAATGAAGAACATACAATAATTAATGATAACAATACGAAATTGCCTGTTTGATATATTATATATATAGAGTTCATCATGATCATAATTCTATATATTTGTAGATATATAGATATAAATATATATCTACTCATATATATAGACATAAATATGTAAAAAATGAGAGACATAAATGTGTGTGATCATTGTGATGGAGATAGAAATTGTTACCATTCTCCTGGTCACTGATCAGATCTTAAGCTCATTGTACTTTGTAACCAGTTGGATTTGGTTACACCGGAAATAAAAGAGTTTCAGTTCGAATAATACACTTTTGTATGATGAATTCTTAAGTAAATACATATAATCAAATCGAAAAATGTTTCATAAATATCTTAATTAGCCCAATAAATCTAAAGTGTACCTTTCGTAATCGGAGTGACCAACCTGATATATTTTGAGCTATGCTTGGGCCGGTCATTAGACTTTAATTTACTCGTTGATTTTTTATGTAGAAACTCGGATCATTTCATAATTTTCTTTCAGTAAATCAGATAAGCCGTTGAATCAATTATATATTGCATTCAAGAGGTAAGAAAGAAAAGACTAAACTTGTATTTCTATAGCAATGAGAGAAGAAGAAACTTCAGATGATATTTGCTTGATTTTGTTTTGTTAACAACAAAGATTTGGACCTAAGTCCGTAATATTTTCTAGTCCGAGATCAACCTTAATTTGATAATACCCATTCTAGACATAAACCATTTTTTCTACCACTAAACTACTAACAGTATAATATTACCAAATGCCGTTAGTCACCGGTTAGGGGATTACGGGTTTAATTCCAAAATTTATTTGTTAATAAACTATGTTAATAAAATGGGGTTGCATAGTTAATTGATACGAGATTTCTTCATATGTGAAATGTATCAATCAAGTAAAACTCAATCTAAAGTATACACGTATACACAGAACAACTCTCTTGCTGAACTAACAAATTCATTAATATCAGTTTTATATTCTGCAACTAGGTATGGGGCTTCTGTTACAATTATATGTAAATTGTGTTGTACTTTATTGATTGATAATTAAAAAACCGTCCATTATCTTTCGAAGAAATCAATTTGGCTGAGTTATATAAATTTAACTGAAAGAAATAAAAGCTTTATCTTTTTTTTTTTTGGTGGATGACCGGGGAAAAATCCCCGGTTTTTATTATTAAAATCAAAAGCAATTACAATAAGACCCGTCGTGGGTAAACAGTCTCATTAGTATCCTCTCGCATAATCGAATCAACTACAGAAGGAACCAATGCATAAGCATGAAGTCCAAGTGGTAACGTAAACGCATAGTTTGCTAATCCATCCGCGAGACGATTAGCCTCCCTATACACATGCACAATACGAACTATCCAGTCCTTCACAAGAAAGCCATGGCACAGACGTACCAGGAAAGACAGCGGATGACAATCTCCAATCCCTGTCGTAAGAAATCCCACTACCATCTCCGAATCCACTTCAAGTTCCAAATGCGTCACCCGCTTTTCCCATGCCAAATACAGTCCATAGTAGACCCCCCACAACTCAGCTAGCGGTGCTGAACATCTCCCAATATTCAGCGCAAATCCACCACACCAATTCCCAAAACTATCTCTTAGCACTCCTCATGTTGTTGCTGGACCCGGATTTCCATGAGATGTACCATCCGTATTCCTATATCCGGCTTCACCCACCCAATCAACCGCTCCTCCCCCCCCCCGATGAGTCTCCTTCTTTTTAGCGATAACTACCTCCTTAGCACTACCTTTAATAAATCTCAACCTATCCCTACATCTCCTAGTTTCTCCAAAAACGTGACCGCATCTCCACTTCCACGCCCACCACACCGCCATTACAAAAATTGTAGCCCACACACTCTCAAACATAACCTCCTCTCTACCAAGATTATCATAGAGCCACTCAAACAGAGATTGTGCAAAAAATACGTTACGATGCCGCGGGGGAACTATACGGATCCAAATGCCCATCATAGCCGGACAATCTCTTAGCACATGCATAATGGATTCGTACCCTCCTCTGCAAACCGGACAAACATCATCCTCACTTATATGTCTCCGCTTCCTCTCCATGTTCGTCATGATCACCTGATGAGAAACCAACCAAATGAACATTTTAACTCGCTCTGGAGCCACAACCCGCCAAACTCGATTATACCAACTCGCCATATTCACTCTCGGTGCAACATCTCTCGTAATCAGCTTGTAAGCCGAGGCTACTGTGAACCTCCCATCCATACCACCGACCCAAGCTAACCGATCCCTTGCCCCGGTTATAGTATCTACTACAACAGCTCGCAAAGCCAATTGTTCGTTCTCCTCCAGAAACGAGTGGATCTTACTCTCATCCCAACCACTTGCATTAGACCGTAATTTTTGTACCGTTAGATCCACGTACTCCACGGGTAATTCTCCAACACAATTCTCCGCCAATGATTCATCCGATAACCATCTATCCTTCCAAAACTTGATGCTACTTCCATCCCCAACCACCCACCGAGTACCTTTTTGCACTACTTCTCTCACTCCCATACAGACACTCCTCCAAATAGCGGACCAGTTACCTTTCGCTACTAACCAGGACGGGATATGTAACTCTCCGACTCGATATTTACTTCTAACAACCCGCGCCCACAAGCTCATATCATCATTCAACACTCTCTAACCTATCTTGGCAATCAATGCCTTATTCATAGCCGTTGAAGATCGCACTCCCAAACCACCTTCACATTTCGGTAAACAAACTTTCTTCCAAGCTACGAGATGCTGCTTATTCTTTGCCGCACAACTGCCCCAAATAAACGCCCTTGAAATCTTATCTAAATCATCCAGAGTTCCTTGCGGTAACTTCACCGTGCTCATGGTATGAACTGGGATAGAGGAGAGAACAGCTTTTGTTAGAGTGACACGACCGGCTAAGCTAAGAGTTTTACTCTTCCAACCAGCTAATCTAGTAGAAACCCTCTCAATAACCTCTGCAAATGTATCCTTATTGATTCGCTTATGAAGAATCGGCATGCCCATATATTTTCCCAAATCCCTAGTTGATTGAATACCACTCGCTTCACTAATTGACCTCTCAAGCTCCCTAGAAACATTATTAGAAAAGAAAATCTTGGATTTTTCAAGACTCACTTTCTGTCCCGAAGATTCGTAAAAACGTTCCAACACACTCCTGATAACCTGAACTTGAGCCACAGAAGCCTCCGCAAACAGAATTAGATCATCCGCAAAGCAGAGATGCGATAGCATAGGACCTCCTCTTGATAGCCGGATAGGCTTCCACCTCTTTGACGTGATCGCAGATTCAATAAGATGGCATAGTCGCTCCATACACAACACAAACAAGTACGGTGACAAAGGATCACCCTGACGCAGACCTCTCAAAGGCTTAAATGGCTCAGTTCTCTCACCATTCCACAGTAAACTCATCGACGGGCCCTCAACGCACTGCATAATCCAGATGACCCACTTTTCCGGAAGGCCGGCGACTCGTAAGGTATCTTCTAAGAAATCCCATCGAATACGATCGTAAGCTTTCTCAAGGTCCAACTTTAAAAGCATCCACCCTTTTTTCCCTTTCTTTCTTCGCATCGAATGAACCGCTTCTTGAACTACCACGATATTATATATGCTTAATCTTCCCGGAATGAAGCTCGCTTGAGCTGATCCTATCAATTGCATCATCACGCTCTTAAGTCTCCCCACCATAGTCTTTGTAATGGTTTTAAAGAGAAATAAAAGCTTTATCTTACTTTAACTTTCCTTTGCTTTTCCAAAAGAGAAAAAGGCAACATATATCTTTGGGAAAGGCAACATAATTTTTTTTTTTTGAAAATGAAAAGCAAGAGTATACATAATTGGTTTTAAAATAAATAACAACTTAATTAACAAAATGAACCATCGTCTACATAAATCATAAATGGTTTTTTTTTAATAGTGAAACATAACAATTTGATTTGTTAAAGAATCACATGTCATGTCCATGATTTGGTGGTAAAACGACATGGTTTCTTTTAAACCAGTTGTGATTTGAGATAATTTATTAACCAATGTAATGTTCAACTAGTTGAATGATGATTGGTTCTTGACATGAAAAAGAAATTAAATTACGAGAAGCAATCTTTATGTATGACACATAATACAATTTCTTTATGTACGTAATTTTACAAAGAAAAGTGTGGCACAACAAATATATAGTATAATCTTTTTACTTGTATGTCAGACTGAGCACCTAAGAATATTTCATTTTCTCCCATTTAAGTAATTTAGTTTATAAAAAATACTAGAACAATATTATTTACCTAAGTAAGAACGAAAGTTTGAGTATTTTTAACTATTTGAAGCGTTTATAATTAATGGCTAATTTAAATGATAATCAATCTGTACATAAAACTCCACCAATAGAATGAATTTATAACAACTTCACCAATATTGTTTATATATTAAAAACATCAATTGATGTAAGGACTATTCTGATTAAATTGTATGAAATTCGAGTCTTTGATTTTTTTATTGCTAGAAAGTAACATTTTACTAATTTAATTTTCGTATTTAATTATATAAAATACATACATAACGGGCAAATTATTAAATTAACTTAAGGGACAGCAATGCTAGAAAAATATTACTATATATAGTTTGTTTGTATAGAAATAGATTTGAGAATAGATTCATTTTAATAACAGAATAATTGTTATATTAGGTTAAGGGACAGCAACGTTAGAAAGTCTCACTATAGTTTGTTACATAAAAAGAGAACTGAGAATAGCTTTTATTTTAGCATACGATTCAACGTACTGCATGTAGCATATGAACTAATGGTTACAATAAGAGTTAAATATTCTTAAAATTCGATTCGCCTACGTCAATATCATCTGTCTAACTCAATGAAAATTGTTTGGCCCTCTAAAGAGAAAGAGAATGATTGTTATTTCGTGGATAATAAAACAGAAAAACAAAATTTCTTTTTCAAAAATCTTACTTTACTCTAGGAAATAAAAAAAAACTAAAACTAAATAGCAAAATATGACCAGTGAACAAAATCTCTATATATATTTGGTTTCTCCATTTAATCATTCATACACAAAACTGCTTATAGAGAGAGAAAGGTGAGCAAAAAACAAAGAGAGAGAGAGAGAGAGAGAGAGAGAGAGAGAGAGAGAGAGAGAGAGAGAGAGAGAGAGAGAGAGAGAGAGAGAGAGAGAGATTAATTAATAATTAGTAGCTGATTAATAAGAATTAAGTAATATAATGGGTTACTGTGATGGTAAATGGACGCCGGTTATTATGATGGTTATAATTAATTCGGCGCTCGGTTTAGGTAATGCTTTGGTTAAAAAAGTACTCGACGGTGGTGTTAACCATATGGTTATTGCAACGTACCGTCTCGCAATTTCCACCGTATTTTTGGCACCAATCTCATATTTTTGGGAACGGTAAGTATTATTAATATATCCTCCCTCCGTTTCATATTAGTTGTCATTTTGATAAAATGTATCTGGATGTGTTTTTGAGTTAAATACATCCAAATACTAATCAGATACATTTCTCAAAATGCCAACTAATATGAAACGGAGGGAGTATTCATTAACTTTCTTACTTAATTATATATATTTTTGTTATGATTAACGATTAAAATGATTCATTTTTTGTTTCTTAGGAGAACAAGACCAAAACTTACATTCAACATCTTGGTTCAGCTTTTCTTCAGTGATCTTGTTGGGTTTGTTCTTTTTTTTTTTTCTTTATTTAATTTACGTCAAATAACTCTTAATAGTTATACTATCACTACAAGAAAACAGCGAGAAACCGACGGAAATATCCGTCGGAAGTCTGTCGGAATATTCGTTTTCCGACAGATTTCCGACGGATATATCCGTCGTTTCTATCTTGTCGGAAATGGTACGTCTGTCGAAAATCCGTCACAAACTTCCAACAGATTTCCGACAGACTTCCGACGTATTTATTTCCGACAGATTTCCGACGTATTTATTTCCGACAGCTTTCCGATGTATCGATTTCCGACGTAGTCGTAGAAATTATTAAAAATGATAATAAATTAAATAATAATTAATTTAATATAAATTTTAAATTTTAAATTTGAATTATTTAAATTAAAATAAAATTAAAAGTAGAAATTAAAATAAAATTAAAAGTAGAAATAAAAAGTAATATTGCTTTACAAAAAAATTGAAAATAAAAATCTAAATGGTGGGCCCCGGAAAATCCGGGTTGCGCTCCAAGTACTCCATCATCCGTTGCATCATCTCCCTCTCCTTGTCCCGCTCGGCTCTCTCCTTCTCCCGCTCGGCTTCTATGGCCTTCTGTGCATCTTGTATCTGTTGGACCGTCGTCTTCAATTCTGAAATTTCGGCGTCCTTCTCTTGCATCTGGGCTCTCAGCTCGGATGACTCGCTGTAGTAACGAGAAGACCCCGATGATCCTGCATCGTCGGGAAGACCATAAATCCGCCCTTTGCTCTGCGGAGCAACCTGCGGAACAAATTAAATTGTAAATGAAAAAGACTTGAAAACTATTTTAAATTTTACAAACCTCTAAGACGAATTGGTTGATGATGTCGTCCGAGGCTTGGGTGAGGGGAGGGGTTCCGTCGATGGATGGCTGAGACAGAATGTACTCGTCTTCCATTCTTCGGACGCTCTCCTGAATCTCCTTAGCTACCGGATCCTCGACGGCACCATCCTTGTCGGCGTGTGTTGCTAGGAGAAGTTCCAAGTTGTTGGGTTCCCGACCCAACTTCTTAGCCTGCAGTTGTTAGATATTTATTTGATAATATAAATGTATAAAACTAAAAAAAATTAATAAAATCAAGACGTACATAAAAAACTTACCATATCCCTAGCCTTTGTCTTCTTGCTGGTAGCTCCAAGGTTGTGGGTGGCTGCACCCTTGCCCTTGCGCATGCTGTTCCGGTTGCTAGAGTGATATGTAGAGCTCTCCTTGGTAGCCTCTAGTTGCCAATATGCGATGAACCCGTTCCACAACTCCGTCTTCTTTTTCATCTCCTTTGGCACCTGACCGTGCTGCCACTTATCCTTCCACTCGAACAGCTTCTTCGAGTAGTGCACTCCTGCATAAGAGTCAAATTCCCTCCTGACCAGAGCGGTCAAGTGTGGTTCCCACCTAAATTCTTGCTGCAAAAAGAAACATTAAATATAAATAATAATAATTTAAATGAAAGTAAAAATTGTGAAAACAGATGACTTACCGCAAATTGGCGAAACCACATTTCTTGATCCTCCAGTGGCATGGCGGTGTACGTCGCATAAGGACGGCTGAGCAAAGAGTTTTCCATCTTGTTGAGGGACTTCGAAATCCCGCTGCGAGAATCACCAAACCTACGGGAAAAAATGTAACAATATAATAACATTAGTCACAATTAATTAAATTTATTAAAAAAAAAACAGAAATGGAACAAAAAACTTACCATCTGTCTCTACCGAGCTGGTCTGGATGGAGATTAGTCAACCTCTCTCGTCCAGGAAGACCCATGAAGTCCTCGACGCTAATCTGCGACGGTGCTGTGGTGGCTGGTGGTGTCACCGGCATCTGTAGAGGTGTAGACGACGGTGTAGGTGTAGACGTCGAAGTCGAACGAGGTCTACTCACACGACGACGACGTTCGCCGCTGCCAGATGCAGCAGCGAAACCACCGTAATCCCTACATTTATATGAAAATATATTTTAAATATATGAAAAATCTATTTTTTTCAAATAATGGTAAAATTATTAAGAAATTCTAAAGTTATAAAGTTTTTAAAATTTTTAGTAAAACTGTTAAAAAAACCTTATAAAACTATTTAAAAACTGTGTAAAACTGTTTATAAGGTTTTTGTAAAGTTTTATAATTATAATAATTATAAAATTTTCAAAATTGGTTAAATATATTATTATAAAAATATAATGGTTTAAAAAAACATTTCTTTAAATTTCCAAAATTCTAAAATTTAAAATTAATCCTTAAAATTGTTTAAAAATTCACAAACATTTCTTAAATTTCCCTAAATTCACAAACTAATTCACAAACAAATTTCCCTAAATTCACAAACTAATTCAAAAATTCAACAAATTAATTCACAAACTAATTCACAAATATAATTTTCCTAAATCTAATTATTTTTAAAACAAATTACCATTGTTTTAAAAAACATTTCATAAATTTCCAAATTCCTAATTCCAAATTAACAAAGTCCAAATTCCTAATTCACAATTTCATAATTCATAAATTTCCAAATTCCAAATTCACAAATTCTTAATTCCTAATTTACAAATTCTAAATTCCTAATTCACAAATTCACAAATTCCTAATTCATAAATTAAATGAGATAATTTGAGAAAATTACAAATGAGAAGGAATATCCTCCGCCATTTGTAATCCGGCGAAGAGGAGCGGCGGAATCTGGCGAGGAGGAGCGGCGAAATCGGTGGTGGCGAGGATGAGAAGATGTAGAGGTGGAGGCGCGTTGGGGGAGAGGATCGGAGGAGAAGAAACGCGGTGGGGGAGAGGCTCGGGGTCGAATTCCGGCGAGGAGGAGCGGCGAAATCGGCGGTCGGAGGCAAATCGCGATCGGAGGAGGCGATCGGAGGAGGATTTCAACGCGTGAAGAAGAAGAAGAAGAAGACGCGTCTGTTAATAACCCATAATTTCCGACGGATTAAAATCTGTCAGAAATCCGTCGGTTTTTAATTTTCATTTCGCGGTATTTATTTTTCATTTCGCGGTTAAAATTTGGCACATCTGTCGGAAATCTGTCGGAAACATAGATATATTTCTGACTGATTTCCGACAGATGCTTAAAAGACGACACGTTTTACCCTAATTCTGTCGGAAATCTGTCGGAAACATAGATATATTTCCGACAGATTTCCGACAGAATTAGGGTAAAACGTGTTAACGATCCATTTTCGCAGTTACAAGGGACATTGTTGGAGCATGATTTAGAAGATAAAATAGTTGATAATATTATTGTTACTTTCAAATTCTAAACATTTGGTTTTTATGATTTTTTCGTAAACATCTATGTTTATGTATATGTAACTGTATGAAATGTTTTTGGTTAAACCATAAGCAAATCGCAAATCATATTCTGTATATCAGCCACAAGGTTATTTACTCAATAATCTTTTACCTTTAGTTGTTAGAATCGTATGCCGAGACTTTGTTTTCTCGGAATTCTGGAATTTGACATGAAATCCCCAAACCTGTCGGAAATCTGTCGGAAATATATCTATATTTCCGACAGATTTCCGACAGATGTAAGGGTAACACGTGTCGTCTTTTAAGGTTAGCATGATATGAATATTACGTCGGAAATCTGTCGGAAATATATCTATATTTCTGACAGATTTCCGACGGATGCTTCAAAATAACAAAAAAAATAGAGGAGCCAGTGTCGATCGACAACCCTATACCGTCGATCGACACAGGTTTTGACAAGATATACGCAGATGAATTTTTTATAAGAAGATTATATAAATATCCGTTTCTGTCGGAAATCTGTCGTAAATATATATATATTTCTGACATATTTCAGACGGAAAATCATTTTTTTTTTAAAAAAAAAGAAAAATATAAATTATCTGAAATTCTTGTTTATGTTAACAGATACAAACATATAATGTAACTAATCTGAGTCTGAGTCTGAGTCTGATCCTTCCGAAGGAATAGTGTCTTTGTCTTCAATAAATTCTCCAACTTCTTCTTCTGATTCTGAATGTACGATAATATCACCAAATTCAGTGAAATCAACAAAAAGGTCCACCGCTGAAGAATGATCAACTGGAGCCATCAGAGTAATTCTAGTTGGTTGAATACCATCTTGCTCAGCAACTCCATATAGTCTCCCTCTTGGATTAATTGGAGTCATTATAATCCAAGGATCTCCTCGATGTGTTACCCTAGGGTAAGAAATGTAGCATACCCGAAACAAACATATTTAGTTTAGGCAATTACAATATCATTATTTATCTATAACGCACGTATTATAAAATTTTAAAATCAAACCTGGTCTGCCTGTTATGCTAGGATGAATGGGTCATACTTTTGCAGTCTCCTAGAAGAATTTACTGAAGTGACACCAAATTGGCTCACCTGGACACCTTCTGGATATGACGGATCATACCACTCACACAAGAAAGAAATGCACCTCATGCCCAACATTCCTGGATAGCGCACTTGTAATATTTCTTTGAGAATCCCGTAGTAGACTACATCACCACTTGTAGCTGAAATACCGTAATCTGCCGTTGCCCTCGGCATTTCTTCATGAATCCTAAATGCAAATCCCCTAGTGCAATACCGAACGTATGAAGTTGCTTCGAAGCTTGGGGCAGAAACTATCTCTTGTAACCATGTCGGAAACCTTTCTCCGTTCTTCATTCCTTCAGAAACCTGAGATAATAATTTAGACAAATTAATAAACAAATATTTAATTAAGTAATAATTAATTCACTAATTTTAAGATATATAAGCGTTTTTTTAAAACTTACGTAATATTGCAGCCAATTTGGAAACTCGGTTTCCTTAGATTCTCCAAGTTCGTCTTCTGTCATTTCCGGATAATAGCGACGTATTGATGCAATGTAAATCCTGAAAGCAAACAAAAATATATAACATATGAAACCTATGTTAAACGTTTGCGAGCTTGTTAAACGTTTTACATAAGCCTCACAGCACCAAATTTTAGTAAAGACAAACTTGGAACATTTCCAATCCACATCCCATGTGGTGTCTTTGCAATCGATTTTGTTTGAACCTTATTAAGTGTAAACTCAGACATTTCTAGAGCGTATTCCTAAAAGAATTATGGAAGATCTGTGTGACTCATCATTGATCGAATCTTATCCAATAAGGTCCGATTCCACCTCTTGGAAAACCCATTCCAAAGGGGCGTTCCAGGAGGAGTGAGCTGTGAAACAATTCCACACTCTCTCAGATGATCACTTAACTTTTGACTTAAGTATTCTCCTCCGTGATCTAATCGAAGAGCTCTAATACTTTTGCCCATTTAATTCGGTACTTCATTCTGGAACTCCTTGAACCTTTCAAAGGATTCCGACTTGTGTCTCATTATATGGACATATCCATACTTACTTAATTCATCAGTAGAGGTAATGAGGTACTGAAAGTTTCCTCTAGCATTTGTGCTCATCGGGCCGCACACATCTGTATGTATAAAGCCCAATAAGTCATTGGCCCTTTCATATGGTTTGATAAAAGGCCCATTGTCATTTTGGCCAATGAGCAGGATTCACATTTCTCACATGATTCACAATCAAATGAGCCCAAAATCCCATCACTATGGAACTTTTGAATCTGCTGAAGCCCAAAACGACAATGCTAGAGAAAATTGGGTTCTTAGTCATTTTACTCGAACAGTTTGGTATTTATGTTATATACAGGCATAAATTGGTTTAAGACATAAAACCCATTCTCTAATGGGGTGCTATCATATAACTTCTCATTAAGATCAAAAGAGCAACATTTGTCTTTTATCAAAATAAAATCACTCATATCCTTACAAGAAAATGAAATGACATTTCTGCTCATAGCAGATACACAATAGCAATAATATAGTTTCTAAAACCAAGCCCGAAGGCGACTACAAATGGAAACTTCCTACAGCTAATGCAGCAACTCTTGCTTCATTCATGTTGAGCATCTCCACTTGTCCCTTCTTCAACGTTCTACTGTTGCTTAGGCCCTGCATATT
Organism: Draba incana; assembly: GCA_963576765.1. Taxonomy (NCBI): domain Eukaryota; kingdom Viridiplantae; phylum Streptophyta; class Magnoliopsida; order Brassicales; family Brassicaceae; genus Draba; species Draba incana. Next base: position 954,692 of record OY755214.1, read on the forward strand.
TAACCAAACATGAGCACCACAACCGGTATCTAATACCCATAAGATAGAACTTGAAATAACACAAATACCTAAATAAGGAGTGTCATACATCTCCATTATTTCCATAGAATCTTCCATGTATTTCTTGCATTTTCTCCTCCAATGCCTTGGCTCTCCACAGTAGCTGCAAGTATCATCATCAGATGGGCCAGACTTGGGTTTAGTGAGAAACTCGGGCTTATCCTGATTCACAATCTGGACGGCCTTTCTCTCACCCTTGTCTTTACTGGGTTTCACAAACCTTTTGCCCTTCTTGATATTGAGCTCAGCTGTCTTGAGCATATCATGTAGTTCAGTCAACGTCTTCGTCAAGACATTCTTGATGTAGTACTTTATGAACTCATCATAGCTCGTCGGCGGTGACTGCAGAATGATGTCAGTAGCCAACTCTTGGCTAATAGGACAATCCAGTCTCCTCAGGTTATCAATATAACCCATCATCTTCATGACATGAGAACTTACTGGAGCTTCCTTTGGCATCTTGCACTCAAACAGAGATTTAACTGACTGGTATCTCTCAGTTCGAGTCTGCTCCTGAAACATAGCTTTCAGGCTAGTGACTATCTCGATAGGCGATTCCACGTTCTCATATTGCCCCTGCAATTCAGAGTTTATGGTATCCCTCATCAGACGGCTCACATCGACCACATCATAATAATGCTTATTCCAAGCATCATGTACTGCATGTGAGGCATTAGACCTTAGTTTCTCAGGGAGAGCTTTCTCAAGGACATAGTCCTTTCTCTCCTGCTTGAGAACGATTCTCAAGTTCCGATACCAATCAAGGAAGTTGGATCCATTTCACTTGTCCTTCTCAAGGACGGATCTCAACGAGAAAGAGTTCTGATTAGACATAACTGTAATAAGAAAAGGAAAAATCAGTTATGATATTCAGGAAATGAGAAATCTTAACAATTAAGAAAACTCGCATTATATTCAAAACAATGTTTCCTCAAATGAATATAATGATCCAAGATCCATATTTTACCAAAACTCGAGCGAGCCACTGGCTGTCACTCAAATCTTAGTTATATAGGTAAGCAACACTTTGCTAATCATATCCAATATGACTCTTGGTTGTGGATAAGACATCTTATGTTTTATCCACCTCATGTCTCTGGGCCCAGAACTTCTGATAGCCCATTCAAGCAAACCAATCTCTTCAGTCATGTAATAGTTGATGCCATGCACTGCAAGCCCATCAACACAATTACTTACTGCCTTACTCATGTAACTGCGGACACCTTGCACTGCAAGCCCATCACGCAATGAAACAAGTCTTGACAGCTGACAAGATTGGAAAGACATCCAGAACACTTGATATTAAGTTGAGGACTTGAACTTTCAATCCTTAATACATATCATATATGCATTCAGGAACCTAATCTTATTAAATCTGGTTCGGTTATTAGATTTTAGGTTCACTAACCATAATCTTAGTAGGCTGTCGATCGACACTTACCTTTCTGTCACAGTTCTTCGAAAACTGATCAATCCAATTGAACCGATTTCGATAACCAACAGAACCAATTCAATAACCGGTCCGTGTCGATTGACACAACATTTGTGTCGATCGACATAGACTAAACCAAATTCAATTTTCAATAACAGGTCAATCCAATTGAACCGGATCGATAACCGGTCAATCTAATTGAACCGGGTCGATAATCGGTCGGTGTCGATCGACACAACATTTGTGTCGATCGACGCCAACCAAATCGCATCGAACCAAGTGAGATAACCGATTCAATCCAATTGAACCGATTAACCACTTCTCAAGGTCGTGTCGATCGACACAACCATTTGTGTCGATCGACACCTGGGTTTCTGGGACTTTGATCTTACGATCGAAAACCCTAAAACTTTAGCAAAGTCGTGTCGATCGACACAACCATTGTGTCGATCGACACGATCAGCTCTGATCAATTTTAACAAACGATTTTGACAGAAAACTGATCTATCAAACTGAATTCTCTAATTCAATTACGTTCTAGCAGATTACATGTTAAACCCTAACGCTCTGATACCACTGTAGGAATTTACTCAGGTTTTCTCAAGTTTAATCTCTATTAAACAACCTAACGAAAGTTCCTTTACCTAGTATCTAGGGTTTGTAAACAATGAATCTACAAGAACAGATCTCGAATATACCTTCAGTTTATGCAGCGGAATTAGAACAGGAATCGAGATCTATGAGCGCCCCAAGTGTTGCGCCTCTATTGGCCTGTGTCGATCGACACTACTCTTTAGTGTCGATCGACACTATCTTTAAAACCACGTTTCTAATGTGTATCATATACACATGTCGATCGACACCACACTATTGTGTCGATTGACACAACCTCTTAAACACGTTTCTCATGTGTATCAAATACACATCATTTAATCATTACATTAATGATCATTCCCATATAAAGTAAATCCAGTTTGCTTAGGTGTGTGACCCTGTAGGATCATATAATACTAGCAATGAGTTCATAACTCATAGATCATCAGCGGCTTCTAGCAAAACGTAATGACCACCTAGTATCATATGAATGTCTGATCTCGACAATACAACTATCATTAGAGTTAATACAAGTGTGATTTCAGGAGAAGAAGGGGAAGATGATGAACATTTTAAAAAGGGTCATCTTATGGTTATTCCAATGACTCCTTGATTTAAGTAGATTTCTGTTTTTTTTTTTTCACTTCGTACATTATTTTGAATGTAATCAAATCAAATATATACCATTACCAAGACTTATCTATTTGGTTCAATAATTTTTTCCATCTTTGAATAACTCTAAAGTGTGGCACACAAGTTTATATATGTATGTATGTATGTGTGGAAAAAATTAATACATGTATGTGTGGCAGACAAGTTTTGTTTTTTCTTTTTGGAAAAAAACTACTTGGATTAGTTGGCTCTAGGTTTTAGTCGGGATATTTATATGGACCATGGTGTGTTTATTATAACGAATTTGTATACTTAGAGATAAGCTGGGATTCGATCCAAATCATTAGAATTGTTCTTTTTAATACATACGTACGTAGGACTAGTCAAATAAACACTTGCTTTGTATTTCGTCAACGTTGCTAATCAATATAAATTCCAAAATTTTATAATTTTGAATAAAGCTGAAACACTAAGCAAAATTAAATTTAAAACACACTTAATAATCTCTAAATTTGAAGTTAAGACACTCTCTAGATGTATATATAGTACGCCAAACCACTACAAGAAAACAGCGAGAAACTAACGGCAAAATCCGTCGGAAATCTGTCGGAAAAGGCATATTCCGACAGATTTCCGACAGATATTTCCATCAGTTCTATCTTGTCGGAAATGATAAGTCTGTCGGAAATCCGTCACAAATGCCGACGGATTTCCGACAGACTTATTTCCGACGGAATTCCGATAGCCTGCCGGAGTCCGGCAATCCGTCGGAATTCCGTCGGAAGAATAGCCGTCAGTTAACCGTCGGTTTTGTTTCCGACAAAATGCCGACGGGTTCTGATAACTTGTAAACCGACGACTTTCCGACAACTTTCCCGCGGATGTATTTCCGACAGATTTTCGACGGTTTTATTTTCGACTGCTTTCCGACAGATCAATTTCCGACGGATTCGTATAAATTATTAAAAATGATAATAATTTAAATAATAATTAATTTAATATAAATTTTTAATTTAAAATTTGAAATTATTTAAATTAGAATAAAATTATTTAAATTAAAATAAAAAGTAATATTGTTTTACAAAAATGTTGAAAATAAAAATCTAATCGTTGGGCGGCGGAGGAAAATCCGGGTTGCGCCCCAAGTACGCCATCATCCGTCGCATCATCTCCATGTCCTTCTCCAGGTCGGCTTCTAGGGCGGTTTGTGCATCTTGTATCTGCTGGACCGTCGTCTTCAATTCTTCAATTTCAGCATCCTTTTGCTGCATCTGGGCTCTCAGCTCGGATGACTCGCTGTAGTAACGAGAAGACCCCGATGATCCTGCATCGTCGGGAAGACCATAAATCCGCCCTTTGCTTTGCGGAGCAACCTGCGGAACAAATTAAATTGTAAATGAAAAAGACTTGAAAACTATTTTAAATTTTACATACCTTTAAGACGAATTGGTTGATGATGTCATCCGGGGCTTGGGTGAGGGGATGGGTTCCTTCCGTGGATGGCTGAGACAGAATGTACTCGTCTTCCATTCTTCGGACGCTCTCCTGAATCTCCCGAGCTAGCTGATCCTGGACGACACCATCCTTGTCGGTGTGTGTTGCTAGCAGAAGTTCCAAGTGGTTGGGTTCCCGACCCAACTCCTTAGCCTGCAGTTGTTAGATATTTATTTGATAATATAAATGTATAAAACTAAAAAATAATAAAAATCAAGACGTACATAAAAAACTTACCATATCCCTAGCCTTTGTCACCTTGCTGGTAGCTCCAAGGTTGTGGGTGGCTAAACCCTTGCCGTTGCGCGTGTTGTTCCGGTTGGTAGAGTGATATGTAAAGCTCGCCTTGGTATCCTCTCGTTGCCAATAGGCGACGAACCCGTTCCACAAGTCTGGCTTCTCAACCATCTCCTTTGGCACCTTATCGCGTTGCCACTTATCCTTCCACTCGTTCACCTTCTTCGAGTAGGGCCGTCCCGCTTTCAAGTCGAATTCCCTCCTGACCAGAGCGGTCAAATGTGGTTCCCACCTAAATTTTTGCTGGAAAAAGAAAAATTAAAAAAAAAAAATAATACTTTAAATGAAAGTAAAAATTGTGAAAACAGATGACTTACCGCAAATTGGCAAAACCACATTTCTTGATCCTCCAGTGGCATGGCGGTGTACGTCGGATACGGACGGCTGAGCAAAGAGTTTTCTATCTTGTTGTGGGACTTCGAAATCCCGCTTTGAGAATCATCAAACCTACGAAATTTTTTTTTAACAATATAATTACATTTTTTACTAATTTAAATTAAATTAGTAAAAAAATACTTACAAAAATGTAACAACACACTTACCATGTGTCTGTACCGCGTTGGTCTGGATGAAGATTAGTCAACCTCTCTCGTCTAGGAAGACCCATGAAGTCCTCGACATTAAGATGCGACGGTGCTATGGTGGCTGGTGGTGTCTCCGACGTCTGTAGAGGTGTAGACGGCGGTAGAGGTATAGACGTCGTACTCGAAGGAGGTCTACTCGTACGACGCCGACGTTGGCCGCTGGCAGATGCAGCGAAACCACTATAATCCCTACATTTATATTAATAAATTATAAAGTTATGAAAAAATCTTAAATATTTCATATAATTGTAAAATTATTTCGAAATTGTAAAATTCTTAAGTAATTGTTACATAATTTAAAATTCTAAAATATTAAAATTCTAAAACTCTAAATTAATCCTTAAAATTGTTTGAAAATTAGTAGAAAATGCTAACAATTTTTTCCAAAATATATAAAATATAATTTTCCTAAATCTAATTATTTAAAATTTTAAAAAATATAAATATAAATTCAAAAATTAAGTCATTATCTTCAAATTTCGAAATAATTGTAAAATTATTTCGAAATTGTAAAATTCTTAAGTTATTGTTACATAATTTAAAATTCTAAAATATTAAAATTCTAAAATTCTAAATTAATCCTTAAAATTGTTTAAAAATTAGTAGAAAATGCTAACAATTTTTTCCAAAATATATAAAATATAATGTTCCTAAATCTAATTATTTAAAAGTTTTACAAATATAGATATAAATTCAAAAATTAAGTCATTATCTTCAAATTTCGAAATATTTGTAAAATTATTAAGAAATTGTAAAATTCTTATGTAATTGTTACATAATTTAAAATTCTAAAATTCTATAAAATTGTTTAAAAATTAGTAGAAAATGCTAACAATTTATCTAAAATATTAAAATTCTAAAATGCTAAATTAATCTAATTATAAAAAATTTATAAAAATATATATATAAATTCAAAAATTAATTCATTATCTTAAAATTTCGAAATTGGTTAAATATATAATTATAAAAATACAATTGTTTAAAAAACATTTCTTAAGTTTCCAAAAAAACCAAGAATTTTCTAATCCTAAATCTAACCCTAACTATAAAAAATCCAAAAATTTTCAAAAAAAGCAACAATTTCCTAACCCTAAAATTTAACTTCCCTACTCCTAAATCTAACATCTCAATTCCTAATTCACAAACTCAAATCTTAAATCTAACCAAAATTTCTTTGATAATTTGAGGAAACTTACAAATGGGAAGGAATTTCCGCCATTTGTAATCCGGCGAAGAGGAGGAGGCGGCGGCGATTTCCGGCGGCAAAATCTGGCGAAGAAGAGAAGATGAAGAGGCGGAGAGAAATTGAGGCGGCGGCGTCGGAGAGCAATTGAGGCGGCGGCGGTGGAGAGAAATTGAGGCGGTGGGGGCAAAATTCTGCGAAGAAGAGTGGAAAATAGTCATGGCGGCGGCGGAGAGGATCGGAGGCGGAGAGGAATTGAGAACTCAACCCGTCGGTTGTGTTCTTCGGGGAGAAGAAGGTCGGGTAATAAACTAGATTTTCCGACGGATTTAAATCTGTCGGAAATCCGTCGGAAATCGAAATAAATTAAATGACCGCGTGTTTTGGACCGACTGATTTCGCGGTATTTATTTTTTATTTCGCGGGTAAAATTGGGCACATCCGTCGGAAATCTGTCGGAAAATAGATTCGTTTCTGACAGATTTCTAACAGATTTAAGGGTAACATGTGTCGTCCATTAAGGTTAGCCTGATATGAAGCATCCGTCGGAAATCTGTCGGAAAAATATACAATTTTCCGACAGATTTCCGACAGGTTTGTGGTTTTAAGCTTGTTAACGATCCGTTTTCGTAGTTACAAGTTAATAGCATGGTTGAAACATGATTTAGAAGACAAAATACTTGATAATATTATTGTTACTTTCAAATTCTAAACATTTTGTTTTTTTAGTATTTTTTGTAAACATCTATGTTTATGTCTATGTAACTGTATGAAATGATTTTGGTTGAAACATGACCAACTCGCAAATCATGTTCTGTATATCATCCACAAGGTTATTTACTCACTTATCTTTTACTTTAGTTGTTAGAATTGTACGCTGAGACTTTGTCTTCTCGAAATTCTGGAATTTGACCTCAAATCCCCAAACCCGTCGGAAATCTGTCGGAAAAATAGATACGTTTCCGACATTTTTCTGACAGATTTAAGGGTAACACGTGTCATCCATTAAGGTTAGCCTGATATGAAGCATCCGTCGAAAATCTGTCTGAAAAATATACAATTTTCCGACAGATTTCCGACGCAAAATCAAGTTATTAAAAAAAAATTACAAAAATATAAATAATCTGAAATTCTTGTTTATGTTTACAGATACAAACATATAATGTAACTAATCTGAGTCTGATTCTGATCCTTCCGAAGGAATTGTGTCTTTGTCTTCATCAAATTCTCCAACTTCTTCTTCTGATTCTGAATGTACTATATTATCACCAAATTCTGTGAAATCAACAAAAAGGTCCACCGCAGAAGAATGATCAACTGGATCCATCGGAGTAATGGTTGCATAGCATCTTGCTCAGCAACTCCATATAGTCTCCCTCTTGGATTAATTGGAGTCACTGTAATCCAAGGATCTCCTCGATGTGTTACCCTAGGGTAAGAAATGTAGCATACCTGAAACAAACATATTTAATTTAGGCAATTACAATATCATTATTTATCAATAACGCATGTATTATAAAATTTAAAAATCAAACCTGGTCTGCCTGTGATGCTAGGATGAATGGGTCATACTTTTGTAGTCTCCTAGAAGAATTTAATGAAGTGACGCCAAATTGGCTCACCTGAACACCTTCTGGATATGATGGATCATACCACTCACACAAGAAAACAATGCGCCTCATGCCCAACATTCCTGGATAGCGCACTTGCAATATTTCTTTGAGAATCCCGTAGTAGAGTACATCACCACATGTAGCTGAAATACCGTAATCTGCAGTTGGCCTCGGCCTTTCTTCATGAATCCTAAATGCAAATCCCCTAGTGCAATACCGAACGTATGAAGTTGCTTCGAAGCTTGGGCCAGAAACTATCTCTTGTAACCATGTCGGAAACCTTTCTCCATTCTTCATTCCTTCAGAAACCTGAGATAATAATTTAGACAAATTAATAAATGAACATTTAATTAAGTATTAATTAATTCACTAATTTTAAGATATATAAGCGTTTTTTAAAAACTTACGTAATATTGCAGCCAATTTACAAACTCGGTTTCCTTAGATTCTCCAATGTAAATCCTGAAAGCAAACAACAATATATAACATGTGAAACCTATATATTACTTAGGTATTGATGCAATGTCATTTCCGGATAATAGCGACGTATTGATGCAATGTAAATCCTGAAAGCAAACACCAATATATAACATGTGAAACCTATATATTACTTAGGTATTAAAAAAAGAAGTATTTAAATAAGTTCTGTTTTTAACTTTCGTACTCCGCCATCTCCTCAGAATTCGTTAGGATATACATATGTAAGTGACTCCACTCATCTTGTGATGGGAAGCGTTTCTTCCCTCTCCCAGTCACTCGACCAACTTGCGAAAACAACTCAGGGACAAGCGCGGGATACATGACTCTCTCACCTCTATCATCATGACGAGCAGGACGTCTCCTCTTCGTACGAACTTCCCGTGGAAAGTAATATTCTGCAAATTGTGATGCTTTTTCATTGGTACTCTGTGCGACAATAGAACCTTCAACTCGAGCCAAATTTTTGACCTTCTTCTTTAGATGGAACATGTACCGCTCAAAAGGATACATCCAACGAAATTGAACGGGACCACCTAGTTCGGCTTCGCGGGGGAGGTGTAGGGGAAGATGTTCCATAACATCAAAAAAAGATGGCGGAAAGGATCACTGGTATATTGGCATCTAAATTGGCATCTAAATTGCGGATCCCCTCAACTGTAAGTGTCCTCATGCATAAATCCTTAAAGAAAACACCAATTGCTGCAATAGCTTCGTGGACAGTTTGAGGTAGGAGATGGGTAAAAGCAAATGGAAGAAGCCTCTGCATCACTACATGACAATCATGACTCTTCAGTCCCATAAACTTTAGGTATCGCGAGTCTACGCAGTTACCTAGATTAGCTGCATATCCATCAGTGAATTTAACTTCGTCTTTAATCCACCAGAAAAATTCTCTTATCTTTTCTATTTGCAATCGGTACGGAGGAAAATGATATGTACCATCGGGAAGACGTTCAAGATAATCATGGTTGCAAATCTTTGAAACATCCATCCTAGATTTCACATTGTCTTTTGTCTTTCCCGGGACGTTTAAAACCGTATTCATGATGTTGTCAAAAAAGTTCTTTTCAACATGCATCACATCGAGGTTATGCCTTAATAAATGATCCTTCCAATACGGTAAATCCCAAAATATACTCTTCTTTTGCCAGTTATGAGCTTCCCCTACACCACAAACCGGTTCATGCCCATTACCCCCACAATCAGGAGTCCTCTCAGCACCAAAATCTCTCAACTGCTCCAATATAGTACGACCGTCTATCTCATCAATTAGAGCATCAAACACTTGTTTATTTTTCTTAAATAATCTTTTAGACCGACGATAGGGATGGCCGTCAGGTAGAAACCTTCTATGGCAATCAAACCAACATGGCTTTCTTCCATTCCTCAATTGGAAAGCGTCAGTGTTGTCTTGGCAAAGCGGGCACGATAATCTTCCATGAGTAGTCCATCCAGATAGCATACCGTATGCTGGGAAATCGCTAATAGTCCACATAAGGACCACACGCATATGAAAATTTTGCTGCCGTGAAACATCAAACGCTTCGACACCGTGACTCCATAGCATTTGTAACTCATAAATCAATGGATGGAGGAATACATTAAGTGATCTCTTCGGATGCTCAGGGCCGGAATAAGAACGGAGAGGAATAAAAACTCTCGACGCATGCACATACCAGGGGCCATAAAGAATACTGCCTTCCATGCTTCCCAAATGGGTTAAAACCATCCGTACTTAACCCGAGGTACACATTTCTTGACTCGTATGCAAAATCCGGATACAATATTTGAAAATGTTTCCACGCTTTTGCATCTGAAGGATGTGTAATCTCTCCATCTTGACGATGCTCTGCATGCCATCTTATTTGTTCTGCCGTTCGCGCAGATTGATATAACCTCTTTAACCTCGCTGTCAATGGTAAGTACCACATACGTTTATATGGAATTGGAACTCTCCCACCAGTATCCTGATACCGTGGTTTACGACAAAATTTACATCTTCTCCGGTCTTCGTCTTCTCTCCAATATAGTATACAGTTGTCGATGCATACATCTATCACCTGATACGGCGTACCAAGACCAGCTACAAGTTTTTGTATCTCGTAGTATGATGCAAGTGCCTGATTATCTTCAGGCAAAATATCTTTCACAAAATCTGCTATCGCATCAACACACTCTTCCGCCAAATTGAAGTCCGTCTTAAGGGTCGTCAGCAGTTGATAAAGGCGAATGTCCGTCTCTACACCCATGGTATAATGGTTGCTTCCCTGCGTCTAACATATCAAAAAATCTTCTAGCTTCTTCATTTGGTTCTTCTACTCTATCCTCCCCTATTACGATCGATGGCAAATTTTCTCTAAACGCATCATGAACCATCTCAGCGGTACCTACACCAAAATCTACTTTCGTTCTATGTTCGCCTAAGCTATCCGTTCTATGTTCACCTAAGCTATCCGTTCTATGTTCGCCTAAGCTATCCGCAACATATGGTGCACTGCTACTACTACCACCATCATAATTAGTTTCTCCATGAAAAAAACAAATTTTGTATCCCGGCATAAAACCATGGGTATACAAGTGATGCCAAACTTTTTCTACCTTAACATTACGCGAATTGCAACAATTTAAACATGGATATTTTATCTTACCACCTTTTTGCAGGTGCGGTCGATTCCCGACAACCTCCATGAACTCGTATATACCTCGTGCATAACTTTCATTTAATGCCTTCGAATCCGGATCATACATGTCTTCATCCATCCACGATCTATAAAATCCAGAAGATGACATCTCCCTCTCTTAACAATTTTTTTCTAACAAATGTTTGGTTGGAAGTTGTTGTTGTTGTGAGTGAATGAAGATGTGTGGAATCATATATATAAATACGCTGACCGTCGAAAATCTGTCGGAAAGCCAACGAATATAATAACGGCTATATAACGGCTATTTTTTCCGACAGATTTCCGACAGCCAGTTGGGTGTCTGTCGGAAATCTGTCGGAAAATATTAACGGTAATATCGACGTTCGTATTTTCCGACGGATTTCCGACAAACAACTGGAATTTCCTCCGGCGTCGGCACCGGCTAGTTACACGGTCCAATAATCCGACCGATTTCTGACGGTCTTCTTGTCCGTCGGAAATAATTCCGACAGATTTCCGACGGATTTGAAAATTTTCAGTTCCGTCGGAAATCGGTCGGGTTAATGTCGGCAATTTTCCGACGGAATCACTTCCGTCGGTTTTGCGGCTGTTTTCTTGTAGTGAACTATCATTTTCTCATATAATTTAAATGTCTATTGAAAATAAGTTAGATAGATACTATTTTTACTTGAACAACGAAAGATTAAGCTAAAATTTTAGATTCCTACTATTTTTGCTATGTTTAGCACCAAAAAAAATTAAAAAAATTAGATTCCTAAAATCCTAATAAGAGAAAGATCGAACTACTCTCTCCACCAAAAAATCATAAACATATTCACAATTGTAAACGTTTTGTTCATGTAAGAGGGTCCATAGCTAACAATTCATTCTTTAGATAATTATTTTTCTTTTATGTCAACATGATTTACTGGACCATTTTGCCACAGGTGAAATCAAATTTCAGTGGACATTCTGCATAGGTGGACTGTTGACCACTTGGCAGAGGACACCAAAATAAATTATTTTGTTAAAGTAATTAGCTCCAATTAACTCAGCATATATAATATAAATGTATCCACCTAGTCTCTATGTTTTACTCCTTGAAATTCTAGTTCTTGTTCTAGAGAGAGAGAGAGTTTTTTCTTATTAAGTAATTAACAAATAGTTAATTTACCTATTAATCATGGGTTGTACTGATGGAAAATGGGCACCATTAATCATGATAATTGTGATTAACATGACTACCGGAATGGTTAGCGCTTTGATTAAGAAAGTTCTTGATGAAGGCATTAACCATATGGTTATCGCTACCTATCGTTTGGGTATTTCCACCTTTTTTCTTCTTCCAATCGCTTATTTTTGGGAACGGTAGGTCTATTTTTGTTTGTAATTTCATTATTTTGTTTCAGTTTTCAATATTTACATTTCCTCACTGGTTACTTAACTAAACAATTTTTTCGAAAGTCATCTTATTTTTTTTAGTGATTTCATGATTTGATCAGGAAAACAAGACCAAAGCTAACCATAAGGATCTCATGTCAGCTTTTCGTTAGTGCCCTTTTCGGGTATGTTTCACTTTTAATCTACTTAAAAAAAATTTTAATTATAAAGTCCTTAAGAATTTATCTTCATTTTTTGGTTTTAGTAATATTTCATTATTGTTATATATTTGTTTTTCAGGATGAGTTTGATGCAGTATTTTTACTTGCATGGACTCTCCTACACTTCTGCGACGTTAGCTACTGCTTTCACGGCGATAATGCCTGCCCTCACTTTCCCTATGGCTTTACTATTTCGGTACATTTATTCTTAATCGCAGCGTTTTTATACATTATCTTTAATTAGAATGTTCCTCTTGATGTTATTATTTGAAGCATATATATAAATCTTACACCTTTTTTTGGTAATTTTTATAGGTTTGAAAAGCTAAATTTGAAAACAAAAGTAGGATACGGCGTCGTTCTTGGAACTCTGATAAGCTTAGTAGGAGCTTTAGTTCTTACGGTATACCGAGGCATTCCATTAACTCATCACTCTCAAGAACAAGCAACAATTACAAATAATTACTCGAAATATGATCACAATTGGATCAAAGGTTGTCTGCTTTTATTGACATCAGCTACATTTTTGAGTTCTTGGATGCTTATACAAGCCAAGAGCAACGTGAATTACCCTTGTCAATACTCGAGTACCGTTATTTTATCGGTGTTTGGTACGTTTCAATGCGCTCTTCTTAGGTTGATCGAGACTAGACATTTGGAAGATTGGATCCTCAAAGACAAACTCACCATCATCACCATCATTATAGCGGTACATTCATATATATATATATATATCCCTTCTTTATTAAAAGAGAAGGACACTTAAGAAAGTAACCTTGCCCTCACGTGGTATTTACATGTGTGCCATGCTGACGTGTCATCACCATAGGGCTTGACAAAGCGTTTTTTAAAAAGGGATTCTATTACTAGAATATTTACAAGTGTGCCATTCAATATTCATACGTTTTATATGTTTTATGTTATAAGCATTCTTTATATATATAACCATATATATATTACCATTCGTAGCTTGCGAAATTAAATGCTGCGGTGTAAGTAATTATTAAGAAGGAAAGTGTAATTCTTTGTTGTTATTACGATATAACCATATATATATTACCATTCGTAGCTTGCCAAATTAAATACTGCGGTGTAAGTAATTATAAAGAAGGAAAGTGTAATTCTTTGTTGATATTACGATATTTGTTTGGTAAGAAAGTAATTTATGTAATTGATATTACAATATTTATTTGGTATCATTCTTTGTTCTATATTACCATATTTGTAATAAAGGTGGTATGGAAGCTACGACATTAATGTGTTCAATATTGCATATACCAAAACGTAGAAGCTATTTTAATTATTTCGTATTTTATGTAGTGTAATTAATTGTAAATAAGGAAAGTGTAATATCTTCCTTAGTAAAAACTATATCCTGCGAAATTTATGTAATTGATATTGATATTACCACAAGGTGGTATGGAAGCTACGACATTAATGTGTTCAATATTGCATATACCAAAACGTAGAAGCTATTTTAATTATTTCGTATTTTATGTAGTGTAATTAATTTTAAATAAGGAAAGTGTAATATTTTCCTTAGTAAAAACTATATCCTGCGAAATTTATGTAATTGATATTGATATTACCACAAGGCACTATATATAAACGTGAGCAAGGCACTATATATACACCTCTTGCCTTAACACATTTACATATACAAAACACACAACATAACTAACGTTTCCTGAGCAATAATCTTTATCTTTCATGGCCTCTTTCAGTTCAGTCTCCGACTTGAAACCTTTTAAGAGTATGTGGAAGATAAAGGTTAAGATAATAAGACTTTGGAAACAATACTCGGTTGCCGGTGGAGAAACAATTGAAATGGTGCTAATTGACTCAAAGGTAATTTAGCTACCTCTTATTCTGTTTCTTTTTCTGTTTCCTTATGATTTTTTTTGTTATCTAACATCAATATATTTTAATATAGGGAGACAAAATCCATGCTACTGTGAAGAAAGACTTGATCAGTCGGTTCGAGCCTTTCCTGTCACCTGATTGTACCAAAATATTAATCAACTTCTCACTGAGTCATTCGTGTGGTAGTTACCGGACCACAAATCACCCCTACAAGATCAAGTTTCTTAGTACCACACGTGTAAGAACTGTTGAAGAGCAATTGCCTAATGAATTGAATGGTTTTGAGCTAGTCAGTTTCAATGCCATTCTTGGTGGTACTCTAAATCCTGACTACTTGATTGGTGAGATTTATATTCCATGTTTTTATTTATATTTATTTCTACTACAATATTTCTAATGTGACTCTTTTTTTTTTTTCAAATTTTCTACGCAGATGTCATCGGTCAGATTGCTGAAGTGACCCATCTTGAAATTGTTTCTGTGAATGGAAAAGATACCCAAAAGCTGACAATGGAACTACGGAATTCTGAGTAAGTTTGAAAATTTATGTAACAAAATAATGCCTTGCAATCCTTTAATAACAACAAACAGATGACGCTAATCTGATTTCTTTTAGGGACGTTCGTCTTCCTATTGTTTTATGGGGTCCATTTGCGTGTGAAGTCAATCATGCTGTTCAGATTCGTGATGATCCATCGTTGGTAATTGTAATGAGGTTTGCCAAGATTAAAGTTTGGAAAGGTAAACCATCTAAATAAATCTCCTTAAGAATTATATGTGAATTTATTCAACATATCACCTTCCAAATTTTACAATTCAGCCAAATACAGTTTCAATTAATAAACTTCGATAATAACAAACGAACTTTTTTGGAGCAGAGGACCGCAGCGTTAGCAACGCTTACAATGTTTCTGAAGTTTTAGTTAATCCTAAAATGCAAGCTGTTGAAATTTTTAATTCATTGTAAGTTTCTCCAAAAATGCTTATGATTATTAACTTTATTTTCTATGATATTCATTGAAAATGTCTATTGATCGTTTCATCTTTAGGTTACCACAAGATGCTCTTCCATTAGCAATTGTGGATTCTAAACCCCTTGCTTTGGTTAAGGGTGTTTCTGAGAAGGATGACTTTTTTGTTCATACACCAAGAAAAACAATAAGAGAAGTCTTGGAATCACGACAGGTTAACATTTCAAATATCACTATATATACGTATAGAAAAGATTGTATGATATTCTATAAATGATAAAACTATGATTCGGATTCGAATCTCAGGTTGAGAGGGCTGTTGTGCTGGGTACAATAGCTGCCATTGATGCGGATATGGGGTGGTATTATTTGAGCTGCAAAACATGTGCTAAGAAGGTGGTACCTGTACCTAATGATGATTTTGATGTGGAAAGTCCTAATGATGTTGTGTCACACAATTACTATTGTGGAAAATGCAAGATTGATAACCCCAAACTTTTGCCAAGGTATTAAAAACCTATTTGACATTAGACGTGTGTATGATTTGAGTCAATTAGCAATCTAAATAGCTCACAAATTTTAACTATTTTCAGATACAAGTTACATCTAATTGTGCTTGATAACACAAGTACCACAAAGTTTCTCCTATTCGATCCTCTTGCTGTTCAACTGCTTCATACGCCTTGCCTCGCCCTTACAGGACCGGTTAATGATGAGGTTCGTTTTAAGCATATTTTGTTATTTATACGTGTTTTAAGGAGATTAATAAATTATATCGTTTATCATATATAGATTCAAGAAGCAGATGAGCTGCCCCTTGCTCTGACCAATTTGGTAGGAAAAACTTTTCTATTCAAAATTGGTATCGAGAAGGAAAATTTTGTTTACAAGCACGATACTTACACAGTTTTGAAGATTATCACTGATGCGGAAATTGTTACTGAGTTTAACGAGAAAGATTCACCTTCTAAAGACTCTCCTCAGGTACTTAGATTGGAACATCCAAGTTTATGTCTTTAGTCATACGAAACTACTCTTGTGTGTAATAATTAAGATTATATTGTTTGATGTCATTAGGCAACAATGAACACATTGGCTGCAGACAATTCAATGGTTTCAGACGCACCAGAGGTGTACATTATTCTGTTTTATAAATATTGTATATTATGTTTTATGATTATCTGCACCATGTGCTCAGTTATTTTTCTATCTTATAAATTCTGTGTTCGTACTCATGAAGGGTTCTCTCATGTTATCTGAGAGTAGCGAAACATCAAATTCGTCAAAATCAGCAAGTATAACTCCATCTAAAAGAAGGGAAGCACCAGTGGTGAATCTGGAAGAATCATTTGATCAGAATTCTGTTACGAAGAGTGCGAGTACTATCAAGATCAAGAAGGAGAAGAATGATAAAAGTGGCTAAGGAACGGTCTTATGGAGATTGATGATAGAGGCTTGAAAAGTTTTTTGCCATTTTTTGCTTTAAGACTTGATAATTCATAGTTGTTTGTTTCTTTCCTTGGTTTTGTTGGATTTCATTTCAAGTTTTCTAGACTATCTACGAAATAAAGAAGCCTCTATTATATTTTCATCCCTAAGCTTTTCTTCTACTGAAGTAACATTAACGAAAAAATTCCAGGAATGTAAGATTCTACGTACCATTTCAAAGAATCACATTGTACAAAATAAAGCAGTTCCACTTGCCACCATGGTCGCAGATCTTAGATAAGTTGCCTCCAAAACTCAATTAAAACTTGGTACTTCATACCTCTGAGTATTAAATTTAAGCATAACCATAGATGTTATGAAAATATGGAAACAGAAAAAGTTACAATTACGCAGAATGGCATCCTAGATTATTGATTCAGATTACAAATTTGGAGTTGGAGTCCATTTTCATCCGATTTTAAAAAAAAAATGGAGGCAAGAGTTTAAACCATTAATAGTATATAGTATACATATACTTTAGAATTAGTCTCATTAAACCATCCTTACTATGCCATAATGAAAATTTCATACCATTTTAATTTTTTTTTGGACTCAAAGGTAATTTAGCTACGTCTTATTCTGAGGTTGGAGACAAACTAAAAACCAATAATAGTATACAGATACTTTCGAATCAATCTGTATAAACCATCCTTACTATACAAAATTGAAAAAGGCAATATATTATTTAAGACTTATATTGTTGTAGAGAAAGATAAGGAAATGGAATCATAAACATTCCTTTTGATGAAGGAAATCATATTAAATCATTAGTATTTTGGTCAACTAATATAGAGCTAATTAAGCGTCCATTATAATTTCCTACAACTCAAAGACATTACTTTTACACATATAGGTGCCTAAAGGTACGACTGTGGAAGGCACCACAGTAGAAGGTCAAAAGAGAAGGCTATTGTTCAGGTTGATTGTTCATCGTCTTAGCATATAGGTTCCTTTAATGTATTATCAGCAAATGATTCAATATTCTTATTTCATTGAGTTCCAATGAAATGTGCAGATATACAAGCATGAAAAAAAATCCAAGAGATACAAAAGAATGTTCTGCAGTTAAAAATCCACCAAAAAGAAGGAAACATGGTAAGTAAATGGAAGGTTGATGTTTTGGTATCTTGAATTGGTTACCTACACTAACTTTATATATGATAAGTGTATGCAGTTCTTGAGACTTCTGGCACTGCCCAAAGTGCTCGAGATATTGATGTGCAAAACACTATTAATACACCATTTGGAATGCAAGGCAGTAATGTTTTGAGTGACATAACTAATTCTAAAGAAGAATTAGTTAGACGAGCAAAGACGGAGAGACGCCGTATTTTGTGCGGGAAAAGAAAACTCATACAAAGCACTCATGCTATTGACCAGTCATACCGCGGATGTTGATTACACCATCAGATACTAAGGTCCCATTCAAAATGAGGCGTAGGCAATTTCCATTAAAAGTTGCATTTGCAATGACAATCAACAAAAGTCAGGGTCAAACACTAGCAAATGTCGGTTTGTTTCTACCTAGACCTGTATTTTCACATGGTCAGTTGTATGTTGCTGTGTCCAGGGTGAAATCTCGAAAGGGACTAAAGATTCTTATTACAGACAAAGATGGCAAGCCACAAACCAGAACCATGAACGTTGTGTACAAGGAGATTTTCCAGGATCTGTTGGATTCTTATATTGAAACTTAGTTTCAGTATTTTGAATAACCTTAGATCTCTAATTTAGGAGGGTGGTCTGGATTGCTATTTGACCATGATATTCGAGAAACTAAAGCTTTCAAATCGATGTAAGCATAATTTAAGAAAGCACGTATCTCCTATGTTTCTACAACAGAAAGTTAGCTCATATATTATATGATCTTATTACTTTTGCAGGATTCCGTTAAATGATGCCATTGACGACAAAGACACCACTCTGAGGCTGAATTTAAGATATGATATTCACCCAAGTAATTTGATATTTCCGATTCTTGGAAGTTTGAATAAATGTTTTCGGAGGAAATTGTGGGATGCATCCATACTTTATCTATTTGTGTTATTTACTTGAATTTAAAGTCAAGGTTATTGCTTTCATGCTTAGTTCGATAATGTTTATGTTCTGCTAGCAATTACTAATCCGTTATGCGACAATGAATAGACTTTTTTAAATTCTAAATAGACTTTGGGGTTAATTTTAGAAGACCAGAAGTTATGGGTTTTTTTTTAAAAGATTAGAAAAATAGGAGGGCTTAAGTGAATGTTGGGGAAAAAAATAGAAAAGGAACCCTAATCCTTCTTAAGTTTCGATCGCCACCCTTGCCAAGTTCTCTAAGTCCTTCGTCGCCTAAGGGAAAGGAGAGAGCTGAGTGTTTTGTGGCTGTGGGCGTGAGAAAAAGGGTGAGGAGAGAGAGGCTTTGATCTGTGGCTTTAGAGAAGGAGAGAAGATGTAAGTTTTGGCTTCTTGTGATTTTGATTTTGATCTTGTGATTGTTATAAATTGATTATTCGTACGGAAGAATGATATAATCAGTACTAATATCATCAAATTGACCTAAAATTTGGTTATACGTATTTAATTCCAAATCGATTCAAACAAAACATATAACACCTTGAACTGGGAACCTGAGAAGCAACCGACGGAGAAGCGGCAGAGGAAGAAGGAGGAGGAGGAGGAGAGTAGACGTCGGAGGATTTGACGAAAGCGAAAGCCTGAGAGAAACTTTGGGAAGGTTTGAAGAAAGATGGAGGCGTGGACTTAGTCTGCGAGCTTTCCAAGACTTCCTGGTACGATGGTACACCGATTATGATCTGAGATTTGGGTTTGTTCGGAATGCGTCGGGATTTCTCTCCGTCGCCGAGGTCGTCTTCGTTCGCCATGAGTGATTTTTTTTTCTTCTAACTTCCTCCCATGGAAGAAGATAGCTTTATTAGGCCTTAATTTTACAAGCCCAAAAGCCCAGTTATGATATTCACCCAAGTAATTTGATATTTCCGATTCTTGGAAGTTTGAATAAATGTTTTCGGAGGAAATTGTGGGATGCATCCATACTTTATCTATTTGTGTTATTTACTTGAATTTAAGGTCAAGGTTATTGCTTTCATGCTTAGTTCGATAATGTTTATGTTCTGCTAGCAATTACTAATCCGTTATGCGACAATGGCAGAATTAGAATCAGAGAGTTAGCAAAAATTAACTACTCAATTCGGATCTGAATAAAAAAAATATAGTTATCTGGAGAATGCTCTGCAGAATCGAATTGCAGACATAGGGATCTCCCAGTACACAATTTTTTTTTAAATACATAAAAAGTTGATGCCCTACTAATTCATACATATAAAAATACATCAATTATCTTCTATTTTAATTAACAACAAAAAATAAAGAATTTACAACTATTACACTACTTCATGTCACAATTATTAACTATCTTACACCTAAAACTAAATTACACTATTTTAAAAATACTATAAAAATCTCATATGATTTCAATTATACATTTTAATTAAAATTATACAAATAATAATTGCTTTTAAAAATCTCACCCCGCGCAGGGCGCGGGTTACTACCTAGTATATATATAAACTCTTCGTCATGTAATTGGCTACAGTGTCCCTTATATACTATTTTAATTTAGGTCCCATCAAACTTCAAATATGGAATTTGTAACAGGGTGTGGTAGCACAAAGGAATGTGTACGGTGGGAATATCGTGGTGTATCAAACAAAGAGGACCTGTCTTTACCGCATCATTTAGTCCTGTCATACTTATGTCAGCAACCTTGTTTGATTTCTTGATATATCATCGGATGATTTATTTGGGAAGGTAAATATATGTATTTATTAAAATAAAATTATGTATATCCAATACTGTTCAGAAATTACATATTGAAAAGGGTAGACGTATATGAGAGATGTATAAAGTATAAACTCCTTACAAAATATATATATATGGACTAAAACGTTTTGTTGCAGCGTTATCGGGTCTTTGGTGGTTGTGATCGGTTTATACATATATATTTTTATGGAGCAAGAGCAAACAAATATACGAATGTGAGATTGCGAAGTTACCAACGAATATGGTTGAAGAAGAAAATGAAGAAGACGACCTTACTTCTTTTTTTTTGATCAAACCATTTTTAATTGTATTAAACCATAAGTTGACCGGTTATAACCAGTGAGTTACATAAACCGAGTTTTGCCAATACATCGGCTTCTTCGTTTTTTGATCTGGGAATAAACTCAAAACCTGCATAATCGAAATCTTGAGCAATTTTGATGATGTCTTTGATAATTCCATAAATCTCCAGGTTGATTTCGTTTGTATTGATGAGATTGACGAGTTTTTGAGCGTCGGAGTAGATCGAAAGGCGGCGAAATTTGGCCGTTGATGAATTGATCATGGCTTCTCTCATGGCCAAAGCTTCGGCCATTAGGGGAGATCCGACGTGATTTGCTTTCGCTGAGCCTCTCTTCAACGTGAATCCGTGTTGGTCCTTCAAAATCCATCCCATTCCTGCTTCCTTCATCGCCTCTCTCCATGCTCCATCAGTGAAGAGCTTGAATCCTGGTTGATTTGGCGGTGATGATAATTCCGTTGATTCCCTTATGCCCCTCGATGATTGGGTTTCAGTTGATTGGGCCAAAATCCATTCCCTTGTTTCTCTGATTGCCTTAGTAAGGGTTTCCTGGGGCGAAAGGTTCCGGTTATCGAAAATCTTGCTATTCCTTGCGGTCCATATGTTCCAGATTATCCATAGCATTAGAGATTCTCCTAGGGCTCCAACTGGAGATAGAGTGATCTGATGGTGGGTTGTCTCTAGGGCTGAGCGTAGAGTCGTGCCTGATGTGGGAATGAAGAGGGGTTTAAAAGGTGCCAAATCCCAAATCCTTTTTGCAAAGTCGCATTGGAAGAGCAGGTGATCCACATATTCTGCTTGGCCACATCGAGTGCACTTTGATTGGTCTATGATTCCTCTCGAGCCTAGGTTATCTCCAACAGGTATGGCACCACATAAAGCCTTCCATAAGAAAAGCTTGATTTTTTGCGATGTTTTGCTATTCCAGACTGTTTTGTTCCAATTGAAAAGATCAAGCTGATTCTGGTTATTGTCGCATTTTTCTAGGTTTCCTCTGGCGACATGATAGCCTGATTTTGTTCCATAGATCCCAGAAGGTTGACCAAGCCACACCAGCTTGTCTTTGGCCCCCATCAAGCTTGGTTTTATTGCCAAGATAGCTCATGCATACCCAGGAAGTACGTGATTGATCTTGGTGATGTCCCATTCAGTTGAGTTATTTATCATTAAGTCAGAGACTACCATCTGTGAGCTCTCTTTTGTTGCAGGTCCTATTGGAGCGATTGGGGATTTTAGGGAGAGCCATTGGTCAGACCATATCCTTGTGTTTTTCCCATTCCCAATTATAACTCCCAGGTTCTTCCTTATCAGATCTTTTCCAATGACAACCCCTCTCCACCCATGAAAAGCATTTGAGGGGACTTTGCATTCTAGGAAAGAAGATGAGTGACAATATTTTCCCAGGAGTACCTGGGCGATGAGGCTGGAAGGTTCTGCTAGTAGTCTCCAGCTGAGCTTTGCTAATAAGGCGTCATTGAAGGCTTGTAGGTCCCTGAAGCCTAAGCCTCCATCTCTTTTACCTTTGGTAAGTTTTTCCCAGGCTATCCAGCACATACTTTTCTTTTCCATGCTTGAATCCCACCAGAAGCGAGTTAATGCTGACTGGATCTTTTTGCAAAGAATTGTAGGGATCTTGAAACATGTCATCGTGTAAGTGGGCATTGCAGTGAGAACAAATTTGAGCATCACCAACTTTCCAGTGGCAGAGAGGTGTTTAGAGGACCAGTTGATGGATCTCTGCTTTATACGGTCCACTATGGTAGTGAATAAGTCCTTTTTTTGTCTACCAAAATGTTCTGGGAGGCCCAGGTACTTCCCAAGACCGCCTTCCTTCTCAATACCCAGGTCGTTTTTAACTCTTGCTCTTATGTCTTGAGGTGTTTTAGAAGAGAACGTAATAGCAGATTTCTGACAGTTAATCTTTTGTCCAGAGGCTGTTTCATAATTCTTTAGTATTCGTTTCAGGGATTGACAGCTTGATGTTGTTGTTTTGCAGAAGAACATTGTATCATCTGCAAAAAGCAGATGATTCAATCTTGGACTGTGTCTTGCCACTCTTACTCCTGGTAAATCTCCTCTTTCTTGTGCTTTTCTGCATAATCCTGACAACACTTCACTGCAAAGAATAAAGATATAAGGTGATAGTGGGTCACCCTGTCTTATTCCTCGGCTAGGCTTTACAGATCCTTGAACTGGTCCATTTAGCATGAATGAATAAGTAACCGTTGAAATGCACTGCATCACCCAGTTAGTCCAAGTAGGATGCACTTGCCACCCAGTCTTTCCAAAACTGCCCTGATGAACTCCTATTCTAACCTATCGTAGGCCTTTGTCATGTCTGTTTTAACTGCCATTGAACATCTCACTGTTGCTGCAGATGTTTTCAAGAAGTGAAGAGTCTCATGGGTAATTAACACATTGTCTGCAATGGATCTTCCTTGCACAAAAGCAGACTGGTTTTCAGAAATCAAGTTCTTCAGGATGGGTTGAAGCCTTTTTGTTAGTATTTTTGAAAAGATTTTGTAATATACATTACAAAGTGCTATGGGTCTATATTCAGCAACTGTCTTGGGGCTTGTAGTCTTTGGGATCAGTCTAATATGGGTAGAGTTTATAGATTGCGGCAGTTTCCCTAACCTGAACATCCCTTGTATCTCTTTGGTGATTGCAGGGCCCACCGCAGTCCAGTTTGCTTGGAAGAAACCAACTGTAAATCCATCTGGTCCTGGTGCTTTATCCTTGTAGATGGAGAAGAGAGCATTTCTAATTTCTCTTGGAGAGGGTTCCTTGATTAAGGTATCATTAGTCTCACTGGTTATGGATGACGTCAGAGCTTGATCCACTGTTTCCTTTCTTTCCTCTGGTTGAGAAGAGAAAAGTGTATCGAAGTAAGTATTAATTGTCTCCAATATCTCCTTTTCTTCATAGATAGGTTTCCCTTCAGGGTCTTCAATCACAGAGATGTTGTTAATGACCCTTCTTGCTTTGGTTGTGTTATGAAGATAACTTATATTTTTATCTCCCAGGGTCAACCACATTTGTCTGCTCCTTTGGCGCCAGTATTCCTCTTCAGCTGTGTATGCTTTTGCCAGGTCTCTATTTAGCTCTTGGATGTATTGAGACTGAGAGTTTAGATTTGACATTGCTTTCTCCAATTCCTTCTTTTTCCTTCAATGATTTTTTGACTGTTTTGATGGTTTTCTTTACTCCATTGTATTATAGCAGCTCTGCATTTGTTGATCCTCTGTTCCACAATCAGGTTCTCATTACAGCTCCATTGCTCTGCTATAATTTTCTTCACTTCTTCATTCCTTTCTAGTTTCCTGTCAAATCTGAAGATTCCTTTCTTTTTCTTTGTGTTTTTGGAGAAGTAGGTGACAATTGGTCTGTGATCTGACCCTTCAAAGCAGAGATACTCGCTTCTTGCTGCTGGGAAGCTTTCAAACCAGGAGCAATTTCCCATTGCTCTATCCAGACGGCATAAGATGGTGTGGTCATGTCTATTTCCTCTCCAGGACAGATAGTTCTCAGTATGTTGCACGTCATAGAGGTTACATTCAGATAGAAAGGATCTAAAGTCAACAAAAGTACTTTCAGCTCTAGCTTGACCACATCTTTTTCTGTGTTATCCAGGATTTCATTAAAGTCCCCCACTAGGAACCATGCTCTAGCTCTTGAAGCACCCATCTGAGTCATGAGTTCCCAGAATAATTTCCTCTTTGCTTGTTCTGGCTCTCCGTAGATGAATGTAATGAACATTTTTTCTTGTTTGTACTGAAGTGAAGCATCAATATAATTGTGATTTGAGGCAATGATTTCTAACTTCACTTCTTTCTTCCACAGGAGAGCAAGACCTCCTCCACCATTGCTATGAGGAGGCACTAGATGATGTGTAGAGTATTCTGGCCAGTTGATGATAGGTAGGACCTTTTCATTGGGGTTTTTGGTTTCACTTAGAAAGATGATATCTGGAGAGATGTTGTTTTTCATCTTTCTTATTCGCTGTTTTGTTGTGGAAGTCCCCAAACCACAACAATTCCAGCTCAATATTTTTAAGGAAGAGGGTCTAGTGGATATTGAAAATCCACCTGTCTACACCTTTTTCGGCTTCTAGGATTATTTCCGTTATTTGTAGCCCTTTGTTCTTGAGTAGAGGGGTTCCCAACCTGTTGTCTTTGTTCTTCTGTCTCAGCTTGAAGTTCTTGGCCAGCTTGCTCTCTCTGATTTGCTCTTGAAACTGCAGGTATTAGGTGAATGGGAGGGTTTGTAGAGCTTCTTGGAGCCTCTGGATCTGCTTGGTTGTGGGTATTCTCTATGGGCTTTGAAGATTTATTAAGTTGAGGAGATTTTCTGATTCTGGCGTTTAGGTTCTGGTGCATTGGTGAAAAGCCAGTCCTTTTGTTTTTCGGTGGTCTTCCTCTTGGCTTTCTAGCCATTGTTGCCTTGTTTTGGATAGGTTCCTCCAGCTGGGGTAGATCCTGCTCGCTTTCCACAGAGAACATCAAGGGTAGAGGTACTCCTTATGCTTGTATTGATTGAATTCTGGCAGCGATAATACCCTGAGCTATTTCTTCCATAAGACCCCTTGATTCACCATCAAAAACTCTGTTTTGCCTTGCAACCCTTTCTACATCATTCTCTACTCTACAATAGTTGATTATGACTTCCTGGAGCTCTTCCATGACTGCCTCATGCGATATAGCTGGGAAGTCAACTTGGCTTAGTACTCTTTCCAAAGGAGGTCTTCTCTGGCTCTGGAGTTCTGGAGAAGATTAGAGAGTGAATTCCCTAGCTGGCTCTGGTACCTTTTTCCTCCACTTGCTGGCTTAGCCTGGGGGTCCTCTCTCATTTGGAATATTTCCATTGCTGGAAGTTCTTTCCTCAATGTGTTGGTGGTAGTTTCTTCTATCTCCTTGGTATGGTTGAATCTCTAAGTTTGATCTGTGGAGGTGTTTCTCTTTTTGGTGAGGGATACGTGGTCTTTTTTCTCTCCAGTTTTGGGGCCCTGAGCATCTCTCTTCAGCTTCACGGTAAGTGGTTTCTCTGTGTTGGTATCTTGGAGAGTTTTGAGTGGTTTTTGGGTAGTAGCTGGTTGATCTTCTCTCTTGTTGCGCAGGGGGTCTTTCTTTCCAGTTTTGTGGACCTGACTGTTGGGGAGCACCAGAGGAAGGCCTAGCCCCAAAGTTTCTTCCATATCTGTCTGTTCTGTCCTGGTAATCTCTCTGGCTACTTCTCCTCTCTGTCTCAAACCTTTCTTGCTGAGGGTGATGAGATGATGTAATGTTTGTAGTATTTTGCAGTTGCCTTGGAGGCTCTTTTTGAGTGTTTTTGGGACAGTCTTTTGCCTCATGTGTGATGCAAAAACATTTAGAGCAGAACTTTTTCAATCTTTCATATACAAGTGAGACCACTGCTTCTTCTCCTCTTTCAAACTCTATGATAGTTTCTTGGATAAGAGGTTGGAGACCATTGACTATGACTCTAATTCTTGTAGAAGTGAGAGTAAGATCAGTTCCTTTCAGATGTCCCAGAGCTTTACCAATTTCCATTGTCATCTCTTTCTTCCAGAAGTGTAAGGGGATCCCTTTGAGCTGGATCCAGAAGGGGATCTGAGAGGGGAAATCTGGGGAGATTATGGGTTCCCATTGCTGAATAATGACCATCCAGTCTGAGAAGTGGTAAGGTCTGTTAGCTAGCACATTATTTAGGTCTTCTTCATGAGTGAATCTGAACTGAAATAAACCATTTCCCAGGTCTGCTCCTTCAACGTTCCCATGTGTTCCCCATCTCCTTGAGAAGTAGGAGATCATAGACCAGATTCTCTGTTCCTTTGGATTCGTCAGTCTACCAATGAGTGTGAGCTTGTTATCTTCAATAAGGTCAGAGTTGTCTAATCTGGGGGCCTTTATCCTTTTCCTTGGGGGAGATTCTGAGTCATTAGCTGGAGCTTTCCCCTTTTCTTCATAGGTTAACCTTCTTGTCGTGTTGTTTTTGTTCAGGTTAGTGTGAACTCTTACTAGGAGAGGGAGCTACCTGCAGAGTTTCAGTTCCTGGAGAGTTTAAATCTAAGCTGAGGAGACTTCTTGGTTGGATATGTTTCTTCCTTTTCTAAGTAGAGGAGCTTCAGATCCAGGAGTAGCTTATGGCGGTGAGGTTTTAAACTTGACCTTGAGGAGACTCAACTGCTTCTAGTGAATATATGGAGAGTTTTCTGGTGTTTTCTGGAGAGTTTGAGCAAATTTTCTGCTGAGTTGCAAGGAGAACATTACCGGAGATAGAGGAGGCAAAGGTTCCGGTTGACCATACGGTCACCGTTGGCCTGCCTTAGGGGCGCCGGCGAGCTTGGGAGAAACCGTAGTTTGTTACTAATTTGGGTAAAGAAAGTTTGGTGTGGTTTTGGGTAATAGATGTATTTTGAAAAAGATATCAAAAGAGGAAAAGATCTGTTGTGTAAAATACAGCCGTTTGCCAAGTCAGGCGGTTATTACTCACCTTCGAGACTCGTGCCTGAGAGAGAATATGGTTACTTCCTCTAGAAGACGACCTTACTAATGTAAACAAAAGTCATCTTTTGGTTATTCCCGTAACTCCTTGATTGGATATTGTAATTTGTTTGTATAAATAGATTAGCTGGACGAATGTTTGTTTTGAATTACCTTGATAGAAACTAGCAAAACCCAAACAAAAAAACTGCAAGAGATTCATGTGAACTACCGCGCGATACCTCTCCTCAAAATTAAATAACTAATTTTGAACACACATTCATATATGTATTTGCTGAATTTAATAGATTTTTGACTTCTCGTGGATTGAATATTCACAATCTTTTTTTATGAAAGTTATTTACTGTATAATTTATATATATATGTTAATTGCAATCATCTGCATGCTTTCATAATTTCTTTGTAAATAAACCAAATTTTTTCCCTTTTTTCTTTAAATGCTAGCTAGGGTGACTTTTAGGCACTAAACTCAATACCATGTCTTCTCCTCCCTTTATTTTTCTTTTCATATTATATGTATCTACTTTACTAAATAGTACTCCCTCCGTTTCATAATATTCCGTTTCATAATATAAAATATTTTAGAAAAAATCACGAATATTAATAAACTATTTTTACTCTAAAAAGTAGCATTTAAAATATATATTAAAAACAGTTTAACCAATTATAAAAAAGACTGCAAAATACTATTGGTTACACAGTATTTAATAAAGTGAAAAGTATCTAGTATTGTCAAAGCATCTTACATTATAAAACAAAACAAAAACCCCAAAACAGCTTATATTATGAAACGGAGGGAGTAGTATTTTATATAAAAATTGGTAAACAACAAAAAGAAGAAGAAGATGGTATTGCTTTGCTTTTCTTTATAACACTGCTGAGGGATGGCACACGAAAGTAGTGAAAGCTCAATCAATTCACAAAGAATAGATGCAGAGCATACATCCTGAATATTTAAACTTATCTGAACTTTTTGAATAAAATTTTCTCAGCTCTGTATTAATTTTAACATTTTATCTGCTCCGTAAAATTAAAACTAACTAAACTTTGTGAATCGAATTGAACATATTACAATAACTATCTTTTCAATCGAAAATTTTACATTAAAAATAAACACTTTGATTGGTTGTTCAATTCGGGGGAAAATTAAAAATAGCAAATCAACAAAACATGTTATTATTAATATTATTTTGATAATGTATCGAACATATTATTAAATCAATGATAACAAAGATTTGCCAACCTAAATTTCATTCGCCCGTTACAAGTCGGTTAATTATTATATATAGATAAATGTAATATCTCTATTTTGTAGTGCATCTATATAGTTGTTAACACTTATTTTACTCATTTTCACATGTATTTTGTAATATGCCCACTTTTATATTATAGTATATATAAATGTCGCATTACACTACAAAGGTATACCAAGTGACAAAAAAGCTCTCTATATACTCTTCTGTTCTGTGCTTAAAGCGTATACTATACCAGCAATATTATCTAGTCATTCTTTTTTAGTTAAAAATGATCACATGTTAGTAATGGTTATTATAGGAATTGTAAAATTACTATTAGTAACACCCACAACTACTCTTTGGAAGGTGTAATCATTACTAGCTTCTTCTCCAAATCATTCGTATATAAATCACAATAGATACTTTGTTACACATTCTGTAAATAATAATAAAATTAGGTAAATATTGCAGAAACTACTAGAAAACTCAAAACATATATCAATGAGTAATTGTTCTGCAAAAAAAATATATCAATGAGTAACCGGTTTTACGCGTTGTTCACAACTTGAATTTCAGCTGTTTGAATTTAAAAATCTTCGAGATAAAACTTTAGTGATTCATGTTTAGATAAGTTGCATACATTTTATAATAATTTCTATTACAATATAATGCAATGTATATTCTCTTATTGTTTGGCAAGCTGTTAAAGGTAAAGGATAATTGACATTATCATATAATAGGTGAGAATTGAAAGAATATATGTACATACCAATAGTAATGTTGAAGGTAATGTTCTAGTTTTAGGAATTAACGAATCATTATGTGATACGTGAAAACGTGGTTAGGTGAAAATGAAAATGCTCTTTACAAAACAAAATTTTATTTTCAGGCATTTTTCGATGACACCTGTAGCTCGACGTGGAAGTCCCGTGAGATATTCAAATGACATCTCAACTATGTTTATTGAGCTAAACACACACATGAAGGTGGTCTAGTCAATCCAAGCAGCTATCAACATACGTAGACATGGCCAATTAATACAATCAGATATGGCTCAATAAAATTAGTATTCAAACAAAAACGCTTTTACAGTGATTGACGTAAATCTGAAGATTTTCGATCCTGTATATACGAGCACATTGATAAGATATGGAAATATTTTCTTGACTTATAAGAAATTAGTAAACTAAGAGATGCACCAATTTGCTTTTCTTGAACGCTTAGGACGATCCCTCAATACTGGTCCATTCGTTTTGTTTACTCAACAAAGTAAGAGATGAAGTCTTTATCAAAGTATGAGGCACTCTACTCGAATTAACAATTGTTTTGTATTTGCTCACGTTGTTAATTTAAGTCCAACGTAAATAATCATTCCAAAAAATTAGAGTTGGTTAATGCTCAATCATTTTCATTATATAAGCAAAATTTATCTATATTAAAAAAATAAATATATATCTCTATACACTACTCCCTCCGTTTTCAAAAGATTGATGTTGCAGGAAAAACAAATATTTTTAAAAGAATGATTTTTTACATTCTCAATACATTATTAATGAAAAAATAATGATGAATTGTAAATTCCAAGACACATTAATTGATTTTATTGAATTACTATTGGTTTAAAATCATAGAAAATTGTTTAGTACAAAAAACAAGACATTTATAACTAAGAATTAAAGTGTTTTCTTAATAGTTGTGAAAATTCTACAACATCAATATTTTGAGAACGGAGAGAGTAGTAGTTATGGTGGTTTGTATTAATGTTGTTTCCGTGCCATAAAGAACGTGCTTGTATAAATTATAGTCGACAACATCAACAACAAAAAGATGTAAACTTAGGAGTTACCTAAATTATTTTCTCTAATGAAGTTTTTTTTTTGATATAAACTCTAATGATAATTTATAATACTATTGCTTATAAGTTAAATAGATGATTCCAAAATATAATAAGCTAAAATTTTGAGCAAAAAAAAAACCAAAAGTTAATCTAAATTTTTTTCTTCTTATAAGTCCTTAATAAAAAAAGAACGTAATTGCTCTCTTCCATCCAAGTTAAATTGAGATACATGACAATGAAATTATTTATCCAAAAAAAAAAAATTTACTCTCTTCCACCAAATAATTATCGGGTTATTAATATACAAAAAATAGCGTACTACTCTAAAATAATTTTATTTATAAGAAAAAAAGAATTTCATATATAGCTAAACAACTCATTCTTTAAATATTTTCATTCTTTAAACAACTCATTCTTTAAATATTTTCATTTTGTTGTCTCTCCATGCTTCACTACTCAAACACGAGAGAGAGAGAGAGAGAGAGAGAGAGAGAGAGAGAGAGAGAGAGAGAGAGAGAGAGAGAGAGAGAGAGAGAGAGAGAGAGAGAGAGAGAGAGAGAGAGAGAAAGAGAGAGAGAGAGAGAGAGAGAGAGAGAGAGAGTTTTGATTAGTATTAAGTAATTAACTTGTTAACCATGGGTTGGATCGATGGAAAATGGGTACCGTTGATTACGGTAATTTTAATTAACATGGCTACGGGAACGGTTAATGCTTTAGTTAAGAAAGTTCTTGATGGAGGCATTAACCATATGGTTGTTGCTACTTACCGTCTTGGTATTTCCACCTTTTTTCTTCTTCCAATCGCTTATTTTTGGGAAAGGTAAGTTTTTTTTTTCCAACTATTTTGTTTCTTAGATTTTCAGTTTTTACATTTTCCATGCTTAATAAACTAAACAAAGTTTTTAAAATTTCAAGGCACTGTTATTTTTCAAATCAAATCTTGTTTACTATATTGTGAAAATTTAAAAAGACAAAAACACAACGTTGATCAGCTTCAACACTGAATCAACATATAATATATATATATATATATAAAATGTTATTTACTTTACTTTTTGCTACGTTGGTCAGTAATAATATAACTTAATTAACTTATAAATTATAAGAGGATTTTATTTTATTTTACGGATATGGAATCTAAATTTTTGTGTTCCAAAAAGAATAAATATTCGATTTCCATGATTTGGTCAGGAAAACAAGGCCGAAGTTAACTATAAGCATCTCATGTCACTTTTTCGTCAGTGCCCTTTTTGGGTAAGTTTTTGTTTTAATCCTCTGACTTATTGTTTCTTACTGTAATATTTTACTAGAATCTCTCTTTCCTTTATTTAGGGCGAGTTTGATGCAATATTTCTATTTACTTGGGCTCTCCTATACTTCTGCCACGTTAGGATCTGCTTTCTGCGCCATAATCCCCTCCCTCACTTTCATTATGGCTTTAATATTTAGGTAATTAAACATTCACCATAAATTATATTTGTCCCTATATGTAATCATTACAAGTATAATAAATTTTTTTTTTTTTTTTTTTCAGATTTGAAAAGCTAAGCATGAAAACAAAAGTAGGATACGGCGTCGTTCTTGGAACTCTAATAAGCTTAGGAGGAACTTTACTTCTTACCATGTACCAAGGCATTCCATTAACTCATCACTCTCAAGAACAAGCAGCGATTTCAAACAATCACACAAAACCTGAAAATTGGATCAAAGGTTGTATGCTTTTATTCACGGGAATGATACTTTTCTGTTCTTGGATGCTTATACAAGCCAAGATCAACGTGAAATACCCTTGTCCATACTCGAGTACCGTTATATTATCCGTCTTTGGTACGATTCAATGCGCTCTTCTTAGCGTGATCAAGACCAGACATTTGGAAGACTGGATCCTCAGAGACAATCTCACTATAGTCACCATCATTATAGCGGTATACATTCATATAAATATAATTTTGTGGTCAACATGTAAATAAACTAGATTCAAAACTATCTAACAATGATTAATTGTGTCTGTATATATGTTTCTAGGGTGTGGTTGGACAAGGAATATGTACGGTGGCAATATCGTGGTGTATCCAAAAACGAGGACCTGTCTTTACTTCATCATGTAGTCCTCTCACGCTTATGGCTGCAACCACGTTCGATTTCGTGGTTTTTCACCGTACGATTTATTTGGGAAGGTATATGTAATGGTGTTGAGTTTTATAGACTTCCAATTCAAAATCAAATGGCGAAGAGTGGATTGATCCATGTTCCTTATATATATTGTTCAAGGTCCCTTCAGCACATTTCTTCACCAAATGGTTTTTACAAATCTCATACTGAAACATTGGTTATCTTTTTTAATTAATTTTAGTAGGAAACTCTATTAAGTACCCCTTGCAAAATATATGGACTAAACTTTTCTTTTTGTTGCAGTGTTGTCGGATCTGTGGTGGTTGTGATCGGTTTATACATATTTTTATGGAACAAGAGCAAACAGCAAGTAGATAATTGCAAGAACATGAAGTTGCCTACGAATACGGTGGAAGAAGAAAAGGAAGAGGAAAATTGTACAAATAACAAAGGCCAAGTTTTGGTTATACCGATGACTCCTTGATCTAGTTCCCGATACAAGAATGTTCGATATATCCTAACGAATTAAAATATAAGGAAGAGAAGAAAAATGCTCATTTGATTGTTTTATTGAAGTATTTCATCGCTTGTGTTATGCAATGTTTTAATCTTTTGATATTGTAATTTGTTTATATGAATAAACAGTATCGAATGTGATCTTCATTCAGAATCTTTTGTCATAAACAAATTATTCTAACAAAAATCTAGACTAGCAAATCCGGATGAATAACTATATATAAAAGGACTATCTGAGTTTTAGTCCTGGTTTTTTTTAATGATATGACAAAAATAACTCAGTTTTGTCCTATCCAATTATTTGAAAAAAAATCTCAAAAACTTTGGTGACAATATTTTGAGGTGATGGTTTTAGTCTTTTAGAGAGAGATAGAAAGAAGAAAACTTTTGAAGATAAAATAAAGTTTGCGTGAGATTCTTGTGAACTACCTCTTTTCTTTACATAATATATATATATGTTGCAATTTAGTTATTTAACTTTATGTAATTAAAAGAGGCAGTTCATAAGAATCTCACGAAACTTTATTTTCTCTTCAAAAAATTTCGTTCACAAGAATCTCATATATATATGCTAAATTCATTCGATTCTCGATTTCTCGTGGTTTAATTGACGTCTTTTTCTTTAAAAAATTAACACAATAGACAATAGTCGAATATACAATATTATGATGTCTTCTTTTTCTTACAATATTAATTACAAATTTTTTTTTCTCCACGTCATTTCGAATTTAGGGTTGATAATGACTGTAATCTTTGAATTTGTCTAAAGAAAAAACAATGTCGATGCCGATCTAAAAAAGGGTCCTCTCTTCTATACGGGTTTAGTTATTTAACTTTATGTAATTTAAACTAAATTACAAGAAAAACAAACCGGTTTAGTTATTTAACTAAATTACAAGAAGAAAAAACAGTAACAATTTTTAAAATTTTATATATGTTTATAAACTTTAACAGTTATATTATGTATTAACTGAACCAAAAAAACAATCAGACTCTGTATGTTTGCCTGTTATTTGTGAAAAGAAAAATATGAACTACTAAAGGCGAGGGTAATTAAGTTGAGCCACTACACTCGATCACTATGTCTTCATCCTTTATTTTTTTATCTTATATATTTACTAGAAAAAGTCCACGCGTTGCGTGGAAAAACTATTTACATATATTTTAAAATTATTTTACTGTATATAAGTGATATTTAAAAAATATTCTCACAAATTCTATTTTTAAAAATCAAAATATAAAACTAGATGATAATATGTTTGAAAATTTTATTAGATGTAAAGACAAACAATATGTTTTGTCTTATTATTTATATTTGACAAAAAAAAACCAATTTTGTAATTGACTTGAAACTAAATTAGTGAATTTTCTTATTTATATTGCATAAACATATAAAGGCAAAGTGATTTTAAACTATTTATTATTGATATATTATAAATAAATTGATTTTCTATCAAGGTAAAATGTTCAGATTTCCTAATTGTCTTCAATAATAAATTGATAAGATTTTGTAAGTTTATATTAGTAAGTAAATGTGGACGTTGAATTTAGATGAGGTCAATTTGATGGTAAAATAATTAATAATTTGTTGAATTTAAATAATCAAAACGTTATATGGACGTTTAAAAATTAAATGTTGAATTATAATTGATAAATAAAATGGATAGATTAATTTTGGAAGTTTAGGAATTAATACCAATCACGAATGATCATTATTAGAGGTATATAAATTTATTTAATTAAATAGATTCCACATTACAAAAAAAAAAATTAATTGGCATTTCAAAATATTTCCTACTTTTGTGAATGACTTTAAGAAAAAACTTTTAGTAGCGGGTTATATATGTTTCTATCCGTGATATATACAAGTGTCGTTAGTAGTCTAGTGGTTCTTCTCCACTTAAATTATTAAGGTTTGCTGGGTTCGAAACCTAGAAAAAACATTTTAAATTTTTATTTTTTAAATAAAAATTTGTAAAGAAAGTGATGACACGTGTCGTCTTGTCGGGCTTTTGTAAACCTTAAAATATTATAAAGATATGCTTATGCTTTTATTAAATTTGTTCATAAATTATAACAACCAAAAAATGAAAGGAGTTGGTATTGCTTTTGCTTTCTAACACTACTGAGAGAATGGCACACGAAAGGAGTGAAAGCTCAAGCACTTCAAAAATATTTAGGGATCCCAATAAATGAAAAATCCATCTCGCAATCATAAATAATTTGCATAAAGTTAGGAGTGTAACATATACTTTTTTTTGTTTTTGTTATACGTGATCGTTCTATTTTTAATCGATTGGATATATGATCTATTTCAGAAATAGTTTGATATCATATATCTAAATATCTATGAAAATTAATTAAAAAAATATATATATATATATATATATATATCTATGAAAATTTTGATAACCGATTCGTTCCGTTGAAATTAATATAACAAATGTACTCTCTACCAAAGTGACAAAAAAGGCTCCATATCAAGCATGGTTTTTACTTCTGTGTGCATCAAAGTTTGATACTTGTATTCCAGGCTTCCAAAAATATTTTGTCGTTTTGTTTTGGCTAAAAAAATATGTCAATGGACTACATTTGTGTAATCATGACTAGCTTCTTTTCCATGTCATTCGCATTAATAAATCACAAAATATCGATATGTTTTGTTGATTTCACTACTTCTTTTTTTTACCACGTAATATTTTTGAGTATATTTCATGACTCAACATTTTTTTATGGTGCAATAAAATAGCTAGGTTTGCGGTTGCTTTGTGGGTGCGTTTGCTAGTTAAATTTATTTCCATAGCTTTGCTTTTTTGCATGGCAAATCCCACAAGAGTTTCTTAGACATCTCCATTAGTTTCATACTCTCTTAATCTCTCATTAATATTAACTGAATTTTTATTTTAATTTTAAATTATTAAAACATATTGAACCAATAAAATAAAAGCAAGTGCGCAAATGAGTTTCAAAATAGATTCTCAAAAATCCTCAAACCAGAACTTCTTTCCATTATCTCTCTTCTTTTTTCACTTTTTTATAATTTTAAATTGTAATGAAACTGATTGTGAACCTTCTAATGGAGGTGCTCTTATCCTTTAGCAAAAAAGCCATAAAACATGTCATACTCACCTAGAATCCGGTTTAGATCGATTAATTCATTCAAAATAAGAATTATAAAGGTAATTAAAGTCGACAAAATACTCTCTCTGTTTTAAAGATGTAAAGGTACAAAAAAAAAGGGTGGTAGTTATAAATTCAAGCTCTTAATTGACCAGCGACTCTTTATTGACCAGCGACTCTTAATTATGTGACTGATCACTGATCCATGACATCAAAATTATTGAGTTTACGACGACATAGACCATCATGCAGGATTTTTATATATATGTTGTCTTTCTTAAAAGTTTGTTTTTCATGTAACTATCACAAAATGGATTCATCAACCTTTTACAACAACGTAATTTCGAAGATCTACCATTCCAATTTTGCTCACAAACAAATCGACCCATCAATATACATAAAGTTTTTAAGAGATGAGTGTCAGATTTTCGAAAAAAAAACAGTAAATACACGATTTGTGGTGGTTAACTTTTTTTTTTTGTTTTTTTAAACTTTATGGTGGTTAACTTTAAAAGTAAAAGTTATCATATCTATCGTTATTTTTTTACTGATTGATGACTTTGATAACTGATAATGCTCAAATTAACCCTAGAGCTACTCTCTCAAATTAAGAGATCAGATGCAGTATTTAGGGATCGAATCCACAGGGAATAAAAAACACAATAGATCTAAACGTTCGAATTATGCTAAGCAAGATGAATTGAATGCAAGTAAATAAGCAATTAAACAGTTGTGAAAATCAATAAAGAGAAAGCGCTAGGCACAGGGAAATCGCAGGTGAATCAGATATGCAGATGATAAATAAAAGATTGGATTATGATGAACAGTTCTTAAACATGAACACGATTATAAAATCAATCAACTTTCGCTGCAGAGATTATCTATGTTTAAATCTTAGAAAACCAAATTTTTTTGCGAATCCTAACAATCTAAACAAGCATTAAAGTTCAAGTTCAATTGTTCACAAAACCCTAAACCAAATTTCTTTGCGAAAAGGAATTTTGCTCATCAAAGTCTAGATCAGGAAATCAATAAAACTGTCGTTTCTATTAAATATCCTAAAATCAGATTTCAGGTCATGAATCTAAAATCAGCAATAAACTCAAGACAAGATGAAGAACTTTCTAAAGATATTAATCCTATCCAATTCAGATCAGATCTACCAAATTATCAAACACCTTTGAATAACCCTACACCTAACAAGGAAACTACTCAGACATAATCAAAGAAGCAAACATTTTTGTTAATTGAATATATCTCTTAAACTAAGTAAAATAAAGCATAAACCTAAACAATGGCTGCGAAAACGTATTTATAAGGTACATAAACCGTCATTAACATAAAAGTAAACATCTGGGACTTTTGGGCTTCGAACGAATTTCTTCAATTTTGGGCTTTTGGCTTGATCGAGCAGGGTGTCGATCGACACCATCTTCAGATTTTGACTCTTCACTTCGATCTTCGCCACTTCGCTCTGCAATGCTACAAAACTTCCAGTAAACATCAATTATGCCTCAAACGTCTAAGTACCTGCAAAGACTCTAAAACATACTAGAAAACACTATAAAGACTCTAGATAATGGACTTATATCATGGCTTAAACAGGTAAAAACCAAGATATATCAACTCCCCCATACTTAGCTTTTTGCTTGTCCCTAAGCAAAACAGATGTTATCACTCCTTTAGGAACCACATACCTTGCAAAGCTAATCCGGTGATACTTCGATGTTTCCCTAAAAGTATAGCAGTCCTCCAGATTGATTCCAAACTCCTTAGAGAATCTTAGACTTTCAGTCGCAAACCCCTTTAGTTAATTAGGTGCGGTCTCATCGAGGGAATATCGATCGCATGACTTTTAAGATTCTTTCCCTTACTTAAACACTTTTCTGCACTGCTCCTTTTCTCGTTTCCCTTAGATTATTTTGTCCATTTTCATGGTTTCATAGGATTCAACTCATTACTATTGTTTCTTGTGGAAGACAGGCTCATGAGGATCGCTTATGTTGTCTTAGAATAGCGCTTATTATTGTTGTTCCTTATGGGAGACAGGGTCATAAGGCCTATACTACTGTGGTTTTTTGTGGAAGACCGGGTCGTGAGTGTCTTTTCACTTTTTATTCTAAGACTTTTTATTTTCTGTTAAGGGAAAACCAAAGGAGCTTACCTAACCTTGCTAGTGCTGAAAGAGGAATCAAGTCCGCGATTAGCAATGCCCAAGACAAGAAATTAGAGGTCATTAGGGGCGGGGTCTGCAACGTCTTTCTGGCGTTCTTCAGAAATTTGAACTCGCTCCGTTAAACCGATCCACTTCCAGTTACCCACCTTAGTAAAACCATCAAACTTGAATTGGAAATGGTCCTTGAGTGTTGTTCAAAGCAAGTAAAAAGGGGAATTTTTGACCCGAAAATTTTAAAATTGACTCTAAAAACTCTAAAACAAAACACATAGTTAGCGACTACCTCCCCCAGACTTAAACGACACTGTCCCCAGTATTATTAAGCCTGAAGAAGGTGAATAAATTAGATAGAAAACGAAAGGAATTGAAATTTTGAAGAGAAAAACGTAACCTGGAGGGGGTGTCGATCGACACCTTGAAATTTTAGCTATGTCGAGCGACAGGTGCATATGAAGTTCATCCAAACGTTTTTTTCTCCTAAAAATCAAAACAAAAAAAAACAATACCGAACATAAAATTGTAAAAGAAAATAAAATAAAATCATAAGTATTAAGACTCACAAATGGGTTGCCTCTCATTAAGCGCTTGTTTTTAGTCCTGGAGCTTGACTGTTTTGAGGAACTTCAGATATCTGGTGGATCGGCATTCTTCCATGGAATGATTCCAGGAAAGAGCTTATGCGTTTTCTGCACCATCTCTTGGATAACTCTATCTCCCTTCTCTTTCAGCTCTTGAGTAACGATGATGCGCATTTTCGCGAAAGGCTTTGAAGTCCTTTTACGCTCCTTTGGAATTCCTGCAAAATCATCAAAAGAAAAACCAAGCATTCGAGAAACTCGGTGCTTGCATGAGCGCGTAACAGCCTTTTGAAGTTTGAAATCATGATTTAAATCAGGAGATTGAGAAATAAGTTCAGGAAGCGCGTACCTTTCTTCTTTGGGAGGATTGTGGGCGGGGAGTTGTGAAATTATTTGTTCAGCTACAGATGAAGGACCGGATTCTAACTCCTAGATTGAAGCTTCATCCTCTAGAATTTCCACAAAGAAAGTTTGACCATCAATGGTGGATCTTCTCCTTGTGTTTTCCATGTCAAAGTCCATGACAATATCGCCTAGATCAAGCTTGACCTTCCCCTTCCTGACATCGATTTGCGCGCCAGCAGTGGCTAAGAACGATCTTCCCAAAATCAAAGGATCTTCAGACTCATCATCATACTCTAAAACCATAAAATCTGCAGGAATTATGTAGTCTTGAATCTTGATTGGAACATCTTCTAGAATTCTTTTTGGGAATCTCCTGGATCTATCAGCTAAAAGAAGAGACATCCTAGTGGCCCTGAAATCAGTCATACCAAGTTTAAAAGCAACAGATAATGGCATTAAGTTAATTCCCGATCCTAAATCACAAAGAGAACGAGGAAACTGCCATGTTGAAATTGAGCAATTAAGCACAAAATTGCCTGGATCCGGAAGCTTCACTGGAAATTTTGCTCTGGATCATTGCGCTCACTTCTTCAAATACCACTACGTCCTTTTTCTTCTTCTTAGAAACCGGAGTTGTGTTCAAGAGTATGGCTCTGATGTCTCTGGTCAGCAATGCTCCTTCCTCATGACTAATACCATTCGCTGCAAGCCGCTTGACATATCTTCTAAGCGCATGAGAAAGTTTAACTCATCAACAAGAGGCATTTCCACCCTGATCTTATCAATAATCCTCTTGCAAATCTCCTCCTCAACCTCTTGCTTAGACCTTCTAGCTCTGGGAAAAAGGACTGGAGGCTTGTAGATGTTCTCCTCTGAAGAAATCGCGATCGACTCAAAATCTGATTCTGTCTGGACGTGGTGTCGATCGACACTCTCAGTAGTGTCGATCGACACTAGCTCTGTTTTTGCAATCCGAGTTGATGATTCGAGAGGTGTCGATCGATGCTCAGCTATAGTGTCGATCGACACTTGCTCTGCAGTTCCAAAATTTTTGTCAAACTCTGCGAAATAATCCTCTGATTCAGTTTAAACGGCATTGCAAGCGCTCCTCGGGTTTGAATCAGTCTTCGCAGGAAGAAAACCCTCTTGTCGCTTGATCAAATCAGCAGTTTGAGCGACTTGAATGTCTAGCTTCTTGACATGCGCGCTCAATGTTCCAATCTTACCATCCAAGTCCTGGTACATTGCATCCATCTTCCCATTGAAACTCACAGTCATCTTCTGTTGGTCCTCTAGGAGTTGTTCAAGCATAATCTTCACCTCATTATCCTGCTTAAGAGGCTTCTGGTAGGATGAAGAACCATAACTTCTATTGAAGTTGTTGCTCTGATATGGCTTTAAACCATAGCCTTGTTGATTGCCATACTTCTGAAATCCAGCTTGGTTAATGTAGTTGACGTCCTCCTCTGTAGTCTCAATGTCTTGCGCAAAGCTAACCGACTTCTTCCCCACAAGAATGCTATGCATCGAATCAAGCTTCCTAGTAACTTCTGCTAGCTGGTTTCCACTGATGTTATGTCCTGACTGGCTTCTTTCATAATCCATGCTCTTTGCACTAGTGCCGTTGGCAAGGTTCTCAATGAGCTGGGTAGCAGTCCCTGGAGAATTCGTGTTAAAGTTCCATTGGCTTGCAGCATCCAATGTAGTAGTGTATGTCAACATGATTCCTCTGTAGAAGATCCCTAGAAGCTGAACATCCGTGAAGCCGTGGTGAGGACAATCTCTCTAATATCCTTTAAACCTGTGCCACGCAGCCTTGAAAGCCTCACAATCTCCCTGCTTGAAAGTTGAAATCTTTGTTCTCAGATCCTCGGACTTCAAAGAAATTGCATAGGAAAGCATTCTTTGTATCCATCCAGTTTGTGAGTGAGCCAGGTGGAAGCGTCCTTAGCCAATACTTAGCTTCCCCATGTAGAGAGTATGGTAAAAGCTTGCAGAACAGGTAATCCTCTGAAACTCCATTAGCCTTGATAGCAGATGCCAAGTCTTCGAATCTCTCGATGTGGTCCATAGGATTCTCATGAAGAAGACCGCAAAATGGGTCTTGAGCAACTAGTGAGAAGAATGCCAGTTTTAGCTCAAAGTCATTTCGCTGGAATGGAGGTGGTCGAATAGCAGATCTATTGGCGTAGAACTGCTCTGATCTGTTGAAATCTGCTAGCGTCCTTCCTGGCGCAGCATTCTCCTCGTTCCTCAAAACGTTCTGGCGATTCTAGAGCTTGTGTCGATCGTCACCTTGTATCTCGTCGTGTTGCTCGACAGGTTGTTGGTGTCGAGCGACACCCTGCGGCAGAATCGCCAAATTTTCCTCGACGATCACTGTTCCATCGTCGTTGATCCTCTGTCCTTGCGCATTATACTTCAGTCATGCCGGATCACGCAGAACTCCATCATCTCCCGGAGCTAATATGACGGGTGGTATAGCAGCCATCCTTTCTTCTTTGACTGCTCTCCAGTTCTCACGTTCCAAACGTGCTAACTCCTCGAGATTGTAGTTAATTAGCTCCTTGTCTTGATTGCTTCTAGTATCAGACATGTACCTGAAACAGAAAACAAAAAGAAACAAAAGAAACTAGCAAAACAAAAATAAAAATAAAAGCCTAGACAAAATCCTAGTAAAATAAATCTAATGGCGTTGATTCCCCGGCAACGGCGCCAAAATTTGATAATGCTCAAATTAACCCTAGAACTACTCTCTCAAATTAAGAGATCAGATACAGTATTTAGGGATTGAATCCACAGGGAATCAAAAACACAATAGATCTAAACGTTCGAATTATGCTAACCAAGATGAATTGAATGAAAGTAAATAAGCAATTAAACAGTTGTGAAAATCAATAAAGAGAAAACGCTAGGCACAGGGAAATCGCAGATGAATCAAATATGCAGATAATAAATAAAAGATAGGATTATGATGCACAGTTCTTAAACATGAACACGATTATAAAATCAATCAACTTTCGCTGCAGAGATTATCTATGTTTAAATCCTAGAAAACCAAATTTCTTTGCGAATCCTAACAATCTAAACAAGCATAAAGTTCAAGTTCAATTGTTCACAAAACCCTAAACCAAATTTCTTTGCGAAAAGGAATTTTGCTCATCAAAGTCTAGATCAAGAAATCAATAAAACTGTCGTTTCTATTAAATATCTTAAAATCAGATTTCAGGTCATGAATCTAAAATCAGCAATAAACTCAAGACAAGATGAAGAACTTTCTAAAGATATTAATCATATGCAATTCAGATCAGATCTAGCAAATCATCAAACACCTTTGAATAACCCTATACCTAATAAGAAAACTACTCAAACATAATCAAATAAGCAAACATCTTTATTAATTGAATATATCTCTTAAACTAAGTAAAATAAAGCATAAGCCTAAACAATGGCTGCGAAAACGTATTTATAAGGTACATAAACCGTCATTAACATAAAAGTAAACATCTGAGACTTTTGGGCTTTGAACGGATTTCTTCGATTTTGGGCTTTTGGCTTGGTCGAGCTGGGTGTCGATCGACACCATCTT
Organism: Draba incana; assembly: GCA_963576765.1. Lineage (NCBI taxonomy): Eukaryota > Viridiplantae > Streptophyta > Magnoliopsida > Brassicales > Brassicaceae > Draba > Draba incana. Next base: position 997,740 of record OY755214.1, read on the forward strand.
CAAATTTCGACTTTTCACTTTGATCTTCGCCACTTCGTTCTGCAATGCTCCAAAACTTCCAGTAAACATCAATTATGCCTCAAACGTCTAAGTACCTGCAAAGACTCTAAAACATACTAGAAAACACTATAAAGACTCTAGATAATGGACTTATATCATGGCTTAAACAGGTAAAAATCATGATATATCAATAACTATAAAATTCACATGATAGATACTGTTTACCAAATATGTAGTTCAATTAGTAACTTTTGATGAGTTTTTGTTGTATAATAGTTATTTGATTCTTTTATAATGGGAAGCACAAGCAAGTTGATGTATTAATACAATTACAACTCAAGTTAGTGTAGTGGATATAGAAAGTCTTTGCAAATGGAAGGTATCGAAAACATTTATTTTCATAAAAAAAGAAACGAATCATTAGTCTGTAAACGAAATGCGCCAAAAAAGTTGGTCATATATGTTGGAGTTTTTGGTCGTTCGTTTTGAAAGAAACAACAAGTCTTAGAACTTTTGTACAAATTACTTATTATTGAATTTAAGCGCAATTAAAGAAAGCAAATACCGAATTGTAATACGAAACAAAAACGCATGACGTAACGAATAATCTATCAATGATTTAAAAGAAGGATTTAAAATTTAATTAATTAAAAATCTATAAATAAAGTAGGTTTTGCATGATTGAACCGATAAATATCAGTTTATCACTCCTTCGGTTAATGGACAAACCATAAGTGTGTAAAGAATATTGTCACACATTGGAAGTGGGAAACAATTTGAACTAATATACATATAAGAGACTTGGGTCAATTTACTCACTATTAGAGCATGAACACACGCTCACCCACCTAAACTGAAATCAATCCGACCCATCGAAAGAGGTCCGATTGATCTTACCCGAAATTAATCTTATACATGGATATTGTCGAGATTAATGGCTAAACGAGTTATTATCTCGAGGGGGAGTGTGAAGAATATTATCCTACTCTGGAAGTTGGAAACAATATGACCTAATATATAAAGGACCTGGTCAATCCACATTGCTAATTAGTTTTGAGTTGGAAGTCCATAAAACTTAACAAAGTGTGCTACCTAAATATATGAAAATATTGTCACTTTATAACTTAAAAAAAGTTTATGTATAACTTTTCGCTCTTTTTCAATACTTATTTATCCTTGCTTAGCTCCATATGGAACATTTATCTACTTATTATCTTTTAAATGAACAGATAATCGCTAAAGCATATTGCAAATTGGTAAATATTTTACTATAGACTTCACTTGAAATGGGGAAAAGACAGTGCTCGAATAAATATAAACAAACAAAAAAACAAACGGTTCTTGCTTTACGAAATATCCTTATTTGTTTTTTTGTCGGTTAAATTCAAAGATTGTATGTTTTTCTTCCTCGTCATTATCCATTAATCTTCTGAGAAAAAATGAAAAGAAAAAAAGAAGTTGCTTCTAGAATTTCGTTCCAATATTTGTCGGATTTATTTATAAGATCATAATGTTTTCTATACTATAGAACTGAAAATTTAACATTCCTAATTCTCTTCAATGCTGAAAATATCATCAAACACATCAGTGTTATAACTATATTAATTCGATTATACTAAATTTTGTTTTAAAATTTGTCCATCTAACTTAATATTATTCCAAAATATTTAACTATTTAGCTATTCTGTTATTTATTTGATGTTAAAATAATATGCATTCAAAAACGAAATGGAAAAGAAAATCGAGGAAGCCTCTTATCTTATTAGTATATACCTATATGGGCTTACAAATATAGGCCCTGAACAAAAGTATTTGGGCCAATCTAAAAAAATAATGGTCCAGTTCCTATAACTACAAACACGTAAAAACTTCACTATTAGTTTTTTTTTACATCAAATAAAATATTTAATAAATGAACCACCGTATAAGGAATTTTCGCTAAAATAAGAACCGATTTTTTTTCTTCTTCAAATCATCCATAAATCTCTCGATCAAGAAGGGCTTTTTGATTCCGTGATCCGTGGTAGAGATATTACGGATTTGTTTGATTTGTTGATGATTAGGTTATGTATGAAGAATATTGTCCCACATCGGAAGTGAGAATAAATTTGAGCTAATATATAAGGGACTTGGACCTCTCCACTCATAGCCAATTGATTTTGAGTTGGATGCCGAGGAAACTTAACATGGTATCAGAGCCTGAACACACGCTCCCCCATCCGAACTGAAATCGATTCGGTCCAAAAGAAGGCTCGGGCCTAAAAGGAAAAGAGATTCGACGCTGCAATAAGTGCATTACGATTGGGAATTGCAAGGATGAAAGGTGCATAAACGCATTGTTGAACCACGATAAACTGAACTACCGCTGATGCACATACGCGGGCATTCAATGAGAGAGAGAGTTGGAGGATCTCAGAAAGAAAATTCATGTGCTTCGGGGGAGAGATCCTTACTAGAAACTGCATGGAACTCCAAAAAAAATTTACAAACCAATGAAAAAAATTACTTTTGAGAAACACTGGAGATTGCCAAGGTTTTTTTTTCTTGGTAAAAAATGCAGATTTAGCTTAATAAAAGAATTGAAAGGTGAAGTGACCTTAGCCTAGTGGCAGGAGATAAGTCCACTGTGGGCAGACACCATCACACCCGGGATCGAGTCCCTCCTCCTACTTAATGTAAAAATTAGGCTAATGGGCCGGCCAGTTGTGGCCCAATGTTGACAAAAAAAAAAAAAAAGAATTGAGAGAAACAAAATTAGTTAGATAATAGTTTTTTTTTAAATGTCTTTAATTCGGAAAATAAAAACAAATCTTACAGATTAAAATATTTAATAATAATAAATATATTTAAATATATCTGCACATTGCAAGTGTTATACATATATCATGACAATATTAGTGGGTGCCTTAGGAAAACAAAAACAAAAACTTCATTTCATAATTCTTTTTTTTTGTCTACAAAACATTAGCCAGAGTTTTAAAAAAATTATTTATTTTCTGTAAAATCGTAAACTGAGTTTTAAACCTTTTAAATTGTTAATTAATTCTCTTTCGATAGATAATATATCAACTAACTCAATTTTAACAATTTCAAGCTTACAATTTTAACTAAAGAGAGTATAGAACAAATCTATTTGTTAACCGTAACATTTTAACAATAAATTATTTTTCTATCGTGAGCCTATTTTGCTTACCCACAAAATTATTAACATCTTACCCACATTGTAAATAAATAAAACTAAAGAAAACAATTATACTGTTGACCAAAAAAAAAAAGTTGAACAAAAAAAAAAAAACAATTATATTTTTCTCAAAAATTATGCCCGAAGAGAAGGTTTACTTTTTTGTTACCATGGCACGGCAATATTAACAGCTTTACACAACTTTACACAATATTTTAATCAGAATTGTATACCAATAGGATCATTAGTAGAGTTTTGGTAATTAATAGACTAGTGCAAATCCAATAAATTAACGAACTAAACACAAAATTTTATCATTAACAATTTGGTGTTTATAATTGTATCGTAAAATTTAATTTAATAAATGAAAAGATGATAGTAGCTATTTGGCTATGAGTCTATTCTCTTGGTACTAACACTTTCCTGAGGCTACGAAGGTTTATCATATGAACAAAGAGATAAGATTCTTCTGTTTCATTTTTTTTTTCACGATTATTCTGTTTCATACATCTTTTTTTTTAAGTATAATTTTCGAACGGTGATTTCCATTGGATTTGGTGTTGCGTGGATAAGAAAAATAAATTAAATCAATTTTTTCATATGGAAATCTAAATTCAGATTTTTTTCTTATCTTTTATACGACCTCTTTGTTATTTATTTATATATTTGATATTTCACTCCTATATGTATGTGGATATATGAATACGTATATTTCGATTCTTACGAAGTAGCTAGGTACTCAATTTTAAGAATACGTACGTCGTTTTTAAAATTATTTTCGAGACGGAAAAAATCGATGACCATGTTTGAAATAGGTTTTAGAGCCATCCGGTTTTTGGAAAGAAATGTAACATGCACCAAAATATTAGCAACTTAAAAAGAAAAATAGCAAAAGAAAATAGCTTTGAAATCGAGGACACTTGCAATAAGGGACTGGACTTCAACAATCACCACTATGCAATCACTCACTGGACCAAGACAGAACACACGGCTGTCTCTCCTAGCTTGGCAAGCCACGATCTATGCACTATGGATGGAGAGGAACCAAAGGCTTCACCAAAATCGATTTGGCTCCGTCGACTCAATCACTAGAAAAATTGATCTCACTGTCAGAAATCGAATCTCTAGTCTTCGGGATACAAATCCCACTCTTGCTTCGCTAATGATGCAGATATGGCTATGAATTTCTCTCTACAGGTCGGCAATCAATTTGACGGCAATGGTCTCTGTTACTAATACGACAAATTCGTCCATCTCTTCTCACTTTATTATTGGGTTCACTTGGGTTCTTTGATGTTTCAAATATTTTTAAAAAGAACATATATACAACCTCTTTTTTGCGATGACAATTTTAGAAACCTAACTCGTCTACTCTACGCCTTCCCCAAACAAGTCAATTCCACTAAAGAGAGAAGATTACATGGAATTGATCTTAACACACAAGTAGCCAAACCCATAACTGTGTCCTCAGCATCATGCTTGTCTAAAATCTCATATAATCTTTTAAATTTATTGCGGCCGGTATTTATTAATTTATAAATATAAGCATTTATTATATTTTCTTCACACATATCTTGACTTCTTTTCTAAATTCAGTATATTCAACAATAAATAAAAATAAGTGGTAACAAAAAAATAGATTATTAGATTAGGTTGCATTCACCTTGGATAACCAATTGTGAAAATCTTCTTTAATTAATGTTTGGTTGATAAAAAAAAAGATTAGGTTGCATGCGAATTTTTTGGACTAAATGTTCATGAGACATGCAAAGGCTAACTAAAGTTATTTCTCCAGTTAAAACTCTTTACATATGCATTAAAATCTACAAAAATAACTCCGTAAATAGAAGATTTGAGAAAGTGTCGTACCGAATAAAAAATATATATAGTTTTGGAGAAGGAAACAAAAAGAAAAGGCAAAAATTTATCCTAGAGAAGTACACTGTTGTTTGCCCTAGAGACCAAGGCACCGAAATCGAGTTGGTATTATTAGTACACTTAACGTTTTCGCACCCCATGGCCTTGGCCATGTGCATTGCTCGTCGGATATTATTGTCATTTTCTTTTTCTCAATAATACGTCGACACACAGAATTTGTTAAAAGCAATGTTTTGAAAACCGGACCGGACACCGATTCGGCATTATCACTGGTTGGCTGGTCGGACTGGTTCAACCGGTCAGACCGGGTTTTTAATTTTAATAAATATATATATATATATATATAACAAATAATTGATAACATAATTAAAAACATGACAAAACACATTTAAAATCTTCAATATCCAACCGAAATAATTACTAATTTTATCATGAAAGAAAAGAAACAAGAAAAATAGCAAGATTTTGTAATTTAGATTAACAAGACAAATTGAACAAAAAAAAAAAAAAAAGATTAACAAGACAATAGAACAAACACTCTGATGACAATGAAATATTTCTTTATTACTCGATAAAATATTTCTTTATTACTCGATAATGTCATCTGTTTGACGTCCTGTCACTTCTTCTCGGCCAACTAAAACAAAAGAACATAATAAAACAAAATTAAAAATAAAAAAAATTGAAAACTTACGTTCCCAAAGAGTCACGCGTGGTCGGATTGAAAAGCGGACAGGTTTGGGGCCGGTTTCATTGAAAACCATAACAAAATTTCATTGAGTTATGGTTTAAAATTTGCGAACCCGGTTTTGACGTCGACCCGAGTCACCGGTTTTGACGGTTTTTTGCCGGTTTTGGCGGTTTAAGTCAAATCCGGGTTTTAACTGTGACCGGACTCGGTTTGGCTAACGATTCACGGTCCAACCGGTCCGACCGGCCGGTCCGGTCCGGTTTTAAAAACCTTGGTTAAAAGTTAAAACTACTCGCAAGTATATGAGGTTCTTGTGTAGGTATATAAAAATAATAATAGTTGAAGTAAAAGACATGAAAACCCTTTTAGAAGAAGAAGAAAGGTTTGGTCTTCTCTTCTCTGATTTCTGACTCTCTTAATAAGAGTGAGAAGTACTGTTCATAGAAACTGTGTCCCTACCCCCAAAAAAACTGTCTTCACTGTCATCTTCAGTAATACTTTTTCAGGACCCCTCTCTCTCGTTTAGTCCCAACGCACCATATCATCGAGTTATGTAAGTTATACATGTATATCAAAATTTAATGTTATATATCGAAATTAAATTTTGTGTCAAAATCCATTCGGATCTTGCCACTTTCTAGTTGTTGTAACGAAACATATGGTATGAAAATGAAATAAACACGGTTAGTACATAAGACTAATGAAATCAACATATCAAATCTAGAAAAAGAACACGACCAAAAAAAAAAAAAATAGAAAAAGAATTGTTGAATGATTATTTAAACCTGTCTAGTGTCTACTTTGAATACAACATTTGAACAAGAGTTACAAATAATTTAAAACAGCATTGGATAAGATGATAAATATATGATTTGAAGACAAGGACACACAGACACCATTTTCGAGGCACCAATATTTTCAATGATTTTCGACGCCGGTGGAGCCGTTGCTCGCCGGCGTCGGGATGTTTTGGACCCTTCTACTCTTTTGTTATGCAAGTCCTTCCCTTTTAAGATCTCTAGTCTTCTTCTTCTCATCGATTTTGAACTCTCCTCTTGGTTGTCTTCTTCTAACGGCGAGATCTATGACAAAGCGAGAAGAAGGGGGTTTCCATCGAGTCTCCTCCTACCTTACCCTCTGTTCATAACGCTGATTTTGAAGACGAGTAAAGAGAGAAACTTCTTCAGCCGAGCTTCATCTCTCAAATCTGAGAATAGTCTCACAATATCTCTCAGATCCGCTGGATCTAGAGCCCTCTCAGGTGTTCCTGAAGATCTTTCTCACCGGTCACCGTCGACAACACTCCTTCGACCTCCTCGATCTCTTATGCTAGCTTCACAAGGTATCATCTCAGAACTCCATGCGTTTTGCTTTGGTGAAGTCTCGATGCCATGGAGGTTGTGTCTCTCGCCGCCGCCGGTGATGATACCGTCAACAAGTTGCTGTGACCTAAAGTTGATAGTGGTCCCCCTTAATGGGCTAGGCCCATATTTGCATCAACATGCTTATTGTTCAGGCCCAGGTTATTTTCTGAATCCTCTCCGAGCACACACCGCCGTCCGGTTCGGACCACCATCATTTACCGATTTGGAAATATATCTACTAAGCTCGTTAAACATCGCGTCCTCCACATCGAGCGTGGAGAGAACAATCACCTTTCACCGTGCTTCATATCACCATTCGGCGGAATTTAGAACTCTCCGGGTGAGTTATCCTTCATATTCATACTTTCCATCGTTAATCTTGGACGTGTGTGACAACAATTTAGAGGTGTTACCGAGACTGAATTCATACTCTCCATTGATCTTACTAGTGGATGTGTATTATATCATCTTGACTTTAATGTTGGGCTTATGTGTATACTCTCCATCGACCTTACTTTTGGATGTGTATATTACCTTGATGAAATTAATATCGGAATGCTCTCGGAATTTTTCTTCTCGTAGATGCTATGATTCGTACCGCCCATTAACCCGTAGTTTGTGCCCCTGCTCACCTTCAAAAAAAATGGATCCATGCTTGTTGAGATTAGAATACATGTGTAGACAAATGGACTGCAGATTTGTTCCTAGCAGGAAGAAGTATCTCATGATTACCACAATTTCTTTGGGACCAATCTCATCTTCCCTTGCTCTCTGGCGTACTGCTCTTGGAAGGGAATGCCACTTTACAGATGATCAACTCTCTGTATTTCTTAAAGGCTCGACACTTTTTAGTGCTGCCGAATTCAAGATTGTCAAGCCCGCACTTGATGCGGTATCAATCACGGACTATAGATCACTAGTTGTGTTCCCATTCTCCGATGGAGTCATTTTGCTACTTAAGTCCGATGTTGTCGAGATCCAAGAACGTCTCCGCAATATTTACTCTTAGATATAATGAATCCTTCTATCTTTAGTTTATGTGTTCTTCGCTTTTCTGTTGTAACAACCACCTTTGTTGGTTTGATGGTTCTTGTACCAATCTTTGTAAACAATTTCTCCTTCATTGGAGAGTAAGGAGCTATAAATCAATATATGTGTTTAAAAAAAAGAAGACAAGGACACACAAGATTATCTTTTCTCCTAAAATTTAAGTTTTCTGTTTCCAACATTATTCTATTTATTTAATATTCCATTTAAATTCATTTTGAGCCACACAGATCTTATAATATATGTGATACGACTATAACGAATTGGATGGTTAGAGTTTTTTCCCATCCTTGATTTACACATGCACCAACCCTCTTCTTCTCCTCCTCCTCTCTCTTTCTCCTTCTAAATTTATGTGTGGAGCATGCGTTCAATAGGAACAGTTTAGAAGTGTTAACCCCAAAAGGAATGTTTTTGGTAAAGAGTATAGAGAGAAGAAGAAGTCAATTTGAAGACTGTTTGAGGGAAAGATACGAATATAGAAACCCAAATTAATTAAAATACTACTTCACAAGAAGTTCCATCAGAGAGACTCGTAAAAGCTTCAATTCATTATCCGGTAAGCCTTTCTTGTAATTTCTTCATGTTTAAAAAAAAATAAAATTCTCATAGAATCGGTTTCTGCATTAACTCATCTTCTTCTTCCTTCTTTCATATGATTAACATTCAATTTATCCAATTTCTTGTTTCCCTATCAGTAACATTCCTTATTTTCTCATAATTTATTGTTCTCTCCTCGTACCTCCTATTTGTTTGGTCTTAAAGAAAACCACCCACCAAGTCATTAATATCTTAAAAAATCACTTCAAAAGTTTCTCATTTCAAAAAGAGTTACCTAAAAAGTTCCAATATTTCTCCATTTTGATTAAAAATTGCCGAGTCCCTAAACTAATCTTCTTTTTTTCTTTTTTGAAGCTTAATTATGGAAGGATTAATGAGATTTAGTGAGGTAGAAGAACAATTTGCTCACGTTTCAAACACTACAAATGAAGAAAAGATCTCATTTCTTCAAATGCTTCAATGCATGGACCCAACTTTTACAACAACAGAACCAAACCAGATTCTCCAGTCACTTTTTCAGATCCAAACCCTAGAAGCCATCAAAAGAGATCCGGGTCAAACAGATGACCCGGAAAAAGATCCAAGAACAGAAACCGGAGCAACAACGATTTTGAAAGAAAAACGAAAAAGGAAACGAACAAGAGCCCCTAAGAACAAAGACGAAGTTGAAAACCAGAGAATGACTCACATTGCAGTTGAACGTAATAGGAGACGACAAATGAACGAACACTTAAACTCACTACGATCTCTCATGCCTCCTTCGTTTCTTCATCGGGTAAACACAAAGGCTAATCCCTTTTTAATCTTTTTCTACCAAGAACATAAAAAATTTCATTATACATCTCTTTAGATTATTTGGTCATTTAAAACTTAGGTTCGGATGATTTGTTATTAGTTGCTAGACTTTGATATTTGGTGCTAAATCCATAAATAAAAAGTTTAGTTTTTAAATAACATTTATTTTAAAAAGTTTTGTTCTTTTTTTTTTTTGCTCAAAAAGTTTTCATCTTTAGATTTTCGACTACTTTTTTTGTTTACTTGTTCAACTTATTTATTCATTAATCATGGCAAAATTTCTACTAATTCTTGCAAGCATGCTAAATCTACAAATAACCACTTTTCATCTTTAGATACTTGGACTATTTTTTTGTTGTACAATTTATTTATTATTCACAGCAAAATTTAGACACATTCTCGCAATGCTAAATCCATAAATACTTTTTGTTATCTCTAGATACTTAACCATTTTTTTTTAACAATTTCTTCATTAATCATAGTAAAATTTCGACTAATTCTCACAAACTTGGACTATTAGTAAGAGCTTTGTGATTTAAATCTATTCGGTGTTATAACCAAAAAGAATCGAAATTCATATTGTGATACATAATTAGCTAAAACGATGTTTTTTTATAGAGTGATCAAGCATCGATAGTAGGAGGTGCAATAGATTTCATCAAGGAACTCGAACAACTTTTGCAATCTCTAGAAGCTGAGAAACAACAAAACGAAGCAAGAACTAATAAGAATCCGAAAACGGCGTCGTCTTCTTCCTCTTCGTCTCGTGCATGCACCAACTCATCGGTTTCTAGCGTCTCGATTACATCGGAAGATGGATTAACGGCGAGATACGGCGGTGGAGAGACAACGGAAGTTGAAGCTACGGTGATACAAAATCATGTAAGCTTGAAAGTTCGTTGTAAAAGAGGAAAAAGACAAATCTTGAAAGCTATTGTTTCCATTGAAGACCTAAAGCTCGTTATTCTGCATCTCACAATCTCTTCTTCCTTTGACTTTGTCTACTACTCTTTCAATCTCAAGGTAATTCATAATCTTTTAATTATTTAATTATCTCTTACATTAACTAGACCAATTTTCTCCTCGAATTCTTGCAAATTATGCATTGTTGAATATAAAGATGACTTATTTAGTTTACTTTTTGATGATGAATGATGATTAGAGAATCTAAATGCATGGAAACATAACAATATATCTTTTTTCTACACTAGAAATCTATAAATATATATGTTTAAAATCTAATTTGAGTGATTGGGCGTTTATTTGATGGTGTTGTGCATGCAGATAGAAGAAGGTTGTAAGTTAGGATCAGCTGATAAGATAGCGAAGGCAATTCATGAGATGCTTGAGCAAATCAATGGTGAAATGATGTGGTCAAGTCATAGTTCAATTTAGTTGACTTTTTTTACTCTTTTTTCTTCGTAGTAATGTGTATGGCTTTAGGTTACGCAAAAGGGAAGTAAATTATAAAAACATAAAAACAAAGAGCCAATGTGATATCTTTAGAGATTGTTTCTTGTAACTTTTGACTAGAACTAACCAATGAATAAATTTAGTCACTTCCCACCTTTACAATGTATGTATAAATGGTTTCCTTTTTTTTTATAGTAAATGTATGAATTTGACTTCGACTTCCGTATTAAAATAGTTACGGAAAGTGGAAACAAATACAAAACCGATCATCATTACAAAGAGAAAAAGTCGTCTTCACATTTCACAGTTTCTTTTTAAGAATTTAGTCTCTGTAAAAAAATATAAAAAAAACGTCCATGCGTCTGATAATTTTAAGCTTAATGAATTTTTTTATGTTGCTTACAACAACGTCTATAGACTTCATAGCTCGTGATTATATAATGACACTAGTTTTACTTTTTATCTTTACTTGGTAAAACGATGAAAAAGGTGACACAGAAAAATTAATATACCAATGTTTAAAAAGCATCGTAAAAGGTAAGCCTATATGGTCAGAGTCACATTGACTCATCCGCCTCACTCGTGAAACGTAATTTTCAGCCTATTATTCTTTTCTTTTTTTTCTTTTGCGTTAAACAAAATTTATACTTGGGCAAATCTGATTATAATATAAAATTGCGCCATAAGTTAAATAAAAATATTAATAACAGTGAAAAAATATAGAGATTGTGCAAGTGAACGACAAGATCAGGCGTCAGAGATCATCATCTACTGGTAACAACTGTGATCCCTCCTGGTCAAAGTCAAAACCACTAATAATTTACAGCGATTTTTAAAATAATGTATACATTTATGCTTTTTTTTTTGGGGGGCACTAGACAAAAGGCTCGAGCCCAATTAAGCTACAAGCATTGGCCCATTTAAGTCCAGATTAGAGTAGCGCAGTTAAGCTAAAAGCATAGGCCCAATTAAGCCAATTAAGCTCAGATTTGAGGTTTACTATAGAAAAGTTTTGTAATCATTCGATAGAGTAGAGGACCTCTACTAGAGGTCTGTTTTTTTTTTTTTTTTGTCATCTGAGTAAATTAAAAGGCGAAAGCCATAGTTTGATTACAGGAAAAGCAAAACCATGCTTTAAAAAGACTAAACGATTTAACCAACACACCAAGGCCAAGAGTTAACGCCAAAAGTGGTCGCCAAAAAATTCCTACCTATACTCCCAGAAGAGCATCCAAAAATTGAGGAGAAACCCTCACTACTGAGGACTAACAAGAAGAGGCAAGGCGTTTCTCAGATTCAAAGATGTCCTAGAGCCAATTAGGGAATCCTCTAGCCACATAAGAATGAACCCTTGACCACACTTTGAGCAATAAGAAAAGCCCCTCTCTAGTAGAGATCTGTTATTTCTATCATTTTTATTTTAGTTTTGAATAATGTTAAACAGTTTGGAAAGTTTCTTAAGAAATTTTAGAACCTACTAAACATACGTACTTAAAAAAAAATGTTTTTAAATATGGAGTTTTCCCCTACGATGATGTGAAATCATGGTATATAATTCAATATCCTTCGACCATTAACATATATTCTCTAATTCCACGACGAGTTATTAATTACTAATCAAATTATTGAAGGTTAATACATCAAAAACAATGTATCAAATCTCGTTATCGCACTTTGCTTGAACGTGCAAGCAACTGCCAAACGCGTTTACAGGAAAAACCGGGACACCAAAATTCATACAAAAGTCTATTTTCATGTTCCAATTTGTTTATATTTAAATACGAATTTTGAAGGCATAACATTTTCAGATCTTTGCAACCTTTTTTAGGATACATAGTATATGTATTTTCACAAAACGTATGACATTTTTTTGTCTGTTACCGTTGAAGCAACAACCTTGTGAAAGTCTAATCAACTCAGCAAGGTGCATTCTAATTTATTTTGGTCGAATTTCTTTTTGTGTAAAAATTATTTTAGTAAACATTCGGTTGGTTAAATAAAGACTTAAAATCCACATAAAATATGATTAACTAAAAGATTCACAAACAACGTGCATGGACCAAACCAGCCATGATATAAATTCTCAAAGTATTATAATGGCGGGGTCCCACTATATATTTTATATATTTTCACCATCGAAGCATAATCTCAAGAATATGCCCTCCAATAAGTTTCATTGTAGATGATTTCTTAAGTGTGACATACTACGTAAACCGCGCATACAACAGCTTCTATATTACGTTAATCTAACTTAGATTAATGGAAAAGTCTCCAAGATTCGTTTTATTACATTACTTAAAAGTTAAAACACTCGACAATAACAATAAAATTAACATATTAGCCACATGACTAAACCAATATTAAAACAATTAAAAAGACACGAGAGAATAAAATATCATCAATATCTCTCAACCCATGGTAAGGCACAACAGTAACTTTCTTGCTTCACAAGAAATTTTAAAAAACCCTAACTCAGAAATCATTAGAAGGAAGTGGCTCATGACCATCACTAGCAATAAAGGTAGTATCATAAACAATAGCTGCAATGGCTGCACCAATAAAAGGACCAACCCAATAAACCCAATGATTCGTCCAAGTCCAACTAACCACTGCCGGACCAAACGAAACCGCCGGGTTCATCGAGGCACCATCAAACGCACCACCAACTAAAATATTAGCCCCAACGATTAACCCTATCGCCAAAGGAGCAATGATCCCAATATCACCTTTCTTGGGATCCACGGCAGTCGCGTAAACCGTGTAAACTAACCCAAACGTCATCACAATCTCGAAAACGACCGCGTTCCACGGCTCGACTCCTTGAGAAAGCGAAAACGCCGTGGTTTCCATACCGCCGGTACTTACCTTGAGTAACAAGCAAGCTACGACCGCTCCTAGTAATTGAGCGATCCAATAAAGAATCGCTCTCAATAACGTTATATTTCCACCGATAAACGCTCCAAACGTAACCGCGGGATTCACGTGACCGCCTGAAACGTTAGCTCCAACCGAAACCGCTACGAACAACGCAAACGCATGTGACAAAGAGGCAGCTATTAAACCGGAAGGTGTGCCCTTTCCATCTCCGGTTAGTTTACCGTAAGCCATTCCGGATCCTTGACCCGCGAAAACGAATATAACCATCGAGAAAAACTCCGCGAAAGCCGCTCTAATCGCGTCTGGACGACTAGCTTCTCCCGGCGTTCCAATCGCAATTCTGTTAATCGCCATTTCTTACCAATTTTTTTTAGGTTTCTTGCTTTTTTTTTTTCTTTGTTTTCACTTAAGTTTATATAGATAATAACAAGCTTGAGTGCCACGTGTGTGTTGGAGAATTGTTCAAAGAGACTGAGATTAGTGTTTTACGGTGGGCCCTAGGTTTTGTGAGATCTAACGGTGATTAAGTTTAATTACGAAATAATTAAAGCTTAATCCGTTTTTTTCGGTGTCTATAAATAGATTATGGTTCGCAATTGAAGAACACGCGCTTTACTGTTTTCTTTTACATTCTTCGTCAACTTTCTTTCCCCATACTTTCCGCATCATTGCGCTGTTCTTGAAACGATTCCAAAGGTACGACTTTTTTTAGATCTCAAATTTTGATGCTTTTTGATGTTTGATGCTCTGGATTATGCTTGAAAACGGAAGATTCATCAAGAAATAAACAAATTATACACAGATCATTAGTGCTGAGCTGAAATCTTTGGATTATGTTTTCATTTTTGTAATGTTTGTTCACTTTCTTGATTTGGTTCCAATATCTTTGATGGATTGTGATTTTTGATAAATATTTGATTTAGATGTTAAATCTTTAGCGTGATCGATCACTAATCTAAAGATTATTAATTCTTGATTTTAGACGTAACAGATTCTAACGTTTGGTTTTTGTTTTCTTGATTTGCTCTGTTTTTATTAGATGAGTACTGAAGAAGTGAAAGAGAATAATCATAAATCTGAGAACCTTGCGAGACCAACTCCACGTTTAAACGAAAGGATTCTCTCATCTTTATCTAGGAGATCGGTTGCTGCACATCCATGGCATGATCTTGAAATCGGTAAATCGCTTGTTAAATATTACCGTGTTTCGAGTCTTATTCGATAATATAATTAGAGTCATTTAACTAAACTGGTCCTTGTTTTGTATGTAGGACCTGGAGCTCCAGTGATTTTCAATGTGGTAAATCTTAATGCTTAATGATGTGATAATCCGATGCGATTTTTGTTAATGAGAAGAATCGAAAATGTTTTTTTTTTTTTTAATACTAAGGGGTTATGGGCCTAGATCTGTACATTCCCTAAAGGCGGATTGAAAATGTTAATCTGAAATCATTTTGATATTTGAATGAAAAATTCAGGTTATTGAGATCTCAAAGGGAAGCAAAGTCAAGTATGAATTAGACAAAAAAACAGGACTAATCAAGGTAAAAAAAATCAAACCTTGGAAAATAAATGATATAGGAAATTAAAATCTCAAACAATTTCATTTGTCTCTCTCTTAGGTTGATCGGATTCTCTACTCTTCGGTTGTGTATCCTCATAACTACGGTTTTATCCCTCGCACATTATGCGAAGACAATGACCCTTTGGATGTTTTAGTCATCATGCAGGTTTGAGTCTAAATCTTGAACCTTAAATAAGACACATTGCTTAACAATTTCTTAATGTAACTTGTTTGTATAATACAGGAGCCTGTTCTTCCGGGTTGTTTTCTACGCGCCCGAGCTATTGGACTAATGCCTATGATTGACCAAGTAATAAATTTAACCAAAATATATTGACATTTACTTGTTCATTTTTGGGTTGAAAGTTGTGTAAGCAATTGTGAGTCTTTTTTTGGTCTTATGATAAAAGGGTGAAAAAGATGACAAGATCATTGCGGTTTGTGTTGATGATCCTGAGTATAAGCATTACACTGACATCAAAGAACTACCACCTCATCGTCTCTCCGAAATTCGCCGATTCTTCGAAGATTGTATCCTTTTTGAAACCTTCAATCTTTAAATTCTTCAATACTTTCTTGTTTCCTTTAACCATATAATTTTAAACAGACAAGAAGAATGAGAACAAGGAAGTTGCAGTGAATGATTTTCTACCTCATGTTCCTGCTGGTGAAGCCATTCAATACTCAATGTAAAGTTTCTTTTTTTTTTTCCTTCAAATATCACATGTTTTATGTTTTTTTTTTTAATCTTATAACAATTTATTGATTTTCAAATCTTTAATAGGGACCTTTATGCTGAGTACATTCTTCACAGCCTGAGGAGATAAAAGAAAAGGTTTCCTTCCTTCAAGTTCATTTTGCTCCGCAAATCTGAGATTTTGTGCAATGAAACAAGAATTGGTCTTATATTTTGGATTTTGAATAAGCACGTGTCTTTTTTTTTATGTTGTTGTTTTGTCTGAACATTTAAAGATTTTTTCTACACTTGTGTAATTGTAAGTCTTTGGGTCTTTTTAATAATTTTCAATGTTTTGGATTTGGTTACAATGAAACCAGACTTTTATTTTGTTATATAAATGAGTGTCACTATCACTTTTAAGTCCACATTTGCATTTTGTTTTCTTCTAATATACAAATACAAATCCCAATTAGATTTGCAGAATCAGAGTAAGAAATTTGTCAGGTGATGGTGGAGAAGTTTATCTCGTCAGATAGTTGGATCTGCCGCCCACATAAACTGGGCCTGGCCTGTTAATATCAAATACCAATCCCTTTCCCAATAAACTATGGTGCGTGTATGTCAAATCTCTTTTAAAAACTTTTTATTTTAGTTAATTTCATATGTTTTTAAATGTTTGCCATAGCTTAAATACAAATTATATTATTTAGGGAGAATATTTCGTACATATTTTCAATTTAAAATCAATATTTATCAGTCATATCTATACCAAAATAAATGTGAACCAAATTTATTACGATTGCACCGACATAAAATTGATTTTTAATCATCGTTTCAAAACTTGTTAGAAATTTCATATCTAAAATAAGTTGTAAACTAGAATAACATACAAATCGGCAATAACTATACCAGCCAAGTTTATATGTCATTGATATTTTTGAAACGGATTGGATATCAGAAAGAAAGAAAAAAATGTTGTTGATTCACAATTTTGCTATGTGGATATAAAAAAAATTATTTACGTTTTCCCTTAATAAACTTTAGGAAGCGATAGCAGGCGAGACCAATAACGGGAGAAGTAAATAAAATAATATTACAGGTACTTTCTGACCCTAGGTTTCATGCAAATGGACTATATCTTACTCCTACGATAATAAAGACCCATCCTCTAAATATTAATTAAGTACTACCCCCACGCACACATTTCAAATTAATCCAGTTATTTTTCTTGGTTTAACCAAAATGAAACTGAATTCATATCACTTAAGATACTATTTTTATGACTGAGATACACTATAGATGTTGACAAAAATGTATATACACAACAAGAACTCTAGCATTTTTCTCACGTACTACGAAATTGCATAAAGCATTGCTTCCTAAAGGGGACCAAATCAAGTTTTAACATCTTTCGATGGCTATTAAGAAAATGTATAAAAGAATTAATAAATAAATCCTCTAAGGACCAAAAAAAATACTACCTTTAAGTGGAACAAATTGATGACAAAAAAAAAAGTGGAACAAATTAAAAAAAAAATGTGTGAAGGAAAGCGTGGGATGAAAAATGTGAGAGGCTCTTTTGCGACAAACACTACAATGGAAACAGTGCTCCACTGGTCCTTACCCTAAATTAATGCCTATTGATAAAATTTAGAGAGTATTTGTTGAGATAGAAAAATTTTCAACAACAAAAAAAACGGAAATGAAAAACAAATATATATCTATGATTTATATTCAAATCTTTCCTGGATATTTACTAAAAACTTTAGACATAAATTCATACATGACTCATTTCTGTATATATTTATATATATATATATATATATATCTTAGATTCTTAATTTGATATATATATATCTTACACTACAAGAAAACATGGGCTATTCCGACAGATTTCCGACGGATATGGTCCGCCGGTTCTAACTTGTCGGAAATCCGCGTTCCGTCGGTAATCCGTCCATTCACTCCGACAGAATTCCGGCGGAACACGGATCAGAGGAATCCGTCGTAATACAGTCGGAGAAACGATCGCCGACGGAATTCCGACGGTCAACAACACCGACAGCACCGACGGCACACCGACGGTATACGACACCGACGGTCTACGACACCGACGGGACACCGACGGATTTAGGAAACAGACGGAATTCCGACGGATGTCGGATTTTAATTAAAAAAATGAATTTTAAATTAAATTAAAAATTAAATTTAAATTAATATTTAAATTAAAAAAAATTGAAATTAAAATTTAAATTTAAAATCAAAATAAAATTGTTTTAAAACCAAATAAAAGTTCTACATAAAAATTTAAAAGTCTATTGTGGACGATAATTACGGAAGAACTCGTCCATCCGGTCTTCCATCCCACGAATGCGCGCTGCATCTGCTAAGCGCTGTTCCTCCAACTCCTTCACCCGCTTTGCATCCTCTTCGCGCTGTTCCTCCAACTCCTTCACCCGCTTTGCATCCTCTTCGCGCTGTGCCTCCATTGCTTTCATCCGCTCGAGAAGCTCAGCGTTTTGTGCCCGCAACCCGTTATCACCGTGAAATAGGAATGAAGACACGGAAGAGCTGGAACTGTCCTCCGGAAGACCGAAGACACGACCTTTGTTCTTCCGAGTAGCCTACCATATAAAATAAAACTATAAATGTTAAAACGTATAAGTATTAGAAGTTATTTTAAATTCGTTACTACTTGAAATCATTTACTAACCTCATACGTAAGCTCGTTGATCTTCTCAAATGGAACTTCGGTGAGCGGTGGAGTTCCTTCAACGATCGGTTGGGATAAGAGGTAGTCCTCACCGAGCCTCTCCACGCTTTCCACTATCTCACGAGCAAGTGAATCTTGAATTTCACCAGTTTTGCGGTTCGTATGCGTATCTCTGATCAACTCCAGATTTGAAGGACGCGTACCTTTCTTTTGGTACTATTAGCATTGAAAAGTAAAAAAATATGTTAGCGATAATAACAATAATTATTGTCATAAAGAAACTTACCAGTTGTTCTGCACGAGTCGCCTTGCTCGTTGCTCCGAGGTTATGGATCGCTGGTCCCTTCCCCTTCCGGTCGCTCTTTCGGTTCGAAGACTGGGTGGCAGAGGTCGCCTTAGTTGCCTCCTGTTCCCAATACGCAATTAGTTGAGCCCATAACTCGGGACGTTTTTTCATATCCCGAGGAATCTTACGATGTAGCCACATGTCCTTCCACTCGTTCAACTTCCGCGAGTACAATCTACCAGCCTTGGTGTCGAACTCCCGTCGAACCCTACCGGTCATCTGTCTGTCCCAATTAAAATCTTGCTGCAAAGAAAAAAAACTTTTAACGATTTAGTAATTAAAATTTTATGTAATAAAACCGCGAATTGTTTAAATTACAAAATTTAGAAATTACCGCAAATTGCCGAAACCAGCTGTCACGGTCTTCTACTGGCATCGATAAGTATGTGGGATACGGGCGAGTTATCAAACTATTAAGCATAGTGTTGATAGACGTCGATATCCCGTTTCCCGAAAATTGAAACCTAACCAAAAGTAAAGAGTTATCAAACTATTAAGCATGTTAACTAAATCGAAAACATTTTTAAATAAAACTTACCATGTCGTGTTGGGAGGCAAATCCGGATCTAGGAAAGTCATACGATCCCTTTCGGGTTGTGAAACGAAATCCTCGATGCTCATTACTGTGGGAGCTGAGGTAGTCGGATTTGGAGACGGTTGTTGTGTTTCCAAATTAGGAGTGTCGGGGATCTGAGACTGACTAGAACTCCGACGCCCCCGACTGGAACTACCATCTCCAAAACTCTGCTGAATTCGTTCGAAATCCCTACGAATTCGAAGATTTTTAGGAATTTGAGATTTAACGATTTATGGATATAGAGATTTAGAAATTTAGGTATTTAGTGTTTAGGGAATTTGGGGATTTGTGAAATTTAGGGTTTAGGGTTTTAGGGATTTTGAAATTTATGGATGTAGGGATTTTGGGAATTTGGAAATTTGGCATTTATAAATTTATGGATGTAGGGATTTTAGGATTTTGAGAATTTGGAAATTTTGTCATTTATTAATGATTTACTTGTGTTTTACTTGTAAGATGTTTTACTTGTGAATAATGATTTAACAAAAAAGCTTTTTAAAAATTCATAATATTTATAAACTTAGAATTTATTTAAAAATTTTATTTAAAAAATATTAATATTTATAATTTTATAAAATTTAAATTTTTTTTATAAAAAATCTTAATATTTATAATTTTATATTTTTGTTTCAAATTCTAAATATTTATAATTTTTTAATATTTTCAAACTTTATTTTCCAAAATTCTTAATATTAATCCTAAAATTCAATAAATCCCTAATTCCCTAAATTTATATATCCCTAAATTCCTAAAACTCTTTAAATACCTAAATCCCTAAAATGCAATACATTCCTAAATCTCTAAATGAAGAACAAATTATGTTTATCCAAAAATTATTTTTTATGAAGAACAATTTTTTTTTATTAAGAACACAATTTTTTTTTTGGACAACCAACTTTAAAATCATGACAAACTTACATTGGGATGTTGAATTCGTGATGGAGGATGTGATTCCGGCGGTTTGTGTGGTTTTTCCGGCGGTGTGAATCGGTTTTCGGCGGTGGAAGTTTTTTTTCTTTTCGTTTTCTCCGTTGTGGTTTCGGGAAGAAGGAGAGACAGATTTATACAGAGTTTCAGACGGAATTCCGACGGCCTTAGGGTTTTCGACGGAATTCGGACGGATTGTGCCGCTTTTTTGATGATCACGAGGCGTTAGGCGGGAGAAAAATTAGGTTTTCCGTCGGCAATCCAGCTTAAATTTAAGACAGATTTCCGACGGATTTGGTTTTTATTTATTTAATAATTAAAATCCAAATCCGTCGGCAATCCGTCTTAATTTAAGACGGATTTCCGACGGATTTGGTTTTTTTATGATTTTATTTAAACCGACATATGTTAATAAAGGTTTTTAAAGGTAATTATAAGGATTCAAAAATATATGATATAGTTTTAAAGTTGATTATAAGGGGTTTTAAAGTTGATTAAAAGAATTTTAAAACTATTTCACAATGTTTTTTTAAAGTTGTTTATAAGGTTTATTAAATATTTTTCTAAAACAGAATATAAAAATTTAAAAACATACTATAAGTTTTTTTGAAACATAGTATAAGGTTATAACCAACTACTATTTTACAAAAATCTTATACATTTTTTTAAAACCTTATAATCAACCTTTAAACCTTATCATATACTTTAAATAAAATCATAAAAAAATAAGACGGATTCCCGACGGATTACGTTTTAATTAATTTAAATTAATTAAAATCCAAATTCGTTGGAAAGCCGTCTTACATTTAAGACGGATTGCCGACGGATTTGGTTTCTTATGATTTTATTTTATAATTTTTTTCTTCTATTTGTAATAAAATTTTTGCAATCTAAAAATTATAGTACATTGTACGTAATTAAAACAATAAGCTCGTTGGATTTATTTTACTACTATCATGTAAAACACTAACATATAAGAATTAATTTTTCCTTCCTACAAAATCGGTAAATTCTACGCCCATCCCGACTCCCCGATGATTTATCCTGTACTCGACGGTACAAACTATTTATATATTTTAATTTCTTATTTTTGGAATGATTTGCGTATAAATTTATGTAAATAAGTATTTCGAATCGTTTTACACATATAAAACACCAATTTTTCACAATCCCTAATAGGAAATATAACACATGACCACATTATATGATCGTACAATAGATACTATGACATTATTTAACATGAAAGCAACATAAAGCTGTTATCATAAAATTATTCTTAATCATGGACGAGTTGGCTGTTTATTCTTCATCGGAGCTTGGGACTGTTTCATATTCGTACCCAGTAGTTTCTCCATCTTCCTCGATGGTCGATGCTCCATTGGTTGGTATTCAGCAATCATCGAATTAACACTGATTATCTGTTTGGAAAATGATTTTAGTTAAGCATTCCCATGAATATTTTTAAACGTATGGTGTATCTACCTTAACAATGTTCCGCTCTGTGATGTTCAGGTACTTTGGGTTCCTATCAAAACGGCAAACGGTAACATTTTTCAGGATTACCACCGCACCTACACCAGTCGTGAGTCTGTACTCGTCCTTCTTGAAGATGTTATGGTGCATGGTTCCCTCGATTTTTCCTGAGGGATCTTTTAAGGTTACTAGCAGATCTCCTTGGTCATTGGGGGTTAAACTAGAGAGCATAGCCACAATCTGATAATGAATTAAATTATATACTTGTCAGAAAAATTGTATGTCTAAATGTTAATAAAATAGGTCGAACACGTAAACCTTTTTGACTTTCAAAAATTGTGAATGCGAGGATTGAATTTCTGCAACCTGGGTCCAGAATGGTGTGCTCCTATTGTTATAAGAACCTACATGTATGAAGTATAGATTTAGTATTTGTCAGCTACAATCATTATTGTAAAAGTAAAAGCGGTAATTATATATATATATATATATATATATATATATATATATATATATACCTTCACGGATTATGTAATCGATAGTAGAAGTCCACCGAGGACTACTAAAATCCTTGTCGGCCTGTGGTGCCTCATTAATGACCTCACGAATAAAATCTCGTGTTGGGCGTGGCTGAGAACTTTCACCTCGCATCACCTTTGCATCATGAGACCTCTTTCGAAATAGGCCTCGCCGTACCACTTGGCCAGGTCCCGATATTACGGGCGTTATGTTCTGGGATTGTTGAGTTGGATGGAGTGAAATTGTCGGTTCAGCATCAGTAACATTTAAGTTATCGTAAGGAGGGCTTGAAGGAAATAGAGTTGTGGTTGGAAGGTTTTGACCGGGGGCTCGGTTTTGCATATAGTAATTCCACAGATCTCTGTTTGTCATTACGAAATTGAATTTTTCTGTGTTATGAATTTGTATTAAAATGTTTTTATGGTCGCATTACAAAATGTGCAACCTTATGTAGAACGGATATCCGTCGGATTTCCGTCGGAAAACCGTCAAAACACTCTGACATAACACCCCACCAATCCCATCGGCCACTTCACTTGATTTGTTAACCACTCAAACTTTGCCGACATCGGAAACCGTCAGCAATCCGTCAGAAATCCGTTGTTACAGCTGACAAATCAAACTTTGCCGACAACGGAAACTCTGCAAGCCGACAGAAATCCATTACATAATTCTGACGACTAAGCTCCATCGGAAATCCGTTGGTACAGCTGAAGAATCAAACTTTGCCGACATCATGTATTCTGAATTCCGTCGGTAATACGGACGGAATACCGACGGTTTATACATATAACTTGGACTATAAATACACCTGATGGAGTGTATATCTTCTACACCTCTAAAATATATATATATATATATATATATATATGTCTTCTAGGGATCCTAATGAAGACGGGAAAAAAACATCCGATGCAAATTTTTTTAATGTTCCAAAATACTCGTGGGAAACCGAATCTCATTGCGACGAATTCTCTCAACAGATTCCCACTTACTCGTGGGAATTTGATACGTGTTCACCAATCGATGAAGAAGATTCCACATCAACAGTAGTGCCTAACAGCCAGTGCTTGCCAAACATCCAGAACATTTACGATAGGCAGCTACAATGTCCTGATCATGAGCGGGTTACCGAAGCCGAACAACCATGTGAGTTGATGGAAAAGTCAGATACTTACGGTGCAAGTACTTCAAACGTATGTAAGGATCAGTACTATGGTTATGAATTCGCCCAAAGCCCAGAAAAGCCAAACTTAAATTTAGATGTTGATGCAATCAAAAGTGAATTGTGCGACGGATTTATAGATTCTGTAGGAATTTTCTCAGGTTTTACCGGATTAATCTCTATTAATCAACCTAAACATAATTCCTTTTCCTAGGATCTAGGGTTTGTAAACGATAAATCTGCAAGAACGGATCTCGAATATACCTGGAGTTTTGCAGCAGAGTTTTGATCAGGGATTCGAGATTTTGAGCACTTCAAACGTTGTGCATCTACTGCTAGTCCACACGCACACAAATTGGAATCCGCCGGGATGCTAGTACCGGTAGATCAGATCTCTCAAGGAACTTCTGTGTTTTAGGTGGCTGCTCAAAGTTTTCTCTAAACCCCTTATCATCCAGGTCGTGCCTTATAACTCCTTATATAGGCCCTGGAGAAAACCTAATTGATCCTGAACCGATTCAGAATCAATTAAGTCATTAAACCGAAATCACTATTTCGGTTAGTGCCCGTGTCGATCGACACAACACATTTGTGTCGATCGACACACTATTTAAAACACGAAAATAATGTGTATCAAATACACATCATTTAGATCATTATATTAATGATCATTCCCACATAAAGTGTATCCAATTTGCTTAGGTGTGTGACCCTGCAGGATCATATAATACTAGCAATGAGTTCATAACTCATAGATCATCATTGGTTTCTAGCAAAACATCATGACCACCTAGTATCATATGAATGTCTAATCTCGACAATACAACTATTATTAGAGTGAATGTAAGCGTGATTTCAGGACATTCCCAACAATCTCCCACTTGTACTGGAATCAACTATTCCAATAATCCCTTCGTCTCTATATCTCGATATGGCATAAGGCAAGATCCGTGTCATCCTAATTCAACCAAAATCATGTTCATCAAACTCTGATTTATACTGACAAGACAAACGACTGACATTCAGCTCGTTCGAGTGCGGCCACACATTCCTCAGTATCAAATCTTCGATGGGCCTGAGATATTTATCTCCTATTTTACAGGAGGGACAAATCCCATCTTGTTCCATCCCTGTTCCTTCACACACTTCATGATACGCCCAATCAATGCCTTTATAGTCACCTGTTACGGATAACGTTTGACAAGGTCAAAGCGGACTAATTTATATGCAAGGAATCATGATGAACTCAGGTCTAAGGACTATACTCTATAGTCGTAATGAGAACCTCTTATGACACTTAATTATCCTGTAGAGTTCTCATTAGCGGGTCATGTCCGATCATATGTTCTCTAACATATATCTATGTGATTGACTTTAATACTCCTATTAATGACTCCATGAAACTTAGTCATCAGTCACCTCACATGCTAGTCTCACGCGGTTGTTAGTGTCCCACTTTAACAACCTCGACCAGGGAAAAATATAATCTATGTCATTTAATTCTCATAGGGTTTCATGATCAAGTCCTCAACTTGATGACCTGTAGAATGCATAAATTATTTTGGGACTATCATTTAAACACATTTAAATAATACTGAAATCAAATTTCATTAAAATAATCAAAGTATGATTACATGAACATTAAAACATAACTTAAAACAAGATAACTCCCACTAAAATCAAGATCACATCTTAATTTCCTTAAGTCCTATAGCAGCAGTATGACTCTCATGCTTAGGTCGTGGGAGGGGCTTGGTCAGAGGATCAACGACATTCTCATCCGTTGGAACTCTGCTGATCTTCACGTCTCCTCTATCAATTATATCACGAATCAAGTGATATCTCCTCTCTATGTGTTTGGATTTCTGGTGTGATCTTGGTTCCTTCGCCTGAGCAATTGCTCAATTGTTATCACAATACAATGCTACATGCTCTTGTTGGGAATGTCCTGAAATCACACTTGTATTCACTCTAGTGATAGTTGTACTGTCGAGATTAGACATTCATATGATACTAGGTGGTCATGACGTTTTGCTAGAAGCCACTAATGATCTATGAGTTATGAACTCATTACTAGTATTATATGATCCTACAGGGTCACACACCTAAGCAAACTGGATAAACTTTATGTGGGAATAATCATTAATGTAATGATTCAAATGATGTGTATTTGATACACATAAGAAACGTGTTTTAAAGAGTGTGTCGATCGACACAAATGAGTCGTGTCGATCGACACAGGCCAATAATCGAAATAGGGATTTCGGTTTAATGACTTTATTTGTACCGGTTTAATTGCTGGACAATTAGGTTTTCTCACGTGCCTATATATATGATATGAGGCACGAAATTGAGAATAGACTTAGTTGGTAGCCACCTCTGAAAACGTAGGATTCCCTGAGAGATCCGATTCCAGGTACTAGCATCCCTGCGGATTCCAGTTTGTGTGCGTGTAGACTATCAGTAGAGGCGCAGCACTTGATGCGCTACAAATCTCGATAACCTGACAATCTTCCGCTGCTAATCTCCAGGTATATTCGAGATACCATTCTTGTAAATTCGTTGTTTACAAACCCTAGATCCTAGGCTAAAGAATTGTCAATAGAGATTAAAACTGGTTAAAACCTGCTGAAATTCCTAGCTCTAAGATACTAGGAACCACACCAAGTTAAGACATGAACTTCTTGATCCAAACAGCTTCCTTTGCTGCTTCCGAAGCAGCAATGTATTCAGCCTCAGTAGTGGAATCAGCTACGGTACTTTTCTTGGAACTTTTCCAACTGACTGCACCGCCATTTAGACAAAAGACATAACCAAACTGAGATCAGAAATTGTCTTTTTCCGTCTGAAAACTTGCATCAGTGAATCCACTTATGACCAGCTCATCATTTCCTCCATACACCAAGAACTTATCCTTAGTATTTCTCAAATACTTGAGGATATTCTTGACTGCTGTCCAGTGACACTCACCTGGATTAGATTGGTATCTACTCGTCATGCTTAAGGCACAAGCAACATCTGGACGAGTACAGAGCATGGCATACATAATAGATCCTACTGCCGAAGCATAAGGAATTCTATTCATTTGCTCCCGCTCAGCTTGCGTCGAGGGACACTGCTTCTTGCTAAGAGTAACGCCATGTAACATAGGCGTGAAACCTTTCTTGGAATCCTGCATACTGAATCTGTGCAAGACCTTATCTATATAAGTATCCTGACACAATCCAATAAGCCTATTTAATCTATCTCTATAGATTCTTATTCCAAGAATATATGCGGCTTCACCCATGTCTTTCATGGAAAAACAACTTCCAAGCCAAGTCTTGACAGACTGAAGCAATGGAACATCATTTCCGAGAAGAAGTATGTCATCTACATACAGTACGAGAAATGCAACTCCGCTCCCACTAGTCTTCTTGTATACACATGGTTCTTCTTCGTTCTTGATGAAATCAAACTTTTTGACCACTTCATCAAAACGAAGATTCCAACTCCGTGATGCTTGCTTCCATCCATAAATGGATCGATGAAGCTTGCATACTTTCCCAGCATTCTTAGGATCTGTGAAACCTTCAGGTTGTGTCATGTACACATCCTTTTCTAGAATTCCGTTAAGGAAAGCTATTTTCACATCCATCTGCCATATCTCATAATCATAATAAGCGGCAGTTGCTAGGAGTATCCGAATGGATTTAAGCATAGCGACTGGGGAATAGGTCTCATCATAGTCAATACCATGAATTTGTTTAAAACCTTTAGCCACTAATCTAGCTTTAAATATCTGGATATTCCCATCCACGTCAATCTTCTTCTTGAAGATCCATTTACACTCAATGGGTTTTACACCATCGGGTAAATCTACCAAGGACCATACTTGGTTTTCTGACATGGATCCCATTTCGGATCTAGCGGCTCCAAACCACTTTTCGGAGTCTGGGCCCAACATTGCTTCTTCAAAATTCGCAGGCTCATCACTGTCAATGATCAACAGGTCATGACAATCGTTCACGAGAAATCCATAGTATCTCTCGGGTTCGTGACGAATCCTTCCGGATCTGCGAACTTCAGGCATCACAGGTGCGGGTTCCACAACTTCTTGTGGTTCCACCTGCTGTTCTTCCTCATTAGGTTGTGCAGGCTTCTGTGATTCTCGAACTTCTTCGAGTAGTACTTTACTCCCACTATTCTTCTTATGAAGAAACTCTCTTTCAAGGAAAGTACAGTCCCGAGCAACAAACACTTTGTTCTCAGAACGGTTGTAGAAGTAGTATGCCTTGGTTTCCTTAGGATAACCAACGAGAAAGCACTTATCAGATTTGGGTGCGAGCTTATCGGATATTAAACGTTTTACATAAGCCTCACAACCCCTAATTTTCAGAAAAGACAAACTTGGAACATTTTCAGTCCACATCTCATATGGTGTCTTTGCAACTGATTTTGATGGGACTCTGTTTAGTGTAAACGCAGACGTTTCTAGATCATATCCCCAAAAGGATAATGGAAGGTCTGTGTGACTCATCATTGATCGAACCATATCTAATAGGGTCCGATTCCTCCTCTCGGAAACTCCATTCCATTGGGGTGTTCCAGGAGGAGTGAGCTGTGAAACAATTCCACACTCTCTCAGATGATCACTGAACTTTTGACTTAAGTATTCTCCGCCACGATCAGATCGAAGAGCTTTAATGCTTTTGCCAAGTTGGTTCTGTACTTCATTCTGGAATTCCTTAAATTTCTCAAAGGATTCTGACTTGTGTCTCATTAGATAGACATAGCCATACCTACTGAAATCATCAGTAAAGGTAATGAAGTATTGATAGTTTCCTCTAGCACTTGTGCTCATCGGGCCGCATACATCTGTATGTATAAGGCCCAATAAGTCGCTGGCCCGTTCATTTGGTTTGTTGAAAGGAGCCTTTGCCATTTTGCCCATCAAACAAGATTCACATTTCTCACATGATTCATAATCAAATGAGCCCAAAAGTCCATTACTATGGAGCTTATGTATGTGTATATTTCGGGTACCCGTTCGGTTATCGGTTCGGTTCGGGTTCGGTTTCGGGTTTTCGGTTTTAAGTATGGAGGATCCGTTCGGATATTTTTAAAAAATCGGTTCGGATTCGGTTCGGGTAATTTCGGTCGGGTTCGATTCGGTTTTTCGGTTTCGGATATTTTGCCCACCCCTAGTCATTATATATATATATATATATATATATATATATATATATATATTTGATATACATGTATAGATAAAGCAAAATGTATATGGCCTAATGTCTATCTTGTACTTTATTATTAAATATTTTCATGGTCATTTTATATATTTGATATACATTTATAGATAAAGAAAAATGTATATCTTGTAATCTATTACTAAATTTTGTTTTCATGTACTTTTATATATTTCTGATATATATGCAGATAACTATTTCCACGCGTACATATTTGTGTGGGCTAGTATCTAAAAAAATTATATCTCAATAGATTATTGGCGTGCGATATTTTAATTTCTGAGCACACAAATTAGTTATAATATATGAGCAATAAATTAAATTAGCTAAAAATAACTAGTAATTAAGTAGAACCCAACAAACAAAAACACTAAATAAAAACAAAAAATCTGATATGAATAAAGAGGAAATTAAATTAAAAGAAAAAGAGACCAAATAGTGTCACAAAACATTGACACACTTGCCTCATGACTTATACATGATACATGTAAGTAAAGACTTGTATAACTATATAAATAGCTAGAGTTATCCCAACTCTATAGCTAAATTGAAAAGGACAAGAAGCTCTCACATGACCCAAACTACATCATTCATGGGTCCCTTTTTACTCTCTCTCTAATATATGATCTTCTTCTCTATCATCAACAAAATCTCTCTCTCAAGCCACTATTTTTCTTCACCCCTTAAAGTCATACATAGAGAAAGTGAGACATCAAAAGAGTGAGAACCCAATTTAAACTTGAAATCAATAAAACCATTGATTTCATTTTCATTTTCATTTTTTTGTTATCTTTTGGAGTCAACGAAAAGATCAGAACAAGAACCAAAACACAAAGAGTACGTCTGTCTTCTTCTTCTTCTTCTCTAGGGTTTTTTTGTTCTTCATTTTGTTCTTTAATTTTCATATTTTTATTCGATTTAATAACTTTTTCTTCATTTTTTTTTTGCGGTTAGTGATTTTTATTTGGTTTTCTAATTAATATTTATCTCATGTATTGTATTTGGCCAGACTCACTCAGATCCATAGTACTTTTTGAAAGATCTTGAATTTGGTTCATCTTCTAGTCAAGAACTCATTAAAATCCATTCCACAAAAAAAAAGTTTAATACTTTTAATGGAAATGAACTCTGGCCAAGAACAAACCGAGATCGGAGCCACTAGCTCCGACAACAACAACAACAACAACTACTTCAACTCGGTGATGAGACAACACATGTTCGACAAAGTGGTAACACCAAGTGACGTCGGTAAACTAAACCGTCTAGTGATACCAAAGCAACATGCGGAGAACTACTTCCCGTTAGAAGACAATCAAAACGGCACGACGTTGGATTTCATAGACAGAAACGGCAAGACGTGGAGGTTTCGTTACTCGTATTGGAATAGTAGCCAAAGCTACGTTATGACTAAAGGTTGGAGCCGTTTCGTCAAAGAGAAGAATCTTATCGCCGGAGACACCGTCACTTTCCACCGTGGTTACATCCCCGACGATAACGAACCGGACAGACAAAGGAAACTAATGTTCATCGATTGGATGCATAGAATCAACACAAACCTAGTTCAAAACATTAACCATAATCATTACCCGATTTTCGGTTCTCCAACGATGGTTCATCCAACGGCTAATAATTATTATTCCATGCCGCATCCACAGTTTTATCATCAAGAAAGGGAGTTTTTGGGGTTTGGTTATGGAAAATTTGTGAATGGAGGACGTTACTACGCAGGAACACCGTTGGATCATCATCATCAACATCAGTGGAATCTTGGTAGATCTGAGCCGTTGGTTTTTGATTCAGTTCCCGTTTTTCCGGCGATTAGGGCAACTTCGTCGATGATGGTGCCGCCTTATCCTCCCGCGCCGGAGGCCGGGACAGCGAAGAAGCTGAGGTTGTTTGGGGTTGATGTGGAGGAGTCTTCTTCTTCAGGGGAGACACGTGGCGAAATGGGAATGGCGGGACACTCTATGTCCTCTCCGTTTGTGATTAGAGACGATGAATCGTCTTGGAGGTCGCCGCCACGTGGCGAAATGGGTGCATCTTCTTCTTCTTCTTCTTCGGTTATGCAGTTAAGGGATGATGAAGAATATAAAAGGAAAGGAAAGTCTTTAGAGCTTTGAAAATTGATAAAAAAAATAATGAAGATAATAAGATTTCCTTAATTAGTTCTCTTTTGTTTTTTTTTTCATTTAGTTTTCCAACTTAAAAAAATCATTAGGTCATTTGGCAATTGGGAAGTTATAATGTCGTGAGGAAATTGACCGGGCTGATTTATATAATATATAGTGGTTTTTTAAAATGTTTGGTTTTGAGCTTTTGTTTCAACATGTTGATTCTTGAGCCCTAGTTAATTACCATATGTTGAGAAGAATATACCCCATCTTTCAATATTGTAAGCTTATATAAATATATAAACAACTCTATATATGTTCTTGAATTTTTATTATACCAACTCAAATTGAGTTGTTATACACACCAATCCACAAAATGAAAAGTGTTCGCCTCTTTTTTAATCTTGACTTTTCTGTTATAGTTTTGTAATGTTGGCTTTATAAATTTTATAATTTGTACTCTCTGTGCCTATCTCTGGCTAAGCTGACAATGTTTTATGGTACATTCTAAGCTAATGGGCAGTTCCAAAATCTCTATCTCTTTCTCTCACTAAAACCAATGGTCCAATTTTAGTTTGTTTGGTTACTATTGTCTTGGCTTGATTTAAAGAGGTTTGTAGGTTATGGGCAAAGAACAAAAAAGAGAAGCTATGGCAAAGGACAATTTCAATTTATAAGAATCATTTCGAAGAAAAAACACAAAAGGTATGGTATCTTCTTTCATTTTTTACCTTTTCCCAAAAAGAAATTTCTACTATACATTACTTCTCATTTACTTTGTTAGTTTCTTGTAACCGTTAGTCCGTACGACCGTGCGTGTCTGGTTTGGATTAAGATAACATTTGTGTAGCCAAAGAAGGTATCTAGTTGATATTTTAAGAACCAATATCATATGCAAATTTATTATATATAAATGCAGTGTACAACAACATCATAACAGAAGTGAATAATGAAAATGCCTAAAGTAGTATCTAATATTATGAATATAAATATCAAAATGATTAGAAATTTCATTTAGATTATATAGTGTCCTTCTCTGATCCCTAGATTATTGACCTTCAAAAGACTAATCTTATTATAGACAGATTAATTAGCTAGCTATGGGTTTTATTGGCATATATGTAATTGATGTTGAGTAGATAATTTTCCTTTTATTTAGGATTTACTAGTTTCTTAATTCAAAGTTGCTATATGTATAATCCATGATGCATCAACAATGGTTTGTAGAATAAAAAAAGCTTAGTAATAAGAATATTCGGCCCAAAGTGAGAACTAAGTAAAAGCCCATTATAGCCCAAATTGATACCAGAATAAGGATCCGGATAATCTAATCTCGTACCCGGATCCGGATCCGGAAACAAAACTGCCGAATCAGAGTGAGAAACACACAGAGAGCGAGAGAGAGAGAGAGATGGAAAGAGAGAAAAGATGTATTGAGTGTGGGCAGAAAGTTAAATTATTGTTTATTCAATATTCTCCTGGGAATTTTAGGGTTCTTAGTTTTTCTACTAATAAAATTTCTCAAAGTTTACACCTTTATTCAAAATTTCTTCTTATTAATGTAAAATGTTGGGTTTAGGAGAATTGCAAGGAAGTAGCAGACGAGTATATAGAGTGTGAATTATTGGTATGTGTATGTCTTTATCTTTGATTTTTCCATTTTCAATTGTTGAGTTTTCTGATTTTGATTATTTGTTTTTTTATCAGATTATTTTCATCGACTTGATTCTTCACAAACCAAAAGCTTATAGACACTTACTCTACAATGTTTTTAATCAAGAAAGTGTAAATTTCCAGGTAAATTAACTAATCTAGTAATCTTTGATTTGTGCTGATTAAGAATTATACTTTGTGATCTTCATATGGAAAATGTAGTAAAGATTATGTTTTTATCAAGTTTGAATTCATATAGATATGGATAAATGAATCTACAATTTTGGCAGTATCTTTTGTGGAAATTGGTCTTGGCTTATCTTCTTCTAGATACTTGTATCCTTTTAGTGTTATGTCATACTATATAAAACACAAAGCAGATATAGTATAGTATAACTCTTCATTTTTTGGAGAGCCTTTAACAATTTCTAAAGATGGAAGCTGTCTACTGCGAAGAACTAATGACGAATCAAGTGTTTCGATGAGCTTTGTTCTTGAATCTCTAAAGGTTGGTTCTCATTTCATGAAAAATTCCATAGATTGGTGTTTATGAGAATGTTAATAAATGAACATTAAACAGGTTATGGTCAATGTACTATCTGTGAATTTCGCGTTTGTTTTTTCATTTGCTTTCGCGACTAAGTTTATGTCAATCGGCGCTTCCAGGTATATATTATCTTCATTATGGATTTTGCCAAAGGCTATTGCAAAAGTTTAGTTAGTTAGTTAGTGATTTTTTATGTGCACTGAATTAATAACTTTAGTTTATATAATTTGCAGAAGAAAAGAGATTCTTTTGGGGATCTTAATCTCGAGTTACGTTAAGATCTTTCTATTTGCTCTGCTGGTATGTTTTATAAGCTCTTGAACCCATACTGAGGAAGACTATGTAAATGCCAAAATGTCTACAATACTGTTTTTACAGGTTTGGGAATTACCGATTTCTGTGGTTTTCATCGTAGATATGCTCGTCTTAACATCAAATACAGTCTCTCTCAAAGGTCAGATCTTTGAATCTTCGTTGCCCCATAGGTTTTATCGAACTTGCGCCTGACATTTTGGTTTTTTTTTCACTAGTGATGACTGAATCAACAATGATCAGATGCTTAGCCTTCTGCTTTATGGCGCACTCGGTTAGATTCTTGGCGGATCAAATCTCTGGCTCGAGGTCTTTCAAACACTTAGGATCTATGATGTTTCTTCTGCCTTCTCTTTTCCGAAACTCGTGATCTCATAATCTTCTTTAGAGTTTTTGTTTATTGGTCACAAAGATAAATATGTGATCTTGAGACACTTTTGCTTTATGATCCAACTTCTTTTTGGATGATTTAGTGGCTCTTATCCAGTGAGATGTGATTTGAAGGAAGAAAAAAACCCCAAAAATGCATTAACTTAAGGTGCAAGTAACATACCATAGGCTATATAACATACACACATAAATTTCATTTGTCACAATCATACACATGTATATCTATATTTCACACATTCAGAAGAAAACAGAATTAGAGAAGAAAAAAACCAATTGAAAACGAGTGATTTGTTCAATCTGCATTGCCTTTATCGCGATCAAACTTCATCCGCGGATTCAAATTTTTGCAGCTAGTAAAACCGACATGATGTTTCCAAGAGAGCCACCAAGAGAATGAGACCAACGATTAAGTTCATTAGATAGATATACCGAGGAGTCTTGCGGTTTATCTCCATTACTTCCTCTGTAACAAACAAGCCCTTTCTCTCTGTTTTCGCCATAGATGACTCCTTATCTACGGATGCAGAAACCGCTTTAGACTTACCTACTTTCACCTGAAAAGATATAAAATATGTGAGGAGATTATAAGATACAAGTACACCCAAAAGATCAATTTGAAGAGCAATTCAACACCTCTTGTTTTGATCGTATGGTGCGCCGTGTGAGTTGAAATTCCCGGTTCTTTCGATTGTTCGAAGGATCTTCAGAAGTTTGTAGTTCTTTGAAAGAGTCTGTGCTTGAGGAACTTGGGAAGTATTTATTTGAGCTACCAACACTTTCATTTGGACTCGCTGTTCCTTGGTAACTCTGTTCATAGTATAATGAAAAATTTGAGAATACAGATAGAAGGAATTGGATGAAAGTATTGATAAAGAAAACGAGTCACGTGTGTTTACCGTTGCAGATATTGATTCAGCATCACTGCCGCTGCTATAACCAACAATGATCCCTGTTAAAGGTTTCTTTGCCATGTGATTGTTGCGGTTCTCTAGCATGATGAGTTCTGGATTGGAAAACACATCTTCAATACCCTCTCCGTTATAAGCATCCACTCGATTCCAAAACTCATTATCGTACGAAGTTTGTGGCTGCAAGTTAAGGTAGTGGTTGTCGTTGTTGTTATTGTAGTCGGTGAAGAACGTGTCTGGATTGAATCCATCACTCGGAGAGAGATCTCCTTGTTGGTTCATCGGGTTTAACAAATCATCCATAGACAAACCATATTCACCACCTGGCTGCTCAAGCTGAATATGTAAAGGGAGGCGAGTAAAGAAGTGTCCGATACTAACGAATAGCGAAACATTTCATAAACTGAACTCACCTCAGGGGATGTGTTAATCGCTCTGTTGACCGAATTCGAATCAGAGACCAAAGAGCGACTTGGGTGAACCTCACTAAAGTTACTATTACCATACAAAATGTCTCCTTCCTCACCCTTATACATTACTTTGCAGATAACATAATTCCTCCTCTGAAACAAAACCCCAAAGTTACACCACACATAAGTTCTTTGCCAACAAAGCAAAAAAATTAACACACTTTCACTCATACAGCTAAATCACAAAGCAAAAGAAACTTGGACACAACTTCTATAACACTTAAAACCTCAAATTGAGCAGAGAAACTTAAACTGAGCTTAAAGGAAACTAGATGAGAGACAAATGAATCAAATCCTGATTCAGTACTAAATTAGCATCCAAGACAGGGGAAATTACAGCTAACAACTAGATCAGAGACAAATGAATCAAATCCTGATTCAATACAAGAAGATGAGGACTAAATTAGCAGAACATAAAGGCTACCAAATTCAACTTCAACAAGAACAAATCAAATTAAGCTGCCAAAATCAATTTGGGGGAAAATTGTTTGTTATACCTGATCAGGAGGCGAGCAAGTGATGTGATACTCATGCATAACCCAAGGAGTACGAATTCCATTAGGAACTCTGCCTTCATAGTAAACAAGCGTCTTCTTAATCCCAATCACAACACTCTTCTCTTTGATTTTCCGATCAACACCTGTAACTTTCCAAAACCCAGAACTTGTAGTCCTTTTCGCTGCCGTCTTCTTCTCAGACGTGTATTCTCTCGGAGAGAAGAAGTACCATTCCGGATCCTTCGATTGGATTTTCGATAACGCTGCAAAAATCAAAAATCCCCAAAATCAGAAAATGATTTCGATGATTCGAGAGATCGTGATTTGAGATCGAAGAAACTTACAAGGTAAGTAAATCGGATCGTAATTACAGATGTTGATTTCGCTAATCGCATCGTCGACGAGCCATGATTTACCCAGAATCTTGTTCTTCAGGTAATGATTTATCAATTCTTCTCCTGTAGGATGAAATCTGAATCCTACCAGGTTCTTCTCCATTTCTACGGATTTTTTTTACTAGGGTTTATGTGAAGGGATTTTTTTTTTTTTTTTGAAATGTGTAGTAGTACTTGATGTTGAAGAAGAGAGTGTTCTCACTATTTATAGCTCTTTGGATATGGTAACAATTTAAATAAAATAAAAATAGTAATTTCTCAGAAGATATGAAGTGACCGTGGTTAGTTATTAGTAGATAGTGTACTCTTAAGCATGTGAGCCGCCGAGTTATAATCGCGGCTAAACCGTGTCTCTCTTAATTATTTCTATTTTTTTGTGAAAACACACATTTGTTTTGTTGTCTGAGTGATAATTGTGTTTAATAGTAGTAATTTGTGTGTTTAAACATAATTTTTTCTCACTTGTTAATACTCTCTTAAGAGTTAAGACTTAGTACACCTCAAAAATGACTTGCACTCCAAGTTTAAATTTGATCAAATCTAATACTAATATATTACTCCAATAATAAGGTTGATAGCGACATATATAATTATCTATTGTGAATTGAACGTGTCAAGTTACTGATGGTTCATTACGTAAGATCTTGAAGAGCTTGGAACCTAAGTTGAAGCTTTTTTTTTATTATTTCGAAGGATTTTGCATAAAGATTCGTTTTTCGGTTTTAGCCGCCTCCATTGACAAAAATAGTGGATGCTTTATCATACTTTCTGCAATTAGCCATTTACATTTGGCTTCCTTGTAATAATTCACTTACCACACATTTAACACTCTTTCCTATAGATAGTTTCTGTAATCAAAAATCAGATGTAGCAATTTATCTACGTTAAATACCGGAATTTGTAAGTAGTAAATCATTAAGGTAGGGGATTTGGCTTGAAAGGAACAAAAGATCATGTTTGATTACATTTAAATCAAGTTTGAGAATCATATGCAAGTGTACTTATACAGTACTTGCAAAGATTTGATTTATTGATAGTCATTAGATAACTTTATACGATAAAAAAACACACATAAACAAGTCCATGTGCCTGTCAAAATATTTGGTCTCACCAAAAACATATCCTTCAACAGACTTGAATCAAAACACAAGGACTTGTACTGTTGAAATAGATTGTTTCTATTGCTACACTGAAATAAAAATGTGAAAGGAGTCACCAAAAATAAACAAAAACTTGGTAAAACTCGAACACCTGCAAAATTCATAGGAAGAACCTCCTCCTGCTAGTATCCATTTCAGGCTGTAATGGAAACACAAACATAACGAAAAGACAAATTAAAAATTAGCAAACTCTTAAGGACCAGGATCAAAGCTTGATATATAATTTCCGGCGAGTTTACCTTATGGACCCATTCGAATTCTCCACCTTTGGTGTCAAATGTTCCATGTTGTAAAGTAACTAGCTTAAGCGTGAATCGAGGACCACATTCCTACATGTAAATTACACGATTAAGGGATACAAAATTGAGTATATCGAATGATCCAAACATAATAGAGAGATCATTTTCGATATGCTAACCTGAAGACGAGCTTTTACTTTCTCCCGAGGAACACCATCTTTTCCTTTCGTACTACTCTCTTTGTATTCCTTTGCCTCGAATATGTAACTGAGCAGAGAATTGCACTTGCTCAATATATATGTTTTAAAGGAGGAGAAGAAGGAAGACGGAAGAAATTATGTACCGATGATGTCTGAAAAATATAAAATCGCGCTGGTTGTGGAATGTTACAACTCTCCTACCGCGGAAATTAGGTTCTTGAGGAAAGAGTGATTGAAAAAATCTGAGATTTCAGAAACTATAACATTAGCAAGAGATCAAAGATACCATTGAGATCAAACGAAATATCAACACATTAAAAACTATAGTTACCTCCCAACACGATTTCCTAAACGCGTAGTAAAGTTATTCAAAACCAGTTCAGGTTCATGACTTGTAGGTCTTCCATGATTCTGCATTCACAATGTAACATCCATTACAGCAATCACTAATCCACACTCGATGCATAGAAGAAAAACGCGTTTAATTAACATACCTTAATATCCTTCCTTAGAACAAGATTAGACAATTTGAAATGAGCAGTTGGACCATTCGGCAAACCAATGATAAGAAGCGCATCTACATACGAAAAAATAGCAAAAGCTTGAATCAAACCATACAAAGATGTCATTACACAACCAAAAACACATGTAACCTAGACGTAAAAAACTAACCAGGTTCTCTACGGTTTGTATGAACGACAATGAGAGACGTAAAATCTTTCTTCGTTGCGTAGTCCACAATCTGCATAACATAACCATATATCTAAAAGGTTTATACAATTGCAAAGAGATAAACTTTAAGCAGTATCTGAAACTAATAGCAATACCTTTTTCAAATCATAAGTTCCTCTTTTCTGATAATGAGAATTCGGAATCACGGACATCAACTCCGATATAAACGCAGGTCCTCTCTACAATACACATAACAGATGCATATAAATCAAAAGGAGCTCCAAAAACATTACTGTAGAATCTCTTATGAGCAAAAAGCCTTACAGTGGAATTGAAACGACAAGTAGTGATCAAGACTTTAGGTATAATCTCACGTCTCAGTACTGGATTAAACTCATCAGCATCAATATCAGCAAACAACTGCAAATTTCATTCATAGCCAGTAAATAAGCAAAGAGCCTAAAATTGAATCGAAAACATGAAGATTCAAAACAAAATCGAAATACATACTTCTTCGTCGTCAGGTCTGCAAACAGTTTCATCAGATTCTCTAGTATTCTCAATTGTTTTCGGAATCATCTTTTGTGGAGGCTGCAAAAAGCAAGAAGAAAGCGAAATTTAGATCTCAAACTCTAAACAGACAAATTCTAGAGATATTTTTTACCTCTTCGCCAAGCTCAAGAGCTCGTTTCTCAGCAGCATCACGAGCTTTAATCTTCTTCTGCTTCTCTAATTTCTTCTCATGCTTCTGCTTCGCGTATACTTTAGATCTCTTATCCTTATTCTTAATCATAGAAGGAAGTATCACGTTCCTCTTCTCCCCCACATTGAAATTAGATCTTCCTCGATCTTCTCCATCCATTTCCTCACCATCACCATCACCTCTCTTTCTCTTGAAACCCATTTTTCACACACCGAAGATCGGAAAAAATCGATGAAAAACGGCAAAAACGAAGATTGAAGACGACGAAGAGAATTTAGGGTTTATCGACTGAACATTGAAAACCTTATTGGGCTAATGGGCCTAAGCTTGAGCCCATTATCATCCTGGGACCAATACGACGACGTTTTATTTTATTAGAGTGCTAAACGACGCCGTGTTTATGTTAGCATATCGTCTCGTCTTCTCTGCAATGCGATGCGAAATGGAAGAGCAAGCACCGCCGTATCAGCTGCAATCTCCGGTCTAACTCCGGCGAGAAAACCACCGTATACACAGCTTTGT
This sequence comes from Draba incana, assembly GCA_963576765.1. Classification (NCBI taxonomy): domain Eukaryota; kingdom Viridiplantae; phylum Streptophyta; class Magnoliopsida; order Brassicales; family Brassicaceae; genus Draba; species Draba incana. The sequence continues at coordinate 1,037,520 of OY755214.1, forward strand.
AATGTCCTTATCGTCGCGTCTCTATCGAAGACTTTATCTCAATCAGGTACGAGGAATCTCGACGCGGATTCGATTCCGATTTCGGAACCCGTCGTACTCCAGATCCTTCGTCGGAACTCTATAGATCCATCGAAGAAGCTTGATTTCTTCCGATGGTGTTTTCCTGGGTACAAACATTCCGTATCAGCTTATTCTCAGATATTTCGTACCGTTTGCCGGACAGGGATGATCGGAGAAGTTCCGGATCTGCTTGGTTCGATGAAGGAAGATGGAGTTAATTTGGATCAAACGACGTCTAAGGTATTGCTTGATTCTCTAATCCATTCTGGTAAGTACGATTCAGCGTTAGGAGTTTTGGATTACATGGAGGAATTAGGAGATTGCTTATATGATTCTGTTCTTATTGCTCTGTTGAAGAAGAATGAATTGCGTCTTGCTTTGTCCATTTTCTTTAAGCTTTTAGAAACTTCTGATGGGGTTAGTGTAAGTGTAAGTTATCTTCCTGGAAATGTTGCTGTGAATGAGCTCTTGGTAGGTTTAAGAAAAGCAGATATGAGATTGGAATTCAAATGTGTTTTTGATAAGTTAAAAGGAATGAAAAGATTCAAGTTTGATACATGGAGTTATAACATATGTATACATGCATTTGGTTCTTGGGGAGATTTGGATACTGCATTGAGTTTGTTTAAAGAGATGAAAGAGCAAAGCTCGATCGGTCCTGATATATGCACGTATAATAGCTTGATTCACGTGTTGTGTTTAGTCGGAAGAGTATGGGATGAACTAAAAGTATCTGGACATGAGCCTGATAATTCGACGTATCGTATACTGATTCAAGGATGTTGTATATCTTATCGGATGGATGATGCAATGAGGATTTTCGGTGAGATGCAGTATAACGGGTTTGTTCCTGATACAATTCTGTATAATTCCCTTTTAGACGGGACGCTCAAGGCGAGAAAAGTCGTTGATGCTTGTCAGCTCTTTGAGAAGATGGTTCAAGAAGGAGTTCGAGCTTCCTGCTGGACGTACAATATTCTGATTGACGGGTTATTTAGGAACGGAAGAGCCGAGGCTGGGTTTACTCTGTTCTGTGACTTGAAAAAGAAAGGTCAATTTGTCGACGCGATTACTTTTAGCATTGTTGTGTTGCAGCTTTGCAGGGAAGGGAAGCTAGAGGGAGCAGTGAAATTAGTGGAAGAGATGGAAACTAGAGGTTTTTCAGTTGATTCGGTTACGATTAGTTCTCTTTTGATCGGGTTTCATAAACAAGGCAGGTGGGATTGGAAAGAGAAGTTGATGAAGCACGTACGCAAAGGAAACTTAGTGCCTAATGTTCTGAGATGGAACGCCGGAGTGGAAGCTTCACTAAAACGTCCACAGAGCAAAGATAAGGATTTCACGCCGATGTTTCCAAGTAAAGGAAGCTTCTTAGATATCATGAGCATGGTTGGTTCAGAGGAAGCTGAGGAAGTTACACCTGTTAAAGATGACCCTTGGTCATCGTCTCCGTATATGGACCAATTAGCCGAGCAGAGAAATCGACCTAAGCCCTTGTTTGCTTTACCCAGAGGGCAAAGAGTTGAAGGGAAGCCAGAATCTTTCGATGTAGACATGATGAATACATTTCTATCTATTTATCTGTCGAAAGGCGATCTTAGCTTAGCGTGCAAATTGTTTGAGATATTCAATGAAATGGGCGTAACCGATCTCACGAGCTACACCTACAACTCCATGATGAGTTCCTTCGTCAAGAAGGGATACTTCAAAACCGCTCGTGGAGTTCTCGACCAAATGGGTGAGAATTTCTGCGAAGCGGACATTGCAACATACAATGTAATAATCCAAGGGCTAGGAAAAATGGGAAGAGCCGACTTAGCAAGCGCGGTTCTCGACAGACTCACAACGCAAGGAGGGTATCTAGACATTGTAATGTACAACACATTGATCAACGCGCTCGGGAAAGCAAACCGGTTAGACGAAGCGACACAACTGTTTGATCATATGAAGAGCAATGGAATAAACCCGGACGTTGTTAGTTACAACACGATGATCGAAGTGAATAGCAAAGCCGGGAGATTAAAAGAAGCACACAAATACTTGAGAATGATGCTAGATGCAAATTGTTTGCCTAACCATGTAACAGATACAATCTTAGATTATCTTGGTAAAGAGATGGAGAAATCAAGATTCAAAAAAGCTTCTTTTGTACGGAACAAACCTTGTAATAACAACACATAGCAATAAAAAAGAACAACTTTTTTGTATTAAACAAAACCAAATCAAAAATTATATAAACAAAAGATTTCATTAGTAACAAATCTCAAATTCTAGAAAATCTCTAATGTGTATCTTGATTTCACAAAAACATGAAATCAAAAGAGACCTAAGAGAATAGAAAACCCAAGAAGCATTAACCAAACAATGTGAATCAAAAGCAGAGCTTGTCCAGGAACAGACAAACCAACACCATTACCAACATCACAAGCTCCTTGTTTAGCAACACGAACACCATTACACAAAGCATCCGCACAACCACACCAGTAAGTAACGCTGTCTTCACCGCAAACCGGATCAGCCCTAAAACACTTAACCGGACAAGAACCCGGTTTAGCAATTCCTTCACAGATTTCGCGTTTGCTGTTCATAATCTTCTCCGATGGTAATCGAATTTCTCCTCCTTTAACCAAAATTAGACTCAGAAGAATCACAAAAAGAGACGAAATTGCTGCAAACGACGGCGACATTGTCGTGAATTTCGCCGGAGAGAAACTTTCGATCACAAACCCTAAAAAATCTGGTGGCTTTTAACGCGGTTTTCACTTTTTCGGTTTTTGGGTTTTTCTTCAAGAAGGTAAAGAATATATGTAGAACGTTGTTTCCTCTCTTCGCCTGAAAGGAAACAACAAAGGAGAAAAAAACAAAACGAGGAAAAGAAATATTCAGGAAAAAACTTTGACAGAGAGAAATATATATATATACTTTGTAATATATTTAGCGTGGTCAAAGGAAATTAAAATTATGGAAGAAAAAATCCTTTATTATCAACAACCAATTTAAAACAAAAATGAATGTTTGACGGAAAAAAAAAATTTAATGTTTTAAAATTAATTATCTGTGTATGTATGAGTTGGTTTAACGGCTACCAACAAAAAAAACAGCTCGCATGTTTAACAGTTGGATTGCCACGTGCGAAGCCGAACTTAAACAAAGAGTATAGAACGTTCTGCCGTTTTTGTTTTGTACAGGTGAACTCCTTTCCGTCTACAATACCTATTGAGATCTACACATGACACAGTTAAAACTGAATTTGAGCTGAAGAACTAAAATTATTTCCAAGAACATATAAGAATTTTAAAATTTATTGTCTAATCCTATATATTATTTGAGAAGCATTTTGGAAGCACTTTGCTTAGGTGTCATCACCTCCTTTTTTTCAATTTTGTTTTTCATTTAATTAATAATAATTAAACTTAATAATATCCTAATTGCCAAACAAATACTTTTCCAAACAACACTAATCCCATAATAAACTTACTAGAAAATTACCCGCGTTATACGCGGGATAAATTGATTATCGAATAAAATCAATAATTTTAGTTGGATAAAAAAATACGGTAAATTATACATAATCTAAGAACTATTTTATATATTTTAAATTTTACGATTATTTTATATACAAATGTATTTCACCCATGAAATAATTAAACCAACAAATTTCATTAATAATTATTTTACTTGTAGAGAGGTGTATTTATGAAAAATTAAAAACATCTACTTGTCAAACAAAACAACAAATGTAAAATTATATATGAAAAATTGTTTTACATGCTCATATATTTTCAAAATATACTCATTTGTTTTTTTCTATTTAAAATCAATTTTTTTTGGTGTATATGTTAAAATTTTGTTCACATTTCTATAATTTTTAAATATTTTAATTTTGGCAAGTTTAAGATTTCCTAATATTTTAATCTTGGTAAGCTTAAGAAGATTTAAATGTGTTTGGCAATTAGAGTTATAAATCAAAATAAAATATATTTGGAAATAAATGTGTTTGGTAATGAGTATAAGAAAATTAAATAAATAAATAAAAATAAAAAAGAGAATAATTGTGGTGATGACACCTAAGCAAAGTGCTCTCAAAATGCTTCTCAAATAATATATAGGATATCTACATTCCCAAACAAGTAATATATTTACTCATTTACTAAATTGTCTATGAAACATTCTCATAAACTTCTTTGATAATAAAATTCAGTATATATATCATACATTTACTCATTTACTAAATTATATCTACCAAAAAATAATATATTATCAGTATAATCCTTTCCAATAATATATAGCTATTAAAAATTAAAATAATTCCATGATCCCACCGTTTGAAAATTGTATTTTTATTTTGAAAATTATATTTTCCGATTATACCAATTATACATTCTCGGTTTATACTTTAGGATCCACCGATTTATATAATAAGATTGAAAACTTTATAATCCTCTATATTTAGAAGCCTATAAAGTTTTAAACTATGTTTCAAACCCAAAAAAAAAAACCAAAATATATGTATAACTAGGCAAATTAAATAGTAATTCCCAAAATTTAGGATACTATTACCATATTTTATTTGTTTGCATTAAAGCTGGAAGCTAAAAATTAAATTAAATTAATTTCATCCACAAATTTAATATTTACCGTAATTAGCATTCTTCCCCATATCACAATTCTTTAATTTTTAATTATCTTTTTTATAAACTAAATTAAACTAAACTTAGAATTTGACGTAATTAATTTTACTTGACGTAAACACAAATATAGCATTATTTTCTAAGCTAATTGAAATTCAATGATCCATTTATCAAATAAAATATCCCCAATTATCTATTCAGAATAATAAAATAAATTTCACACGTATAAACTACATTTTCTCTAATTATACAATAACTACCAAATCTTTTACCATCACAATCCCACAAATTTAGTAAGTATAACATATTTTAATTTGATTTTCAGGATAACACTTTTACAAGGGGATCAAAATCAGTCTCATACATCAAATCTCATAAGTTAAACAATGATAATTAACATATCAATTACAATTCTAAACAGATTTTTATACCTTATTTTACATGGCTAATTTGATAATCTATATTTTAGGATAATCAAAAACTTCGTATTCTATATATGAACAAAAACATACCTACTATATCACATAATTGGTTAATTATAAATAGTAAGTTAATAACTAACAAATCAATTATGATTCTAAATTGGATAATTTATTTTCAGTTATATATTACATTACTTATTTGTCATTCTATATATTTTGTTAAGATTTTTCCGTCAACAAGAAATTTTCTAAATAATATTATTCCATTATCTTATAAAAATAACTCAAAATATCTAATTCCTTAAACATTGACTCACACCTAGATCATCATGAAAAAGAAAAAAGATGAAGCTGAGATATCCATCAGTGATGCATCTCTAAAGATCAGACAAAATACCTATATGTAAGTTTATGCATCTCTAAAGATCAAATTCTAATTTTGCAGTTTACAATATTCCAAACGTTCCAATTGTCTCAGAAATTGCTAATTTGTCTATAATGGTTTATATCAAACATGTTATATTATATATAAAAATTATATCAACACATTCTATAAATTATTTTATTTATTTTCAATCAAATAATTTTAAAATTAAATTCACGGTTACAATTAAACCCGTGCACAACACGGATCCTATTCTAGTGTTATTTATAGACAACTATCTATCAACAGATAATTTTTGGTAAAAGGTCAATTCTGTATATCCTAAATAAAATGTCCAAATGCATTTAAGGAAAAAGTAAAAGATATATAAGAATTTTCAGATATTTTTCTATTTCATTATACAATGTCAATTGGGAAGATATACAAGTGTGATGTAATTATACCTTATTCAATAGAGACGACCAAAAAAAAAAAAAAAACCTTATTTAATAGATAACATATGCAATAGTACCATAAGTAACTACTATCATATTGGAGGAAACATACATAGAAACATGACAGAATGATTACAACTTAAAGAGGGTAATATAGTCAATAAACCAAACCACTAAAAGCCCTAGAAAAAACCGAGTGAATAAAAACTCCTGCGCCACAACTTTCTCTTCCACAAAATCTCTTAGCTTTTTTTTTTTCATCTTTCTGATTTCGATTTTCTGTGTTAATAAAACTCCTATACCGGTGAATAAGTATTCGAATCCTATACCGGTGAATCTGGGCTCGAAAACCCACCGGAAATTTAATCGAATTTTTTTTTGTCAGTTTAAGCAGAGTATTTGTTAATGTCTTATGGGCGAGGACGAGGACGAGGACGAGGAAGGTATTCATATAGCGGTCCCATTGATAAAGCAGAACCTTTTGTGATTTTCCCCGTAAGTCCAAATCTTTAGGGTTTTTACCCCCAAAAGTTTTGATTTTTTTTTCTTTCTCTGTTGTGTTTGTGTGATGATGATAGTAGATTATGTGTTTGTGTGTAGGAAATTACTTTACCTGATCCGAAATTGATCACTAGAGACTCTCAATTAGTTTCTAGCTACTTCAATTTTCAGAAGTTTTGGAGAAATTCTCCTTATCATTTAGGTGATGGTGTTTTAAAGAAAGGTACTAACTTTACTATATAGAAACTCTCTTTTTAGACACCTTGATAATGGTTTTGGTTTTTTTTTGTAATCAGAGAATGAGAGTTTAGACATTGAGAGGTTTTCGGATGCTTTGAAACCGAAGAAGAAGGCGAATAAGAGTGGATCTTTCTATGATTTTCTTGTTCTTAGACCTGATAACTTCCCTAAAGAACTTCTTGGAGGTTTGTTATAATAAAATCTCAAACACATTTTGGTTTAGATTCATTATGTAGTTATTGATTATATACGCGATTTTCAGATGCTCGTAGAGAACGGCCTGTGAAGAGAGCGAGATGGAGTACAGATGCAGGTATATTGTTTGAATTAGTAGTTTCTTGGTTTTTCCAACAATGTATGTAACTCAAATGTTTATGGTTTCATTTTGCAGATTTGCAGAAATTGGATGTTTTTGAGAAGCTTGAAGCTAAGCTTAAGGTAACAAAACAAACACATATTACTGTTTGATGGTTTTTTTTTTCTTCTCTCGTATAAAAGGAGTACGTTTTCGGGTTATTGATTTGGTTAAGGCGGAAGGCAAGGACGAGGACGAAGAGGAAGTAGAAGAAGAAGTTGATGATTCAGATGACTATTCCGAAGGAGATTATGAGCAGGTTCTGTTTTCTTACCAAATTCATAGTGTGAAGATGATTTTTTCTGCTGAAGTTTTTACTTACACTTTGTTTTGTTCTTGTATGTCTTGAAGAATCAAGACTTTGATGATGATGACGACGATTATAACCCACCATCGGATGGCGATTGTAAGCAATCATCTTTTACCCGTTGTCTCTTTACGACGATTGTATACTTGAAATTGTTACTTAACTTTGTTTCTCTTCTTTTTCTTGTCAATAGTTGAAGCTGTTTATTAAGAAGGAGCTTTCTTCTTCTTCCCAAAAGGATTCAAGAGAAGAGAAGCTAGGCATGTTCCAAAGCTTTACTTTGATAGAGTAGTTAAAGGTGAAAACTCAATTATGTGTTGTCTTTGGTCAAATCACTTCAAATATCTTAGGATCAAATTTTGATATTGATATATTGTTTTCTTGGTACTTTTGATATTATTGAGAAATGTTTTGGTCTTTCAATATCTCAAACCTCTCAACAAAAATGTTCAACATGACCTAAAACTAGTTATGAGAATCCCCAAGTATTACTCCTTTTTGGATTTTATATACTTTCTCATTGTATTGGAATACATTGTTCGATAATTCTTTGACAAATTGACGCAAAATTTGTCTTCTTTTCTTTTTCTTGTTGAATTTCTTTTCTGACTGTGAATAAAATTAGGGTTAATTTGTTGGATCATTGACACCTTTTAGTTTAATTTTCAGTTTCAATTTTTTTTCTCATCCAACAAATTAACCTTCAAAATTAGGGATATTTTCTATGTTTCACTCACAATTTTAAATTAATCCATCCACCATTAATCGATGTTTTTCTGCTAATTCATTGGTACTCAGTTTTGGCCTAATTACCAAATACAGAGGTTGTTACTCAATAAAAATCAAAACCCTAAAAAACTTTATATCTCATCAAAAAACAAAATGCAAAAACACAATTTCAACAAATATTCGAATCTATCCTAGTAAAGGAAGAAGATTTCGATGGCAAAAAGATGAAAGTTAATTGTATTTCAACAATTATATATCGGTTATTTATTAAAGGATCTTGTATTTAAAAGTTAATTGTATTGCATTTTATCTATACTTTATAGTTATAACTTATAAGACTGCCTTTTGAGTTCTGTTCAAAGCCAAAAATCTTTTCTTGTAACTCAAGAAATAAGTCAATCCAAAAATCAAATTATAACATGTTGTAATGGTTTTAAAAATATACATAATCTCTTTGGTGTTCCTTTACTAAGGTTAATTAACATTTTTAAAAAGTTGAATATAAAGTGAGAGTAGTTAGATAAGTATGTATAAACGATGAACAATTTTACGAAATGATTATATTGAACGAATGCTTAATCAAACGTATTTATAGATACTTTTTACAAAAACAGTATTCAGTTTTCTTCATCTACATTTTACACACAGATTGATACTCAATATTTATATTATATTTAAATTGGTTCTTCAACCTAACGTTTAAATTTATAATTTAGATGGTGGAAGTCAAACGTTAATAATGATATATAAGTAGAACGTTAATAATGATATATAAGTAGGTGACATTATCAATCATCTAGTATAATTAAAGATACCCTAATATTATGGCATTGCTAATGGTACGTCCACGTACTTATCACATGGGTGATGCACTGATTCCATTTGATTAACTCACACATGGATCCACCATTATCCATTTCAATAATAATTTTCATAACGTTTTTATAAATCAACTAATCAAATAATTGACAATCGAAATACACGAAATTAATCAACTATACGGTACCATAGTACAGTGCAGTACGTATAAATGTATAGCCTACGATAATCTATATAACCAAACAATAATTTTTCTTCTTTATACAATAAGATTCCAATTTTGTGATAGACCTATAGGATTAATACCGTCATCGTCACCTACCCAATTTGTTATCTCGTTTTTTAGAATTAATATCTCGTTAATAATTTTCTTAATATATTTTCTCTAGATTTTCGAGAGTAATTAATATCCAACCTCACTGATTATAATATTTTAAATAACATTGAAATCCCTCATATATAACCAAGAACTAGCTGATTCGCCAGCACCCTTTACAGGCATTAATGTATTTAAAATTTATAAACGAAATGTGAATTTGAATAAATTAATTTGTGCCGAAACACATTTATATATATATATATATATATATATATATTCATCTGTTTACTCCACTAAAGTTATTTTCTAATTCACTCACGACTCTCTATTCTATTAAAGACAGAATATTCTCAAATTCACTCACAATTTTTATTTGTGTTCAACTTCTCATAAATGACAAATAGTTTAAAACGTTTAGTTTGACTAAATTCGTTGATTTTGAATGTTACTAAACCCTAACACTCACACACTGAATAAAACTACGGTTTAAATTAGTTTGGCTATAGAAAATTTGGTTTGTATGTAACATAGGATAAAAAATAATGTTTTAATTTGATTTGGTTATTGGTGAAAATTACCGGTTAATTGCGGGGTGCTTGATTTATTTTGGTGTATGTTTTTGTGCTCACATAAAGATGGTAAATTAAGTCGTAGGAGTTCGCAATACACCATAACTAAAGAAACCAGATCATATCGATTTTGAAGGGTAATAAATCTTTGTATAAGAGCATAAATCCTTCAAAACGTAATACTCCATTTTTATCCTATTTTTTAAAGACGGAAGAAAAGAGTGCTTGTAAATGTTAGATGGTAATCCATTGCGACTATTTCAATTCTCTCAGCATCTCGTAGTGTGGATGATACATGTATGCCACAAGCTACAAACACAAAAACTTAACATATGTAAAATAAATAAAGATTGAAATTTATGTGAATCTATGGTTTCTTAGTCTACCAATGAAGATTGCTCAAAGAAAAATTAACATAGAAACAAAAGTAGTAGACTAAAATCTATTGTAAGAAGTAATAACCATTCAAAATCAATAGAAAACAAACACAAAATGTCATATTATCAGAATCATAATAAAAAATAGAACATGGAGCTGTGCAAAATCTGAAAACACAATGCATGACAACTTTCTTAAGAAATTCTCTGTTTTTGTACATATGCTTTGTTTCTCCTCAAACTAAAGAAACATTTATTGTAAAGATGTTTTAGACTTGAATACCAATTTTACATTCATTTAAAAAAGGAAACACAAAGCATGACATGATATTTAGAAACAAAATAAATAAATACCAATTAAAATCTTGATAGGTTAAAATAAGAAAATCTTGACAATTGACTAATTTATTGGAAATCCTTGAATGTGAATATTAATTTAGACGATCAGTGCCATTACTTTCAGTTAGTTCATATCATTTAACTATTAGAAATGAGATACATATTAATTTTATTGTGATGAAAACTCTATCCAACACTCAATTTTTATCGTGATGCATTATAACGTTCTTTGTAATCTTTTTAGTAGGATTGAAGCTTGACTTATAGTATAAAATCAAAGTTTTAAGTACAATATTCTTCGGTAATGAAAAAAAAAATCTAAGAGATTTTATTAACACAGAAAATCGAAATCAGAAAGATGAAAAAAAAAGCTAAGAGATTTGGTGGAAGAGAAAGTTGTGGCGCAACAGTTTTTATTCGCTCGGTTTTTTCTAGAGAGAAATCGTCTCGTATGTCCCTCAAACTCTAACTCAAATCTTATATCTCCCCGTTCTAACTCAAATTTGTTTAATGTTTTTTTTTAATACTAAAAAATAAAAAATTACCTTAAAATCTACCCTTAGTTGCGATATTACACCCTCTACCTGTGGTCAAACCTGATAAAGTTTTACAGAGATACAATCCCTAATTTTACCAATTGAAGACTCCAATTCAAACTCAACTCTCGACTCCTCCCTCTTACTCTATCTCGTTCCTCTTCAACGGAGGAGCCAACGGAGAGCACTCCTCACTCCTTCAACGGCGACGAGCGGCGACTCTTCTCTCCCGGAGTCCTCTGTCTTCAACGGCGCGGAGTCCTCCGGCGACTCTTCTCTCTCGTTCTCTCGGAGTCCTCTTTCTTCAACGGCGACGAATTCTCTCGTTCTCTCGTTCCTCTGTCTAGTCTCTTCCTCCCTCTACTCTCAACTCAAACCGACGATCGAGAAACAACGCTAGATTAGATTTGTTCGTGATGCTGCCGAGGATGATATATCTTGAGGGTCATCCTAAGGGGAGGAAATCGTGGGACAAAGTAGTGGAAGAGACGGCGGAGGAAGCGGCGGCGGTAGCAGAGGAGGCGGCAGTGGCGGAGGAGGCGGCGCGTGAAGCGAGTATAGGAGAAAGTGAAGAAGAAAAGGGATAAGAAGAGGAAGATACAAACCGAGAAGACGATGAAGACGATAATGGCAGAGAAGACGATGAAGACGATGAGGCAAACAAGGATGGGGCTGGAGGAGGAGGAGACGATTCCCATGACAGGGCGGTAAGTATTCCCGTTTAGTTAGGTAAAACAAGGAAAAGCTTGGGAAAAATAGTTCGTTTTAGTTAGAGAATTTGTTTTTTTGTGTGCAATTTGATCTTTATTGCAAGGAAATTGACACAGTTAATCAAGAAAGCATGTCAATTTGTTGGGTTTGAAGAGAAACTGGATAACTTGGTAAAACAAAAGTGCTGTAAAACTGGATAACTTGGTAAAACTAGATTGATGTAAAACTGGTCAAACTTGGTAAATATACAGATGTATAAATGGAATAACTTGATACAACTGATTGATGCAGGGATCTGGTGATGAAGCAGCGGTTATGAGACCTCTGAGTAAGTACTTCCAACCAACGGAGTACAAGAAAAAGATAAGGATCTCGACGAGGTGCTACGTCAAAGAGTTTTTGTCAACTCTGGATAATTTGGAGCCTCCACTTACGCGTGCTGAGAAGAATTGGTTTGAAAGGCATCCCCAGTTCAAACACATCTTCCACTTGCCAAAGGAAAACAATCACAAGCTCCAAGGCATGTGGATGCTTTTACTCCGAACCGCACGCGTTGAGAAGAAAAAGGAGGCGTGGTTCGTAGTTAATGGCGTTCCTATCCGGTACGGTCTGAGAGAGCCCGCCTTGATATCTGGATTAAACTGTAGAAATTATGAGGTGAATTATAAGTTGGGTGACATGCAGTATGTGAGGAGGCACTTTGGTAGAAAAAAAGTTAGATATGAAGATGTCAAAAAGAAGCTAGAAGATGGGATGCCAGCTGATAGAGATAGGCTGAGGATGCTTGTGTTGTATTTCCTTTGCAGCATCATCATAGCTCAGGAAAAATGCGGAAAGCATGCAACTCCGATCTCCGATTTCTTCCTGAAAGTTGTTGACGATCTTGACTTGTGCAAGAGTTATCCTTTTGGGAGGTTGTCTTTTGATTACATACTCAAACAGATGTATCACATGCTGGATAAATTTAACGGAGTCGCCGAGGAAGACATTTTAAGGCCGATTGCCGGTTTCTGTATCCCTTTGGAGGTATGTACAATTAGGAAGTAATTGTTGCAACTTTTTAATAATTGAAACTATTTCAACTATAAGTGTGTTGTGCAGCTGCTAGCGTTTGAAGCAATTCCAGATTTGGCGAGTAGTTTCCGCGAGCCAATTCTAGAGGCAGACGATGGTTGTCCAAGGATGTGCAAGTTTAAGTTCAAGAAGAGCGAGATGAGAGGGTTTCCTCTTTCAAAGATCAACGAAAAACTTGGTACAACTAAGGTCAGTTATTTTACACATTTAAATTATTTAGAGTTGTTTTTTGTTTTTAATTTTTAACATAATTGTTGACATTCGCAGGACATTTATAGCATCATCTTGAATCGTGAAGAAGAAGTAGATCTTGCTCAAATCTTCGAAGAAGACGATGTCGAGGATTGTGACGATCCAACTGTTCGCGAATGGATAACCCGTTACAATCAAGGAAATGCAATCTTCTTTCCAGAAATGTACAACGATGACGTGGCTACTCGAGTGGAAGAGGAAAAAGAAGCTGACAAAGAAGAAATTGAGAAAGAAGAAGGTGGAACATCCGGAGAAGCGAATGCTTTAAACGATTTGGCACAGCTTGTGGAAGGGATAAAGGGGATGAAGGCAGAAATGGACTTAGGGTTCAAGTCAATTAATGAGAAGTTGGATGGGTTTGATGAGAGAATGAAGAAGGTGGAAAGTTATGTGTTGAAGAAGTTAGCTGAGGTAAAAGTGTAAAACTTGGAATAACTATGTTGTGGTAAAACTGGTAAAATTGGTAGAACTATACTTTAATTGTTTTTTTGATTTCAGGTAAATGAACAAAGACCTGAAGATCAAGGTGATAGGCAGGAGGAAGCACGAGAGATGGCTACTGAAGCCCCACCAGCTGTTGTTGCTGATGCTCATAGGACGGAGGAAGCCAATGAGGAGACAATTACCCTCAAAGGTTATATGGACAACAAAATACGTGGTAAGCGTCCCCGAGCCGAAGTAGCCAATAACCCGAGTAGACCAATGACAAGGTCAAGGAAACCATTGGAGTAGATGAGTTACGGTTTGATAAACAAGCTTAAACAATGTTGTTTTTTATTTGAATTCGAACAAGCTTAAACTATGTTGTTTTGAATTCGTAAAACTATGTTAAAACTATGATGTGTTGAATTCGTAAAACTTTGTAAAACTATGTTGTTTTCGAAGTCTAACATGCTTAGATAAATCTTACAAACACACGACATTAGTATATAAGTCTTACAACACAAACAAAAGATATTAGAAGATAAGTCTTACATCACAAACACAAGACATTAGAAGATAAGTCTTAAAACACAAAAGATAAGTCATAAAACACAAACATAAGTCTTAAAACACAAGAGATAAGTCATAAAACACAAGAGATTGTAACTTCTTCTTTGCAATCTCTTCACCATGGTTTCCCAAAAACCTTTTCGAAGCGAGCCTTAAGCTTTGCAACCTCTTTCAGCTCCTCTTTGAGCTTTGCATTCTCATTTTGAAGCTGCTCAATACGATAGGCATGGAGGCCAAGCTCCTCGGCCTGGCGGTCAACTTTCCTTCTTACGCTTGTAACTTCTTCTTCGACTCCATGAACCCAAAGTTTTTTAAGGTGTTGGTCATTATCCTCCTACACAAGAAGACATAATAGTCTTTCCAAGTTTTCCAGTTTTACCACACGATAGTCTTTCCAAGTTTTCCAGTTTTACCTCCTTCCCAAATCAGATCCAGAGAGGTGTGAAGGCTCCACAACGATCCGAGCACCGCATAGACACTTTGTTGGTATGCCATCACAACCATCGGTGAGGAACCACCTTCTCTGCTCTTCCTTCTTAAACCTCTTCATGTCATTGTACCACGGATCAGTTTCACAAATCTTGTCCATGAGATGAGCAAATAAAGGACAAGGAAAAGGAGAGAACTAGAGAGAGAGAACTAAAGAGAAAATGAGAGAGAGAACCAAAGTGGAAAAGGAGAGAACTAGAGAGAGAGAACAAAGGAAAAGGAAAGAAATGGTCGAAAATTGGTGAAATTTTCGTTTTGGCGCCAAAAAATTTTGGTGAAATTTTCGTTTTGGCGCCCAAATATTACACCTAGTTTTACCAAACATTTTAGTTTTACGAAAGTCCCAAATAGTTTTACTTTGGCTGTTTTCAATTTATTCAGTTTTACCCACTCTTAAACTTTAAATTTTTAGTTTTACAGTTGAGTTTCCTCCTTTAATCTATCATTCTAATTGTTGTGTGCATTAATATGTTTCAGTTTTACATTTTTGTAATTTCACCCTACTAACTTGGCTATTGTTCCTATAGTGATCTTAAAAGTATAAGTCATTTGTTGATATGATTGTTTCATATGGACCCAAAAATTCTAAATATATAGTTTTCATGTTAGTACAAGAAAAAATAACTATTTATAACGTTTATATCATGTAATTATATTTTGTTTTGTTGTTTGTTTTTTTTCAAATCGATCTTTGTTTTTTTTTTCTTATTGTTTGTTTTTTTCCAAATCGATCATCAATTTGTTTTGTTTTTGTTTTTGTTTTTGTTTTTTTTGTTATTGTTTTTTTTTTTCAAATCGATCTTTGTTTTTTTTCTTATTGTTTGTTTTTTTTCCAAATCGATCATCAATTTGTTTTGTTTTTGTTTTTTTTTCCAAATTGATCATCAATTTGTTTTGTTTTTGTTTTTTTTTGTTATTGTTTTGTTTTTTTTGGGTAACTCGATCTATTTGTAACGTTTAAAATTTACGAACTTTGATTTACAACGGCAATTTGTTACACAATATCAAAAATATATAGTTTTACATAACAAAAAACCAGTTTTCCATATCAAAAATATATAGTTTTACATAACAAAAAACCAGTTTTCCATATCAAAAATATATAGTTTTACATAACAAAAAATCAGTTCTCCCTAGTTTTACCTGAAAATACAGATCCCATACATAATTTTACATCACAAGCGTTTAAGATACAATCAAACAGGGCTACCAAATTCAAATAGCAACCATTGGAGTCCTTGCCTTCGCCGCCTTTTGTTTTGAGTCCTTGGTCGCCTTTCCCCAGCCGATGGAAACCTCTTTGTTTTCTTTCTTCCCTTCTTCTTCACGCGATCCGGAGGTATGATCTGCAACTCATTGATGTGGTCTGGGATAATCCATTCCGACATATCCGGCACTAAATAAATTGTCCTACAATACGCCAACGCCCACACCTCGGTCCAATAATACCTCGAGCATAGTTCATGTAATTCTAATTGGATATCATGTCCTCCGATTTCACGATTTTGAGGAGCATTCTTTTTAAACGCAATGAATGCTCGTATCCCGTGCTCACAAGGATACTTCTGAACATCGAAGTGCCTGCAACTGCAACTTCTCGACCTCAAGTTCACCAAATAAGAATTGTCGTTACTACCGGTGACGTCGTATTCAAGCGCAAAACTGTTTAGCTCCGAAACAATTAAATTCTCAGCAATAGGCCATGTATCGTGCGTGAAGTTCTCCACTAAAGGCACTAGTTTATTACGTTCAGTACCACCCGCGGCCTCCTTCCGGTGTTCATTAAACCACTGGGAAAATGTTCGAATGATTGTATCAAGCATGGGTATTATGGGGTACTTCCTTGCGTCCACAAACGTGTTGTTCAAAGATTCCACGGCGTTGCTCGTGTCTAGGTTGTATCTGCAACCTGGAAAATAAGGCCTTGCCCATTTTTCTTTCACGGTACTCTCCTCAAGATACTTGGCCGCAGATGGATATATCATCTTAAATGACTCATAAGCACGGTCGAACTCACCCACCGTGTATATCCTGCTGCACTCCATGAATCTCTATGCGATTACGTCTTTGTTGGCGCCTGAGGTATGAGTTTTCACATTTTGGGACAAATGCCATACACAGTACCCATGATGAGCCTGGGGATACAGTTTCTCTATGGCGCTGATGAGGTTTGCATTTCTGTCACTCATTAACACCAATTGAGAAGAGTCCGGTACAACGGATTCAGCATCTCAAAAAACCAAGTCCAACTATGAAGTTTCTCACCATCGAGCACACCAAACGCTATGGGATAATGGTGTCAATTAGGATCCTGGGCTGAGGCGAAAACAAGCACACCACCAAATCCGTTCTTGATAAAGGTCGCATCCACAATTATCACTTTCCTCATCGCTTGGAACCCTTCGATGCTAGCTCCCAACGCTATGAATAGATACTTGAATTTCCCCACACCATCCAATAACAACTTTGTTTTTGTACCGGGATTGACATGCTTTAACACGTACAAATAACGATACAACAACTTGTAGTTGTCTTCGGGACTACCACGTAAATCACGAACAGCTAGACTTTTACCTCTCAGAGCTGTGGAGTATGATATCTGCACACCTAAATCTCTTTGAACCATACCCATGATAATTTTTGGCTTTGGAGTATCCATTTGTCCTGGATACTTTTCATTCAAATAAGATGCAACCAATTGGGCCGAGCCTTTCCTCTTCGTGTTGCTTGTACTCTGACTAGCCCGAGAGCATGTATGCATCTTCGTGTACGTTCTAATCGAGAAAATCTCTGTGTTTGTAACCACTGCAGCTCTTAAAGCCCATTTACAATTTTCTATAGGACATTTTAGCACTAATCGCACCTTATCCGACTTTATTATCCTATAACCGAAACTGTTAGCAAATGCACCTCTATCCACCACCTCTTGTACTGCCTTCCTATTTTTAAATTCTTGACCCACACTTAGACCCAAACCGTCTTCCCATTCCTCTATAAACTGACAAGGTTCTACAACAGGCTGAGGCTCAATATATCTCTCACGCATATCCGATATCTCCATACCCTTGTCCATACATTCATCATGTGATCTATCATCATCATCCTCCATCGCCTGATGTTGTTCTTTTGCTTGTTCTTCATCT
This sequence comes from Draba incana, assembly GCA_963576765.1. Classification (NCBI taxonomy): domain Eukaryota; kingdom Viridiplantae; phylum Streptophyta; class Magnoliopsida; order Brassicales; family Brassicaceae; genus Draba; species Draba incana. The sequence goes on from OY755214.1 coordinate 1,055,205, forward strand.
ATATACGGAACAATGGCATTAGCTCCGATTTCCTCGTCATTTGATTCCAATACATCAAAGTTCATACCAGTAGAACTTTTCTCTACTCTCGACAGTTGCTCGGGCTGTTCCGATGAAGCGATGACCTCCACGTACAAAAGACATCTTCGGTTCTCTTTACCAGCACACCTTAGGTAAACAGACATATCCTCCTCATCCTCAATAAAAAAAATTTCCTCATCTCTTCCCATCAGCACTGGAAAATAACTCAATTCCAATTTAACCCTTCTTTCATCTAACGAAATCTTCTTCAATATCCTAGTTTCCACCATCGACAAAGTTATCTCCCTCACTGATGTATTGAACATTATACTATAATTGCGACCTTGGTATTTAAAGAATATGCCCACTTCGTTGCTCATCGTATCCTGTCAAAAACAATACAAAAAAGTCACTCATAATTCTCAGTTTTACCAGTTTTACAATATTTACAATTTTACTTGTTTTACCTACTTTTACCATATCGCAAGAACACAAATGGGGATCTAATCTACTTCCAATTCAGTAGGATTCAACTACTAAAATACATTTGTTACCTCTTAATAGCCCTAATTGACCCATAATTCATAGTAAAACACCCAATGTGCATCAATAATGATGACCCAAATCCAATCAATCCCTAATTTGCTAAAACCTAATCTAGATTGAGCAATACCAACCTAAGAGCAATGAATCGGTGGCGGCGGCGGTCAGGCGGCGATGGAGAGCTCGGCGGCGGAGGACGGATGAAGAAATGGTTTCTTCCCGAGCTCGATTGTGGAGAGGTTTGATTGGCTCGATTTCCCGATGTCGATTATATTTTTTTTGTGAAATTGGGCAATACATGTGTGACGTTTTTAGTGTATAAAAACTACAGGATGTTACTCTTTTCTCACAAAAACCACAGAGCGTTCGTCGATCTGTTTTCTTTGGTTTCATTAAGGGTATTTTCGGAATTACATATTACATAAACAAAGAAAGAGGTATGTAGAATTGATAGGGATATAGGAGATTTTGTCTTGAGCAAAAGGGACATACAAGACGTTGCCTCTTTTGTAGGGCTTTTAGTGGTTTGGTTTATTGACTATATTACCCTCTTTAAGTTGTAATCATTATGTCATGTTTCTATGTATGTTTCCTCCAATATGATAGTAGTTACTTATGTACATAAGCATATGTTATCTATTGAATAAGGTATAATTACATCACACTTGTATATCTTCCCAATTGACATTGTATAATGAAATAGAAAAATATCTGAAAATTCTTATATATCTTTTACTTTTTCCTTAAATGCATTTGGACATTTTATTTAGGATATACATAATTGACTTTTTACCAAAAATTATCTGTTGATAGATAGTTGTCTATAAATAACATTAGACAATAAATTTTAAAATTCTTATATGTTCGTGGAAATAATTTTAGTTCTTCAGCTCAAATTCAGTTTCAACTGTGTCATGTGTAGATCTCAATAGGTGTTGTAGACGGAAAGGAGTTCACCTGTACAAAACAAAAACGGCAGAACGTTCTATACTCTTTGTTTAAGTTCGGCTTCGCACGTGGCAATCCAACTGTTAAAGCGTAAGCATGCGAGCTGTTTTTTTTGTTGGTAGCCGTTAAACCAACTCATACATACACAGATAATTAATTTTAAAACATTAATTTTTTTTTCCCGTCAAACTAGGCCTGGGCAAACGGATATTCAGTTCGGTTTCGGGTCGGTACCAATCGGTTCCGGGTATATCGATTTTAGATGTTTTATACCCATATAGGTACCGCTTGAATTATGCTTCGGTTTCGGTTCGGTATCGATCGGTTCCGGATCGGTCTCGGTTATACCCAAAATGTCACCAAACAAGCAAACATAATATTACGACATAATGAAATAAGTACATAATAAAGATGCAAAAGCAACAGAATAACTTTGAAACAAAATAACAAATTTAAAAGTTGAAATCCTAAAATAGGTAATTCTCCTTGCCTCGTTAAAAAACCTTATGTGAAAATCACATTAAAGGAAAAAGAGTACAATTCAAATTACCTATTGTTTTAAAACAAAGTACCAAACTTAAAAATTGAAATCTTAAGCAAAACAATGAAACATTATACAAAAACAATAAAAACTGACATAACCAACGTCTTCATCAAGCCAGACAATCTTCTTCTCAATTCATCAAGTTGAATTCTGGTTCAAATTCTGGAAAAAAAAAAAAGAACCTTTGTGTTAGAAATAAAAAATATACAGCAGATTGGAAAGAAGAGTTCATATGAAAGAAAATTACCTCTCATAAGTTCATCTTGCAACACAATCTCAGCAAGCAATTGTTCAATTGTTGACACTCCTTTTTCATTGACATGAATCTCAGACTTAAGCCATTGCTCGGTGCACATCAATACTTCGATCATGTAGTGTGTCAAACAGCTCCTAAATGGGGTTAGTATTCTACCACTAGTGCTAAATGCAGATTCAGAAGCTACTAAAGACACTTGCATTGTAAGTATATCCCTAGCTACTAATGATAGAACCGGAAACTTTGCATTGTTTCTCCTCCACCATGACAAGACATCATATTCTGAACCTGGCATAACCTTTGGATTCTCTACAGACTCTTTCAAGTATAGCTGCAACTCATTACTTTCTTCTTGAATTCTTGTTTCCTGTATAAGCTCTTCATAGAGGTTATCCATTCTTTCATAGCCAATACCATTTACCAAGACTCTTTTCTCAAAAACCTCACCTGTAACTTGCTCTTGTGACTGAGAAGATGATTGAGACTGAGAAGAGGAACCTTGAGACCCACCACTAGTACTAGAGTTGTTCCTTAAACTAAAACTAGTATACTCATCAAACAAACTCTCTAATATATCTGAAACCAAAACAAAAAGATGAGTAGCTTCAACACTGTCTTTTCCATAAAGCTTGTCAAAACAGAGTTGAGCAAACTTCATCTTTCTTCTTGGGTCAAACACACTAGCCACTATCAAAAGCTTGTTCATTTCAACATTTTCCCCAAACGGATTCCAGTACTTATCTAATTTCCCCATCATAGTAAAAGCTTTGTTCTTCAATTCTAAATCAGTCTCTGGATTCCTAATTATTTCACTAATATTTCTAGTCATGGTCACTATCTCATTGTAGATCTTATGAGAAGTGACAGAAGTTGAAGCTGAAAGGACTAAGGTGGAATTGTAAAAGATAATAAGAAACTGAACCAACCTGTCAACTGCTTCCCAATCGCTGGTAGATGGTGGTCCAATCCTCTTTTTTCCATCCACATATTCCAGAAACCAGTCGTTATACGGCTTATCTTCCAACTCCATCTTATCAAAGGCCAATCTAAACTTTGTAGCTTGTTCTAACATGAGATAAGTGGAATTCCACCTGGTCTTGACATCTAAAGGAAGGCTTCCCCTAGTTAACTTTCTTGTTTCTACCCGCAGATCGAAAGACTTGACTCTGTTGGTTGAAGACCTAACAAAAGTAACTCCATTACGAACAACAGACACATTATCATCTATCTCTTGCAAACCTTCCTGTACAACCAAATTGAGTATATGCGTAGCACACCTCAGATGCATATACTTTCCTTTCAAAACAAAAGCATCATCTCCAACTAGCTGGAATCTTTCCTTGAATTTCTTCATAGCCGAAGTGTTAGCCGTAGCATTATCTAGTGTAATGCAGAAAACTCTCTTTATATCCCACTCTGCTAAACACTCAACCAACACGTTACAGATTGTGGATCCCTTATGGTCGGAAACATCCTTGAATCCTATGATCATCTTTTTCATCTCCCAATTAACATCGATAAAATGGGCTGTTATTACCATATAACTTGCACTAGTGTTAGGAGCTTTCCATATATCCGTAGTTAATGATAACCTTTGCTTGTTCTTCCCAAGAATCTGCTTCATTTGTTCTTTTCTTCTTACATATATCTCCACCACATCTCTTGTAGCAGTCCTCCTAGAATGTGGCTTATAAAGCTGAACTTTTGAGCAGAAATGTCTCCAACCTAGGCTCTCTGTGAAAGCTAAAGGCAGTTCTCCTAAGACTAATAGTTCATTTGTAGCTTCTCTAAAAACAGATTCAGAGACCTTACCCAAAATCAGTCTTCCACCATCTTCTTTCAAAACTGCTTGACTTTTCTCTTTACGAGCCTCGTACCATGCCAAGTAATCCTTGCATCCGAATGTGTGTTTCCGCAGATTTGATGTTCCTTGCTTGCTTGGACAAGACAAACTTAACCCACAGTAGTCACAAGTACACTTGTTGTAATTGTTCACCTCTCTAGTAAAGTTTTCCCAAACCCCTGATCTTGTCTTCTTTCTCTTAGGACCAGAATTGTCTTCTTCCATTTTCCCTTTCCCTTTATCTCTATGAGCTGGTGTCTCAACATCCTTATTTGATCCATCTTTATCTACTTCCATTCGATCGTCACTGTTCATTGGTGGTTCATTAGAAGCCATCTACACCAAAAGAGTCACAAAAACTTAGTTAAATCAAAGACAAAACACAGAGAATTCCAAATTTTAGAACAAGCAAACAGTTTTAGACAACCAATTAGACAAAAAGAAACCAAACATAAAACATATTTAGACAAAAGGAAATCAAACATTTAAAAGAATAAGTAATTATCTTGCGATTCCACAATACATGTTTCTTAAAATATTTGTTTCTTTGTACTCAATTATGCAACAAGTAAGTACTTCACACTAATGTAACTCTTTCACAATTAAATAAGGATGGTTATGTCTCTGTGCCTTATGACTTTAGAGGAAGTAGTGTTCACGAGCTTGTGAGATTCTTGAATGCATAAAGACAAGGACAATATATACTTATAACCGGGACCAATTATATACACTAATCATCATCTTCACTGTGGATAATAATATGATTTGTAGCTATTATCTACAATGGAGAGACAAAACAGAGAGAGTTTTTATTCAAAATTAGCAGCTAAAACTAAAAGATCAAAGTCTATTAAACCCAAGAGCCAAAATCGAAAGCTTCTACTCAGATACAAATTAGTAACACAGTGAATCAATTCAGAGGAAGAGACTCTAAACCTAAAGAAAGAGATGAGAACTAGAGATTAGAGACATACCTCCGAGAAATTTCTCGATGAGGCTGACGTTGGTGACGGAAAAGACTGTGATGGTGGCAAAGTTTGAGAATTTACGTTTAAAGATGTGATTTCCAGATTTGTAGTTGGGGGAAATGATTCTCTGAAGAGATATAGGGATTTTGTCGGGTAAACTCGGGTTGTGTTTCGGATCTCGGTTAATAACCGGAACCGAACCGAGATCCACAATTTTCAATTTAATTATCCATCAGTTATATTAACTAGTACCGAAACCACATCCGAACCGGTTTTCCGGGTCGGTTCCGGATCGGGTTTTCGGTTATGGTTTTTTTTGCCCAGGCCTACGTCAAACATTCATTTTTGTTTTAAATTGGTTGTTGATAATAAAGGATTTTTTCTTCCATAATTTTAATTTCCTTTGACCACGCTAAATATATTACAAAGTATATATATATATTTCTCTCTGTCAAAGTTTTTTCCTGAATATTTCTTTTCCTCGTTTTGTTTTTTTCTCCTTTGTTGTTTCCTTTCAGGCGAAGAGAGGAAACAACGTTCTACATATATTCTTTACCTTCTTGAAGAAAAACCCAAAAACCGAAAAAGTGAAAACCGCGTTAAAAGCCACCAGATTTTTTAGGGTTTGTGATCGAAAGTTTCTCTCCGGCGAAATTCACGACAATGTCGCCGTCGTTTGCAGCAATTTCGTCTCTTTTTGTGATTCTTCTGAGTCTAATTTTGGTTAAAGGAGGAGAAATTCGATTACCATCGGAGAAGATTATGAACAGCAAACGCGAAATCTGTGAAGGAATTGCTAAACCGGGTTCTTGTCCGGTTAAGTGTTTTAGGGCTGATCCGGTTTGCGGTGAAGACAGCGTTACTTACTGGTGTGGTTGTGCGGATGCTTTGTGTAATGGTGTTCGTGTTGCTAAACAAGGAGCTTGTGATGTTGGTAATGGTGTTGGTTTGTCTGTTCCTGGACAAGCTCTGCTTTTGATTCACATTGTTTGGTTAATGCTTCTTGGGTTTTCTATTCTCTTAGGTCTCTTTTGATTTCATGTTTTTGTGAAATCAAGATACACATTAGAGATTTTCTAGAATTTGAGATTTGTTACTAATGAAATCTTTTGTTTATATAATTTTTGATTTGGTTTTGTTTAATACAAAAAAGTTGTTCTTTTTTATTGCTATGTGTTGTTATTACAAGGTTTGTTCCGTACAAAAGAAGCTTTTTTGAATCTTGATTTCTCCATCTCTTTACCAAGATAATCTAAGATTGTATCTGTTACATGGTTAGGCAAACAATTTGCATCTAGCATCATTCTCAAGTATTTGTGTGCTTCTTTTAATCTCCCGGCTTTGCTATTCACTTCGATCATCGTGTTGTAACTAACAACGTCCGGGTTTATTCCATTGCTCTTCATATGATCAAACAGTTGTGTCGCTTCGTCTAACCGGTTTGCTTTCCCGAGCGCGTTGATCAATGTGTTGTACATTACAATGTCTAGATACCCTCCTTGCGTTGTGAGTCTGTCGAGAACCGCGCTTGCTAAGTCGGCTCTTCCCATTTTTCCTAGCCCTTGGATTATTACATTGTATGTTGCAATGTCCGCTTCGCAGAAATTCTCACCCATTTGGTCGAGAACTCCACGAGCGGTTTTGAAGTATCCCTTCTTGACGAAGGAACTCATCATGGAGTTGTAGGTGTAGCTCGTGAGATCGGTTACGCCCATTTCATTGAATATCTCAAACAATTTGCACGCTAAGCTAAGATCGCCTTTCGACAGATAAATAGATAGAAATGTATTCATCATGTCTACATCGAAAGATTCTGGCTTCCCTTCAACTCTTTGCCCTCTGGGTAAAGCAAACAAGGGCTTAGGTCGATTTCTCTGCTCGGCTAATTGGTCCATATACGGAGACGATGACCAAGGGTCATCTTTAACAGGTGTAACTTCCTCAGCTTCCTCTGAACCAACCATGCTCATGATATCTAAGAAGCTTCCTTTACTTGGAAACATCGGCGTGAAATCCTTATCTTTGCTCTGTGGACGTTTTAGTGAAGCTTCCACTCCGGCGTTCCATCTCAGAACATTAGGCACTAAGTTTCCTTTGCGTACGTGCTTCATCAACTTCTCTTTCCAATCCCACCTGCCTTGTTTATGAAACCCGATCAAAAGAGAACTAATCGTAACCGAATCAACTGAAAAACCTCTAGTTTCCATCTCTTCCACTAATTTCACTGCTCCCTCTAGCTTCCCTTCCCTGCAAAGCTGCAACACAACAATGCTAAAAGTAATCGCGTCGACAAATTGACCTTTCTTTTTCAAGTCACAGAACAGAGTAAACCCAGCCTCGGCTCTTCCGTTCCTAAATAACCCGTCAATCAGAATATTGTACGTCCAGCAGGAAGCTCGAACTCCTTCTTGAACCATCTTCTCAAAGAGCTGACAAGCATCAACGACTTTTCTCGCCTTGAGCGTCCCGTCTAAAAGGGAATTATACAGAATTGTATCAGGAACAAACCCGTTATACTGCATCTCACCGAAAATCCTCATTGCATCATCCATCCGATAAGATATACAACATCCTTGAATCAGTATACGATACGTCGAATTATCAGGCTCATGTCCAGATACTTTTAGTTCATCCCATACTCTTCCGACTAAACACAACACGTGAATCAAGCTATTATACGTGCATATATCAGGACCGATCGAGCTTTGCTCTTTCATCTCTTTAAACAAACTCAATGCAGTATCCAAATCTCCCCAAGAACCAAATGCATGTATACATATGTTATAACTCCATGTATCAAACTTGAATCTTTTCATTCCTTTTAACTTATCAAAAACACATTTGAATTCCAATCTCATATCTGCTTTTCTTAAACCTACCAAGAGCTCATTCACAGCAACATTTCCAGGAAGATAACTTACACTTACACTAACCCCATCAGAAGTTTCTAAAAGCTTAAAGAAAATGGACAAAGCAAGACGCAATTCATTCTTCTTCAACAGAGCAATAAGAACAGAATCATATAAGCAATCTCCTAATTCCTCCATGTAATCCAAAACTCCTAACGCTGAATCGTACTTACCAGAATGGATTAGAGAATCAAGCAATACCTTAGACGTCGTTTGATCCAAATTAACTCCATCTTCCTTCATCGAACCAAGCAGATCCGGAACTTCTCCGATCATCCCTGTCCGGCAAACGGTACGAAATATCTGAGAATAAGCTGATACGGAATGTTTGTACCCAGGAAAACACCATCGGAAGAAATCAAGCTTCTTCGATGGATCTATAGAGTTCCGACGAAGGATCTGGAGTACGACGGGTTCCGAAATCGGAATCGAATCCGCGTCGAGATTCCTCGTACCTGATTGAGATAAAGTCTTCGATAGAGACGCGACGATAAGGACATTACAAAGCTGTGTATACGGTGGTTTTCTCGCCGGAGTTAGACCGGAGATTGCAGCTGATACGGCGGTGCTTGCTCTTCCATTTCGCATCGCATTGCAGAGAAGACGAGACGATATGCTAACATAAACACGGCGTCGTTTAGCACTCTAATAAAATAAAACGTCGTCGTATTGGTCCCAGGATGATAATGGGCTCAAGCTTAGGCCCATTAGCCCAATAAGGTTTTCAATGTTCAGTCGATAAACCCTAAATTCTCTTCGTCGTCTTCAATCTTCGTTTTTGCCGTTTTTCATCGATTTTTTCCGATCTTCGGTGTGTGAAAAATGGGTTTCAAGAGAAAGAGAGGTGATGGTGATGGTGAGGAAATGGATGGAGAAGATCGAGGAAGATCTAATTTCAATGTGGGGGAGAAGAGGAACGTGATACTTCCTTCTATGATTAAGAATAAGGATAAGAGATCTAAAGTATACGCGAAGCAGAAGCATGAGAAGAAATTAGAGAAGCAGAAGAAGATTAAAGCTCGTGATGCTGCTGAGAAACGAGCTCTTGAGCTTGGCGAAGAGGTAAAAAATATCTCTAGAATTTGTCTGTTTAGAGTTTGAGATCTAAATTTCGCTTTCTTCTTGCTTTTTGCAGCCTCCACAAAAGATGATTCCGAAAACAATTGAGAATACTAGAGAATCTGATGAAACTGTTTGCAGACCTGACGACGAAGAAGTATGTATTTCGATTTTGTTTTGAATCTTCATGTTTTCGATTCAATTTTAGGCTCTTTGCTTATTTACTGGCTATGAATGAAATTTGCAGTTGTTTGCTGATATTGATGCTGATGAGTTTAATCCAGTACTGAGACGTGAGATTATACCTAAAGTCTTGATCACTACTTGTCGTTTCAATTCCACTGTAAGGCTTTTTGCTCATAAGAGATTCTACAGTAATGTTTTTGGAGCTCCTTTTGATTTATATGCATCTGTTATGTGTATTGTAGAGAGGACCTGCGTTTATATCGGAGTTGATGTCCGTGATTCCGAATTCTCATTATCAGAAAAGAGGAACTTATGATTTGAAAAAGGTATTGCTATTAGTTTCAGATACTGCTTAAAGTTTATCTCTTTGCAATTGTATAAACCTTTTAGATATATGGTTATGTTATGCAGATTGTGGACTACGCAACGAAGAAAGATTTTACGTCTCTCATTGTCGTTCATACAAACCGTAGAGAACCTGGTTAGTTTTTTACGTCTAGGTTACATGTGTTTTTGGTTGTGTAATGACATCTTTGTATGGTTTGATTCAAGCTTTTGCTATTTTTTCGTATGTAGATGCGCTTCTTATCATTGGTTTGCCGAATGGTCCAACTGCTCATTTCAAATTGTCTAATCTTGTTCTAAGGAAGGATATTAAGGTATGTTAATTAAACGCGTTTTTCTTCTATGCATCGAGTGTGGATTAGTGATTGCTGTAATGGATGTTACATTGTGAATGCAGAATCATGGAAGACCTACAAGTCATGAACCTGAACTGGTTTTGAATAACTTTACTACGCGTTTAGGAAATCGTGTTGGGAGGTAACTATAGTTTTTAATGTGTTGATATTTCGTTTGATCTCAATGGTATCTTTGATCTCTTGCTAATGTTATAGTTTCTGAAATCTCAGATTTTTTCAATCACTCTTTCCTCAAGAACCTAATTTCCGCGGTAGGAGAGTTGTAACATTCCACAACCAGCGCGATTTTATATTTTTCAGACATCATCGGTACATAATTTCTTCCGTCTTCCTTCTTCTCCTCCTTTAAAACATATATATTGAGCAAGTGCAATTCTCTGCTCAGTTACATATTCGAGGCAAAGGAATACAAAGAGAGTAGTACGAAAGGAAAAGATGGTGTTCCTCGGGAGAAAGTAAAAGCTCGTCTTCAGGTTAGCATATCGAAAATGATCTCTCTATTATGTTTGGATCATTCGATATACTCAATTTTGTATCCCTTAATCGTGTAATTTACATGTAGGAATGTGGTCCTCGATTCACGCTTAAGCTAGTTACTTTACAACATGGAACATTTGACACCAAAGGTGGAGAATTCGAATGGGTCCATAAGGTAAACTCGCCGGAAATTATATATCAAGCTTTGATCCTGGTCCTTAAGAGTTTGCTAATTTTTAATTTGTCTTTTCGTTATGTTTGTGTTTCCATTACAGCCTGAAATGGATACTAGCAGGAGGAGGTTCTTCCTATGAATTTTGCAGGTGTTCGAGTTTTACCAAGTTTTTGTTTATTTTTGGTGACTCCTTTCACATTTTTATTTCAGTGTAGCAATAGAAACAATCTATTTCAACAGTACAAGTCCTTGTGTTTTGATTCAAGTCTGTTGAAGGATATGTTTTTGGTGAGACCAAATATTTTGACAGGCACATGGACTTGTTTATGTGTGTTTTTTTATCGTATAAAGTTATCTAATGACTATCAATAAATCAAATCTTTGCAAGTACTGTATAAGTACACTTGCATATGATTCTCAAACTTGATTTAAATGTAATCAAACATGATCTTTTGTTCCTTTCAAGCCAAATCCCCTACCTTAATGATTTACTACTTACAAATTCCGGTATTTAACGTAGATAAATTGCTACATCTGATTTTTGATTACAGAAACTATCTATAGGAAAGAGTGTTAAATGTGTGGTAAGTGAATTATTACAAGGAAGCCAAATGTAAATGGCTAATTGCAGAAAGTATGATAAAGCATCCACTATTTTTGTCAATGGAGGCGGCTAAAACCGAAAAACGAATCTTTATGCAAAATCCTTCGAAATAATAAAAAAAAAGCTTCAACTTAGGTTCCAAGCTCTTCAAGATCTTACGTAATGAACCATCAGTAACTTGACACGTTCAATTCACAATAGATAATTATATATGTCGCTATCAACCTTATTATTGGAGTAATATATTAGTATTAGATTTGATCAAATTTAAACTTGGAGTGCAAGTCATTTTTGAGGTGTACTAAGTCTTAACTCTTAAGAGAGTATTAACAAGTGAGAAAAAATTATGTTTAAACACACAAATTACTACTATTAAACACAATTATCACTCAGACAACAAAACAAATGTGTGTTTTCACAAAAAAATAGAAATAATTAAGAGAGACACGGTTTAGCCGCGATTATAACTCGGCGGCTCACATGCTTAAGAGTACACTATCTACTAATAACTAACCACGGTCACTTCATATCTTCTGAGAAATTACTATTTTTATTTTATTTAAATTGTTACCATATCCAAAGAGCTATAAATAGTGAGAACACTCTCTTCTTCAACATCAAGTACTACTACACATTTCAAAAAAAAAAAAAAAATCCCTTCACATAAACCCTAGTAAAAAAAATCCGTAGAAATGGAGAAGAACCTGGTAGGATTCAGATTTCATCCTACAGGAGAAGAATTGATAAATCATTACCTGAAGAACAAGATTCTGGGTAAATCATGGCTCGTCGACGATGCGATTAGCGAAATCAACATCTGTAATTACGATCCGATTTACTTACCTTGTAAGTTTCTTCGATCTCAAATCACGATCTCTCGAATCATCGAAATCATTTTCTGATTTTGGGGATTTTTGATTTTTGCAGCGTTATCGAAAATCCAATCGAAGGATCCGGAATGGTACTTCTTCTCTCCGAGAGAATACACGTCTGAGAAGAAGACGGCAGCGAAAAGGACTACAAGTTCTGGGTTTTGGAAAGTTACAGGTGTTGATCGGAAAATCAAAGAGAAGAGTGTTGTGATTGGGATTAAGAAGACGCTTGTTTACTATGAAGGCAGAGTTCCTAATGGAATTCGTACTCCTTGGGTTATGCATGAGTATCACATCACTTGCTCGCCTCCTGATCAGGTATAACAAACAATTTTCCCCCAAATTGATTTTGGCAGCTTAATTTGATTTGTTCTTGTTGAAGTTGAATTTGGTAGCCTTTATGTTCTGCTAATTTAGTCCTCATCTTCTTGTATTGAATCAGGATTTGATTCATTTGTCTCTGATCTAGTTGTTAGCTGTAATTTCCCCTGTCTTGGATGCTAATTTAGTACTGAATCAGGATTTGATTCATTTGTCTCTCATCTAGTTTCCTTTAAGCTCAGTTTAAGTTTCTCTGCTCAATTTGAGGTTTTAAGTGTTATAGAAGTTGTGTCCAAGTTTCTTTTGCTTTGTGATTTAGCTGTATGAGTGAAAGTGTGTTAATTTTTTTGCTTTGTTGGCAAAGAACTTATGTGTGGTGTAACTTTGGGGTTTTGTTTCAGAGGAGGAATTATGTTATCTGCAAAGTAATGTATAAGGGTGAGGAAGGAGACATTTTGTATGGTAATAGTAACTTTAGTGAGGTTCACCCAAGTCGCTCTTTGGTCTCTGATTCGAATTCGGTCAACAGAGCGATTAACACATCCCCTGAGGTGAGTTCAGTTTATGAAATGTTTCGCTATTCGTTAGTATCGGACACTTCTTTACTCGCCTCCCTTTACATATTCAGCTTGAGCAGCCAGGTGGTGAATATGGTTTGTCTATGGATGATTTGTTAAACCCGATGAACCAACAAGGAGATCTCTCTCCGAGTGATGGATTCAATCCAGACACGTTCTTCACCGACTACAATAACAACAACGACAACCACTACCTTAACTTGCAGCCACAAACTTCGTACGATAATGAGTTTTGGAATCGAGTGGATGCTTATAACGGAGAGGGTATTGAAGATGTGTTTTCCAATCCAGAACTCATCATGCTAGAGAACCGCAACAATCACATGGCAAAGAAACCTTTAACAGGGATCATTGTTGGTTATAGCAGCGGCAGTGATGCTGAATCAATATCTGCAACGGTAAACACACGTGACTCGTTTTCTTTATCAATACTTTCATCCAATTCCTTCTATCTGTATTCTCAAATTTTTCATTATACTATGAACAGAGTTACCAAGGAACAGCGAGTCCAAATGAAAGTGTTGGTAGCTCAAATAAATACTTCCCAAGTTCCTCAAGCACAGACTCTTTCAAAGAACTACAAACTTCTGAAGATCCTTCGAACAATCGAAAGAACCGGGAATTTCAACTCACACGGCGCACCATACGATCAAAACAAGAGGTGTTGAATTGCTCTTCAAATTGATCTTTTGGGTGTACTTGTATCTTATAATCTCCTCACATATTTTATATCTTTTCAGGTGAAAGTAGGTAAGTCTAAAGCGGTTTCTGCATCCGTAGATAAGGAGTCATCTATGGCGAAAACAGAGAGAAAGGGCTTGTTTGTTACAGAGGAAGTAATGGAGATAAACCGCAAGACTCCTCGGTATATCTATCTAATGAACTTAATCGTTGGTCTCATTCTCTTGGTGGCTCTCTTGGAAACATCATGTCGGTTTTACTAGCTGCAAAAATTTGAATCCGCGGATGAAGTTTGATCGCGATAAAGGCAATGCAGATTGAACAAATCACTCGTTTTCAATTGGTTTTTTTCTTCTCTAATTCTGTTTTCTTCTGAATGTGTGAAATATAGATATACATGTGTATGATTGTGACAAATGAAATTTATGTGTGTATGTTATATAGCCTATGGTATGTTACTTGCACCTTAAGTTAATGCATTTTTGGGGTTTTTTTCTTCCTTCAAATCACATCTCACTGGATAAGAGCCACTAAATCATCCAAAAAGAAGTTGGATCATAAAGCAAAAGTGTCTCAAGATCACATATTTATCTTTGTGACCAATAAACAAAAACTCTAAAGAAGATTATGAGATCACGAGTTTCGGAAAAGAGAAGGCAGAAGAAACATCATAGATCCTAAGTGTTTGAAAGACCTCGAGCCAGAGATTTGATCCGCCAAGAATCTAACCGAGTGCGCCATAAAGCAGAAGGCTAAGCATCTGATCATTGTTGATTCAGTCATCACTAGTGAAAAAAAAACCAAAATGTCAGGCGCAAGTTCGATAAAACCTATGGGGCAACGAAGATTCAAAGATCTGACCTTTGAGAGAGACTGTATTTGATGTTAAGACGAGCATATCTACGATGAAAACCACAGAAATCGGTAATTCCCAAACCTGTAAAAACAGTATTGTAGACATTTTGGCATTTACATAGTCTTCCTCAGTATGGGTTCAAGAGCTTATAAAACATACCAGCAGAGCAAATAGAAAGATCTTAACGTAACTCGAGATTAAGATCCCCAAAAGAATCTCTTTTCTTCTGCAAATTATATAAACTAAAGTTATTAATTCAGTGCACATAAAAAATCACTAACTAACTAACTAAACTTTTGCAATAGCCTTTGGCAAAATCCATAATGAAGATAATATATACCTGGAAGCGCCGATTGACATAAACTTAGTCGCGAAAGCAAATGAAAAAACAAACGCGAAATTCACAGATAGTACATTGACCATAACCTGTTTAATGTTCATTTATTAACATTCTCATAAACACCAATCTATGGAATTTTTCATGAAATGAGAACCAACCTTTAGAGATTCAAGAACAAAGCTCATCGAAACACTTGATTCGTCATTAGTTCTTCGCAGTAGACAGCTTCCATCTTTAGAAATTGTTAAAGGCTCTCCAAAAAATGAAGAGTTATACTATACTATATCTGCTTTGTGTTTTATATAGTATGACATAACACTAAAAGGATACAAGTATCTAGAAGAAGATAAGCCAAGACCAATTTCCACAAAAGATACTGCCAAAATTGTAGATTCATTTATCCATATCTATATGAATTCAAACTTGATAAAAACATAATCTTTACTACATTTTCCATATGAAGATCACAAAGTATAATTCTTAATCAGCACAAATCAAAGATTACTAGATTAGTTAATTTACCTGGAAATTTACACTTTCTTGATTAAAAACATTGTAGAGTAAGTGTCTATAAGCTTTTGGTTTGTGAAGAATCAAGTCGATGAAAATAATCTGATAAAAAAACAAATAATCAAAATCAGAAAACTCAACAATTGAAAATGGAAAAATCAAAGATAAAGACATACACATACCAATAATTCACACTCTATATACTCGTCTGCTACTTCCTTGCAATTCTCCTAAACCCAACATTTTACATTAATAAGAAGAAATTTTGAATAAAGGTGTAAACTTTGAGAAATTTTATTAGTAGAAAAACTAAGAACCCTAAAATTCCCAGGAGAATATTGAATAAACAATAATTTAACTTTCTGCCCACACTCAATACATCTTTTCTCTCTTTCCATCTCTCTCTCTCTCTCGCTCTCTGTGTGTTTCTCACTCTGATTCGGCAGTTTTGTTTCCGGATCCGGATCCGGGTACGAGATTAGATTATCCGGATCCTTATTCTGGTATCAATTTGGGCTATAATGGGCTTTTACTTAGTTCTCACTTTGGGCCGAATATTCTTATTACTAAGCTTTTTTTATTCTACAAACCATTGTTGATGCATCATGGATTATACATATAGCAACTTTGAATTAAGAAACTAGTAAATCCTAAATAAAAGGAAAATTATCTACTCAACATCAATTACATATATGCCAATAAAACCCATAGCTAGCTAATTAATCTGTCTATAATAAGATTAGTCTTTTGAAGGTCAATAATCTAGGGATCAGAGAAGGACACTATATAATCTAAATGAAATTTCTAATCATTTTGATATTTATATTCATAATATTAGATACTACTTTAGGCATTTTCATTATTCACTTCTGTTATGATGTTGTTGTACACTGCATTTATATATAATAAATTTGCATATGATATTGGTTCTTAAAATATCAACTAGATACCTTCTTTGGCTACACAAATGTTATCTTAATCCAAACCAGACACGCACGGTCGTACGGACTAACGGTTACAAGAAACTAACAAAGTAAATGAGAAGTAATGTATAGTAGAAAATTTCTTTTTGGGAAAAGGTAAAAAATGAAAGAAGATACCATACCTTTTGTGTTTTTTCTTCGAAATGATTCTTATAAATTGAAATTGTCCTTTGCCATAGCTTCTCTTTTTTGTTCTTTGCCCATAACCTACAAACCTCTTTAAATCAAGCCAAGACAATAGTAACCAAACAAACTAAAATCGGACCATTGGTTTTAGTGAGAGAAAGAGATAGAGATTTTGGAACTGCCCATTAGCTTAGAATGTACCATAAAACATTGTCAGCTTAGCCAGAGATAGGCACAGAGAGTACAAATTATAAAATTTATAAAACCAACATTACAAAACTATAACAGAAAAGTCAAGATTAAAAAAGAGGCGAACACTTTTCATTTTGTGGATTGGTGTGTATAACAACTCAATTTGAGTTGGTATAATAAATTCAAGAACATATATAGAGTTGTTTATATATTTATATAAGCTTACAATATTGAAAGATGGGGTATATTCTTCTCAACATATGGTAATTAACTAGGGCTCAAGAATCAACATGTTGAAACAAAAGCTCAAAACCAAACATTTTAAAAAACCACTATATATTATATAAATCAGCCCGGTCAATTTCCTCACGACATTATAACTTCCCAATTGCCAAATGACCTAATGATTTTTTTAAGTTGGAAAACTAAATGAAAAAAAAAACAAAAGAGAACTAATTAAGGAAATCTTATTATCTTCATTATTTTTTTTATCAATTTTCAAAGCTCTAAAGACTTTCCTTTCCTTTTATATTCTTCATCATCCCTTAACTGCATAACCGAAGAAGAAGAAGAAGAAGATGCACCCATTTCGCCACGTGGCGGCGACCTCCAAGACGATTCATCGTCTCTAATCACAAACGGAGAGGACATAGAGTGCCCCGCCATTCCCATTTCGCCACGTGTCTCCCCTGAAGAAGAAGACTCCTCCACATCAACCCCAAACAACCTCAGCTTCTTCGCTGTCCCGGCCTCCGGCGCGGGAGGATAAGGCGGCACCATCATCGACGAAGTTGCCCTAATCGCCGGAAAAACGGGAACTGAATCAAAAACCAACGGCTCAGATCTACCAAGATTCCACTGATGTTGATGATGATGATCCAACGGTGTTCCTGCGTAGTAACGTCCTCCATTCACAAATTTTCCATAACCAAACCCCAAAAACTCCCTTTCTTGATGATAAAACTGTGGATGCGGCATGGAATAATAATTATTAGCCGTTGGATGAACCATCGTTGGAGAACCGAAAATCGGGTAATGATTATGGTTAATGTTTTGAACTAGGTTTGTGTTGATTCTATGCGTCCAATCGATGAACATTAGTTTCCTTTGTCTGTCCGGTTCGTTATCGTCGGGGATGTAACCACGGTGGAAAGTGACGGTGTCTCCGGCGATAAGATTCTTCTCTTTGACGAAACGGCTCCAACCTTTAGTCATAACGTAGCTTTGGCTACTATTCCAATACGAGTAACGAAACCTCCACGTCTTGCCGTTTCTGTCTATGAAATCCAACGTCGTGCCGTTTTGATTGTCTTCTAACGGGAAGTAGTTCTCCGCATGTTGCTTTGGTATCACTAGACGGTTTAGTTTACCGACGTCACTTGGTGTTACCACTTTGTCGAACATGTGTTGTCTCATCACCGAGTTGAAGTAGTTGTTGTTGTTGTTGTCGGAGCTAGTGGCTCCGATCTCGGTTTGTTCTTGGCCAGAGTTCATTTCCATTAAAAGTATTAAACTTTTTTTTTGTGGAATGGATTTTAATGAGTTCTTGACTAGAAGATGAACCAAATTCAAGATCTTTCAAAAAGTACTATGGATCTGAGTGAGTCTGGCCAAATACAATACATGAGATAAATATTAATTAGAAAACCAAATAAAAATCACTAACCGCAAAAAAAAAATGAAGAAAAAGTTATTAAATCGAATAAAAATATGAAAATTAAAGAACAAAATGAAGAACAAAAAAACCCTAGAGAAGAAGAAGAAGAAGAAGACAGACGTACTCTTTGTGTTTTGGTTCTTGTTCTGATCTTTTCGTTGACTCCAAAAGATAACAAAAAAATGAAAATGAAAATGAAATCAATGGTTTTATTGATTTCAAGTTTAAATTGGGTTCTCACTCTTTTGATGTCTCACTTTCTCTATGTATGACTTTAAGGGGTGAAGAAAAATAGTGGCTTGAGAGAGAGATTTTTGTTGATGATAGAGAAGAAGATCATATATTAGAGAGAGAGTAAAAAGGGACCCATGAATGATGTAGTTTGGGTCATGTGAGAGCTTCTTGTCCTTTTCAATTTAGCTATAGAGTTGGGATAACTCTAGCTATTTATATAGTTATACAAGTCTTTACTTACATGTATCATGTATAAGTCATGAGGCAAGTGTGTCAATGTTTTGTGACACTATTTGGTCTCTTTTTCTTTTAATTTAATTTCCTCTTTATTCATATCAGATTTTTTGTTTTTATTTAGTGTTTTTGTTTGTTGGGTTCTACTTAATTACTAGTTATTTTTAGCTAATTTAATTTATTGCTCATATATTATAACTAATTTGTGTGCTCAGAAATTAAAATATCGCACGCCAATAATCTATTGAGATATAATTTTTTTAGATACTAGCCTACACAAATATGTACGCGTGGAAATAGTTATCTGCATATATATCAGAAATATATAAAAGTACATGAAAACAAAATTTAGTAATAGATTACAAGATATACATTTTTCTTTATCTATAAATGTATATCAAATATATAAAATGACCATGAAAATATTTAATAATAAAGTACAAGATAGACATTAGGCCATATACATTTTGCTTTATCTATACATGTATATCAAATATATATATATATATATATATATATATATATATATATATATATATATATATAATGACTAGGGGTGGGCAAAATATCCGAAACCGAAAAACCGAATCGAACCCGACCGAAATTACCCGAACCGAATCCGAACCGATTTTTTAAAAATATCCGAACGGATCCTCCATACTTAAAACTGAAAACCCAAAACCGAACCCGAACCGAACCGATAACCGAACGGGTACCCGAAATATACAAAACATAAACAAACCTAAATATATTTAGAGTTAAAGTAGGGTGTGTTCATATAATTTATGTAATTTTGATAATTTTTTCTTTATTTTTTTATCAATTTGGATATTGTATATACATTTCGGTAAAAATAACCAATTTATGTTCTTATTTGTAATATTACAATTTTTTTTTGGTTATTTTGTTTAGAGTATTTTTGGATAATTCGAATACCAAATAATTAAATTGAACCAAATAAAAAAGAAAGCGAGGTAATTATAAACTTTTGGAGTAGTTTTAAATATTTTTGACAATGTTTTAGTATTATGGATAATCCGAACCTGAACCGAACCTAACCGAAACCGAACCGAACTCAACCCGAAGTTTTCTAATACCCGAATGGGTATTATATCTCTAAACTGAAATACCCAAAAATCCGAACTACCTGATCCGAACCCGAACGGGTACCCGAATGCCCACCCCTAATAATGACCATGAGAAAATTTGATAATAAATTACAAGATATACATTAGACCATATAAATAATTTTTAGAAATTTATAACTATAAATATCCCAATACACATGTTATTAAATCTAATAAAGAAATTGGAAAAATACTTGTCATTTTTTTTTTTACTTTACTATATTTTTAGTACTTTAGTTTTAATTTATAAACACTAAAATCTTCATATTTCAATTTATAAACTCTTACTATAGTATTCAAATAAATGTTTTTAAACTATAACGAAACACTATTAAAAATATATTATTTATGTTTTATAAACACACTTTTAAAAGACAATACCAAAAAAAAAGTCTTAAACTTTTCACAAATTATCTTAAATCAATTATAAAAAGTTTTAAAATATTTCCACAATGCTTTCTAAATTTTATTTTTTGTAATTTTTTTAAGTTGTGATAATTGAAATTATAAATAGTTTTTCAATTCAAGTACAACTTAGTAAACATTTTCTCAGGTGTAACCAATTTTTTTGTCAACAGGTGATACCAATAAAGTCTTCTAGATATCTTGTATATTAATTAATAACAATTGTTTTGCTTCTGGTAATTGGTTTAGTATCTCGAATTTTAACACGTGTATTACATTCTACTATCTCAATTTAGTTCAGTATGTGTATAATTAAGATTTCCTTTGGGGTTAATTTGCTCACTAACAAAAAAAAAAATTATAATTAGTAAACTAACAAAAATTAACCCATGTGACATAATTGTGTCTATTAGATCCTATATATTATTTGAGGAGCATTTTGCTTAGGTGTCATCACCACAATTTTTCTTCTTTTTATTTTTATTTATTTATTTTATTCTCCTATACTCATTACCAAACACATTTAATTCCAAATATACTTATTTTGATTACTATAACTCTAATTGCCAAACACATTTGAATCTTCCTAAACTTGCCAAAATTAAAATATTTTGAAATTTTCAACTTTCCAAAATTAAAATATTTCGAAATTATAGATTTAAATCATAGAATTAAATGTGAACAAAAATTTAATATATATACCAAAAAAAATGATTTAAAATAAAATAAACCATTTATTATCTTTTGAAAAATATATGAGCATGTAAAAATATGTTTTTAGATGTGTTGTTTTGTTTGACAAGTAGATGCTTTTAATTTTTCATAAATGCACCTTCGTACAAGTAAAAATATAATTATTAATGAAATTTGTTGGCTTAATTATTTCACGGGTGGAACACATTTGTATGCAAAATAATCACAAAATTTTAATATATAAATTAGGTCTTAGGTTATGTATAATTATTCTTCATAATCTTTTTTTAACTAAAACTATTAATTTTATTCGATAATCATTTTATTCCGCGTATAACGCAGGTAATTTTCTAGTTTAGGTTAAATGGCTAGGATTTTAATTATAGATTTTTTTGTGGTTATTCCACCTAATTTCCCTTTCCTTTTCATCCTCATTGTTATTTCATATTGTGTCATGAACAAACAAATAATTGTATTCTTCTGCCTTTTTCCCGTAATTAGCTCCGTACCTGTTAGTACTGAACAAGTCATATGGATTATTATTCATGTCTGATAAAATATAATGAGATTTTATTAGATAAGAGAGGTGTTGATAATCTATCTTCATGTAAGAAAAACATAACTAATTCAGTCTAATTCATATGATTATGAAATTAAGTGGTCTGGTTTTCTATGCATGTCGTCCATGTTTTGTGGTCCAAAAATATTACAATATATCTTTAGAGCACAATAAAACATTTTCAAATAAAGAATCTAAGACATATATATCAAATTAAGAATCTAAGATATATATATATATATATGTATATCAATATAAATATATACAGAAATGAGTCATGTATGAATTTATGTCTAAAGTTTTTAGTAAATATCCAGGAAAGATTTGAATATAAATCATAGATATATATTTGTTTTTCATTTCCGTTTTTTTTGTTGTTGAAAATTTTTCTATCTCAACAAATACTCTCTAAATTTTATCAATAGGCATTAATTTAGGGTAAGGACCAGTGGAGCACTGTTTCCATTGTAGTGTTTGTCGCAAAAGAGCCTCTCACATTTTTCATCCCACGCTTTCCTTCACACATTTTTTTTTTAATTTGTTCCACTTTTTTTTTTTTGTCATCAATTTGTTCCACTTAAAGGTAGTATTTTTTTTGGTCCTTAGAGGATTTATTTATTAATTCTTTTATACATTTTCTTAATAGCCATCGAAAGATGTTAAAACTTGATTTGGTCCCCTTTAGGAAGCAATGCTTTATGCAATTTCGTAGTACGTGAGAAAAATGCTAGAGTTCTTGTTGTGTATATACATTTTTGTCAACATCTATAGTGTATCTCAGTCATAAAAATAGTATCTTAAGTGATATGAATTCAGTTTCATTTTGGTTAAACCAAGAAAAATAACTGGATTAATTTGAAATGTGTGCGTGGGGGTAGTACTGAATTAATATTTAGAGGATGGGTCTTTATTATCATAGGAGTAAGATATAGTCCATTTGCATGAAACCTAGGGTCAGAAAGTACCTGTAATATTATTTTATTTACTTCTCCCGTTATTGGTCTCGCCATCGCTTCCTAAAGTTTATTAAGGGAAAACGTAAATAATTTTAATTATATGTACTAGGTATTGCATTGTAGTCCTTTCATTTATCAGAATTTACATATTGGTACCTTAACTTATAACCTTTTATCAAATATCACTATTTAGCATCCGAAATTGATTTTTTTATCGACTTTAGGAAAACAAATAATTCAAATAAGGACTAGTTAAGGAGAAAGTAAACAGAATGTGTTTCTTGCTTATAATCACTATATATTTCATTAGATAAGATAGAATAAGAATCTCATTACCAAAGGAACAATTACACTATACCACCACGAGAACACCGTCCATGGAGAATTAATCATTGCCTTATCCGAATCTTTTTATAACAAAAAAAAAACATGCAATAAACTTTGTTCGATCCCGTATAATTTACGCGATCTCTCTCTATATTAACCTTCCATCACCATGCACCATCACATAATCATAATCACCATCAATACCAATGAGTGCACAATACAAGCCCGTGAATAAGAAAGCCTCAACGGCTAAACACAAGACCAACGGTCGTAATAATAATCCTTACGTTCATGTCACTCCTCCAACTTCCGCTTCTGATAAGAGTAATTATATTACGTAATTATTTAAGGAATATTGTGTCTTCTTACTATCAAGAAAAGAAACCATTGTAATTATGTTCAATTATAAATCTTGATTATCTTGTTATGATATAGGATCGAAGGATAAAGTTCTCGAGATGTTGAATCGGTACGGAAAGAAAGTGGAGGACGTGACTCGTAAGGCAGAAGCATTAGCCGGCGGTTTAAAAGACCATCGTACGTGTGACATTTTTAAATATCTTTGGAATAACTCTAATAAAGCATATCTCTAATTCTCTTTTTTTTTTTTTAAATTATATGATTCATATGTATAGTGAAGTTTAGTCCTAGCATAAGTGATGCAGCAATGGCTAGGCTTGCGCAAGGCACTAAAATGATCGTTGAAGGTGGACCAGAGAGAGTGTTTCAAAGAGAGTTTGGTGTGTTAACCTCAGAGAAACTCTTGGATTCGTTCGTTTGCTACATATCGACCACTTCAGGACCAGTCACCGGAATGTTATACGTCTCGAATAAAAGAATCACTTTTTGTAGCGATTACGCGATTCGTCTTCCTTCTTCCGCTGGTGGAAACGGTGTTACTCCGGCATACTACAAGGTCAGTCCATTGAGTAAAAATTGATAACAAAAATAGTAAAAATGTGATCACCTCTATAGATTAATACTCTCAATAAATTAATACATTGGTATGTAATAGAATTTTCGGTCCCAAAATTAAGTTTTCAGTCTAATTAATCTCTCAATAAATTAATACTATTGGCACATGGTTATTAATTTATAGAGGTTTTACATGTCATAGGTGGTGATGGAATTGGGGAAAGTAAGTTGGATTAGTTCATCATCGAATGTGTTAAAACCAAGTGAGAGGTATGTGCAAGTGGTGACACAAGATGGGTTTGAGTTTTGGTTCATGGGTTTTGTCTCATACATGGATGCTTTCAATTGTCTTACCGAAGCTCACATTAATTCCCATTGTGATAATTCTATGATCATGTAAACGAAATTCTCTGAAGACTTTTTCTAATAAGTCTTTGTTGTATTGTCTATTCATATATATAACTTGTAAGATTTGGATCGCCATGGTGTGTGTCTAGACTTCTAGTAATAAAATTATAAATTTGATTTACGCAAAGTAACTTACGTTCATGGTCGTCATTATTCTTGAATTTTGTAGTATACGTGATCATTTATGCTTTCTTTGAATCAACAATTTTAATGATCTTTATCCATAAAAACTTTTTTAAAACGGGAAAAAATTACAATATCCTTAGAAAAACTGTTTTCTAAAAGAGTATTTTTTTTCCTCTAGAAAATTGTTGCTTCTCAAACTTGAAGAATGAAATTTCACTTTCAAAAAAAAAAAAAAAAGAATGAAATAATTAATAAATTAATTTGTCCATAGAATCATCCGTATTTTTTTGCATAATAATATTGTACCTTTACCTTTAGTGGTTATTGGCCTGATGACGATTTCGTAGAAAGAGTCCAACTCAATCCCAATACGTTAATAATACAACGACGTGTAATTCATGCAACGTGGCAATCATGTATAGCTTGAACAGCCAAAATCTTTGTAGATTAGAACCAATCCAACGGCTAAGATCTCGTCTTCTCACTCTCTTCTTTTTGCTCTTAAAAAACTAAAATATCATTGGATTATTCAGTTTCCCAAGAAATGTCTCCTTCACAAGATAAGCCAATCTCTCTCTCTCTCTAGCTTCCATTATATAAAGGAGATTGCCATTTAAGTGAGCTTTACTTCTCTACACACCCAGATCTTGATTTTTTTCTGAGATAAGAGATTCAATGGCTGATTCAACTACCAAACTCTGTTTGGTCTCTGTTTTCTTGCTCTTTGGGCTTTTCTTGCAAGTAAGTTCTTTTACAATCATCTTTTAGTTATGTTCTCTTAATTTTGAGTTGTGTAATAAGATCGAGAGTTATGGAGTTTTGTTGAATCAGTGTTTTGATAAAAAAAAAATTATACTTTGTTTGATTGATAAACTTTAAGAAAGAAGAAAGATCCAAACTTTATTGATTAGAATTTGGTGGGTTTTGTTTAAATCAGGGTATTGCAGCAGAAAGTCTTACCAAACAGAAACTAGACTCAAAGATACTTCAGGTTTGAATTGTTTTTTTTTTTCAATTAAACTCATAATTAGTTATATTCTTTTGATTTCTCACTAATCAAGATTTTGAATTTTGTTTTGACAGGAAGAGATTGTGAAGAAAGTCAATCAAAATCCAGATGCTGGTTGGAAAGCTGCTATAAATGATCGATTTTCAAACGCAACTGTAAGATCTTTAGCTTAAAAGTTTCTCCTAATGATGATTGATCAGTGTTCTTAGAAAGTTTCTTCTTTGTTGTTGCAGGTTGCAGAGTTTAAGCGTCTTCTTGGTGTTAAACCAACACCAAAGAAGCAATTCTTAGGTGTTCCTATTGTAAGCCATGATCAATCTTTGAAGTTACCTAAAGAATTCGATGCTAGAACCGTTTGGCCACAATGCATCAGTATTGGAAACATCTTAGGTTTGGTTTTAGCTTCTTTTTTTTTCCTCAGAAGTCGTGTTCGATTGCATTTCGTTTATACGTTACTAACTCGTGATCTTTGTGTGTGTTTCGGTAATCGCTCTTTAACAGATCAGGTAAAGCTTCAATCTTTTGTATGAAATTTGTCGAAAAGGAAAAACCGGGTTTATTGACATTTTGTGGTTATGGTTTTAGGGACATTGTGGTTCTTGTTGGGCATTTGGTGCTGTTGAATCACTATCTGATAGATTCTGTATTCAATTTGGAATGGTAAAATACTAATCAACAATTTAAGAAAACCAAAATAAGATTAATAATCCAAAAGACTAATCTAGTTTTTTGTGTTCCCATTTCAGAACATTACTTTATCAGTGAATGATCTCTTAGCATGTTGTGGATTCCGTTGTGGTGATGGTTGTGACGGTGGTTACCCGATTGCTGCTTGGCAATACTTTTCGTATAGCGGTGTTGTCACAGAAGCGGTAATAAAACTTTCTTACTAAAATATTCAAATTTTGGAGTTGGTTTTTTATTGAAGTTTGTTTTGGTAGTGTGATCCATATTTTGATAATACCGGATGCTCTCACCCGGGTTGTGAACCCGCGTATCCTACACCGAAATGTTTGAGGCAATGCGTTAGCAGAAATCAGTTATGGGCTGAATCGAAACATTACAGTGTTAGTACATACACTGTTAAATCTAATCCACAAGATATCATGGCAGAGATTTATAAGAATGGACCTGTTGAAGTCTCTTTTACCGTTTATGAGGTTAGAGAAAGATTTTAACATTTGATTTAAGTTGATAATGAAAGATGGGTCATTAATTGGTTTGTTTTGATTAGGATTTTGCTCATTACAAATCTGGAGTATACAAGCATATAACAGGTGCTAACATTGGTGGTCATGCTGTTAAACTTATTGGTTGGGGAACTACCGATCAAGGCGAAGATTATTGGGTAAATGTTTATAACCTTATATCGAAAATTCGAAATGAAACCGGAATTTATAACCTTTTTTTTTTGTTGGTTTGTAGTTGTTGGCAAATCAATGGAACAGGAGCTGGGGTGATGTAAGTGTTTTCTTGAATTGTGATATAATTTCAAGATTTGTGTTTTTTTTTTTTAATGTGAATGTTGTGTGACATGTATGAAATTTTGCAGGATGGTTATTTCATGATAAGGAGAGGAACAAATGAATGTGGAATTGAAGATGAACCAGTGGCTGGTTTGCCTTCAAGCAAGAATGTGTTTTCAGATGGTATTTCCGTTGCTTCGGTTTAAGATCAAAGAGTTTTAATAAGTTGTTTGTAAGATATATGTTGTATGGTTATTGTTTCTGATGAAAGATTCCGGTGACCGGATTTGTTTTCCAGTGAAAATGTTATAGAAATAAATAAATCAACCCAAGCAAAAATATATAATATGGCTATTGACTACAAAGCTATCTTGTGAATGAAATTTTACAGTAATCTATCTATTATATTATTAGAGAGGTAACTATGCACCAGAATAAAAGTTGAGTTTTTATTACAATGGTTTAATATTGTTGTCTTTAAATGATTTATTTCAAATGAGATTTAGTTTCGTGTTGTCTTTGATTGATTTACGATTTAAATATTTTAGATATCTATGCATAAATATTAAATTTGATGTTATCGAATCATTTTTCCGTCCTTATCTAACTCTCCATCGTTCCCTATATATATACTTTCTTTTTGGTTTAGGCACCACACAATCGTATGTTTTCCTTATGTATTTTTGTATTTTTCATGATTGCTAAGATTTATTGTTAACTGTATAAGTGCATGAGAGTTCGATTTATGACTTTCTCCTATTAACACTAATCCATTATTTGATTATAGATGAGTGTATTCGTTTGGCTATCATGTTAGTATAACGTTGTATATATATATTTATTTCACTGTATGTACATTGAGTTGTTGATTTGGTGTATGTTTTGTTTCAGATTCTTCTTTGTATTCTCGAAAACCAAATCTTAGAATGCTTCGATAAGAAAAACATATGGTATTATCGTATGGTATTATCCAAAGGTAATTTTTCTTTTTTATTAACATTTTTAAATTTTAAATTAAAACAAGTTTGGTTGCTTCTTTAGTTAAAGATATTGTTAATATTATAACTGTTTAGATTTTGATCCGAAAAAATAGTATTATATATGTAGATACTTGACGAAGATATTGAAACTTGAAATTACGTTCTTCTAAAGAAGCTATGGGATTTGATTAATAGTATTCTAATAACCTTTAATGTAATTTGATTTGAATTTTTGGTTAAAATATGAATAATAGCTATGGGATTCGTTAAGTTATGTAGAAATTTTTTTGATATATTGACTAGGTTTTTAAACACTAATTTTAAATCATAAATCCTAAAAACTTATAGTAATTATTAGAATACTATTATTAATAATACTTTTACTTAAATATTAGATTATTTCTTGTTATTATCCTTAATGAAAATCTAATTTAAAAATCGATTGTTTCATTATTATTTTTAGAATTTTTATAAAACATGTCTAACTAATGGATCTTTTTTTTTGTAGGAAGTACTAATGAATATGTTCAATCGGTTGTTTAATATTTTTTTTGTTATGGATATATAACAATCAAATATTGTGATATATTCTATTTAGACAAACAGTTACTTATAAACTCTAATTTAGTGATCTTATCTTTTAATTAAAAGAACATTTTCTTTTGTTCCTATTAATAATTGCTAAAAACTAATAATATAACTCCTGGAAAGATTATGTTTTTCATTAAATTAAAAGTATATTTTCTATCATGGTACAAGAAACGAACCGATGAATTTAATTTCAAACCTAATTGTTGTTATCCTCATGACTCATGAGTTTGATCAGAGAAATCTAATTAGGTTGAATCTAACGAGACTCATATATGCAAATTTACCAAGAAAGCCCTATGATTTATTAATCAATTAAAGCCGTATATGATTACACAAAAGAAAACCGAAGAATATTGTACAGCTTCAATCCTACTAAAAAGATTACAAAGAACGTTATAATGCATCACGATAAAAATTGAGTTTTGGATAGAGTTTTCATCACAATAAAATTAATATGTATCTCATTTCTAATAGTTAAATGATATGAACTAACTGAAAGTAATGGCACTGATCGTCTAAATTAATATTCACATTCAAGGATTTCCAATAAATTAGTCAATTGTCAAGATTTTCTTATTTTAACCTATCAAGATTTTAATTGGTATTTATTTATTTTGTTTCTAAATATCATGTCATGCTTTGTGTTTCCTTTTTTAAATGAATGTAAAATTGGTATTCAAGTCTAAAACATCTTTACAATAAATGTTTCTTTAGTTTGAGAAGAAACAAAGCATATGTACAAAAACAGAGAATTTCTTAAGAAAGTTGTCATGCATTGTGTTTTCAGATTTTGCACAGCTCCATGTTCTATTTTTTATTATGATTCTGATAATATGACATTTTGTGTTTGTTTTCTATTGATTTTGAATGGTTATTACTTCTTTCAATAGATTTTAGTCTACTACTTTTGTTTCTATGTTAATTTTTCTTTGAGAAATCTTCATTGGTAGACTAAGAAACCATAGATTCACATAAATTTCAATCTTTATTTATTTTACATATGTTAAGTTTTTGTGTTTGTAGCTTGTGGCATACATGTATCATCCACACTACGAGATGCTGAGAGAATTGAAATAGTCGCAATGGATTACCATCTAACATTTACAAGCACTCTTTTCTTCCGTCTTTAAAAAATAGGATAAAAATGGAGCATTACGTTTTGAAGGATTTATGCTCTTATACAAGGGTTTATTACCCTTCAAAATCGATATGATCTGGTTTTTTTAGTTATGGTGTATTGCGAACTCCTACGACTTAATTTACCATCTTTATGTGAGCACAAAAACATACACCAACATAAATCAAGCACCCCGCAATTAACCGGTAATTTTCACCAAAAACCAAATCAAATTAAAACATTATTTTTTTATCCTATGTTACATACAAACCAAATTTTCTATAGCCAAACTAAATTAAACCGTAGTTTTATTCAGTGTGTCAGTGTTAGGGTTTAGTAACATTCAAAATCAACGAATTTAGTCAAACTAAACGTTTTAAACTATTTGTCATTTATGAGAAGTTGAACACAAATAAAAATTGTGAGTGAATTTGAGAATATTCTGTCTTTAATAGAATAGAGAGTCGTGAGTGAATTAGAAAATAACTTTAGTGGAGTAAACAGATGAATATATATATATAAATGTGTAGACATTTATGCGAGAGATTACAATCGGCGCAAATTAAACTATTCAAATTCACATTTCGTTTATAAATTTTAAATACATTAATGCCTGCACAGGGTGCGGGCGAATCAACTAGTTCTTGGTTATATATGAGGGATTTCAATGTTATTTAAAATATTATAATCAGTGAGATTGGATATTAATTACTCTCGAAAATCTAGAGAAAATATATTAAGAAAATTATTAACGAGATATTAATTCTAAAAAACGAGATAACAAATTGGGTAGGTGACGATGACGGTATTAATCCTATAGGTCTATCACAAAATTGGAATCTTATTGTATAAAGAAGAAAAATTATTGTTTGGTTATATAGATTATCGTCAGAGTCGTGCCTATAGGCTTAGAAAAAAGATATTCGCCTAGGACCCCCAAATAATTTAGAAATTTTAGGGCCCCGATTTTCAAAATATTAGTCATAGTGTAGTGGTTATACAAAATTTGATTAGTCTACCGTAATATCCTCACCTGAGTTTGAAACTCCAAATATTTCTTATATTCTTTCAGTGTTATTATTTCTGTTTTTCCGAGTATTATTGTTTATTTATTAAAACTCTAAGATCTATATTCTTGTTTTATGTGTTAGTCTTCGTCAGATTTTGATTTCACGTGTTTTTTTCATCCAATTCTTTTTGTATTTTGTATTTCAAATAAATTCCTCTTATTAATTATATTATGTTAGTGGTGTGATTTTGTTTCTAATTTTTCTATCGATTTTGTTTCTAATTTTTCTATCGATTTTGATTTTATTATACTCATGTCTCTTTATGACAAACAACTGTTCATGTCTCTTTTGATTGTGCTAAATGATTAAACCTATTTTATAAAAAAGATTGAATAACTTGGCTATCATATATATAGAAAAATAGTTGGTTCGGCAATTTGTTTATTATCCGTTTGATCAAAGAGTTTATAGAAAAAGAATTTATTTTTGTCAAATTTCTTTTTTTGTTAACATTTTAGATTTTTCTTGTTGGTTTTAGACTTTATTTATCATTGTTTTCAATTAATTAATTTTATTTAAAACTACCGTTAAAAACATTATTGCCGTTTTTTAGTTCGCCTTGGGCCTCTACAAGTCTTGGCACGGCACTGATTATCGTAAGCTATACATTTATACGTACTGCACTGTACTATGGTACCGTATAGTTGATTAATTTCGTGTATTGATTGTCAATTATTTGATTAGTTGATTTATAAAAACGTTATGAAAATTATTATTGAAATGGATAATGGTGGATCCATGTGTGAGTTAATCAAATGGAATCAGTGCATCACCCATGTGATAAGTACGTGGACGTACCATTAGCAATGCCATAATATTAGGGTATCTTTAATTATACTAGATGATTGATAATGTCACCTACTTATATATCATTATTAACGTTTGACTTCCACCATCTAAATTATAAATTTAAAGGTTAGGTTGAAGAACCAATTTAAATATACTATAAATATTGAGTATTAATCTGTGTGTAAAATGTAGATGAAGAAAACTGAATACTGTTTTTGTAAAAAGTATCTATAAATACGTTTGATTAAGCATTCGTTCAATATAATCATTTCGTAAAATTGTTCATCGTTTATACATACTTATCTAACTACTCTCACTTTATATTCAACTTTTTAAAAAAATGTTAATTAACCTTAGTAAAGGAACACCAAAGAGATTATGTATATTTTTTAAACCATTATAACATGTTATAATTTGATTTTTGGATTGACTTATTTCTTGAGTTACAAGAAAAGTTTTTTGGCTTTGAACAGAACTCAAAAGGCAGTCTTATAAGTTATAACTATAAAGTATAGATAAAATGCAATACAATTAACTTTTAAATACAAAATCCTTTAATAAATAACCGATATATAAGCGTAAGTTGGCAACTTGCAACGTACCACGGAATTTGCGTAAATGGAGGAGCACTTATCAATTGATATCGTACGTTGAATTTTCAACAAATTAAAACTCCATTACATTATACATATAAACGACTTCTACATTCATATTGTATGTTGCATATTATTTAGACAACTTGTCTAATATATTTTGAACTAACCGCCATTTCACAATTATGCTAAAAAGATGAATAAAAACTTATAAAATTTGGTTGACAAGAAAAAACAGTTTTAAACTTAGGAAAAGAGCAAAGTTTATTGTATAATACATGAAATAAATTACAAGCAACTACCAATAGTCACATGCGTTATAAACTCCGTATTTTACGCACTCTTATAATCATTGATTCAATCATCACCAAATCATATTATTAGTTTCAACGTTTTCCGCTAATCAAACTCATATATAATTAATTTATACATATCTTGAATGACACAAGCTCTGTGATTTTTACTATAAATAGCTATTGAAGCCTAAGTCTTATGCATCCAACACAATAATCATCAACTTCTTCTCTAATCAAAAGAAAGAATTAAAGTTATAAAAAAACCTAAGAGATTCAAAATAAAAATGAAGATCTTCTCTCTATTGGTCGCAGCTATCTTCTTCATGAAGATGTGCTCAGTTTCTGCCGGTTGGTTGCAAGCTCATGCGACCTTCTATGGCGAACGTGATGGTTCTGGTACAATGGGTAAGTCTGAGAAACTAGAGTTAAACATTTGTTTTTTTCACCAGTTTCGGTTTAACATTTAAATTTTTTTGGTTTATTCGATTTGGAAAAATAACTAGCATACACTAAACTCGAAATAATGTAGTTAATACTGTATATTTTTGTTTAGTACAAATTAAATTATAATATTTATTTTAGCTTTTCATATGAAGTTTTCATGAATATTTATCGTATTTACTTGATTTACTTTCAGTTTGTTCAATATAAAGCAGAGAATAATTCCAACTTTTGTTATGAAAATCCCGATTTGGTTTGATTCGTTTAATTTCTACACCCTAACCAGAGGTTTCAAATTCTTTCTTCTTCCTCAAGAAACCCTCTCATAAGTTTGAGTTTCTTCTTCTTCAGGTGGAGCTTGTGGCTATGGAAACCTAAACATAGACGGTTACAAGACAAACACCGCGGCATTAAGCACGGCTCTGTTCAATGATGGCAAATCTTGTGGTGGATGTTACCAAATGGTATGCGATGCGACCAAAGTGCCACAATGGTGCCTTAAAGGCACATCAATCACAATCACTGCCACAAACTTTTGTCCACCTAACTTTGCTCAAGCAAGCGACAATGGTGGATGGTGCAACCCACCAAGACCTCACTTCGACATGGCTCAACCTGCTTTTCTCACCATTGCTAAGTACAAAGCTGGAATTGTCCCCATCCTCTACAAAAGGTAATAAAAAAAAATACAAAGCCTAGAGGTCGCTTGTTCGATTTACACTTGGGAGGAATGAATAAAATAGATCAAAATGTCACAAAATATTGTGTGTTTAAAGGGTTCTTTTGTTCTTATAGAGTTGGATGCAAAAGGAGCGGAGGAATGAGATTTACGATGAACGGTAGGAACTATTTCGAGCTAGTTCTGGTCTCAAACGTAGGAGGAGTTGGTGATATCTCTAACGTTTGGATCAAAGGCTCTAAAAGCAACAAATGGGAAACAATGTCAAGGAATTGGGGAGTTAATTGGCAAAGCAACACTTACCTTAATGGTCAATCTCTATCTTTCAAAGTTCAACTAAGCGATGGAAGCATCAAAGCAGCTCTCAACGTTGTTCCTTCGAATTGGCAATTTGGTCAGAGCTTCAAGAGCAACATCAACTTCTGATTATCAAATAATAACTATCGAATTGGCGGTTTACGGTTTTTTTCTCCATCTTTTGTATTTACTTGTAGTGAATTTTATTTTTTTTGTTTTCTCTGTTGAATCATCATCGTCTGCGATAAGCTGCTCGGTTTGTAGCTGTATCATATATAGTCTTGCTTCCAGAGAGTTTATAATCTGGAGAAGACTGAAGAAGTGATGATTGTATTTGTACATTTAAAGTAGACAAATGTTTACTATGAATGAAGGATATAACTCAAACATCTTGATTTTAAAGTCCTTGGGATAATTCATCGCCTCAATATTCGATATCGACCTGATTCAATAATGAAAGCCCATTAGATTTTATTATGAGCCCATCTTCAAACCCTTTTTGTCGACAATAGTGTTCTGAAACCAAGTATTTGTTAGTATTTTATTTTTGTGGAAATAATAGTGTATTTATTTGTTATGGGTATGTCTCTAGGTATGGTTTATGGTCTTCCATGGAAGAGGAGGTGGTTAGGAAGATGCAGAGTTAGAGGAAAAAAACGAAGAGTTGTTGCCCCAGAGATTTGTTTGGATCTGTTGATAGAAATTCTAGCTAGATTGCCTGGTAAATCACTTATGAGGTTCAAGTGCGTCTCAAAGCTTTGGTTTACTCTTATACGTTCTCGATTCTTTACCAACCGTTATCAGCTCACGTTCGCACCTCGACCTCGTCGTGTATACATGAGTTTCGTGGAGCACATCTACTGTGATACAATGATGGACTTCTGCCCCAAACCACCAGGAAAATCGCTACTGCTGTCATTCTCCTCGTCCTCGTCGAAATTCGACAAAGATTTGAGCATATTAGGGATGGGAGGACGCAACATGGTGATTTTTCGAGGCTTGATGTTATACAATGTTTGCAGAAAGGCGTGTATCTACAATCCCACCACCCGACAAAGCGTTATCTTACCCGCTGTTAAATCCAACATCTTTGCTCAAGATGAGTATTGTAAGAATCCCGTCTACTTTTTCGCACACGATCCTGTTCTTGATCAATACAAAATACTCTGCACTGTTTTTATGTACTCTGAAAACTTCCAGAGGATAACCTCAGAGCATTGGGTCTTTTCACTAGAACCCGGAGGTTATTGGAGAAGAATCGAGTTTGATCAACCTCATGTTCATACAAGACCTGGAGTGTGCATTAATGGAGTTATACATTACTTGGCTGCCACTAGTATGTCTAGCGATATCCTTGCCAGTTTCGACGTTAGGTATGAAGAGTTTAGTATGATCGAAACACCTCGTGCGACGTCATCTTCAGTTAATGGGCATTTGGGTTTTATAGAGTATGGTGAGAAACCAGCTATTGTTGATTATACCCATCTCGGAAAAAAAGGTTTGATGGACTTATGGGTCTTGGAAGATGGTGAAAAATGGTCGAAGAAATCTTTCGTTTTGCGGCCTTGTCAGATGCATTTAGTCGATAACGACATTGAACTGTTGATGGAAAGCGCAACTCCAAACGGCCAGCTTATCTGGGCACCTAGTGAGTTGCATACTCCTTGTTACTTTCTCTATTATGATGTGCAAAAGAATGATTTGACCAAAGTTATGGTTCAAGTCGACGAATCAGACATTTTACCGTGTTTAAGTGCACCATACTATTATTTCAAACATATGGATGAGAGTGAAAGCATCATGCACTTGGAAATTTGAATGCCAACTTGTTATTTTTTACTTACAAACTAAGATTATAGACCTTTCATTTTTCTGCATTCCCATCTAATGTGAGGTAAATTACCTCTATATTCAAAGCTTTAGAGATTCAGAATATACAGATTATAAACAACGTAAATGTAAACCCAATTACAAAAGCTTTTACAATTTCACCAGATCAAAACAAAAACCGGCATAGAAGTAGAACAACTAGTTTCTACATGGGGCTTTAAAGAGGAAAAAGAAAACTCAAAGATCATGAATAACACCTTCAATGACTTTCTGCGCCGCATCTCGAATACTCAAAAGATTTGTTTTTACCTCGTTACACAATCTTCCTTCGACTAGGCGCACCGGTAACCACCTCTTCGGTTTACAATCTACCGTGTATGCAAGCGTCGTCCGAAAATCTTTAAACTGTAAATCCAAAACTTCCCCTTGAATCCCTTTATCAAGCTGCAATAAGAAAAACAAAACACGGATACGAATAAAAATAACAGTTCTGAGGAAAAAGGTACGATGATGAATGTATTTCGTACTTGTTCGATTGACCATTTGCCTTCAAAGAGTTGGAAATCGCCTTCGACCATCTTAAAATCGATATCACGTCTCCTCCCGTTCGGTAGAATCTCGAGCTCTTTCTCGTAACAATCTAGAACAGCTTTCGCATTGAATTTAAGTCCCAATGCTAAATTCTGTTGTCCCATCTTTTCAAAAAGAACCACAAAAACACAGAATGAGAATCACATTCTTAGTATCAAATTCTCTAAACTTGAATCACACTAAGAACCAATACGAATTTTATTCAAAGTTTGCTCCATTAACTTAAAACTAAGCAATATTTCACCATTTTCAACAAGAACATGGCAGATTCAAGCT
The DNA here is from genome assembly GCA_963576765.1 of Draba incana. NCBI lineage: Eukaryota > Viridiplantae > Streptophyta > Magnoliopsida > Brassicales > Brassicaceae > Draba > Draba incana. The sequence goes on from OY755214.1 coordinate 1,091,564, forward strand.
TATCTACAAAATGTGAACCTAAACAGATGCATTGGATTGAAGAATTTGGTTTTGATGAGCAAAATACCTGGAAAAGACGAACACGATTGCCTTCTCTCTCGACCAATTCGCTAACAACAAGTCCAGGTATGAAATCAGATAGCTTCTCGTAATCAGTCAATACATTCCAAACCGAATCAAGGCTCGCTTCAATTCCAATCTTCGAACGGATTCGCCTCGAGCTTCTCTCGAGCTTCTTCAATTCGATTAGAACACCATCGTCGCCAATCAAACCTTCCGTTTTACCATCTGTTAAACAATCAACCAAATAATCATCATCATCATCTTCATCTATTTCGATTTCGCTTTCTTCATCGTTACAATAATCGTCGTCGTGCGAGTAGAATCGCTGAGAATCGTCGCCGAATCGGCAAGAGAAACATTTACGAGAAGAAGAAGAAGCTAGTAGTAGTAGTGTCGAGGAAGGAGAAAAGGAGGAGAGAGATAATTTGGTAGAGTGGAAATTTCTCGTCGGCAAATTTTGAATTGGTAAGCCGGAGGTGGTGGCTATTGCGGCGGCGCGTGGGTGGAGAACGGCGGAGGAGGAATCTAATACGATCGGGGAGGATTGCATAGTTTCTAGATCTGGAAGAGACTACAAGCAGAATTTCTATTTTTGCCTAATCAAACTTTTTATTTGGGCCTATTATATTCAAATTGGGCCCATCCTTTTTAAAAATTATAAAGTATTTAAGTATGATTTAATTTTTTTTTTTTTAATTGCCATCGATTTCAAATAAGTTTTGTTCCATTAATATAATTATTATAAATTTTATGAAATAGTTACGAGAAAATAAATTTTATATATCAAGGTGTGGACTACTATCACCTAATTATCACGTGAGTAGCTATTATTCATGTGATTTTTGTGTGGAAATAATCACATTCAATTGTAATACAATTTCTATTTTTTACCCTGGTAAAATGGGTGGAAATTTTTATTTCAATCTGTTAATTAAGAGTTTTGTAACTTTTTTTCTGGATGGAATTTATAAAAGTGTAAAAGATATTCTAAAGTAAATAATAATGTGGTGTATTATATAAAGTACCAAAAATATTTACCCACTAAAAGTTTATTATTTTCACTCAATTATCATTGGCTCTAGAGATGCCACTATTATAATAAAAAGACAAGAAACTTTTTTTTAATATAAAAATGTATTTGTAGATCCAAATGAGCTTTTGGGAAAAACTAATGACTGTATTCGAGATTGGTGTTCTTTCATATACTTAAGAAGTTTGATGAGATATTGTGCTAATGATCTTCATAAACATCATTAACTGAATGATCAAGGAACCAAAAGTTCTCTAATAGACTAATACATATCATTTAGACTAGTCAAACCCGATCTTATTTAAAAAGGAAAACCTTTCGAAATATAGAACATAAAACAGGGAATCAAAATTTAGATTATGATTTTGGATCAGAGGATCCTGAAGAGATTAATAACAAGGGATTTTAAAAATGGATTTTAAAACAAAAGAAAGATATATATATATTACTTAAAACTTAAAAGAAATAGGTAAAGTAAATATACCTTCAAGGGTTTGATGTTCTTGAGCTCTAATGGACATTTTCCTCTTTGTTCTTATTGTCAAAGCTTGAGAATATATTGCTTATCCCTGCAGACAAATGATGAAGACCCGTAGGTTGATGCCAACTAGGGCATATTTCTATCTTATAAAAAATGTAGCCTACCCCTTCCGACAAATTTGAGTGGCTTGACTAATTTTATATTCAAAATTTGTTTTTACCATAAGGTCGGTATAATAAATAACTTGACATTTGTAGAATCTGCTTTGGGTTTGACTAAAACTATTAGAGCTTGACTGGTGTAATCGCAGCGGTTGCGGTTGCGGGAGTTTGCGGAAGCGGGCGGTTGCGGTTTCAAGCGTTTTTCAGCGATTTGAACGACTGGTGCAGCGGTTTAAAATTAGTGCGTTTGCGGGATACTTATGACTGGTTGACAGCGGGTGCAATAGCGGTTAAATAATAAATTAACAATATAAATACATTAAATAATTATAAAAAAATATCAAAAATCATATTATTATAAGAAAATATAAAAGTTATTAATTCATTAAATTTAAATACTAGAAAATCATGTATATGATACTTACGTTTATTATTATTATTATGGTTGAAAGTTATAAATTTAATAGATAAATTGTTTCTTTTGTAGATTAATGTTATATTTTAAAATTTTATATATTTCATAATTATAATATTCAAATCTTGATTTTTTTTAAATTTATTATATATTTTCTGATTTTTAAGTTGATTTTATTTTATTTTTTAATAAAAAATAAATCCAACCGCAAACGCTCGAGGAAAGCAGCTTTTGGTTTTGAGCGGTACGGAGCGGTAGGGAGCGGTACAGAGCGGTACGGAGCGGTAGGGAGCGGTACAGAGCGGTAGAAAGCGTTTTCCATGATTGTTGTCAAACGCTAGGAACCGCTACCGCCTGCGTTTGCGGGTGATAGCGGATGTACCAATCAAACTCTTAATGTTTGAACAATTTTAACTTTTTAATTTGTTTGATATAATAAATGATTTAATTAATTAGGGGTTTTTATAACTCAATTTTGATTGGTTAATTAAAAAAGGATAAATGAAAAAAGTTTACCTTTAGAGTTGAACCCAAAAATTGTCCTTAATGTTTTTACATCAAATATGAGATTCCAAATTAAAAGATGAGAACTATTGTAAATTAGTCGAGATAAATTTATCGGCGATTACATTATCGTGGTGCAACTAAAGTCGTTCAGATTTTATATGTCCACCGTGAATATAGTACATGAAAAATGTTATTCATGAATTTTCGTGGTATGGATAGAATCATCTATTGTGAAATTGGTCGTTGCATTTCCAAGAATTACATGAGATTAGATCCGTCAATCGTGAATATAATATCACGTGTAACGACAGATTGAATCAGTGTTATTATAAAACGAAATAAATATTTCAGACACTATTAAACACCAAAAAAAATAGAGAGAAAATCGCTTTTACGTTTGAGAAAAACAAAACAAAACGAGTGGGTGATTTGGATCTTAATCTTGTTTAATATTTATTTTAGTATTATAAAATTTCTTTCTCATCTTACTTTATGAGTCGAGGGAGAAATAGGGTGTATCTATGTGTCCACCCCCCTCTCCATCACCAATCATCTATTCACCTATTATCTAAAAAAATTAGAGTTAAAAATAAATAAATATATACATTAGGTTTGAGTTAACTAATCCCAAATTAGGGTATAGTTTTGGAGTTTAGGGTTTAGGGTTTGGGGTTTATAATTTATTTTGGGTTAACTAATCCCAAATTAGGGTATAGTTTTGGAGTTTAGGGTTTGGGGTTTATAATTTATTTTGGGTTAACTATTCCCAAATTAGGGTATAGTTTTGGAGTTTAGGGTTTAGGGTTTGGGGTTTATAATTTATTTTTGGTTAACTATTCCCAAATTAGGGTATAGTTTCGGGTTTAGGGTTTGGGTATGGGGTTTAAACCCCAAAATTCTAGTCTCTAAGTCATTGAAGGTTTAAACCCCATACCCAAACCCTAAACCCCAAACTATACCCTAATTTGGGAATAGTTAACCAAAAATAAATTATAAACCCCAAACCCTAAATCCTAAACTCCAAAATTATACCCTAATTTGGGATTAGTTAACCCAAACCTAATATATATATTTATTTATTTTTTAATTCTAATTTTTTTAGTTAATATGTGGATAAATAATTGGTGATGGGGAGGAGGGTGGACCCAAAGATACACCCTACGGGGTGTACCTAAGTATTTCTCGAGTGGAGGTGCATTGTACTTTGCCTACTTGGGGATATAAATTTAAACACCCAATGCCTTGGCACAATTATTCTTGGTCTTCTACTGTTAATGTAAAACAGAGAAATTATACACTAATTTGAATAACATCCTGATTTGGATCACTTACAAATGGCCTAATGGGCCTTAAAATGGAAAATAGCAAACTGGGCCAAAATTAAGAATCTCTCGAAGACAGAGTTTTGGTTCTCGTATCCCCACGTAAACCTCGCAATTCTTCGTCTCCGACCTTCGTGTTCTAACGCAGAAACACATATTTATAAAATTTTCCCGAGAAAATCTCCATTTTGATTCAAACCAGCAAATGGAAAAAGCAAACGATTAGAGGAAACTTGAAATCAACATCGTTCTGATCGTGATGAGTTCGTGGAGCAGGAGCTTTACCAGGCTCGTGAATGGTCTATCACTTGTAGCGAAAGAGATCTGTAATCAGTCACCGGAGTTACAGAGAGCGAGAACCGGAGATCTCGAAGGATTCATCACATCCTCCGGGAAAAAAGCTTTGGTTGCCGCCACCGATTTGGCCGGACTTACCTCCGGGAAGCTTCGTCAGCTCTCTATCCGCCGATCCAAGGAACCATCCATCGTATTCTTCGATAAGGTTAATGGCGGCGACTCGAAAGATTCCTCCGTCGCGTCTGAGATTGGATCTGTAAGTAGTATCAAACCTAGCCGCGTCGGAAACGATGGTATTGTTTCGAGCATTGATGATTCGAAAATCCTGAGAAGTGAAATTAGTGATCTCAATAGAGAATCTGAGGCTAAGGTTGAGATTATTGGAGTTAAAGAAGCTGATGCATCATCTCCGTCGTCGGAAGTAGTAGCTCCGGTGAGGAGACGGAAACCTAGAGAACGGAAAGTTCCATCAACTCCTATAGCAAGAGCCTATGGGTAAAATCCCTAATCACTTTTTGCTTACTTAAGATTAGATTACATAGGAATTTGTGAAAATGTTTTCAATCTTGGAGCTGCTCTTGCTTGTGAAAACGTAACAAGTATTGTGTTTCTTTAGATTATACATAGAATCTTATGATCAAGTTCTGAGAAATTGTGGGATTTGTGAAAGGTTTTTCAATCTTGGAGCTGCTCTTGCTTGGGGAGCTGTCAAAGAATCTACATATAGGATTGTAAATGGAACACCAGTAACACAAGGCAATAAACCTGCGCTTTCGGCTATAATGTCTGAGGAAAATGCAGAAAGATTGGCTCTTGGATTATGTGAAATGCGTGGAGCTGCTCTTAAAGTTGGCCAAATGTTGAGTATACAGGACGAGAGTCTCGTTCCTGCTCCGGTAAAATACCAATGAGATTACTTATGCTCTGTGTGATTTCGATATCTTTGTTTGACGAAAAGTAGGTTCTTTGTTTAGATCTTGAATGCTCTGGAATATGTGCGTCAAGGTGCAGATGTGATGCCCAGAAGCCAACTTAATCCGGTTTTGGATGAGGAATTAGGTCCTAATTGGCAATCGAAATTGACTAGTTTTGATTATGAACCGCTCGCAGCAGCGAGTATTGGTCAGGTACTTTCTGCGTTTGTGAATGCGTGTGATACTTCATCGTTCTGAACGTGAATCATGTTCTTAGGTGCATCGAGCTGTTACTAAAGATGGATTAGACGTCGCGATGAAGATTCAGTACCCTGGCGTTGCTAACAGTATTGAAAGTGATATCGAAAATGTCAGACGGTTATTAAATTATACAAATCTAATCCCAAAGGGACTCTTTCTTGATAGAGCTGTTAAGGTATTGCTATCTTGTCGACTATTAACTCAGCAATACATTTAGTTTTCGTGTCTTAAGATTCAGAACGAAGTTTTTTTGCAGGTTGCGAAAGAAGAGTTGGCACAGGAGTGTGACTATGAAATCGAAGCAGTAAGTCAAAAGCGCTTTCGTGAATTGCTTGCAGATACTCCAGGGTTTTACGTTCCACCCGTGGTAGATGAGGTTTCAAGCAAGAAAGTTATAACCACAGAACTTATTTCTGGTAATTCCAATCTCACTTACTCTGTTCCGATAACTGTCTTCTAATGCATTCGTTCTTTACAGGGATCCCTATCGATAAAGTGGCACTGTTAGATCAGAAAACACGAGATTACGTTGGGAGGAAAATGCTTGAACTCACTTTAAAAGAACTCTTTGTCTTCCGCTTCATGCAAACCGATCCAAATTGGGGTAACTTCTTATACAACGAAGCCACGAGAACAATCAATCTTATCGATTTCGGTGCAGCCCGTGATTACCCCAAGAAATTCGTCGATGACTACCTACGAATGGTAAAAACCGCCTTTGACATGTATTGAATTCTAAAAATTGAACCTTGACAACAATTTTACTTGAACCTTAGGTAATGGCGTGCGCGGATAAAGACAGTAAAGGAGTTATTGAAATGTCGAGAAGACTCGGGTTCTTAACCGGAGACGAATCAAACGTAATGCTAGACGCTCATGTTCAAGCCGGTTTCATCGTAGGTCTACCGTTTGCAGAACCCGGTGGCTACGCTTTCCGAACCAACAACATTACTTCTAGTATTTCGAATTTAGGAGCAACAATGTTGAAACATAGACTTACACCACCGCCCGACGAAGCCTATAGCCTTCACCGTAAACTATCCGGCGCTTTCTTGGCTTGTATCAAGCTTGGAGCCACCGTACCTTGCCGTGATCTCTTGCTTCAAGTTTACAATAAGTATCAGTTCGATGATGAGCCACAAGATTCTGCATAAGCAAAATATAGTAACGATTTTTTTATTTCCCATTTTGGGAGTAAAAAACCGATTCTTGTTTTAGTACACAAATGAGTTTGATTTAGAGTAATTTTTGCTTTATTTTTTCTAATAATGTTGAATATTACAATGATGGATAAATCAATCAACAAACTCTGAATGATGGCTTTTGGTTTATGACAATATATCAATCGCTAAATCTCACCTCAACACACAAAAACAGAAGATCTGTAAAAAAAAAATAAGAAAATCAAAAACTCAAAAAGAATTTTTCAAAAAGCAACTCGAAAATGCATACAAATTTTATTTGTTTTTTGTATTTTTAAAAAGAAAAAATATGTATTAGATGGATCATAAGGAATTAGGAGGTTGGTGATGAGTAGTGGATACAAAAGCCACTGCTTGAGCCCATGCCTTAAGCCTCGCTTTCACATCTTTTGGGTCATCCCCTGAAAAAAACATTGTGTAAAATCAATTTAGTACACAACGAATAACAGAATGTAGAAAAATTCCATAAAACATTTACCATTTTTAAACGATTTCTGTTAAGAACTTAAAATACATGAATTTCGTACTTTTGGAAGAATACATAATAATCATCTTTATCCAAGTAAATACCCATTATTACACTTTGCTTCCATATTAAAGCACAGAGTTAAATAAATAGTACTCCCTCGTTTTATATTAAGTGTCGTTTTGAAAAATGTATCTGGTTAATATTTGGATGTATTTAACTCAAAACACATCCAAATACATTTCAGATATATTTTTATCAAAACGACACTTAATATGAAACGGAAGGAGTATTTAGATAGAAACTTACACTTTCATGTAGATAATTTTTTAACTATCCAACTAATTTTAGCATTCGTCGGTCTAATATTAAAGTATAGTGTATATATGTACAAAACAATTAATATGTGTAATTTATGCATAAATAGTTAAAAACGTTTGGGTTTTTTGGACTAACCGGGACTTGAGATACGGTGGTTAGGGGAAATCGGAGAATTACCACCACTACTAGTATCCACCGTTGAATAAGAAACCCGACCCGGTTCAAGCTCAAACCCTAAATCCTTACAAGCTTTGACTTCTCCTAAATCCATACACAATGGTCTTCCTCCTCCTATAGGCCTCGTCATAACCACAACTCCTCCTCCGTAACCACCGTGCTCATCGACGTTACTCCGCCGCATACTATTAACCCACGGTGGATACTCCGGTCTCAATCTCCTCCTCCGATTATTTTTATTATTATTATTTCCATATTTCTCCTTTCTTGCTTCGTTCTCGCTTGCGTAAGCTTTATCGCCGGAGACCGGAGAACTCACCGTTAAACTTCCTCTCCGGCGTCTTCTTCTTGGAGGTGTCGCCGGAAGTGATTGACAACCGGTTGATTCTTTGTCGGAATCTGAAAGGTTTAATTTTTTCTCGTCGGAATTATCTGATGGTTCGTCATCGGCTTCGTCACCGTCGTAGTTTGAACAAACGGAGAGTCTTGATAAAGAATGATGTTCTTCTTCTTCTTCAACTTCTTGTTCTTGTTTTAGGAAAGACGCCATTTTCATAATTTTTTCTTCTCAGCAAGAACTGTATATATACGTGTGTGTATATATGTCTTTTGATATTTCTATTTTCTTCGGTTTTATCTGATTTTGTATCTGTTTTTAGCTTCGGATTTTTATTTTCTGTTTTGTTTTAACGACATGGAGACCTTATATATCCTATCGCCATTATTCGAATTTCCAAATGTATCCCTCGTACTTAATGACCTTTTGTATTTTTCTAAGGGATTTGTGTCATTATGTGTGCCTCGTTTAATCACATAATGACATAATGAATGTCACAAGGAGAAACAAAATAGTGTAATATTACAGGATATATTTAGTAAACTTGAGAATGTTTAATTTCATTTAAAGCGGTAATGAATGTACGACAACGAAGGCATATTATATTTAGTTGAATATCAGAATTTTTTGAGTGATATTCAATTAAATGGTTTACTTGTTATGTGAAATCCGTATTTGATTACTAAAAAAGTTACAATTTAAAATTTTCTTCTACCAATTTTCTTTGGCTATGAGAAATAGTCGTGTGACCTATATGTCATCAAACAAAAATATTTCAAATTTTTCACATTTTCTGCAGTTAATATAAATTGGTACCTAAATTGTTTTAAAGACTATGAAAATCATCTTTAGGTAACAACGTAATGCAAATTCCCGTGGCAGTCACCGCTGGTGCAGAGAGAATGCGACTGCGAGGATAATTATGTAATTGTGCATTTAAGGGATATCCTACCCGTATCCATTTGGTGGGAACTTCGAGATTAGCAATAAATTCAATAATTTTAATTAAAATAGAATTAGGATGGAGTATTTAACAACAGTATTATTAATTAAAACAACATTAGAACTCGTCTCTGCTGATCTAAAGTGAGCTTGACCAGCTTCTACGTAAACCAACCATTTTATGACACGTAACATATTAGCAAGAGATAGTACAAAGATTAGTCTGCACGATGAGGCTGTCCAAAACCCTAATCTAATATTTTATGAGAACTTTACATTTACGTTTTCTACTCATCAATACATAATGTTTTTGTCTTTTCGAATTGTAACCAGGTATTTAGTTCGGAATATAAGGGAGTTTGGTTTGAGCCGAATTTAATACAACAACGATAAAAGCTAAATATACATTATTCGTTGAGAAATTCCTTTTTTTCATTTCGAGAATTGTATGTCAATATGAAGCTATTTATACACGTTATGTTATCTTTTTCATAATGTAATGATGCCATGATAACATATGTCATGTGAGGAGCTAAGTTTCTTTTGTTCAAAAATACTTTATAATTTTCGATTATTGTTAAAGTAAGGAGCTACGTTTCGTTCTTTTACGAAATAATTTTTTTATGAGTCTAAATCATTTTCTTTTAATCATGATCGAGTGATATATATAGGTCAAAAAGCTTTGCTTGGTTTCTTTTTTATTTTTGTATATGTTAAAGAGGTTTCTTCTTACTCAAAATAGCTTGAGGACTATCGTTTTATATTGTAAAGTCCGGCTTTTTGCGGTTTGTGAGGGCAAATGGACGGCTTGGATTAGGTCTTCCACACGTGTCATTATACAAATTATGATTGATTCTAGTGGAATCGCACGTGCTGCTGTCCATACAAACAAATTATTTTCTTCTGGTTATCAAAAACATATATTTATAGGTTCTGGATTTCTGATAGTAATTTCTGGTTTGATTCCGGTACAAATCGTAACTCACTATTAACAAACAAATCATGAAATCATCCATCGTGGCATTGCATGGTTTAAACCATTACAAAATATTCAATAACTCTAGTTAATGTGTTTCATCTTTATTTACTTTGTATATATATCCTTCGGAGCTATATAATCCTTTCATACTACATTTAAGTGGAAAAGTGATATTAGCTCTAATTAAAAATTTGGTGGTAGTGATCATGCCAAGTATATAGGTTTTAAAGCAACTAAAAAGCTTAAGTCGCAACAAACCATTTCCTCCTTTGTTGACTTAATTCATAGAATGGTTACTCGTGAGAAACAATATATGTTGCAATACGCAAAGAATGCTATCATTTGACTATTTAATAATAAAAAGTAATATTAGGTGAGACCGACCCAAATCAAATTTATATGCAAGGCAAACCAATCAATGCATCCCACGAGGACATTGAAATTTAGTTTTAGAAGACAAATACATATTGACGGCCATTGATAATATTATTTGTAAAGTGTACATTTGAAAATGATATCTAAATATAACACTATTCCGCCGGTTTTATAAAATAGCCTATATAAAAGAGGGTAAAAGATGAAGAATTTATGTAGGGGGTTTCTCATGAACTTACGAAGGATTATTAAACTGATCTTACACACACGACAATAAAGGTAAAAATAATTTACTCTACAAAAAACAAAGTATTTGTAATCGGTAATGATACATAAAAGGTATGTTCTAGTTATAAAAAGGTCACTAGAGCATACAAAAAAAGTTATATTAGTCTCATAGTTCTTTTATTTTGTGAACTCTCCTCGTTTCTCAAGAACGATTAGGAATTTGCTTCGGCACAAACAAATCTTAGCGGACTTTCTCCGCTGCGAGATCCGGAATGGCGAAACTGCGTCTTTTTGGTATGATTCTTTGATTGATTTAGGGGCTTTAATTCGGTTTATTGGTGGTACGGGTCCGCGACTACTTCGAATAAGTAGGGATGCTAAGGTCGTAGAAGCAACTCGTAATGGTTCATAGATAATGCCCGGAGCAAGATCTGAAAATATACAAACTTTTATGCTCCTTCTTACTACCATCTCTCCTCCTTCGTCGGCAAATGGTAATATATATTCTTTGGCGTAAGGTATCGGGTACCTTCTCTTCAAACTTCTCTGCCAAGGAAACTTGGGAGCAGTTAAGAGTACATTCTCCTCTAGTGCCATGGAGTAAATCAGTTTGGTTTAAGGAAGCGGTGCCTCGTCATTCGTTTACGACATGGTTAGCTCTTAAAGGAAGACTCCCGACTAAGGATCGTCTTATTGCTTGGGGGATCAATGTGCAGGGGACTTGTGTTCTATGCAACACTTCGATGGAGTCTCACGATCATCTCTTCTTTGAGTGTTCGTATGCCTCGGCGATTTGGTTCCCCTTCTCCTCGCGAATAAGGTCTTTTCCCCCTCTTAGTCTTCAAGCTGCAGCGACTTGGATCACCCATCAACAAAACCCGCCCTCTGGCCGGACCGAGATTCTCCTCAAACGCATTGCAATCTGCCTCTTACATCATTTGGTGCGAGCGGAACTCTCGAATCTTCACCAACATATCCTTGCCAATCTCAGCATTGCAGGCCTCGTTGGACAGGCAAATCAGAGATCGTCTCCTTTCCTTCCCAGGAACTTCAACATCTTCTCCTTCCCTTCTGGAATTGTATTTCAACTTTATTAATCTTCCCTTTTGTAATTTTAATGTCTGTTTCCTTTCTCTGTCTTAAATAAGGTGTAACGAACCAAGAAAAATCAGAAAATGGTATAAATTTAACATTTAAACCAAAAGAAAAAAAACTCTCCTTTGAACTCTCAAGAAATATAAAATCTTTGAGAGAGAGAGAGAATGTTCTTGAGTATTGGGTTTCTAATCTCATAATTAGAAGGCCCATTTATAAAATTTATTGGGTAACCATTAACTACCTTTTTTATATCTTTTACCCAAAACGAACATCGTTCGTCCCCAAACCAAAAGACAAATTGAAAAATCTTAGTAACTGGTTTTGATTTTAAAACATGATCAAAAGGATAACTATATGATACGGAAATGAATAATAATAATTTGCTTCAATCCACTATTGATGAGTAGTATAAATAATTCAGTTAAATTTTCTTAACCGTAACTCAAATAACTTTTGTAACATATCCAATCATTCTTGAAAAGACAATGTAATGTTATTCTTAAGTATTAACTAATAGTCTAATTTTGCACACAACAAAGTATATATATAAGTGTAATTTTACCAAAAAATATATGCATTTAATTGAATTATGAAGCATTGTTTGAAAGCATTTCCGCTGTTTTTTGAATACTATCTACCACAGATACATATATGGAAGTTGATGACGATATAAATCAAATAAATTAACATGTAGGCAAGTTTATTACATATTCACGTTGTACACCTTTAGTTTAATGTTCTCTGAAAGTAAACAAAAAAAAAAGCAAAGAACTTGACCGACCAAATGTTGAAGCAACTAGTTCAAGTAAGTAGAAACTACAAATTGCCGGATTAACTTAACGAATATTTATTTATAATATTTTTAATTGGAAAAGATAGCTAAAAGTTAAAAAAATGTTCCTTTTTTTTTGGCAGCTAAAAAACTGTTCCTTAAGTTTGTTTATTGAAAATGAAACTAAAATGAAAGTGAGTAAAAGATAAAGTTGTCCCTATATAAAGATACACTAGCCCTTTTTTAGAAGCTTCACCTAAAATATGTTACAATAGTCAATCGAATAAATGCTTTGTCTATCAATATATGAAAAATGTCTTAAAGAAGAACATAATACCATAATTATTCAATCTCAATTGTCAGTATTAATCTGAAGGTTTGTAGACAAAGATCAAGTGACAAGAAGCTTTGGTGATTAGCTTAAGAAGAATGGAGAAGCTCAAGATTGGTTGGCTTCAAGGAAGGTTAACACTTAGGTGGAATATGAATAATAAGCTGTGTGGGAGAGACTCTTCTTCAATGGGAGGGTTCTCTATTTGGTTCACTAGAAGATGCAGATTTCGGTTTGGGGGTTTAGGCTGAGTGAGAGGATTAATACTTTAATAGCCTAAAGTCTCTTTGTAATGTCTCTTACGTATTTTTATTATCTCTTGTAACGGTTTAGTTGGAGAGAGAGATGTGGTTAGAGAGAAAAGAGAAAGAAGAGCGAGAAGATATGTATTGTTCTCCGGCGTGTTGCCGTCGTAGAATCTAGTGGATTCCGGTGATATTATCACGGGCGAGCCTAGGGTACCGGAACTAAGCACCCGAACTCGAGTCTTGGTGTTTTTTCTTTTATGCTCAATTGATCGATTAGAACTCATAGGTTTCGAGATTCTGAGTAATTCTGAGCATGATTGAATTCGATAATCTTCACATAATCTTAAATATTCCTCAGTACTTCTAAGAGATATAACTATCTCAAAATTTGTTGTTTATTCCATTTGTTTCATCAAAGTATAGTATATTTTAAGTTTTAATTACACTGATATGTACATATGTTAATGAAGTGATATATATACTTTTGATGATTGAAATTTTTGGATTTGGATCTTCAAGGTAATCTTTTTTTTTTATTTTTTTGCTAAACAAGGTAATCTCTTATTTGTCTTTGATAAAAAATAATAATATTCAACAGGATAGGTTTGAAGAGTTAACTTTAATTGTCTCAACACATAATTGAATATCTTATGATATACAGTAATTAAAAAAGGACTACCGTATCATTTTTTTAAGTATTACTATTGTCGTGTATATGTGAATAGGTCTACAAAATGAACAAAACACATAAGAAATAAATGTCATTAATCCACCAATAATAGAGAAACAAAATCCGAAAGCCCAGAAAACTGTGCTTCGCAAAGTACATCAAATAAAATAAAAACAATACTGTTAAATTAAATGATATAAACACAAACTATATATACACAACCCATCTTTAAAAAAAAAAAATCAATTTTTGAGAAATGAAGAAAACATGAAAAAAAAGGAAAGATTCACACACCTTATAATACACAAGAAGATTTTTATATCTGACCATAAGCATGTTGCTGAGGCTGAAGCTCGTTACATGGCCACATACCAACATTTGTAGTCTCTGTACCATAAAAATTGGTCTCTGATTTGATTTCACTGTATAATGAAGAATTTGAATGATTCTGTAACGGATTATTCGATATTGTGAATGGATTTTCCTCCATTGTTAATCCCCAATTCATGTTCCCATTTCCAAAGAATGTCGAATTGTTGTAATTACTCTCTGTAATCATTGGTCCGGTACAGAATGAGTTTTCCAATTCAATCAAACCAAGATTGGAGGATCTGTAACCGGTTAAACCGGATGAGAACATTGAACTGGGTAGTACCACTGCACTAGGGATGCCTTCAGTGCTCATATCCACATGATGCTGGTTTGTTCCGGATTGGGGAATCCATATGCCGACGTCTGAACCAGTTTGTATTCTTGATCCCGTTTCTATACTTAACCGTTGAAAACCGAAATTTCCGGTATAAAGATGATCATTGTTGTTGTTTTGGTTAGTACTCGTGGTACTAGAGGAGCCTTCAGTGTCAACGAGGTAAGATTGTTGACTCTTCTCAACCGGTTTAGTTTTATCATCTGTACCGGTTTCGATATCGGTTAAAAGCTTGTGTGTAACCGGGTCAATTCCTCTCAGCCTCAACTTCTTCTTCAAACAAGAATTCCACAGATTCTTGATTTCATTGTCGGTTCTCCCAGGTAGCTGAGCAGCAATCTGAGACCACCTAATGCAAAACCAAACCGGAAACAACTACATGGTTTAATTATACACACATAGAGTATGAAGAAGTAAACGGAGTGTAGTTCTTTACCTGTTTCCAAGAACGGCATGAAGTTCAATAATGAGATTTTCTTCATCTTGAGAAAATGCTCCTCTTTTCAAATCTGGTCTTAGATAATTTATCCATCTTAATCTACAACTTTTACCACATCTTTGCAAACCTATTTAAATCAAGAATCAAAAAGATAACTCATCAGATTACAAAATCAACTAAATAAAGATAATCAAGGTTACTATGATGGAACTGAGAAATAAATTGAATGAATAAAATATATTTTTATGGTTACCAGCTTGTTTAGGGACAGAACTCCAGCAACCATGGCCAAACTTAGTGATATACCTAAGAAGCTTCTCATCTTCTTCAGGAGACCAAAGTCCTTTCCTTAGCTTCTGCTTGTAACAACATGAATGTCTTCCCATCGCTATTCAAAATATTTATATGTATGAATAAAAATATAATTCTTGTTTTTATTTCAGATTAAAAGTTTTGAAGTCAGCTTTCAGAGAAATCTTTTAGTTCATAATATGAGGTGAGAGAGAAAGAGAAAGAAAAAGAAAGAGAGAGTTTTGAAGTGAGAAGATGAGAAAAGGAGAGGAGGATTTGGGGAATATAAACAAAAGGTTTTTTGTTTTTATACGTTGAAGTTACATGAGTCAATTTAGCTGCTTTTTTTCAATATTTTCCTTCCTATGATTGGTGAACGGTGGTGATATTCTAGACTAGCTAATTAATCAACGTAAAAATGAAATAAAGTTATACAAAAAATGTAAAATATGTATTTGGAAAAAAAACAAACAAATTGATAGTAATCTTCGTATTCGTTACCTATGGCTAGCTATGAGTTATTTATGCGAGTTGAAGTCTAGCTAAGTGATATAACTCTTCTATGTTTTAAATTTAAGAAAAAGTTTAATCCCATATATGTTTGATAATAGGTATGGATATAAAAGTAACATTTTCCAGTAACTTATGAAAACGAATATATTGTAAAGATAATACTTTTAAAAACTGTGAAAAGGATGTGACTCTGTGCAACTTATATATTTTTGAGAGGTGTTATTAGCTAAGTTTCTTCTTTGAGGTTTGATTTACGAACCACACGCTATCTTTTTTGTTTGGGAAAAACCGTATATATCTGGAATATGTATAGACATATAACATATATATATATATAATTTTGTTATATATGTCATATATTTTGTATATTACAGAAAGTCATGCTTGAAATGTATTTATAGAACGTTGTTCACAGCTAGTATACATTTCGCATTTATGATTTGTAATAAATGTGTGGAGGTTCTAATTTTTCTGTATAATTATTTTTGCAACCCTTATGTTCTTTGACATAAAAATATTCTATTCCACATATAACATTTTGTGGGGTTTATATGGAAAAATGAGAAAGTCTCATGAATAATTTAATGTTACCATATCTTCATATATTAAAATTTTCATCACGATTGAAAACTCTCTCTTCATATGTATATAAACACATACATACTCCATATGTAAAGAAATAAACATGTTGCTTTGTTAATCAGGAAATAATAAGTTTGATAATTCATTTCAATGATTAAAGTTGATAAAACATAATAGTTCAATTTTATATTCACTGAACTAAATATTTTATCACTTCTAAAGAGTGTTTAACGATGTTTGAATCAATATAATATTATGCCAGGCATAAAACACACAATGATTCGGTGCCATTATTGGTTATACATATATTTAACTTACTAATGTGCATTAAAATACTACCTTTGCTTCCTTTAACTTTTTTTATATATTATAACTTGACTTCAATAATTTAACTAAAATAGAACATCTAAAGCGAGTAAATATCCTTGCTTTATCATACTCTAACGATTAACAGTCGTTCAAAAATTGTTTCAGAAAATTAATGTTATCTTATTCTAACACTATTAGTCTATTACTTTAATCAGTTAAATGGAGCATATCAGTCATGCAAAAACATACGGCATTGCATTTATATTGTTAATAACTAAATTACTCCCTCCGAGGGCCGGCCCTGAGTTTCAGTGGGCCACAAACAGAAATAAAAATTAGGCCGATTTAACCACTAAGCTTAAAAAAAAAATTAGAATTTGAGAGCCGATTTGTCATATAAAATATGAGGGCCGCAAGCATAGGTTTTTCCCGCTTGTCCTCAGGGCCGGCCTTGCTCCCTCCCATAATACTTGTCATTCTAGAGTTAAATTTTTGTTTCATATTATTTGTCGTTTTGTATTTTCAATGCAATTTATTATCAATTTTTTCAGTTTTATCCCTATATTTTCACCTTATTAATTACTCATATCAAACACAATAATAAATTAATTAGGAATAAAACAGAAAATTTAATTGTTTTTTTAATTTGTGTGGAACAACTTAGATGTCAGAAAGTAATATACTAAAAACTTGAGATTATGGAGAAAGATCCAGAATTCAAACAGTTTATGAAAAAAAAAAAACTAAATTGATGTCAACTTATTATTTTAACTTTTAAATCTTATTAAAGTAATGTTATGTCAATTATTAAAAAAAAATGATTCGTTGTGTGAACAATGGCCTTTACATAAAAAAGAAGAAGAGGAATCTTCATGGAATATAAGCCAAGTCTCAGAGGGCGGCTTTGATAAATGTAGCATCAATTATTGACGTACCATTGTATTAAATTAATATATGCGGTATTTATGTGTAACTATTTATTTATTTATGAGAAAAACCCTGAAAAAATACTCCAATTATATATAACACTTGTTAAAAAGATAGATAAAATATTTGGATTCCTTAAAAAATAAATGAACTATTAATAATTTTTTTATAATACCCGAACTATTAACTATTCTCTTTTTAATACTCAACTACCAAATTTCATAGATTTTACACATTTTTTAATTTGAAAACTTGTTTTACCCTTAATTTTATTTCCAAATTCGATTTATTCTTATTACAAATTTCATTTAACATTGAATACGACATTTCACCCCCTTAAATTACGTCCGTGAATATATTTTTTTTAATCGACGTCTACATATCCTTCTTCGGCACCTCGTTGTTTGGCCAATCCAACAATTTCACATCGAATCAATGGATTTCATATCAAAGTTTTGTTTGATCAAATCATCAATATCGATTTTGATGTCGGATGCGAAAGATAATGTTTGATGCAAAAACTTATTTCTAAAAGAGTAAGAAGAATCAGAGTGCAATAATGGAGATATATGATTTTTAATATGAATACCGATTTTGGAATTTTTTTAAGATTTTTTTTTTTGGTCTAAAGTTTATCTCATTCAGATTGAATCCGGTTCACAGCGGTAATGTTTGGTACATTGGAATTTTTTTAAGATAAAATTAGTTTTTTTTAAGTATAAAACGTGTAAGGTTTATGATATTGATAGTTTGCGTATTAAAAAGAGATTGGTTAATAGTTCAAGTATTGAAGAAGAAGTTATTAATAGTTCATATATTTTTTAGAAAATCTAAATAATTTATATATTTTTCTAGCAAATGCTATATAGTTGAGTTATTTTTCAAGTTTTTCCCTTTATTTGTTTGCAACATTAATCTATCTTTGTAGGATGATATTTTTTACCTATATGTGGATTATGTTATGTATCTCTGTTTGACCAAAAAAAATTATAGTCACGATGAGCCCGTTTCGAGCCCACATTGAGCCTACTTGTAGCAAACCGATGTTGATAAGAAATAACTGGTTAACATCTAACCGCTCAAGCGATAGATCTAACGGTGAGAACAGCTATGTGCAGTAATTACCGTAGACTCGAAGCAGAGAATTAGCAAAATTGTGGAGCCCAGTGAAAACGGAGGCAATCGCATGTGCTTAGACTGTGGTGGATAATGTATCTCGACTTCATCTTTGCGGGGCCCTTGACTGTCCTAAATTCAGCGAAAGACTACACGTACGCTTCTAATCTTTTTTATTTTTTTGTTTACATTTCTTAAGTGTTTTTAGTTTTTGTTTTGTAACAATATATAAATATCAAGAAATTTCAAAAAAAAATGTTGGTCCTTCGTTTGGTTCGGTATTTGTTTTTGAATATAGAATAATGAATAACTTAGTTGAATCGAGGTTTAGTTTTTGGATCGATTTTTTTTGTTTAGCGTAAGTTACATCCATACATTTTTCTCTTGTTGAAGTAGTCCTATAATTTTTGTTTATCAGTACCTGATTGAATATATCTTTTACCATAAAAAAAGCTATATTGAAAACTATTGGGTAAAACTGTGATATTCTACTCCATAATATCATATGATATTTTTTACGTTTTCTATATAGGTATTATTGGTAAAAATAGTAGAAGTTTTTCTGGCGTTTTGAAGCAGTTTTACATCAGTTTTAAAAACCAACTTTAGGCTGCATATATTGTACGTACGTAGATCCCACCAAATCACATCACTTTAGTTATAACTTATAACCACAAAAAAACTTATGTTTCTTTTCTCTTTAAAACAACTTGCTAAGTCTTCGGATGCTGTAAATTCACTTACTAATGCCTTGATCAATTAATGTGGATGGTCAAACTCTAACCAATCAGACCTAGCTATAATTTTGCTTTGTTAAGTATTGTTTCGTTTGCATCTCTACTGGTCGTATTAATTAATGAAAACATTCGAGATAGATCTCTAAAGGATTTTTATGCTAATTAAACCCTTAGCGGGTGACTAGTACGAATATGGAGAGGAGATTATGAAAATATTAAAGAATGAATTAAGAAATCAAATAATCAGGAATAAAATCTGTAACGCCCGTGATCCAAAATTGTGTTTTTGGATGGGTGTCGATCGACACAGGGGCTGTGTGTCGATCGAGACGGGGTGTTAGCTTCTCGAAGGAATCGGACAGCGGGTGCTGTGTCGATCGACACGGGCTGTTGGGTTCTCGAGATTGTTGGGCAAAGAGTGCTCTGTCGATCGACACAGTGGAGTTGTGTCGATCGACACGAGCCAAATCGGAATTAGGGCTTTTAATTCTGATTGTTTTTGGTTAAGGGCTGGTTAGGGTTTCTCTATATAAGTGAATGAGCGTGCGTGAGTCTCCTTTTCAGCCGTTTTTAGAGAGAAACCAGAGAGAAAAGAGATTTGAGAGAGAGAGTTTGATTGGATTTGGAGTGTTCATCAAGGATTCTTGTGGATTCCTTGCGTTCTCCATCCAAATAGCTTGTGTGATCGTTTGGGAGGCTCTAGAACGTGTGAGGAGCGTGGCGGTGACTGATTTTCGTGGCTGGGAGTCGAAATTAGGGGCTGTTCTTCGTGTTCTTGAGTGTTCTTCATCGTTCTTCGTCTTTTCCCTTCGAATCTACGGTGAGTGCGTGATCGTGGATATGGGAGTAGATTATTAGGTTATCGGTTTTGTTTGAATCGTGATTTGAGATGTTGTGGTTTGTTTTGTTCTCCTTGTGTGGTATTGTCGCGTTTGTTTTGCAGGTTTGCAACTCGTGTTCATCGGAATCGTGTTGAGAGAGGAGAAACTCGTTTTCGGTGAACAGTGAGGTCGTGTCGATCGACACCAGGAGGGTGTCGCTCGACACGAGTATGTGCTGAGTGTCGATCGACACCTGTGTGGTGTCGCTCGACGCGAGTAAGTGATGAGTGTCGATCGACACCTTTGTGGTGTCGCTCGACACCAAGCTTTTGGTCGCGTCGATCGATGACTGGGTGTTGTCGCTCGACACGACTGTCTGTGTGGCCATATGTGGTGAATTGTTGGATTGTGTTATGTGTGGTGCTCGTGTTACTACTGGAGCGTGTTGCCAGTTTGTTTTATGTGTGTTCAATGTGTGATTGAACGAGTATGTGATGGATAATGTGTGTCGATTATCTTGTGAATTATTCATTGTGAATTGGTTATTGCGATGTTTATGGTGAATTGGTTAATGTTGGTTAACTGTGTTAATTGGAATCTCGTGGATTATCGTTGGCTATGATTTGTTGTGGTGAATTGGTTATTGTTGGGTTTAATTGTGAATTGGAATTTGGTTAATCCTGTTTAAATGTTGATAATCGGAATATTGTTGGTTGTTGATTGATCGCGTAGAATTGATAGTCTATTTTCTCTTACTATGTATCTAGTAGACGGGATGACCGCTTCACTGAGTATTTATGATAATACTCACGCAACTCTGTTTTTCTTTTTTGAGTTGCAGGTAATGAAAAGTGTGAGATCGCGGAATCATGGCAGAGGAAGGGGATGATTAGGATGTGATCTTTGTGTTTTGGTTTAGTGGAACTGTTGTTAGGTTGTTAGTATGAAATTCTGGAATAAGTAATTTACTGTGTTAATTGGTTTATATTGAGTATGTTTCCACGTGTCTTTCACCCTGGATTAGTTGTCGGGGGTTAGATGATTATGGGATCATTTAATCCGGACTAATTGTTTATCGAAAAAAAAAAAAAATGTGGGTGTTACAAAATCATTTTGGGATCATCATTTACTCTTTAGCTTATCATAATGCAAGCACATGATATGTTTTCTTTCCGGTCAACTATTGTCTCTTTAACGAATTGATTAATCAATTATTCATTACAATTTTAAAAATAGAGACTTTTATTTTATTTTTATGATTTGCCTTTTACGAATTTTTTTATATGCTAAAAATTTATATTTAAGCATAATTAAACACGATCCTGATTACAAAATTTACTATTTTGTGTTTGATGTTTGAAACAAAAATAAACCAAAATAATCAAACTTTTTCGTATTGAAGTCTTGTGGCTTGTTATAAATTAAGTTTTACTCCACAAAAGAAATGTGTAGGAGTATTAACTAGTGAATCTTAATCTCACCTAGCTCGTTACATTTTGAGCAAACTTATATCACCTACAAACTATGAAGAAGACTATATAGTAAAGTAGAAACCAAACTAATCGATCAAAGCCACAAGGACGTTATATGAGGCATGTACTTTCAATCTTTCATATCCATCTACAAGTACATGCATTGTCCAATATATGATATAGTATATTCACATATATATATATATATATTTATCACTGTAATAGCTGGAATGTGGAGGATTTATTGTAGCACCCGATTTCAGAATATATTGGCTATGTGAAAACGATCTATTTAAATGTATAATTCAATATGAAATGGCGAAAACTCTGTCAAAATATGTTCATTTCAAAAACGAATCGGATGCAATATATATATATATATATATATATATATATATATATATATATATATATTGGTACGTAATAATTGTTCAAAGACATGTAGGGTAACTAACCACACGTACGGTTGACATATACTGACATCGTCACATAATACTACAATAAAGGCAAATTAGAGAGGTCGTGATGGGTATTTTTCTTCTTCGTGTGTTATATAATTCTTTATATATATAAGAACCATAATTTTCAATTTATGCATGCATTTTTTTGATCTTTTTATGTAACATGAAATAATGAAGGTTTTTTTTTGTCGTTGGGTGTGTATATTCACTATCAAAATAAAAATGAAAAATATTCCATATATGTATTAATTATTCTATTTTATACAAGAATACAATTTACAGGTCAAATATTGGAAACCTATCCTAATGGTTAATGTTTAATGGTGATAAAAGACTTATTATAAGGACCCTACGCAAAGAGGGTCGAGACTCCAATAATTATACTCTTTACAGTAGAATTCAAATGTCGTTCCAAAAAAGAAATGTCTTGTACTAGATATACACATATAAATAGGCGTGTGCTATAAAGAGATAATAATTTTTTGTCATCTTCTTTTTGGTTTTTTTTAAGAAAAGTTAATCCCATCCAATGTCGCCGAAGAGATTGGATTTTTGGGAGTTTGATATACCATATTTCGTTTTTTTTAGCCCATAACTAATTTCAGCGCGCGACTAGAGATAAAACAAATATTAAACGTAAAATTATCGCAAAAGGTAAAAATTGGCATAAAGATATTCAACAATTTACGAAGACTTAGTAGTCAAAGGAGTGACTCTGAATGTTATCTACACGTTAGATATAGGCGATATAGCAAAACGCATATAGTTCACAAAGAGTTTGAAACAAATAAAGTTAGTAGATGTAAAGGTTCGAAGTTGGACAACGGCCTAATTATTGAAATCACTAGCAAGGTTGAAGAATGTTTTGATGTGTATAGTTTACCAACGATATCAAATAAATATTTGGCATTGACAAAATATATAGAATATTATTCACTGAAGTTTTTTCATTAATATCCAAATGCGATTATAAATGTGATCACATCATCTAATTTTTTTCTTGTAATCATTATATAGACTAAAAACTATTCACATACTAGAAAGAAAAACCTCATGTGTTTTTTTCATTGATCTTATGGTAATGAGAAGACAATGTAAATGAAAAAGTTATACTTTGTACGCTTACAATATTTTCATACATTCGGTTGCTTTTACATTAAAAATATGTATTTAAAAATCACTCAGTTAACATAAAATGTGCAGAATTCATGGTTTGGCATGATTTCCTAGTACTCGTCTATGGGAATAATAACCAATTATGTCAGTTAAATATTGTAACACCCTGACCGCCCTATCTATGGGCTCTACGTCCACTCTCGGCCCGTAGGTCCATACTCTCCGACAGTCGGTGTCTTAGTCCGAGAGGTTCGGAAGTCATGTTTACTGACCCTGCAAATCACCATGCGATATTTTCTCGTGTTTTGACCTCACTCACACGATACTGAAAATTACTTCCCAGTAGGTCACTCATCCTGAAACTACTCCAGCTTAAGCACGCTTAACTTTGGAGTTCTCTCAAGACCTGTGACTAAAAAGATAAGTGCACTTTGGTGGCATAGGTAGCCAAATCAATTCTTTTAAGCCTCTCCGCATATACCGCATATACCATATATGTCCTGAAACCGGGGTGTCACAAATGTTTTGTTAAAAATGAAAACTAAAGGCTCTACCATAATTAATATTAGTTAAACTTTTCATCAAAAAGAAAGAAAAGAAATGGAGTAAGTAATTACAAATTTACAAATGAGTTTTGCGATGAGATCGGATCATTAGAGAGTCGACACGTGTGAGATTTCTTAAGTATGTCCCGTTGAATAAAGAGAAGCTGATGATGAAAACAAGAGAAGAATCAATGGGTCCCACGCTTTGATGTGATGGATATAGTGATTAAGGATGTACTAACCATAAAATCATTATGCATCATCATCATCAAATTCACTATCAATTTTAATTCCAACTTTGTGTTCCTTCGGAGATTCAAGAAAAGCAAAACATTAAGAGAAACAGAAAATTAAATTTTATTTCATCTATTTATTTTACATTTTAATGTGAAACTAGGTGACCCCGCACCGTGTGCGGGTATGAAATATTTTAGACGATTACGTTTTCTTATAATGTTTATCAATTTATTAAACATTAACTATGCATGATTGCTTGTTTTTAAACTTATAGAAAAAAATATTTCAATGTTCTTTTGAAAGTAGAAAACTTTAGATTTGTAACTTTTTTTGTATGTGTGTTGAAATAAAACACAAACGATGGATAATAATATGTAAGTAAATAATTAGATATAGCAAGAAATTGAGGACATACATAAATACAAAACTTAAAAGAAAAAACACAAAACAAAACAAATAATTTTTATTTTTCTTCCTAGGTGATTCATCTACTCCTTGTACTTACATTAAAAATTTGTAAAATTCTATAATACATATTATCTACGCTTTCTTATCATTCATTCATATTATATTTTTGTTTTTTTCATTTATACAAACACTTTTAATAAATGTTATAATGATCTATGTATATGTTGCTTCTTTCAATCTTTGTTTATTTTTCTTCTTGATATTTTCTAATATTTATTCGGTTTTTTACTTCTTTTTCTTTCATTGTCGTTGTCTTGTTTGTTTTATCTTACTTTATCTTTATATTTTTCTTCTTGTTTTCCTTAGTTTTTATTTCCTCGTCTTCGTATTCTTCGTCGATTTATCATTATTTTTCATCTTTCACCTTCCATTTTGTTCTTCTACTTACGTCGTAAATTACAAGATTTTTCTTCTTTGCAACCATATATTATTGTTCGACCTCTTTTTTCGTTTTTTCCCGATATTGTCTTCATCTTCTTTTCTTCGCTATTCTAATTTTTAATCTTTTTCTTCTTTTATTTATCCATCTCGTCTTTACCTTCTCTTTGTCATTTTCAAAATCTATCAAAATCTTATTACGTTATCTTTAAGAAAACTTATTTATTTGATTAATAACACATTTATTGTGTTAAATTATTTGTATACATTAATTATTATTTTATTTAGCAATAATTGTTTTGTTCAATATCTATTCAAACCTTGCAATTTTCGATAACAACTAATACATCACTAAACAACATCTTAAGTTACAACGTACAACACCAATATCATAAATCGTAACTAACTAATATTGACTTCCAACAATAATTTTACAATAAATAAGAAAAGTAACATATTTTTATTTTAATTTATTTTTTAAGTTTAGAAAAGTAAAATAAAAAAAAATCAGACAAAATTACAACAATTAATTAATCGAGGCTTCACTACAATAATTAAAGAATTGAAGTTAAATACAAAATAAAAAATAATAAGATTTTAAAAAATTCTATTGGTTGTTACTTTGTCTTTAATCTGAAATCCATATGACAAAAAAAATATTTGAAATTAGTTGTTAATTTATAAAATAGTTGGGGATTATTCATGATTTTATTTGTTTTTATTTGTTTTTATTAATAGAGCTATAGTAATTTAAAATATAAATTAGAGATTTAAGCCATGTCATCATTTCTCCAATACATGTCATCATTCCATGTCATAGTTTTTTTTAGAGTTAACCAATCAAATTAAAATACCTAAGCTTTTTCAATAAAATCACTTTGCTTTTAATAGGAAGGGGATACGAAAACAGGTTATAAATAAATTTTGTGCTTTTATAGATAGTTTATCAATTAAATTTGATTGAAATAAATTCGGGCATATGCGGTTAAATATTATATATTGATTTTTATTGATGTTTAGAAAAAGAATTCTATTTTTAAAGAAAACTATTATATTAAACTAATACTTTTACATATTTTATTATGACGTAATTGACTAGTAGCTGTCGGCAAACCCCAAGTTTGCTGCAATTAGTAATTCTAAAGGGTACTAATCACTTTTATAATGATCTTTAGTCATTATTTCTTTCCACTTTTAGCAATTGATTACTGGTTGTCTGCCATTGTAAATTATAATAACAACCGGCAGAAATAAAAACTTATTCACTATTTACTTTGCCTTATTTCTCTTTCACATTATTACGCTTTCATTTCATCTGCAATTGGATTATTAATAAAAAATTAAAAATTGCGACCACATCATTACTACATATACTTTAAAGTTTTTGATAAAGCTATTGCTATTTTTGATAAACTTGTTGCTATTTTTACTATAATTTATTCTATATAAAAAACTTTGAAAAGTCAACGGCTCTGAATGATAACAGCAGAATGATTAAATTTTTGGCAGAATAATTAAATTTGTAGCAGAATATAAGAAAATAAAAAAAAGTTAAATGATGTCAGTAGAATCATTATACCAATAGCAGAATCTCACAGAATAAATAAAAATAATAAAATTAATTTATAAATAGTTGATTATAATTTTTTTGTCAAAATAATAATTAAATAAACTAAATTTATTATATATAATTACATGTAAATCATAAGTATGAAAATTAAGTATTTTGAGATAAATATGAAAAATCTGATAAATAAATTCAACTATCGGTTGAAAAAAAATGTGAATGATAACAGGTTGACAATTATAGTGTCATTTCACTATCAACATTTACAGCCAACATGTCTTTTCCTTGTAACCATTGAATTTTTTTTTCCTTTTTTTTTGTTGCCTTTTTACAACAGTATTATGAAAGTGTAAAAATTTTGGGTGGACCCAAGGAATTTGCCGCGCCGGAAAATTCTGTCCTAACAGTTTTAATAACTAAAAAACTAAATAAATCTTTTTATATGATATTTACCTTTTTTTTACGTCTATGTAAATTAATTACACAACAATTAAAACTGAGAACATCAACAAACATAATCGAGATCCTACGTCATTTTTGGACCGTACATACCCACGTCTGTTTTCACGTGATGGATTCTTGTGGATCCGGACTCGGGTCGATCCTCCGGGACCCGACTTGGATTTTATACAGATAATTATTGAGTTCTTTTTTTTTTTTATGTAAGTTAAATAGGAAATATTACTAAATTAATAAAAGAGAAATTCTCTAAAATGCTACCAATCAAAATTTTTATTTCTTAGATACCATTGATTTTTAAAAGTTCCTTAAAAAAAAAATCAAAATTTCCAAAAATACCACAAACACAAAAATTGATTTTTAGAGGATCTAGAATTTAAATTTTTTGGTTCGAGTTAACTATTGTACAATTAGGGTATAGTTTTAGGGGGTAGGTGTAGGTTTAGGGTTTAGTTTTGAATATTTAAAACTAATTTAAATTTTGTGGTATTTTTGAAACATTTAAGAAAGTGGTAAAAAAGTTGTATCTAGGAAACTTTTAAAAATTAATGGTATCTAAAGAACAAAAACTTTAAAAAGTGGTATCTTTGAGAATTGCCCTTAATAAAACATTGTAATTATATGAGAAATTCCCTAAAATTCCACTAAAAAAGTTTTTGTTCCAAAAATACCACCAATTTTCAAAATTTCCATAAATACCACTAAAATTTCCAAAAATACCATTAATTTTCAAAAGTTCCAAAAATACCACAACTTCAAAAATTGATTTTCAAGAGTTTAGAATTTAAATTTTTAGGTTTGGATTAACTATTGTATAATTAGGGTTTAGTTTTAGGGGATCGGGTTTAGGTTTGGGGTTTAGGGTTTTAGTTTTGAATATTTAAAGTTAATTTTAATTTTGTGGTATTTTTGAACTTTTAGAAAAATGGTATTTTTGGAACTTTTGAAAATTAGTGGTATTTTTAGAAAAAAAACTTTTTTGGTGGTATTTTTGAGAATTGCTCTAATTATATTTAAGTTTTGGACGTAACCGAAAGTATCCAATGCACTTCAGAGCTACTCAATTTTTTTAGAGAAATTTCCTAGGATGCCACCAAACAAAGTTTTTGTTCCTTAAATACCATTAAATTTTAAAAGTTTTTTAGATACCACTTTTTTCAAAAAAAAATCAAAATTTCCAAAAATACCACAGACACAAAATTTTTAAAGGATTTAGAATTAAAATTTTAAGGTTTGGGTTAACTATTGTACAATTAGGGTATAGTTTTAGGGGGTAGGATGTAGGTTTTGGGTTTAGGGTTTAGTTTTAACCATTTAAAACTAATTTTAATTTTGTGGTATTTTTGAAACATTTGAAAAATGGTATATAGGGAACTTTTAAAAATTGGTGGTATGATTGGAATTTTTTTTTTAAAAGTGGTATCTATGAGAATTGCACATTTTTTATGGTAAAAAATGCATTTATAGTATTTTGAAAATTTTGTTTTATTACTGTTTGTATAAAAAATCATATTTAAGTGTGTTAATGATCATGCCACCTAGAGAGATTAAAACGATATTTCATCGGATATTCTTTTTGTTTGATAAGTTTGAGACTTCAGACATTAAATCTATACATACTCTTGGATTGGAGACAACAAACTTTAGGGGGTGTTATTCAATAATGAATTTTAATTCCACTCTATTTGATTTAAAATGACATTAGATTTTTAAAAAATTGATTCATTTAAAATGATTCATTATTGATTTTACAATTTTATGTGTACAAGAATTTGGTTGGATTTTGAAATCTCATAGTACAAGGTATGATTTTCGTTCTTATAATTTACATGTAAAAATTTTTTTCAAATCCACTCAAACTCCATCAAGTTAAAAGACTTTGTAAGAATCTATCAAACATGAATAACAAAAGATTTGAATTGGTCATTTGAAATCATTAATTGAATAACAAAGGATTTCAAACTCTTTTAATGAGGAGATTGTAAATACAAGAACCAATAACAGTGGATTTTAAAAGAATACTTGAAATCAACTATTGAATAACAATGGATTTTGATTAGATTTAAACTCTATTAAAATCCATCATTGAATAACACCCACTAAATGGTTTTTCGAAACCATTTAACCCGAAAATGAGATTTTGGGACACAAAATCTTTTAAATGGTTTATCTATAGACGCTTGCTTCATCGAATAACTTACTTAGAAACTAAATCAATAATTTAGAGGTTAATTATATATACATTTGTCTCGTGATAATAAAAATATACATACACTTAATTATCATCTTCTTGCAATATATTGCAAATCTAATATAAAAAAGAAGAGAGTATGCCTAACTATTCGTCGGTGTGGCTGTATTTATATTCATAATTCAGTCTTTGTGCTCAAGATTTTGTCAACAATATTGCAAGTATCTAATGTGGAATTAAAACTAGGGATCAGAGTCGACCCATGACAAGTTACGTGTCAATGCACACGTCCAAGTTTCTCGTGTACAATGTCTTCGACTCTAGACGGTGACAATTTGAATATTTATTAGTACTCTTTATCAATATTTTTTTCTTCTTTCAAACTTGTTGTGTCATTTCGACCACGTTTTATCATACATATATATAATTAATTAATCATACACAGAAACTAAACACTTCACTTATGTATTATATATCGAATTATCATACCAACATTTATTTAATGTCATATATCGGTATCATTAGCTGTATACTGTCTAATGAAAACGTCAATTATTATATGAATGTATAAATTCGCAAAGCTTGTTGGGTTTAATATAGTAAGCAATTCGTAAACCGACAAATTATTACTGTTATGTGAATGTATAAATTAATCACGAACTTATAACTTGACCAAAAATGTATTAGTTTAATTGCGGTGCATCGCTGTCCACACGGTTGGGTTTGTGCTTACATGTCATTTGCTGGCAAGTAGCAGTGAAGTTTTTTGTTTGATATGTATGTTCCATTCATGTCTTTGCCAAGGTGCATGTTTCTTCTATTAAATTCATACATTGATGTCTTTTTCTTCTTCTGAATAATTTAAATTGATAGAAAAATAATTGTGATAAGATTCTTTGTTTTAGCGAAAAACGGAAAGAGAAAAAGATAGGATTCTTTGTTTTTGTTTATAAAAGTACATATGAATCCCCATCGAACTATCTGTTATTTTGAGCGCCTACGGCTATAAAAATATTATAACGTCTAAATACATAAAGTGATAATGGACTAATAGTTTTCGTTTGGAGAATATTAGTTTTATTGATTTACTTACCATATCGATTCAATTTAAACAGAAAATTATCTAACATTTTTTATTTGGTTGGTCAAAATAGTATATCGTGCTTTACACTCAATAAATAATATGATCAATTGACTAGTTGACAGTTACACTCACCATACGAAGTTAGCTGAATAATAAAAATCGCTGTTATTAACAAAATAATATAATGTATTATTTTATTTATGAGAATTTGAACTATGCATTACTACTAAAATGTTTCACATTTTGAGTTTTTGTTAATCGAGCTATTTTATAAAAGGATAGAAGCCCGTCAAAACTCCACACTAATGTAAGTGGTAATCTCAAAGCATTGCCTAAAGCAATAATTTAAGTAAATGTTACAATTTGTCGTCGACAACGAAATCTTATGATGCAGGCTTTATGCGTAGTTATGAATAAACCCATTTATTCACTCTAATTAACTAGGAATAGATATTTGATGGGATACAAGTAACGACAAAAATCATTTAAGGTCACAAAATATTAAAAACGGGTTTCGAAATATCGAGAAAGAAGGGGAACTAGAAAAAATGTAATCTCATTATGTCTTTGAAATCTCAATTAAAAAGTTGAGTTTATTTTAATTATTATTTTGCTTTTTGTTGATGTAAATGATGACAAGTGACAACCAATTTGATTTGAAAGATTAACATAAATAATTTTGAGCAGAGATATATCGCAAAAATCACACCCGTTTATCTCTCAAAACCTCCATAATTTGTATGAGAAATATAAAATTAATTATACATATCGCAATCAGTTTTTGTATTTTAGTTTAATTTAAAATTTAATTAGAAAGATAAGTGGACAATGACGCTAGACAAAGACGTAATCTTTAGGGCCTTGCATAATTAGGGACAGCATAAACACATGCACTATTCATGTCTTTATTTAATTATGTGGTCATTACTCTAATGACGTCTCTGATTAACCAAGTGGTCGTACTACTTCGATCGAATTTTATTATTATCCCGAATATCTTTCGTCTAAATGAATATTTGACTTTTTTTTATGATAGCTTTAACAATAATCAAAGTAATAATAACAATTAATAATTATGATAATAAAAACGGTGGCAAAATTAATTTTCTGTCAACTATAGAAGTTATCGTAGCAAGCTGACTTAAAATGGAAGCAAATGAGAGAAAAATCAAGTAGAGTTTTATCAGAATTATTCGTTTTATTTTAATTTTAAAAGTTATGCGGACTACTAATTTAAATTTAAAGTTAATATTGTAATGGTGGTGTTTGATAGAAAATTGATGGTGATATGTGACTAATTTACAAAATGGCTAACTAGCATAATAACCCACAACGATTACCAAAATGTTTAAAATTATGTAGTTCCATAGACATAATGACCATGACAGAGCAAAAAATAGATAATTTTGATATTAATAATTAAATAAAACATCTTTTACAGTCTGACAAAATATTAATAAAAATAAAATAAAATAAAATATGAAACATGTATCCTCCAGTTTGATACTGACAAAATTGAGGTAAATCAATCCGCATGCTTTTAATTGACCACATCATTTTCAGTATTAAAAATGATATAAATAATTTTACAAATTTATGGATAGAAATGCAAGGAAATCACTATTCTTCTTACATATATGTCGGTGCATTCGAGATTGACTTGAATATAAATCCATATATATCGTGTTAATATTATTTACAGATTTTTTGTTTTCCACTACGTTGGCCTTCCAATCCTAGGATTTAATTTATAAATTTGAAATCAAATAAAGTTGATAAACCTTAACATAACAAATGGTCTAATGACACATGTATGTTTACTTTAACTTCGAAATTTCTTGAAGATAAACCATGTCCTACATAAAAGTTCTTAATCATTTTATCAACACTCGACCTACTAGCTAAGCATAATTACGACGTCAAAAGAAAAAAAAAAAAAAATTACAAATCAGTGAAAGATGATTACAAGGGTAAATCACTAATGGAGGATCATATTTAAAAGCAAAGGCCTTGTGGGCCTAAAATTATCTCATTACAAGCTAAATATTTGGGCCCAAATGGGCCTAAGTACAGTAAGTATCATTTGGTCCACACACAGTTACGGTGTGACTACATGCAGGTGAATATTTCTCCTCTTCGTCTTCTTCATTTGAAGATAGCCCAATCTGGAAACTCAAGAGGTGACAAAATTGCGAATTGTCTCTCAATCGTAGCAATTTCCATGGAGATATCTCTTCTCCGATCAACGTCTCAGTTTCTTCTTCCGTCATTTTCAAATCCGAATCGCCGATTCAATCCCTCTAAGCCTCTTAAACTCCATTGTTCGGTCGCCGGTGGACCCACCGTCGGATCTTCCGAAATCGGCGGAGGAACCACCGTCACGGCGGACTGTGTGGTTGTCGGCGGAGGAATTAGCGGTCTCTGCATTGCTCAGGCACTTGTTACGAAACACCCTAATGCTGCACCGAATTTGATTGTGACTGAGTCTAAGGATCGCGTTGGAGGTAACATTATCACTCGCGAAGAGAATGGGTTTCTCTGGGAAGAAGGTCCCAATAGCTTTCAACCTTCTGATCCAATGCTCACTATGGTGGTAAGTTCCTTTACCCAAAATTGATTTTGCCTCACAAGAAATAAAGCTATAGACTTGATTTTGAAACTAGGTCATGAATTCTTACTGGGAACAATTGAAATGTGAATTGAGCCTTCTCTGTTTATGTGTTAGTTCAGGTAGATAGTGGTTTGAAAGATGATTTGGTGTTGGGAGACCCTAATGCGCCAAGGTTTGTGTTGTGGAATGGGAAATTGAGGCCGGTTCCGGGGAAGTTATCGGACTTACCGTTCTTCGATTTGATGAGCATTGGTGGGAAGATCAGAGCCGGGCTTGGTGCTCTTGGAATTCGACCATCACCTCCAGTTTGTATTCTGATCACAAGTAGATAGAAATTTTTCTTATGTATGTTTTGTAGAAGTTGCTCATGTTCTAAGAGTTTGACAAAGGTGACAGGGTCGTGAAGAGTCTGTGGAAGAGTTTGTACGTCGTAATCTCGGTGATGAGGTTTTCGAGCGCTTGATTGAACCATTTTGTTCAGGTAGTGTGACAAATTAAACCATTTTTTAGATGATCAATGTGTCTGATTATTGGAGTGGTAAACAAATATCTAACTTCATCACTTGCAGGTGTTTATGCGGGTGATCCTTCGAAACTGAGTATGAAAGCAGCTTTTGGGAAGGTTTGGAAGCTAGAGCAAAATGATGGAAGCATCATAGGTGGTACTTTAAAGGCAATTCAGGAGAGGAAAAAAGCTCCAAAGGCAGAACGAGACCCGTGAGTAACGTAAAACTTTTCATTTGCTTGGTGGTCTTCGT
Organism: Draba incana; assembly: GCA_963576765.1. Lineage (NCBI taxonomy): Eukaryota > Viridiplantae > Streptophyta > Magnoliopsida > Brassicales > Brassicaceae > Draba > Draba incana. The sequence continues at coordinate 1,124,949 of OY755214.1, forward strand.
CTCTTGTTATGTATTTGTAAAACAACTTAACCTTTTATTTCAGGCGCCTGCCAAAACCAAAGGGCCAAACAGTTGGTTCGTTCAGGAAGGGACTTAGAATGCTGCCAGAAGCAATATCCGCAAGGTATCCAACACTTGTCTCGCTCTATTGGAAGCGAAAAAGGCAAAAAACTTTCGAGTGTTTCTGAAATCTTTTTCTATTTGACAGGTTGGGTAGTAAAGTTAAGCTGTCTTGGAAGCTCTCAGGTATTACTAAGCTTGAAAGCAGAGGATACAACTTAACGTATGAAACTCCGGATGGTGTTGTTTCCGTGCAAAGCAAAAGCGTTGTAATGACTGTACCATCTCATGTCGCAAGCGGTCTCTTGCGCCCTCTTTCTGTAAGTTTCTCGTCTTTGTGAACTAGGAATCTGCGTAAAGCGTGTATTCAAATAGAGAAAGTGTTGCGATTATTGTCTTTTCCTTTATTTCAGGAATCTGCAGCAAATGCGCTCTCAAAACTTTACTATCCACCAGTTGCAGCAGTATCTGTCTCGTACCCAAAAGAATCAATCCGAACAGAGTGTTTGATAGACGGTGAACTAAAGGGTTTTGGGCAACTGCATCCACGCACGCAAGGAGTAGAAACTTTAGGTACAAATTCCTGTAGTTTTAATCGCCTATTTTGCCAAAATGTTCATATAAGCTACATGTTGTTTGGATTATCTTCAGGAACTATATACAGCTCCTCGCTCTTTCCAAATCGAGCACCGCCCGGAAGAGTTTTGCTGTTGAACTACATTGGCGGCGCTACCAACACCGGGATTCTATCCAAGGTAAAAACATAACAAACGCTTGTGGCAAATCTTTCTTGCAAACAAGAAAACCTAACAAACAATTTGTTTCCGCAGTCGGAAGGTGAGTTAGTGGAAGCGGTTGATCGTGATTTGAGGAAAATGTTGATAAAGCCGAATTCGACTGACCCACTTAAACTAGGAGTGAGAGTATGGCCTCAAGCCATTCCTCAGTTTCTAGTTGGTCACTTTGATATCCTTGACACAGCAAAATCATCTCTAACATCTTCGGGATACGAAGGACTATTTTTGGGAGGAAATTACGTCGCTGGTGTAGCCTTAGGCCGTTGTGTAGAAGGCGCATACGAAACCGCGACCGAGGTCAATAATTTCATGTCAAAGTACGCTTACAAGTAATGTAATACATTAAAATCTCTTAGCTTTGAGAATTTTATTTAATATGATTAAAACTTGAATTTGATTGATACATATAGATTTGAGTTTTAGGAGAATGGTCTTTGGTTCTCACAATCTAAATGAGGTCCTGTGGTAACATTAAACAACTGTGCGTATCTTTGGTAATACCCGACCCGGTCATTGACCCGTCCATCTCCAGGAATCCCACATTCTAACCCGCCGTTTATGATGTTGGTTGTTAAACCAAAACCGACGGTTCGGTTCGCTGCTAAATCTGCTCTTCTCGGTCTGTAACGGTTGATCATGACGTCATGGCAAGACGGCTTAGGAGTTTGTTCGGTCATCCAAAACCAAAGAGCTGTTTTGAAAGCTAAAACGGAGTTGTTGGCAACAATTTCCGGGTTCTTTAGACCGTCGAATCCAAGTGCCCGACCTGCTTGCCCGTAATTGTAATTCCTGTTTATCCAAAAAATAGAGTAAAAATTAATACTAGTATTCATGGATTTTGCGAAATCATTGCATTACTTCATAGGTTTTCAAACAAAATCACATCATTCGTCAATACTCGTCCATTATACGGTCAACTAACATATCGAAATGATAAGAGTTATTATATTCGACAAAATAAATGTATATATAAGTGGTTATTTGTTAGTAATTTTTATTATTATAGACGTACCAAGAAAGTTGAATGGGACCTCTTCCTTTGTAGGACTTGCCAGGGAAACAAGGCCACTCCGTATTAGAAGCATCACAATAATTACTTTGTGGACTTACTTCCTCTTTAAAACATAGACCCCATGCGTACGGTCCGTCCGGTGCCGTGGCCCAACCACCTGTCGTCTCATGTGAAATCTGAGCCAAGAAGGCAGCCACTTCGCGCCGCCTTGTCCTAGCGTCTCCTACCCTCCCAAACCTCGGGAACCACCTTGTCGCTTCCACGAATGCTTCGTATGGGTAAAATCCTTTTGCAGGACATGCGTTGTTATCCTTGTGGATGAAGATTGCGTCGTAGAGAGATCTCGAGACTAGGCTCGTGATCCGCGCGGGTCTATTGTAGTGTTTTCGAGCTTCGGTTTCGTGGAGAAATGATGAGATTGAGATGATGAAGAGAAAGAGACATAGCAATTGAGAGATTTGTTTCTCCATCTTATTGTTTGGTTGTTTCTTTGTGTTGTGTGAGATGTGGATTTGGTTTTTGATGTTATATAGAGATGTTGTAGTGGAAGACTTTTATTTAGTTAGATGTTTTCGTTGGTCAACGTTTTTGACATTTTTAGTGGAGTTTATTGTTTTGATATTATATAGTTTGGTTTATTTTATGGTCTACTTTCCTTTTCAATGTTCGAAGACCCATTCTTGATTTGGAAAATGTATTGATAACGATTTTGATACTGAATAGAACAATACTGAATTTCAGTTTCATTTTAATACTATTATTATACATATTAAAAAATAAGATGTGAAATTCTCATAAACCAATCATTTGAAGATAAAATAAATAAAATTCAACGATTCTAGTTCGGTGGCTAACTAACACGATATGCGCCGATCAACTTGTGAAATGGGAATTGGACCAAGTCGTGAGGACTTTTTAATTCTAGAAATAAAATCCAGTTTTTTTTGTATTAATAAAAAAATAGTAACACACCAACATATAGATGTCAAAATTAAAAACAAACTCAGATCCTCTGTTAGAAAAAAGGATCTGAATATTATTTTGTAAGAAAATGAGGTTGTTTACTTATTGTTTTTTTTTTGGTCAACTTACTTAATGTTTTGTTATGAGTCCGGATTTTTTTGTTTTTTTGGTTAATTGCTAAATGCTTTACCATTAACTCACTCGACCACGTGATGATTACACAAAAGAGACGGGAAGTTCCACTACATTGGTGCGATATGAAGTGATCACCATTGCTTTATTTTACATGTCCATTTTCTATTATAAAATATGTATATATGTTCTATTAAGTGGTCATAGACTGAATCTTGTCAATTGACTTAATTATAAATATGCATATATGTTCTATCAAACTGTGAAACTAGATCCAATCACATAATCAAAGTATCATAAGATTTTTGAAAAATATAGAGCTTGATTGTCAGACTCCCCACAAGATGAGATTACAAGAATATTGACATCACCTTCAAACCTACTTTTTGATGTTGTAAAAGCCGGAGATTTTGAGTTTTTGGTCATTCTCACTCGTTCTAATCTCGGCATGCTACGATTCTACGAAAGTTTGATGAAAAAAAAACAAAGCTTATTCCATGTTGCTGCTTTACATCGTCATGAAAACATCTTTAGCATCATGTACGAGCTCGGGGACATGAAGACCGTGATATCTTTTTGTAAAGATGAATTCGGAAATACCATGTTGCATGACGTGGCACGTTAGCCTCAAGACGATAATCAATTACACAAGGTTCAAGGAGCGGCACTTCAAATGCAAAGAGAACTCCTTTGGTTTAAGGAAAACACAATTTCTATATTATGATATGTTGTACATTAGTTCTGTTTTGCGTATATGTCTCTTACAAAACTTGTAATTTTTCACATCTCAGGCTGTTGAAGAGATAGCTCCTCACTCATTCATCAATGATGAAAACAAACTTGGCCAGAAAGCGCGTGATATATTCATGAAAGAACACAAGAAGTTACGCATAGAAAGAGAGATTTGGAAGAAAGAAACTGCGAAAGCATATATTCTTGTAGCACCTCTAATAGCTACTATTCTTTTTGCACATTCTTCGCACTACCGGGTGGATTAGATGGAGAGGGCAAACCCAAGCTTGGACCGGAGACATGGTTTGATGTCTTCTTCTCAGATATGTTGGACATCCTTTTTGATCTCGGGACTATTGGATTCTTCGCGGTGATCATGAGTTCTCAGTTCTCAAGAAGATTTCCGGACAAATTTACCAACAAAACTAATGGTGGGGATTTTAGGATTGTGTGTGTCCATAATCTGCATGATAAAAGCCTAAGTTGCAACGGTGATATTGTACCATCATGAAGTAGTCGTCACCATTTGCGTTGCCATTCTGACGTCTTTTACATGTGTTGGGTTGCATTTTCGGATTTGGATTGATACCTTTCGCTCGACGTGTATGCCTAGGTTTCTCTTTCATGGGCGTAGAAGCGGCATCTACTAATTATCTAATTCTTGTAATAGTCTCAAATTTAAACTGGAATTGAAATAAAATCTCAAATTTAAATCAAACATGGTCTTACCTAAAATCTCAAATATAAATATGTGACATGTGTCTTTTTCGAATATGCTTAAAACCGAGTGACATTTGCATGCTTCATAACCGAGTGACATTTGCATGCTTTACAACCAGTGGCGAATGCAGGGTTGTAGAAGGGGGGGGGGGCATATGCCCCCATGATTTTTTTTTTCTTAAGTTTCTTTAAGGAATTTATTATATGCCCTCCTATAAATTTTTTAAAAATTGGCTTCCTGCCCCCCACGAAAAATTGTTCTGCATTTGCACTGTTCACAACTTATACGTATTTCTCCTTTTTTTTGGTATAATAGTTTTGTTAATATATAAACTTTGGTGATCGACTTGTTTTGTTTTGGTGGTTACTTGTTCCTCAAGTAGAAAAATAACAAGGGACAATAGAGGAAAAGCAGAGTTGCTTCTTTACTTGTACTAAGAGAACAAAATAATGACTTAAATTGGTTGTACAACTACAAACAAAAATACAATACTGATAAATACTCTGAATAATTTCCTTCAAAACTTTAAAAACCAAAAATGGTTCAAATATACATATACATTGATTGAGTCTGCAAGAAAAAGAGAGATATATGTATAGTACGTAGGACAAGGAGGACAAGTGTTGGATTAACAATTTTGATATCGGCTACATTAACAAGTGTTGAGCCTTTAAAGCGTACATTGAGCGACTCATCTATAATGGTCTCTTCCCCAGTGGGTGATTGCGTAACATAAAGACAACGGATGTACAACACATGTCGATCAATCCGACTAATAGATCGATCAATTCGAAGAGTAGATTGATCAATACTCAAAATAAACCGATTGACGTTTTTAGCAGACCAATCGATCCATCTTACAAGCTAATCGATCCATAATATGAGAAGGCTACCATATCATGTGATGACGCTTCTTTAATTTTAAATTTATTATTATTATATATATTTTACGAATTTTTACGATTTGATGCGTTAAATTGTATTCTATTGTGTATTTTACTTGTTAAAAAACTTTTTACTATGATAGAGATATTGGACATATACATTTTTACAATGAAAAAATGGATCGATCGATCTACTTTTCGTGTCGATTGACCCATATGACAGATCGATCGATTTATTTTTTGTGTTGGTCGATCCATATGACAGATCGATCGATCTATTTTCTGTGTCGATCGACTCATATAACAGATCGATCGATCTATTTTTTGTGTCGATCGACTCATATTACAGATCGATCGATCTATTTTTTTGTGTCGGTCGACCCATATGACAGATCGATCGATTTATTTTTTGTGTCGATCGACTTGACAGATCGATCGATCTATTTTCTGTGTCGATCGATCTATTTTCTGTGTCGATCGACTCGTATAACAGATCGATCGATCTATTTTTTCAGTCGATCTGTAATATGTGTCGATCGATCCGAAAATTAGATTGACCGAATCATGTAACAGGTCCATAATACGAGTTTGATTTGATCTCGTCTAAAAACACGACCCGTCATCTGGAGGCTTTGGATACAACATATGATAATAAAGTCTTTAAAGTTACAAAGAACAAGCAAAGCATAAAAACGATAGATAAGAGCAATCATCATACTGAGGTAGCCACCATTATGATGATCGACTTTGGTGATAAAATACTCTGTTACCTCATTACAACTTCTACGTATTTCCTGGTATAATTGTTTTGGTAATATATACTTTGGTGATCGACTTGTTTTGTTTTGGTGGTTACTTGTTCCTCAAGTATAAAAATAACAAGGGACTTTAGAGGGAAAGGAGAGTTGCTTCTTTACTTGTACTAAGAGAACAATAATGACTTAATTGGTTGTGCAGCTACAAACAAAAATACAATACTGATAAATAATAATTTCCTTCAAAAATTTAAAAACCAAAAATGGTTCAAATATACATATAAATTGATTGAGTCTGCAAGAAAAAGAGAGATATATGTATAGTAGTGATCAAACAGTAGAAACAATAAAATGCCCGAAAGTAGATGTCTTGGGGAAAGAAGATGACTTGGGGACTGTAAGAACAACATCACGGCGGCTAACTTCGCCACGAATCTCTTGTCCGTTGTTGCGCTTCTCCAGGGTTACCTCAGCACACCAAATCTTCCTCTTCTCGTTAGCAAACACATTTGGACTGCTATCTTTCCATTATAATTTACCAATTCAACAAACTGAAACCCCTTGTCCAAGTTACGCAGGTGTTCACAACCCTTCAAAGCCCTCCATGAGCCACTAAACCCTAAACTGTTAGAGTCCCACCACTTAACACCGTAGATGAGGGCTCGCCATCCATGAATCCGCCAATCATGTAGACATCAGAACCAACTGCGGTAGGAGTCGCCCATGTTGTCAGAGGAAGCTTGTGAGTTGGGACTGAGACCATTATATTCTTCCAAGGACGAAGAAAGCAGCCAAGGATTGGTCGAGTTGGACGCCGGCAGAGTGTAAACCAAGAACCACAAGAAGAAGAGTCAGACCCTAAGACGAGATAGAGACAACTTTCAGTGGTGCCTAAAAGCTTCCGAGTCTTGTAGAGCTCCTTGGAGGCGAGGAGAGAGCGGAATCGCTTGGAGACTAAGGAGAGACTTGGGTAGTACGATCTCGAGACTCGGGCAAAGCAATTCAACAGCAGTTCATCAGGGAGATACGGCACCTCTCTGCTTTCCCCCGTGCTCAAACTCGATGAAGAACAAAACATGTGACCATAATAATGGTCTTTAATGGATTTTTGCTGGGATAACTCTCCTGTTTCGGGCATCTCGTACCGGTGTGTACCTTTGATGAAGAAACTACAAACATGTGCTCGGATCCTTTTACAGTATTGTCTTGTTCTCTGAAGCTTTAAAATAGTATCATTAGGATGCTTCTTCCCAAATGAAGATTCATAATCCAGTCCAGCTCTAGTCTACATAACAAAAAATCAAATAAACAGTAATTAGTGCAAAATCTCAAAGCATTGAATTCCTTATCATAACCCTCTTTAGTCTACATACCAACCAATAAACATTTTAATCAGACAAAAAAATTGTTACAAATCCGGATATTAATATCAAGCTAGAACCAATTCGAACTATAAATAGACGAATTTGAATCTCAAAACCAGAGATTCCGAAGAAACCCATAAGTACCTAAACCCTAACCCTAGCAAACCACTCCAATACACAAAAACAATCAACGAGTAGATTTATGAGCCATTGAAACAAAACAAGAAACAGGAAAATCGAAGCTTGTTTGAGAGATGGAAGCGAGACAGGATTTGCAGATGATTGGGAAATCGGAGCGTTCTTCATCATCTCTCTGTATTCTCTCTTCCTGGAATATCAATCTCCTGGTGAAGAAGACGGCAAATTAGTGTAACTGGAAAATTAATGGGCCTAGGCTTAAAGCCCATTATAAACAAAAAATTTACAAGCACCTCTTCTCGTTCCTTTTTCGGTTATTTAAATAGAAATCGGAGTGTGAATTTGGTTCTAGAATGAAGGGAGAAAGTAACAGTTTTTCTTTTATTCGTTTACATTACATTTGGAAAAAAAGAAATTAACCATAAAACTTTTGGTAAAATCATCTAAACCAATTAAACCGGGCATATATTATAATTTATATTAAGACATCAATGTAAAACCCACAGAAATTGAAAGGGATTTTTTCCTATTGGATTACTAGTTTTTCCTTTTATTCGATTACATTACATTTGAAAAAAGGAAAGAGAAATTAACCATTTCACTTTTGGTAAAATCATTTAAACCGGACATATTACATATTGTTTTTTAAAAACGTTAAAAGAAAATTGGATATATTATATTAACATCGGTGAAAAGCCCACACGAATTTAAAAGGAAATTTTCCAATTCGATTACTAGTTTTTTCCTTTTGCTTACACCTAACAGAAAATAAGGAAATGAATAATTCATATATATGTCACGACACATCTTCATCACAGAAACATAAGTCATTCTTGTCTTGATTATTCTCATTACTATTTAAGATTTTGCTTTAAACGAATATCAAAACATGCTTCCGCATACAGTGAAAGATCTTCCTCAGACAACTGTTGCGATTGTCGACATGGCTAATAACGTTACCATGCCAAACATTCCACCTATTAATGATACAGGTAAGACCACTCTCGATTGACCTACTTTTTTTTTTTGAAAATAAATATTACATCTCTGATTTTGTTGTTTTTAATTATTTCAGAGACGTATCTCACTATATGCGTTCCGTTGTGGCAAGCCTTGAATCAAGACAAAAACAATTTGTCAATAATTTAGTTAGTATGTTCAAAAAAGTTGGCGACGTAGCCCTTCCAGAAACACATACAGTTTGTCGACAAATTGTTCTTTTGTACAATTTTTTTTTCCTCTCGTACTTTGATTTATGTGCATATTTGAAGACCGATAATATCACATTTTTATAAGTAAAATAGCAAACCATTTAATGTCATTTTGAAAAATGCATGATATGTACAAATATTTGGATTTATCAAAAGAGAAACTACTGTAATTTAATCTATGTAGTTTAGAAATACATGTTGGGAATACCCTTTATAGAATGTGCCCACTAAAACAATGTTAACTTGTACATTGATATACCAATTAAGTACAAGCCTGTTATTGTTGATTTTTTTTTCTATATGTGAATGCAACTGCACGTACCGGAGATAATTTTACATTGTTATTCGTTGATTAAGACAACATTAACTCTGGTGGAAAATGAAAAAATACAAACTGATCGGTATAATTTTAAGTTTAAAATTTTTTATCGGTTTTGTAATTAACGAGGAAGAGTTAAAATGTCAAAGACCGGTAAATAAAAGCCATCTTTGAAACCAAAGGAAAAATCATCGGTTTTATTCTTACTGTCATCAGTCAAAGACTTGAGTGCCTGGTAGTAACAAAAAGGGATATTCGAAATAGAGTTTTTTTTTGTGTGGAAAAAATGATTTCTTCAAAAAGAGTTGTTAACGTTTCATATATATATATATATATATATATATAGTCGGATATATACTACAAATTCCAATCGATAACATTTTTCTTTTCTTTTGTCAGACAATCAATAACATTAAAGAATTATCTGTAAATAATATAACTTTTTGGAAATTTTAGCTACCGCCCTCGTTTTTTTTCTTCAGTTAGCATACATTAACACATAACTTTTTGGAAATTCTATTGGGCCGGCCCTGGGCTACAGCAGGTAAAGCAGATGCTTTAGGGCCAAATATCTATAAATAAATTAAAGGGCAGCGAATTACTAAAATATCGATGTGGCCAAGTGGTAGAGTGCTGCAAGTAGAGACCCATATCAGGATTTCGAGTTTTGATAATGTTTGTTTTTTACTTTTTAGAAATATTAAGGCTTATTAATGGGCACAAGTTTTCTTCTTGCTTAGGTATGAAATTCTATTGGGCCGGCCCTGACATACCATTTCGAATTAGATTATTAATTTTCTTTTGTCTGACGATTTTTTTTTTCTAGAATATGATGATGAATAAAAATCAGACTACATATACATATTCGATGTTAGTTTCCCATCTTTGGGCTTAGGTCTCTCTCTTGGAATAAGAGTGTTTGCTTTTGTGTTTTAGAGAGCTTTGGCGATAAGAACGAATAAGAAAAAGAAGAATCTAATAGGATAAGAAGATATTTTTCAGCTTTTTGAGAAATCTTATCAGGAAAGTAGTGTTTTTTCTTGAGTGAATAGAAAATTCTGAGTTCTTCATTTGAAACCGTGAGTAAGAGAGTGAAACTCGTTGAAGTGTTCTTAAGAATTTCTGAAGCTTAGAGATTCGGTTGTTTCAGAAGATGACTGCGGAAATGGATAATCGGATGGCGAACATGAGTTTGGAATTGGAGGATGAGGAACCAACGGTGATGCCTAGTCTACCGGAGTTCTCATCGGTTTCGGAAAATGGTAATAGTTTGATTGGTAGAGTTTTATACCCAGAGGGAGTGAAAATGTCTAGTTTGATCCTAGATATGCCTAGAAAATGGCAGAAAACTGATAGGGTAAGAGGAAAAGCTCTGTCAAGGGAGAGATTCCAATTTTTCTTCAAATACGAGCATGATTTAGAAGAGATTTTGGAGAAAGGAGTTCATACTTATAATGAAAGAACTCTTGTTATGGAACGTTGGGTTGAAAATCCTCCTTCAGATTACCTCCAATTTATTCCGTTGTGGATTAGGATTCGTCAAATTCCGGTCAACCATAACACGTTTTCTGCTATCGCGTGGCTTGGGGAGTTTATTGGCAAAGTTGATCTAGTTGCTTTGGATTTGAACAAATCTCAAAGCCAGGACTACACCAGAGTTAAAGTTACTTTCGATTTTCCAAGGCCTTTAAGGAAATCAAAGGTGATCACTTTACCTTCTGGTTTGCCTCATACGGTCCTTTATGATTATGAGAGAGTGAAAAAAAGATGCTATGAATGTCAAAGGCTCACTCATGAAAGGGAATCATGTCCCCTAGTCACCAAGAAGAGACAAGAAGATGTAGATGAAAGAAGAGCCAAAGTAGAGGTTCAAAAGCTGTTATCCCCTCTCAAACTGATTGAGGAATCAAATCCTCCATATGGAGTGTTAACTGAGGATCAAGTGGGTGTGGATCCTAATACGGGAAGACCGAGGATCGCAGAAGAGGTTTTGAAGGAAATAAGAAGGTATCTGGTAATAGAGAATGGTGATGATAAACAGGTCAGAATTGAAAGAGCAACAAAATTCGGTGGAAGAAGTTCTTAAAAACCCAATGCCGCAAAAGTCCATTTTGAGATTGGAGTCAATTCCAATGATATGCCCTGATCCTAACTTTGGAAAGAGTCATGTTTTTGATTATGATTCCGTTGGTTCGGCTCCTGTTAGAGGAATAAAGCCTGGTCCGGATGCAGTAATGTTGGAAGAAGATATAGGGAAGGGTGTAGCCATGAGATGGAACACATAAGTTACTCAGACCATGAGTGAAGATAATGGGGCCTTTTGGGGTCATAACAAACTATCCCCTGGTTCAACGGTTAATGGGTTAAGTTTCTTTGAAACTGGACCTTCCGAGACTAAGGGAAAAGCTGTCAAACATAGAAGGAGACCCCCGAAATCTCAACGTAAACCAAGAGGTCGAGGACTTATAGGGATGGTGAGGAAATAGAATTAAATATAGGTGCAGATGTTGGGATTGAATTAAACAAGAGGCCAGGGAAAGAGATTGCAAGGATCACCAAGATTCCTAAACTTGGTAAAAAAGAGATAGTCCCAATGGAGGGACTCTGGAATTGCCAAGGGTTGGGACAGTCTCAAAATTTGGTAATTCCTCGGCTAAAGGAAATGCGTCAAAAACATTTCTTGTAGCTATTGTTCTTGATGGAAACAATGCACAAAAGGAATATTCTGGTGGATTTACAGGAATGGTTAGGATATGATAGGGTTTTCACCATTGATCCCATAGGAAAAAGTGGTGGATTAGCTCTATTTTGGAAGTCTAATATTGTTGTTGAGGTGTTATTCGCGGATAAGAATCTAATAGATGTAAAAGTGGATATGGGAGAAGGGGCCTTTTTTGTATCTTGTATACATGGTGATCCGGGTGGATCTTTAAGACCGTATTTGTGGGAAAGGATGGCCAGAATTGGTGTAAATAGAAAGGATGTGTGGTGTATGTTTGGAGATTTTAATGATATCATGCATAATGGAGAAAAAACGGGAGGTCCTTGTAGGAATGATGAAGTGTATAAGCACTTCAATGATATGCTGAAGGCGTGTGAAATGCAGGAATTGACCAGTTCGGGTAACAGCTTCACATGGGCGGGAAAGAGGTATGCCTTATTTATTCAATGCAAATTGGATAGATGCTTTGGGAATAAGGCATGGTCAAAGAAGTTTCCGGTTTCAAACCAAGTGTTTCTAGAGAAGAGAGGATCGAATCATAGAATGGTTTTAATTAACTTAGTCTCCTCTTCTGATACTTTTAAAGGAAGCTTCCGGTTTGATAAGAGATTCTTAAATAAACCCTTGGTTAAGGAGACTATTATGCAAAGTTGGAACCTGGTTAAAAATGATGGAAGTGGATCCTTTACGGTCTCTGAAAGTTTGAGAAACGTGAGAAGAGGTCTTAGTCATTGAAAGAGGGAAAATAACCTAAACTCAAGAGATCAAATTGTGGCGATCCAAATTGCTTTAGAGGTGGAAGAATCTAAAAATCCTCATGTATGGAATCTCGTTCGAAGTTTGAAAAAGGAATTGAGTCTTGCTTACAAAGAAGAAGAATTTTATTGGGGGCAGTGGAGTAGAGACCAATGGTGCCTATATGGAGATAAGAACTCAAATTTCTTTCATAACTCGGTCAAATCTAGTAGAGGAAAGAAGAGGATTGAGAAGCTGAAGGACATGAATGGTATCTTGCATTCTTGTGAAGCTTCTAAGGGAGACATTGCGGTTAAATATTTTCAGGATTTGTTCGCTTCCTCTGAGCCGTCCAACTTTTATGAGTTGTTCTTAGGGTTGAGCCCTAGAGTTACTGACTTGATGAACGAGGAGTTGATAAAACCAATCTCTGAGGAGGAAGTAAAGGAGGCTGTGTTTTCAATTAAGGCTTCTAGTGGGCCTGGTGCAGATGGTGTGACATGCTTATTTTACCAAAAATATTGGGAGGTAATAAAAGGTAAGGTGACTCAGGAGATTCAGGGTTTCTTCAGACTTGGTGTTTTCCCGTCTGATTGGAATTATACTCTTTTATGCCTTCTCCCAAAGGTCACCAAGCCCATCGCTATGAATGAAGTGAGACCCATAAGCTTGTGCTCAGTGAATCACAAGATCATTTCAAAGATCCTGGTTAAAAGATTGCAACCTCTATTATCTTCCTTGATTTCTCCTTATCAGTCGGCCTTTGTCTCAGAGAGGGTTATTTCGGATAATATTTTGATTGCTCATGAGGTTGTTCATAGTTTGAAATTGCATCCGAAGATTTCCTCTGAGTTTTTAGCTATCAAGACAGATATGTTGAAGGCTGATAGGGTGGAGTGGCAATATATCAAGAGATTGATGGAGGTGTTGGGCTTTCACCATAGGTTTGTTGAATGGATCATGTTTTGCATCTCATCGGTTTCTTTTTTGGTGTTGATTAATGATCAGCCATTTGGGATGATCAAACCTTCTCATGGTATTAGACAAGGGGATCCTTCGTCACCCTTTTTGTTTGTCTTATGCACTGAAGGTCTTACTCACATGATGAACAAAGTTGGAAGTGCTGGTTAGTTGAATGGAATTAGTTTTTCGAATCAAGGACTGGTGATTAACCATCTTCTCTTTGCTGATGATAGCCTGTTTGTGTGGAAGGCTAACATTGATGAAGTGAGAGTTCTGTTTCAGATACTAAAGGTATATGGAGAAGCTACAGGGCAACTGATTAATTTTGATAAATCGTCTATCACCTTTGGTAGTAAAGTCGGAGAAGGGTTAAAACTTAACATCAAAAGTATTGCTGGCATTTATAATGAGGGAGGAGCAGGAGTTTATTTGGGATTACCGAAATGTTTTAGCGGCTCCAAGATTGATATGCTTGCTTATATTTATGAGAAGCTCAGCCTCAGAATGTCGGGATGGTTCGCCAGATTATTATCGCAAGGGGGAAAAGAAATTTTGATCAAAGCCATTGCGTTGTCTATGCCCATTTATGCAATGTCTTGCTTTAAGCTTCCAAAGGCTATAATCTCTAAGCTTACAAGTGCGATGTCATCCTTCTGGTGGAACTCAAGGGAAGAAAAGAAGAAGATGCATTGGGTTAGTTGGGACAGATTATGTCTGTCTAAAGATTTGGGAGGCCTTAGGTTTAAAGATTTGGAATGTTTTAATCAGGCTTTGTTAGGTAAGCAGGCGTGGAGGATCATTCAATTCCCTAACAGCCTGCTAACATCTTTCTTAAAAAGCATATACTTTGATGATAAAGAATTCTTGAATGCTTCGTTGCCGAAAGGGGCTTCTTTTGGATGGAGGAGTTTAATTCATGGAAGAGATTTGATAAGTAGGGGATTGAAGAAAGAGATAGGCAATGGAAAATCTGTGAGCATTTGGACTGAATTATGGATTGAGGGTAATCCTATGAGAGTGCCGTTGATTAAGAATTATTCAATTGACTTGAATTTGCGAGTATGTGATCTATTAGATATGAGAGCAAGAGCTTGGAATGTCTTTTTATTGAATCGGTTGTTCTATCATCAGGATGTTCTCAGTATTTTGGCTATGAAATCGGTGGTGAATAAAGAGGATTTCTGGATATGGAAGCCGACCAAAAGTGGAAACTATTCGGTTAAGTCTGGATATTCTCAAGCCTTTGCTGGTAAAAAAGGAGATCTAATCAAGAACGCTCAGATGCTCCCTTCCACTAATGAGCTCATAAACAAGGTTTGGAATATTCGCTTTTCTCCTAAGATAAAAAATTTCTTGTGGAAAGCTCTGAGCCAGGCTGTTTCGGTGGTAGATTTGCTGGTTAAGAGAGGAATAAAGACTGATTCTAGATGTCAAATCTGTGGTGCTGAAGGGGAATCCATAAATCATGTTCTTTTTGCGTGTTCCCTTGCTATACAAGTATGGGCATTGTCTGCCTTTCCTGTTCTTGAACATGGGTTTGACTTGGAGGCTATTTTCCCTAATTTCTCTTATCTGTGCAAAGCTTCAAAAAACAGAGATATTCCGGTTAATATTAGGAGAATGTACCCCTGGTTAATATGGTACATTTGGAAAAATAGGAATGGGTTTTGTATTGAAGGAAAAACATTCTCTGCTTTGGAAGTAGTGAACAAAGCTTTTGAAGAAGCTTGTCAATGGTTTGAGGCTCACGTGATACATGATGACAATTCAGGACTAGTGGAGGAGAATGAAGTGTTTAGGAAAAGGAACAATTGGCGCCCTCCTCCAAAGCCTTGGATCAAATGTAATATTGGATCATCATGGTCCAAAAGAAATAAAATTGCAGGAGGTGCATGGGAGGTAAGAGATCATGTTGGAAAGGTGATTTTCCATAGTCGTAGGAGCTTTGGAGATATTAACTCGGTAGAGGAAGCTAAGTTTTGTGTGCTTATGTGGAGTTTAGAAAGTATGAAGAGTCTTCACATGTCTAAGTTAATAATAGCGACGGAGGCAGGAGATTTGGTTGAGGCTTTGGAACGTCCACAGGTTTGGCCCTCTTTTGGGTATCACATCGAGGAAATTAGGATTCTAAGTGAAGGAATCTCTGAATGGAAGCTAGTTAAGGAATTCAAAGAAGCTAATAGAGGGGCAAATCTCATTGCTCAAAGTGTTACCCAGGATGGTAGGATGAGTTCGTACATAGCTTTTGGTCATCCTCCATGGTTGAATGGTTTATTTGTTAGTGAGAGTGCTTTCCCTCTTCTCTTGGCTTAAGGTGTGGACTGGAGTTTTGTCCCTTGATTCAGGTTCTCTTGAAGCAGATGCTCTATTTTGTCAAAATCGTGGAGAATCTGTATTTTTGTTCCTTTAGGAGTAACAGTCCGTATTCTATTTCTCTGTAATGTTTGAAACCTTTATGCTTAATGGTAATATTCAGATGTTAAAAAAAAAAAAATACATATTCGATGTTTTCGGAGATAAACTGAGGGTGATGCGAAGTCTTTAATAGTAACAATTTAGCAATCAGCACAATTCCTAACCCTAATTAAGTAGCTACATACTCACTATTTTTTATAATTATTTTATTGGGTGAGAAAAGTTGATCCAAAAGTCAGTATTTGGTAATTAATGCTTTCGTTTTCACTCACCCAACCCTAATTGTCATGGATTTGAAAGTATTGAATTTGGAAGTAGAACATATTTAGCGTCGCCATAAATTCCTTTTATCCTTTATGCTCTTGTTTTTAAATATACTCCCGCTAAAACGTTAGAGCATGCACACCCATGATATTCTTTGGGTATCATGAACATTATTTTAGTATAAATCTTAATATTTGTTTATTGTTTGAGATTCATTATGATACTGTTAATAAATCGGCTTCCAGTGGTGAGACTGGTGTCGGTATCATTAAATTTTTTTTTTAATTGTTTGCAAATTGGATAATAATGAAAGTTATATATAATAAAATAGCGATTCTAAAAAAATGCTACCATTTTTAGAAAAGTTTCAAAATACCACTTTTGTTAAAAATTACAAAAATCCCACAAAATTAAAATGAAGTTTTAACATTTAAAACTCAACATTAAATCCCAAACTCTAAAATGTAAGATTTTTTTTTAAAAAATGCAACACTACAATCCAAATTAAAAAAAAATAATATGTCCAGTGAAAATTGGCCAAGTGGCCGATGATACTATCTCAAAAGTTTCAACACAAAAGCATATTTTTAATTTAGTTTTTATTTATTTTTAATTAAGTTCACATGCTTGAGACTCTAATTGTTTCATTGGTGGGGATGGTCTTATAGTCAATTACCATGTCCAATGGGGGTTGTTTCATGGATTTGTTGATTAGTTTCTAAACAATAAATAAATTAAAAATATTTAAAAAGTAAGAAAGACAATGAGGAAAAGTTCCTAAAAGTTCTGGTTTGAGAAAAGTTTATCCACAATAAAAGAACCCTCTTGCCACTTGTCCATTTTTAGTTTGTTCAAAAACTTTTTAGTAATTTTAAATTTAAATAGTAATTCAATTACTTGAAAGAGGTTTTACCCATGGTCATGCTCTAAACTAAAAGTGATTGAAAGAATTTTAATATAGCCTAAAAGTGAATAGGCCTATTTTGTCAATAAATTATCTGCAAATGCACCATTGATATAGACCAGTGGTCAAAAATAATTTACATAAAATGTTCATATATGATAAATACGGAACCACTACAAGAAAACATGTATTTTTCCGACAGCCTGTTATTTTCCGTCGGAAAACCGTCAGCCAATTCCGACGGTTTTACTACGACTTCCCGAGTAAAACCGTTCCGTCGGAATGCCGTCTGCATCATCTGCCGGCATTCCGACGGAAATCCACGGGGTCACCTTTCCGTTGGAACCCCGTCGGAAAATTCTGATGGAATTCCGACAGAAATGAGTTGTCGTGACTTTCCGACGGCATTGCGACGGAATATCGACGGAATTCGGGATTTCCGATTTCGGCAACGTTTGATTGATCGGACATTTTTCCGACGGTTAAAACCTGTCGGAAGGAGGGACGGATTTGCGACGGCATTCCGACGGTTTCCGATGTCGGCAAGTTTGAGTGGTTGCCATATCGTCTGCGGTGACCGATGGGATGTGTGGGGTGTTATGTCGGAGGTATTGACGGAATTCCGATGGATATCCGACGGAAATCCAATCTACATAAGTTTGCAGAATGCTGCATTCCATCATCACAAAATTTCAAGAAACAAAAAAAACTATAAAGATGTGTTCATATTTTCGGGCATGGATGAACGAGCCAATGACGGATGAGGGCTCGGACTTCCGACGGAAACCCTAATTTGACTTGCCGCCAAACAACCTCGTGATCATCGTCAAAGCGGGAAAACCATTGGAATTACCGTCGGAGTTTTAAATGTCGTCGGAATGCCGTCAGAATGCCGTCAGGCAGTCTAATAAATCCACAGTCTTCGTCTTCCCCGACACAGATCTGAAATTATTTTTTTTTCTTCAAATCGCTCACCGCCGTTAAACCGTCGTTCCACCGCCGATTTCCCGCCGTTCCACCGCCGTTTGTTCATCAATCCTCACAATCCTTCACCACATCAAAACCAAATGTAAATTTTACTCAATTTAACAGAGATTTTGCGAAATTGTTCTTGAAGTTGTAGGTACATAGATTGTGAATAATGTTTCGTTGTTGGTTCTCAAAATTTTAGTAAATTAGGAATGAACAAATTGAGAAATTAAGGAATTAAGGAATTTAGGAATTAGGAATGAAAAAATTAGGGTTCATGAGGAATTTTGTCGAAATTTTGAGATTTTGATAGAACGAAAATTATATAAATATATCTAATTTGTAGAATTTGATTTGCATATGGTTTTGTTATTTTTAGTGATTTTTGAAAATTTAATCTATGATTAATATGTAAAATTTTTAATTTTAGGAAAATCCATTAAAATCCTTACAATTTTAAAACTTTTATAAGATTAAAAAAAAAAATTAAACCTTTAAAATTTGAAAACTTGTTTTTGAAAATTTTTTATAAAAATTTTCAACTTATAAATATCAATTTCCCAACAAAACCTAAATCCATAAACTTTGGATTGTGAATTTTAGGAAATTAGAAATATTTGTGAGTTTAAAGTTTTAGAGATTTATAGCTTTAGGTATTTTGATAATTTTAGTAATTTACCAATTTAGGGATTGTTATAGAGTGAAAATTAATTAACTATTTCTAATTGTAAGAATTTGAGTTTCATATGTTTTTTTGATTTTTAGGGTTTTTTTATAATTTATTCTTTCATTAATATGAATTTTTTTTCATTTTTATATATTCTATACAGAATTTTAAGAAAATAAATTAAAATCTGTAACATTATAAAACTTTAATAACATTAATAAAACACTTTAAACCTTTAAAATTTTAAAACTAGTCTTCCAAATTTTTGTATAATATTTTCCAAATTATAAATATCAATTCCCCCACAAAACCTAAAACAATAAACTTCGGTTTCTGAATAAACAATATACATAAAAGCCCTAATTACATAAATTACATAAAACCATTAAATTCCATAAAACTCAAATTCCCAATATCCTTAAATCCCAGAATCCTAAATTTCCAATAAACTAAATAAAAAAATCTCAAAATCTCAAATTCCTTTAAATTCAAAATTCCATAAATTCCGAAATCTCTAAATCTTAGAATTATGGAAATCGTAGGGATTATGGGCGATTTCATCGTTCTAGAGTAGATGCGAGTTCCAGTAGGGGAGGTCAGACTGCTACTGAGACGGATATGCCCGAGAGTAGTCCCGACTTAGAGACCCAATACACGTCTCAGCCCCCGCCTACCGCCTACTCAGCTCCCACGTCCATGACCATCGAGCAGTATGTGGCGCAACCCGGACGTGATAGGTTGACTCGTCTAGATCCAGACACGCCACCTAACACGACCTGGTAAGTCTTATTTAAATATGTAGTGGATTAAATTATTTTAGATAAATATTTAATTAAATATTTTAATAGGTTCCAATTCTCGGGAAACGGGATTACGGGTTCAATCAACACAATGATGAATGAAATGGTATCTAAACCGTATCCCACATACTCCGACATGCCACCGGAGGACCGGGACACTTGGTTCCGACAATTTGCGGTATGATTTTATTTTATTTGTTTAAAATGTATTTATGACTCACAATTTAATTACTAATGTTGGAATGTTGTTTTTTTGCAGCAAGATTTTACGTGGGACCCACTGCTCACTTCCATGGTCAGCAAGGCATTCGACGCAAAGGCTGCGAGGAAGTACTCATGGAAGATGAACGAGTGAAAAGATGCGTGGTATAAAACTGGGAAGGTGCCTAAGGTTTTTAAATATAAAGATGAGTGTTGGGCTGGACTAGTTCGACATTGGGAACTAGAGGCAACTCGGGAGGATTCAGAGAAACACTCAACTAACCGCAACAGCCAGCGAAAGGGGAAGGGACGCGCGACCCACAACCTCGGAGCAACGAGCAAGGCTTCAGCTGCTCAGCAAATGGTAAGTAGTTAAATAATTCAATAAATTTTTAAATTCGCTAACGAAATTTTATATGTTAACAGTTTCAGCAGACTGGTGTGTTTCCTTCCAATCTTGATTTGGTCAAACGTTCGCACACCAACAAGAAGATCGGTGAAATTCAAGATCCGATTGCTCGTGAAATAGTGAAAGCCGTGGAGAGGCGGCAGGAGGAGTACCTCCAATCACAACAGATCGAGGAAGGAACTCCGGCGCCGACCGAAGTTCCAGTCGACATGATCAACCAGTACACCTACGAGGTTAGTAACCGTGTCACGTTTAAATAAATTTCAAAATCATTTTTAATACAAGTAAGTTATAAAATTAAAAAAAAAAAATTTTGTAGGTTACTCCCAAGACCAGAGGCCGTGTGTACGGCCTCCCTGAAGATAGTTGCTCGTCTGTTTCGACGGTTCGATATGGCGGTGCTAGCAGGTTGGAGGCGGAAAATCGAGATCTGCACGAACGGCTTAGGGCAATGGAGGAAGAGAGAAAGAAGGATAAGGAGGAGGCCGAGGCAGCGAGAGCGAGAGATAAGGCGGAAGCCGATGCACGATTTCGAACGATGGAAGAGAAGATGACCAACTTCTTCGGTACCGGTAGGCGGGAATAGGCCCTTTAGAGTTGTAAAATTGATTGTAAAACTTTAAAATACTTTTAAAACAATTTTAATTTTATTAGTTTTTAATTTTAATTTTTAATATATTTTAAAATGTTTTATTATATTTTATTTAAATTAAATAATTATATTTTATGTTTTAAAATTACGATAGCCGTCGGGATTCCGTCGGTTATACCGAAACCGTCGGAATCCCGTCGGCTATCGCCTGAAAACCGAAACCGTCGAAATCCCGTCGGCTATCGCCGGAAAACCGAAACCGTCGGAATCCCATCGGCTATCGCCGGAAAACCGAAAACGTCGGAATCCCGTCGGCTATCGCCGGAAAACTGAAACCGTCGGAATGCCGTCGGTTATCGCCAGAAAACTGAAACTGTCGGAATTCCGTCTGTTATCGCCGGAAAACCGAAATCGTCGGAATTCCGTCTTCCTTTCAACTCGAAATAAATACGTCGGAATTCCGTCGCAAGGGATCGACGAATTTTCGACGGAACTTATTTTCCGACGCGGTAGAAACGACGGACCAGTCCCGTCGGAAGGCCGTTGGAATAGGCTCTTTTCCGAGGGTATTCTGACGGTTTTGGCCGTCGGAATACCACCTGTTTTCTTGTAGTGAACGCAAATTAAACGAGCTTATGCCCTTAGCCCTAACCTAATTAACCACCGTAGAAGCAAGTGAAAGTATCAGACATTCAGACACGCGAGTTAGTGGTTAATTTTGACAATCAATGAAAAAAATCATACAAAACTTTAACAAAAACATGTCTTTGTGATGGTACACTAGAAATTAACGTGATCAGCCTTATCTAATTAAACATACGTGACCTATTACCTAATTATATTTTATGCAAACTAAAAACCCATGTACAAATCAAACTGGCAAAAGAGTGACGGTTCATCAAGAAATGATAGGGGAAATTATTTATTGGAATTATTACACCAAAAGATACTTTTCTACACACTATTAACTTCTATAGACACTTTACACGAGAAGTATACTTTTCCTCTACTCTTTTACTCTTCTACCCTCTTAACTAAACAACATTTACAAACCCCAATTTTTCAATAAAAAAAAAATCTGAGATATAGACACAGGTGAAATCGACCGGTGAAGAGAGAAGCTAAGAGGCGGTTGCATTTTCCGGCAAGACGGAGAGAACGACCGGTGAAAGCTCTGATAATTGACTGTTTCTTCTACGGTGAGTATTGCATGTTTCTTCTGATTCGAACGAATTTTGGTTCGGTGATGCGTCGTGGATCTTTGATCGGTTTGGGTTCGTAAGAATTGTGGCTCAATTTTCGTATAGAGATAGTTTCTGGGTAGAGATTTGTTGTAATGTGAATTTTGTGAGTAATTTGTTTCCTAATTTAGCATAGTTGACCGACCAAGTCAAGGTCTTTTTCTTGGAGAAGCAATGTTAGTGATTATGTAAATTTTCTGGATTTTAGTTATGGATTTTGATTATTTTGGTACATGTTTAGTAATTTTGTGAGAAATTGTTGTTTTGCCAAATATAAGAATCAAAGCTTTTATATGTGTTGCTAAGTTCTGATATTTTAGTTGATTTTTGTAATCTGAATCTGTTTTTTATATGTACGTAATATTTGTGGATAAAGAGAAGATCATATGAATCTAACTTGGAATTAATCTCATATTTTCTCCAGCATTGTGATTCGAATATTTGTATCTCTTTGTTGAAATGGCGAGTACTTTAAGGAACATACTTGGTAAGAGATCTAATTTCCAATCTGAGTTTACTGGGAATGGAGGAAGTACAATGCATCAACCCGGTGGAATGTTGATGTGTGCACCACCGTTAACGAGCTCAAGTTTACGGATTCAGATCTCAAGTTTCAAAATTCTTACCAACTTGCTCATCTTTGTTGCTCTTTGTGACAATTGTGGCTGCACAAATTTTTTACCAACTTGGTCATTTCTATAGATCTATGTAGGACTTGATCTTCTGTGTGAATTTTAATGAGGTGGAAATCATTATTGTTCTACGGATAATGTCTTATATACAGTTTTTGTGCGGATATATTA
This sequence comes from Draba incana, assembly GCA_963576765.1. Lineage (NCBI taxonomy): Eukaryota > Viridiplantae > Streptophyta > Magnoliopsida > Brassicales > Brassicaceae > Draba > Draba incana. The sequence continues at coordinate 1,147,722 of OY755214.1, forward strand.
ACATGTATGTACATTGTCTCATGGGATAGTTTGTGTGGATATTGTCTCATGGACTCATTTGTGTGGATTAGCTAAAAGTGGAAATCCTTGAAACCGGTTTTGCTTGGAAATTGTGTTACCATCGTTTAAATTTCATACGGTGGATTCGTGAACGATGAATGGTCATGTATGAAGGAAAAACTTTTCTTTTTCTTTTTCTTTGTATATATTATTAGCAGAAGTTTTAAAATAGTTTTGTTCAAGTTTAAGACATTTCACATAAAAATGGGGTTTTGATAAATATAGATCAATCAGATCCTTTATGATCACGATGCTAATAATCATGAAAACGGGCATGAACCGTATCCACGACATCATGTCAATCAGAACATCTATCCATCGAACCGTATCCACGACATCATGGCCGTAATAACATATGTAAATCTATTTGTATCCACGACATCATGTCCATGAGAAGGTTCCAAACCAAATGTTTCCTCTGCATCACTCTCTTCTTCACCAACTTCATAAAGTACAAGAACTTAATCCTCCGATCAAAGGAGAAGAATACAATGTCAATACACCGACTAATACTTAACACAAAGATGGAACTAGAGAACTGGAACTAAAACAAAATCAAAGTTTGCCGAACAAAACCCCACTCAAATTCATTCACCGAAACTAACATAGAATCTAACCAAAGTGAGAGGAAGAGGAAGAAGAAGAAGAACCTGTACATAATTGCAAGAGGAGAATTGAGACGAATTGGATTATAATTGGTCAACCGAATCATTTTAAATACTCCAATTAAGATGCAGCTTTCCAGTTTGGTTGATTTTGGTCTCCATAGTCGGATAACTAACATGATCTTTGGATCTCGAACTCCGTCGCAGCTTTCCGGTTTGGTTGATTACAAGCACTTCTCAGATTACAGTACCCAAAATTTGACTATACGGCAGACTGAATCTAAGTGGTATCAGATTCACTGGTGTTCTTATTGTTGTCAGTGGTATCATTTCTTCCCGGTTTGAGTAATAAAAATCGTGGAGAAGAAGAAACCGACAGCGATTATGAAGATTTCTACAATGTTTTATGATCGGAAATCTTTGCCTTCACTTTCACCATTACCATCTCCTTTAAAACTTCACCACTTACAGAGAATAAAAAAAAATAAACCCAGAATATTGCAGAGACAACAAAAGAGAAGAGAGAGAGAATAAGGTTAGATTAGTAATATAAAAAAAGTGAATAGTTGAATAAGTACACCTACCGGAAAAAGTGTCTATATTGTAATGGAAAGTTCAAAAAGTATCTTCTAGTGTTAATAACCCTTATTGTGAACTCCTCTTTTTGGTATGGTTTTTTTATCGTTCAAATTAAGGCTTGTTCTTACTACAAAACAACTTCAATTATTTTTAGATAAAAAAGGAGCATGTTGCGGAAATGGCACATGTGCATTTATGAACTAAATAAATGAAGCAAACTTATAGAATTATAGTACTCTCTCCGTTTCAAATTAGTTGTTATTTTAGGCTTAATTTTTTGTTTCAAATTAGTTGTCGTGTCCCGTTTTTATTGCTTTTTTATTATCAAGTTTTCTATTTTTATCCATACTTTTAAGCTTATTAATTACTTATATCAAATAAAATAATATATTAAATAAGGGTAAGACCGAATTTTTAATCGTTTTATTAATTTGTGTGAAAAAATGTAGAATGCCAACTAATTTGAAACGGAAAGAGTAGTAAATATGCGAGCTTGGAAAAAGTACCAAAATTATGATTTTCGTTTTTTTAGTAATTTAGATAAATTTTTTTTTTTGGTACGAATTTTTTTTAAGTATTCTCTTTTAAAATTTGCAATTTGGTATAGTATTATGTCCACTCTATAGAAAACAATGCTTTTTCTAATGTTGGGACGGCTTACGCTAGAAAAGATAATTAAAATTCGTGAATGAAGAATTATAAGAATCAAAGAGGTCAAACACGTATAAGAATAAGAATGAAATTCGTGCATTCTTCTCCTCTTTCTCTCTTAAATTGATACCACGGACATTAAACACGAAAAACAACGCTTTAGTTCGATCGGTTCATTCTACATTAATCATTTTTTCTTATGTAAATAATTTGTCTCCTCATTAGATAGCTAATAACGAATGTATGATCTAAGTTTTAATGATCGGTTGATAAAAACAAATGAAAAAAAAGAATCAAAGAGGTCTTTTCCGTTAATACATAATTAAACCTAATATTTGTCAATGATAGTTAGATGGATCCTTTGACTTTGGTTAGACCATGTGGACGGACGCACACATGCATACATACATATATATATATATCTAACATTTATATTAATTTTGCTTTTAGTTGGACGTGCATATCGGTGGATTATTTAGTTAAGTATATATACTTGAGGAGGACAAGTTAACGATAACAGTTTCAAAAAAGTTAACGATAATATTCTTCCATGTTAGTCGTTTCAAAAATACATTCTCTCCCATATGGTAATTCATAATATTTGGATGATCGCAATAAGAAAACGTTCGAAACCTGTTAGAAAGAATAAAACTTTGATTTCCTTCAATTTATTTTTCATTAAAAGGATGTATTACATTTGAATTAGTACCAGAGCCGGGCCAACATCATTTAATGTCTAACGCAAATTTAAAAAATAATGTCCTATAAAAAAATTGAAAGTCTACTAAAAATACGTTACAGGGACTCAAACCTCCCACCTTGGAGAGAGAGAAGGAAGCCTCGTACCACTAGATCTGTGGAACATTTCTGTAAATAATGCCCCGAAAAGTTTTATAATAAGTGATGCCTAACGCATTTGCTACTTGGGTTTCACCTAGGGCCGGGCCTGATTAGTACAATACAAACTCAATTTTGTTTTGCAAGACTCATAATTAGAAACAAACACAAGTTGAAACCAACATTTGTTTTTCAACGAAGATGTATCTTTATACGAATAGGCTGACACTTCGCTATATAAGTCTATATATATAATATTTGTTTAAAGTCTTTAAGTATTACGTGCTTGAAAACGAACACATGCGTCGTGATGTGCATAATCAACAAATGGATAGATTAAAAATAGTAAGATATATTAACCAAATAAATTATTTGGGAGTGAGTGTGAAAATGTGAATAAATTTTGGATACGAATTTAAATAGGTCGCTCACTTTTCAAAGTTGCTACGAAAAAGATTGGCAATTTGATGGCTAACCCCTCTACATGCTGGTCCCTCACGACTATATTCTGGACCTCGTTGCATTTGCATTATTTTCAAAATATATATGTAACACAAATATACATAAACTTCAAAAATCTAAACTATATTCTCTCACGACTTTTTTTTGTTTGCTTAGTTATATCCACAACTTTAACATTTTATCTATCGATAAATTTATCTCTCGATAAATTTATCTCTTTTGTAATGATATCTCTTTTGCAAAATTTTATAAACTCATAGGTATATCCAAAGCTATATAATATTGGATTATTTATGATTAGCTAAAATATATCTTCGGCAATAGAATACTACATATTTGATGTGAGGAGAGTAAATATACAAAGTAGCTAGGAGGTCAAACTTATTAATAAATCTAGCTAGAATTTTACGATCCCTCACTAGTTAACAACTACGAGAAAATAGCCCGGGCCATATTCCCCGATAAAATTCCTCTTATTTGATTTATATTACACTCATTTTTTTTTTTACACTCATATATATTGATGGGACATTTATAAAAATATCACTTTTGACTTGCCACTTTTCAAATATGCCACTCTTAAATTATTTTCTTACCAACATACCACTTATAAATTCATTTAAAAACTTTATATCTCAAAATTTTCAACTTAAAAAAGAAAGGTTTTTATTCCTCACAAACCTTAAACCCAAAAAACTAAACCCTAATATAACATAGTTAACCCAAACATAAATGATTTAAAAATTTGGAAAAAATAATAGTGACATTTTTGAAAAGTGGCATGTCAAAAATGACATATTTTGAAATTTCTCCATATTGATAGCATGTTTTGTAATTTGTACGTTATATATTGCAAAAATAAATATTAATAAAGGAAAAAAGTGGACCATTTTTGGCCTCTTTAATTGTTTTTTCCGCTCCCAAACGTGTGGGCGAAGTGTGGGACTAATTTGTAGACTTCTTTCTACACCTCTTTATTTGTTGTTTTAGGTTTTAGCTAAACGCTGTTTTCGTTTACTCCATTTAGTCCCCATTTCCAAATTTAAAGTTTATGTTTTTGTTTGTAACCCAACGAATATTCTACATACAATCTTTTCAAATCCAAAAAAATATAGACCTTCGGCATATATGTAATTTATATATGCTAAAAGTTCTTGTCGTTTAAAGGTTAAAAAATGGTGTAATTTATCCATCATATTGTATCTATATATTTGTGAAAAATGTGTGAAACAAGTCCTTTCAATTTTACAAACATAATTTATCGACGGTGGTTTTAAGAAGTCTATAGACACGTGTTAATTAGTTTGCTTAGAAACAAAGGGGAATGGACAAGGCTAGTAGATTAACCTAATCTTACTTAGTTTACATGATAATTTTATGTTATCTCAGAAAATTATAGTAATAGATTATTAACATGAGAAGCGTTTTTAATTTTGAAAACTAAATAAATAGATAATGATATTTTAATTAAAGATAATTTAAAAATCGATAGCTTCAATATTGCATTTAGTATCTAAAATATATTTTAACTTATCATTGACTTGCTGATATGAAATCTCCTCACATGGAAAATTGCAAAGATCACGACTTGAAAGTTGAAATGTAGAGGTGTTAGAGTCTTAGAGATACTAAAAAGAAAAATTATGTAAGGCATTAAAACTTTTTATATGTTCTTATCTATATATTTTTTTTTTGATAAACGGTGGGAGTTTCAAAATTTTGGCTAATAATCTTTTCGATATTTGAAAACAGTTTTTAGATATTCCGATTTAAAGAATAACTATTTGTATGAAAGGGATATATAGTCTTATATTACTAAGTTATATAACCTTTAAAATATGGTTCCCACTTCTTTAAATAGTAGTACTAAGTATTATTATCTTTTCGTATTATAAACTAAACAAATGCAACCCAAAGGAAAAGGACCTTCCAGCTGTAGATTTCCATGTCAACTAGAAACATGGCATCTTCTACTACTTCATTGACCAAAGTTTCTTTCCACATCTTCATGAAATTTATTATCAATAATTTCCTATGTATTTTGATAGATAATGTCGACATTTCAATTAGCATCCTCTTAAGAAAATGATTTTTTCTAATCACAAGGGACTGGTCGACGAGTTGAAACGTGTAACGAAAAGGACAAAAGTCAGTTATATGTAATTTATTTCACAGTTATAAGAGAAAAAACTAGAAAAATGTGGAATAACAAAAAAATTGAAAAATACGGTGTAGAATATTTCAATTATATCTCAGCATTTAATTTAGTGCGTCAACTTATATATAGGAGGAAGCAGTCTAATTCGTTTATTTTTGTGGACAACTTTTAAGTACTGTGTTAAATGAATAATAACAATGATATATAGTATTTGATAAATAGTTTGAAATTCTCTTTTCACATTCTTGTGCAAATATAAGAGATATAGTATTAAACAAAGAAAGTTATAAATTTATTAATATCCATTTTCTATATCACTATAACAAACCCTTTTAAACATTAAATTCAAATGTTGATTAACCACATAAACCATGATATTATTTCCAACACATACAGACACATGCATCATTATAATGCGATTTATACTATCTTCAAATTAAGTTTATTCACCCATCTTTATTTCTTTTAAATTAGTTTGGCTGTATTAATGATCTGAAAAAGTTCCATTGAAAGTAAACGAATCAATGAACCAAAATTTCAGCGCCAATATGTATTTAGCAGCCTTTAGGTTGGTCCAAATCTGAGATAATTTTTTTCATTTTTAGTAGAAAAGAGTTCCTTAGCTAGCCAGTACGTTGATATAGAACTAAAGATATTTGTATGTAAATTTCCATTCAAACAAATTTTATTTTCCCTTATGTTAGCTTCTTTAATTATTCATAGTTGTAAAGGAAACAAAATTCCAAAATGCTAATTAACAAAAAAAAATATTGCTCTTTCAACGGCAGTTTTTTTTATGATATATATATTTTAAACATTCTTTAAGATGTACAAATGGTGAATTCCAAAATGCTCGAGTCCAAATGTGCCGAATTCGAGCTACAACGCTCTGGATCCATTCAAACATAAAAATCCGAACATTCGGTTTATGAAAACAAATTATTCAAAATAAAAAGTCAAAAATAATAAAACTGAGTTTTTTCGCCGACATGGACTAACCATTAGGTTACATAACTTGTATAATAATTACAAAACTAAAATACTATTAGTATGTCTATATGTATTTTTATTTTTCTATAAGAAGTACATAATAACATACTTTAAAAACAGTTCAGTGTAATGAGCACAAATACCCTTACCAAATCTGAAACTCTGTTTACTCAAAAACTAGTTAGGAACAGCGGCGGAGCTAACCAAAAAAAACACCGGGGTCAAATTGAGGTTAACCATATTTTACAAGGGTCAATAAGCTAATTTTGTAATATTTTATTAGATTATTCATTTAAAATATAGATAAAAAAATTTTTTACTAAAATCTGCATGGGTCAATTGACCACCCTCGTAGAGAGCTGGCTCCGCCACTGGTTAGGAATGAATATGAATCAGACATCAGTGCATATATATCAAATCTGGATCTCAAATAATTCACCAAATCTGAATATACATATAAAATATTTGTCTAAAGAGAAAACAATAAATTAAAATTTGTCTAATATAATGACCTTGCACGACGGTCTTCCTTGAGCTCGTTGACGATGACAGATTAAGAAAAAATTAAATTGATACTTATTCATTTATAAAAAAAAATGTTTCAAAATGTAAACTATTTTATTACTAGTATAAAAAAGAAAGAAAAAGGCAAAATAAATGACGGGGTTTAGACTTGGTAGTTAGCTAGAATGAATGAATGGTCAAGTGGGATTAGGTACTTTTTCTTCCTTTTGTGGGTCCCACTCTCTCTTTAACGTTTCCAATAGTGCCACCGTTATGCCGTGCCGTCAACTCCGTTGACTTCAAGACAACGCTTCTCATCCTTTACTGAGTCTCACGTCGTCTATTCTCCGTCAACTTTACCCCTAACGGCTACTTAACGGAAATCGTCACTGTTTACGGGTCCACGTTCTCCAATTTTACACCTCACTGTTTTTGATCTTACCCTTTTATTCTCTGACACGTGTAGTATCTGACGCTATATCGTGGAATTAATTATATTTACACATAGTTTACGGCTCCATCTAAAATCTTTGTACAACCTTTCATATAATTTTCTAATAGTTTTTTAAAAAAATAAGAAAGAAAATAAAATAGATTTATAATAATGATATCAAATCTGAATTTAATTGTAAAATGAATTGTCTATATTTAAAAGCTAAAAGAAAGAGTCAGACTGATGTATAATAATTTTCAACATCTCTTAATATAGACATAAATACAAAAAGAAGAAAAAAGTACAAGCTAATAAATATATAACAACGACTTGATTGATAATATTGCCAAATGACAAAATGATTAGATAATATATCTCAATTTATTAGAAATGTATAGAATGACTAAAAAAAAATTTAGCCAATTTAGAAGAATTAAATCCAACAGTTTCTAGGTCATTTCTATATATATAACATTTGACAAAAGAGTGATATCTCGTTGAAAATAGAAACCTTTAGCTAAGACTTTACACAACTTATCCTTATATAACTTTAAGTAACTCTTTTTTCATTTTCTCTACCTCTCTCTCTCTCTCTCTCTCTCTCTCTCTCTCTCTCTCTCTCTCTCTCTCTCTCTCTCTCTCTCTCTCTCTCTCTCTTTGTTTGCAAATGGAAGAACAAACTCAAGATCGTCGTGAAATCTCGTTCTTGCACTCCGGCGAATTTCTCCGGGGAGATTCCGACTCAAAGGATCATCAACCAAATGAGTCTCCGGTAGAACATGATGATCACAAACCGTCCATTAAAGAAGTTGATTTCTTCGCCGCCAAAAATCAGCCGTACGATCTTGATCATGTGAGGAAGGTTTCGTATTATAGATATACACAATAAATATATATATATTGGACGACGCTATTAAATGACATAATTTTCATGGTACTTTAGGATGGATTAATTTTGGTAAATCCATGTCTTGGAATAGCAAGTGACGGCGATGACAAAACCAAAACTCAAGTAAGTATATTTTCTGAGTTGATATTATGATCCTTCGATATAATTTTAGTCTTTATATAATGAATAATTCAATTATGAAAGAAATTTACAAATTATACAAGAAAGTAAATATTGTTGTACTTATGTGAGTTTATCTACGTACGCTTTTTCATTTATGTACATGTACTTCATTTTTTCCTCGTCATTAAACTTCATATCTAAAATTGTAGATAGTTATGAAATGATGATATGATTGGTTTTTTTACAAGGTTATATCCGATGATGTCAAAAAAAAAAAAAGTTATGCTAACAAGAATATTAAATTACAGATTAGTAGGCTGAAATTGGAGTTAGAGAGCCTTCACGAGGAGAATCACAAGTTGAAGCATTTAGTAGATGAGATCAGTGAGAGTTACAACGACCTTCAAAGTAGAGTTTTGTTGGCGAGACAGACTCAAGTGGAAGGTCTTCATAAACAACACGAGGTACTTGATTAATCATATCATAAAAATCTATATAATAATAATAATTCAATTTATAACAATTGATATTATGTATTTTGTCTCCGTTTTAAAAGTCATTGAAGTATTTATTGATCTTCGCTGCATCGGGATTAGTCTATCTAGGTTCTGACATAAGATTTAGCCAATTTATAAACAATACAAACTTGGCTGATATGTAAGTTTTATATTTTTCTCTATTAAAATCTCAATGGAAACATGAAACTAAGTGCAATATGTGTATTTAATATATGTAGTTCAATTATGTATTCAAAGATTTTAATAGCCATGAGCATAAATAAATGATTGAATGCAGCTTTTATTAAATTAAAATTAGAGCAAAGCATAGCTAATGACTCGGTCAATGTGTTTCTTACAAATAAGATTAAATGAAGAAATCAGTTTTGGATTTTCTAACATATATCAAACCAAAAAACCTTTAATTATTTAGAAGCTATACAAACGAGAACATGTTTGTTTATAGTTAGGTACGTTCCTGTATATTAATCATGTTTTTATTTGTCGATGATCTTGCATGTACTTATGCATCATACAAGTCTTTGCCTTCACTTTTTTAAAAGATATTTTATTACCACTATAAATGGACTTGTGTTTGTATATGTGGTAGGTTATCAAATGTATACGTAATCTTGGATTTGGATCGATCGAAACTTTAAGTTGAAAATTGATCAAATTAATTAAAATGCGAACAATAATCTGTTGTCATTGGCGTATTTTCATAATAGTCTTTTTCTCTTCCAATTTTCCTTAGAAACTTTCTTCATTTTTCTTACTAATGTTTGTTTCGTTTAAAAGGATATACCTCAAGCTATTTCTTCACAAGCTCTAGAGGGCAGAAGACCAATGGATATGAACAATGAAGTTACGGCCACCACTTTGAAACGACGGTCTTCCGACAATGTTGATGATCGTGAACTGCACCAAAGCTCACCAAAAACTCCAAGATTGGAACAAAATAAGAGTACTACTAATCATGAAGAACAACAAAACCCTCTTGATCAATTACCATTTAGAAAAGCTAGGGTTTCCGTTAGAGCTAGATCCGATGCCACCACGGTAACTTTCTATTCTAGCTATAGGTTACTAATTTTTTGGTTTACAAATATAATTTTTAGTGTTAAAAAATTGAATATTTTGTATTTAATAGGTAAATGATGGATGCCAATGGAGAAAATACGGTCAGAAAATGGCGAAAGGGAATCCTTGTCCTCGCGCTTACTATCGTTGCACCATGGCAGTTGGATGTCCGGTCCGTAAACAGGTTAGCAATAGATCATAAATATACTGTAAAAAACACATGTTTCAATTCAACAAAATTTCCCGATTTATTAACCAAATTTTGTTGCTTCTACAATCTTTTTACACCTAATAAATATGAATGATCCCATAAGGTTTGTGGATATCTTATATTATGCGAATTTAATTTTGGATGGTGATACAAAAATATCATTATCACAAACCACTAGGAATAATTTAGTGGGTTGGATAGATTTGAAATAGAATTTTGTTTTCTAACTGCTTAGGAGTGATGCATAGACACTGTCAAATATAAACGACAATCTACCAAGCTATATAGTAATTTTGTTCTCACAAAATTTAACTTTTCTAAAAATGAATATTTCAAGTTATTGTCTTAATTCTATTTAGAAGAAAAAAACGATATCTCCTTTTTTTTTTTGCAAATCATTTTTGCCTTTTCAAATGAAAAGTATCCTCATAAGTAACTAATAATTATGTAATGATTTATGTAATAATTAAAATGATATATATTTTTTTTGTTTATGTATTTAAATGGTATAAATTGCTTATTTGAGTTCATATATATAGGTCCAACGATGTGCCGAGGATACAACTATCTTAACCACAACATACGAAGGAAACCATAACCACCCTCTTCCACCGTCAGCCACCGCCATGGCCGCAACCACCTCCGCCGCAGCCGCAATGCTCTTATCTGGCTCAACCACAAGCAACCTCCACCAAACTCTCTCTAGCCCCTCCGCCACATCATCATCTTCTTTCTACCATAACTTCCCTTACACTTCCACAATCGCCACACTCTCCGCCTCAGCTCCTTTCCCAACCATCACTCTAGACCTCACAAACCCGCCTCGACCCCTACAACCGCCTCAACCGCAGTTTCTAAGCCAATACGGTTCCGCCGCGTTTTTCACAAACGCTAATCAAATAAGGCCTATGAATAGTAATAATAATAATATCCAACAGTTGTTATTACCTAATATGTTTGGTCCACAAGCACCATCAGTACCACGTGACATGGTCGATACAGTTAGAGCAGCGATTGCGATGGATCCGAATTTCACGGCGGCTCTCGCGGCGGCGATATCAAACATTATCGGAGGAGGTAACAAAAACAATAATAATGATAATGATAATAATAACAAAGTTGATGCGAAAAGTGGCGGGAGTAGTAACGGAGATTCGTCACAGCTTCCTCAGTCTTGCACCACATTCTCCACCAATTAATTTTTAGTATCATGTATCATTATGTGTCAAATTATGGTTATTACACACATATATATACAGTATATCTGTGTATATATAAATATATATGAGTATTCGTCCGTTTTCCAGTGTACAGTATATATGTAAACATATACAAGAGCTATAGGGTTTCTTTTTGACCGGACTCAAAATATATACATAAATCTTTTTTTGATAAATTCTTTGTTTGTTTGTTAAAAGCTAGTATATTATATTAAAAGACAAGAGAATAGTACACATCTTGACTTCAATCTTTAATGCTAAAACGTAAAAGACATACTGCGACTTTAAACATTTTAAATCTTATTGGTTTCAAATTTTCAATACGATTTTTCTATGATTTTGTTATTAAGAGATATTAAACATAAGAAACACATATAATTTTTTTTTTATTTAACAATTATTCATTTTTAAACGATGATTCAGAGTGTTAGAGCTAATTTATGATTTGAACATTAGGTTTTTATCAGTAACTTGTGATATAAGAAAGGAAGAACTCCCGTTGACCTAATTCAGTATTTAGCCCTTCCGTTATGTTTATTAAAAAGGCCCATCTAAAATAAAAAAGAGTCAACTTAGGCCCAAACTTATTTCAAAACGTATAATGGGCCAAAATTTAAATCAGTCACGTTAAAAGCTCCATTAAACAAGAGCCGTCCGATCAAAAAAGTAGATCCGAGCGTTACTTCAAATTTTGAAAACCCGACCGTTGGTATCATCTTCCTCATGTACAAACAAACAAAAAAACACAACACACACAAAAGGAAAAAAAAAATTCAAAACACATTATTAATTAATTATTAACACTGAGAATAAAGCCCAAATTATTTGTCTCCATTTCTGTAAATTTTTTCCAATGCTGAGATTGAGTTTCCATGGATTCATCAAGTTCTTGAGTAAGATCTATTAATCAGGGTTTCTTCCGTAAAGATCATGACGAGACGACGCCATGGCTGCCAACGACCATTTCACCCATTACAGGTTTCAATTTCTTCAGATTTTTCAAAAGTTTCTTAATTTATCTGGAAATTTTCCTTTTTTTTGGCTTCAATTTCATCTTAATACAGTTTCAGTGTTGAGTTTTGGGCTGATCTATAGATTTAGATGTATTTGGTGAGCTGAATTAGGTAGATTAAGCTGTGTAATTGGGAAAAATCACTTTAAAGGTCTTCAAGTTTCAAACTTTGCTTCCCCATAAAGAAAAATCTCAACTTTGATTGAATCGATTATCAGAATCTCGTCTTTATGAGATTGAATTACTAGATTTTGAGCTGTGTATTGCGTTGTGCAGATTGTTGGAGCTGTTATTTATAGTGTTCTCGTCGCATCCTTCTACGTGTTCCTCGGATTCTTCGTTGGGAATCGAATAGCTATTATCGCACTTCTTTCGGTTTTCTCCTTTGTGGTAAATAATCTCAAGAAAAGTATTGATTTTTTTTTTTGACATCTCTTCTTATGCTTAGTTTATTGAGTTTTTCTCTTTTTTTTTCTTTCTTTCAGGCGTTTTCGGTTATAGTTTTATTCGTTAGATGCACCGCGATTGATCCAACGGATAAAACTAGTGCTAGGAAAAAGAGAAGAAGTAAATCCAAAGGAGTCTTGATGAAGCTAAGGTTCAAGGTTGTAATAAGCCAAGTTGTTATGAGGTTTTTCAGAAGATTAGAGAGGAAAATCTTGAGGAATTTTCTACGAAGAACGTATTTAGATCCATGGAAAAGTAGCGTACAGCTCGAACCACTTCTTCCGTTTCCACTTGTAATGAAAGATGATGATGATTCTGTTACACCTGATCCTAAAGAAGAAGAAGATGATATCTCTTATTGCTCTCTTTGTGATTTAGAGGTTAAACGAAGTAGTAAGCATTGCAGGACATGTAACCGATGTGTCGAAGGGTTTGACCATCATTGCAGGGTAAGTTTCTTCGGTTTTACGGTTTTTAGTTTTGGAATTATACATAAATTTTTTTCTCTTTTGAATGTTTAGTGGCTTAATAACTGTGTTGGGAAAAGGAATTACACAACTTTCATACTCTTGATGGTTTTTATCTTGCTCATGGTATGTATATACCTTCTCTATCTCAAAAGTTTATAGTTTCTTTTGGAAACAACTAATTAAGCTTTTGTTGCAAAACAGCTAATTATAGAAGGTGGAACAGCAATTGCAATATTTATAAGATGTTTTGTTGACAAGAAAGGAATCGAAACCGAATTAAAGAGACGGCTTTTTGTAGAGTTCCCTAGATGGGCTCTTGCTACAATATCTGTATAACTTTCTTAAAATCTCCTTCTTTCTCTAATGCAACTTCTTTTCATGTACGAAGTTTGTAATGTTTTTGTGTGTGTGTTTATAGGTTTTCTTGGTTTTGTTAACGACTTATGGCTCAGCGGCAATGGGACAGCTTTTCCTCTTCCATGTAGTTCTCATTAGAAAGGTAACTCATGAAGTTTAGTATTATTTTGAATTTAGAGTTTTATTATTTGACAAATTGTGTTAAAAAATATGTTGCAGGGAATGAGAACATATGACTATATATTAGCAATGAGAGAAGAGAATCAGTTTACTGAAGTTGATGATCCTTTTGATGAATTAGATTCATCTTCTGATGAAAGTTCTGATTTTGATTCACCCGAAAGACCAAGACAAACATTTATCTCCAAATTTCTGTGCAAGAAAGCTAATGAGGTGAATATACAATTTTTTTTCCTTATCTTGTTGCCATTTTCAAGGATTCTCAAAGATTATGTTCTGTTTTTTGGTAGAATCAACAGAGATTATCTATAAAGATTGAAGGAAATGGAGGTTCACCTTCTTCGACGTTGATCAACAAGAAACCGGGTTTTCATGTAAGTATAAATCCATGGAAACTGATAACTTTAAGCAGTGAAAAGGCTTTACAAGCAGCTGAGAAAGCAAAAGAAAGACTAAGGAAACCGAAAACCGAAGACGATTCGCTAAAGACACTTCCTTTAGAGACGAAATTCGGACTTCTGCTAGATCAAGACAGTAACAACGCTGCAGCAGTTAAGCTTCAGGTTTCACCAGGAAAATTCTCAAGTCCAAGAAGAAGGTTCTCAGGCTCTTCTTCTTCAAATGTGCCATCTCCAAAGCAAAAATACAGGAGTAACTTTGACTTGAAGCTAACTGAAGTCTCTAGAGAGCTTGAAAGTTACATTTCAAGACAGGTTTTGTGTTCTGTGATAAAGCAAGATGGTAGTGAAGCATCACCAAGATAAACAAACAGAAAATAAACTGTTGGATCAATTCTATTACTTGTCTTTATGTTTTGTTGTTTGTTCTCAGTCTCAAGAACATATATATTATTCATGAATGCTACATAGGGCAGAAGTAGTTTAAGAGAGATTGAAGAGTATTGCAGTTTCCGAGTGAAGCCAGTAACTCAGCGTCTTCTTCTGGTGTGTTCTTTCCAAGTTGTTGAGCCCATTCTTCATTCCCAAAGTTAGCCCTCATTATATCCAACTCTTGATTAGTAAAAACAGATTCGTCGTCAAGAGGTTTTTGGATCAATTCGTTGAGAGTAGACGAGTCACAATCGCCTCCACGTGATTCATCGATGCCTTGGTTGATTGGTAGAACCGTTTCTTGATTTTTCTCAATTGGTATTTGAGTAGGCAAGTTTTCGACAATATTTTCCTGTTGTTGAGTCTCCACAGGAAGCGTCGGGGGATCAATGTTTTGTTGTTGAGTCAATGAAAAGTTTGAGTCTAGTCCCAAATGTTGTTGCTGAGCAGCTAGATCTCCAACAACATTGTTATCAAAACAGCTATTATCATGTTGTTGCAGTTCCATGCCGCCATTGAGAGGTCATTGTTGTGTCCCAAATACTGATTATTTTGAGCCAAACATAGAGAGGAAAAGCCAAAGTCTTGATGATCCAGCATGCCTTGTTTTCCAAGAAACTGGTTTTGTTGTTGACCTAAAGATTCTCCCACAAATTGTCCACAAGAACCAAAGTTTTGACGTTGCTCCATGCCTCCATTCATTGAGAACTGTTGATATTGAGAGGGAAAGTATTGTTCTTGTTGAGGAACTATCATGCCTTGTGTCATTTGAGCCATGTCTTGTCCCAAATATGGTTGAGCTAAGTCTGGAGCATTATAGCCATTCATGGCTTGGTTCATCAATGGAACCGTTTCTTGACCTAAATACTGGTTTAGGTACTCATGAGTCATATCTCCAAAACCTTGACCATAATGCTGATGCGGCTCGGTTAGAGAGATGTTTCCAAGGATCTGGTTTTGTTGCTGACCACAAGAACCAAAGCCTTGATGTTGCTCAATACCTCCATTCATTAAATAGCTTGTGTATGAGACAGCTTGACCAGAACAAGAACCAAACCATGGTTCTTGAAACTCCATAGGAAGTTGTGGAAGATCCATGCCTTGTCCCGAACCTTCGAAATCAATTAAACTCACAAGATTCTTGATATCTTCTTCTTTTTGCTCTCTTCTCTTAACCAAACTACCTTCTGCGATGACTATAGGTTCGAGTCTTGGAGCATATTGAGCATTATTCTTATCTTGCTTAAACCGAATTTTACAAAGAACCACTTCTTGAAAACCTGGTTTATTCAAAAGAAACTCATGCATAACCCAACCGGTGTTTATTTCATCTTTCTTTCCTTTGATCTTGGATTTGAAGATTATACTTTGCTTCGTACCAACCTTGACTCGATTTTCTTCGTCTATTAAGTGAGTCAGAAGACCAGTGGTCTTCCATCTACATGATCCAACCACACGGCTCGTTCTTGTCGAATCAGGTTTTTTTATCCTCGGTGGTTTTTTTCTAGTAACAAAATAAAACCATACGTTCTTCTCCAACTTAGGGTTTGTTACGTGTTGAAGAAGCCAGGGCTCTTTCTCGTACACATTCATGTCTGTTATGTAAGTAGACATTTTATTTCTCTCGATTCTTCGGCGAAGGTAGTTTAGGAGCTCCAAATCTGTTGGAGTAAAGCGTGAACCAGGGATTTGAGACCTTCTTCGAATTAACATTGCCATGATGATTGATGATTCTTTTGAGAAAACGAAGAAACGAATATTTTTTTTGTTTTCAAGCTTTCTTAACGAGAGTTGTGAAGGTTGAATTCAAATCTGTTTATAAACAAACAAAAATCAGAGACTCTCCTAAGTCAAACGTGTTTACATTTCCTATACAAACTTGTTTTAGTTTTATCTAGATATGTTTCATACTTATCTGAGATATATAAAAGTAAAAAGACATTTGTTGTTAGAAGATATATATATATATCCAAGAGATAGTTCCGAACTTCTTGGAGCAAATTTTCCATATTTACATATATAAAATATCGATTTTGTTGTTAATTGTTATATGTTCATTACAATAATTTCATAATTTATTTTTAAAAATTATGTTTGATATATTTGATAAAAAAAGATATAATCATGATTTATCGAATATATATATAGAAGATTTTTGAATGATTTATAGATAATTGATCATATGAAAATAATTTGGGAAATTGAGAACGTGAAGTCAATCTTGTTTAGTTTAGCAAGGGTTATAAATCTTCCTTAATAATTAGATTTTTGTGATGTATTTTATCCCGTGCTAATATAAATAACACATCAATCTAAAAACAAATTACTCATGCACATTCAAAGAAAACGAATTGTTTTTTTTTTTTGATAAGGAAAGAAAACGAATTGTTGTGTGATTATGTAAATAGATGAGTATCTTATTCTTACATGGAAACAAAATAGCACACAGTAACTTTATTGGTTCACTATCAAACCAAGCACGTAACACACCATTTGAATCAGACAACAACAATAACACAGAAAAATAAAAAACATACCAAAGTTCTCACATTTTATTTGCTTACAAAACAAAGATGTATGCATAGAAAAAGAAATGAAAAGAAGGTTATTAGATGGAGTCGACCAACTTAGTCTCAGTGACACACATCAAACAAGCTTGAAGAACGATTGTGTCTTTCACAAGGAACCCTTTTGATTCATCATTTAGATCCTCCACAGATATTAGGTCAGATTTTCCAGATCCTGTTTGATTCTCTCTCGAAAAGAATTTCCAAACTATAAATCAAAACATCACACACAAAATAAAAACAAAGCCCCAAGTCAATATCTAATGGTGAATCTTTATTCTCATGTTTTATAAATACGAGAAAAATAGTTTAATGCGTACCGGTTTTTCTGATGATGAATCGATATGTTCATAGTCTTTCTGATTAAGTATGCGAAGTTTCATCTTTGATTAATTAAAGATTTAACCATGGTTAAGAGAAATACTCTTTCAGTTTTTTCAGTTTTTTAAAAATTGATGTTTTAGCATTTTTTTTTCCACAAAAATTGATACTTTTGGTTTTTTTTTTATATATATATATATATATATATTTTTTTTATTAATTTATATTAACAAGTCGTAAGTTCCAAAAAGTATATTAAATTTATATATTTTTTGTCGATAGTCCTCTCTCTCTTCTATCCTCTCAGTTCTCTCTAGAACACAAAAGAAAAGCAAGCAACAGATCTGAATCTCGTTTGCCCGGTGGCCGGATTAGCCGGTACCGTGGCTTATAGTCTTCCGTTTATCGGATCGGTTCTTCGGCTCGTCCGACAATAACTTCGGCTTAGTCCGATTTTTCCTCCCGACTTGTTCGGTTTTGGTTTCGGCTTTGTCCGACTTTATTTTTAGTTTTCTGTTTTCGTTTAAAAACCCTTTCGATTTATTATCGATCCTTTTGGATCTTGTTTCAATTTTCCTTTGTTATGCGCATATTAATCCCGGGCGTAAATCTTTACTGGCCATAATTGGCTTTAAGAGTAAAGTGTTTCTTGCTCGAAGACCGGAATCGACGTCGGGTCGAACGGCCGGTTTTGACTTGAGAATTCCCGATTCATCTCAATCAATAACTAAGGAATATTGATTCTCATGCTTTCACTTGTCATCGAAAGGTTTTTTTTTCATAAGGAGCATGGTACTTTTGGACGAAGCTTCTGGTGGGTTCTTGATTGAAGCATCATCGGTTTGCCCGGAAATTGACGACCACGATGATAGTGGTGATGTTTCCGGAAGCGTACTCATGTTAGACACGTGTCCTTGGCAATGATGATCTTAAATGTGTTACATGCCATTTATTTTGCTTGTTTAAATCTATTGGGCCTGAGTAGGCTATGTACCGTGTCTTGTAATACCCATTTTGGGTTTTTTTTAATGAAAAACAAGTTGCAAGGAAAAAAAAAAAACTATTTGAATTTAAAAAATAAATATTAGAAAAGAAATAGAGAATTTTTATTATATGCCACTCTTGGCATGCCACTTTACAGTTATGTCATCGTTTGAAAATATTTGCAAAAATGCCATTTTTTTTAACTTAAGTTTTATATTTTTTGGATTTGGGATGAAAAAGATAATAAATTCTTGAATAACTAAAAAAGGTAAGGTGTCAAACAGACTGTTTGGAGGAGTAGAGTTGGGGATAGAAGGACTTGAACCCTCACGATTTTAAAAGTCAACGGATTTTCATCTTACTATAAATTTCATTGTCGTCAGTATTGACATGTAGAATGGGACTCTATCTTTATTCTTGTCCGATTAATCAGTTCCACCAAGGATCTATCAGACTATGAAGTGAATCATTTGATCAATACAAGGTAGTAAACTCCATTTGTTAGAACAACTTCCATTGAGTCTCTGCACCTATCCCTTCTTTCTCGCTTTCTACACTCTGGTTTGTTCGCGTAAACCAGGATTTGACTTAACTATTTTATATTTAAGGTATAATTTTTGGAGGTAGAGTTTAGGGTTTAGATTTTGAGAGAGAGAATATTTTTTTAATGATTTTGTCTTTTAATATAAAAAATAACATATTTAAAGAAAATAGTTTCATTTTAAACTGAGGTTCTTGAATTTTTTTGTTTCTTTTGCATCTAAGTAATAGTTGCTTTTCTCTTTTTAAAATCAGTTATGTTTTTTTTATAAACCCTGGGAGTTCACATAGTTTCTAGTAATTCTATAAATTTTTTTTTTTATAATCTTATAAGAGTTAATTTATGTAATAAAAAATATAATTGACAATCTAACCAAAAATTCTAGATCTATTGGCTATGATTTTAAGTGGGAATATTTTTGAGAGCACATTAAAAAAAACTTTGAGTGTAATTAAAAAAGAAAGAAACTTGTCTTCTGTGTTATTATTCGTTTTTCAATATAATATCTGATAAGTTTGAGGAATATTATAAGAACAGTGTTTGCGAGACAACTGTCTTTTTTATAGCCTACTCATTCTAATTAATTAGTGTTGCTAATTTATCTTCTAATTATCGACTTATTTCTTAATTGTCCATTTACAATAATGAAGGGTAGAATTTTATCCGTTATTCAATGCCAACAAAATTATCACGTCTTACCTCCAATAATCATGACCGTATGCAGAAAGAAAATTATACTAGTAGTCTTACCCACGATCTAGAGAAGACATTTACAGTCCTTACTTTTACTACTCTTCACATGCAAGTATTGAATTACTTTCCTCGGTCTTTTTCAATGTTACTACAAATTACAATGAAAAGTCGTGCATTAGATGTAGTACTTATTTAATATTTTAAAGAAAAAGAAGTATATAGTTTTAATTTAAATAAAGGCCCGTTCTGTTTAAATTTTTAAGTCATAAAAGCTTAATTCTAAAAAAAAAAAAAGGTCGTT
Organism: Draba incana; assembly: GCA_963576765.1. NCBI lineage: Eukaryota > Viridiplantae > Streptophyta > Magnoliopsida > Brassicales > Brassicaceae > Draba > Draba incana. The sequence goes on from OY755214.1 coordinate 1,167,724, forward strand.
AAAGCTTACTAGGAGATGGAAATAGTCGAAACAGCAAAGTCATTCTTTTCATTATACTAGGAGGTGGGAATAGTCGAATAGATACATTTTAAAAAAATATATATAATGATTATTATTTTTAGTTATTTTACTGCGAAGACTTTTCAGTGTATGTATATAATATTCCGGCAAGTAAATAAATGTAAAATATGATGGAGACGTGATTTCTTTGTTAATACTGCATGTAAACATGATTAAGATTTTACATTTTTTGTTTGACTTCGATTAATATTTACTTTAACACTACTAATCTAAGAAGCAAATAATTAGGGTCACCACATTATTATATAGCTGTAATACTAACATTGACTAGATATTGAATGATCAATTATCTACATATAATTAGCTGTTTCACGTCTTGCACATACACTCGTTTATACATATTTATATAGAAGTTTTAAAAAAACATATTTATCTAGTCTTAACTCTTAACCTAATCGAGAGAAGACCTGCACGATAGGTCCTTGACGCACATGATTGAGAACATTGAATCGCGCAGAGCACACGTCTTTTTTATACTACTACTCTATCCGTTTGTTTTTAATTGATGTTTAAGATTTCTACACTCCTATTAAAAAATCGTTAAATTTATTTTATTTTTTGAAATAAAACATTACGTTTTATTTATCCAAGACATTTCAACCAATAAAAATTCAATCCAAAGAATTTCAAAAGTCAAAAATACTAAAAAGTTAATTAATTATGCATTGGTAAATGAAAACATCACTTATTAGTGAACAAAAAATAACTTATAAAACATCATTTAAAAACAAAAGGAGGAAGTAATATTTATAAATAACACGTTATTCAAAACTATTACATGGTTTCTAGCTGTTAAGTTTGCACCACTTTAAATTTGATTAATTAAAAGATAAAAGATAAAGTGGCAATCGTTATAATGACGTTTTAATTTATTTTATTAACATAATCACGTCTTACTTCCAAGAGATAATTTAGTGATTAACCAATTAAAATTAATGATTTAAGAATATAACCAAAAAAGTATGATGTGAAGAAATTATATCCATTTAATAATAATTTGATTAATATTAAATTAGAATTTTTGGGGGGTTTATTTTGCCAATTTGTCTACTTCTTCCTTCCAACTCACTATTTAATAATCATACTAATATAATAATCATACAATTATCATGAAATTGTTAATTGGAGAAATGTTTTTAGCAGTATACTATTCAAAGCTGTTAAGTAAAGAGATCCCTTAAGTAAATGGAGATTTTGGAGATAAAGAAAAAGAGCATCATTTCCCAATTTTATTTTTACAGCAAAATGGACGCATATGTTTATAGGTTATTTTTTACAGGAATACCCTCATTTTTCATGACTTTTATTTTAATATTTAATAGTTCATCCCACTATTAAATGTTTCCTAATGGTAACACTCTCATGAGTGTCACTATTTTTTTTTATAATTAGAAAAAAGAAAATTAGACACCCAAGTTGGACACTTTTTTTGATTTGAGACACCTAAGTGTCTAATTTTTTTTTTTTTTAATTATAAAAAAGTGATGCTCTAATGGTGCTTTCCTCATTACTCATAGGATACGTGTACCCTTTAACACGTAATTTGAAATGCTAATTTTATCAAACTCACAACAATTTTAAATTTTTTCCAAACACCCATTTCGATATATTACACAACATACAACCGAAGAAATATGTATATTTTCTGTACATATATATTCCAACTTTTGAATTCGATCCGACTTGTAAAATTAGAACGAAACCAATGGTGCAGCTTCACAAGCATCCATTCTCAAACCCTTTCTCTTCTTCTCGTCTTTCTTCTTATTCAATCTCAAACCGACCCATCTCTGTCCTCATCCGAAACGGTCTCCTCCTCCTTCTCACTCTCCTCGTTCTTCTCGGTGTATTCTTACCTTGGAAAGGATCTCCCTTACTCTCGTTTACAAACAAAGCCTCTTCTTCTTCTTTGCCCTTGAAATGGCGCGACTATTCCCTCACTCACGCTGCCAAGTTCGCTGCTAAGAATGGTACACTGATCGTCAGCTCAGTGAACAATCCTTACTTGCCTTTTCTCAATAATTGGTTGATTAGTGTTTCTAGACAGAAACATCAAGACAAAGTTCTCGTGTTCGCTGAGGATAACGCTACTCTTTTCAAGATTAACGAAAAGTGGCCTGACCACGCCGTTCTCACCGATCCCTCGCTTGACTCTCAAACCGCACACAATTACGGTTCGCAGGTATTGTTTCACCTATTCGATCCAATATAGTTTGAGATATCCTCACTTCATAAAATGTAGCTAAAAATGCTTAGAAACTCGGGTTTTTATGTAAGATCTTGCGTTCTAATACCATGTTAAGTTTTATGGGCTTCCAAATCAAAACCGAATAATGGACCCACCCATATCTTTTTTGTACTAGTGTTGGTCCCTTCACACCTACGTTAGCCACATTTTTCTTTTTGAATGAGTTTTGTATCCCTTGTTTATATGTGTACAAAGAACTTGTGCTGCGATGAAAATGTATGTTGTTACTGATATATCATTTCTGAATCTTAGGGTTTCTATAATCTTACATCGCGGAGACCGCAACATCTATTGCAACTTTTGGAGCTAGGTTACAATGTTATGTACAATGATATTGACATTGTTTGGTTGCAAGATCCATTCCAGTATTTAGAGGGAAGCCATGACGTGTATTTCACGGATGATAGGCTTCAAGTATGTGAAAATTCACACACTTCCTAACTTTTTATTTTTGCATTTTCGAGTGTTTTAATCAATCTTATTATTCTCGGGGATTGATTGTGGTGACAGATTAAGCCTTTGAATCACTCTCATGATTTCTCGATATTGGATCAAAAGGGAATGACTAATATATGTAGCTGCATGCTTTTCTTGCGTCCCACGAATGCCACAAAGCTTCTAATGAAGAAATGGATTGAGGAAATTCAAGCCCAACCTTGGTTCAGTGGGAAAATAGGAAATGATCAACCTGCTTTAAACCGAGCCCTTCGCAAAACAGCTGGTCAGGTTTGTTTGCTTCAGTCCAAGTTTTGGTCGATTATCAAATTGTTGGGTTTAAAATCCCAAAAGACTAAAACCTTTTGGTACTCTTGAGGTTCTTGCTTTATCTAAACTCACAACTCCTCTGATCTAGTTATGATACGATTGCTACGGGTTTTGTTTTCATCTCAAAGGTAACTTTCACTTTTGTGATCTTGTTCTTCAGGTGGATCTATACTTGCTTTCTCAGGCAGCTTTCCCAACAGGAGGACTGTACTTCACGAACGAGGCATGGGTTAATGAGACAAAGGGAAAACATGTCATAATCCACAATAACTATATCTTCGGTTACAACAGCAAGATGAAACGTTACCACGATTTTGGTCTATGGCTAGTCGATGATCATGCTCTTGAGTCACCTTTAGGAAAATTAGAGTAAATTCCATGTTATGATTTGGTTTTCAAAGCTTGTATCTTTCTGATAAAATGAAAATAAACACTCTTCTTTTTTCAATACTTCCAAACTCGATACCGTCTACAAGAAAACAAAATAGAGCAGAGTACTCTCTCTTGCCCTCACCTCACCAAAAGATCACACATACATGATAAAGATAAAATGTGCTTTAATCGTAATGCTTTATAGATCCTCTTCACGTGTATGTCACAGTGACGTGGTCTTCCTCTGACTGGCACTTGATCCCATAAAGCCGTTATTCCTGGCCTCTTCGTTGATTCCCTTGGGCTTCCTTCGATATTGGAACAGGATTGGTGGTCTCTCCTGATCATAAGTGCCTCCTCTAACATTCCAATAATTTGTTATATGGCTAATTAAGTATGGCATGAGTTTGGTAATCGAGTGGAAATGCTAGAGGAAAAAGAAGAAAAGAGAGGAATAAACATGTAACGTAATATTTTTCTTGGCTGACTAATCTAAGACCAGATTGATAAAGTTGATGACTTAATGTATGAACGGATTCCAATAAACTCACCAGTTTCTCTCTCCGACCACGAAATCATCCGAGTAATGATATTTCTTGTCTCCATAGTTTTGAGAAATCAGAGATTTTCCATGTGAATTTGTCTTTTGGAGGGTTATGTGTGAATATAACCCTCTCTACTTTCTCTATAGGCTTTAGAACAAAGATCTCTAATAAGGTGAATGAAAAGAGAAAGATCTCTTATGATAAAACGCCGTTCTTGAGTTATGTTTATGTTGAAAGTTAAACTTGATTTTTGGATCAAGGTTAATTATTGGATCAACAATCCAATATTTTAATTTTGGGCCAAATCCAATACTTGATCCATGTTCTAGAGTTTTCTCTAGAAAATATCTAAATCTCCACCTTCTTAAAATGTTCTAGAATATAGTAGAGAATAAGTATCTAGATATTTCTATGAAACTATCTAGATAATTGTAATAAAATATAGTTAGAATTCTCTAGATTTATGATTAAAATATTCTAGATATTTTGTATCTTGGAGGCTATAAATACCTCATTCCCCCTTCATTTGTAATCAAGTTGTTCAAACAAAAGTTCTAAGTAAGAAAAACATCCTACTTCTTAAAAGTTTTATTCTCTCCTAAATTTTTCAAATACTTTATCCACCACCTTAAAGTTTTTATTTCCAACAAAGTGGTATCAGAGCGTTAGGTTCCTAAAGATGGCGAGTAGCGGCATTCCCTTCCAAGTCCCGATGCTTACAAAGAGCAACTACAAAGAGCAACTACAACAATTGGAGTCTAAGGATGATGGCGATTCTAGGAGCACATGACGTGTGGGAGATAGTCGTTAAAGGCTACGATGAACCGGAGAACGAAGCTAGTGTATCTCAAACTCAAAATGATAGTTTGAGAGACTCAAGGAAGAGAGACAAGAAAGCTCTTTGTCTAATCTATCAAGGATTAGATGAAGACACGTTCGAGAAGGTCGCGAGAGCAAACTCAGCCAAAGAAGCGTGGGACAAGCTTCGAACCTCTTACAAGGGAGCATAACAAGTCAAGAAGGTACGTCTTCAAACTCTAAGAGGAGAATTTAAAGCGTTGCAAATGAAGGAAGGTGAACTCGTTTCCGATTACTTCTCAAGAGTCTTAACGGTTACTAATAACCTTAAAAGAAATGGAGAAAAGTTAGACGAAGTAAGAATCATGGAAAAAGTTCTTAGATCGTTGGATCCTAAATTTGAGCATATAGTCACCGTGATCGAAGAAACAAACGATTTGGAGGATATGAAAATGGAGCAACTTCTTGGATCCCTACAAGCGTATGAAGAAAAGAAGAAGAAAAAGGAAGATATCGCCGACCAAGTACTCAAGATGCGAATTGACGAAACTAAAGAAGAAAGCGTCGAAGCCAACAAAGACGTTGTGGTGGCCAATTCTGAGGACGAGGTCGCGGATATGGAAATGGACAAGGTTGGAGACCATATGAAGACAATACCAACTAAAGAGGAGAAAAATCTTCAAGAGGTCGTGGGAGAGGAAGTCCAAAATCAAGGTACGATAAGTCAAACATTAAATGCTATAATTGTGGAAAGTATGGTCATTATGCTTCCGAATGTAAAGCTTCTCACAACAAAAGAGTCGAGGAAAAGGCAAACTATGTTGAAGAAATAAATCAAGAAGGAGATATGTTGTTGATGGCGTGCAAGAATGATGGAAAAGAAGAAAACCACAAGTGGTTCCTCGATAGTGGTGCAAGCAATCACATGTGCGGGCGAAAAAGCATGTTCGTGGAGCTTGATGAATTGGTGAAAGGAAATGTGGCTTTAGGAGATGAATCGAAGATGGAGGTGAAAGGTAAAGGAAATATTCTCATCCGATTAAAGAATGGAGATCACCAATTTATATCTAACGTCTACTATATTCCAAGCATGAAGAACAACATCTTGAGCCTTGGACAACTCTTAGAGAAAGGTTATGATATTCGATTAAAAGATAATCATTTTTCTATAAGAGATCAAGGAAGCAATCTCATTACTAAGGTACCGATGTCAAGAAACTGAATGTTTGTACTTAACATTCAAAGTGACATCGCGCAATGTCTCAAGATGTGCTACAACGAGGATTCATGGCTTTGGCATCTTTGATTCGGGCATCTCAACTTTGGAGGATTAGAGATTCTTTCGAAGAAAGAAATGGTGAGAGGTTTGCCTTACATCAACCATCCAAATCAAGTGTGTGAAGGGTGTTTACTTAGAAAAAAATTCAAAATGGGTTTTCCAAAGGAGTCAAGTACAAGAGCTCGGAAGCCGCTGGAACTTATACACACGGATGTGTGTGGTCCGATCAAGCCAAAATCACTTGGTAAAAATAACTACTTCCTTCTCTTTATTGATGATTTTTTCAAGAAAAACATGGGTTTACTTTTTAAAGGAGAAATCAAAAGTTTTTGAAAACTTTAAAAAGTTTAAAGCCCATGTCGAGAAGGAAAGTGGTCTTGTGATCAAAGCCATGAGATTTGACCGTGGAGGAGAGTTCACGTCCAAAGAATTTTTGAAGTATTGTGAAGAAAATGGCATCCGAAGACAGTTGACGGTGCCGAGATCCCCTCAACAAAATGGAGTAGCAGAAAGGAAGAACAGAACAATTCTTGAAATGGCGAGAAGCATGCTTAAGAGTAAGAAATTACCAAAGGAGTTTTGGGCAGAAGCAGTTGCATGTGCGGTTTATCTTTCAAACCGATCTCCAACAAAGAGTGTTTTGGGAAAGACACCACAAGAAGCGTGGAGTGGAAGAAAGCCCGGGGTCTCTCATCTAAAAGTTTTTGGAAGCATTGCTCATGCTCATGTGCCAGACGAGAAGCGGAGTAAACTAGATGATAAAAGCAAGAAGTACATCTTCATTGGTTATGACGCCAACTCCAAAGGCTATAAGCTCTACAATTCTAATACAAAGAAGACAATCACTAGTAAAAATGTCATCTTTGATGAAGAAGGAGAATGGGATTGGAAATCAAATTGTGAAGATTACAACTTCTTTCCACATCTTGAAGAAGAAGAATTGGAGCAACCAAGAGAGGAGCCCGTTACACCACCAACTTCACCAACACCTAGTTCCCAAGGAGATGAAAGCTCAAGTGAAAGGAGTCCACATTTTAGGAGTATACAAGAGCTTTATGAGGTAACCGAAAACCAAGACAATCTTACCTTATTTTGTCTATTTGCGGATTGTGAGCCTATGAACTTCCAAGAAGCTATGGAAGAGAAGACATGGCGAAATGCAATGGATGAAGATATCAAAGCGATAAAAAAGAATAATACTTGGGAGTTAGCATCACTTCTAAATGGGCACAAGGCGATCAGTGTGAAGTGGGTGTACAAAGCAAAGAAAAACTCTAAAGGAAAAGTTGAAAGGCACATGGCAAGATTGGTGGCAAAAGACTATAGTCAAAGAGATGGAATTGGCTATGATGAGGTATTCGCCCCTGTGGCTCGCTTAGAAACTGTTCGACTAATCATTTCATTGGCGGCTCAAAACAATTGGAAGATACATCAAATGGATGTCAAATCAGCCTTCCTAAATGGAGATCTTGAAGAAGAAGTTTACATTGAGCAACCACAAGGCTACATAGTCAAGGGAGAAGAAGAGAAGGTCCTAAGGTTGAAGAAGGCGCTTTATGGCTTAAAACAAGCCCCAAGAGCTTGGAATACTCGAATTGATAAGTACTTCAAGAAGAAAAACTTCATCAAGTGTCCATATGAGCATGCACTCTATATCAAAATTCAAAACAAAGATATATTGATCGCATGCTTATATGTAGATGACTTTATATTCACCGGTAATAATCCAAGCATGTTCGAGGAGTTCAAGATGGAGATGACGAAAGAGTTTGAGATGACGTACATTGGATTGATGTCTTATTATCTTGGGATTGAAGTTAAGCAAGAAGACTATGGAATCTTCATTACTCAAGAAAGCTATGATAAGGAGGTACTTAAGAAGTTCAAGATGGATGACTCAAACCCAGTTAGGACGCCAATGGAATGTGGAGCCAAGTTATCAAAGCATGAAGAGGGAGAAAGTGTGGATCGAACACTCTTTAAGAGTTTGGTAGGAAGTCTACGCTACTTGACGTGTACTAGGCCTGACATCTTATATGCGGTCGGAGTTGTTAGCCGCTACATGGAGCATCCAACAACAACTCATTTCAAGGCGGCCAAGAGGATTCTTCGCTATATCAAAGGTACTATAGACTTTGGCTTGTATTACCCTAACTCTAACGATTATAAGCTTGTTGGATATAGCGATAGCGATTGGGGTGGCGACGTAGATGATCGAAAAAGCACAAGTGGCTTCGTGTTCTATATTGGAGATACGACTTTCACATGGATGTCGAAGAAGCAGGCGATTGTAACTCTTTCTACTTGCGAAGTGGAGTACGTAGCAGCCACTTCTTGTGTTTGTCATGTCATTTGGTTACGAAACCTCTTAAAGGAGTTGAGCCTGGCACAAAAGGAGCCAACGAAGATCTTTGTGGATAACAAGTCAGCAATTGCTTTGGCGAAGAACCCAGTCTTCCATGATCGAAGTAAGCACATTGACACGCGCTATCACTACATCAGGGAGTGGGTCACCAAGAAGGAAGTGCAATTGGAGTATGTGAAGACGAATGATCAAGTTGCTGATATTTTCACCAAGCCACTTAAGCGCGAAGACTTTATCAAGATGAGGGGTTTACTTGGAGTAGCAAAATCAAGTTTAAGAGGGGGTGTTGAAAGTTAAACTTGATTTTTGGATCAAGGTTAATTATTGGATCAATAATCCAATATTCTAATATTGGGCCAAACCCAATACTTGATCCATGTTCTAGAGTTTTCTCTAGAAAATATCTAAATCTGCACCTCCTTAAAATGTTCTAGAATATAGTAGAGAATAAGTATCTAGATATTTCTATGAAACTATCTAGATAATTGTAATAAAATATAGTTAGAATTATCTAGATTTAGGATTAAAATATTCTAGATATTTTGTATCTTGGAGGCTATAAATACCTCTTTCCCCCTTCATTTGTAATCAAGTTGTTCCAACAAAAGTTTCTAAGTAATAAAAAACTTCTACTTCCTAAAAGTTTTATTCTCTCCTAAATTTTTCAAATACTTTATCCACCACCTTAAAGTTTTTATTTCCAACAGTTTACTCCTAAGACGGTGAAAGCATATCACCAGTCATCTTCTCTGCCTTTTCTCCGCGCTCACCTGAAAACGTTTTATCGACATTTTTAAGGCAAAGCCAAAGATCGTATCTTTCTTTCGTTAAATGAAGTTTTTTACCTGTTCGAACTCTTATGACATCTGACACAGGCAAAACTGTATAATAAGAAACAATCACAATCTGAGTCATTTCATTCTGCATTCTGACCTGATTTCGAAAAGTGGAAAAGTTACCGAAAATTTTCCCGTCACCAATCTCTCCTATTCTTGCTCCATCGATTATGGTGTTGATTACAGATTCCACCTGCAAGAAGAAGATAAAAAGTAATGGTTCAAACTCAACTTCCGGTTTTTTAAATGACCAGATATACGTACTTGGTCTTTCTTGACGACGATTTCCATTTTGACTTTAGCAACAAAGTTATCTTCTGAGAATTCAGAGCCAACAAATACAACAAATGTTTATATAGAAAAGCCTTAGTGGCATAATAATGTAATAATATTCCTCAAAAACACTAGAGAACGACTTATTAGTGTTTGACTTTTAATAAGTCTTTGTTTTCTCATGTTATCATTTCTATTTAAATAGGCGCCAATAACAACATACACTTCAAGTTTGATTAGTTGTTTTAATTTGGGCCATAATAAGCCAAACACATTCTTCAAAGTATTGTCCGATCCAGTTATTGTTATTGGGTCACAAGTTAAGTTAAAATTAGGCTTCAATACAGTTTTAAAATTTGGGCCACAAGTTAAGATTTCGTTGATTGGTCCTCCGTATTTAAATAAACAAATAATAGTAATAATAATAACATGAGACATTGAGAATTGACGTCTCAATGTGAAATCATACGCGGTGGGTAATGTGAAAAAAAAAAATTCCACAGAAATTTAGGGCATTTTGTGTAAAATTTATAAATTTTAGGGTCTTTTTTACAAATTATTCAAATATTTAATGTTTTTTTATATAAAAAAAAATTCAACTAAAATTGTGGGCCCACAGTGGGCCCTGTGCACTTGCTTGCACAGTATTAGAACCGAGCCTGATCATACGTAATCTTAGGCCATGATTATCAAAGATCCCTTGGGATCCAATTATAATATAAAATTATTAAAACACACTCTCTCTCTTCCTTTTACTCAACTTTATACTTTCTTTTTCATCCTTTTACTCAACTTTTATTAATTTTATATTTAAACACTCTCTTTTCCTTTTAAACACTCTCTCCAAAAGATCCAATTTTCTCTCCAAAAGATCCAATTTTAGACACTCTCTCTTCCTTTTTAAACACTCTCTCTTCCAAAAGATCCAATTTTATTAATTTTATATTTCAACATACCCCATAACAACACTCTCTTTCTTCCTTTTACAACCATTTTAATAATTTTATATAGATTTTAGACCCCAAGGGATCTTTGATAATCATGCCCTTAGTAAATGATAAAAGTAATAATTATTAGGATCGTCAACTTTAGACTTAATTACAATTTACGTAAAACCATAATTTTAGTTAATATAATGAAGAAGGTCACAACAAGTAGTACTATACAATAATTTTTATTAACTTGTGTGCATTGTTATCTCAAAAAACACTCAAAGTGATACTAACTAGACCAAAATATAAGTGACTAGCATGTTCACTTTTCTTTCCATATCTCCACTTAATAATCGATCCAACACATTGTCTCCAAGTTCTGTTTCTCTCCTTCTACAACAATGGGGCAGCTTCACAACCGTCCCATCTCTCTGCTCAGCCGAAACGGTCTGCTCTTTGTTCTCTCTATCCTCGTTATCCTTGGTGTATTCTTACCTTGGGCAAGATCTCCCTTACTCTTGTTTCCAAACACAAACTCTTCTTCTTCTTCTTCTTCTTCTTCTTCTTCTTCTTCTTCTTCTTCTTCTTCTTCTTCTTCTTCTTCTTCTTCTTCTTCTTCTTTGTCTTCGGTCTCTGACTGGCGTGACTATACCCTCGCTCAAGCAGCCGAGTTTGTAGCCAAGGACGGGACTGTGATCGTCTGCGCAGTGAGCTATCCTTTCTTGCCTTTTCTCAACAACTGGTTGATTAGTGTTTCTAGACAGAAACATCAAGACAAAGTCCTCGTGATCGCTGAGGATTACGCTACTCTTTACAAAGTCAACGAAAAGTGGCCTGGCCATGCAATTCTCATCCCTCCCGCGCTCGACTCTCAAACCGCACACAATTTCGGTTCCAAGGTATGTGTATGAGATCAAATAGACTTTGTTATGAACCATGTGGTTCTAACTTAAAACCAATTAGCGATGAGTGAATTGGATGAGTGAATTGGTCCGTGTCCCTTATAGATTCGGATGTGGGATCCTAAAAACTCGTATCAAAAAAAAATTGTAGTCTCTAATGTTTCAGTTTGGGCTGTGTTTAGTAGTACATTTATTGCTGGTCTTGTTAATAATAATTATGGTGAACGTGTGGATATAGGGTTTCTTCGATTTTACATCGCGGAGGCCGCAACATCTATTGCAAATTTTGGAGCTAGGTTACAATGTTATGTACAATGATGTTGATATGGTCTGGTTGCAAGATCCGTTCCGGTATTTAGAGGGAAGCCACGACACATATTTCACCGATGACAGGACAACAGTATGTGAAAATTCACACATCTCCTTCACATTTTAGAGTATTCTTTTATTAAATATTTATTTCTCCATTATTTTGGTGCTAGATTAAGCCTTTGAATCACTCCCATGATTTACCAATTCCGGATCGAGACGGAGTAACTTATATATGTAGCTGCATGATTTTTTTGCGTCCCACTTATGGCGCAAAGCTTCTAATGAAGAAATGGATCGAGGAGCTTCAGTCTTCATCTAAATCATTTGAAGGAAATGATCAACCTGCTTTTAATTGGGCACTAAACAAAACAGCTAATGAGGTTTGAAAAATCCTCTAATATCTAATCCTGAATATTAATGCTTACGGTTTTTCTTTCGATCTCGAATTTTCAGTTGTTTTCAACTCTTTTTGTGATCTTAGGTGGATCTCTACTTGCTTCCTCAGGCAGCTTTTCCAACGGGAGGATTGTACTTCAGGAACGAGACATGGGCTAAAGAGACAAAGGGGAAACATGCCATAATCCATAACAACTACATTATCGGTTACAACAACAAGATGAAACGTTTCCATGACTTCGGTCTATGGCTAGTCGATGATCATGCTCTTGAGTCACCTTTAGGAAAATTAGAGTAAATTCTAATGGTTTGTTATGTGTTGAGTGTTATATGGCTAATTCAATATCGAGTTTATTTTTGTAATCCAGTGGAAATGCTAGAGGAAAAACAGAGGAATAAGCATGTAACGTAATATTTTTGTGGTGGCTGACTAATGTATGACCACAAGCATTCATAATTAAATGACTTAATAAGGTGTGGACGGATTTGGTTAAACGATTTGTCTTAAATACTGAATATGAGGTAATATGCATATATAGACCAATTTGATGATTAATTAAGACAAGAATTAAAGATATTAGTTTAGTGACGATTTACTAGCTGATTAGTTCCTAACTTCCTAGTTCATCGATGCCTTGGTTGATTGGTAGAACTGTTGTTGAGTCTCCACAGGAAGCGTCGGGGAAGCAATGTTTTGTTGTTGAGTCAATGCCTCAATGGTTGTATAAGGATTTTCGGAAATGCTACTTATGTATACAAATTCAAAGAGAGGCATAGCGACTCAAAAAGATTGTGTTTTGAAGCTTACTCAACAAATTTGATTTACATTATCATGATACTTAAATAGCTTTTGTAATATTGGGAATAAGTATAAATAACACATCAAACCAAATAGATGAGTTTGTGTGATTCTGTAAATAGATGAGTTTCTTATTCTTACATGGAAACAAAATAGCACACAGTAACACTATTGGTTCACTATCAAACCAAGCACGTAACACACCATTTGAATCAGACAACAACAATAACACAGAAAAATAAAAAACATACCAAAGTTCTCACATTTTATTTGCTTACAGATACAGAACAAAGATGTATGCATAGAAAAAGAAATGGAAAGAAGGTTTTTAGATGGAGTCGACCAACTTAGTCTCAGTGACACACATCAAACAAGCTTGAAGAACGATTGTGTCTTTCACAAGGAACCCTTTTGATTCATCATTTAGATCCTCCACAGATATTAGGTCATATTTTCCATATCCTGTTTGATTCTCTCTCGAAAAGAATTTCCAAACTATATATCAAAACATCACACACACACAAAAAAAAACAAAGCCCCAAGTCAATATCTAATGATGAATCTTTGTTCTCATGTTTTTATAAATACGAGAAAAATAGTTTAATTCGTACCGGTTTGTTCGATATGTTCAGAGTTTTTTCTGATTAAGTATACGAAGCTTCATCTTTGCATAAGTGCTAGAAACGACTGCGTTTGGTAGATATTCCATAGCTTGAAGATAGACTGAAATTGCTTTGTTCTCTTTCTCTCCCTTTGGATTCATTTTCATTCTCCTTAAAAAATACACAATAGTATTAAAACTTCCATTTATTTTAGTAACCAAAACATTATATATCAATAGATTTAAAAGACTCACCATTTTCTATCTCCGACCACAAACTCATCCGAGTAATGATATTTGGCATCTCCTAGTTTCGAGAAATTGGATATTTTCCATGTGAATTTGTTGTTTGGTGGGTTATGTGTGAAGACAACTCTTTCTAGCTTCTCTATTGGCTTTATGACTAAGATCTCGACTCCAATGATACAAGCATCTTCATCAATGTACCCATTTTTTGGATCGTTGAACTTCCAAACAGAGAGCATTTGCGCAAACACTACAAGAAAACAGGGCATAATCCGACGGCCAAAACCGTCGGAAATCCGTCGGAATAGCACCTAAACCGACGGATCTGGTCCGCCGGTTCTATCTCGTCGGAAATAAAAATCCGTCGGCAAAACCGACGGATTTACGACGGAACACGGATAACCGGAATCCGTTGACACTCCGTCGTAATACCGTCGGAGGATAGAGTTCCGACGGATTTCCGACGGCCAAAGAAACCGACGGATTGCCGATGGCATAATACCCGACGGATTTCCGACGGTTAAGGAACCCCGACGGATTTCCGACGGCCAAGGAAACTGAGGGATTTCCGACGGCCTAGGAAACTGACGGTTTTCCGACGGATTTATTAAACCGACGGATTTCCGACGGATTTCTAATTATTTCAAAAAAAATTATTTTTTAATAAATATATTAAATTAAATGAAAACAAATTTAAATTTAAAATCAAAATTAAATTAAATTTAAATTTAAATTGTTTTAAAACCAATTTAAAGTTTTACATAAAAATTAAAAAGTCTTAAAACTCTATTGCGACTGATGACTACGGAAAAAGTCGTTCATCTTCGCTTCCATCGCACGATATCGTTCGTCGGCCTCCGCCTTCTCTCTCTAGTGCCGTTCCTCCGCCTCCTCGTACCGCTCCTCCAAAGAGCTAAGCCGCTGGGTCAGTTCGGCGTTTTGTGCTACCAAACTGCTACCACCGTGAAAGTGAACCGATGAAACGGATGAGGTACTGTCTTCGGGGAGGCCGTAGACACGACCTTTGTTTTTAGGGGTAACCTACGAAAAAAATAAATCAATCAATTTCAAAACTTATTCGTATTAAAAGGTATTTTAAATGTGTTTTAAATTGACACATTTATTAACCTCGTAAGTGAACTCGTTGATCTTGTCGACTGGAACTTCGGTTGGGGGCGGAGTTCCATCGACGATCGGTTGCGATTGGAGGTACTCCTCCTCAAGCCTCTCCACGCTCTGCACGATTTCCCGAGAAATCGCATCTTGGATTTCACCAGTCTTTCTGTTTGTGTGGGCATCTCTGATCACATCAAGATGCGAAGGACGCACACTGTTCTTCTCAAACTGTTAGCATAGTCAAGTACGGAAAATGTTAGCGATAATTAAAAAAATTTGAAATTTTTTTGAAAATTACCAGTTGCTCAACACGTGACGCCTTGCTCGTTGCACCGAGGTTATGGGTCGCCGGTCCCTTCCCCTTGCAGTTGCTATTCCGGTTAGTCGAGTTTTTTCCGGAGGTCGCTTGAGTGTCATCCCGTTGCCAATGTGCAAGTATTCCAACCCATAATACTTCGTCTTTTCTCAAAACCTTTGGCACCTTCCCATATTTGGACCACAAGTCCTTCCACTCGTTCATCTTCTGTGAGTATTTTCTACTCGCCTTTTGGTCGAATTTACGTCGGACCATAGCAGTCAGCTGTGGGTTCCACGTAAAATCTTGCTGAAAAAAACAATACCCGAATTACTATTGACAATTGGAATGTAATATAAAAGATGAATTTTTAATTTAGAATATAAAATCATACCGCAAATTGCCGAAATCATGTGTCCTGGTCTGCCACAGGCATCTCAGAATAAGTGGGATACGGTTTAGTTATCAAGCAATTGATCATTGCGTTGATAGAACTCGAAATACCGTTTCCCGAAAATTGGAACCTACACAATATTTTGTTTGATATTTTGTTAACAATTTTATTAAGTTAATATAATCCTATAAATTTTCAAAAGTAGTCATTACCAGGTCGTGTTAGGTAGTAATTCCGGATCAAGCCGAGGCAAGCTATCCCGACTGGGTTGCTACACAAACTCCTCGATGTTCATTGCCGTAGGAGCTGAGCCAGTTGTACCCATAAGAGGAGTGTCGGGGATCTGCGACTGACTCGCAGTCCCACCTCCCCTAGAGGAACCACCGGCTTCGCTACCCTCATGAAATCGCCTATAATCCCTACGATTTCCAAATTTTTTACATAACTTTTAATTTTTTCTTACATATTTAAAATTAATATGTCAATTATAAATTTAAAATTTACAATCTTTATTACGGAGTTAGGGCTTATGGGATTTTTGGAATTTGAGATTTTGAGATATTGAAATTTATGGATTTTAGGATTTATGGTAATTTGGGAATTTGCGATTTTGGAATTTTGAGATTTGGGGAATTGGGGATTTTGGAATTTTGTGATTTGGGGAATTAGAGGTTTTTTAAATTTTAGTTTTTTTTTATTATTAGATATACATATTTAGGGATTTATGAATTTTTAAAAATTTTAAAAATCCATTTTAAAAATCCATTTTAAATGGAATTATATTGGTTTTTAAAAAAATTTAAAAACAAAATTTTCTAAAATATTAAAATTTTAGAATTTTATAGATTACTCATATTAAAAATCTTTATCAATCCTTATAAACCACAAATAATTATTAGAATTATAATTCAAATAATTTAAAAAAATTGTAAAATCGTAAATCCCAAATACCCGAATAACCTAAAATGTTAAATTCTTAAATTTATCATATTCCATAAATCCATAAATCCCTAAATTTTAAAAATTGCTAAATTCATAATATTCTCTAAAATCCAAAAATTACTAACAACCTTATAATCCTGAAATTCCAAAATCCGTTCATTCATATGACTAAAAATGTCATAATCAATTACGAAATCATGTTGAAAAATGCATTTAAATGGACAATTAACCATTCCCAAATCACTAACAAACAATTTCAAGAACAAATCCATAAAAACTCTTTAAAATCATCAAAAACTTACATGGATTGTTGAGTGGATGAGTGGGTTTGACAATTGGATTGTCAACGTCGGAAAACCGGTCGGAATCGGTGCTGAATCGGCGGCAGAACGGTTGACGATTTCAGACAAATAAAGGATTTGTGCTGTAATAACTTCGGGGAAGACGAAGTCTCTGGTTTTAATGGACTATGTGACGGGATTCTGACGAAATTCCGACGGACCACAACATTCCGACGGATTTTCCCGCGTTGTCGATGATATCGAAGTGTGTAGGCGGCAGAAAATTAGGGTTTTCCGTCAGATATCCGTCATAATGTATGACGGATTTCTTATGGATTTTGGTTTTTTATTAATTTTTTCTATCTCCGAAGAGAAAAAATATATAATTAATAATCCGTCAAAAATCCGTCATACATTATGACGGATTTCTGAAAGATTTTGGTTTTTTATTAATTATTCTATCTCCGAAGAGAAAAAAATATAAAATTAATAATCCGTCAGAAATCCGTCATAATGTATGACGGATTTCTGACGGATTTTGGTTTTTTATTAATTTTTTCTATCTCCGAATGGAAAGATATATAATTAATAATCCGTCAGAAATCCGTCATACATTATGACGGATTTCTGACGGATTTTGGTTTTTTATTAATTTTTTCTATCTCAGAATAGAAAAAATAGAAAATTAATAATCCGTCATAAATCTGTAATATTTCTAAGCGGGAATATTACATGAACACAAAATCAGTCGGAAATCCGTAATATGACATATAAAATCATCGATTGTAGATACTAAAATCATGGATGGTAAAATATTACACATAACAACATTATCCGGATAAACTCGTACAATGGATAGTCGGAAAATATTAAACTTGTAGAGCATCTTGTTCTGGATAAACTTGTAGAGCATCTTGTAGAGCATCTTGTTCTGGAACTCCATATATTTTTCCTCTCGGGTTAATTGGAGTTACTGTGATCCAAGGATCTGTACGATAGGCAACTCGAGGATATGGAATGTAGCAAACCTATTAATAAAGAGTGGATATTGTTAATATACATGAACAACAAACCTTAAGTATGAGTACGTAGGTAAACATATTATTGTATTGATACCTGGTCTGCTTGAGACGCAAGGATAAATGGATCGTAATACTGTTGTTTCCGGCTTGAATTTATCGAAATAACACCAAGAGGGTCAACTCGAACCCCTCGACCATTGGATAGATCATACCAATCGCACATAAACACAATGCACCTCAAATATAACATTCCTGGATAGTGGATTTTCAAGATTTCTTTTAAAATCCCATAGTACATGGTATCACCTGATTGCGACGAAATACCATAGTCCGAAGTTGACCTTTGACGTCCTTCCTCACGGATCCTGAACGAATATCCCCTAGTGCAAAACAGGGGATATGAAGTCGCGGTGCTACGTAAGCCATGAACAAACTCCACTAACCATGTCGGGATTGATTGACCACTTGCTAAACTTTCGGAAACCTAAAAATGATATAAGTAATATATCAGTAACATATGAACGTGAAAACCTGGAAAAATCATAGTAAGTAATTATATTAAATTTACATAACATTTCAACCACCCCGAAAATTCTTCTTCTTTCAAGACAGCAAGTTCGGCATCTGTCTTATCAGAATGGTAATCACGTGCTAGAGACATGTACATCCTGTAACATAACAGTTGTTAGTAGATAAAGGCAAATAATTCCATAAATTTAGTATAATAACTGATATACCTTTCGTACTCCAAAATTTCATCACAATTTCTAAGGATATACGTATGCAAATGTGTGACCTCTTGCGCTGATAGTTTGTGTTTCGTTCTTTTTCCACTTGCCCGACCAACTAGGGCAAACAACTCAGGAACAACCACGGGATAGAATGCTTTCTCACCTCTATCATCATCTCGGGCAGGACGTCTCGCCTTAGTACAAACTTTCGATGGAAAGTAGTATTCGGCAAAGTGTGAGACTTCCTCATTTAGGCTCTGTACAACAATAGATTCCTCAACCTTGCTCAAATTTTTAACCTTTTTCTTCAGGTGGAACATGTAACGCTCGAACGGATACATCCATCGGTATTGAACAGGGCTTCCTAAGACTGCTTCTTGTGGGAGGTGAATAGGAAGATGTTCCATAACGTCAAAAAAAGATGGTGGAAATATCTTCTCAAGATTACAAAGGAGAACCGGGATATTGACCTCTAAGTTACGTATCCCGTGGACTATAAGTCTTCATGAACATAAATCTCGGAAGAATGCACCAACTCCTATAAACAAAAAGTAAACAAGTTAGTACATATATAGTAATATTATGGTAGTAATAAACTAAAGGAAGTACGAAATATACCTCCAATTGCTTGGTGGATTGGTTCTGGAAAAAGATATACAAATAAAAATGGAAGAAGACGCTGCATCACGACATGACAATCATGACTCTTCATTCTTATAAACTTCCCTTCCGTCGAATCCATGCAATTACGTAGATTAGATGCGTAGCCGTCTGGAAATTTTACAAATTTTTTGAACCATTCAAAAAAAACTTCTTTCTGACCAGCGTCTAACCGGTACGTAGGCATCGACAATCTACCATTAGGCAAAACATGAAGAGATGCCCTTGAACAAATCAATGGCAAGTCTAATCTAGACTTCCAGTTATCTTTTGTCTTTCCTGGTACGTTTCAACATGCATGACATCTAGATTATGCCGCAATTGATGGTCTTTCCAATAAGGCAAATCCCAGAAAATACTTTTCTTGTGCCAATTGTGATATTCCCCACAACAGTCGACGGGCTGATGGCCATTACCCCCACATTCAGGAGTCCGCTCTGCACCATGATATACTCCATTTTTGGCGTATTCTAACCATTGTTTTGTAGGGTTTTATCAAGTCTTTCTCCTTTGTATTGAGTCTTTTTAGGTCCAAAGGTGGCTGGAATGAAGAATTGGAGTTTGCTAGGAGGCTTGGTGAAAAGGAAGGAAAACATGATCTTTTGGAGGTTTTTGAAGCAGAAGACGGGAGCACCTGCTCCCAGAACGGATTTGACTGCTCCCCAGAAGATTACCTAGAAGATTGCCGACGTTTAAGTGAATATCCAGAAGATTTGAAGAAAAGGAATATTCACTAAACTGAATATTTACCCGGAGATTTGCAAAAGAGGATATTCATTAAATAGAAGATTTACCTAGAAGATTCTCTTTAGATTTACTTCCTTATTTCTAGTCGCCTCTTCCTTTAAAAGAGGAAGTCCTCCTTTGACGCTGGACACGTTTTTTTATACACGTTTTTTTACAGACGTTTTTTTACACACGCTTTCCTTCACACCTCACGCAGAGACAAAAACACTTTCCTTTTACTTGCTTTTCACGTTTTGGATTCAAAGACCTTGGAGAGATTTCGTTTGCTCGGGATTTTGAAGAGTTGTTCATCTACTTGTTATTGAGTTTCTCTTGAACCCTTCTCTTTTATTTATTCAATGAATTCTTCTATCTCTCTTTGTGTTTTTCGTTCTATCATGTGCGAGTAATTCCCCTTGTTAGATTAGGGTTTTCAAAGGGATTTAGAGATTCAATGAACTCGGCATAGATAGGATCATACTTATATTTTGATATCTTCATCTAATGATAAGCTTATTGCCTAGACTAGATTGATCACCTAGCCTTTGATATTAGGTTTAATTTACTCATCAAAAGTGTAGTAAATTGCTTGAATAAACTTAGATGGGCGATTTGACCCTTAGCCAACGACAGTTGAAGTTAAGGCAAATCGTGAACTTATCAATCCCGTTCGTTAATGCTTGTTAATTTCTTTAGTCTCAAACGACAGTTTAGGGTGCTAGATTAATTGATAAAGTTGTTGATGCCACGACAGTGGATCCTCATAAAATTATGATTGTGTTCTAGATTGGTGCTTGAAATAATATCCTGAATAATTGCTTGGTTCTTGATGATCTATTCCCTGAGATAAATTCCCTAGTCTAACGCCTTAATCATATTTGCTTTCAACCGAATTTTACTTTGCTTTGTTATTTAATTTCGTGACTTAAAACCACTCGAATCGCTTAGCTAGAATTGTGTTTAAAAAGAACTAAAGTGTATTGCCGGTCCCTGAACGAACCTAAACCTATATCTGCATTGGATTAGTGAATTAGGAATTGAGTTCTTAATCGGGATAAAATCTTGTTATCAAATTGGCGCCGTTGCCGGGGACTACTTCGATACCTTTAGTTTTACAAATACGTTTCTAGACTAAGTACTAATTCGTTCTTTTTGTTTCTCTTGCTTGTGTTTCAGGGTGCATGAAAGCTAAGTCTACCCGAAAAGGTCGACAATCACCTCTCGTGTACTTCAGTAACTCGGAACTTGCAAGACTAGAACGAACCAACCGAAAGACAAAATCTGATAAGGTCAACATGGGTGACCAAACAGACATTGACATGGTGGCCGAGATGAAGAGGCTACAAGATCAGATGGCTCAGCTGCAACAACAACAAAACCGTAACCAACAGCAAGAACGTGCCATCGGGGATATGGACAATCCTCACGCCTTCTATAGGAACCGAGCTACAATCGTTCCTCCTGGTGTTTTAAGGCAAGATTATGAGATCAAACCTCAAATGATCACGCTGGTCAAGCAACATCTATTCCACGGACTACCCGCTGAAATTCCAATGGACCATATAGAGAATTTCGAGGAGATCTGCTCCACGACAAGCTCTAATGGGATGAACCCGGATTTCTTGAAGTGTAAGCTCTTTCCCTTCTCGCTCGCGGATAAGGCTTCACGATGGCTCAAGTCTTTGCCGGCTGGATCTATTACGACTTGGCCACAGTGTAGAGCGGCGTTTCTGGATCGCTTCTACACTAAAGCCAAGACCGCAAGTTTGAGAAACAAGATCTCTACGTTTCAGCAACAAACCGGCGAATCCTTCTATGAGGCATGGGAGAGGTTTAAAGAGTATAAAAGAGAGTGCCCACATCACGGATTCACGGATGAGAATTTGTTGAGTATTTTCTACGAAGGTGTTGATTGGGACTACCGGAACACGTTGAATGCTGCTAGTGATGGTGACTTTATGACCAAGACAAAGGAAAATGCTTACAAGCTCATTGAGAACCTAGCCGCAAGCTCAAGCAACAAGTCTCAGGAATATGATCGGACTACGAAACCTAATGGAACGGATTCTCGTAAGATTGATGACCTAACGGCCAGGGTCAACTTGCTGCTCAAAGGGAACCAAAGGATGGTTCATTTTGCCGATGAGAGTTGAGAACCACTAGTCGAGGATACGACCGAGGCAGGAGATGATGATCAAGAGGAAGTGCTTTACGTGAATGGGCAAGGGTATGTCCGACACCAAGGGTTCAATTCAAACTACAGGAACCACCCAAATCTCTCCTACCGGAGTACGAATGTAGAGAATCCACAGGACCAGGTGTACCCGCAGCAAACCGGTTATCAGAACCAAAAACCTCAGGATCAAGGTTTCCCGAAGACGGCACCTCAGGGTTTTCAAGGCAAGGCATTCGTTCCGTATCAGAGTCAAAAGCCCAACTTTAACAACTTCCAAGCTCCTACGAGCTCCGGTAGTACTTCTCAGGATGAACTCAAGAGCATGATGCAACAGTTGATGGATAATCAGAAGAAGACCGCTGCTGAGCTGACCAATAAGGTAGACTCCATGTATTCGGACCTCAACGGTAGACTTGAAGCCGTGACTAACCATGTTAAGAAGCTTGACAAGCAAGTAGCTCAAACCGCAGAGGCCGTCAAAAGCCCACAGGGAGTTCTGCCAGGTAAACCGACAGCCAACCCCAGAGAGTTTGTGGCTGCAATCACGCTGCGAAGTGGGAGAACTCTTCCACCGGTTGTGGGGGCAGCAGCTGAGAGCTGCCCAGAAGAGACTGTGGAGCACCCGCTCCAACAAGGAGCACCTGCTCCAGCTGAGAAACAGGATAAGACAGTTGCTGGATCATCTCGTCCTGTACTTAGACCGAATGAGCTAGTTGACCAAGTTCGGTCTCGTGTTTACAAACCCCCAGTCCCTTACCCAGTACCCCCAAGGAAATCGCAGAAAGATTTAGAGGAGGCAAAGTGTAAGGAGATGTTAGATCAACTCACGGTTAAACTCACATTAACCGATGCTATACAGATGATGCCGGCTATGAAGAAGTACGTTAAAGGTTTGATCACTGGTAAGGTTTCATCAGAGCAAGGTACTACATTGGTCTCTAAGGATTGCAGTGCCGTTCTGCAAAACCGGATGGTTAAGAAGCTCGATGATCCCGGGAAATTTGTGTTGGCCGTGCAGATTGGTTCTACGTGTTTCAAGTGCTCCTTGTGTGACTTGGGTTCCAGCGTGAATCTCATGCCATATTCGGTTGCAAGGAAACTTGGTTATACTAACTTTAAACCAACTCGTATTTCTTTGGTTTTTGCTGACAGGTCGGTGAAGTTACCCGTGGGAATCCTAGAGGATTTACATGTCAGGATAGGCAACACGTTGATCCCGGCTGATTTTGTAGTGCTGGAACTTGATGAAGAGCCGAAGGATCCCTTGATTTTGGGACGTCCTTTCCTGCGCACAGCTGGTGCGATTATCGATGTGAGGAATGGTATAATTGGTCTCCAGCTGGGAGACATTATCATGGAGTTTGAGATGGATAGATTGCTCAAACAGCCAACCATTGATGGGCAAACCTTTGCCGTCGAAGGAGACCTTGAGATCTCGGAAGACGACATGGAAGAACTCCTAACCGATGATCCGCTTGAAGTGGTGCTAACTAAGGCCGAAAGTGAACATGGTTATTTAAGTGAAGATGCAGTCGGGTTAGCCAGGATAATGGATTCGGGTCAGAACGAAAAGTCCACCGGTTTCTTGAATCTTAAACCGGACGATGCTGAAGGAGCAGCTGCTCCCGAAGACGAGACCCCACCTTCTGGAAACATTGTTGACAGCCCTTGGAGCGAGCTGAAAGCTCCAAAACTCGAGCTCAAAACCCTTCCTGCCGGGCTAAGGTACGCGTTTCTAGGCCCTAACTCTACTTATCCCGTAATCATTAATGCCGAGTTGAATAATGTGGAAACCGCTTTGCTCTTGTGTGAACTAAGGAAGTATAGAAAAGCCTTAGGTTATTCACTAGATGATATTCCTGGAATTTCACCTGAACTTTGCATGCATAGGATACACCTAGAAGATGAATCAAAGAATTCTATTGAGCATCAGAGGAGGTTAAACCCGAATCTGAAGGACGTAGTAAAAAAGGAAATCATGAAACTTCTAGAAGCAGGTGTAATTTATGCGATTTCGGATAGCAAGTGGGTTAGCCCAGTTCACGTAGTACCTAAGAAAGGCGGAATAACTGTGATCACTAATGCGAAAAATGAATTGATACCTACTAGGACAGTTACTGGCCATAGAATGTGTATTGATTATAGGAAGTTAAATGCCGCCACTAGAAAAGACCATTTTCCCCTGCCATTTATTGACCAAATGCTTGAAAGATTGGCTAACCACCCATACTACTGCTTTTTAGATGGGTATTCAGGTTTTTTTCAGATTCCCATCCACCCAGACGATCGGGAGAAAACGACATTCACGTGTCCATACGGCACGTTCGCTTATCGCCGAATGCCGTTTGGATTATGTAATGCCCCTGCGATTTTTCAAAGGTGCATGATGTCAATTTTTACCGATTTGATTGAGGATATAATGGAAGTTTTCATGGACGATTTCTCCGTCTATGGAAGCTCTTTTTCCGTGTGTTTGTCAAATTTGTGTAGGGTGTTGCAGCGATGCGAGGAGAAGCATCTAGTGCTCAACTGGGAAAAATGTCATTTCATGGTTCGAGACGGTATTGTTCTTGGTCATCGGATTTCTGAAAAGGGTATAGAGGTTGACCGAGCAAAGGTTGAGGTTATGATGAGTTTGCAACCGCCAGATTCAGTCAAAGGAATAAGGAGTTTTTTGGGTCATGCTGGTTTTTACCGCCGTTTCATCAAAGATTTTTCAAAGATAGCAAGGCCACTCACTCAACTGTTGTGTAAGGAGACCAAGTTTGAATTCGATGCAGCATGCCTTGAAGCTTTTCACACAATAAAGGGAGCTCTGGTAAGCGCACCCATTGTCCAACCACCGGACTGGGATCTCCCTTTTGAAATAATGACGGATGCAAGTGATTACGCAGTAGGAGCTGTATTGGGTCAGAGAAAAGATAAGAAACTCCACGTGATATACTACGCGAGCCGAACCCTAGATGAAGCTCAATGCCGATACGCTACAACCGAGAAGGAACTTCTAGCAGTTGTGTTCGCCTTTGAAAAGTTCAGGACTTATCTTGTTGGTTCCAAGGTGATTGTGCAAACCGACCACGCAGCTTTGAAGTATTTGCTCACCAAAAAGGATGCTAAGCCGAGACTTTTGAGGTGGATCCTTTTACTCCAGGAATTCGATCTTCAGATTGTTGATAGGAAAGGGACAGAGAACGGAGTTGCTGATCACTTGTCACGCATGAGGGTTGATGATGAGGTACCTTTGGATGATTCACTTCCAGATGAACACGTTTATGCAGTTGGAGTCTGTTTACAGGAGCAGTCAGTCCAGACAGGAGCACTTACTCCGGAAGCCTTTTGCGCGGCTATATCCAGGGAAGTTGTTCCGAGTTTCCCTTGGTTTGGGGAGATAGCAAACTACTTGGCTGCTGATCAGGAACCGGTCGATTTTGTGGGAGATAAGAAGAGGAAGTTTCTCCGTGATATACGAAGATATTTTTGGGACGAGCCCTTTCTCTACAAACAGTGCTCGGACGGTATCTTTCGAAGGTGTGTACCGGATGAGGAGATTCCTGGAATTCTCTTTCATTGTCATAGTTCTAATTACGCCGGTCACTTCGCCACCTTCAAGACAGTTTCCAAGGCACTACAAGCTGGATATTGGTGGCCGACTATGTTCAGGGATGCACAGAATTTCATATCACATTGTGATACATGTCAACGCCAAGGGAATATCTCTAAAAGGAACAAGATGCCTCAACACTTTATTCTGGAAGTTGAAGTGTTTGACGTATGGGGAATAGATTTTATGGGACCTTTTCCATCCTCCTACGGAAACAAGTATATCCTAGTGGCAGTGGATTACGTTTCCAAGTTGGTGGAGGCTATTGCGTCCCCAACAAATGACTCCCGCGTTGTGGTGAAGATGTTTAAGTCTATCATATTCCCTAGGTTTGGAGTGCCACGTGTGGTCATCAGTGATGGAGGCTCTCACTTCATCAACAAGATTTTCGAAGGGTTATTAAAAAAGAATGGTGTCACACACAAGGTAGCAACGCCATATCATCCACAAACTAGCGGACAGGTTGAGGTTTCCAACAGGGAAATCAAGAGTATCTTGCAAAAGACCGTGGGAGTGTCTAGGAAAGATTGGTCTTACAAGTTGGATGATGCGTTGTGGGCTTACAGAACTGCGTACAAGACTCCGTTAGGGACGACACCTTTTCACTTGGTATATGGGAAGTCTTGTCATCTTCCAGTTGAGCTCGAGTACAAGGCAGCTTGGGCGGTTAAGTTAATAAATTATGACATCAAACCGGCGTTTGAAAGAAGGTCCATGCAGCTTCACGAATTGGATGAGATTAGGCATCTGGCCTATGAGAGCTCTAAGATTTACAAGGAGAGAACCAAGAGGTATCATGACAAGAGAATCCTCAAGCGAGATTTCCAACCAAACGACAAGGTACTCCTCTTTAACTCTCGTCTTAAACTTTTTCCTGGGAAGTTGAGATCTCGGTGGTCCGGACCCTTTGTCATCAAGGAGGTCCGTTCCTATGGAGCCGTGGTGTTGTTGGACACCGATGGAGCCGAATTTGTGGTCAATGGCCAACGCCTTAAGCCATATCTTGGCGTGATAGACCAAGCCGAAGGTGGATTCATCCCCTTAGGCGATGCACCAAAAGCCTAAAATGGCTAACCAAGTCGAGCTATAGACTTTAACCAAGCGCTTGGTGGGAGGCAACCCACCGGTATGTTTTCTAACTCTTTTAAATTTGATTTCTTTTTCTACTAATTTTGTTTTTAGCTTTGCATTTTTCAGGTTTTTCTTTAAAAAAAAAAAAAAAAAAAAAACAAACCAGAAGGGCGAAATTTTTCCAGAGAGCTCACTGTCGATCGACACAGGAGCCACTGCCAAATTTTGCTCGAGAGTCACGAAGAGCACCTGCTCTACCCAACACGCCGCCTGCTCTCCTGGGTAATTTTGAATTTCGAATTTTCGGATTTCAAATTAGGCCCACTAACAGGTAAATCCAAAAGAGAATATTTGATGGGCCCGAATATTTATCCAAAAGGAAACAATACTTATATCAGAATATATTTCCTAATTTATTGGGAAATAACTGATTTTGTGGGATCCACTTAATTACTCCTTCCTATATAATCGCGCCCATCTCTTCTCTTCCCCTTTTCTTCTTCACGGTTTTTCTCCATTAAAACTTCAAGCCTTTTCTTTCCAAAACACAACTTTGTCAAATCTTCACGGATTTGTACGATTTTTAGCTTGATTCCACTCGATTTTTCGCCCCCTTTCCAAATATCTACTTCGTTTTTCAAGACAACCAAGGTATGTGCTCCAAATCTCTATTTTTCAGTCCGAAATTTCGAAGTTCAACGGTGAAATCGATGAACCAATCTTGCTTGAATCTTATTGGGTTGTTTCCACGTGTTTCTTTACTAATTTCGCACCTTAGGGTAGTGAAATTTGCTCGAAATTGTAATTAAAAGTGAAACCCTAATGTGGATTGAAAAGCTTAATTTTTGAGAATTTTCGTGTGATATTGGGCTTAAGTTACTCACTGTGCTCCATTGAACCTAGTGACTCTGTTTGCTAAGAGACGCATACATCGAATTTTGGAATTTGATTGTCAGTTTTACTTTTTGAACAAGAATTTCGATGTTTGTATATAGTGAGAATCGGATTTATGCGTGTGTTTTTGGCTTGTTCTTTGTGCTTGTAGGATGACAAAAATCTCATACGGAAACCCTATGGGCAAGGCCACCAAGGGCAAGGGGATTGCTACGACGAGTGGTGCACCATATCCATGGCCACGAGCCGCCGATCCAATCCGTTTCGTTTTACCCGATTCTAGTCTCCCGCTCAACTCGGATGATGCTTGGGATCAGAATGACGCTTACTATTACAACAATTGGTTGGAGGTTGACATCGAGCCAACCCGATTTATGTGCCCCAATACGTTGAGGAACCTTGGACTTCACCGAGAAGTAAGCGATATTCTCTCACGTGCTCAAATCACCGAGCTCGTCTCTTCCACCGATGTGCTCTATCCGGATCTAGTGCGTCAATGCTTGGCCTCGGCTAAGTTAACCTTCACCAATCCCAAACATCCGGTGGCATCTCAAGGAGTTCTCACTTTCTTCGCCAATGGGAAGAAATACGGCATCTCCATAAGGACACTTTGCACGGTTTATGGATTCGATTCCGAATCGGAGACTGTTGCCTTTCCAACCGTCTTCCCAGCTAAGCATGCCTTTTGGAACTACATTGCTCACGGCACCTACGCATCTCGTAGTGCGGCTCAATCTTCCATCCGCAACCCCGCAATCCGAATTGCGGCTAAGGCGTTATCCGCTATCTTCTTTGCTCAAGAGAACCATAGCAAGGTTCGAATTGCAGAGCTGGTGCTCCTCTATAATGGGGTTCGGGAAGTTCTTTCTACGGTTCCGGAGCTCGCTTGCGATATGGACATTGATGTCAACCTGGGCGCCGTACTTGCTCGAGTCATTGCGGAGAAGAGGACCGTGGATAGGAAGACGAAGACGGAGAGGATTGGGAGCCTTTTGACAAGGCTATTCGTACATTTGGGAGTCGATTTGAACAACACGCCTTGCATCGATGAGGAGCGCGTCATGGATATAAATTTCCTCATCAACTGTCAAATCATGGCGGATGCAAACGTCTACCGATTTACTTCTCGGGATGATCGTCTTCTGTTTTGTAGGTTGCCCCAGCCAGCCTTGACGGATGTGCAAGATGGAATTAACATCGGGTTTACACCGGGTCCAACTTTTCTTTGTGACGAAACAGGAGTAGCTGTTCCTCCTGAGAGCACCCGCTCCGAAGCTCCTGCTCCTGAATCCCCAGTTTACTTGAGTGATGACGAGATCGAGGATTTGGAGAGGGCCACCGCTTCGGTCAAGAGGAGCAAGGCTAACATGCGCCGGCCCTACAGGAGCGAGTATCTCCTTCGTGAGATCTCCGACGATCCGACGGATGCCGAGTACAAGACATGGATGGTGGACTCCACCAAGAAGAACAACGGCCTTCTCCGCCGAATGCTGTACATGCTCCAGCAAGACTGCATCAGTGCAACAGCGACCGCGCCATCCACCTCTGCTGCTCCTCACCCTGCTCCTCAGCCTGCTCCTCGGCCGTCTGCTCGTCAATCTGCTTCAGGCCGTGTCACACGTTCTTCCAAACGTAAGAAGCCAACTACCGATGACGACGTGGATTCCGAGCACACTACGAGTGCTTAGTTGCTCTCATATCCCTTCTTTCCATTTCTGCTAAGACAATTTCTTTCCCTGCATTTCTTTATTTTTGGATTTATCTCTTATCTCTCTCTTTTCTTATTTTCACACCGGGTCGGTGTGAAGTAAGTCTGGGGGGAGTTGCTGCTGATGTTGTTTATTTTGGATGTTTTCTTTTCTTATGTCTTTTGAGTCTGTTTTTCAAAGTTTTATTGAGTCAAGACTTTTTAAGTTGGGAATTCGGACGTTATTCTATGACGATCTCTGAACCACTTTTGCTGATTAACTCTCTTTCTAGTGACCATTTCTTCAGAGCATGGATTACAAGGAATAGCTGGAACACCTCAATGCATCATTTTCCAGGTTTCATATTGACCAAAAATTCCCTCGCTATTGGCACTAGACTAGGGAAACGATTTATATTCAGGACTTCTTTTCCTTTTTACCACTCTTGCTGATCCTGAATAGCTAGCTCATTTTTAGCTAGTACCCTCCTTTAACCTTACCTCTTTTCAACCCCCTTGCCGTCTTTGTATTTCATTGTCATATGTGCAGCATATGTGCAAAAGGGCCGGAGAGAGATGGGTCGACACAGCCTCTAGATCACTCGTTCAGAAGGACAGAGCACCTGCTCTTACTTATGAGGTTTCATGGAAGGAGAGGAAAGAACATCATTGAGACTCACTTGGGTACATAAATTAATTCTGTTATTTTCGTGTTTGAGAGGCATGACTGTGTAATCAAAACCCTCTTCATCATTCTAAAAAAAAAAAAAAAAAAAAAAAAAAAAAATAATAAATCTGATGATGAAGAGTGGTAAAATCTTTAAAAACATGTCTCTCTGCACTATGAGTATACCCAAGGTGAACGATGATTGGATAAGGCGAGAGGAAGAAATAAAAAGGGATGGAATGAGTGATTTAGAGAATGTGGGCCATCAAACCGACCTGCTCTCTCTTGCAATTTTGCGCGATATCCTGCATCCTCTACGAAACATCGGTAACCCTTAAACACTCTAAACACTTTCAACTCACCC
Organism: Draba incana; assembly: GCA_963576765.1. Lineage (NCBI taxonomy): Eukaryota > Viridiplantae > Streptophyta > Magnoliopsida > Brassicales > Brassicaceae > Draba > Draba incana. The sequence continues at coordinate 1,198,101 of OY755214.1, forward strand.
TTAAATAGCCTGAAACCCTTAGCGCCGTATTCCCTGAAAATGTGTCATTAGCGAGTTCCTCACGCATATTTTTAGTGCGTTTGGTTTGTGTTATTGCAAAAAATTATTTGGGAAATGGCTTGGTTGAGAAGTGTGTTGAGACTGTTTTGGTGACACTTTGTCATTCGTAATCTGGATTGTGTGGTCTGCAGATCGAAAGCCAAGGGTACGGTTCGCTGAGAATAAAAGAGTTCCCACGTTTTCAAACCTTTTTCCTTTACTTGGTTTTGAGTTTGTTTGAGGACAAACAAAGATCTAAGTCTGGGGGAATTGATATACTCCATTTTTGGCGTATTCTAACCATTGTTTTGTAGGGTTTTATCAAGTCTTTCTCCTTTGTATTGAGTCTTTTTAGGTCCAAAGGTGGCTGGAATGAAGAATTGGAGTTTGCTAGGAGGCTTGGTGAAAAGGAAGGAAAACATGATCTTTTGGAGGTTTTTGAAGCAGAAGACGGGAGCACCTGCTCCCAGAACGGATTTGACTGCTCCCCAGAAGATTACCTAGAAGATTGCCGACGTTTAAGTGAATATCCAGAAGATTTGAAGAAAAGGAATATTCACTAAACTGAATATTTACCCGGAGATTTGCAAAAGAGGATATTCATTAAATAGAAGATTTACCTAGAAGATTCTCATTAGATTTACTTCCTTATTTCTAGTCGCCTCTTCCTTTAAAAGAGGAAGTCCTCCTTTGACGCTGGACACGTTTTTTTATACACGTTTTTTTACAGACGTTTTTTTACACACGCTTTCCTTCACACCTCACGCAGAGACAAAAACACTTTCCTTTTACTTGCTTTTCACGTTTTGGATTCAAAGACCTTGGAGAGATTTCGTTTGCTCGGGATTTTGAAGAGTTGTTCATCTACTTGTTATTGAGTTTCTCTTGAACCCTTCTCTTTTATTTATTCAATGAATTCTTCTATCTCTCTTTGTGTTTTTCGTTCAATCATGTGCGAGTAATTCCCCTTGTTAGATTAGGGTTTTCAAAGGAATTTAGAGATTCAATGAACTCGGCATAGATAGGATCATACTTATATTTTGATATCTTCATCTAATGATAAGCTTATTGCCTAGACTAGATTGATCACCTAGCCTTTGATATTAGGTTTAATTTACTCATCAAAAGTGTAGTAAATTGCTTGAATAAACTTAGATGGGCGATTTGACCCTTAGCCAACGACAGTTGAAGTTAAGGCAAATCGTGAACTTATCAATCCCGTTCGTTAATGCTTGTTAATTTCTTTAGTCTCAAACGACAGTTTAGGGTGCTAGATTAATTGATAAAGTTGTTGATGCCACGACAGTGGATCCTCATAAAATTATGATTGTGTTCTAGATTGGTGCTTGAAATAATATCCTGAATAATTGCTTGGTTCTTGATGATCTATTCCCTGAGATAAATTCCCTAGTCTAACGCCTTAATCATATTTGCTTTCAACCGAATTTTACTTTGCTTTGTTATTTAATTTCGTGACTTAAAACCACTCGAATCGCTTAGCTAGAATTGTGTTTAAAAAGAACTAAAGTGTATTGCCGGTCCCTGAACGAACCTAAACCTATATCTGCATTGGATTAGTGAATTAGGAATTGAGTTCTTAATCGGGATAAAATCTTGTTATCACACCAAAATCTTGTAACTGTTCCAATATGCTTCGACCATCTATCTCAGGAGGTGGACAATGTAATACTTGTAAATTCTTCCTGAAATGTCTTCTAGACCGACGATATGGATGATTTGCCGGTCAAAAACATCTATGGCAATTAAACCATGAAGTCTTCCTTCTGTGCTGCAATTGGAATGCTGTAGTACTGTCTTGGCAATAAGGACATGCCAATCTTCCATGCGTTGTCCATCCAGATAACATACCGTATGCCGAAAAATCGTTTATGGTCCACATAAGAACCGCACGCATATTGAAATTATGCTGGATTAAAACATCAAATGCCTCAACACCATGCTCCCACAACATCTGCAACTCATAGATCAATGGTTGGAGGAATATATCGAGTGACCGTCTTGGATGATCTGGCCCGGGAACTAGACTTGAGAGAAACAGGAACTCTCGCCGCATGCACATAGAAGGAGACAAATTGTAAGGTGTTACGATGACCGGCCACAATGAATATTTCCTTCCATGCTTTCCAAATGGGTTGAAACCATCAGTGGATAAGCCGATGTATACATTCCGTCGTTCATAGGAAAAATCTGAATATACGGATTAAAAGTGTTTCCACGCTTCCGCGTCAGAAGGATGCGTAATCTCTCCATCTTGACTATGCTCTGCATGCCATCTCATAGCCTTAGCTGTGCGTTCTGATTGATACAACCTCTCTGTTAATGATAAATACCACATCCGTTTGAATGGAATCTTCACTCTGCCGCTTGTGTCCTGGAACCGTGGTTTACGGCAAAATTTACATTTGTTTCTGTTCTCATCTTCTCTCCAGTATAGCATACAGTTGTCGATGCACACATCTATTATCTGGTAGGGCAAACCAAGACCGGCAACAAGTTTCTGGACCTCGTAGTATAATGCTGGACAAAGATTATCCTCTGGCAAAACATCTTTCACAAACTTGGCGAATGCATCAACACATTCTTCGGACAAATTGTAATCAGTCTTCATGTTCATCATCCTACTAGCAGAAGATAATGGTGAATGACCTTCCCTATAACCGATGTATAGTGGTTGCTTTGATGCGTCTAACATATCAAAAAACCTTCGAAATTCTAAATTAGGTTCTTCAACCCTATCACCCTCATAACCACCCGACTGCAAATTCTCTCTAAACGCATCGTTAACCATCGCAACCGTACTTACCCCAACATCTACTTCCGTTGTACGTTCTCCTACGCTATCCGGAAAATAAGGTGCATTACTACTAGTACTACCATATTCATAATTGCTTTCTCCATGTAAAAACCAAACCTTATATCCCGGCCTAAATCCATATCTATATAAGTGATTCCAAACAGTATGAACCGGAACACTAATTCTGTTACAGCAATTAGAACATGGACATTTGATATCCTGACCTTTGTTGGCTGCATCTTGATTTCTGGGTAAGTTCATGAACTCGCATATACCTTCAGCGTATGCGGACGTCAATAAGTTTGACCCCATATCCATCATTGGCTCGTCCATCCAAGACCGAAAATATGAACTCATCTCTTATAATTTTTTTGATAATGTGAATTGTGTTACGATGAAATGAAAAAATGTAGAAACTTAAATAGAACTCGTAATGTGTCGGAAATCCGTCAAACACCTCCGACACAACACCCCACCAATCCCATCGGCCACCGCTAACGATATGGTAACCACTCAAGCTTTGCTAACATCGGAAACCCTCGGTATTCCGTTGGAAATCCGTTACATAATTCCGACGGAATTAGTTTCGTCGGTATGAGCTGGGCAATCAAAATTTGCCGACATCGTAAAGTCGGATTTCCGTCGGAAAGCCGTCGGAAAGCTGTCGGAAAAGTACAACAGCTTATTGCGGTCGGTAATCCGTCGGGACAAGGCGACGGATTTCAGACGGAATACTGACGGATGTCGTTACCGTCGGAAATCCATCACAATAAACCGACGGATATCCGACGGATTCATTTTGATCAAAATTCCGTCGGCATGCCGTCGAAAATTTCCGACGGAAATTACGTCCGCATTCTTTTTCTGCCTTATTGTAACGCTTTACCGTTCCATCTACATATATTTATATACACAACATAAACATAAAACTAATTTTGACTAGCCAAGACTAAACCGGTATAATCTCAAAATCATCTATCACAGATTGGAAATGATTTTATTTCACTAGATTATATACAAAAGAGTAATTATACGTACATAATACACACATATATGAATATGGTATGTACCTTGGAAAACAGAGTATTTCTTGTCGTTGTGGTTATAGATAAAGAACTTGAGTTCTACGTTAATTTCCCAATTGTGCATAAGCATTTTGGAAGCAGCTACGCTTTCCATCCTCGCGTAAATCGAAACATGATCTTTTCCATCCCCTTCCTTGCCAGCCGGGTGAAATATCAATCTCCTGATTAATTATATCATTGCTTCAACTATAAATATTTCATATTTACACAAAACATAGATTTTTGGATTTGAAAAAAAAAAAAAGTGAAGTAGATCATATATAGATTTGGTTGACTTTACCATTTATGACCAGAAGCATCGAAAGCAGCAGATTCATAAGGGTAATGACTTAATTTGACCTCAGAGACACCAACCATCTTTCCATATCTCTTCACTTAAGAATCGATCCAACACATTGGGCACGTGCCCTATACTAATTATTATGAATGATCTCTGTACTATAAGTCATTGAACTAATATAGCTAATTTTGTTGGAGCAACTCTATAATCTAACTATCCAAGGTCATTTAAGTTCGAGCTAATTTGTTTGTCTTTATTTGGAGCAACTCTATAACAGAAATGTTTATTTCTGACATTTCTATACATATTTTTTTTTTCTTTTTAGTTTTCCACAATTTGTAATATCTTTAAATTGCTTATTTCTCCTTTTTCTTTTGTAATATCTTCCGTTTTGATATATGGTTTTATTTCTTTTTCATTTTTTCCCTCAAATTTGGCTGTTATAGGTGAATTTACTAAACTTATATATTTTCCTTTGAATATTGACATTAAATAACGATAAGAAGATATATATATTTGATTTTTTTTAATAATGATGGAAGTCTTATGCAATATACATTTTATGTTTAATGTCATGAATATTTAGAATTTACAAACACATTTTTTGGATATTTTAGTTTGATTAGTTTTTTTTTAATTAAGATGTAAAACTTTATAATTAATGTTTATTAGTTTATAATAGTGCTATATTTTAGCTAACTCAATTATATTTATTTAATATGTATATATATTAGGGCTGGGCATTGATACCCGTTACCCGTCTCCGACCCGTGACCCGTCTCGTACCCGTCTCAAAAACAAGGGTACCCGTAGCTTTCGGGTCGGGTAACGGGTATCACAACTCTATTACCCGCGGGTAAGGGTCGGGTATCGGGTATCAATTTTTTTTCACTACCCGTTTTTATACCCGTCCCGTTACCCGTCTTATACTACCCATTTTATACTACCCGCACATATTACATAATACAACTATAAATTTATACATGTTCTCCCAAATCCTTTGGCAAACCAATATGATGGAAGAATCATACAGCAACGTGGACTTTTGGAATCTTTTTTAGCATTTCTGAGCTCAAGTCCGGACACCAGAAAATTAATTACAATCTCTAAGCTTTGGAGTTTGTAATTAATCTTTTGAACGGTTGCGTATGTGTTAAGTATAATATGATTTCTTCCTCTTTTTTGTAAATCAGATCCTATGTGGTCTTTGAATCCTAAATATATATGTTTCCAGATAAAAAAAATTGTTATGAAGTGGGTAAGGGTAAAGGGTCGGGTAATTACCGGGTCGGTTAATTTTGACCGGGTACCCGTTTATCCGGGTACCCGCTTTTTCCGGGTTAGGTACGGGTACTAAAATTCTAATACCCGTAAGAGTCGGGTCGGGTAACGGATATCTTAAAATTCAAGGGTACCCGACCCGTGCCCAGCCCTAATATATATTGTGACTCACACTAAAAAAATTTCTAGATCCGCCCTGATTGTCTCCGAGTTCTGTTTCTCTCCTTCTACAACAATGGGTCAGATTCACAACCGTCCCATCTCTCTGCTCAGCCGAAACGGTCTCCTCTTTGTTCTCTCTATCCTCGTTATCCTTGGTGTATTCTTACCTTGGGCAAGATCTCCCTTACTCTTGTTTCCAAACACAAACTCTTCTTCTTCTTCTTCTTCTTCTTCTTCTTCTTCTTCTTCTTCTTCTTCTTCTTCTTCTTCGGTCTCTGACTGGCGTGACTATACCCTCGCTCAAGCAGCCGAGTTTGTAGCCAAGGACGGGACTGTGATAGTCTGCGCAGCGAGCTATCCTTTCTTGCCTTTTCTCAACAACTGGTTGATTAGTGTTTCTAGACAGAAACATCAAGACAAAGTCCTCGTGATCGCTGAGGATTACGCTACTCTTTAAAAAGTCAACGAAAAGTGGCCTGGCCATGCAATTCTCATCCCTCCCGCGCTCGACTCTCAAACCGCACACAATTTCGGTTCCAAGGTATGTGTATGAGATTAAATAGACTATGTTATGAACCACGTGCTTCTAACTTTTACCAATTAGCGATGAGTGAATTGGTCTATAACCCTTATAAATTCGGATGTGGAATCCTAACAACTCATATCAAAAAATTTGTCGAGTCTCTGATGTTTCAGTTTTGGGCTGTGTTTAGTACATTTATGGCTGTAATAAATGTGGTGAACTTGTGGATGTAGGGCTTCTTCAATTTTACATCGCGGAGGCCGCAACATCTATTGCAAATTTTGGAGCTAGGTTACAATGTTATGTACAATGATGTTGATATGGTCTGGCTGCAAGATCCGTTCCGGTATTTAGAGGGAAGCCACGACACATTGTAGGGGTCAAAACTCCCCTAGAAGAATCGATAAACCAAACGGCTAAACGCACGTTGAATCGGCTCAGCGATCGAGCCTAGAAGACGAAGGCCCGTTAAGCGATCCATTAAGGGCCCATTAGCGATTTGTCAAAGGCCCAACAACAATTCTTTAGTATTCCACTTACGGTATGAACAGTAGCGTGTTACTGTTCATACCGCCTTCTTTTTACTATAAATAGGCATGTACCCCTTCACTTGAGGGAGATCCGAAAATCTTGGTAAATGAAAAACACTATTCACGAGCTCTGATCTAGATCAAACCAAGAACCCTAATTCGACATTTGTCTTTGTGTTTGAAAACCTAAAGAAGCTCTATTTCAAACGAATCTTCATAAATTCGATTGTGTGATTAATCCAGCACGCACAATTTGGCGCTAGAAGGAGGGGATACTCGCAACACTAGCTTCATACACGAAACAGACACTTAGACGAATTCGCAAGATGTCAGTAACGAACCCGCAGTCTCCAGCGGCCGAAGATACAGGTCCAAGCGAGCCCATTGTGGCTGGGCTGATCAACCAGTCCGCATTGGAGGCGGAAGCAAGCAGACATGTCCCGACAGAGAACCAGGCAACCGCCAATACAAACACGGCCGACCCGTCCACACCAGGAGATTTCGATCAACTCAAAGCAATGCTCGAACAGTTGCTCAAGCAGTCGCAAAACCAGGAGACGATCAACAGCAACCTGACTGCTGAAATCAGGGCCTTGTCGACAACTCGTCAGTCTCGAGGGCTACCTCTAGGTAACGCGCTTCGCGTCGCCCCGCTCGCTCTTAACTTCTCCCAGGCGGCATCGCCATCGGCTCGGGGCACTCGCGAAGATCATACGCCTACACCTCTCAGAGACGGAACCGTTTTCGTCGCAGGCGCTCCCGGCGGCTTACCTGCAATCGCAGACAATTTAGAAGGGCGAGAATTCGGAGCAGCTCGGCCCAGTCGACCGACTAGTCGTATCCAGAGTCGGGACGAGGGCGAAATCGCAGAAAATACGCGATGGATGGAACAAGCTGAAGCCCTAACCGCCCGTAGAGCTGTCGATTCGCAGGGAACGGAAATGGACGAGCTCAGAGCCGTCTTGCAGCAGAACACTCGCGATCTCAAGGATATGAGGTCACAGGTCCATCGCGCAACCAGCAAGGCGCCGGAACTCGACCGCGTTCTTGAGGAAGCTCGCACCACTCCTTTTACCGAGCGAATAACAAAGGCGCGTTTATCTGACCCAGGGAAGCTCAAGATTCCTATCTATGAGGGAAAGGGCGACCCCACGGAGCATATCAGAGCATTCTCAATCGCAATGGGGCGAGCTAATTTCAGGCTCGATGAAATCGATGTTGGTTGCTGCCTCCTCTTCGTGGAGCATCTCCAAGGGGCGTCCCTCTATTGGTTCACGGGGATGAAAAGGAACTCTGTTGACAGCTTCGCCCAACTCTCCGAGGCCTTCCTAAAGCAGTATTCCGTCCTAATCAAACGCAGGTCATCGGAGGTGGACCTTGGGAGTTTTCATTGAACGCTTCAAAGCGATGCTTATTCAGGTAAAAAGGATTGACGACAGATCCGCCCTGAGTGCCCTGCGAAAAGCTTTGTGGTACAGCTCGGATTTCCGAAAAGAGATGACGATTAACGAGCCCTCGTCAATTCAAGATGCGCTTCATCGCACTAACGACTTCGCAAGAAGCGAAGATGAAACCAAAATCCTGAGCCAGAAGCATGGAAAGGCCAGGAATCCTAGTCCGCAAGAAGCCCCAGTCCCGACAAAGAGGAAGCCGGGAAATTTCGTACAACATGAAGGAGGTTTCAAGGGGGCCCATAACTACCAGGTGGACTCACCCGGCTACGGTCGAGGAAGAGGGCGAGGCCGCGGAAGAGGCGCCCCTGGTCGCGCTAGCGGCAACACTTGGCCGAGAATATCGCAGTATGACGAGTCTGCTTATTGTGACTTGCATAAGATGGAGGGACACTCGACGTCTAACTGCAGAGTCCTCGGCATGCGACTCGCAGCAAAGTTGGCCGCCGGCGAGCTCAAAGGAAACATCAATGTTAACGATTTTCAGCTCGAGCAATTCGACGATGCAAGAGAAGTGGACGGCCCGTCGGGAGACAACAGGAATAATAAGCGAGACCGACGAAACGACGAGGCCCACCTCGACCGACGAAACGGTAATGATGGCCGTAGCGCCTCGAAACAGAAAATCTGCAACATGATCATGGGCGGCTCGCGCTACTGCTCTAACACCGTCTCGTCGATCAAAGCCTATCAGAGAAGAGCGGAGGTAGGGGCAAACAAACCCGAACCGTCGAAGTTCCCGAACGACGTCATCCAGTTCGAAGAGAATGAGGTCGATGACATCGACAAACCTCATGACGACCCGCTTGTCATCCGACTCTCCGTCGCAGGATGGGACACGGGTCGCATTTTAATCGACACTGGGAGCACAGTCGACATCATTTTTGTAGTCGCTCTGAAGCGTATGGAAATTGACCTCGCACAAGTCGAATCCTATCCTAAGCCATTGACCGGATTCAATGGTGAGACGACGATGACACTCGGTACGGTCAAGCTTCCTGTAAGCGCGGAAGGTGTGACTAAAATAGTCGAGTTCGCAGTCTCGAACAACCCGGCAATTTACAATGTGATAATGGGAACCCCTTGGCTAAACTCGATGCGCGCCGTCGCCTCAACGTATCATCTCTGTCTTAAGTTTCCAACAAAGGGCGGAGTCAGAACAATCAGAGGAAGTCAGTCGGCGTCAAGATCTTGTTTCATGACCGCGCACAAACTAAGAACTCAGGCAACAGTGCCGATCCCAAGCGAGCCGCGGAAAAAGATTAAGACAGACAGGGAGCCCGTCAAGGAAATCTCAAACCTCTTATAGCAGCTACAGGTCGCGGAATCCGCTGAAGCTAGAGGAACGGGCCCGACCTGCGAGCCTGTCATATCGGTTTGTATAAACGACAAATTCCCAGAGAAATACGTAGAGATAGGCGCGACACTTGACAAAGCCGTCAGGCTCGACCTCATCGAATTCCTCAAGAAAAACGTCGGTACATTCGCATGGTCCGCGGGAGACATGCCCGGGATCGATATCGACATCATCAGTCACGAGTTAAACGTGGACTCGACCTACAAACCGATAAAGCAAAAGCGAAGGCGACTAGGTCCTGAAAGGGCTCAAGCGGTAAATGACGAAGTAGACAAACTCTTGCAGGCCGGCTCGATTTCTGAGGTCAGATATCCAGAATGGCTTGCGAACCCAGTCGTCATGAAGAAGAAAAGTGGTAAGTGGCGAGTCTGTGTAGACTTCACGGATTTGAATAAGGCATGCCCTAAAGACAGTTTCCCTCTTCCTCACATCGACCGCCTCGTCGAGGCGACATCTGGAAACAAGTTGTTGTCCTTTATGGACGCCTTCTCTGGCTATAATCAGATCTTCATGCACCCCGGCGATCGCGACAAAACATCTTTCATCACAGACCGCGGAATCTATTGCTACAAAGTCATGCCCTTTGGACTTAAGAATGCTGGGGCTACTTATCAGCGATTGGTAAATAAAATGTTTGCGGACTTACTCGGCAAAACGATGGAGGTTTACATTGACGACATGCTCGTCAAATCACTCGAGGAAAAGGACCACGTCGGCCACCTCGCAGAGTGCTTTGCGTTATTAAACAAGTATAACATGAAGCTGAATCCGGCTAAGTGTCGTTTCGTGTAACGTCCGGCGAGTTCCTCGGCTACATGGTTACTCGTCGCGGGATCGAGGCAAATCCAAAACAAATCGACGCACTCATCCAGATGCCTTCGCCAAAAACGAGAAGAGAAGTCCAGCGACTAAACGGCAGAATCGCGGCCTTGAACCGGTTCATCTCGCGCTCTACTGATAAGTGTTTACCTTTTTATGAAACGCTCAAGGATAAGAAGGGGGCAGCTCGACAAGATTTCGAGTGGACTGAAAAATGTGAAAAAGCCTTCCAGAAGTTGAAGCAGTATCTCGCGACTCCACCCGTTCTGACAAAGCCGATTGCTGGCGAACCGCTCTATCTTTACATCGCGGTCTCGACCTCGGCAGTTAGTGGGGTTCTGATTCGCGAAGACGGCACCGAGCAAAAGCCTGTTTTCTATATTAGCAAGTCGCTAATCGATGCAGAAACAAGATATCCTTTGACGGAGAAACTTGCACTCGCAGTTATTACGTCGGCTCGAAAGCTTCGACCGTATTTTCATTCACATTCGATCGTGGTACTAAGTACTTTTCCACTGCGCGCTGTTCTCCACAGTCCGACTCAGTCCGGGCGACTCGCCAAATGGGCGATCGAGCTAAGCGAGTTTGATATCGAGTATCGCAGTAGGACGACGATCAAGGCACAGATATTGGCCGACTTTTTAATCGAACTGCCGGAGGCGGAAGCCTCGCCCGAAATCGAAGATGCACTTGCGGACAGTTCTGCATCCCAAGTCTGGCAGCTGCACGTCGACGGCTCGTCATCTAAACACGGATCGGGAGTAGGCATTCGACTATCGTCAGACGGAAAATCTCTAGAGCAATCGTTCTGCCTTGGTTTCAAGGCATCAAACAACGAGGCCGAATACGAGGCCCTTCTCGCAGGTCTTCGATTGTCTAAAGCGTTGAAAATAACAAGGATAGAAGCTTTTTGCGACTCTCAGCTCGTCGTAAATCAGTTCAACGGCGAATACGCGACAAAGGACGAGCGCATGGAAGCATACCTCGCTCTCGTCAAAACTTTAACAGCTGAATTCGATCTGTTCACCTTGATAAGAATTCCAAGGTCGGAAAACTCCCAAGCAGATGCCCTCCAATCACTCGGCTCAACCGCAAAGCTAGATAAAGATCTTCAAAGAATTGTCAAGGTCGAATTCATTGAAGAGCCGAGTATCGCAATCGCAAAAGCGGTCAACGTCCTAACAAGATCTCTGGCAGCGAAGCAAAAAGCAGCTCTCAGCAATGGCTCGCCCGCTCGCTCCGCCGCAGACCCGATGGACCTCGACCACACCAAAGAAAACGTCGAACCGGATCCGATGGATCCCAATCAATCCGGTACAGTCGGCGCAGACGAAACGACGGATGTGATGGCAACAGACAACGAGCTCGACCCGAATAACACAGCTTTTGACCGTGGCTTTCTCCCCGAACAACTTGAGGAATCCCCAGAGGATGCTTACCCATGTAGCGAGGAGCCTCCACCTGGGCATGAAGTCGTCGACATTCCCATTGACGACGAGACCACAGTCTATGGATGCGACACCAAGTGGATGGCCAACATTCGCGTTTATCTCGCAGACGGCGAGATCCCAATCGACAAATGGGTGGCTCGCAAATTAAAGTCACAGTCGTCTCGTTACGTTTTACTTGACGGAAATATCTTCAAATGGCGACTGTCCGGGCCACTACTCGCTTGTGTCGAGGGGCAGGAGGCTCGCGAGATAATGCACGAGGTTCATGGCGGATCCTGCGGTAACCACTCGGGAGGTCGCTCACTCGCCATCCGAATCAAGAGGCACGGATATTTTTGGCCATCAATGATAAAAGACTGCGAGCTGTTCGCAGCAAAGTGCGAGAAGTGTCAGCGACATGGTCCGTTCATCCATCAACCGACGGAGTTCTTAAGCTCGATCACCTCGCCCTACCCGTTTATGCGATGGGGAATGGATATCGTCGGACCGCTTCATCCATCTCGGCAGAAACGATACCTCTTAGTCCTAACGGATTATTTTTCCAAGTGGATCGAGGCGGAAGCATTCGGATCAATCAAGGATAAGCAGGTCGAAAACTTCGTCTGGAAGAATATCATCTGTCGTCACGGCGTACCCTATGAGATAGTGACAGATAACGGTTCACAATTCATATCTAAGCGGTTCGAACTTTTCTGCGATAAGTGGAAAATAAGAATCAGCAAGTCAACGCCTCGCTGCCCGCAAGGCAACGGCCAGGCAGAATCGTCAAACAAAACACTTATCCATGGCCTAAAGACTCGACTCGACGCTAAGAAGGGTCGTTGGGCAGATGAACTTGAAGGCGTTTTATGGTCTTGTCGAACAACACCGCGATGCGCTACGGGCGAGACGCCTTTCGCCCTTGTCTACGGAACAGAATGTGTGATTCCTCCTGAAGTCTATTTTCCAGGAGTTCGCCGACGATTGCTTCCAGAACAGGAAGGTCTCAATCATCTCCTCATGCTCGACGAACTCGACCTTATCAACGAAAGGCGCGACCAAGCACTTATAAAAATGACCGAATATCAAATTGCAGCATCCAAGTATTACAACTCCAAGGTGCGAGTTCGGCGTTTTTACGAAGGAGACCTCGTCCTTCGCGCAGTATTTCAAAACACTGCCGAGCCCAATGCCGGCAAGCTCGGCGCTCACTGGGAAGGACCTTATCAGATCACAAAAGTAGTTCGCCCGGGCGTCTACGAAATCGCCAACATGAATGGCGAGATGATCCCGTGTTCCTGGAATGCGCGACATCTGAAGAAATATCACTGCTAAAAATACTAAGTCATTAGACTTGAACTACGACGCGACTTGATCCCTTCATTGGGTACGTAGGCAGCTCGTTTTCGGACGAGTTCAGTTGCCCCCTTCAAAAAAAAAAAAAAAAAAAGGGGGGGGAGTGGGTCCGTATATTCATACTCCCACTCGCAATATGTAACGACTTAAGGTTTTAACCAAGTCTTATTCGCTCAACTCGCTAAACGACTCCGGTCTAAACGCGATAATCGATTCGCAATAAGCTAAGGTTTTAACCAAGTCTTATTCGCTCAACTCGCTAAACGACTCCGGTCTAAACGCGATAATCGATTCGCAATAAGCTAAGGTTTTAACCAAGTCTTATTCGCTCGACTCGCTAAAACGACTCCGGTCTAAACGCGATAATCGATTCGCAATAAGCTAAGGTTTTAACCAAGTCTTATTCACTCGACTCGCAAAACGACTTCGGTCTAAACGCGACAAGTCGACTCGCTAAACGACTCCGGTCTAAACGCGATAATCGATTCGCAATAAGCTAAGGTTTTAACCAAGTCATATTCGCTAAACGACTCCGGTCTAAACGCGACAAGTCGACTCGCAAACGACTTCGGTCTAAACGCGACAAGTCGACTCGCAAAACGACTCCGGTCTAAACGCGACAAGTCGACTCGCAAACGACTTCGGTCTAAACGCGACAAGTCGACTCGCTAAACGACTTCGGTCTAAACGCGACAAGTCGACTCGCTAAACGACGTCGGTCTAAACGCGACAAGTCGACTCGCTAAACGACTTCGGTCTAAACGCGACAAGTCGACTCGCTAAACGACTTCGGTCTAAACGCGACAAGTCGACTCGCTAAACGACTTCGGTCTAAACGCGACAAGTCGACTCGCTAAACGACTTCGGTCTAAACGCGACAAGTCGACTCGCTAAACGACTTCGGTCTAAACGCGACAAGTCGACTCGCTAAACGACGTCGGTCTAAACGCGACAAGTCGACTCGTTAAACGACTTCGGTCTAAACGCGACAAGTCGACTCGCTAAACGACTTCGGTCTAAACGCGGAAACTCGCTAAACGACTTCGGTCTAAACGCGGAAACTCGCTAAACGACTTAACTGTCTAAAACGCGAGATCAATAACAATTAGGCGTCATTATGGCCATAATGGCGACCTGATTAAAACTTCATCATCATTATGAAGTAAACTTATACATCCTCAATGGATAAAGCGCGCTATATAAATTTAGAGTTCATTACTGGGATAGACGTATTCAGTGCGAGTATTGTCCGTTAGCCGGGGTGTCCATCTCGCGAGTCCATCTCGGGATAGACACATTCAGTAGAATGTGTCCGTTAGCCAGGATGTTTGACTCGCAAACCCAGTCTTTACCTTAACAGACTGGTCGAACTTAGCAAATATATATTTGCCTGGATAAGATATATTCGGTAGAGTATAACCAGGATGTTCGTTTAAGCGTCTTAAAACCGCATCGCGTCTTAAAACCGCATCGCGTCTTAAAAACGCATCGCCTCTAAGCGTCTTAAAACCGCATCGCGTCTTAAAACCGCATCGCCTCTAAGCGTCTTAAAACCGCATCGCGTCTTAAAACCGCATCATTTCTATGGCCTTAGACAAGCTCTAACAGGCCTCGTCGACAAACTAATAATCGAAAATATGGCTAAGAAATTGCTTAAGGCATTCATATAAATCTGCTCGACCAACTCGGCATAAAAATGTTGTTACAAGTTGGATAAAGCCATCCAGGCACAAAAACAAAAATCGAGTCATAAAATCCTTAAGCAAAAACAAAAAACTAATCCTACTATTGCAAAGTCCGGATTAGGCGACAGTCTCGCCATCTTCGGCCTCTTTGTCATCAGAAGCCAGCTCGCCCTCTTCGGCAACTTGTTCTTCGGCTGGAGCAATGATAGCAGCCGAACTCGCAGCCTCGCCGTCCTTGGGTTCTGGTTCCGAAGGAGCCTGTTCGCGAAGAGGTTCAGTTGGTGCGACTGGGATAGGAGCGACGGTCTCATCGGCTTCGTCCGACTCGCTCTCGTCTAACTCCTCACTCGCGCTTCTCAAGCGCATACCAAGAGAGCCATCGTTCGACCCAGAAGCTGCATTTATACCAACAGACTTAGCAACAACTTCGATTCGCGGAGACGCAACTATATCCGCTACTCTAATGGGGACAACATAGTTCTTACCCAAGGTCTTTCTCAATTCGAGTGCTATCGCATCGAAGATCTCGTCCGCTTTTCCGAGCGACGCCTTGTGTTCAGCTAAAAGGGCACGCTCGGCCTTGGGATCAAAGGCTTCCTCTGCTTCAGCATTCTCTATGTCGTCAAGGAGCTGGAGATTAGCCTCCGCTTGTGCAAGATAGACCATTTTCCTAATCGGCTTCTTCATCATCTGTTGAAACAGCTCGTAAGCCCGGTTAAGCTGGCCTTGCACTTTGGCGGCCGCAGATCGCCTCGCAGAAGAAACAGCTTCTTCAAGATCCTGCTCGCGACTCGCCTTCAGAGCAGATAGCTCTTTCGCCAGCTCGGCGTTGTTCTCCTCAACCTTCTCCTTCTCCTTGCCGACTCTGTGAAGGTGCACGCCCAGGTCGTCTGAGCTCTTCTTGTACATATCTCGCTCGGCAGCAAGATTTCTCATTTGGGCCGCGACGTTTTCCTTCTCGACCTCTTCTCTCTGCCTGGCCTCGCCTATAAAGAGCTCCTTAGACCTCGAGTCTTGATCATACGACATGATCAGCCTATTGAAATGGGCGATGGCCTGCGAAGAAGTTGACAGTATGAAAAATAAAGCCAAGTGAAAAAGAAAGAATAAAATGTGGAATTACCTTGGCCTGGCGAGACGCGAACTCCTTGTAGAGCTCGCTCTTTACCAGCCTTTCCGGGATCGGCATACGATCGCCCGGATATGTAACCTTAGCCATCATGGCGGCTGCGGCTAAGGGATCAGTGTAAAGCCCATCCGAACTTCCAGGAATAGTTTGCCCTGGGGATAGAGCCGGCAGCTCGCGACGAGATTTCTTCTTCTCGCCAACTTTACCTTTGCCTTTCTCAGAGGCAGAAGATCGTTTTCTCTTCCGATGCAGTTGGGCCTCAGGCTCGGCGGGCTCGTCAGTAATGGTAGTTGGCTGTGAAGTAATAACAGCCAACGCACCACTCGCAGCTACAGCAGCCGCTTCATCGCCCACAGTAGTGGGAGTTGTATCTTTGTCGACGCTCCGCTCGGACGTCTCGACGATAGAATCAGTGGCCTTCGGGTCGGCCTTTCTCTTAGCCTTCTCGGCTTTTCTCTTGGCGAGATCGCGGAAAGTGAGCTTGGGAGGCATTATTTCTAAATCGTCGGACTCGCTTTGTTCGACTTCTTCTTCTTCGTCGTAGGAAATGAACTCGCGAGCTCGAACAACTCTTTGAAGATTGAAGTGACGATTCCAAAGGCACTTCCGAGCCTTCAATTTATTGACCAAATCGTCGATGTTGGCAACAGGAGTGAAAAGCAGTCTGCTAGCTGTAAAAACAAATTAACAGAAAAGTTAGTATAAAACACAGGGGGGGCAGTTCGCGCAGTAAACATTCAAGAAAATCTACCAAGTGTCCCCCACTTCGCCACCACTAAGTGTTCATCCTCGGCCGACGCGGCCGATATCGGCACGAAGAAAAAATACTTTCTCCAGCTATGATCCTTGTTTGGGAAGTCGTCCAGTATTTTATAAAGGGAACGACTCGCCAGATTGTAGTACTTCATGCCACCCGGGTTTGATTGCTTGCGCCATTCAAGAAGGTTGTGTAGATGGCGAACTCCGATGGGCTCGCGACATTCGGCTGCCCGCGTCGTAATTCCCACCAATTGGCGAATCCCTCTTGAGTTGATTTGCGCGAGCGCGATTTTGTGAACCCGCGCGAATCGGAGAATCAGTGCAGGAATGGGGAACGTGAGGAAACACTCCTTAAACCAACACGCATAGGCGGTAAACGTGCCGGCAGGGGGATCGTCTTCTCGCTGCTCGATAGAAGGCGCGATCAGTTCGACCGAGTCGGGAATTCGGCACTCTGAGCGATAGTCTTCCAGGAAGTCCTCATCGCACCAAGAAGAACCTGGAGGCGGGCGTTGCTTTCGCCTCGATCTCTTTTTCTTCTGGACAACCTCGGCCAACCCGCACGCAGCCCAAGCTTCCAGTCTCTCCTTTTCTACTAAAGAGTTGTACGACCAGTTACCTTCTTCGATCTTTACTTGGAGAGGCAGCTCGGCAGGACTAAGGGACTCGTCGCGGAGTTGTGGGATTTCCACAACCAGTCTTCGCCCATCAGTGGTCGAGGCCTCGCCAATTTGCGAAGGATGCGAAGTCCCAACTCCTTCTTCAAGGCCAGTTCGTCCAGCTCGCATGGATGAAGTAGACTCCCTTGTCTCGCGACTTTGTCTTAAGACGGGAGTAGGATAAGAGAATAGTTCGACAAGAGGAGAATGGCCTCCAGCTCGATCTTCTCGACTAATGGGACTCGCTTCCTCGCGGCCTGAAGGACTCGCTTCCTCTTGACCACGGAGCCTACTACAACTCGAACTCGCATCTACAATCGACTCGCTATCAGGAGAATACTCCCAGGCCAATTTTCCCTTCTCGGGGAGTTCGGCAGACTTCGCGGATGCAAAAGAACTAGTCGACGACATCTTTCTTTGGATCAAAACTTTAAGTTTTCAGTTTTTCTGAAGAACACTGCGGCGGCGAAGTGATGGGACGGCAAAATTCCTATCTAATACTCGAAAGAAAAAACAGAGAAGGGAGAGAGAGAGCGAACCTGTTTTTTCGGAGGAATGAGAATAATGAGAAGTATCAAGGGAGCGTTGCCTCTTATAAGGAAATTTTCGACGGTTCGACTTTCGAGGTGGGCCTCATTTCTTAATGGGCCCAAAGATTCTGGACTCAGAAGATCAGTTTCGCGAGATTGATCCAAATCAATGGTCCCACAATTGTTATCTGGCCCTAAATGCGACTCCGCGGGCTCCTCCTCGATTTGTTTCGCGACTCCATAGTTTCAATATTCTCATGATTTTTACCTTCAAAGAATCGCGCGACCTCGCGACTTCACTAACGAATAAACTTGCGACTTCAGCATCTTGCAACTCGCGACTCCATCTCAATGGATCAGTCGCGACTGTTTCTCCGTGAAAATCAACTCGCGACTCCATCTCAATGGATCAGTCGCGACTTTCTCTCCACAGAAATCAACTCGCGACTTCGACTCAATGGATCAGTCGCGACTTTCTCCGTGAAAATCAACTCGCGACTCCATCTCAATGGATCAGTCGCGACTTTCTCTCCATGAAAATCAACTCGCGACTCCATCTCAATGGATCAGTCGTGACTTTCTCTCCGTGGAAATCAACTCGCGACTCCATCTCAATGGATCAGTCGCGACTTTCTCTCCACAGAAATCAACTCGCGACTCCATCTCAATGGATCAGTCGCGACTTTCTCTCCGTGAAAATCAACTCGCGACTCCATCTCAATGTATCAGTCGCGACTTTCTCTCTACAGAAATCAACTCGCGACTTCGACTCAATGGATCAGTCGCGACTTTCTCCGTGAAAATCAACTCGCGACTCCATCTCAATGGATCAGTCGCGACTTTCTCTTCACAGAAATCAACTCGCGACTCCATCTCAATGGTTCAGTCGCGACTTTCTCTCCGTGAAAATCAACTCGCAACTCCATCTCAATGGATCAGTCGCGACTTTCTCTCCGTGAAAATCAACTCGCGACTCCATCTCAATGGATCAGTCGCGACTTTCTCTCCACAGAAATCAACTCGCGACTTCGACTCAGCGGACAGCTTGCGACTTCGTCCCACCAAATCAAGTCGCAAGTCTCTTCATCTGCTTCGAACTCGCGACTTCGTATCATCAAATCAAGTCGCAAGTTCTCTCTGTCTGAATCAACTCGCAATACCGGATCTTATTCATCAAATCAATTCACTTAGCAGATTCAGAACGTATTCATCTCGCCACTTCACTGAGGTCAAAGCCACCTCCAAGCGAGACAAGCTTGTACCCGAATCAGTACGTATGCCAATGGCCAATGCTGCGACTCAAGGCGAAGAGGCTCAAGCGCGCTCTTTTCCTTGTCTTGGTTTTTTACCCATTGGGTTTTACAAGATAAGGTTTTTAACGAGGCCTTGGCTCTCTCTTCTTCCTCTCCAAAAGCCCAAATCGACTCGCAACGTCGCCACTCCTTGAACAAATCAACTCGCGACCTCGCGACATCTCTCCTCGAACGAATCGACTCGCGACCTCGCGACATCTCCCTTCGGCAGACGATCTCACGCTCTACGCGACCAGCTCGCGACTTCGCAAATCTAAAGTCAAACTGTTTAAACATCACCTTGGACGGCTCGCCAAATCGCCTCCTGAACTCATCAACGCCATATTCAACTCGTTACGGTCTAAACGGGAATCGATTCTGGGACACCCTTACTTCAACATTTTTAGTTTACTAAAAGTGTTGAACTGGGGGGCTAACTGTAGGGGTCAAAACTCCCCTAGAAGAATCGATAAACCAAACGGCTAAACGCACGTTGAATCGGCTCAGCGATCGAGCCCAGAAGACGAAGGCCCGTTAAGCGATCCATTAAGGGCCCATTAGCGATTTGTCAAAGGCCCAACAACAATTCTTTAGTATTCCACTTACGGTATGAACAGTAGCGTGTTACTGTTCATACCGCCTTCTTTTTACTATAAATAGGCATGTACCCCTTCACTTGAGGGAGATCCGAAAATCTTGGTAAATGAAAAACACTATTCACGAGCTCTGATCTTGATCAAACCAAGAACCCTAATTCGACATTTGTCTTTGTGTTTGAAAACCTAAAGAAGCTCTATTTCAAACGAATCTTCACAAATTCGATTGTGTGATTAATCCAGCACGCACACACATATTTCACCGATGACAGGACAACAGTATGTGAAAATTCACACATCTCCTTCACATTTTAGAGTATTTTTTATTTATTAAATATCTATTTCTCCGGTTTATTTTGGTGCTAGATTAAGCCTTTGAATCACTCCCATGATTTACCAATTCCAGATCGAAACGGAGTGACTTATATATGTAGCTGCATGATTATTTTGCGTCCCACTTATGGCGCAAAGCTTCTAATGAAGAAATGGATCGAGGAGCTTCAGTCTTCATCTAAATCATTTGAAGGAAATGATCAACCTGCTTTTAATTGGGCACTAAACAAAACAGCTAATGAGGTTTGAAAAATCCTCTAATATCTAATCCTGAATATTAATGCTTACGGTTTTTCTTTCGATCTCGAATTTTCACTTGTTTTCAACTCTTTTTGTGATCTTAGGTGGATCTCTACTTGCTTCCTCAGGCAGCTTTTCCAACGGGAGGATTGTACTTCAGGAACGAGACATGGACTAAAGAGACAAATGGGAAACATGCCATAATTATATAACAACTACATTATCGGTTACAACAACAAGTAAAACGTTTCCATGACTTCGGTCTATGGCTAGTCGATGATCATGCTCTTGAGTCACCTTTAGGAAAATTAGAGTAAATTCTAATGGTTTGTTATGTGTTGAGTGTTATATGGCTAATTCAATATCGAGTTTATTTTTGTAATCCAGTGGAAGAGAGACTACTAGCTAGACATATTCTAGTTGATGCGCTATGTAAGCGTTGCGGGGAAACAGAGACTATTCCTCACCTCCTTTTCCAATGTCCATTTGCTCAACAAGTATGGAGATCATCTCCTTTCAAAGACACTCTGGAGACAAGTTCTTGGTATGAGTACGAACCTGCTTGGGAAAGAGCAAAAAAAGAAATCTGCCTACCACCGGTAGGTATCTCCTCTACGCTAACACCATGGATAATGTGGGCCTTATGGAGCAGCCAGAATAATCTCGTCTTCAAAGATAGAATTATCACTACGGAGGAGACACTCATATCAGCCACCACTACGGCAAAGGAGTGGCTCAATGCGCAATCCCTCTCACCGCAACCAACCCGACCTAAGCTCCAACAACCCCGAAACAACACAAGTGAAGTAATGACATGCCAATCAGATGCTGCATGGATGTCAAACATAAAATCAGCTGGGTTGGGATGGATTATAATCTCCAAGGGCTACCTAATCACAGAACAAAGCAAACTCACACCGTTTGTGTGTTCCCCCATCATGGCCGAGGCTTTAGCTCTGCGAGAAGCTGTCAACTTTGCCGTGGAAAAGGGTTTCACTAAAATGAGATTCGAGTCGGACTCATCTCAACTTATCAACGGCATCAACTCAAGGACATCTCTCTTGAACCTATATGGCATCATCGAAGACGTAATGGCTCTTGCCCAAACATTCGAATTTGTATCTTTTGTTTGTATTAGCCGTGTATCCAATGCGAAAGCGGATGCTCTTGCAAAACAAGCCTTTAGGCTTTTGAATGTAACGTCGGAATAACATGAATGAATGGAAACAACCTTTTGATAAAAAAAAAAAAAAATCCAGTGGAAATGCTAGAGGAAAAACAGAGGAATAAGCATGTAACGTAATATTTTCGTGGTGGCTGACTAATGTATGACCACAAGCATCCATAATTAAATGACTTAATAAGGTGTGAACGGATTTGGTTAAACGATTAGTCTTCGATACTGAAAATGAGGTAATATGCATATATAAACCAATTTGAATATCATTTATATATATATTCTATGATTGGCTTAATTAAACGACAATAATTAAAGATATTGGTTTAGTGACGATTTACTAGCTGATTAGTTCCTAACTTCCTAGTTCACGTAAAGAGAAGCTTTTGGTTTTAGCTGACCACAAGAATACAGAAAAATAGAAAACATGACAAAATTTAGGAGTAAAGTCAGAAATGACAAATCGAAAAATATGTACGCAGGTGAAAATCTAATGACGAAACGGATTTTATAATGTAAGAGGTCATTTTCTGTATGAAACGTGTAATACAATTGTTTGGTTATGTTATAAATTTGATTTCAATCATTTTAAGTCACTCAGTATACTAATTATGCACGCAATCAACATAATCATGTGGTCAGAAATTTAGTGTGTAAGAAAATAGAACCACTTGTCTCTATGGACTCCATTTAAGTTTCTTATTATTCATGAAATTGTTAATTGGAGAAATGTGTTTAGCAGCATACTATTCAAAGCTATTAAGTAAAGAGATCCCTTAAGTAAATGGAGTTTCTACTTAAAATTTTGGAGATAAAGAAAAAGAGCATCATTTCCCAATTTATTTTTACAGCAAAATCGCAGCATATGTTTATAGGTTAATTTTTTTTATAGGAATACCCTCATTTTTCATGACTTTTATTTACATATTTAATAGTTGATCCCATTATTTAATGTTTCATAATAGCATGACTCAGAGCACATGCAACAGGTCTCTCACCCAGTTTTCAATCTATTAAAAAAATAAAGAAACAGGAGAGAGAGGGAGAGACGTATGCACATGCAGAGACGGAAGCAACGTTTTTCAGACTTTGGTGGCATCTGTTGCTTGGTTGCTTACTTTTTTTAATAATTTAATATTTAAATAAATAACTAAATAAAAATAAAACTATTAAAATATTGCATATAGAGACGCAATTACCGATGAACGTGCTCTCATAAGACACGTGTACCCTTTAACACGTAATTTGAAATGCTAATTTTACCGAAGAAATATGTATATTTTGTGTATATATATTCCAACTTTTGAATTCGATCCGACTTGTTAAATTAGAACGAAACCAATGGTGCAGCTTCACAAGCATCCATTCTCAAACCCTTTCTCTTCTTCTCGTCTTTCTTCTTATTCAATCTCAAACCGACCCATCTCTGTCCTCATCCGAAATGGTCTTCTCCTCCTTCTCACTCTCCTCGTTCTCCTCGGTGTATTCTTACCTTGGGGAGGATCTCCCTTACTCTCGTTTACAAACAAAGCCTCTCCTTCTTC
Organism: Draba incana; assembly: GCA_963576765.1. Lineage (NCBI taxonomy): Eukaryota > Viridiplantae > Streptophyta > Magnoliopsida > Brassicales > Brassicaceae > Draba > Draba incana. Next base: position 1,221,173 of record OY755214.1, read on the forward strand.
TTTGCCCTTGAAATGGCGCGACTATTCCCTCACTCACGCTGCCAAGTTCGCTGCTAAGAATGGTACACTGATCGTCAGCTCAGTGAACAATCCTTACTTGCCTTTTCTCAATAATTGGTTGATTAGTGTTTCTAGACAGAAACATCAAGACAAAGTTCTCGTGTTCGCTGAGGATAACGCTACTCTTTACAAGATTAACGAAAAGTGGCCTGGCCACGCCGTTCTCACCGATCCCCCGCTTGACTCTCTAACCGCACACAATTACGGTTCGCAGGTATTGTTTCACCTATTCGATCCAATATAGCTTGAGATATCCTCACTTCATAAAATGTAGCTAAAAATGCTTAGAAACTCGGGTTTTTATGTAAGATCTTGCGTTCTAATACCATATTAAGTTTCATGGGTTTCCAAATCAAAACTGAATAATGGATCCACCCATATCTTTTTTGTACTAGTGTTGGTCCCTTCACACCTACGTTAGCCACATTTTTCTTTTTGAATGAGTTTTGTATCCCTTGTTTATATGTGTACAAAGAACTTGTGCTGCGATGAAAATGTATGTTGTTACTGATATATCATTTCCGAATTGTAGGGTTTCTACAATCTTACATCGCGGAGACCGCAACATCTATTGCAACTTTTGGAGCTAGGTTACAATGTTATGTACAATGATATTGACATGGTTTGGTTGCAAGATCCATTTCAGTATTTAGAGGGAAGCCATGACGTGTACTTCACGGATGATAAGACTCAAGTATGTGAAAATTCACACACCTCCTAACTTTTTATTTTTGCATTTTCGAGTGTTTTATTCAATCTTATTATTCTCGGGATTGATTGTGGTGTCAGATTAAGCCTTTGAATCACTCTCATGATTTCTCGATACCGGATCAAAAGGGAGTGACTTATATATGTAGCTGCATGCTTTTCTTGCGTCCCACGGGTGCCACAAAGCTTCTAATGAAGAAATGGATTGAGGAAATTCAAGCCCAACCTTGGTTCAATGGGAAAAAGGGAAATGATCAACCTGCTTTAAACCGAGCTCTTCTCAAAACAGCTGGTCAGGTTTGTTTGCTTCATTCCAAGTTTTGATTATCAAATTGTTGGTTTAAAATCCCAAAAGACTAAAATCTTTTGGTACTCTTGAGGTTCTTGCTTTATCTAAACTCACAACTCCTCTGATCTAGCTATGATACGATTACTACGGGTTTTGTTTTCATCTCAAAGGTAACTTTCACTTTTGTGATCTTGTTCTTCAGGTGGATCTATACTTGCTTTCTCAGGCAGCTTTCCCAACAGGAGGATTGTACTTTCGCAACAAGGCATGGGTTAAAAAGACAAAGGGAAAACATGTCATAATCCACAATAACTATATTACCGGTTACGACAACAAGACGAAACGTTTCCACAAGTTTGGTCTATGGCTAGTCGATGATCATGCTCTTGAGTCACCTTTAGGAAAATTAGAGTAAATTCCAATAATTTGTAATGTGGCTAATTAAGTATGGCATGAGTTTGGTAATCGAGTGGAAATGGTAGAGGGAAAAGAAGAAAACAGAGGAATAAACATGTAACGTAATATTTTTCTTGGCTGACTAATTTAAGACCAGACTGATAAAGTTGATGACTTAATAAAGTATGAACGGATTTGGGTAAACGATTGGTCTAAACTAAGAGGTTCTGGGTCACGTACTTTCCTTCATGCCGGAAACACGAGCACTTTATATGATGAATATGGGGTTATTTGCATATTTACCAATTTGAATATCACTTATCTTTTATGATTTGCTTAGCTAAATGACAAAAGTTAAAGATTGGTTAAGTGACGATTTACTAGTTGACTATAGTTCCTAGCTCACGTAATCACGTGTATATTTTATAGGTGAGAAAAGGAGAAGCTTTTTGTTTGGCTAACCATAAGAATACAAAAATTAGAAAAATGTGACTTGAGTTTTGGAGTAAAGCCAGAAATGACAAATCGAAAAATATGTAAGTAGTTGGAATCTAATGACTAAACGGGTTTTTAATGTAACTGGTCATTTTCTGTATGAGAGGTTACATCATATTTAACAATAATGTAGCTTTCTTTAATCAAAAGATTTACAGTAAAATACACCATATTTATGACAAATCAACATTAATACTACAAGTTATCTGTTGGAGCCATGAGTTTGATACTTTTTGTAAATATGGCGTGAAGTTATACCTCATTTGCATGACTTTAAAATTAGAATTTGATGGTTAATCCCAAAATTTAATGTTTTCCTAATTGTGCTTTCCTTATCAAATGCATGTACAGTTTAAAAACGTAATCTGACACGCTAATTTTATCTGACTCACAAAAAGTTTAATAAATTTTCTAAATACCCATTCCGAAATATTTCACAACATACAACCAAAGAAATACGTATCTACGTAGATTATTTCATAATTTCAAATCCACTCAAACTCTCTTAAGTAAAAAAAATTGTGAGACTATATCAAATTTGAATAACACAAGACTATAATTGGTCATTTAAAATCTTTAAATGAATAACAGTGAATTTCAAACTCTTTTTCAAAATATTGTGAATACAAGAAGTAAGAACCAATCACATTCGATTTTGTTAGAATATTTCAATTGAATAACAACGGATCATGCATGATTGAATAAATCATTGGACCATCGCTAATTGGTTAAGTTGAAAATTTAATGTTATGTATGGAAGCTGTTACGATATATATATATATATATATGTTCCGACTTGTGAATTCAATCCGACTTGTTAAATTAGAACGAAACCAATGGTGCAGCTTCACAAGCAACCGTTCTCTTCTTCTCCAATCTCAAACAGACCCATTTCTCTCCTCATCCGAAACGGTCTCCCTCTACTTCTCGCTCTCCTTGTTCTCCTCGGTGTATTCTTACCTTGGGCAGGATCACCCTTATTCCCATTTCCAAATAAAGGTTTTTCTTCTTCTATGCAATCGAAATGGCTCGGCTATTCTCTCGCAAACGCTGCCAAGTTTGTCGCCAAGAATGGTACATTGATTGCTTGCGCCGTGAACTATCCCTTCTTGCCTTTTCTCAACAACTGGTTGATTAGTGTTTCTAGACAGAAACATCAAGACAATGTCCTCGTGGTCGCTGAGGATTACGCTACTCTTTACAAGGTTAACGAGAAATGGCCAGGCCACGCCGTTCTCACCCATCCCGCGCTCAACTCTAAAACAGCACACGATTACGGTTCCCTAGTATTGTCTTTAGTTAGAGATATGCTCACTAGCTAGATAACATGTAGCTGAAAATGGCTGAGAAACTCGGGTTTTTAATGTAAGGTGTTGCATGCACTTATACCATGTTAAGTTTCGTGACTTCCAAATCAAAGCTCAATAGTAATTGACCAGTATCTTTTATATACTAATGTTGGTCCATTTTTCTTTTCAAATATGAATTGATTTTTGTATCCCTTGTTTATGTATGCGTAGAAAGAACTTGTGCCGCGATGAAAATGTATGTTGTTACTGATATATCATTTCCAACTCTTAGGGTTTCTATAATCTTACATCGCGGAGGCCACAACATCTATTGCAACTTTTGGAGCTAGGTTACAACGTTATGTACAATGATGTTGATATGGTCTGGTTGCAAGATCCATTTCAGTATTTGGAGGGAAGCCATGACGTGTACTTCATTGATGATAAGACAGAAGTATGTGAAAATTCACACATCTCCACAATTTATTTATTTATTTATTTTTGTTTTGTTATGTCGTATTCTCGGGTTTGATTTTGGTGCTAGATTAAGCCTTTGAATCACTCCCATGATTTTTCGATCCCGGCTCAAAACGGAAGGATTAATATATGTAGCTGCGTGATTTTCTTGCGTCCCACTAATGCCACAAAGCTTCTAGTAAAGAAATGGATTGAGGAACTTAGACTAATTGTAAACGAGAAACAGAGTAATTCTTGGTGTTGTGATTAATTATAGATAAAGAACTTGAGTTCTACTTGAATCTCCAAATTGTGCATACGCATTTCTTAAGAAGCTACGTTTTAGATCTTCGCGTAAATCGAAACATGATCTTTTCCACCTTCTTCTTCCTTTCCAGATGGATAAAATACCAATCTCCTGACATTTGCCTGTGGCAAAACTGTATATAAAGAAACAATCATAATCTGAGTCATTTCATTCTGCATGTTGATGTATGAACAGAATCTGATTTTGAAAAGAGGAAAGGGTACCGAAAATTTTGCCACTCTCATGTTCTGGCTCCATCAATTATGGTGTTGATTACAGATTCCACCTGCAACAAGAAGAGTAAAGGATTTGGTTCATACTCAAATTTCGCTGTAAAAAGTTTCCGTTAACCAGATATACGTACTTGGTCTTTCTTAACGACGATTTCCAATTTAACTTTCGCGACAAAGTTGTCTTCCGAGAACTCAGAGCCTGCAAATTCAACAATGTGTATATAGAAAAAGCCATGAACACATTTTGACAATAAGAAGAATCAATTTGACGACTTACCACAGCGTCTCTCAGTGGAACCACTAAACCCTCGACACCGTAACACCTCGAATCCCGATTTTCAATAAAGCCTTGATTTTTTTTGTTAATGGAACAGAGAAAGTCAAGGTTCAATAGATTTTTTCACAAGTGGATACTACTCATTTAATTAATTATATGTTAAAGGAAGTAACAACCATCTACAATAGTCTTCATATTCAAACAATAGAGAAATAAGATTTAACAAGTAACCGTCAAGTTCAGTGCACATGGATCGATGAGAACTTCTACTCTTGAAATCCCCAAACTAGCACTAAAAACTTTCGGTTTACGCAATTTTCAAAGTTTGCAAACACCAAAACACCAAAGTTTTCAAGACAGCACATTGGTAAATGAGTGTTTCTTCATTTTACCAAAGGTTAAAAAATATAGAACAATAGTAATAGTTTAGGTTAAATCCTATTACCGGTTAATAACGAGAGCATCGCATATAGTTTATGAGAGTACTCTCACTACATTAATACCGAATTCAAGCATGCATAATAGTAATACATATTGTCCAAGAAATTATCTCTGTATTTATTACAGTACAATTAAAAAAGACAACTCTCATCTAGGGTCGCGTACACTCAAAGTCATTTGATTAGTAGTAGCCGAAGTAATCATACTACTAGTCTCGCGACGCGAAGGTTCGGCATCTTCTCCACCAAATCTGCGACAGTAGTAGTAAACCGGTCGGTTGAAACTAGGAACACTTCGTTAGTGCTTCCTAGCATTAATATGACCAAATCCATGGTTGGTCTATCTTCAGCACGATCTTGAACACACCACAGACCAATCTGTATACATCTCAAAACCTCCCCTTCTAGCTACTAAAGTGGAGTCGACGAACCGAGAATCTACCAGATCAAGTCCTTGTCCTTCGTTCCACATTGTCCATGCCTGTTTGTAAAAAATACCAATACGCATTAGTCGTATGTGTGTGTTAATATTACTTGTTAACAGAAAATAAAAACAAGATATCAAAATTTGTATAGGTAACTTACTAGACCCAATAAACTTTCTCCGGGATTAGACCTACAATAATCACCATTCCGCCTTCCAGTGATGATCTCGAGCAAGAAAGAGTACGCCAAAGCTGAACACATCGGACTTCTCGGAATATATGTTACGCAAAGCGTATTCTTCCGACATGTAGCCACTGCGATTGAAAAAAAAACAATAGAATTAAAAATGTTACTTGTTTTCTCCAAAAAGATTATTCAATCTGTAACTCAACTCAAAATTTCAAAGAAAAGGCTTTTGGTTTCCTTACTGTGTTCCGACCACTCTCTCTGTTAATAGCCGCAGCCAACCCGAAATCCGATATCTTTGCGATCATATTGGAACCCAACAAGACGTTGCTGGGTTTCAAGTCCCTGTGAATGATTGGTATTTCTGTGAAGTTGTGCAGGTACGAGAGGCCTTGTGCTATCTCCTTGATGATACGGAACCGGTTTTCCCAGTTCAACAAGTGGCTTCGAGCTTGGTCTACAAATTAACAAAAACAGAAATTAAGGAGATGCAATAGAATAATCTGAAACAGAGTTATATTAAGGTACTTGTTGGTTAATGTCTAACCGAAAATGTAGCGGTTCAAGCTTGAATTGGCCAGATACTCGTAGACTAGGAGCTTTTCTGTCTCGTCACAGCAACAACCTACGATGCGGACCAGGTTCCTGTGAAGGACATTCAAAATCAGGCTCACTTCGTTCCTGAATTCCTCCAAACCCTGGCTTGATCTTGTTGATAACCTTTTGACTGCTACTTCTCTTCCGTTAGGTAAGATTCCCTGTAAAAATTTTGAAGTATAAATTATCAGATATATATATATATATATATATATATATATATCTATTTTGTATATAAGGATTTTTGTTTTATAGAGACGTTACCTTGTAAACAGTACCGAATCCTCCTCGGCCGAAATTGTCAGTAGCGTCCTTAATGGTTGAAAGGTCCATAAATTGGAAGCGATCATCACCGGTGATCTCGTTCATCAAAATCTGGGTGTCGTTTGGCTCTTCTACAGAGAAGCAAACACAATTCATTCAAGATTGATAAAAAAAAGAAAGAAAGCTAGAATTAGTAGAAATAAAGAAAAATGAAAGTACCTTGGTTTCTTTGGTTTAGTCTCCTCCACAAGTAGAATGAGCCTACCAAGCACAAGGCGATAGAGATGATGACTCCTCCGGCGGCTAGAAAGTCCAGGGTTTCAAGCCATGTGGAGGTTTTTTTGAAGCTACATCAGGAAAAGAGAAAACAGAGCAAGAGTGAAAAGAAAGAAATCTAAGTGTTTCACTAAGAAGAAAACAAGGTTGCTCAAAACGCAGCAACATAATGAAATCTATCATTCACGTAAATCTTATAAAACAGAGTATATTTTGAAGTAAATCTTATGGAGGTTCAGAAAAGCCACGTGTTATGCCATTGTAAATCATTTTATGGCGGAACATTAGAGATTTTGAGGGGTCAAAGAGTTAAAGTTGAATATACTGTTCATATAACGATGTTCTAATGTTTAAATGGAAGAAGAAACTTGTACTACACGGTATCCCTCATAAAGGGATATAGAAATAAATAATGAATATTTCTTTATTTTTAAAAAGAAAAGGAAATTAAATATATAAATGTAACGAGCTCTTAATTCCGGTTTTAATGAAACTTCCGTTTAGTTTGGTTTGGATGTCTTTAAAATCATCATTATTTCTAATATGATTCCATATATATAGGGGACATAGATAATTCTATCCCTACTGATTCTAATTAGGTTTTTAGAAGGCCAATTAATGAAAGAAGGATATAGTATTAAAGGAATCACCACACAATACGGAAGAATTGAGAACACCTCACATTACGGGAGATGTGATCATATCATTTTCAATTATTGTAAATATATACGTTTTCCTTTCTTGGCTCTGTATAAATGTACTGCACATATCATCAATACAAATCATCAATTCTTATACATTCTTATAGAGAGAGGGACTAACCGGAATCATTAGCAGCCACTTTGATATAGAGGTCGTGGCCACCCATCTCGTAGGATCGCAAATCGCTGAGCACTCCTACCCATAGGGCACAATCGCCTATTCCGAGACCCACGAACGCAAACGCAGTACAATCACAATCCTCAAGGCATTTCTTTTCACATTGTTCGAGATTTCATCGAATCTAGCGGCAACCTCATATTTTGCATCTTCACAAACACGTCACCGGTGCAGTTGAGAGTATTAGTGCCCCTCGTACACCCACTCCGGCTCGGCAAATCCTTCCTCTTAGCCACTGGAATGAAATTTCGGATACAAAAACAGGGCTGATCCCGTGTAGACGCGTTTGTCGAACAGTAGCTGTAAGCCTCACATGAACGGTCGTTGCATATGTGGTTGTTGTTGTTGAACCATGAAAGCTTCCATGTTGCGTCTTGCGGGATCCAAGTGAAAATCTCGTACTTCCCTAGTGAGCTCAGTGTGAGTCTCGTGTACTCTTTCTGCTCCTTGATGATGAACGAGTCTTGGTTTTTCTGGACGAATATTTCAGGCATGTCCCCAAACCGCTTCCCATCCCACACGTCCATATTAAACCGCTTTGTGTTTGTTAGGTCTGAAAACTGTACATAAATCTCACATATCACGTTTCCCGAGAAGGATCCGTTTGCTGGATCGGTGTTAGTGGCCCATGAGCGAAGCACTCCTGGTGTGGGATAAGCGCTAAGGGTCATCTGTAGTAGTAAAGTATCGCTTGGAAAATCGAAACTCTGCCAAATCCTCATCTCGTTCGAATCGAGCACTGCGAAGTTGCCGTGATCAAGAAGTTTTATTGCTGCTCCTTCTCTGCTCAGAATATCGGTCTGCCAGACGCTTTTACCGTCTCGATCCAAAAGAACTAGTCTATTGTCTTCTGAGAAACCTAATGTTCCTATTGGCAACCCACAATGGAGTCTTCCCTGGATCATCCTTGAGCCAAATCGCCATATACCAACCACCTTCCGGTTCATCTGGTTGGAATAAACCCATCTGAAATACTTGGTTGGGAGACATGATGGTCTTGTTCTGTGCAAAAGACATGACTTGTGTAGAAGAATCTGTATGAGGAATCCGAAAGAAGAAGAAGAAGAAGAAGCATAAGAATGAGCAATGCAATATATCTGTTACAAAACCTATTATAAAGTTTCTAAAACATATTATAAGGTTTTACAAAATATTTTAAGATTTTTAAAAACTTTATTAGGTTTCTAGAAATCTTATAATCTGATTTAAAATCCTTATAATCTGGTTTAAAAGACATTATAATTTGTTTTAAAAAAAATTTAGTCTGTTTTAAAAACTTTATAATCTGTTTTTGAAAAGGTCTTCACGTCGTTATAATGTTTTCTAAAATGATTATAAGGTTTTTAAAGGTTTCTATTAGGGCTGGGATTTTTAACCGGATCCGAACATCCGACTTGATACCGAACCGATATTATCCAAACCAAATCCGAACCAAATTTTTCAGAATATCCGATGGATCATATATGTCTAGAAACGAAACCGAACCAGTAAGTTGGATATATAAGAAAAAATGGGTGAATTTTACAATTTTGTTTCTGATAGTTTTAAGATTTATTCAGTTAGTTTAATAAAAAAACCAATTAATGTGAATTGTTTCATTTTTTTATTAAAAAAATATATAAATTATGAATATATTAGACATTTTTGGATATTTTTTTGTAGTTTGAGTAAAAAATATCCGAAACCGAATCGAACCGATTAAATACCGAATTTTTTTGGGTAATTAATTTTAAAACAGAACCAATCCGAACCCAAAAATATCGAACCGACACCGAACCGAATGTTTTGGTTCTTCAATGGGTATAAAACCCCTACACCCGATTACCCGAGGCTGATCTTGAGCCGCCATCCAAGCACGAATACCTTCGTTTAAAAGAATATTTTTAGTATAGAAAGTCGTCGAAAGGATCTCGGAGACCCGCCAAAGCACGAAAGCCAAGATCTTTCAGAAAATGAATTCCTGGTATTGGCCATAATTTACAAGAACATTCTGTAGTTGACCCGAACCCGAACCGATTACCCGGATTTCCAGGCCTAGTTTCTATAGTTTTAAAAAATCTTATTAATTTTGACCAAAAAAAAAATCTTATTAATGTGTTTTAAAAAATCTTATAATTTTTTTGAAAACTTTATCCAAAACCTCAAAATGAAACAAAGAAAATCTCGTAGTGCGGTGGTCTATGTACCACCCTCCTGGCACCTTGGAGTCGTGAGTTCGACTCCCGCCTCCTACAGGAGGTAAATGGCTAAGTGGGCTGGCCTGTGGTCCACATAAAATGGCTAGTGGGTCGGCATGTGGCCCACATAGACGACAAAAAAACAAAAAAACAAAAAAAATCTCTTACGGGTTTTCGCGACGTAGTTGAAGTTTTTCTGATACTTTCCGTGGGTACTAGAAACAACTGTGTTTGGCAGAACGCATTAGCGTCTAGATAAACCGAAAGTTCCCTTTCGATTAATTGACATTTTCCTGATACAAATTTGTCAAATAATGTCAAATTTGTTACTATACTAGTTAAGTAGTATGGTTTTGAGAACAAGCCAAACTCACCAGTGTCTCTCTCCGACCACGAAATCATCCGAGTAATGATATTTCTTGTCTCCTAGTTTTGAGAAATCAGAGATTTTCCATGTGAATTTGTCTTTTGGAGGGTTATGTGTGAATACAGCCCTCTCTACGACAAAGATGTCTAAGGTGTATGAAGAGAGAAAGAAAAAGAGTGACTTCAAGTTTTTATTGAGGAACAGAGTCCAGGATAGATGTTTCTGCAGAATTCATGTACAGTTTTGAAAACACATCTTGATCGATTCAACAAGAAAACTAAACACAAGACTCCATTTTCATTATTACTAGCGGAAAATTCGATCTAGAGACCGAAAATGATAAAACGCCGTTCTTTACTCCTAAGACGGTGAAAGCATATCACCAGTCATCTTCTCTGCCTTTTCCCCGCGCTCACCTGAAAACGTTTTACCGACATTTTTAAGGCAAAGCCAAAGATCGTATCTTTCTTTCGTAAAATGAAGTCTTTTACCTGTACGAACTCTTATGACATCTGACACAGGCAAAACTGTATATAAAGAAACAATCACAATCTGAGTCATTTCATTCTGCATTCTGATGGAAATTAACATAACCTGATTTCGAAAAGTGGAAAACTTACCGAAAATTTTCCCGTCACCAATCTCTCCTGTTCTTGCTCCATCGATTATAGTGTTGATTACAGATTCCACCTGCAAGAAGAAGATAAAAAGTAATGGTTCAAACTCAACTTCCGCTTTAAAAAGTTTCAGTTTTTTAAATGACCAGATATACGTACTTGGTCTTTCTTGACGACGATTTCCATTTTGACTTTAGCAACAAAGTTGTCTTCTGAGAATTCAGAGCCTACAAATACAACAAAAATGTTTATATAGAAAAACCATTAAAACACATTTTGACAATAAGAAGAATCAAATTTGACGACTTACCACCGTGTCTCTCGGTGGAACCACCTTGTGCACCAAACCCTCGAACATCAGACACCGTAACACCCCGAATCCCGATTTTCAATAAAGCCTTGATTTTTGTGTTAACGAAACAGAGAAAATCGAGTTTCAGTGAAAGGCAAATCAACAAGCATCTACAATAACAGTGAGAGCCCTAACTAAACCCTTTCAAATTCAAATTCACATTTCGCATGCATCGATACGCACTTCTACTCTTACTTAATCCCCAAACTTCACCCTAATATACCAAGACACTTGAATCTCATACCAAAGTTTGACACTTTTTGAAATAAAACACTAACAAATGCAAAATCTCAAGTAATTAGCAAAGTTCAACATAATCAAAGGTGTGAACTTACCGAGGAAACTTGTTGAATTCTCCATGGCCTTTTTACATTCATACATAACAATGAACAAACAAGTTAGTTAGATCCCAAAAACAAGCAACATTGTCATAATTATAAGCTTCTGTCTCAGATATACCAAAGATTTGAAATTCATGTGTTACAAAAACAAATGTAACCAAAACAAGATTTATTAGTTTACCTGACAATTGCTTCCACTTTGTAAAATTTTGAGTCTGGAATAAAATCTACAAAAAAAATGTTATAAAAACTCAAAATTGAATTCATATTAAAAATCAGAAACCCATTATTTTTTTTTTTGGTTTACCAGAAGAGCTTTGTGCTCTAACGAGTGGGACAAAACGAGTGTTGTTTTTCGATGATTTCGAGACCAAATCGAGAGAAGACGGTTTAGAATGTCGGAATCTAGAACAAATCGAAATGCAATCAGAGAAAGACATGTTCTTTCGATCAGATTCGAAACGGAAACAAGCTACGGAGATTGGTTTCGCCATTGTTGTCGCCATGATTTAAAAAAAAAAAGTTTGAGACTTTTGAGAGTTTTTTCTTCTTCTTGCTTACCGAAACTGATTTTCGACCATCGAAATTGAAAAAAAGGAAGCGGAGGAATAGTTATGGAACTTCGAAGTTGACGACGAGCCGGTTTAACTCATACCGGTTTTGTTATACACATTATTCCCGGTTTTAGTGCTCTAAATCTCTTTCGTTTCATCAAAGAAAATTCGCAAAGAAAAAATGGCCAAGGAGGAAGAATTCATATACAGAATCAGTACGGGTCAAGAATGGGAAGAGTTTAAGAAGAAAGGATCTTCTTTTGGTGGATATCTTGATAAGTCAACTGGTTATTATCATCTAAGTAAACTCGATCAGGTCTCTCTATATGATTTTCTTAGAAAGATGTTTACTTTTTCATATGGGTCTTCACTAAATCTCGAATTTTTGCTTTAAGATTGTGCTTTTTGTTTGTTTTGATGAAAATTTGGTTCTTTGATTTTGCTCTTAGGTACAAATGACATTGCAGATGTTTTTCATGAATGCTAAAGAGGATCTTTACCTTATTCAAGTCGACCCTAAAAAGGTTTGTTTTGTTATTTGACTCTTTGAAAACATATGTGATTAGATATATGTGAGTGATTGATATAGTAAATGATAGTTTCTAGTGTGGTTAGTTCCCATTTTGTAAGTAGATGAGCAATTAGCAAAAAAAGGATTGAAATCAAAGCAATTAGCATTGTGTGATTGTTCTCGGTCGTATTGGTTCGTCCTAGAGTCATCGCGGTTTTGTAGATTTGAAAACCGATACACGAAATGGATGGAATTTCGTACTAGAGTCAATGTTTGTTCTTTGCATTAGAGACTAACACAATCAAAGTAACAAAAAGAAAAATGATCTTTATGATGTTAAAGTTGTTATAATAGTCATTTGAATCGCATAAGACCGTGTAATCGCCGTGACAAAACGAAAGAGATTTGACATGTTTTTTCTAATTGTTTCATGTACTTTTTTTCTGAAGCTTGGAGATGGATTGATCTATGAAGCAGTAGATGAAGTGAATAGCTTTCCTCATTTCTATGGTCCAGACAAAACATTCCTTCCTCTTCCTCTAGATTCCGTCGTTAAAGCCGAGAAGCTAACACTCATCAATGGCAATTTCACCTGCACCTTCTTAACTTGATCATATGAATGAATTCCTCACTCTTTTATGTATTTCATCATTGTAACATTTGGTTAGTAATGAAAAAAAAAGAGGTTATTTTCATTTCTATTCAAGAAACAGAACATGAAACACACAAACACAGACAAAAGTTTATTTTCATTTCTATTACAATGCAAGATTAAGATCTAAACTAATCTCTTCTTTTTTCTCCTTGTCTCCTTCTTCTTCTTGATTGTTCTTGATGGGTTCAATTGAATTCGGTGGATCTAAGTTTAAGTCTATACAATGAAAGAAATCTTCGGCATGAAATGCAGGGACATTACTGGAATTCTCACCGGCTTCGGATTTTTTCGCCGGAATCGGAGCAGCGTCGCCGGAATCTTCAGCTAACTCTCGTCGTCTTCGTTTCTTAGCTTCTTGGTAGTTTCTTATAAGACTGAAGAACATATCCATCTTCTTGTTCTCCAACTCATCATCTTCTTGTTCTTCTAAATCATTATTGATGATTATCTTCTTCTCTGTTTTTTTGTCTTTGTTCATTATCGCCATAAAAGGAAAGATTTTCTTATCTTTTTCTGTGGATTTTAGAGTTTCGAGAGGAATAATTTATTTATTGAGAGTGATGGAGATTATTTATATTAAAATGACAATATTACCCTTTATCTTTTTATAAGTAATGTAATGAATTATTAACCAAAGATGTAGTGTGAATGGTCTACAGAAATCCTATATATTATTTGAGAAGCATTTTGGGAGCACTTTGTTTAGGTATTATCACCATAATTTTTTTCCTCTTCATTTTTATTTATTTATTTCATTCTCTTATACTCATTACCAAACACATTTAATTCAAAATATACTTATTTTGATTACTATAATTCTAATTGCCAAACATATTGAATTTTCCTAAACTTGCCAAAATTAAAATATTTTGAAATTTTCAACTTGCCAAAATTAAAATATTTTGAAATTATAGATTTAAATCATAGAATTAAATGTGAAAAAAAATTTAACATATACACCAAAATAAAAATTTGATTTAAAATAGAAAAGAACAATTTTCTATCTTCTGAAATTTTCATATATTTTTTTACATGTGTTTTTTTGTTTGACAAGTACATGTTTTTAATTTTTCTTAAATACATCTTCCTACAAGTAAATAATTATCAATGAAATTTGTTAGTTTAATTATTTCACGGGTGAAACACATTTGTATATAAAATAATCGCAATATTAAAATATATAAAATGGATCTTAGAGTATGTATAATAATTCACCATAATTATTTTTCAAACTAACATTATTGATTTTATATGACAATCATTTTATCCCGCGTATAACGCGGGTAATTTTCTAGTTAATATTAAAACAAGTTAATAACATGTGTCATTTGTGTTAAGTTTTATTAAAAGACCCGGTAATTAACTATTTTTCTCTGTATTTGTTTATAATATAGATTGGAACAACGGCAAAAAAGTATTTATTTAATTTGTTTATTCGATTTATCGTGGAAAACGATGACCAAGGGGGCAAGAAAGTCAAAGGATCACCTGAGGTAGTCACGCTGACGTCATAATTACTCTGTATGGACTTGGGCTTGGGCTGGGCTCAATAGTATTTAGTTGAAGATTATAAAATGTTTCTGATTATAAAATAAACAATCCTTTCTTCACATGAAACACTTAAAAAAAAAAAAATTATCAATATGACAACAATGATTCTCTGTGCATACTCCTCCTGTAAGAACAATGGTATGATGTATGTTGTTTTGTGTAATGTGTTGTATAGTCAAGTGGTGTTTGTGCTTTTTGCTATCTCTGCAAATTGTTCCAAACTGTTCTTGATCAATCCTTGCATTAGAGGTTGAAGCGCCTGAAGAAAACAAAAAGAAGAATTGTTTACCAAAAGAATATGGTTTTGAGATATTTAGCTCTCTAAAATCGTCGAAAGTTGAATACGATTTTACGGGATGGATAAAGAATGCTTACTGCTGCAAATGGTATAAGTAGCATTGGAACTTCATATGCAAAGGTTAGCTGCAAAACAAAGCAAAGATACAAAAAAATTGGTGAATATCGAAAAAACCGATAAATGATATCAACAATGGAAATCTCACTTCTACTTCACATGACGAAGGTCCTAGAGGCGAAAATCGAACGGTGCCTCTGTAAAAAGAACACAAAAGCAAAACTTTTCACATTCAATCTTGATTTGATTCATTGATTCAAAATTCAATTATGTTACCTATTAGGAAGACCTTCAAGAGAAATCCAGTGTATTTTCTGGTTCGGGAGAGGCTGCAAGAATCAGAATCTTGAAAACAATTACGCGAAATCCAAATAAACCGTTTAAAACATTTTTCTCGAGAGATCAAAGCACAAAAAACCATTAAAAACAGATTCTGATACTTGCCTGCAAGTTCTTGGCAAGCCAAGAGTACTCAAGATTCTGACCAAATGCTTTATAACTCAAAGTCCATTGCGATAAATCGGGTTTATCTTTCAGCGTCTGCAGAACAAAAACCTATAAACATCAACACCAAATCCGTAGAAACACTAGTTATATATATATGAAGAAACAAAAAGTCATCATTACCTTTACGGATGAAATGAAACTCATCCACGTAGGTATCGATTCTCGATCGGAATAGAGTTCATAAGCAACTGATACAGGCACTTCAACTTTCTTTTTTACCCTGAAAATATCACCACAACAGTTATTTATATAGAACATTCATGAATCTGATAAACCAAATTTCTTAACCCGGTCTAAATCAAACACCTAGAGTGGAAAATTAACATTGTGATGAAACAGTAATTTATAATGTTCTAAAAGTATCGATTTTTAATCTCTAGAGTAATCATAATTCAAAAATCAGAGAGAAATATTGCTTTTACCCACTCGGGTTTCTGAAATTACACAAAAGAGTCAACAAATTTCTTACTTGCATTCTTGCCACTCCATGAGAGTATCAAATCTCGTAAATACCGAAGATTTAAAGGATCTAATTGGTAAAATCAACGGAGAAAATCTAGAAGCAAGAGGCAAATGCTTAATCGGAGAAGAAGACGAAAATCTCGAACTGGGTTTCGCTACGGAGCTCCGATAACGAAATGTCCGGTTATCAACTCCGGTGAAAACACAATTCAGAGAGAGACTCGCCGCCGAATTCATCTTCTTCTTCTTCTTCGTCGTCGTGTTTTCTGTGTGATTTCTGTTTCTCCGGCGTAAGAAAATGGAAAGAGCGTGGCTTTTGGACTGTTATGAAGTTACTTCTTGTTTTCGCTATGCCACGTGTCATTCTTCTAGTGGTTAAAAGATTTTAAAAAACTTAAACGGGCCTAGAAACATTAATGGGCCTTAAACAAAGCCTATTTTTAAGATCTCTTCTCTCTTCTCTCTTCTCAAACTCGCTGCTAACAATGACGGCGAGAAGTAGCAATCGATGCAGTTTCTGGCTTCCGAAGAAGAAAAGATCATGTGCGAGTACATGAATCGAGACTTCGATGTAAGTTTCGTGTAAAAGTTTCGGTTTTTCTTCACCAAATTAGTCAAGAGTTGATTTTTTTGAAAGTGATTCAAACATGTTTTGTGGATACCATAGTCAGAGATTGGAAGGTGAATGGATTACATGCCCTATTGATCCTTCACAGTGAGTCTAAACATATTTTGCAAGTCTCTGTTGTTGTAGCAATGGGTTTGATTCGAATTTTGGTTTAGTTCTATGTTGCAGGAAAATCTTGAAGGGCATGTAAAGAGATGTCCTTTAAGAATGCAAGAACTACTTAACTCAGACACTGACTCAGAACTTGGCACAGGGAATTCTCTACAAAGAATTTTATTAGAAATTTCTCTTAGAAGCACTTACAAGTTTCTTCTAAATGGTAATCACAAGACCAAGACACACTTTGGCTTGCTCACCGAAATATCTAACCTAAAACATCCACTGGATCTATACACAATCCAAATGAATCACTCACCAACCCTTAGCTCTCTGTTTTTGTTCTCTCTTAAAACCTATTGCTAAGAAATGATATTCCCAAGTTGCGCAGCTTTTACAAAGCGTGAGTGCATCTATTTATACGGATAGACTGCACCACTTATCATAACAAACTACCCAAGAAGAGATAACACTAAATCTCTTGTTACAAAGATATCGAATCCCTAGATTTTCTCTCCAAGGGATCCGATCAAATATTCCAGTTAAGGACCGCCTACAAGCTTATCCTTAAGCCTTCTAGAATCTCCAAGATCGTCCAGTTCAGCTCCTATCTTCACTGGTCCAGCTCAGCTACTTGTTCCACGTCAGTCACTTCACAATTACATCTTGAGGTACTTCTTGAGTGACTCAGGTGGTGCTTCAGAATGAATACATCTTCAATCTCCCCCTTTTTAGCTTTGTGTGTCTCCTCAAGCACCTGTAGAAAAACATCACAAAACACACACCAAAGCAACAAGCAACACAGGACACAAGTATCTAAAAACCTTTATAAACCCATTACTAAATATCCAAAACAGATAAAGGAAGTCAAAAACAAGAGCCATTACTCCCCCTAAATTCGTGAATAAACACTAGAAAACCAAATCATTCACTCCCCCTAAAACCCAGTCCTATGCGTTGTTTTGAACATCATATGCATGAACATCATATTCTCCCCCTGCTTGGGAGCACACAAAGGTAAAAAAAACTAGAGTGAATCAACATGGTTAAAAGACATACCTCCAAAATGACCAGAGTCATGTCAGAGGATGTTGGGGAGTTTGCTATCTTCGTCTTAGCCATTTAATCACACCGTTTCTTCATCTTCAGTTCAAGTTTAGAAGTCATTTCTTTGTCAGATTCATCACTACATCACCGGAGATCAACTTTTCCAGAGGTTTAGTGGAATTCAATTTTGTTGACTTTGTTGCAATCTAAACCACTTTCCGAAGCAACATCATCAACTTCTTCACCATCAGATTCAAAAAAAACCCCAAAGGTAATTGGATTTTACTTGATATTCTCTTTGGAATCACTAGGAATACGAGGCTCTGTGTCGATCTCGTTCATCGGAACTGGATCTGAACTGGAACTCTGCTTGATTAGACCACGACAAGTTCAAACCACGACGATGAGAAAAGTGATTATCTTCTCTAGATGACTTGAAATAATGCAAAGACAAATCCCTAACCAACTCCTGGTTTTTGTTTATGAGCCGTGATTCTTCCTTTACCCAAAACCCTTCTTTTTATTACACTTTCTTCTCCTTATCTAATTAATCCAAATTCCTTTAACCGGCGGAAAATCCGAGACAAAAATTAAGCTGAACCATCCGGTTCTTGTGTACCTGAACCAGGTTTTTAATTCACTGCAACAAATAATTTTTCTAAACAAAAACAAACACCAAAATCAGTAGCACAAAAGTCTCACATATGACATTAACAACCACGTAAATCAGATCAAATGATTAGAGTAAGACCTGCAATGATTTTCACATGTGCCACAATTTTGATCTATCACACAAAAATAATTAACCTTGGTTTTTATTTTTTTAGAAAACTCACTTTTCTTTCACAAATGTCCTCTTTTCACCTGAGGTACTGCAGGAACTGACTCAGCACATAACACAGACTGCAACTTTGCTCTCGCACAATTTGTAGCATCTGGTTATCATGATCTCAGTGACTAGCTTTCGCACCATTGTATCTTTATCATGTTCCCACTCCGTTTTCAACCTTTATTCAACATTGAAGACAACTGCAAGTCGAGCACCATCACTTGACTTCTCAAGTGCAAGACTGCTTTTGTATGATTTTCCACTTTTTTTTTGTTTTTTTTCTTTTGTTTGCTTTGCTTTGCTCTGGAGACTGATAAACGTTAGCATCGGAACAGAATATCAGCTACTAACAATTATCAGTCCCTTTCATTGTTTCTTTTCGTGTTGTTTCAAGCTTGTCTTCTCAATGTGAAACCTGTACTTCGTGAAGAACATGACGACACAATGGGCAGCTCTTTTTCACCGAGATACTTTGACTCCAAACAAAGTATTCATCATGAGTCAGCACTTATATCAGCTCTGCACACCTCAAAACAACATTTCACAAATTCTAATGGCATTTTTCAAGTTAACAAATTGATTAAAATCCAAGGGTTTTGTGAATAGATCCGCGAGTTGTAACTCAGTGACAACATGTTCGATCACTACTTGTCTCTTCTCCTCCAATTCCCTGATGAAGTGGTGCCTTATATCAGTATGCTTTGACCGTGAGTGCTGAACTGGATTTTTGGAGATGTTGATTGCACTTTTGTTGTCGCAGTAAACCAAGAACGGTCCAAGATCCATCTCCTTTACCTCCTTATGCTGATATTTAACTTGTTTTCCCATCTTGTAAGGTCTACATACAAGATTCTCAACGCCTTTAAGTTTGGGAACTCTTGGGACTATCTCTCTGTTAACTAATACGGCTAAGTTCCTGGCATCCATGTGTCCAAACTTCTCTGATGACTTCTGATCATCTTTCACACTAAGACACTTATTTGATTTAACCCGCATGTAACAATCGTTACCAGAACGAACCCCATTTAGAACAACCTTGTATTTTTCATCAAACGCTTTACAATCAACTTTTGTAAAGGTTACCTTTAATCCGTCATCTCACAATTGACTCACATTTATCAAATTTGCCTTTAGCCCCTCCACAAGGTAAACATTCATTAAATTTGGAAGTTCTGCATCACATGTCTTACCTTTGCCTTTGATGTTCCCTAGACCTCCATCACCAAAATTAACTACTCCTCCTTCGAGTGGTTTTATTTTGTGAAGATTTGCACTCGTCCCGGTCATATGTCGGGAGCAAACACTATCGAAATACCATGGACCATCCTCATGTTCTTCAGACGATAGACACGCCATGCTGCATCTTAACTTCAAGTCATTGAATTTCCTTGAGGTGCTTCCTGTTGCAGTCTGATATAGCTCAGACCATCTGACCCATATTTGATTCTTGCGTCGCCCATTCCAGGTAAAATTACCTCATTTTCTGATCTTACCAATCCTTTCCCAAAACTTATAGCAATAAGCTTTGATGTGACCATGCTTTCCACAGAAGTAACATTCCAACTTCCTTGGTTTTTCATCCTTGAGGTCCTTCATTGAGTTATGAGTAAAACCTCCAGAAACAAACTCAGACTTCTCCTTTCTAAGCCCATCTCTTTCAGTGAATCCAAGGCCTCTGTGAGATTTTTCTTTTCTTCCAGCAGCAAGTATCGTATCAAGTTGCTTTGTACCTGTAAGCATCTTGATTTTATTGTATCGTTGATCAAGTTCTCCTTGGAGTTTAGAAGCCTCCTTATGCGCAGTGATTACCACATCTTGCAGCCTTTCTACTTTCTTTGCGAGACTCAGCTTGTCCTTCATCAACGTTACCACTTCTTGATTGATCTTCTTTTCAGCCTGTAGCTCTCTCTGTAGTACCTCAACTACTGCCTCAAGTCATAGTTTTTCTTTAATCAATGCCACATTCTCTTTACTGACTCTCAAGAGTGTATCACAGACTTCTTTGTACCCTTTTTCTACATCGTGATCCTTGTCTTTAACACTTTCCGATTCAGATGACTCACTTTCTTCTGTAATCTCTGTGATTCCTGCGAATGCTGCAAAGTTTCTTAACACCTCTTCTTCCTCACTATCCTCTTCTTCTGAATCATCCTCGTTGATTCCCAACATGGACTCCTTATTTTTCCTCCTCTGATTGTTAACACATTCAAGAAGAGTGTGTCCAAGACCTTTGCAACCAAAACACTTGATTTCTTTCCTTTTAACAGTCGGACAATCTGATCTGAAATGGCCATACCCTTCGCATTCATGGTATTGAATATCAGTTTTCTTGGATGACTTATGACCTTGCTCAACCCTCCTTAGAGCACGATCAAACCTTCTGACAAGCATTCCCACAACATCTTCAGCTTTCGTGTCCTTGACACGTATTTCGGCAGTAGCAAGCGCAATCCCTTTCAGTTTCTTAGTTCCATCGAGCTCCATCTCGTGTGCCTTGAGCATCCCAACAACATCATTGAAGTTCAACTCATCAGTGTTTAAAGACACCGTCATTGCTGCCTTATATGCCGAGAACTTAGACGGCAAACACCTTAGGAATTTTTTAAGCAGTTTCTTCTCTTTGTACTTCTTACCGAGAACCTGAGCCTCCTGAGCAATTGAACTGATTTGTGCACTAAAATCAGCGATCGACTCATGTACGTCATTTCTAAGATTCTCAAATTTTGACGCTAGCATATCCACTCTTGATCGCTTCACCTTTGTTGTTCCTTCAAAATATTTCTGCAAAATGTCCCATGCATCCTTCGCCTTTTCACACCCTTGCACCAAGTTGAATTGTTTCATCTCAAGGCTACAATGAATGGCAGTGAGTGCCCTTGCATTGTACTTAGACATCTTTTTCTCCTCGTCAGTCCACGCAGCCTTAGGTTTAGATGTCACCACTCCATTAGCATCAGTGATCCTTGGTTCAGTCCATCCAGACTCCGTAGCCGTCCAAGCATCCTCATCGATGCCTCTAATATATTGTTTCATTTTGGACTTCCAATAACCATAATTGTCTGTATCCAACACCAACTTGGAACTTGTCACCAAGTATTTGTAGCTCTCCATTTTTCTTCCACAAGATCTCACCTGTTTGCAGAACGCATAAGTGACCGCTCTGATACCAATTAAGAATGCAAGAACTACTTAACTCAGACACTAACTCAGAAATTGGCACGGGGAATTCTCTACAAAGAATTTTATTAGAAATTTCTCTTAGAAGCACTTACAAGTTTCTTCTAAATGGTAATCACAAGACCAAGACACACCTTGGCTTGCTCACCGAAATATCTAACCTAAAACATCCACTGGATCTATACACAATACAAATGAATCACTCACCAAACCTTAGCTCTTTGTTTTTGTTCTCTCTTAAAACCTATTGCTAAGAAATGATATTCCCAAGTTGCGCAGCTTTTACAAAGCGTGAGTGCATCTATTTATACGGATAGACTGCACCACTTATCATAACAAACTACCCAAGAAGAGATAACACTAAATCTCTTGTTACAAAGATATCGAATCCCTAGATTTTCTCTCCAAGGGATTCGATCAAATATTCCAGTTAAGGACCGCCTACAAGCTTATCCTTAAGCCTTCTAGAATCTCCAAGATCGTCCAGTTCAGCTCCTATCTTCACTGGTCCAGCTCAGCTACTTGTTCCACGTCAGTCACTTCACAGTTACATCTTGAGGTACTTCTTGAGTGAATTAGGTGGTGCTTCAGAATGAATACATCTTCATCCTTTACTAAAATAAACCATAGCATTGTCTGGTCAATGTTTTTACAAGAAGGGTATTAATTCCGGAAACGAAGAAGGAGAAGAGTATGTTGTTGTTACTTCAGAGATGAAGAGGAATTTGCTTTATAGTATGAGTGTTTCTAAGTTTTATGAGCTAGTTAAGAAAATTGAGGATGTTCATGGCCGTATAGTTATCGAAGATTCGTATTTGTCGCCTGAAGCTTGTAGCATTTGGTTTAATAAGGAGATAGATAGGAATTGGAGCTTTTGTGTCTTGGGTTTGGTTAGTTAGAGTACAAGTTCTTTTTTTGCTGATGGTTTTTGGTTGTTGTTGATGTAGGAAATTACCGTTTCAAGAGAAACATGTTTTGCAACAAGGTTCGATTCTTGGTAATTTGGAAAAGATTGGTGTATTGAAGAGGTATGACAAAAATGTGGAAAGGAGAGACGATAGTGTGTCTGCGGTTGTTGAATTTGGTGCGGGAAGAGGATATTTAACGCAGATGTTAGCGGATTGCTATGGAGTCGAAAAAGTGTATTTGGTCGAGAGGAAATCTTATAAGCTTAAGGTTCGTTTGTGTTAGATTCCGTTTCTTTTCAGTAATCTAGTTTATTTCTCGACTCACATTTGTTTTACGACTTCTAGGTTGATCGGTCATTGAGGCAAAAAGAGAACTTGGTACTAGAGCGTATGAGAATCGATAGTAAGGTTCCCTTAAAACCTAATACCTTTTCTTGTTTAACTTTTCCGGGTTTTGTATTCATGATTGAAATATAAAACCTTTTTTGTGTGTTTCAGTTGAAGATTTGAACCTTAACGCTGTTGAATCGTTACACGATGTTCCTTATGTTGCGGTTGGGAAACATCTATGTGGTCTTGCAACAGGTATGTCTTTGCTCTTACACTTTCAGATTTTCACTTCATTAGGAGTGTTTGTTTTGTTAATTGATGTTTCATTTATTTGTGTTGATACTAGATTTGAGCATAAGATGTTGTTTATCGAGTGAAAGTCCGGTTCTAAGAGGTCTCGCTATTGCGACTTGTTGTCATCATCTTTGCCAATGGAAAAGCTACATAAGTAAAACTCAGAATCACTACTTCTTCTCTTGTCGATTAGACTATTATAGAATTTCTCCAATTAACTAAGAATATGGCACTTGTCTAAACATATAAAGAATATATCTCTGGCCTCGAGATGTCGAAAGACGAGTTCAATACCATGACTTGGTTCACTAGCTGGGCTGTAGATGATGATCACGGTTCCAACCTTCCCGAAGAAACCGACTTTCTTGCTTCAGAGTAAACATTTCTTGGATTTAAAGATCATAAAGAAGTTACTTCAAATAAGTTAAACGTCGTTTTGATTGTTCGTTTGATGTTAATGACAGTGCAAAGGAGGAAGAAGAAGTGGAAGATGATTCTTTGAGTAGTGTGGAGAAAGTTGTGAAGAAAATGAAACCAATGGAAAGAGCTGTTTTAGGGTCTAAATGCAAACAGATTATTGATGCAGGGAGAATGAAGTGGGTTAAGCAACATGGTTTAGATTCAAAGCTAGTGAAGTATATTCCGGCAGGTATATCGCCGGAAAATACTTTACTGATCGCCGGAAAATCCACTCCTTCCTCTATTTGATGTTGTATTGTTGTTGCTGATTCAATAGTACTTGGTAGGTCAAGACTAGTAGTAGATAATATGGTGCAAGTCATCAATTTTGATTCATAAACGTATTATCTATCTTTCTAAAATAATATTCTTACCAGTTACATTTTTGTTTGCTTCATGTTATGTAAACGGAATCTTATATTGGTATCACTACGGAACAAATTTATAAACCAGAATAGGGGAATTATCAAACTAAACAAATTTCGATTTATAATCAACCTGGTGATGGAATTATCAAATTAAAAAAAAAAATTATTTAGTTATCAAAACCAATTTTATCACACTCTCTTTGCATATATGAATCTCTTCTTCGTAGATTTTTCACGTATTAAGGATCATTTTGTTCCGTTCACACACACTATCCGCCACGTCATCAAGCCTCTATAAATACTCCAATCCTTTACCACCACTGAGTCATCAAATCACCTAGAATGGAAACTCCACGTGGCACTATCATCTTCACCACCATTGGTCGTACTCACTACGGCTTCGACGTCTTCTCTCTCCACATCGCCTCCGCCGTCGAACGCCGTTTAACAGACGGCGTTTCCGTTAACTTCAACGCTCAATTCACCGACGATAACAACATCGTCTTCGTCTCGGAACGAGCCGGATCAGCCCGGGTTTACAGAACCCGACCCGGAAGTTCCAAACCCGAACAGCTTCCCGGAGCTCCGGAAAGCTTCTTCCACGACCGCCCGATCATTACTCAAAACAACACACTCCATTTCATCTCTGCTCATGAGCAACCTGATCGTCATTTCAAAAACTGGACCGCTCTTTACACCGTGAATCTCGACGGCGACGAGGAGAAAGTTACACGTGTCACTCCGTTAAACACCGCCGATTTTAGCCCGGCGGTTTCTAAATCGGGAAATTTTTTTGCCGTCGCAAGTTATGGATCTCGCTCTTGGGGTGGTGAATTTCACGAGATTAACACTGATATTGCTGTCTTCAAAGCTTTTGAGCCGGAGAAGAGAGTAGTGGTTTGCGAACGCGGTGGTTGGCCGTCTTGGTCCGGTGATTCAACCGTTTTCTTCCACCGTAAAGCTGACGACGGTTGGTGGAGCATTTTCCGGGTTGATTTACCGGAGAATTTCAAGGATTTTCCAATCGAACCAATACGAGTCACTCCACCTGGACTCCATTGCTTCACTCCTGCAGCTTTCCACGACGGAAAACGAATCGCCGTCGCAACTCGTCGTCGCGGCGTCAACCACCGTCACATCGAGATTTTCGACCTTGAACACAAAACGTTTAATCCAGTTACTGAGTCACTCAATCCGAGTTTCCACCATTACAACCCCTTCGTCTCTTCCGATTCCGAGTTTCTCGGCTACCACCGATTCCGTGGCGAGTCAACTCAAGGCGAATCCATCGTTCCAAATCTAGAATCAATTGTTTCTCCGATCAAAACTCTCCGATTACTCAGATTAAACGGATCATTCCCATCATCATCTCCCAACGGTGATTTAATCGCATTGAACTCCGATTTCGACATTAACGGTGGTATCAAAATCGCTAAATCTGATGGCTCGAAACGATGGACATTGATCAAAGATCGTACAGCTTTCTACAATTCATGGAGCCCAACGGAGCGTCACGTAATCTACGCATCCCTCGGTCCGATTTTCCGTCCGGCGGGAATCTCCGTTCAGATAGCTCGAGTTAAGTTCGATCCATCAGATCTCACCGCCGATAAAGAAGAGATTCCATGTGAAGTGAAGTTTCTCACTCTAGACAACACCGGAAACAACGCATTTCCGTCTTCCTCTCCCGATGGTAAATCCGTCGTGTTCAGATCTGGCCGATCTGGTCATAAGAATCTCTACATTGTTGATGCCGTTAACGGAGAATCTGATGGCGGAGACGGAATACGACGGTTAACGGAAGGGCCATGGATTGATACTATGCCTTGCTGGTCTCCGAAAGGAGATCTCATCGGATTCTCATCTAACCGTCACAATCCGGCGAATACCGAAGCGTTCGGTGCTTACGTGGTGCGACCTGACGGTTCTGGTTTGAGGAGGATCGAAATCGCCGGACCAGAAGGATCGGAGGAAGCGGCGAGAGAGAGAGTTAATCATGTGAGTTTCAACAAGGACGGTGATTGGCTAGTTTTCACGGCGAATCTCGGTGGAATTACGGCGGAGCCGGTGGCGATTCCGAATCAGTTTCAGCCGTACGGTGATTTGTACGTTGTGAAAGTGGACGGAACTGGTTTGAAGAGGCTGACGTGGAATGGGTATGAAGATGGTACTCCCACGTGGCATACTGTGGATGATTTGGATTTGAGTGGGTTGAGTTTGAACGGTCATGATGGTGACAAGCTCGACGGTCAGTTTGAGGAGCCGTTATGGATTACTTGCGATATCTGAAAATCTTATCTATGAAATGAAATACATATATGTAAACCTCGCTTGTTTCGTATGTAATGAATAAAACAAAATAAATGTGTGTGTTTTATACAATAATTACTTATCGCACTAGAAAAACAAAAGCGGGGATAGCTCAGTTGGGAGAGCGTCAGACTGAAGATCTGAAGGTCGCGTGTTCGATCCACGCTCACCGCATTATTTTAATATTTTTTCTTTTTTACTGTATAGCCCATTGGGCCATCCTCCTAAAAGCCCAAATATTTTGTTGACTTTACTTGGAATAGTTTTGACCTCTATAAACTTTTGAACTGAAGTCGGAGCCGCCGCACTGGTGAAGCAAAAGCCATGGCGGAGGAAGATAACAGTCGCCGGAAGTGGAATCCTCGTGCCGGTCCTTATCTAGGAGAAGTTTCTTCACTAGCTTTCCTCAATCTTCCTCAACAAATTTCTTCAATTCCTTATCTTCTCGCTGGTGCGAGACATTTTCGTTTTTTCCCAAATTAAATTTCGATTTGTAATGTTGCTTTCAAAATTTGAAGAGTTATATTATGTAATTAGGTTCTGGTTCGGAGATTCTGCTTTACGATTTGAGCTCCGGTGAGCTGATTCGCTCGTTTCAAGTGTTCGAAGGAGTTCGCGTCCATGGAACTGTTTGTAGTAGCAGCTTTGTTCGTTCGGAGGATCGATATACGTATAAACTTGTTGTATTCGGAGAGAAGAGAGTGAAGATATTTTCATTGATTGTTGAATTAGCATCGATCTCTGGTGAAATCTCAGTGAATTTGGAGATGTTTGATTCTTTGCCTAGGCTTAGGAACTGGGTTTTCGATGTTTTGGTATTTGCAGGTTGAGAAAATATCCGTTCCTGTGTGTTGCTTCTTGATTTAATAATGTTCCTTATTATTCATGTGTGCGTTTTGATTGTGTATAGGACTCTACTGGCTCATTGGAAGAAGAACATAAGCTTCTAGCCATTGGATGTAGTGATAATTCTGTCTCCATTTGGTATTGGCGGTCGCTTGGTTTCCTGTAGGGACAGATCTGCGCGCTTCCGCCTCCAATGCGGACTGGCTGCTTGCGTTTGCCTGCCCACTCTCGGCGAGCTCCCTTGGATCTGAACCACCTTCGGTTGCTGGAGATTGTGGGTTCGTTATTGACATCTTGGCGAATTCGTCTAAGCGTTTGTTTCGTGTATGAAGCTAGTGTTGCGAGTAACCCCCTCCTTCTAGCGCCAAATTGTGCGTGCTGGAAAATCACACAATAGAAATTGTGAAGATTCTACGAAATAGAGCTTCTTTAGGGTTTCAAACACTTAGAGAAAATTGCGAATTAGGGTTTTCAGAAGTTGTTCTTATTTATCAAGATCAGAGCTATTTTTGTCTTATTATCACTCAGAAAATCGGATCCCCTCAAATGAGGGGGGTACATGCTTATTTATAGAAATACAATTCGGTTGAGGCAAACAGTGATGGGCCTTTAACGGGCCTTCGTCTTCTGGGCTTTGACCGCTGGGCCGATTTGGCGAATACGACGTCGTTTTAGGCTTATCGATTCTTCTAGGGGAGATTTAACCCCCACAATGATGTCATTCAGATTCATAGACACTGGGTTGGAACACAGACGACCCAAGTCTTTCCTCTAAATTTGCATACACAATTTCATGGAAGTGAATTACATTCATTATGCTTCATCTCTGCTGATGCAAAAGCTGGATTTGATTCTGAAGGACGTAAAATATCAGGTCGGTCTAGTTGGATTGCAACAGGGTGTGAAGATGGATCTGTGAGATTGACTAGGTAGGTGATAGTCTTATTAAAGCTTAATTAAGTTATATTGATGGTGGTTCATAGAAATTGTATTCCAATTGTCTAAGAGTATTTGGGGTTCATCTAGGTATGCATCTGAGTTTGGAAATTGGTCAACATCAGAGCTATTAGGAGAACATGTTGGAGGCTCAGCTGTGAGATCAGTTTGCTGCGTATCAAACATGCACAATATTGCTTCAGACATAGCTAACTTACCAGACGTGGGCGGAGAAGACTCTACAGTGGATGATAGTGAAAGTCCTTGCTTATTGATTTCTGTTGGAGCCAAGCGAGTTGTAACCTCTTGGCTCTTAAGGAATGGTAGACAAAAGAAAACACAAGAATCTACTATTAGTGATAATGGACACAATAAAGCTTCCGCGGAAGCGTATTCAGTGACGTTCCAATGGCTTGCTACTGACATGCCCACTAAAAGTTCTAACCTGTGTAAAAAGATCGAGAAATCTCCGAAACTGGAAGGAGTAGAAGAAGATACTAGTGCAAATGTCACAAAATTAGGAAATAATTCATACAACGAGCGAGAAAACTATGAAGATGACTGGAGATACATGGCTGCTACTGCATTTCTTGTAAAATGTGTCGGTTCCAGGTTAGTTAGGGGGACATCCTTCGCTTTCTTTGAATGAACATATCAATGTTAGACGTTGTTGAAATCTTTTCTGTTCATCTTTTCAGGCTAACAATCTGTTTTATCGCTGTGGCTTGTTCTGATGCAACACTTACATTACGGGCCCTAGTTTTGCCTCATAGATTATGGTAACCAGAAGAAGCGTTTTACTTGTTTGATTGACTTGGATTTTTCCCTCGAGTTTCTCCACATTTTTTTCTCTATGCATCATTTTAAATCTACCCTGTGTGTAATTTCAGGTTTGATGTTGCGTCTTTGGCTCCTCTGACATCGCCAGTTCTATCATTACAACACGCCGTTGTGCCTCTGCATCTAGCACATGCAGGTAAGAATAATACATCATCGAGTGATGTTTATCTTCTCATCAGTGGAGCCACAGATGGAAGCATAGCTTTTTGGAATGTAACCAAATGTGTAGAAGCTTTCGTAAAGCAAGTATCCAGCCTCGATATCGAGAATTTCATCGATTGTCAGAAACGACCACGAACTGGAAGAGGAAGCCAAGGTGGTAGGAAATGGAAACTGTTAGGTGCCAACAGTTCAAAAAGAACACAAGACAGTACCAACAAAGTTAGTGAAGCTGCAGAAGAAGATCTAGCCACGTCTTTGGAAGTCACAAATGGCGTTCCTCAGATAAACGATGGAAATGAAAGCACAGATTCTCCACCCGAGACGAGTGAGATTAAGCCTTCACACATCGTGAAGAGTGATGAGGTGTTAATTGCCTCCATGTTGCTCGCTCAAGCAATTCTCCAAGTTATGGAAATGGTTTGATGTACAATGTGATTAGCGGAGGTGATGACCAAGCCCTTCGTTGTCTTAGCTTTAACATCAATAATAATCGTAGTCCAGCCAGCAAGTCTGAAATCATGGATCAAAACCAAACATCAAGTTACAGTATCAAGCTCGCAGACCGTGGAGGTATTGGATCAGCTCATAGCTCTGCCATAAAAGGTACTTCACCTCGAAAAACTCTCTCTGGATTATTCACAAATCTCTAATGAAAAGACTGAATCTTTGGTTTTCGATGTGGATAAAGGAGTGTGGATGGACGCGAACTGGGTGTTCTCAACAGGTCTTGATCAACGTGTAAGATGTTGGTATCACGACAAAGACGGTAAACTGATCGAACACGCTCATATAGTCATCAGTGTACCCGAGCCAGAGGCGCTCGATGCTAAAGCCATTGATGAGTAAGTAAAATGCATTGATACTTCATAAACTTATCTCTATTTCTATTGCCATCTCCCATACCTAATCCGTATATCGACTCTTATATGCAGAAACCGATACCAAATCGCTGTTGCAGGACGCAGGATCCAAATGGTTGAATTCCCCGGTTAAGAGCTGTAATTTAATTCCATTTTTGAGGTACTCTTCACTATCTTAACTTCCATTACTTTGTTCTAAGCTACACTCAGCTAGGATTTTATTTAAAACAAACCAGTTTTGAATGCTAGTCAGAGTAAACCGGATTATAATTTCTGGTTTAAGGTTGAGTAGAAGTTTGTGTTTTTGTCGGTGCTCTATTAAATTTCTGGTATCATGTTCTGAAACCCAATTTGATAGCTACATTATTGCTCAAGATTGCGATATCGAATTATTACACATGACGTTAACTCAATTCTATATCAATAAAATACGATCTATTAATAATTGGCTTTCTTTTCAAGTAATGACTAAATTTTGTGATAGACCTGTTACTTTTTTGTGAAAGTAATGCATACGATTTATTCATGATTATACAGTATTTGAGTTTTCAAATTTTACATATTTATATAACCCAAAACTCAGTAGTCGTATTATTTAAAGGTTTACAACGGTCGACTTTTTATCGAATGCTGGTTTGGTTCCATGTGATATGGTCAGTAGTGCCATATGGTTAATGCTCTTAGTTGAGGTGTCGGTTCAATTGTGAATATGATAAGTTATATTATATAAAAACGTCAACCTAATTATACAAATTAATGAAATTATACTTACAATCTGACTTTAGTTAAAGAAAAATAATCGTGGACTCCGAACTACCTAATGATTGTTCAAAGTTATCAGATTGGAAACGCCATTTCGTTTCGTGTAATCAAATGCTGTTCGTGTTAGTGATATTTCAACACTTAAAAAACAATTGTACAAAAATTCCACACTACACTAGTCAAAACAATCTTTTAGTGTGCATGAGTTTCGCATGCAGCAAATTCAATCTTTTTTTTTTTTTTTTTAGATCAAACCGTAATTGAATTAGAACTAGACTTCCACTAAGGAAGGATTGTTTAAGAATACAAGACCTTGTTTAGCTAAAGGGTCGGCGGCTACATTCAGCAAATTCAATCTTATCAACTACCTTTCTCATTGTTACTCTTTCACGG
This sequence comes from Draba incana, assembly GCA_963576765.1. Lineage (NCBI taxonomy): Eukaryota > Viridiplantae > Streptophyta > Magnoliopsida > Brassicales > Brassicaceae > Draba > Draba incana. The sequence goes on from OY755214.1 coordinate 1,252,445, forward strand.
CTTAGAATTTTCTACGAATTTGGACTTTTATTTTCATTTCGTAGCATTCAATGTTGACCGCTAAATTGTTTCAATCATTTACAAAAAAAAAAAACAAATTCGAAGTCCCAACGGGTCAATTTCCATAAATTTACCTTCGCAAGCCACCAATTTTTAACACATTTGTACATATTGAACAATCTTGCATTTTATTAAAACTACGATTCAACATAAACATGTAATCACTACGTACAAAGAACAATATTAAACAATTTAAGCAGCATCATACAACTTTTCTATACATATCACAAATCACGTTCTATAAAAATTACAATAAAGGTATCGTCTCCAGTATTTTATTTTTGGGAAAACGGTCATTTTAAACCTGACCTTTACGTTTTGCGCCAATTAAATCCCAATATGTTGCCTGAGTCAATTAAGTTATGGAAGTTGTGTTGACTGAGCCAATTAAGGTATGGAATTAGTCAACGTTAACGACCGTTTGCTGCAACCGTTAGATCTAAAAACGACGTCGTTTTGAGATTACAAAAAATAAAAGAAAGAGTCATTTTAATACCGAACTCTCCGTTTTGCGCCAATTAAATCCCGACCTCTGCTGAATGGGTCATATAATATACAACTTATATTGACTCGGCCAAATTAGGCATACAATTAGTCAACTTCGGATATACAGACCCGAGAAGGATATATGGTCACTGTTTGGAGCGTATATGCTAAACCACAAGGATTCAAGCCATGAAACTACTTGGAAAATATTCTCAGCTCAATTACGGAACATCTCCAAAAAGAATCAGACCAATCGGAGTTTATATGAAGGAGTTATCGAATTTACAAATCAGGTGATTTCTAGTTTACCCGATACTGATCCGAGAAGGATATATGGTCACTGTTTGGAGCGTATATGCTAAACCACAAGGATTCAAGCCATGAAACTACTTGAAAAATATTCTCATCTCAATTACGGAACATCTCCAAAAAGAATCAGACCAATCGGAGTTTATATGAAGGAGTTATCGAATTTACAAATCAGGTGATTTCTAGTTTACCCGATACTGACCCGAGAAGGATATATGGTCACTGTTTGGAGCGTATATGCTAAACCACAAGGATTCAAGCCATGAAAATACTTGGAAAATATTCTCAGCTCAATTACGGAACATCTCCAAAAATAATCAGACCAATCGGAGTTTATATGAAGGAGTTATCGAATTTACAAATCAGGTGATTTCTAGTTTACCCGATACTGACCCGAGAAGGATATATGGTCACTGTTTGGAGCGTATATGCTAAACCACAAGGATTCAAGCCATGAAACTACTTGAAAAATATTCTCATCTCAATTACGGAACATCTCCAAAAAGAATCAGACCAATCGGAGTTTATATGAAGGAGTTATCGAATTTACAAATCAGGTGATTTCTAGTTTACTCGATACTGACTCGAGAAGGATATATGGTCACTGATTGGAGCGTATATTATAAACCACAAGGATTCAAGCCATGAAAATACTTGGAAAATATTCTCAGCTCAATTACGGAACATCTCCAAAAAGAATCAGACCAATCGGAGTTTATATGAAGGAGTTATAGAATTTACAAATTAGGTGATTTCCAGTTTACCCGATTTGGACATATGTGCACTCAACGGAAGATTACGATCAGACCAGATGGAATTAAGCTACAAATCAAACCATTTCGGAATCTTGGTTTAACGAAGAAGGTTTTCAAATTAGATTCACGACTATACCAATTTTGGTTTAGGAGTTATTCAGATTCTAAAACAGAGGATGCTGGACTTGCCTTATTTAGAAGCTACCAAGTTTGGGAGATGGCAAATAAGGATATGGCGACCAGAAGAGATTCTTAGACATCTAAGGAGTTTAACTAATCACTTCTCTTGCACAAGAAACCACTGGATCATGCAGATCCTATCTTCTTCAATCATACACCAAGACTTGCCATATTTGGACTTGTATACCTAATTTGGCCGCGTCAATATAAGTTTGTATATTATATGATCTATTAAGCAAAGGTCGGGATTTAATTGGCGCAAAACGGAGAGTTCAGTATTAAAATGACTCTTTCGTTTATTTTTTGTAATCTCAAAACTACGTCGTTTTGAGACATAACGGTTGCAGCAAATGGTCGTTAACGTTGACTAATTCCATACCTTAATTGGCTCAGTCAACACAACTTCAATAACTTAATTGACTCAGGCAACATGTTGGGATTTAATTGGCGCAAAATATAAAGGTCAGGTTTAAAATGACCGTTTTCCCTTTTATTTTTCATAATTAGTTTGTTTCTCCTAAAAGAAGTGAAATAAAAATGTCTAGATACATTACCAACCCCACTACACACACGAACCAGCCATTAAGCCAATCCAAGCCGAGCCGAGTTAGTGTAGAAGAAACTACCAAAACCGGCACCTCCCGGTTGCTACATTAATTCCAATTAATAATCAATTAAGAGATTCGATCGATTACAAATTAAATTAATATTACTATACATGTGCCTAATGTGATAAGATTTAGTTAAATCTTACAGTAAAAAGAGGTAAATTTGAGATCTTTTAGTTATTAAAGTTTGATTAGTGCCCAATCATATATTTTAATCTCGTTATTTGTCAAATAATTTTGGAAGGGAAAATTTGTTTAAGATTATCAAAACTAGATAATATAAGAAAAATAAAAAATAGTATGATTGTGATTTGTGAGTGAATTAGGCCAAATCCATCACAACACACTCATCTAAATCCAACCGTTTAATGATAAATCTAATGGTCATCATTTTATCAAACATAATTTAGTTTTTTATATTGATATATTTTCACCTACCACAAGTCCAAAACTATCTCATGAAAGTTTTAATTGTTTTTTAGAAGCACCTTATTTTTCTCCCTCCTTTTCATTTATTTATTTTGTCTTGCACCAACCTTATTATTAGTCTTGTTTTCCATTTTCCCTTGTGGTCATCAAATTATTTCAATTTATTTTTAATATGAAATGAGCTTGTTTGCTCTCATTTTAGTGTGTGTACCTAAATTAACAGACGAAATGTTTGTATTATTTTAATTATTTATTTACAAATAATATATATTGTAAACTACAAACTTTGGGACTTGTTTGCTAGATAAACATATGTACAAATAAATTTGAAAATATGATAATACTTCAAATAAATGATGTATGTTTTCATTTTCAAAAATAAATGATCAATTTAAATTTATTTATTTATTCAAATTGCTGGTTTAGTTATTAAACAAAAATTCTTCATGAAACAAAAGATATTCCACATAGTTGCTCTTTATAATACTCGAGAAAACAAAACTTAATAAAAATTGTGATTCATTTATTCAAAAATAATTATGATCAAATTTTCAAATTTTTGTTTTTTTTAAAACGAAGACTACAAAAAAGAATTTCAAGTCCAAAGCAAAAGAGCTTTTTAACCTATTGATCCGGTGACCAGTCAACAGTTCCGTTTAATCCCTATAAATAGCAACGCCCATTAGAACCACAATGCGTACTCCCTCGTTACCTTCGCTATAAGATTTGCTCTGAGGCATATAGGCAAAGAGAGATCTGATTCTTCCGAGATCTGAATCACCCAATCGCCGAAGGTATAGCTCTTCTTCTCCTCCTTCATAGATTCGTGTTCTCGAGTATCGTTTTGTTAAATCTGCGAAGGAAATGAGATTTTTCGATTCAGATTTGATAGATTTCGATTCGTTTACGCATTATTGTAGTTAGATCTACGATTTTTTGGTTTTTCTCCCGACGAAATGAGATTCTGAAGTTTTGATTCCGTTAGATTTGAGCGATGCGACTAGTTTAACGCTATTCATGGTTCGTCATGTTGATTCTGTGAATGATTCGTTTCTGGATCTGTTTGTTTTTCAAGTTCTCTAGTACAATTGTTCGATTCTTCAAATTTTAAGCTCGATAAAGGTTTACTATGGCGGATCTACATGATGTGTGTATTTTTTTCGCAGAGATTTGAATTCTCGCATTGCTCGTATGTGCATAGGATTTGAATTTGGCTCTGTTTCATATTCGGATTTATAAATTGTTTGCATCAATAAGTCTTAGCTGCATTAAGTCTGTACCATTAATTGTTCTTCCTGCTTAATAATTGTCCATAAACTCTTAAACGTGAAAGAGATTTTTCTGTTTATACTTCTATAGATCTTGCATCAATTTTAGGATTGATACTGTGTCACTACCCATTTTGGGTATCTACGAATATCAGAAGAATCGAATCACTTTGGATAAAGATGCATCTTTTGTTGAGAATGATTTGGAATCTTTCTATCTTTTTATGTCACTTGATTATGGAATCAAATGAGATTCTTTCTTTCTCTTATAACTTTGAAACATAATAATACTTTTACATGTATTGTTTATAAGGTTGCTGATTCAATCTTTCTTGTGTTTAGCTTAAGAAAAAATGGAGACTTTCCTATTCACATCTGAGTCAGTGAACGAAGGACACCCAGACAAGCTTTGCGATCAGATCTCCGACGCAGTCCTCGATGCCTGCCTTGAGCAAGACCCAGACAGCAAAGTTGCTTGTGAGACATGCACCAAGACCAACATGGTCATGGTTTTCGGCGAGATCACCACCAAAGCAACAGTCGACTACGAGAAAATCGTTCGTGACACTTGCCGTGCCATTGGATTCATCTCTGACGACGTTGGTCTCGACGCAGACAAATGCAAAGTCCTTGTCAACATTGAACAACAGAGTCCAGACATTGCTCAAGGTGTTCACGGTCATTTCACCAAACGTCCTGAAGATATTGGAGCCGGTGACCAAGGACACATGTTTGGTTACGCCACTGACGAAACCCCTGAGCTCATGCCGTTGTCCCATGTCCTTGCAACCAAAATCGGTGCTCGTCTCACAGAAGTCAGAAAGAACGGTACTTGCCGTTGGTTAAGACCAGATGGTAAAACCCAAGTCACTGTCGAGTACTACAACGACAATGGCGCAATGGTACCAGTCCGTGTCCACACCGTCTTAATCTCAACTCAGCACGATGAAACCGTGACCAACGACGAAATCGCGCGTGACCTCAAAGAACACGTGATCAAACCAGTCATCCCAGAGAAATACCTCGACGACAAAACCATCTTCCATCTCAACCCATCGGGTAGATTCGTGATTGGTGGACCACACGGTGACGCTGGTTTAACCGGACGTAAGATCATCATCGACACATACGGTGGATGGGGAGCTCACGGAGGAGGTGCATTCTCAGGGAAAGACCCGACAAAAGTCGACAGAAGCGGAGCGTACATCGTGAGGCAAGCCGCGAAGAGCGTAGTGGCGAATGGAATGGCTCGTAGGGCGCTTGTTCAGGTCTCGTACGCGATTGGAGTCCCCGAGCCATTGTCCGTGTTCGTGGACACTTACGGAACGGGTTTGATACCGGACAAGGAGATATTGAAGATAGTGAAGGAGACCTTTGATTTCAGACCAGGAATGATGACTATTAACTTGGATTTGAAGAGAGGAGGAAATGGAAGGTTTTTGAAAACGGCGGCGTATGGACATTTCGGAAGAGACGATCCTGATTTCACTTGGGAAGTTGTGAAGCCACTCAAGTGGGACAAACCTCAAGCTTAAACAATCTGATTACTATGATTTTAATATTTTCTATGCTTTTTTTTTCACTTTAAACATCTACTTCCATGAGCAATAATTTTATGTTTTCTTTTTTGCTTCTCTCTTTTTTTTGGTACTTTTGAAATGAAATTTCTGGTTTGGTTACTATGGATGTTACAATGAGTGTTCCACATTTTGGAATTTAGGCCAAATATTAACTTAAGATGTTCAAAATATATAAAAAGAATAATGATAAATATACCACGACATGTAATGTGTTGGCGATTGATTAACAATGTCAAATATTGATGCCGATTTGGATAGTTATATAGGTATTATTTGTTGACTATACTGTATATACCATTTAAAAAAATAAAATGAAGAAAAGATAAGTAGACTTAAAAATTATTTTATTTAATGGTACAGTTGTGATAAGTGTACATGTATGTATTATGTCACAAATACGGAGTTACACGCATCCATCGGTTGGAGTAGAGCACGAAACTACTAGCAATCCTCAACAAACAACGACACTTATAAGAAAAGAAGAAAAACAGATCATAACATTTGACCCGTTCAAACGTGGTAATATGGATATATAGATGTGGATCCCATTTACATTGCCTCTTATAACTTGATGAGATTCTTTATTGTCGGTTCTTGCATACATTACTCAAAGTACGAGACATAAATAGTAATTAAGTGGATCTTGAACTAATGGCGAGTTTTTGATAGTCAATTCCAGTTTTCTTCTTTCAAAGCTAGAGTAATCAATGAAAAAACATTTCTATACTCCCTCCGTTTTAATTTAAGTGTCGTTTCAAAGTTTCAATGCAACTTTTAATGTAAAATATCTAATTTACCCCTACGTCTAACCAATAGTACTATAGTAGAATAGAATTCTAATAGTTAAACTATTTATTAGAAACATAATAAAGTTTTTAATATATTTTCTTAATTTGTGTGAAAAATGTCAAAACGACACTTAAATTAAAAGGGAGGAAGTAATAAATTCAATGTCAACGGTTTAACAAATACTTTCTGCTAATTTTTGTGCATGGATTGAGATGGGGGACTTGGTCAATCGACCTTTCTGCTAAATCAAGAGACAAAAAGAAAAAGCTTTCCACTGAAATGATCTCCATATGATTATTTTTACTTTGTCACTATTTTATTTTACAAAGAAAAATAATAATATATCATCTCTAATAAATTGAGAGATAACTCTTTGTATTAATCATTTGCTTCTACATATATTCAGTTATTTTCCTTAAAAAGGAAAAAAAATAAATAAGATAATTGTACAAGAAGGGGAAAAAATATAAAAACAGAGAATAGAAGAAAGTGTTTCTTTGTCATAAAGGACCCCCTAAAAGATCAGGTAATGTGATTTTCCCCAAATTATTAGGATCAAGTTTATCAAACTGATTCACAACTTGATTAATGTCTTTATCACTTATCTTCCCCATTTCCTTTAGCTTCAGCACTATATACTCTGATTTACTGCAAAAACACCAACACCAAAACCAAAAACCAAAATCCAAAACAAAAAGTGTCAGAAAGATTCACTTAAAATCATTTGATAATAGTTAACTGTTGCTTGCAAGAAAAGGTCTAAAGATTGACATGATTAGTCTAAAGATGTACACAATCTTGAGCACACACTATCCTTAAAGTTATTTACCCGAAACGCTAAAAACCCGATTTTTGACCTCAAAGATCGCTTAATCCTCCGAATTTCATAAACCCATTACCATAAACATCTCAAAATCCAACATCTTCTAAACCCAACACCAAAAAACAGCTCAAAATCACTCTTAAGACTAAGCAAATGATCAACAATTAACCAAAAATCCAACAAATAACCAAAAATCCAACCTTTTCTAAACAAACCAGAGAGAGAGAGAGACTTTACTTGATTAGATTAGACTTAACCTTAAGCAAATGATCCAACCTTAACCAAAAATCCAACCTATTTTAAACAAACGAGAAAGAACTTTATTTGAAAAAAGTAAAGATCGGTTCAGAATTTCATAAACTCATTCCAACCTTTTCTAAACCCATTACCAAAAACAGTTCAAAATCACTCTTAAGACTAAGCAAATGATCCCCTAACTAACCAAAAATCCAACCTTTTCCTAAAAAAACCAGAAAGAGACTTTATTTGATTGAAATTTCAGAAACCCATTACCACAAATAGCTCAAAATCATTCTTAACCAAACCAGAGAAACAGAGAGAGACAAAAGCCAATTTTTGTTCTTACCTAATGAAACCATGTTGATAAGTATCAGCAGCAAGCAAATCCTCCACAGTAATTTCTCTATTCAAAGCCGATTTAACAGCTTTCCGATGCCTTTTATCAATCCTAGCCTCCGCCAAATACAAAAACGCCCTCGCAACCGCAAGAGTCGACACAAGCAACCAAACCGCCGCAAAAAGCCTCCCTTGAACCGTCTTAAAAGCTCGATCACCATAACCAACAGTCGTCACCGACATAACCGACAAATAAACCGAATCAACAAAACCCAATCCCTCAACGAAATACAAAACCAAACCACCAATCCCCACGCACAAAACGACGACGCATAACGCTAACCCAACTTTCATCCTTATCCTCATCCTCCCTTTCTCGAAATCGATGATGTAATCCTTGGCAGAGAATCTATGGCGATTTCTGGAAGAACCCATGTGGATTCCGGCGAGAATCAAGGTCTCTTGAAGATCCAAAACGTAATTAACAACACCGGAGAGAAGAATATCTAAAAACCCAAATCCGAAAAGCACGAAAACGACGGCGAAGATTTTGGTCCATGGAGTCAACGGAGCGATGTCTCCGTAACCGATTGTACACATAGTGACGATACAGAAATAGAGAGCGTCGACTACGGGATGGGTTTCGATTCCTGAGTAATGGTCACGATTGAAGGAATAGATTGAAACGCCTAAGGTTAAGTATACGATTAGTAACAAAATCGCTTGTTTGATTATCGATTTCGAGATCGGTGATGGTTTTATAGTGATGGAGGAGGAGGATGGATTTAGGGTTTTGGGGATTAGGTCTTTGATGATTACCATAGCTGGAGCTGTACGGCAACGATGAAGTGGTCGAGGTGGGTTTTTGAAATAGGAATCTGGGTCTGTTTTGTTTTCGTCGTCGTCTTCTTCTTCTTCCTTGTGGTGTACGGATTCTACGAGATCAGTGAGATTGGTGATTTCGGGCTGGAAGAAGGAAGCGGTTGAGGTTGAGTGAGAGATTGTGGCGGAGGAGGATGGATTTTCCGGTATGGGTTTGAGTCGGGAAAGTGATTGAGGACTGAGTAAAGGTTGGTGAGTCTCCATTTTCCCGAGAAATTCAGGAATTTTCAGAGGAAAACTGACATTTATTTGGTTTGTGTGTTTTCTGGGGAAAATTCCAAAAGAAAGAAAGAAGAAGCGTGATTGGGTGTTTGGATGGGGTCCACATGCCACGTATGAAGAAATTTATCGATTGGTGTTAATAACATTTGTATGCATAATTGCATACGAATATGATGATTAGTTAGTTTTAATAAAATACTAGTGTTAGCTTTTTCTTTTATTGAAAGGTTCGATTGGTAAGTGATACAGTATAACTTTTTTTTTTTTATCGACAATCACGATATATTAAATCAAGAATTAGCGTTTGGACGATTTAACTCGCGGCTAGGGGTGGCTCAGTAAATAACGATAAGTTGTGTGACCCTGAGCAAATTCTAGAAAATTTGGCCCTTAATTCATAATTTTTGAAAATTTTGGACTCTTTATTGTAAAATTTTAGGCACAAAAATTTCTTAAAAATTGTGGGCTCTGGCATTTGCTCCACTTGCTCCCTTCCAAAGCCGGCACTGCTCGCGGGCAACCCAAACGGAAATGTCTGACTTACATGGAAATATACATAATTCCATGCTCAATCTCCGTTTGCAAGTATACCGTTTTTATAGTAATCAATACTAACAACGTTACTAAAAACGTTATATTCCAATATTTTTCTTTTTACTGTTTAGTTATTTTGTAAATGATGTATCATGTAAAAGTTCGGTATTGTTTTGGATTACCAATCGGAACTATTTACTTATTTTTATTTTTTTCACGTTGGTAAGTAAAGAAACGTCCTTCTTCACACCCTCCAGTCAGTGCCTTCAAGACTTCAACAACTATTAGTGCATAGACAAAGACATCCGCATCATCATCAATGTGTGAAGACATATGCGATATTTTGGTAACTAGATGTTATTTTGGTTGTGAAAATTTCCATATGTATGTAATTCTTCCAAAGTAGTATTATCCTCTTTGTTTTTGACTCTTTTTTGCCAAAGAAACAAACAATGAATGGTCACTTTTGTAACTCCTAACTCTTCATTATTATGGTTTTAACATTTCTAGCAAAGGAAAAAGATGGTTTGTGGAACTATTAATACAAACAATAAATTATCAAGAAACTTGGCTAAATTAAGAAACGGGTTTACGATGGAAATATTTTGGAATGAGTATTCAATTAAGGTTTAGTTTGGTTTTACACGTGTGCGTAGTGTATAGTGCAGGAGTATATAAATAGAGAGAACTATAAGATCCATGATTAGGCCTAATTTTATCGACTAAATAGGCATGTTTAAGGCCCATAAATTACGCATGTGCTTAGCAACAAAAATACAATAGGAATAATGGAATACACGACCGAATTGAGAAAATGTATAGCTTTTTTTGTTGTTGAAAATTTATAACTTGGTAGATACCATGACATAAAAATGATTGATATTTTCATAATTTGTATTAAGTATATTCTTCAAAGAATATAAAATACTTCAATATTAGGGTCATTATTTATTAGAATCACTATATGAAATGTTACATGATAGAAACAACAAAAAAACACATTATATGAAAGTTATAAAGAAGCAATCGTGTTTCTTGTTAAGTAATACCAACATCCTTGTATATATGAAAGAATCAAAAGAACTTGTAATTAAATTATTCAGAGTGACATCTTGGAATGTATATGCAAAGAGTCATATTCGAGTGACTAGAGTAATGACTTAGGCTTAGAGGTTTATTTACTTCATATTTTTTGTTTCTAGTTGTATTAGTTTTTTGCATAAATGAACGAAAAATAAATAATTGCCTCAATAATTTTCTCTCTTATTCAACGCTTAAAGCCCATCTGAGATTCTGAATTCTTCATCATCATAAGAATCTTTAATAGTATTTCTTATATCCTACTTAACCCTTCTTGACTTTTGTATTAATAATATAATGGATGTAGATAGCAAAGGACTGAAAAGTTATTATGATCTTTCAAAGTTGGGTTTTCCAAATTCTGTTTCAAAAACAGGGAAAATAGAAGAGAATGTTGAACTCAGATCGAGATCGACACTAAATTTGTAATAAGTTCGGGGATTCTTTGATAAATGGAAGGAGGAAGCTTTTGGTGAGAATGTAAGAGCCCGCTCGGATGAACAGTAACCGAGAGGAAAGTTTTGGATTCTTGGGAGATTAAGTGTACTCGGTAAATAATATGCTTCTAGTTCAAAAGTGTAGTGTATTTCACCTTAGTTGTACACAAATGATGGTACAACTATATATAGTACATTTGGGATTGGGGCTTTTGATACATATGGTTACATTTTAACCATATGCTCATAAAGTAACCCTTAATGAGCATAAAGTAACTATACTAGGATTTAAAGTAACTAAACTTAGTTAACAAAGTAATGAGTTGGGCCTTCCTGCTTGATGGGATGGGAGTAGGATTTTTCCTTGGGCCAAATCTATGGTGCAAGAGTAGCTCCCCCCCCCCCCCCCCCCCCCGAGTCGGCGAATCGAGCTTGCTGAGTTCGTCGGGAATAGGCGAACAAGCAGGAAAGCAGGAAGATCAGGCTAGTCCTTCCTCCCGGAGGTTTTCCCGCTGGTTCAGACGACCTGGATATGCCGGCTTGCGTCAGCGCGTGGATGCAACTGGTTATTGCGCTAGCACGTGCTTCCTCAATTCTCGCCCTGGTGATGGTTACATTTTTTTTGCGGTTATCGAGATGAGTTAGGGTTTCAATGTTGATATGACGCTTTGGCGTACCGCCTCTTTAGCTTCTGCCCCGTTTCTGACCACGTCTTTTTCGTGGTTTCCTATATATAATGCCATTTCTTTCCCTTCTTCCATCCTTTACTCCGTATTCTGAAGATCCCGATCAGGTATTTTTCCCTTTCTAACCCGATTTCCTTTCTTGTCTGCCTTTCTCTATACTCTTTTATTTCCCAAGTGTGAAATCGATCCGAAGAGTTCTCCGAAAAGCATGACGTCGGAAGAATCTTCTACTAGTTCCGATAGTGGGGCGCTGATTCGCAAGAGCAAAAAGAACGTGGACCGGCTCATCATTTTGGTTTCCCCTTCTGTTGATCCCAAGCCTTTGTTTGGTGTGAGTGATTTGGAGAGCGATGGTAGGGCAGCTTCGTCGTCCCTTCGTCGCTCCGAGCGGACGACCAACAATGGCGACGGTTCTTCCGAGGAGGAAAACATGTCGCTTGCTACTATGAAGAAAAGGAAGATCGAGACGCAGAGCGATCTCAAAACTGCCCGGGCGAGGAAGGAATCGGCCGACCAGGCACGGAAGAGAGAGGCCGAGCGTAAAAAGAAAGCGAAGCAGAGGGAACAGTTGGAAGCCTTGAAAGCGGTTCCTGTTTTTGGCTTGGGTCCTGGTCGCTGTCCCTTCATCGTGTTGGAGCGTCACGATGACAAACCGTCGTCCTCCACGCTGGAGAATGTTCTCGGATATGGTAGTGGGAAGAACTGGCCCAAGATAGAGTTCGTCATCCCCGGGTCGGACTGCAGACTGTGGGCTCCCCCTGAAGGCCACTTATGCGTCTATGAGTGCTTCTTTGATCACGGTGGGCTCGGTTTCCCGATTCCCCCAGTAATTATGGAGTATTACGCTCGCCGCAAGGTCTCCATATCTCAGCTGACCCATGCGAGCTTTCGAAATTTGATGTCGATTCTGACGTTAAGTTACGAGGCTCGCCGGGTGGTTACATGCGATCACTTCGAGGAAGCATGTGAGATTTCCCGCGGGAACACTTTCGATTCCGATCGGTTTCAGGTCAAGATGAAGAGCGGGCTTGTTTTAGTGAACAACTTCAAAAACAGGCTTGAGGGCAACTAGCAGGAGAAGTATTTCTTCGTTAAGATAAACAAGGACTCGATAGGGGACTAATGCGGGGAGATTCGAATAGGCTGGAACAAACAAATTGGTATGATTTCCCTCTCGTCTTTTGTTCATGGCTGATAGGATATTTTGCCTTCTTTTCTGCAGATCCCTATACGCGAGCACTCCCGGATAGTTCCTCCAACTGCGTGGTCGGTTTACTGCAGCGATATCCTCCTCAGGACTGGCCGACTTTCCTTCGCATCCAAATTCGCCAAGTATACAACCGGATTGTCTCAGGTTTGTCCGCGTTTTACGACCATCCTTCCTTGGCCTCCGCGAATTAGTTCCTCGGTTTTCACATTTTGTTTCCTAGGTAATCCCACTCTTGGTTACGATGTCTCAAGGCGTATCGCTCTCAAGTCTGATAAAGGGAAAATGGCAAAATTGAACCTAGATCAGCCTCCACTTCCCAAGCCTAAGGCTGGTGCTAAGACGAGCGCGCCTACCACCCCGGGAGCGAAGAAACTCGTTGGTGCGGGAACAAACAAGTCCGTGGCTTCAGTAACGGATAAGTCTGCTGGCAAGTCTGCTATTTTAGGCTGTACGGGCGGGATTCCGAGCAGGGCGCAGAATGAACCGACTGCCCGAGACACGATTGGGACCACTTCAAAGAAGCGGTCAAGGGACGAGAGCGCCCCAGTCGTTGTCAAACATGGGGCCGAGAATGATGTTGCTGCAATGCTTGCCCACAAGCATGCTCGTCAAGGCTCCGAAGGGTCCTCGCGAGACCTTACGGTTTTAACGGCGGACGATACCGATGCGAACACCAACGCCGATCATGAGAGACGAGATGTCGATTTGGTGGACGCAGGTCGTAACGTCGAGCCAGGCACTGATGGTGAAGACAACCGGCTCGTTCTGTGTAGCCGTGATGAGCTCGACTCTTCCAACGATTTCTCGTATAGTTTCAAGGGTTTTGGCGGGCATATCTCCGAACATCCTGAGGAGTGCGCCAAACATATTTACTCCATTCGAGGGGGTTTAAGGGGTCCAAACCCTGGGTTAGATGAGATATTCGACCGATAGGGCTTTTGTCAGTCCGTTGCGAACCTTGTGGGGGTAGGGTTTTTTTTTGTGTTGGTCTTCGTCATTCCTGTCGGTATGATTTGGCTCATGCTCTAGTTTCGCTTCTTTGCAGACTATAGTTGATTTCAATTCGGTCTGGAGGCGACTTGATGCTGCCATGAGGAGGGAGCGTAGGTTGAAGGAGGGGAGGGACTTCGACAAGGCTCGCATCGAAATGCTCGTTAAGGAGAACGACTCACTGAAATCTGGGGGCGTCACGGAAGAGCTTGAGAGTTTAAGAAAGTACTCCAAAGGACGTTCAAAGATGTTGACGGATGTCTCTAAGCGATATCAGGTAGAGAGGAGAGAGAAGAGACACGTGGAGGCGAGGTTTGAAGATGTCTGGGAGCGCCTCAAATGAGCCGAAGAGATGAATATTGCATTGATCGAGCACGTCCGGACACAGGTATCCCGTCTGCGGTCTTCTCAGAGAGAGCATGGCCTATCTTGTGCCAAGCTGGCTGCTGAGCAGGTCCGTACCGAGCTGGTCGGACAGACGCAATCTTCTCTCAACTGAGCCTGTGAGTACTGTGCTGAACAGCTGGAGTGCGCTTGTCTCAACAGCATGGCTAGCCAGGTCAAGACGCAGCTTGACATGATATCGGCGTATGGGATTGAGGTTGATTCCAAGGTAGTTGAGGCCAGCTTCGAGGACTATCAGAAAAAGATCGAGGCGATGCAGCTGATGGACTTCTCCGAAGGGGATTATGAATTCATTCCCAGATTGAGCGTTCTCCCGGATACCCTTGAGGAGGATAGTGCTAAGTCTCCACTCGGCGAAGATTTTGGGATAGAGTGCGGTTGGATCCTCGAGCCTTTCGTGAGCGAGTGGACCGAAAGTGCTGATGATGGCGCGGGAGACGCTCAGGGTAATGACCAGATCGTCGGATCCGAGCAGAGTGTTGAGGTCATACTCGCGGCAGCGACCTCAAATTCTCCCAGGTCAGTTAAAATTATCGAGCAGTTCGTATCCGGTATTATTTTGAAAGTTGCCGAGGGCCTAATGGATGAAATTGCAGACAAGGTTTTAGCTGAGCCCATTGCTGCTAATCAGACTTTGGCTGAGGCTTCGGTAAAGGACCCGGGAGTTGGCACGTCTGGCGTTGTCGGCCAGTCTGAAGTTGAAGCTTCAGCGAAAGATCCGGAGACCGGGGATGGCCTGATGCCTCTCTTCGCTCCACCCCCTTCAGGCTCGGTGCCGAGTGATCAGCGCCCAGAGTAGTCTTGTATTATTTTATTTTGTTTTATCATAATCAGGCCGAGTGTGGCCGTTGACCAGTTGTATAACCCTTGTCGGGCCGATGTGGACCGGGTTAACCTTGTTTATTTTGCCTGAGGAGCGGATCCTCTAGGTTTTAACAGGATTTAAAGTTTCTTTTATGCGATTAAGTTTTTGAGCTTAAGCATTTACGTATGTTCTTAGTGCGGCTAAGTTTTAAAGATTAGGCATTGATTTCTGCGTCCAGCGAGCTGTCCCTGGGTTACTTTGATTTTGATTCGACCGGGCTCGCATGATGGAGTGGTCGGATCGAGTTGTTTGCGGGTTGGAACCCGGCTTACGACTAGAGTTCATCTCGTGGTTAAGCGTGCGAGAAGTGTTCGGCTTAAAATTCTTACACGTTCTTATGGACTTATGTGGGACTGTGCCCGGCTTTTTGACCAATTCAAAAAAGTTGTGGTGGACTCTCCGAGTTCGGCTGGTAGATTATTTTACTACTGCATCTATGTGAGATGCGTGCTTTGATCCCGCTCAGGTTTAGCTATGGTGGGCCTCCCAAGGGTGATTTATTGACCGAGTACTTGATTAGAGTATCGGTGTAAGTGAGGTCGGAGCTAATGAATTTTTATTGATTATAGCTGGACTTCCGAGGAAGCAGCCTACGTACCCGTTAAATAAGGATCAAGCCAGACATAGTTCATATTACAAAGTAAAAGCTAGGTAAGTCATCCGGAGATGAGCGAGAACGAGTCGTTCAGAAACGAGTAGAAGCATACGATGCTTCGTTTTTTTTTTTTGGCAGAATTCTAGCGATGTATTGAGTAAGCCCGAGGCTTGCCGGTTTGGGCCGGTTTTGTGCTGCGAGCTTTGTTTCCCCCTGGGCGTTGACGCAAAGATTTACCGAATGGAGCTGTTTTCCCGCGATGAAGCATGTCTGGGCCATCTTTTGGTTTCCCCAGATTATGAAGACTCCGAACGGAGTTGGGAATTTGAGGCATTGATGGTACGTTGATGAGACGGCTGGGAGAGAGAATAGCCATGGGGTTCCCATGATTACGTTGTTTACGGTCGGTTTATCCACTACCATGAATTTGACGTTTCGGGAGATTCCCCAGGCATGTACCATCAGCTTGATAGACCCCATTGTCATTGTTGTGACGCCGTCGAAACCGGTGCGGGGCCTGACACCCAGCTTGATATGATCGTCGGGTATCTCTATTTTCTGCAAGGTTTCCCTAAAAATTAGATCGACCGAGCTCTCGGTATCGACTAGAACCCTAGTCACTTCACAATCTTCGATTTTCATGTCGACCTTACTCTGATCGGGACAACTCCTGTCGGTGGTTGCTTCCTTTTTGTACTGCTTGAGGGACCGGACCGAATCATGGGTTAGGCTGAGCCCCCCCATGATCATCAGAACTCTCTTGGTTGGGTTCTGCTTTCCAGCCTATCCCTTGTCGGATTAAGCACTCTTGGGGGAAAGGGGTGAGTCGGTATTTCCGCTCGGTTTCTACTCGTTCCCATTCGGTTCCTCCTCAGGCTTTTGCTTCTCGCCTCGGTCGGCTGGTAGCGTGACTTTGACTGCTCCCTTCTGGTATTGTGCGAGCAGTTGTTCCTTTAGTTGTCGACATTGCGAGGTCGAATGCCCGTGAATTTGATGGTAGTAGCAATAAGACTGTCCGCTCGTAGGTTCCCGGACATATTCCGGAGCCCTTGCTTGAGAGCAGCTACAACAGTGGTGTCGTTCGCCATGACTCGCGAGATGACGGCTTTGAAGCGATCCATGAACTTCTCGAGCATCTCCTTCTCGCCTTGGACCAACCCCCATAAGTCAGCATCTGAGACGCCGTCCTCAATATAGATGGCATAATGCTTGAGGAACGCCATCGACAGGTGTTGAAACGAGTCGATCGAGCAGGACTCCAGCCTGGAGAACCAGTCTAAAGCAGCGCCTGACAAGTATTCGATGAAATACTTACAATGGCCTGAGTCGTACTCCTCGGGAGAGAAGTGTACCCGTTCCATCGCGATGGAGAAGGCGGTGAGGTGCTGCTTCGGATCGGAGTCTCCGGAATATGGTTGAAGTCGCAACTTGGCGGTATGCCTGATCGTAACGGATGTTATTCTGGCAGAAAAAGGGGTCCGCTGAGTCTCGGCCAAAACCCGATCGATCTCTGGGGCCGAGCTGAGGGCTTGATTCATCCGTGAACTCATTTTCCAAAGCTGGTTCCTCATGTCCTCAAGCTCGGAGTACTGAGTATGAGTCATTCCGCGGTCGGGGATAGTTCCCTGTCGGGCGGCGAGGGTTTGCCGTAAGTTCGTAGTTTGGCCAAGCCTCCTGAAGATTGAGGGCGAGGAGCTCGCTCGGACTCGTGGTGACTCGAAGGTGGCTCGTTGCGGTGCCGCCTCGGTCCGCTCTGGTAGTCCCGTGATGCGAACAGGCTATCGAGTTTGATGTTTGTCAATCGTGCTCGTTCTTCCTGCTCATCGAAGCGACTCGTTTTGATTATTTGTTTGAGCTTGGTTATGCCGAGTAGCGTCGGGTCGCTTGGCCAGTGTTTGCCCCATGTCGACTATACTTCCGAGCCTGTATCGGAGGTCAGTTGGCTCCTGTATCCTCTGGAAGACGGATACGGGACTGGTCGGATGCTTGATCCTCTCGAAGACCGAGGAGGCGGCGGTTGGCCTCTCGACTCTGTCGGAGGCTATGGTCGGATCAGCGGGCAGGTCGTGCTCCCTGGGGACGAGAGCGGGATTATCCGTGTTCACGGGGTTAGGGTTTTCCTGCTCGGGAAAAAGGGTCGCTCGTTGGGCCACCGGAGTGTTAGTACCCTGAGCGCTTGTTCCCGACGAGTGCGTTCTCATGCTTACTTCCTTGTTGAGATCCATGGTCGCGTAAAAAGATATCCTCTTGTAGATGTGAGAAATTTGTGTTCCCCTACATGGCGCGCCAAATGTTGAACTCAGATCGAGATCGACACTAAATTTGTAATAGGTTCGGGGATTCTTTGATAAATGGAAGGAGGAAGCTTTTGGTGAGAATGTAAGAGCCCACTCGAATGAACCATAACCGAGAGGGAAGTTTTGGATTCTTGGGAGATTAAGTGTACTCGACAAATAATATGCTTCTAGTTCAAAAGTGTAGTGTATTTCACCTTAGTTGTACACAAATGATGGTACAACTATATATAGTACATTTGGGATTAGGGCTTTTGATACATATGGTTACATTTTAACCATATGCTCATAAAGTAACCCTTAATGAGCATAAAGTAACTATACTAGGATTTAAAGTAACTAAGCTTAGTTAACAAAGTAATGAGTTGGGCCTTCCTGCTTGATGGGCTGGGAGTAGGATTTTGTCTTGGGCCAAATCTATGGTGCAAAAGAGAAGACAATGACCGTTCCGTTCTACAAATTGCTTTCCTTCTCAGATTCTTCCGACATGATGTTAATGATCGTTGGTTCGATCGGAGCTATTGGAAATGGTCTTGGTTTTCCGGTATTGACATTATTGTTTGGTAACATCATTGATTCAATGGGTCAAAACCAGAACAACAAAGACATTGTTGATATAGTCTCTAAGGTTAGATAAACCAAAAATAATATCTTTTGTTATTTCCTTTTATGTTTTCTTGATTATGTTTTGTTTTTCCTTGTTTAGGATTGTTTGAAATTTATCTACTTTGGACTTGGGACACTAGTAGCAGCCTTTCTTCGTAAGTCATACTCCTTCCGTTCCAAATTAATATCGTTTTAGGGTTATTTTTCAGTTTTTAGTTTCCGGTTTTAGAGGTGGCTTGTTGGGTGATTACGGGAGAAAGACAAGCTGCAAGAATAAGAAATTTATACCTGAAAACGATTTTAAGACAAGACATTGGATTCTTCGATATCAAAACAAACACATGAGAAGTTATTGGTCGAATGTCTGGTGATACTGTTCTTATACTAGATGCTATGGGCGAGAAGGTAAAACAAACAAAAACCGCGGAAAACAAAAGATAGAAAAATCTATTGTAATAGTATAATGAAATTTCTAAAGTTCCGATTTTTTTTCGTAGGTTGGGAAGTTTATACAGTTGATTGCAGAATTCTTGGGTGGATAAGTTTTAGCATTTGTAAAAGGATGGTTACTTACACTTGTTATGTTAACATCAATTCCTCTTTTAGTATTGGCTGGTGCAGCTATGCCTATTATAGTTACTAAAGCTGCTTCTCAAGAACAAGCTGCTTACAGGAAAGCATCAACCGTTGTTGAACAAACTTTAGGGTCAATTAGAACCGTAAAAAAATGCTTTCTGTTCGATATTTTTAGAGTTGATGGTCATCAAAAGTTTGAAACTTTAACCAATTTTTTCGTGTGTTTTTTTTATTCAGGTTGCTTCTTTTACTGTTGATAAATTCGGCGTATAAATCGAGTGTTATGCAAGGTTTCTCTACGGGTTTAGGGTTTAGAGTAGTGTTAGCGGTGTTCTTTTGTAGCTATGCTTTGGCTATATGGTTTGGTGGAGAGATGATATTAAAGAAAGGGTATACAGGTGGTGCAGTGATCAATGTAATGGTCATTGTCGTCGTGAGTTCGATGTGAGTAAAAACAGATTTTTTTTTTTTTAAGAGTCTCAAGACAGTTAAAACGGTTTAAAAAACTCTGTTTTTTATAAGTCTTTGGGGCAAACAACATCTTGTCTAACAGCATTTGTGGCTGGTAAAGCTGCAGCTTATAAAATGTTTGAGACGATTGAAAGAAAGTCGTCGATTGATTCCTTAAACCCAAATGGAAAGGTTTTAGAAGATATCCGAGGCGAAATCAAGTTGAAAGATGTGTGTTTTAGTTACCCTGCAAGGCCTACAAATGAGATATTTAACAGATTCTCACTTTTGATTCCGAGCGGCGCAACCGTTTCTTTAGTAGGAGAGAGCGGAAGCGGGAAATCAACCGTGATCAGTTTGATTGAAAGGTTTTATGATCCGAATTCTGGTCAAGTACTTATCGATTGCGTTGACTTGAAAGAGTTTCAACTAAAATGGATTAAAGGGAAGATTGGATTGGTTAGTCAAGAACCGGTTCTGTTTTCTTCGAGTATAATGGAGAATATAGGTTACGGGAAAGAAAGCGCGAAGGAAGAAGAGATAAGAGAAGCGGCAAAGTTAGCAAACGCGGCTAAATATATCGATAAGTTGCCTCGGGGTTTAGAGACCATGGTGGGGGATCATGGAACTCAGCTCTCAGGAGGACAAAAATAGAGGATTGCAATCGCGAGAGCGATACTTAAAGATCCGCGGATTTTGCTTTTAGACGAAGCAACAAGCGCTCTTGATGCGGAATCCGAAAGAAAGGTTCAAGAGGCTTTAGATAAAGTAATGGTAAACCGGACTACTGTTATTGTGGCACATCGGTTAAGCACGGTGCGAAATGCTGATTCGATTGCCATGATTCACCGAGGAAAGATTATTGAAGAAGGTACATTGATATTTAGCCTTCTTGATTCATAACTGTTTTCGGTTAGGGTTAGGGTTTGATTCAACTAAGAATTTTTTTTCTCTTATACTTGTCTAATAGGTTCACATTTGGAGTTACTCAAGGATCATGAAGGGGCTTATTCGCAGCTTATACGGTTACAAGGGATAAACAAAGAGACGAAACAATCGAAGATTTCAAAGGAATTGCGGGATGGATCAATCAGCAGTGGATCTTCAAGAAGAAACAGCATCAGTAGGAGAGTTCATGATGAAGACTCTGTTGTAGTTCTCGGTTTACTTGCAGGACAAGAAACTACTACAATTCCTAAAGAACAGTCCCATAATGTGTCGATTACTCGAATCGCTGCTCTAAACAAACCGGAGACTCCGATTCTTATACTTGGAACCTTAGTAGGTGCAGTGAACGGAACTATATTCCCGATATTCAGGGTTCTTTTTGCTAAATCAATCGAAGCTTTCTTTAAACCGCATCACGAGCTAAAGAGAGATTCAAGATTCAAGTCCGTGATATTCGTGCTTTTCGGTGTAGCTTCTTTGATAGTGAATCCAACGCATACATACTTGTTTCCTATAGCTGGAGGGAGACTAATTCGGAGAATAAGAGTAATGTGCTTTGAGAAAGTTGTTCACATGGAAATTGGGTGGTTCGATAAGCCCGAGAACTCGAGTGGTGCGATGGGAGCAAGGCTCTCTGCTGATGCAGCTTTGATTAGGACTATTATGGGCGACTCATTGTCTGTATCGGTTAAGAACGCTGCGTCTGCGGTCTCGGGATTGATCATAGCTTATGCGGCGAGCTGGAAATTGGCACTTATTATCTTAGTAATGATTTCTTTAATTGTAATCAATGGTTATCTTCAAATTAAGTTCATTAAAGGCTTCGCTGCATATGCAAAGGTTGGTCTTTTAATATTTAGGGTTTGTTACTTGTTGGTGAAGAAATGTAAACACAAAAGAAAATATTTTGCAGACGAAGTACGAGGAGGCGAGTCAGGTGGCGAGCGATGCGGTCGGGTGTATAAGAACGGTTGCATCTTTCTGTGCGGAGGAGAAAGTGATTGAAATGTATAAAAACCGATGCGAAGATACGATTAAATCTGGGATTAAGCAAGGATTAGTTAGTGGATTAGGGTTTGGTCTCTCCTTTCTCATTCTTTTCTCTGTTTACGCTATTTGTTTCTACGCGGGTGCTAGATTCGTTAAAGTTGGAAAGGCAAACTACAAAGATGTTTTTCAGGTTTTCTTTGAAATCTCTGTAATGGAATCTTGAGGAGAAGAGAGTTAATGGATTTTTGGATTGGATTGGGGTTTTATTTTGTAGGTTTTCTTAGCGTTAACGATGACAACAATTGGGATATCTCAAGCGAGCTCTTTCGCTCCTGATTCGAGTAAAGCTAAGAGTGATGCTGCTTCGATCTTTAGGATTATTGATCGAAAATCGAAGATAGACTCGAGAGATGAATCGGGAATGGTGTTGGAGAATGTAAAAGGAGATATCGAACTTTGTCATATAAGCTTCACTTACCAAACTAGACCTTACATTCACATCTTTCGTGATCTTTGTCTTTCCATTCGTGCCGGAAAGGTAACATCTTGACCAAAAGACTATTATTTCGTTATTCGGATTGTTAGGAAATCGATTCCAATTTCAGACGTGATTAGCTATTTCAATTCAGTTCTCGATGAGATTGGATTGCAGAAAGTAAAGGACACAGAGACTCGAGCTTCGGGGCCTAGTGCCAACCTCTAACTCGCCGGTGATCACGTCACCGGAATCACTATAATGCGGCATTAACAAGCCGATCAATGTTACAAATTACAATTAGATTTCTTCTTTAGCACTTATCTAATTGTGTAGTGATTTCTTTGCAGCTTCTACAGGAATCTTCAAGCTCGGATTTCAAGAGAAGACTTCTTCATCGGAAGATCAGAACAGGGAGATTTCGGCTCAACTCGCCGACGCAGAGCTCAACCAAGCTCGAGTCGCAGAAGAAACCGATCGGCAAGAAGGACTTGAAGATCCGATACACCGGAGACTTCCGATTCGATATCTTAGTTCAAGCTTCTTCTCTATCTTTCTCTGAACTGATAAAAAATTCTTTCTCTCTTGATTCTGTTTTTTTTTTTGTAACAACTCTGATCTCTTCCTTTCCTTCAATTTAAGAAGACGTTGACCATGACTCTTTGACTGATTCTCAATCAGATTTATACTGGGCTTTTCAACTAAGCCCATTAATCATAAAAGCCCAACGCTAAAACGACAACCTCTACACACGAATTTCGGTTTAAATAAGTTGTTGTACTTATTTCAGACGGTTGCTTTGGTCGGAGAAAGCGGCTCGGGTAAATCTATGGTGATTTCGCTGTTACAGAGGTTTTACGATCCGAATTCAGGTTATATAACTCTAGATGGAGTTGAGCTCAAGAAGCTTCAACTGAAATGGTTGAGACAACAAATGGGACTGGTAGGTCAAGAGCCTGTATTGTTCAATGACACAATACGAGCCAACATTGCTTACAGTAAAGGCGGGAAAGAAGCGACCGAGGCTGAAATTGTAGCTGCCTCCGAGCTCGCTAATGCTCATCGGTTCATCTCTAGCATACAACAGGTAACCAAAACAAAGACATTTTTCTAGACCTTGTGAGTAAAAACAAGAGATTAATATAAGGTTCTGGTTCGAGTAGCACTTGGGAGGAAACTGTATAAAATGATCTGATCCCCCGATCTGAAGGGATGTATGGGCCAAGGCCTAAAGCGTCTTAAAAAGAGAGAGAAAGATTACTTTTTGTGCAAGTAATGACACTTTCTTGTTGTTTAGGGTTACGATACGATGGTCGGAGAGAGAGGGATACAATTGTCGGGAGGACAGAAGCAGCGCGTGGCGATTGCACGCGCTATCGTGAAAGAACCGAAGATTTTGTTGCTGGACGAAGCGACGAGCGCGTTGGATGTAGAATCGGAACGGGTGGTTCAAGAGGCACTTGACCGAGTGATGGTGAACCGAACCACCGTCATGGTGGCTCATAGGCTTTCGACGATCAAGAATGCTGACGTCATCGCCGTCGTCAAGAACGGTGTGATCGCTGAGAAAGGAACGCACGAGACGTTGATTAACATTGAAGGTGGAGTTTATGCTTCTCTTGTTATGCTTCACATGAGTGTTTCTAATTGATTCAAAACATTTGTTCTTCTAATAACATTTTTTTACTTTTGCAAAATCTTTGAAATCTATATTCTTGTGAGATAATAAATTTAGTAGTTAGAACAAGTTACCAAAAAAATAAATTGGATTTTGATTTTGTCATTTCTTAAACCTCAAGGTACACAGTCCCAGTTTAGAAACGACGTCGCTTTCGAAATTTAACCGTTACGTTATTTGTTTACTGCATTTGGTAAAAAGTTGATATCCGTCGTCGTTTAGTGCCATGTATGCAGTGTGTTGGCAGTAGATATTTCAACCAATCAAATCTCACGATTATGCCAGCAAGGCAACCGCAGCTTATTGTGAAAATTTACGAAACTGCCACGTATCGACTTATACGAAAATGAGGAGAAATTTACAAAATCGGGAAGAGAGAATGGAGACTGGTGAGAGATCGTAAGCTAAAGATTCAATGCGAGTCAAGAAATTCGTCTACGAAATCATCACTTTCCTCTCCAAATTTCTCGAATCATCTCTCTGATTAAGGTATCTCAACCCCTAATTCCCGATTCATCTTCTTCTACTTCAGATTTCTGTTTTCGTTTTTTTTGTTTGCCCTAAATTCTCTGCTGGATTTTGTGATTCGCCGTTTGTTTTCATGTCTACTTTGGGTTTCTTCAATGGGCTACGTGTAGATTTCAGCTGATAAACACTTAATTTTGGATTGTCGGTGATAGGAATCGAACTGATGATTTTTAGTTAGGATTACTGATTTTTTTTGGAAGCTTGAGAGTGGTTGAATTGTATAATTAAGGATTTGTTTGTTAAAATTCTATGCAGATTCTTGATTCAGGATTTTGTTCAGATTGTTGAATTGTGATCTTCCTTTGTTCAAGTTATTGCTGTTCCGATGGCTAACTTACCGCAAAGATCGGTTAATTATCCGGGGACTCTCGCGCCTTTAGAACCAAATAGACCATCACCACAACCCGATAGAACCCCGATTCCGCATTCTCCACCGGTAGTAGCTTCACCTGTACCTCCTATTCCTCATCCAAATTTTAGACAAGATCATTTGCCAAATCTGTTGTCACCTTCGAATGGTATGAGAACCGGGAGCCCTATTCCTCGTATGAGTACTCCGCCTGGTCCTCCAGTCTTTAATACTCCGGTTAAACCAGCTGCTGTGCCTTTTCGTACCTCTCCTGCTACTCCTCAGCCTATGGCGACTTACTCTTCGGCTACGGCTTCTTCTCTGCCCGTATCTGCACCTTCCTATTACTCAAACGGGTCATCACCTGGAACGCAGCGTGATCTTCCAGATGTTGTTAGAATGGAGGAACCAATCGCTCCTGACGCACCTTATGTTTTGTTCTCTGCAAATAAGGTATTTTTCTTATCCTTTCAGTTTCTGCTAATAAGTATCTGCATCCATGATTCACCATTTATTTTGTTTTTGGTCATTGTAGGTTTTAAAGCAGAAGAAGCTAGCAAATGTTGCTAGTTTGGGGTTTGGAGCAATAGTTTCTGCCGGGAGGGAGATTAGTCCTGGTCCGCAAATTATTCAACGTGATCCACATCGCTGTCTGAACTGTGGAGCGTATTCTAATCCCTACAGCTCTATATTAATTGGTTCAGGACAATGGCAGTGCGTCATCTGCGAGAACATGAATGGAAGTAAAGGGGAATATGTGGCTTCGAGCAAGAATGAGTTGAGAATTTTTCCAGAGCTTTCATTGCCTCTGGTTGATTATGTTCAAACTGGAAACAAGAGACCTGGATTTGTTCCTGCTTCTGATTCTCGGACATCTGCACCTGTTGTACTTGTTATCGATGAGTGTTTAGATGAACCACATCTTCAGCACTTGCAGAGCTCTTTGCATGCATTTGTAGACTCGCTTCCACAAACTACCAGGCTTGGGATTATACTGTATGGCCGTACTGTTTCGATATATGATTTCTCTGAAGAATCTGTAGCTTCAGCCGATGTTATCTCTGGTGCAAAATCACCATCCGCAGATTCGATGAAATCGCTGATTTATGGGACCGGTGTCTACTTGTCACCAATGCATGCATCACTAAAGGTAGCACATGAGATATTCTCATCCTTAAGACCTTACACATTGATTGTACCCGAAGCATTTAGAGATAGGTGCCTTGGAACTGCTGTTGAGGCTGCTCTGGCTATAATTCAAGGACCATCAGCAGAAATGTCTCGGGGAGTGGTCAGAAGAGCAGGAGGTAACAGTAGAATCATTGTTTGCGCTGGTGGACCTATTACCTACGGTCCTGGATCAGTACCTCATTCCACGACTCATCCAAATTATCCATATATGGAAAAGACAGCCATAAAATGGATGGATAATTTGGGACGCGAAGCTCACAGACACAATACGGTTGTCGACATTTTGTGTGCTGGTACTTGTCCTCTTAGAGTTCCTGTTCTGCAGCCACTTGCAAAAGCTTCAGGCGGTGTTTTAGTTCTTCACGATGATTTTGGTGAAGCCTTTGGTGTGGACTTGCAGAGGGCAGCCACTAGAGCAGCTGGTTCCCATGGTCTGCTTGAAGTACGGTGTTCAGATGATATTCTTATAACTCAGGTGATTGGACCTGGTGAAGAAGCACATTCAGAAACTCACGAGACGTTTAAGAGTGATGCGGCTCTTTGTATTCAGATGCTTAGTGTCGAGGAAACACAAAGCTTCTCTCTCTCGATGGAGAATAAGAGGGACATCAAAAGCGATCACATCTTTTTCCAGTTTGCTTTCTATTATTCGGATGTTTACC
The DNA here is from genome assembly GCA_963576765.1 of Draba incana. Classification (NCBI taxonomy): domain Eukaryota; kingdom Viridiplantae; phylum Streptophyta; class Magnoliopsida; order Brassicales; family Brassicaceae; genus Draba; species Draba incana. The sequence goes on from OY755214.1 coordinate 1,278,961, forward strand.
AAGCCGATGTGTCTCGAGTAATTACGTTCAAATTGCCAACTGTTGATAGTATCTCAGCATATCTTCAGAGTGTTGAGGAAGAAGCTGCCGCGGTTCTCATCTCCAAGAGAACTCTTTTACAAGCGAAAAATCAAAAGGATGCAGTGGATATGCGTGCTACCATAGATGAACGAATCAAAGACATTGCTTTGAAATTCGGATCACAAGTGCCGAAATCACAGCTTTATAGCTTCCCCAAGGAACTATCATCCCTTCCAGAACTCCTCTTCCATCTTAGAAGGGGTCATCTATTGGGAAACATCATTGGTCATGAAGATGAAAGATCGGTTCTACGGAATTTGTTTCTAAACGCGTCTTTCGATCTGTCTCTTCGTATGGTAGCGCCCCGTTGCTTGATGCACCAAGAAGGTGGCACATTCGAGGAACTACCAGCGTATGATCTCTCTATGCAATCAGATAAGGCTGTTATCCTTGACCATGGCACCGATGTATTTATTTGGTTGGTAAGTTTCTCGTCTTCATTCATGCAATAATATTTTTTTCAATAAACTTTTGGATCACTTCATGAGATTTTCTTTGGTGATTTAGGGAGCCGAACTGTCTGCTGATGAGGTGAAGTGCGCTGCGGTTTTAGCAGCTTGCAGAACGTTGGCTGAAGAACTAACCGAATTCCGGTTTCCAGCACCTCGCATTCTCGCCTTCAAGGTCTTTAACATTTCAGAATCTCAAAACATCGTACTTTCTCGTTGTTACGACAATCCATTGAAACGAAACTCAATTCTTGTGGGCATTGTTGTGTAACAGGAGGGAAGTTCCCAGGCTCGATACTTTGTTTGCCGGCTTATACCAGCGCATAAAGACCCTCCTTATGAACAGGTAACACAAAGAAAACCCCGAGTTCGTCCTCGGATTGCAAAACAAAGCTTTGATTCATTGATTCTTGTTTTTCTCCTCTGAATCCAATTATAATATGTGCAGGAAGCAAGATTTCCGCAGGTAAGAACATTGACGACGGAGCAAAGAAGGAAACTAAAGAGTAGTTTTATAGAGTTTGATGAAGCGAGTTTCTGCGAATGGATGAGGAGTTTGAAAGTAGTGCCTCCTGAGCCCAGGTAGAAGATAGTTGTTCAATCTTCATTATTCTGCTTCTCTTTTGTTCTTGGGGATACTGTATGCACTTCATTATATTGAGTCTTTTGTTTTTAGGATTTCTCTTTACTATATATGGTCTCTCCAATTTTCTGAATTGAATATATACTTCTTTTTGTTATAACACCAAAATAATGTCTAGTCTAGTGTTGATTACCATTAAAAAAATTCACATTTCTGTTGCTTAAGGATAAATTCATATTATGCAGTTATGTTTAGTAACACTGCATAATCATATTTAAAAAAATCTTATAATGTACAAAAATTGAAAATAAAATATAATGTATGTGGATAAAACTAAAATGTGTATAAGCTAATAGATACTCGATGACGTGGCAAACAGGAGATTACTTATCAGAAATTGGATTTGGGGGGGGGGGGTATAAATGTAATTTCAGTCACCTTATCCCCAACGTCTCAGTTCTCTCTCTCGTGCTCTTCACTTGACGACACACGAAAACCGGAAAAGTTTTCGGGTTATTCGCTCCCGCCGGTGATTCTTCCCGGACTCGCCGTCGATGATGGTGTCGCTACTCTGCGACTCTCAGTTACTCAACCACCGAACTTCGATCTCACCTTCAGCTTCTCAATTCGTGATCGCCGACGGAAAATTCCTCAAGCAGAATCGTCTTCTGAGCTCTTCTCCATTTTGGGGAGCCAAATTCGGAATTGGAATCAAGTTAGGGTTATCCGGATGCAGTAGCTGTTCTCGTCGGAGAAGCACGAGTGTAAATGCTTCATTAGGTGGTCTTCTTAGCGGAATTTTCAAGGGTTCTGATACCGGTGAATCGACTAGGCAACAGTACGCAGGTATCGTCGCCTCTGTTAATCGATTAGAGACGGAGATTTCGAGTTTATCGGATTCGGAGTTGCGTGAGAGAACTGATGCGTTGAAGAAACGAGCTCAGAAAGGAGAATCCATGGATTCACTTCTACCTGTAATGTTTTTGTTTTCTCAAATTGGATTTTCGATACTTTTGGAATTTTCCAACTCAATTGTGGAATTTCAAATTTCAGGAGGCGTTTGCTGTTGTGAGAGAAGCTTCTAGGAGAGTTCTTGGACTTAGACCTTTTGATGTGCAATTGATAGGTAATACAATCTTTGTGGACTGTTTACTGTGAAGACTGTTGAGTGAACATCTATATTTGGTTTGATTACAGGTGGTATGGTTCTTCATAAAGGAGAAATAGCAGAAATGAGAACTGGTGAAGGGAAAACGCTTGTAGCTATTTTACCTGCTTATTTGAATGCATTAAGTGGGAAAGGTGTTCATGTGGTTACAGTCAATGATTATCTTGCTCGTAGAGATTGTGAATGGGTTGGTCAAGTTCCTCGGTTCCTTGGAATGAAGGTTGGTCTAATCCAACGTATGTCTCTCTTTCTCCGAACTCCTTGCTTATCTCTCGTAATAGGTCAATGTAATCATCATTCACGAACTTTGTTACTTTCGCAGAGAATATGACACCTGAACAAAGAAAGGAAAACTATTTATGCGACATCACGTATGTAACCAACAGTGAGCTTGGTTTCGATTATCTAAGAGACAATCTTGCCACGGAAAGTAATTCTTGCTTTATTTTCTACTTTCATTCTGGATTATAATATAGTTTGAAGTTTCTTTTAATGTCTTTGCTGAGTTAGTTACTGAATGTACAGAGTGTGGAGGAGCTTGTCTTGAGGGATTTCAATTATTGTGTAATTGATGAAGTTGATTCCATACTTATTGATGAAGCAAGGACTCCTCTCATTATCTCTGGGCCTGCGGAGAAACCTAGTGACCAATATTACAAAGCTGCAAAGATTGCTTCAGCCTTTGAGCGGGATATACATTACACTGTAAGACTCCTCAGCTATTCTGTATTTTGTGTGAAATTATTAAATGGAGTTGGCCATACATCTTTGAAATTTAACTGCTCACTGTGTTTTTGGTGTTGCAGGTTGATGAAAAGCAGAAGACTGTTTTACTAACAGAACAGGGTTATGAGGATGCGGAAGAAATCCTGGACGTGAAAGATTTGTATGATCCTCGTGAACAATGGGCGTCATATTTACTTAATGCCATTAAGGCAAAAGAACTTTTCCTCAGAGATGTGAACTATATCATCCGTGCAAAAGAAGTTCTTATCGTGGATGAGTTTACTGGTCGCGTAATGCAGGTGCTTGTTTATATTGTTTACTTATTGGTACGAAATATTTATCTTGATTAGAAATAATTATCTCTGTGTATCAGAGAAAAGATTTCAGGCCACAAGAAAAACATAAAGAAAAAAAACAGTACGTAGTAACCCACTGAATAAGTTGTCTCTTTTGTAGGGAAGACGATGGAGTGACGGACTGCATCAAGCAGTTGAAGCAAAAGAAGGCTTGCCAATTCAGAATGAATCTATTACACTGGCATCAATTAGTTATCAAAATTTCTTTCTGCAGGTTGGTAATGCCGGGTTTCCACTTTTTAAATAAAGTTACTTCAAGATTGTAATGCTTCATTTCTACTATGGATGGTGTAGTTCCCGAAACTTTGTGGGATGACTGGCACTGCATCGACCGAGAGTGCAGAATTCGAGAGCATATACAAGCTCAAAGTTACAATTGTACCCACAAATAAACCCATGATAAGAAAGGTTTGTCTCGTATCTTATGTTCTCAACTTGCACCTCAAAATTCAGACTGGTGGTTCTAAGGAATTGGTCTCCATCGGAAGATAAACATGCTAGTAGGCCTTATAATGAGATCTGTTTAAGTGAGAAAATGTTAAGCATTGATGCTAGCTTTATACTAGCTTTCATTTTGGTGTTTCTCTTTTCGAGCAAAAACGTTTCTCTTTCCCAGCCTAATACCTTGTTAAGTCACTTATAGGATGAGTCAGATGTAGTTTTCAAGGCAGTCAGTGGCAAATGGCGGGCAGTAGTAGTTGAGATTTCTAGAATGCACAAGACAGGTAGGGCTGTGCTAGTTGGTACAACCAGTGTTGAGCAGAGTGACGAACTATCTCAACTATTGAAGGAAGCTGGAATAACTCATGAGGTAAAGCTTTCATGTTATTTTGATTAGAAAAAAAATCTTTGGCATGTATCTATGCAAAATAAATTCAAAATTTAACTGTAAATATTTAGCCCAAAATCATCTTTGGGATTTAAACAAATGATATTCACTGTACAAGTAAACTGACATATATATGTTGTAAAAAAAGGTCCTCAATGCAAAACCAGAAAATGTGGAGAGGGAAGCTGAAATTGTAGCACAAAGTGGCCGTTTAGGGGCAGTAACAATTGCCACAAATATGGCAGGGCGTGGGACAGACATTATTCTTGGTGGAAATGCAGAGTTTATGGCACGTTTGAAGCTCCGTGAGATACTTATGCCCAGGTATTATGCATGTAGCATTTGTGAGATGTAATTAAGATTAGCAGTACAGTAAGCATGATATCAAGTCTCTAATAATATATTTTGTGCACATCAGATAGAGATCCTTTATCCACCGTTGAGTTCATATTTTCCTTTTACGTAAAATTTTGTAACGTTTTATCTATTACTACAGAGTGGTAAAGCCTACTGATGGTGTTTTCGTATCTGTGAAGAAGGCCCCTCCCAAGAGGACGTGGAAGGTTTGGGCTTTTCAGAGTCTCTGTTTTTGGTTTAAAAGTATGGGTTTCTAATGGTTACACCGAGCTAAATAGGCAAAAAACTTTACAATTCAGGTGAATGAGAAGCTATTTCCATGCAAATTGTCAAATGAGAAAGTAAAGCTAGCTGAGGAAGCTGTACAATTAGCTGTAGAGGCTTGGGGTCAAAAATCGTTAACTGAGCTTGAAGCAGAGGAGCGTCTATCTTATTCTTGTGAAAAGGTGAACAACTGAGACCTGCAACTCTATCTTGATATTTTAACATAAGTATCCGAGCCGTCAATATTTGCTTTCTTTCTCAGGGTCCTGTCCAGGATGAAGTAATAGGTAAACTGAGGAATGCATTTCTTGAGATAGCGAAAGAATATAAGGGCTATACGGATGAAGAAAGGAAGAAGGTTGATTCTGTTATAGCAGAGCGATGTGTGAATCTTTATTCACTCGTCTGTTGTTGATAATTTTATCTGCTGAATTGCTATAGGTTGTGGAAGCTGGTGGACTCCATGTGGTGGGAACAGAGCGGCATGAATCTCGCCGAATAGACAATCAGGTTTCCTTCAAATGTTTGATACCAGGAGATTTACGGTTGATTTAAGTTCCTTTTCCAGTGAAGTAATTCTTTGTGAATTTGTTGTGTTGCCCTCATACAGTTGCGTGGGCGGAGTGGCCGGCAGGGAGATCCTGGAAGTTCCCGGTTCTTCCTTAGTCTTGAAGATAACATATTCCGCATTTTCGGGGGAGATCGGATTCAGGTGACTGTTTATATCTAAAATTTATTCATTCTTCTGGAGAATAATCACCTAAATGTAGTTACCATTCAACTCTCTAGGGTATGATGAGAGCATTCAGGGTGGAAGACTTACCGATTGAATCCAAAATGCTTACTAAAGCTCTAGATGAAGCTCAGAGAAAAGTCGAGAATTACTTCTTTGACATCAGAAAACAACTATTCGAATTTGACGAGGTTCTCAACAGCCAAAGAGATCGTGTTTACACAGAGAGAAGGCGTGCTCTTGTGTCAGACAGCCTCGAGCCTCTGATTATCGAGTATGCTGAATTGACAATGGATGATATTCTAGAGGTAAGCCGTTTGAACGAGTTCTTTTATTCCCTCGAATCTTTTTACACTAACAGTAAAACTCGTTTACCATAAATAGGCAAATATTGGCCCAGATACTCCAAGGGAAAGCTGGGATCTTGAAAAGCTCATTGCGAAAGTTCAGCAGTACGAATTATATATCTCTAGAGTAAACATTTAACAGAGATAATAGCCACTAACTTCCCGTCTCTTAGGTACTGTTATCTGTTGAACGATCTCACACCGGATTTACTGAAAAGCCAAGGATCAAGTTACGAGGGACTGCAAGATTATCTTCGTGCTCGTGGCCTCGATGCATACTTGCAGAAAAGAGTAAGTTAGATTGGTGTAAGAGATAACAAAAGGTGTGTGGTTTCTGGTTGATTAAGTGTGTTGATAATTCGATAGGAAATTGTGGAGAAACAAGCTCCAGGGCTAATGAAAGATGCGGAACGATTCTTAATCTTGAGCAATATTGACCGGTTATGGAAAGAACACCTTCAAGCACTCAAGTTCGTGCAACAAGCTGTTGGGCTTAGAGGATATGCACAACGGGATCCACTCATCGAGTATAAGCTCGAAGGATACAACCTATTTCTGGAAATGATGGCTCAAATACGAAGAAATGTTATTTACTCCATATATCAGGTTCGTGATGAAATCGAAATCTCTACTTCACAACACTTGCCTTAAAAGCCAATTCAACATTTGATTCTTTTTTTTTTAATCGTCGCAGTTTCAACCAGTCATGGTTAAAAAAGACCAAGAGAAGAAGTCTCAGAACGGGAAACCGAACAAACAAGCAGATAATGTTAGCGAAAAGCCTAACCAAGTCAGTGTCACAGATGAGCCATCTTCAATTGCTAGCAACTAAGAGCGGGGTGAAATCATTTTGAGTACAAAAACGGGAATTCGTAAGTAGAAATGAGCTTGATGGTTGATGGATACAATCGGAAAAAAGCTAAAATTGTTATCAATCTCATTTATATCTGTATATACTACAGTGAGAAAACATCATCACATCAAAACCAGATCAAAAGAAAACTATTTTCTCTCTTACAGGATCAAGAATCTCTCGGAACGATTTCTTGTTGGAGTAATTGGTTAAGATCGTTTCCTCTCGCTTTGACGCCAATGGCTAAAGCCGTCTTGAGCTTAACCAACTCTCCTAATCTGAGAGAAGCTCTTCTATTGTCTCTGATATAAAGAACTGGAACATTCCTCGAAGCAGCTAAGTTCGGTATATGCTTAGTTAACATCCTCGGTTTACAATCCGCTACGACAATCACCACCTGTGATCAAACAACAATCAGTACATTAACCAATAAGCCTATTAGGGTTTTAGAGTTTACCTGAAGCTGAGGCTGTCTAGGGTTTTGTTGTTGGTCACTACTAGTGTTTGGTTTCATCCTCTCAAGAACACGCGTGACTTCGTTGATACCAATCGCAATTTGTTGCTGATGAATCACATTGTTTAACGTTAATTTGAGGAAGAAACAAAGAAAGTGAAAGAGAAAAATTAGCAAGAGTGGTATAGTAAGTAAAAACCTTGAGCCATATTTTATCAGGTAATGAGTTCACATTCGAAAGCTTCGATGTCTCGATTCCTCTAAACACACACAAGGTAGACAAAATTCACAAAGAGAGAAATAGGGTTTTTGTTTAGGGTTTTAGAGTGTTTTTACCTTTGAATCAAACCGAGAAGATGAATCAGACGTTCACCTTCATAGTAACTACAATAAACACCAAAGAAATCAAAATCCTCAGAAACAGAAACAAAGTGTAGAGAGAGGAAGATAGATTGAATTGAGATCTCGCTCTGATTCTTTGATGCAATTCGAATCACCTTCTATCTTTTGAGGGTTTATGGGTGTGACGCTTCTCATCGGTGTGTTTTAGTCGCTATGCACACCAACTGTTCGACACAAATATTCACTGAAATTTATTTTTTAGGGGTTTATCTAAGTATTTGGTTCGGTTCGGTTTGGTTTGCTTTGTTTTGTATCTTTTTAAAAGATGTTTCTTCAATTTTATTTTTATTTTTGTATGGATAAAATTTGAAGATGTTTGTCTTCACCTTCTTCAACCACTCTCATCAGACCACCAAAACTAAATGGACTAAACCGGTCACCGGTTCGAAAAATCCTCTGCCTGAGTCAGAACAAGCAGAGCAAAACCGGTACCGGAAAATCTTGGATCGTCCCAGTAAGTCTCTCGCTTTTTGGTTCAGGCTTCTTCTTAGGTCCTCTTCTTGATGGTCTCTACTCACGTGTCAATCTCGTAGTTTACCAAAATGGAGCTTTTCAAATCGGTCCTCTTCATACAAACATATGGGTAATTAAAAAAACCATAACTTTGAAATCTTATGACATTTCCATTGTAATCATGTAATGTGTTTTTCAGGTACCGTTCTTGCTTGGCTTATTTTACTCCACAGTTGGTTTACTCCAACTCCTATTGGATGAAAAAACCTCTACAAATCCTCCACGTGGCAACCTGGACAAAACCGTAATTTCACTCTTGTAAGAATTTTGTAGCTTTTGTGTATTAACAATTTTGGGGTAATGGAAATGATAACTATATGTGTTTGGTGAATGAATGTAAAAACAGGTCATTGGTGTTGTTTCTAGAGCTAAGTGCTGAAATGTACAAAGCTGGAGTTTCAGATAACATAGAAGCATACATTCTCCTTTGCATTAGCTGAGTTTCTTTGGTTCTCTCTAGATAGAACTTGGCTCGGCTTCACCATTGCCACGATCATCGGTATCGCATGTCCTCTAGCCGAAATCCCCATTATGCAGTAAGTATAACACCGCGCGCTTCAACTCTTTGTTTCCACTCTAAAGATTTTGACATATAATATGAATCAACAGATTCTTGCATCTATGGTACTATCCACAAGCAAACATAGAGATCTTTGGTCAGGTAATACATACATCTTCTTCTTCAAGCCAAAAAAAAATCAACATTAAAGAGTGTTTTGTTTTTCTTTTGTTTTATGGTGAAGGGATTGGTTACTTGGACAACAACTTGCTACTTTGTCTACACACCATTCTTGATCAACTTAGCAAGATGGCTCAAGACTACTACAAAATGAAGTTTCTAGCTTGTAAAGGTTACATTAGATATGTCCTTGAACTTTTCTTTAATCGCTGCTCGTATTCCCATTCCAATCGATTCTGGTCCAACGTACTTCACAACGCAGTCTCCACCTTCGACTGATAAAACTTCTACACTTCCGCCGTAGTTTTTTATCGCTGGTCTCAGTATATCAAGATGAGCATTCACTGCCTGCAAACACAATAAAAACCAGTCAGAAGAAGAATACGTCAACACAGAGTACTACGTGAATTCTTTTTAAACGCACCTCCACGGTAATCTGCTTTACTTCTTCGTCAAAAACTTGTCGAATATCTTTCAAAGCTTCTCCAAATTTCTCTTTGAGTACTCTTTCTATTCCCATTGTCATTGTTGTTGAAGAACTTGGACAACTATTACATGCTCCTATAACATAACAACACAATTCAACATAAACTACCTAAATACATATGAACTCACTGAATACAACTAATTTGCAACTCTCATTAAACATGAAAGTGAACTTTTCAAAAACAAAATCTCATTTCAATCAATCATAAGCCAAATGTTACACAAATTTGTCCTGCATCATGCTTTAATCAAGAGTTCTATACAGAGAAAACCTCTAAATGCTTCTGATTAATAGCTAAACTCATCTCTGATTAGTTCTTGATTCCAACAAACTCAAAAAAGTTTCCAACTTTTCAAACGAAATCAGTAAACCCTAACTCCAAAAATCTGCAAATTATTCATAAGCAATCAAAAAAAGTAAACTAACCTTGGAGTTTCAAAGAAACCACACCATCTTCAACGGAGACGACGTCGACGTTTCCGCCGTCGGCGATCAAGAACGGTCTAACATCTTCGAGAACCAAATCGACATTATGAGGAGTCAAATCGAAAGTCTGAGCTGAATAGAGACCTGGTGGTACAACGGAAGCGAAAGGTGAAGCGGGTTCTCCTTGATTCGAAGCATTTATCTCCGATCTACGCAAAATCGCCGTTCTAGAGATTGGTATGTGTTTGTTATTGGTAAAGAAGATAAATTTCGAATTTTTATTGGTTATTAGAGGAAACCCATTTCTTGTCGAAGATGGTGATACCGAAATTTTGAAGCTTCCGTTAATGGAAGTCGCGAGAGAAGCCATTGTTTTGGATTTTGCGATTTACGAGTTTTTGATCGACTCTTGTATGTTTCAGTGGCCACAAATTAAAAAAGAAATAGGAGTAACACTTTTCCCTATTAAGATTATTAAAAAAAACAAATGCAGGACTTTTTTTTTGTACTTAACAATCTATTAATAATTACATAAACTGGTGTGGGAGAGGAAAATAAGGAGAATGAGATTGTCTTTCCTAATCAGTTAGCCGAGAAGAGTAAGAGACAAGTAACAAGGGAGAGTGTCGGTAAGGTTTTGGAAAGGAATGTGCACAAAGGTGGGCCAAAAGGGGTTCGGGCCAATAGTAAGCCTAAGGAGAGTCTTAGGCCCAAACCGAAGCCCAGCAACAATCAACCCACAAGAGGACTTGTCTTTGGTTTGACAAAATGTGAAATAGAATTGTCGGCTTCAGGTAAGCGACTGAGAGTGGAAGGTGAAGTTGCAGGAAGGAAAGGAGGAGCTTTCGTGAGCGGAGATGGCAGTAGTACAGGAGTTGATGGGCAGGGACATAACCGTACTGGGCCAAGTCTGTCGGGTTTGGGTGAGGTTGAAGACGGAAGGGAGAGTTCGGAGATGGAGCTGCAATTGGTTCCGCAGGAGGTTGATGCGGGCCATCAGAAAGCTTAACGGTTCGCCCCGGCGGTTCATTGTTTCTTTTTTCATCGTCTCATGATGAATTGCTTGTTGTGGAATTGCCGGGAGGCAAATAAACCCAACTTTAGACGCTCAATTAGATACATCTTGAAGAAATTCAAAACGGATGTGCTTGCCCTTTTCGAAACCCATGCGGGAGGAGACAGAGCAGGGAGGATTTGTCAGGGTCTAGGCTTTGATAATTCGTTTCGTGTGGATGCAGTTGGTCAAAGTGGTGGCTTATGGCTACTATGGAGATCGGAAATTGGTAATGTTACTATTCTGGAGTCATCGGATCAATTCATACATGCGCATGTAGTAGTTGGGTTGGAGATTACACATTTGATTGTTGTTTACGCAGCTCCTACGGTCAGTCGAAGGAGTGGACTTTGGGATCAGCTTAGCCGAGCTATTCAAGCAGTGTCGGAGCCGTTAATCATTGGAGGCGATTTCAACACTATTGTTCGGCTAGATGAGAGAACAGGGGGTAATGGTAGACTTGTTGGGAATGTCCTGAAATCACACTTGTATTCACTCCAGTGACAGTTGTGATGTCGAGATCAGACATTCATATGATACTAGGTGGTCATTACGTTTTGCTAGAAGCCGCTTATGATCTATGAGTTATGAACTCATTACTAGTATTATATGATCCTACAGGGTTACACACCTAAGCGAATAGGATTCACTTTATAAGGGAATGATCATTAATGTAATGATCTAGATGATGTGTATTTGATACACATTATAAACATGTTTTAAAGGCAGTGTCGATCGACACTATAGTAGTGTCGATCGACGCCAGGGTTTAACCGAAATAAGATTTCGGTTTAGTAACTTAATTGATTCTGAATCGGTTCAGGATCAATTAGGTTTTTCTCCAGGACCTATATATAGGAGATATAGGTCACGACCTGGAGATAGAGTTTTTTTTGAGAAAAACCCTTTTCGTGATAGCCGCCTTTAAGAAACAGAATCCCTAAAAGATCCGGTTCCAGGAACTAGCATCCCTGCGGATTCCTATTCGTGTGCGTGTGGACTATCGATAGAGGCACTACACTTGAAGTGCTATAGATCTCGATTTCCTGATTCAATTCCGCTGCAAACTCCAGGTATATTCGAGATCCGTTTCATCAGATTTAAAGTTTACAAACCCTAGATCCTAGGATTGAGAATTGCGCTTAGGTTGATTAATAGAGATTAATTTGGCAAAAACCTGAACGAATTCCTACAGTGGTAGCAAAGCGTTAGGGTTTAACTAGTGATCTGTATGAACTGAATCCAGATTTTATTGTTTTTCTTTTGTAAAATCGTTTTCGTGAAAACTGTTCAAATCGGTAAAGTAACCTAGTGGTGTCGATCGACACAATGGTTGTGTCGATCGACACCTCTGCCTCTGCCTTGCGATCGATGAACCGGTTCAATTGGATTGAATCGGTTATCGTGCTCGGTTAACAGATCAATTAAACCGAATGTCGGTTTAATGCGGTTTTGTTGGCGTCGATCGACACTAATGTAGTATCGATCGACACCGACCGGTTATCGATCCGGTTCAATTGGATTGACCAGTTATCGAGAATTAAATCTGGTTAGTCAGTGTCGATCGACACTAATATAGTGTCGATCGACAGATTACACAGATTGATGGTTAGTGAACCTGAAATCAAATAACCGAACCGGATTTAATGAGATTGGGTTCCTGAATGCATATATGATATGTATTGAGGATTAAATGTTCAGTTCCTCGACTAAATATCAAGTGTTCTGGATGTCTTTCCGATCTTGTCAGCTGTTAATGCTCATTTCATTATGTGATAGGCTTGCAGTGCAAGGTATCTGTAGTGACATGAGTGAGGCAGTAGGTAATTGAGTTGATGGGCTTGCAGTGCATGGCATCAACTATTACATGACAGAAGAGATTGGTTTACTTGAATGGGCTATCAGAAGTTCTGGGCCCAGAGACATCAGGTGGTTAGAACATAAGATGTTTTATCCACAACCAAGAGTCATATTGGATATGATTAGCAAAGTGTTGCTTACCTGTATAGCTATAATTCGAGTAACAGCCAGTGGCTCGCTCGGATTTTAGTGAAACATGGATCTTGGATCATTATATTCATTTGAGGAAACATTGTTTTGAATATAATGCGAATTGTTAAGATTTCTCTTTTCTGAATATCATAACTGATTTTTCCTTTTCTTATTACAGTTATGTCTAATCAGAACTCTTTCTCGTTGAGATCCGTCCTTGAGAAGGACAAGTTAAATGGATCCAACTTCCTTGATTGGTATCGGAACTTGAGAATTGTTCTCAAGCAAGAGAGAAAGGACTATGTCCTTGTGAAAGCTCTCCCCGAGAAACTAAGGTCCAATGCCTCACATGCAGTATATGATGCTTGGAATAAGCATTATTATGATGTGGTCGATGTGAGCCGTCTGATGAGGGATACCATGAACTCTGAATTGCAGGGGCAATATGAGAACGTGGAATTGCCTATCGAGATAGTCACTAGCCTGAAAGCTATGTTTCAGGAGCAGACTCGAACTGAGAGATACCAGTCGGTTAAATCTCTATTTGAGTGCAAGCTGCCAAAGGATGCTCCAGTAAGTCCTCATGTCATGAAGATGATGGGTTATATTGATAACCTGAGGAGACTGGATTGTCCTATTAGCCAAGAGTTGGCTACTGACATCATTCTGCAGTCCCTGCCGACGAGCTATGATGAGTTCATCAAGTACTACATCAAGAATGTCTTGAAGAAGACGTTGACTGAACTGCATGATATGCTCAAGACAGCTGAGCTCAATATCAAGAAGGGCAAAAGGTTTGTGAAACCTGGTAAGGACAAGGGTGAGAGAAAGGCCGTCCAGATTGTGAATCAGGATAAGCCTGAGTTTCTCACTAAACCCAAGTCTGGCCCATCTGATGATGATGCTTGCAGCTACTGTGGGGAACCAAGGCATTGGAGGAGAAAATGCAAGAAATACATGGAAGATTCCAAGGAAATAATGGAGATGTATGACACTCCTTATTCAGGTATTTGTGTTATTTCAAGTTCTACCTTATGGGTATTAGATACCGGTTGTGGTGCTCATATTTGTTTAAATGTGCAGGGCCTGAGCAACAGTAGAACGTTGAAGAAGGGACGAATGGAAATACTCAACAGGAATGAAGCAAGGGTTGCTGCATTAGCTGTAGGAAGTTTCCATTTGTTGTCACCTTCAGACTTGGTTTTAGAAACTAAATAATTGCTATGAGCAAAAATGTCTTTTCATTTTCTTGTAAGATTTTGAATGATTTTATTTTGATAAAAGACAAATGTTGCTCTTTTGATCTAAATGATATTTATATGGTAGCATCCCATTAGAGAATGGGTTTTATATCTTAAACCAATATATATATCTGTCTATGACATAAACACAAATCGGTTCTCCAACATTATCGTTTGGGCCACAGAGGATTCAGAAGTTCCATAGTGATGGGCTTTTGGGCTCACATGGTTGTGAATCATGTGAGATATTTGAATCCTGCTTATTGGGCAAAACGATTAAGGCCCATTTTATCAAACTAAAAGAATGGGCCAATGACTTATTGGGCTTTATACATACAGATGTGTGCGGCCCGATAGGCACCAATGCTAGAGAAAATTAGGATTCAAGACTTCTTTACCTATACTGGTGACTAGAGTGGGCATGGCGATGTCTATCTAATGAGTCACAAGTAGGAATCCTCTTTTGAAATTTTTCAAGGAATTCCAGAATGAAGTACAGAATCAAATTGACAAAAGTATTAGAGCTCTTCGATCAGATCGCGGAGAAGAATACTTAAGTCAAGAGTTAAGTGATCATCTGAGAGAGTGTGAAATTGTTTCACAGCTCACTCCTCCTGGAATGCCCCTTTGGAATGGGTTTTCCAAGAGGTGGAATCAGACCTTATTGGATAAGATTCGATCAATGATGAGTCACACAGATCTTCCATAATCCCTTCTGGGATACGCTCTAGAAATGTCTGAGTTTACACTAAATAGGGTTCCAACAAAATCAATTGCAAAGACTCCACATGAGATGTTGATTGGAGATGTTCCAAGTTTGTCTTTACTAAAATTTGGGGTTATGAGGCTTGTGTAAAACATTTAACAAGCTCGCATCCAAATTCGATAAATGCTACTTTGAATGGTTATCCTAAGGAAACCAAGGCTTATTACTTCTACAACTGTTCTGATAACAAAATGTTTGTTGCTAAGAACTATGTTTTCTTGCGAGAGATTGTCTTTCCAAGAAAAACAGTGGGAGTAAAGTGTATCTCAAAAATGTTCGAGAATCACAGGAGACTGCTCGACCTGTTAAGGAAGAGTAGTAGCTGGGTCTGCAAAGGGTTGTAGAACTTGCACCTGTGGTGCCTGAAGTTCGTAGATCCAAAAGGATTCGTAACGATCACGAGAGATATGGATTTCTTGTGACCGATTGTCGTGACTTGTTGATCATTGACAATGACGACCCTACAAATTTTGAAGAAGCAGTGTTGGACCTGGACTCCGAAAAGTGGCTAGGAGCCGCTAGATCCGAGATGGGAATATCCAGATATTCAAAGATTAGCTGGTGGCTAAAGGTTTCAAGCAAATCATGGTATTGACTATGATGAAAACTATTCCCATTCGCTATACTTAAAGCCATTCGGATTATACTAGCAACTGCCATTGATCATGGTGATGAGATTTGGCAGATGGATGTGAAAAACAGTTTTTCCTTAATGGAATTCTGGAAAAAGGATGTGTACATGACACAACCTAAGGTTTCACAGATCCAAATAATGCTGGGAAAGAATGCAAGCTTCATCGATCCATGTATGGAATGAAGCAAGCATGACGGAGTTGGAATCTTCGTTTTGATAAAGATGTCAAAAGGTTTGACTTCATCAGGAACGAAGAGGAACCGAGTGTTTATAAGAAGACTACTGGAAGTGTAGTTGCATTTCTCATTATGTATGTAGATGACATACTTATTCTCGGAAATAACGTTCCATTGCTTTAGTCTCTAGAGACTTGGCTTGGAAGTTATTCTTTCAAAGAAAAGACATGGGAGAAGGCGTGTGAATTCTTGGAATATAAATCTATAGAGATAGATTGGGTAAGCTAATTGGATCGTGTCAAGATTCTTATGGTGATAAGGTCTTGGACAGATTCAATATGCATGATTCCAAGAAGGGCTTCATACCAATGTCTAATGGCATTAATCTTGGCAAGACGCAGTGTCCCTGGACACTGGCTAAGCAGGAAAGTGTTTGAGTAGGATTTCCAGGCGTATGCAGTGGAACCTATCATAAATGCCATGACCTGAACTCGCCCAGATGTTGCTCGTATTTTGAGCAGGACGAGTAAGTACCAATATGACTCAAGTGAAAGTCACTGGACAGTTACCAAGAATATTCTCTAGTATTTGAGGAATACTGAGGATAGGAGCTTGGTGAACTGAGGAAGTAATGGTTTCTGATGAGAGTGGTTAGACAGACAAAGACAATTTCTGGTAGGAACCTGATTATGTCTTATGTCCATACTGCGGTGCGGTTTATTGGAAAGAGTTCCAAGAAAAGCACCACAGCCTGCGGTTTGTTGGAAAGGGTTCCAAGCAGATCACCGCAGCCTCTCCCACGACCTAAGCATGAGTTTCACTCTCTTGCTGTAGGTATTGGATATATTAAGATGTGATCTTAATTCTAGTGGGAGTTATAAAGGATTTAGTTATGTTATGATATTCATGTTGACATACTTTGGTTATGTCATAATGAAATTGTTTTATGTATTATTTGATTATTGGATAATTGAATAATAGTCCCAAAGTAATTTATGGCATTTTATAGGTCATCAAGTTGAGGACCTGATCATGAAACCCTATAAGTGATAAATGACATAGATTATATTTGTCCCTGGTCAAGGTTGTTAAAGTGGGACACTGACAACCGCGTGAGACTGGCATGTGAGGTGACTGATGACTAAGTTTCATGGAGTCATTAATAAGAGTATTAAAGTCAATCACATAGATATATGTTAGAGAACATATGATCGGACATGACCCGCTAATGAGAACTCTACAGGAAATTAAGTGTCATGAGAGGTTCTCATAACGACTATGGAGTATAGTCCTTAGACCTGAGTTCATCATGATTTCTTACATATGAATTGGTCCGCTTCGACTTTGTCAAATGTCATCTGTAAAAGGGTAACTATAAAGGCATTGATTGGGCGTATCATGAAGTGTGTGAAGGAACAGGGATGGAACAAAATGGGATTTGTCCCTCCTGTAAAACAGGAGATAAATATCTCAGGGCCCATCGAAGATTTGATACTGAGGAATGTGTGGCCACACTCGAACGAGCTGAATGTCAGTCGTTTGTTTTGTCAGTATAAATCGGAGTTCGATGAACATGATTTTGGTTGAATAAGGATGACACGGTTCTTGCCTTATGCCATATCGAGATATAGAGACGAAGGGATTATTGGAATAGTTGATTCTAGTACAAGTGGGAGATTGTTGGGAATGTCCTGAAATCACACTTGTATTCACTCCAGTGACAGTTGTGATGTCGAGATCAGACATTCATATGATACTAGGTGGTCATTACGTTTTGCTAGAAGCCGCTTATGATCTATGTGTTATGAACTCATTACTAGTATTATATGATCCTACAGGGTCACACACCTAAGCGAATAGGATTCACTTTATAAGGGAATGATCATTAATGTAATGATCTAGATGATGTGTATTTGATACACATTATAAACATATTTTAAAGGCAGTGTCGATCGACACTATAGTAGTGTCGATCGACGCCAGGGTTTAACCGAAATAAGATTTCGGTTTAGTAACTTAATTGATTCTGAATCGGTTCAGGATCAATTAGGTTTTTCTCCAGGACCTATATATAGGAGATATAGGTCACGACCTGGAGATAGAGTTTTTTTTGAGAAAAACCCTTTTCGTGATAGCCGCCTTTAAGAAACAGAATCCCTAAAAGATCCGGTTCCAGGAACTAGCATCCCTGCGGATTCCTATTCGTGTGCGTGTGGACTATCGATAGAGGCACTACACTTGAAGTGCTATAGATCTCGATTTCCTGATTCAATTCCGCTGCAAACTCCAGGTATATTCGAGATCCGTTTCATCAGATTTAAAGTTTACAAACCCTAGATCCTAGGATTGAGAATTGCGCTTAGGTTGATTAATAGAGATTAATTTGGCAAAAACCTGAACGAATTCCTACAAGACTCTCACCAGACTCTCTGGCTTTTGGAGAATGGATGAATGAGGTATCTCTTATTGATATGGGTTTTCGAGGCAATAAATTTACATGGCGAAGAGGTCGAATGGAAAGTACTTTTATTGCGAAGAGATTGGACAGGGTTTTATGTTGTGCTCAAGCGCGTTTGAAATGGCAAGAGGCATCGGTGGCTCACCTCCCCTTCCTCTCCTCTGACCACGCGCCATTGTATATCCAGCTTTGCCCAGAGATAAGAGGTAATCCGAGACGGCGACCTTTTCGATTCGAAGCTGCTTGGATGCAACACTCGGGCTTCAAGGAGCTGCTGCAAACATCTTGGGATAATGAGTTGAGCATGCCAGCAGCCTTAAGAAAGCTTCAAGGGACTTTAAGGAAATGGAACAAGGAGGTCTTTGGTGACGTACACAAGAAGACAGAGAGATTATTACAAGAGGTTAAAGAGGTACAAGATTTGTTAGATTCAAGTCAAACGAATGATCTACTGCAGAAAGAAGAAGGTTTAATAAAGGAATTGGATGCGGTTCTTGAGCAAGAGGAGACGTTATGGTTCCAGAAATCAAGAGAGAAGTGGATTGCATTGGGGGACCGAAACTCCAAATTTTTCTTCATGTCTACAGTGATCAGAAGAAGAAGGAATAGGATCGAATCACTGAAGGATGATGAGGGGAGATGGGTGACAGACCCGCAAGCCTTGGAAGAGATAGCTACGGGCTACTATAAGAGACTCTATTCTATGGAAGATGTTGAGCCAGTTGTGACTCAATTGTCGTCGGAAGGCTTCACTGAAATAACACAGGAGGAGTTTGTACACTTGAATAAACCTTTTTCGGCCTTAGAAGTGGAACAATCAATACGAAGCATGGGAAGGTATAAGGCTCCGGGTCCTGATGGTTATCAACCGGTATTTTATCAACAAAATTGGGATGTGGTGGGTACATCGGTTATTCGTTTTGTGCTGGATTTTTTTGAAACTGGTTGTTTACCGGAGGGTGCTAATGACGTGTTGGTAGTCTTGATTGCAAAGGTTTTGCAGCCGGAGAATATTAAACAATTTCGACCCATCAGTTTATGTAATGTCTTATTCAAGACAATCACAAAGACTATGGTGCTAAGATTGAAGAGAGTGATGGTTAACCTGGTGGGACCGGCTCAAGCGAGTTTTCTCCCGGGAAGACTGAGTTCAGACAATATTATAGTAGTCCAAGAAGCGATACATTCAATGCGTCGGAAGAAGGGTAAGAAAGGATGGATGTTGCTGAAATTGGACTTGGAGAAAGCTTTTGATCGGATTCGCTGGGATTTTTTAGAAGACACGCTCCGAGCAGCTAGGTTACCTGAGACGTGGATTGGTTGGATAATGCAGTGTGTCACAAACCCTTCTATGACTATCTTATGGAATGGTGAGAAAACTGAGCCTTTTAAATCGCTTCGAGGCTTGCGCCAGGGAGACCCTTTATCCCCATATCTATTTGTTCTTTGTATGGAGAGGTTATGCCACATGGTTGAGAAATCGGTTGAGTCCAGGACATGGAAACCAATTAGGTTATCTCGAGGAGGGCCTAAGTTATCTCACCTTTGTTTCGCGGACGATCTAATGTTATTTGCGGAAGCATCGGTGTCGTAGATACGGATTATTCGAAGAGTGTTGGAGAGCTTCTGTAGATCATCGGGACAGAAAGTAAGTCTCGACAAATCCAAGATTTTCTTCTCTACTAATGTTGATCATGATTTGGAGGTCTCGATAACCGAGGAGAGTGGAATTAAGTCGACAATAGACTTGGGCAAATATCTTGGAATGCAAATATTACACAAGAGAATGAATAAAGACACCTTTGGGGATGTAATTGAGAAAGTGTCTTCGCGACTAGCAGGATGGAAAGGGAAGAGTTTAAGTTTTGCTGGCAGGGCAACTTTAACTAAAGCGGTTCTTTTGTCAATTCCGGTGCATTCGATGAGTACAATCGCTTTACCAAAGGCCACGCTCAATCAGTTGGATAAGATCTCAAGATCCTTCTTATGGGGTAGTATGGAGGGGAGACGCAAGCAACATTTGATGTCTTGGAAGCGAGTATACCGCCCGAAGAGAGAAGGGGGGGCTGGGCATAAGACAGACCGAAGGTATGAACAAATCTCTTGTCGCTAAACTAGGTTGGCGGCTGCTGCATGATAATTCAAGTCTATGGGCTCGGGTTTTAAAGAACAAATATTTGGTGAAGGATGTGCATGATTCAGTTTGGACGGTGACCAAATGTAGTTGGTCCTCGACTTGGAAAAGCATTGTAAAGGGATTACGTGATGTTGTCTTTCCGGGGCTACGGTGGGTTCCAGGAGAAGAGAGTATGATAAAATTCTGGAAAGATTCATGGTTATTAGAGAGACCATTGGTGGAGTTGGTGACTAATGAACTTCCGATAGAGTATATGGAAGCTAGTGTTCGAGATGTTTGGAGAGATGGGATCGGATGAGACCTTCCGAGAATCACTCCCTTTGTTTCACATAACATTGTTTTGCAGCTGTTGGCAGTGGTTTTGGACAGTGTTACG
Organism: Draba incana; assembly: GCA_963576765.1. NCBI lineage: Eukaryota > Viridiplantae > Streptophyta > Magnoliopsida > Brassicales > Brassicaceae > Draba > Draba incana. Next base: position 1,299,502 of record OY755214.1, read on the forward strand.
GGAGCGAAAGATAGGATATCATGGAAAGAGACTATGGATGGGAGCTTTTCGGTTAAGTCGGCTTACTCGCTTTTGATGAAGGAGGAGTCTTCGGGACCGAGAATGAATGGTTTTTTTGATCGTGTTTGGCAGGTTGTTGCCCCGGAGAGGGTCTGTGTGTTCCTTTGGCTCGTGAGTAACCAAGTAATCATGACGAACATGGAAAGGCAAAGACGACATCTTAGTGATTCGGGTATATGCGAGGTGTGTAAGGGAGGAGAGGAAACAATCCTCCATATTTTGCGTGATTGTCCGGCAATGGATGGACTTTGGCGTAGGATTATACCAAGTCGTATCAGAGGAGGGTTCTTTGCACCGTCACTTCTCGAGTGGCTTCACAAGAATCTGGTAGATCACGGGGAGATTAATGGAAATAATTGGTCAACGACATTTACGATGGCAGTATGGTGGGCCTGGAAATGGCGCTGCGGGAATGTTTTTGGAAATATTGGGAAGTGTCGTGATCGCGTGAAGTTTATAAAGGAACTTAGTTCGGAGGTCGGATCGGCTCACGTGAAAGAGGGTGGAAACGTCAACCGAGGGGTGCGAGTAGAGAAGGAAATAGCGTGGTCTTTACCTCCGGAGAGCTGGGTGAAACTCAATACGGATGGAGTGTCACATGGTAACCCAGGGGTGGCTACGGCAGGAGGAGTGTTGCGAGATAGTTCTGGTAATTGGTGTGGAGGGTTTGCTCTGAACATTGGTATATGCTCGGCACCATTAGCGGAATTATGGGGAGTTTATTACGGATTATACATAGCATGGGAGAAGAGGTTCACGCGAGTAGAGCTGAAGATTGATTCAGAGATAGTGGTTGGTTTTTTGACAAAGGGGATTAGCGATTCTCACCCTTTGTCCTTCCTAGTACGTCTGTGCTATGGCTTACTTTCAAAGGACTGGTCAGTCCAGATTACCCACGTGTATAGGGAAGCTAATCGTTTAGCGGACGGTTTGGCTAACTATGCTTTTGATTTGCCTTTAGGCTTTCTTTCTTTTAATGCCGTCCCGGAGGGTTTGTCTTCGATATGGATGGATGATATTAGCGGGGTATCACACCCTCGCCAAGTTCGTTTGTAATTTTCTTTCGGTTTGAATAAATGATGGGAGGCATTGCCTCTCATCCCACTCACCAAAAAAAATAATTACATAAACTGGTAAGTATGAGTTAAGAAATTATTTTTGGTCCAATAGAAGAACTATTGAACCATTCTCTTAAGGCTTTATGAAGAAGTAAAATTGACTATAGATTATAAGATAACAAAATATAGTATAATGATCCTAATTCCTAAGCTAACAAAAAATATTAATACATTTTTTTTATATTCTCTCTTTCCATTTCAAATTAATTGTCATTGTTTGTTTTTTCACCCAAACTAAGTAAAACAATTAAAAATTTACTGATGTTATTTGATAAAATTAAAAGTAAGGGTAAATGTGAAAAATTTGATGAAAATATGCATTGAAAAATAAAAACGACAACGAATTTGAAACAAAAAAATGAAGCAAATGACAACTAATTTAAAACGGAAAAATAGATTATAAGTGTGATAAATAAAGATGACATGAAACAGTATGAACTGAAGAAATATATAAAATGGTTAAAAATTGGGTTAGTTAGCTGTTTAACAAAGAAAAAATACTTAATTTAAGATATTGACAAAAAAAATGAGGGAAAGTGACGAGAAACATAGTGATATTTGGCGATAGTTTTGTCATATTGCCAAACATATTTATTAATCATTTGCTTTAGAAGTCAACTAGAGTTAATATTGCCTAATTAAGATTTTTGTAAAATCAGTATAGGGCACATGCCCACTTCCTTTGGCTATAGATCCGCCACTGGATGCAGCTACTGTGTTCCCGATCCACCAAACGACTTATCCCACAGCCACATATTCCGATAAATCTATAGTAAATTTGCCACGTCGATGTGTATTCCTCTGTTAAAACCGCTGGACTCGTCGGTTTTTTCAATCTCTTCAAATTCTTGGGAGACTATCTAAGTGCAAATGAATATTGGTCCATATGTCTTGCATCGTTGGCTTTAAATCTTTGTTTTCTTGCAATTGATGTTCAATATCAATATGTGGACGACTTTGGCCTCTGTGATGTCTTGGTCCTTGCCATCTACCCAGCTATAATCGCCACAACCGAATTCCCAGATTGGATCATCCACGTAGTTGTGTTTGCGATTATTTTCATCAAAGTTGCGGCACCAATACCTAATTCCGACGATTACATCAAGGTTGTGTTCGCGGTTGTTTTAGTTTGTAGTTACATCGAGCCTATAACACAATTTGAAATTGTCTACCACCTTTATTAAGAATGAATGAACAATTACAATCAAATCGTTTAGCTATCCTAACTACCTCTCAATCTCTCTTGACCACAAAATACACAAGTCTCACTGAACAACGTATATTAATTAAACTTAACGTGCCAATTTCCACACACATTTTCCTTGCAATCTCATTCTCTTCCATGACCTCTAATTGTTGTTAGAATTCAATCGAGTGAATCCCTCAATAGTAAGCACACAACTGACATACATAATCAACAAAACAATCATTATACAAATACGTAACATTAGACCAACTCCATCGAGAGAAACTAATCAAAAGTATCTAGCAAATTTAATATCATATTTAATTTCTAGGAGAGCGCTAGTCTTTCTCTCAAACGTGTTACCATTAAGCAGGTTCTTAGTTGTCGTGTATGTATACACCTCCATACCACCAACCATATCCTTCTCAGGAACCACATAGCGAGAGTCAGGGCCTAGTGCGTAGTTCCAGGATTTGTCATCGTCTTGGTATTTTGGGGCGTTAAAGAGAATTAGGTCTGAAGTGTTTGGAGGAGGCTTCCTATTAATGTCGCTCATAGGGAGTTCTTGGTAGCGAAACATGATACTTAGTGCCTTTCGCCAGTCAAGCCAATCATCTTGACATGAGTTAAACAAATCAATGAGACATGGATCATCACCATAAATCAATCATTCATTCTTCTCTCTCCTTCTTTATTACTCTACTAGAAAGTTACCCGCGTTATACGCTGGATTATATGATTAGCTATTAAATCAATAGAGTTTGAATTAAAAAACCAAATACCATTTTTTGGAGAATTGTTATACGAAATCTAAAGTCTGCTTTATATTTCAAAATTTTGTCATTGTTTTGAATATAAATGTATTTCATCCGTGAAATAATTGATAATAGTGGTTTAAATTTTTTTTTGTCAATGTATATAATCTCATAATCTTCAAAAATAACGATTTGAATTTCTTAGTCAATATATATAATAAAATATATTCATTTCATCTCATAATATACAAAAATACAGTTTATGACTCAATACAATGTATTATTTTTATATAATAAGCATCGTAGGTTTGTTTGTTTTTTTTTTTTTTTGTCACGAACACATTTCAATATTGATTAAGCAAATACATTGTCTGTATCCGAACACCAATATGGAACTGAAGTGCTAATGTAGGAAAACAAAGTGTTTCGCGTGGACGCAGACCTCGCCAGCAAATCCGCTCTCTTATTGTTCTCCCGTTGCCGGTAGATGAGCTTGAATTTTGGGAAAGATTCCTTGAAGGCTGCCAAATCATGCATTTCCGGCTGGAAGCAGGGCCAGTCTTGTGGGAATTCCACCATCCTTACCAATTCTGCTGAATCGGTAACAAAGGTGGCACAATATCGATCTTTCCGAATTAAACAGCGCATGGCCCACAATAAACCATGTACTTCTGTATGCAGGGGTGAGAGACTCCTTTGATTCCCCTGTAGTCCAAGAAGGCATGTCGTCCCATCCTGAAGCTGCAACACCCAACCCACACCACTCGTCCGATCTTTATGTTTCCACGATCCATCGCCAAAGCACATGAAGGTGGCAGAAGACGTGGTAGAATCCACACTTTGGGTCGACACGGCCGCATGATCCCAGGAGTTCGCTTGGAACCATTCCTTCGATTCTTTGATGGCTATAGCTAGAGTCTTTGATGGTTTGTTAAAAAACAATACATTCCTTAATTAGTTTATTTCAATTAAATGTATATTAAAATCGGACTATGAAAAAGGATGTCCCTTAAAAATCCTCTTTCATAGTCGGAAAACAAATCGGAAAAATAGTTAAATGTATTATGTTCAAAAAGTTAAACATTTTTGTACGTCTTCACCTACATCAGTACATTACCCATCAATAAGCATGGTGGAGAAGAATCGAGAAATTGCGGAAATAGTCCCTTAAGCTATGATAGTTTTTAGTTAAAGGACAATATAAAAATTGTCAGACAGTGGACCTAACTAATGGACCAATCGACTTAAATGATAGCTTATCTTTCGACCCAGCCCATTAACGAGTAAACCACGTGTCTGATTCGAAATTCTGTTTCCTTTTGTGGTTTGACTTTTTCATATTTTGTGACCAAATCAACTTTTCTTTTTATAAAAATAACTAGGATTTTACCCGCGCACCTGAGCGGGCATTAAAACTTATAATATGGATTTTATAAATTATTTATTGTTGTTTTATACATCTTTTTGTTGTATTATACATCTATTTATTACATCTATATCAATATATATATGATTACAATATAGTGGATATATACACCTTGAAGCCTAAATCTTCACACATGTTCACGATCGATTTAGTTTAATTTATCAATTTTAAAGGGTACTCAACACTAATATTGTAGCCTAAACCCTAAGAATGTATATTAAATATTAAATGATCTAAAATAGTCGATTTGACTAAATTTGTCGATTTTAAGGAGTTCAATGAGATCCTAATCCCTCACAAACATATATAAAGTATTGAATGGTAGAAAATGATGGATTTGATGAGTTTTGTCAATTTTTAAGAGATACTAAACTCTAATACGAGAGCATAAACCGTAGCAAATGTACTTTAAAACATTTGAATGATATATAACAATCGATTAGACTAAATTTGTTGATTTTAAGGATACTAATCTCTAATATGGGAGCATTAATCCTCATAAATGTAATTTTTTTTTATTCAACTAAATTTATCAACTTATTTATTTTTAGTTGATTTGGTATAGTCTAAATGTGGGAATACAGCTATGAATGAGTAATTGCTTTGACGTGAATGTAAATATGATTTACAAAAACAGTGCAACGTATTTTAGGGAATGATTGGTTCATCCGCTACCGACCGCAAACACATTATTTGTGAATGGTAGCGGTTGTTGGCATTTGACAACAATCATAAAAAATAGTATAATCAAGATGTGGATACTATACTATAATTATCAAATATATAAATAATAAAAATGTCTAATTAATATTCAATAACCTATCATAAATATATATATATATATATATATATATATATATATATAAATTCTTCAAACCGAATATCTCTAAATAAATTTTGATCACAAATATATATAAATCTAACAAACTAAAATGTGAAAATCTAATATTAATCTATCCAAAAGAAACAATTTCTCAATTTAAGTCATTATTTTTATATTTTGTTATAGTAATATGCTTTTTGATTTTTTTTTTAGAACTATATAATATGTTTATATCGTTAATTTATTATTTAACCGCTACCACATTCGCTAGTCAACCAATCATAAATATCCCGCAAACGCACAAAACTTTAATCCTACACTAATCGTATAAATCGCATAATATTCCGGCAACCGCATCCTCCACGTTTAAACCAGCCAGACCCTTTATTTCACTATGATCATGAATTAATCAACTTATATGTCATTATGATAATATTACAACTTGTCATATTTTTTTTGTAATAGACATTCTGTTAACAAATTTTGCGTTATATAAATTAATAAAGGACACTAAGCTCACTAATGTGCGTATATATTAATGATTAAGAAGAATAATTTGACTAAGACAATAAGGGTTACTAAACACTAATTAATATGAATGTCTAAACTCGCACATATGTATATACAATATGTTGTGATTTTAAACAATCAAACTAACTAAATAATATTTTAAGTGATACTAAATCCTAATATGAGAGCCTAAACCCAAACACATGTAGATAAAATATGGAAATATTTAGCACATTTGGTTTGATTTTTTGTTGATTTTAAAATGCACTAAACTCTAATGTAGAAGCCCAAACCATCACAAATATGAGTAAAATATTGAATGATTGAAAAGAATGTTTTGACTAAACTCATACTAAACATTATATAGGAGAGTAAAACTCCACAAATGTATATACAATATTGTATGAGTTCAAACAATAAATTTAACTAAATACATGGATATTAAGTTATATTAAATGCTAGTATGAGAGTCTAAACCAAAAAACACATTTACGTAAAATGATTTCAAACTTATGATTTGATTTAATGTGTCGATTTTAAAGTGGGAGTCTAAATACTATTCACTAATATAAGTAAAATATTTAACGGTTGAAGAAGAAAGACATGATTAAACACATTGGTTTTAAACAAAAAGTAACAATCCAAATTTTTACATAAATATATAAGTGTTAAAATAAAACAGATTAACATAAAAATGAATAAATTATATATAGACAAACACATTACTTCGAATACGAAGATAAGTTAAAGGAATGTTCAGTCAGTAGCCCAGACCCAAAGGTTGGCACATGAGTACGTCTTGGATAAGAAATAAGGCCATCAAACGAATCTGATAAGAAAAATAAGAAAATCAACACAAAATTCTTATATATTTAAAATGATAACAAAATAAAATAAATAGAATACAAACCCGTAATTTAGACAATGATGATTGCCACCAACGATAGCTATTCTCGTAACATACAATCATACAAAAGCCGATGAGAAGAACTTGAATAACATGATGTAATCCAAATAAAAAACCAAATTAAGATTAGAAATATCAAGTTTGTCAATAAAAAATAAATTAGAATAAAAAAAACATTCAAATCGATATGCCACGATCAACCGATATGCCGTTAACTTTATCGATATGAAAAGAGTAACTAAATTAATTTATTAGAATCATATGAATCGATTTAATAAACTAATTTATAAAAAAAATCAGATGAATCCATATAATTCTCAAAACCTGAAACATAGTAAACGAAATCTAGATTAGATTATTTGTCTGAGATAGAAAACCATAATAAAAAAATAAAAAAAGCCATACAAATAAGAAGTAAAAGAAGAGAAGAAGAACGTGAAGGAGAATCTACTGTTTTGTTTATCACATTAGCTAAAATCAATATATATATTTTTTTTTATTTTTTTTGAAAGAAGGCTTACTTAAAATCAATATATTACAGTTTAGTAATCAAAGAACCAAGACGCAATTAGCCTACAAACCATAAAAACAAACGAATGTTATAAGAGAGACTAATAAAACGATGGATTATAATATACCACACAAACAAAAATTACAAAGAAGAAAGCAACGTACAATCGAAAAAATAAATTAGCAAAGATAAAGGATAAACTACAAACCATATACTAAGATCAAACGTGTTTTCCGTGGAAAATCGATAATATTTTCTAGTGATTAGAACTTTAAAAATCAAAATAAAACAAAAACAGAATGGGATTAGTGCTACAAAATATCTGTGAAGAAGAAATTGAAACCCCAAGCTCACCACTCCCAAACCAGAAGGCTCACAAATCCAATATTAAACCAATATCTTTAAAGACACGATAAAGGTATATATGCAGTAGTGAAAAGAATAATATATTAAAACAGAATATGTTAAGATATCAATTTTTATAATATTTTTAAGTCCAATTCAGTTTTTATTAAAATACTTTCAAATATAATTTTTAACTTATATATAATAGATTTTACAATCCAATGTATTAAATCAGAAATAATATATTTCAGTTTTAATACATATTTATTTATGTGAAATAATAAAAGGTAAAATTAAACTTCTGAAAATTCATATTTAAAAACAAAAACATGATCAACAACATATACTATAATAATCAAAATCAATACATATTTTTCACATTCTTAAACAGTAAAATTAAAAACAAAATTGTGAATAGTTTATCCGCGTTGTACGCGGGAGAGTCACCTAGTCCAATATTAAACCAATATCTTTAAAGACACGATAAAGGTATATATGCAGTGGTGAAAAGAATAGAAAATCAATGAACAAAACAACAACGTAAGAGCTACTCAAAACGTGTTTTCATTGTAGACGTTTAGAATGATCTTGATCTTTGTGTTGCAAAATATATATATATATATATATATATATATATATATATATAAAAGAAAAGAGAATACAGTTTAAAAAATTAGGGTTGACGTAATTATCTAACAAAATTTGATAAGAATATATTCTCTATATATATTAGCAAGATAATAACGAAACTTAATAATTCCGTAAGATATATATATATCATAATATCTGATTGTTATGTGTTTATAATAAAAAAAATTATAAAATTTCATCGGATATATCCGTTTAAAATATAATTTAAAGACAACATTAAAATATGATGTAATAAAAACTCAACTTTTATTCTGGTGCATAGTTACCTCTCTAATAATATAACAGATAGATACGAAACGAAATCATGTTTTTGTTCGACTTTCCTCTTCCAACACAGTTGTTACAAAATGCGACAGTGATGGCCACACCACATATATATCTAATTCTGTATAGTCCATAAATACTTAGACAAATGATTTCTGCTGTACTTGTTCATTTCTTCCTTTAAATAAAATGACATATAACTAACATATTATAATACTGTATACCGAGTAAATTTCAAAATACTGTTGAATTTCCGATTTTTTTAAAACCGTGTTTCTTTGAGTTTTTTTTAGTTCGATTTTCGTTTGGAGATAAGATAAATATTTTCCAACAAAAAACTGTATATACAATAATTATTAGGCCATTTATAAAGGGGGAAATTTGGAAAAATAGGTCACATTGAACTTCATTTTGTCATAATACCCTTTCTTGTATTTTGGCCATTTTTTACCTAAAATACCTCTAGAGAAAATAAAAAAATAAATAATGGGTTTTAAAAAATTTAAAAAATCTAATAATTAAGAGAACATAAATATTAGTCATGTTCATGTGTTCAAATATTTTTCAAACTTCAAAACAATGGTTAAAATTAATTATATTGTTTTCGTCTACGGCTTGTAGAATTGACAATTGACATTCTACGTCCACGAGTCGGTAGATGTTTAGTTCTACTAGATGTTCTATCTTCTAAAGCCCGTAGAATGTGTTTTCCGCTCCTTGCACTTTGTGCTACCAAGTTCAAAATACATATTCTACAACTCCTTATATCTTCTACCCATTTCAGAATATAAGTTCTACAACTCTGCCATACATCTACCGGAGTTTAGAATATGTGTTCTAAAAAGTTAGTTTAAGATTCCCTAAATCTAGAATGTAAATATTCTCTAATTAATGCAGTTTACTTAAATAGATATATTTCAAATTAATTAAATTAAAACTATTACGTAATTATAGTATTTTTCCTTAATTAATTATTAATTTTACTTAATTATTTGTTATTATGTTAATACATTAAAAAAACAAACTAAGAAATAGCCTAATTAAAATTATTACGTAATTATAGAATTTTTACTAGTTAATTATAATTAAATCTTCCTTAATTATTTGTTGTTATGTATCATTACATATGTAATTATATTTTACAAAAATATTCATATGTAATTATATTCAGTGTAATTATTTTGTAATGATATTTACCTTTTTGTAAAAATATTAATTATATTCAGCGTAATTGTTTTGTCAAAATCTACCTTTCATTTGTAATTATATTTGTTCATATGTAATGATATTTACATTTTCTGATTTTTATAATTTTTGAAATGATTTAAAAAAATATATAATAAATCAAAATTAAGGGTAATCTTGGGATTTTGAAAAAGTAAAACCTAATAGGACAAAACCATATTATTTAAAGTGTAATGGGACAAAGATAAGTTGAAAGTGTCTTAATTTTCCAAATATCCCTTTATAAAGTGTATATGGGCTAAAATTCTTTGTAAATTTGTTTTTCTTTTGGTTGATGAAAACTAACACCAAAAACCGGAATCAATACTAACAAAATTAAATTATAAAATTTTATAATGCGACTGTTGATTGACTAACTCTTAACTAAGAGTTTCTTATCCTCACTACACATGTTCACATGGTTGGTTTCCAGACCACTAGGCCCTTGTGAATGTAAAACGAATAACTTTACGTTTTGATATATAGAATACATATATATATATATATATGTATTAACTATTTTTGACCAACGAATATACCATATGTTTATGAAAGGTTTGATCATATTAAAATAAAATTCCAGTTGACAAAGAAAAAATAAACTATATAGATACAGTTATACCAACCTAAGGCATGTTCATTAGTGATCTTATGGTGTCTTATAGAGTGTTCTTAAAATATAAAATTATTAAAATTTGAGTAAAAGGAAGAAAGAGAGTGTTTTTGTGGAGTATATTGAAATATAAAATTAATAAAAGTTGAGTAAATGATGATGAAGTGTTCTTAAAGAGGAGAGAGAGTGTCTAAAATTAGACACTTTTGGAGAGTGTTCTTAATTAAAGTTGAGTTAAATGATGAAAGAAAATGTATAAAGTTGAGTAAAAGGATGAAAGAGAAGGTATAAAGTTGAGTAAAAGAAAGAGAGAGTGTGTGTTTTAATAATTTTATATTATAAGAACACTTCTTAAGACACGACGGTGTCACCAATGAACATGGCCTTATGTTTTGCATACATGATTTAAAACTAGTTTTATTATGACAATATTTGAGCTATACCGTTAAAACATTTATGACGCATGTGCCAACCAAAACAACCCAAATTTAATAATAGCTTTCGACGTGTCCGAATTAATATACAGATGGTTGATAAAATTCACTTGTAGTTGTTTTTTTTTAGTGTGTGGACCATTACATAAAACGGCAAATGCAAAAAAAATACTATCTAATAAAGATATTGGATGATATTAAACCATATAAAGATATGTGTCTTTAAAAAAAGAGAGAAAAAGATAGTTACATATATGTAAACATTATAACAAACAAATGAAATAAACCATTGTTTACTTACACCAACCGAAATTTTAACAACTCAAATCCTACGAATTTTACAAAATTAATTTTTCGTAACTACTCCATTATTGCCGGCCAAGATCAAATACTTTTCTTTTCTAGTGAGATTGGTGCACTCGTAATCCAACGCCTTCCCAATCTCGCTCTGAACATTATTAGCTACTTCAAACTTCAACTTCCCCTCAGGGTCTTGACACGTAGCACCGGAGACAGCGTCGAGAAATCGCATGGTGTAGGAAGGATAAGGATCCATGAGGAAGAAAAGGGGATCAAATGCCTTGAGACCACTTGCCGTTGTTCCGTAGAAAAAGGTCACGTGTGACGTCACTGCCACGGGAACGATGACGTCACTAACCTCGGTGAACAAAGGACTAAACCTAAGCATGTAAGGCTCTCTACAAGTGGTTCCCTCGGGGCAAACAACGAGGTCTCCTTCCGTCAACAATTTCTCCATAGCTTGACCATCGCTGACCCGATCACGGGTCAGTCTAACGGTCTTTATCGGAGCCAAAATCTCTGATACTCTACTCAAACTATACGTTACGGTTTTGATGTTTTTCTCTTTTAGAGAAAAACCAACGTAAAGAGGGTCCAATAAAGTCCTATGGTTACATACAAAGAGAATTCCTTTGCGTTTATTTGAGTTTGATGATTTTCTATGAGATAAAACGTTTTGATAATCAACGGTGAGACGGCAACCGGAGAAAGCTAGGATTGGTAATGAGAATGAGTAAGGGATGCATAGAGAGACGAAGAGTCTGGCTGCTGCGGCTATGACTGCGAACGGACCCCACATGAACAAGACCAAAGTGTTCATTAGGGTTGGTCTGATTGCGAGACGACCATCGTGGAAAATCAATGGTTTAGGGTATTGGTTTCGTGGTAGGGTTTGCCAGCTTCGCTTGTCTGATTTCTTCACAAAATAAATTTCCTGTTTTCAGAAAAAAAAAAATCAGTATATTAGTATAACATGAAAACAATGAATGAAAATACCTAACACGATCAACTATAAGATATTGGAAATTAAAAACCATAAGATTTACTTCACTGTCATGTCTAAATAAGTAATAACTATGTATACAGTTTATGTCGTTTCTTATTCGTATTTAATGATATTGGCCTTGATTTGTTATATTTTTGTTTGCCTTTTTATGTTGTTTATATTTTATATTCCCAATCAATCAAGCTTCTCACCGTCACCATTACATATATCCCTACACTATGTTGCTTAATGATATATTAATTATAACAAGTCATATAAAAATTATGTATACGTTTTCTTAATTAGTCGAAACATTTTTGTTTCTTCCACACAAAAAGAAAACTCTTTTACCACATATCATTTTTTTTTTAAATGTATTGATTTATTATTTTATTACAATTTTTGAGAACTGTGTGTAAGATTCTACCATGAACGAAAACGTAAACACAAACAAAATAATAATGAGGACACTGACCTGGCAAAACTGAGAGAATAGATATCGATGAAGGGAAGTGTTGAATGAAGTGATGCCAATAACACGTCCATTGTTTAGTCTCTCTTTACGAACCAACTCATCAAAGACAAGATCAGGTTTGGTCTTATCTTCCATGATCCCTAAGTAATAACCACCAACAACTTTCATTTCTCTCCCAACCACAACTTCAATCTCCAAGTACTCTCTCAAGAATCCTTCGATCATAACTTGAGGAAGAACATCACTCACTCCTATTCTCTTCCCTCCTTTCTTCAACACTTGGAACATTTCGAAACCGACATCTTCTAGAAAATATTTAGGCAAAACCGCTCTTCCCGCTCTAAAACCTTCCTTTTTGACCCCAAAGAAGCTAACCAATACCATCGCCTTGAGAGCCATTTCGTGGCTCATCAAACTTATTAATGGATAGAGAACGAAGAGGAGAAATGACCTTATTAACCCTCCGGCTTCGAATGCAACTAGCATGAAGTAAGGGAAGAGAGAGCTTGATTTGAGAAGAGCTCCTTCTACGTTAAAGATCAATGTGTCACGTGATAGGTCCGATTGGAGGAGAGAAGAAGGGCATTTTTGGTATTTTGGTTTAGGGTTTCGGTATCGCCGAAGGATAAACCGGTAGAATAGAAAGACTAGAGATTGGAAAATTGAAATCTTTGCGGACATTTTTTGTTTTATAGAAAGCTTTTCTTTTTCTCTCGTATATATATATGTTCTTTGTTTGGTTTAAGACACTGCATGTGGAAAGAACAATTTAAGGGGGTATTTATACAAGGAAGCCATGACAAAATTACCCATAAACGTGTTTGGTATTTACAAGGAATTGCCACTGCCCGTTAAACGTACAGCTTGCATGATTAACATTAAATGATATTTGAAAAGTATACGTACGCGTGTATACGTAGACAAAACATTTAGTTGCAAAGAGTATGAGTCAAAGATTTTGTTTATATTATAAGTAGAATTATCTTTGGGGTTAAGTAAAATAACGTGAGTCAAAATTTGTGTATAATCAGTGATCAACACACAGAAGTAGGGCTGGGCATTTTAACCGAACCCGAACCCGGACCAAAATACTCCGAACCGAATCCGAACCGAACATATATAATACCCGATCGGGTTTTAAGTTCTTAAGGTACGGGTACCCGTACCCGATCGGGTAATACTCGATACCCGATCGGGTACTCGATTCTTCTTCTTTTTTTTTTCTTTTTTTTTAGTGATTAGGGTTGGATGCCATGGATTAATTGGTCAATATTAGTAATAACCTAGAGTGTGAATTCAATTTATTAACTAGTGAAAAGTTTTCTTATTGAAATTGAAAAGTTTTTTTTTTTTTTTTTTAATAACCTAATTGTTTAGATTAACGGAGATAGTTGCAGCTTAGACAATATTGTTCCAAGCAAGAAACGGATTTTGTCAATTTTGAGTGATTTGCTTTTAAATTTGGAGATGATTCCGGTAAAACCGTTCCTTTACACTTATCTGTTTTCACATTGTTCTTAAGAATTATAACTTATTCATTCATATGTAGCTTTTATTTTTTGACTTGATTGAGCATTGTTTCTTTACACTTCATATGTTCATTTTTAAGTTTGTTTTTTTTATTACGGTGCTATTTCAAGTTTCGGAAAAAAAAAAAAAACTATTTCGGATATACCCGAAATATCCGAACCCGAACCAAACCGAACCCGAATATATATAATACCCGATCGGGTATCATATCTCCAAATATCGGATACTTGATCCCCGAAATACTCGATCCGAACCCGATCGGATACCCAAACCGAACCCGATCGGATACCCGAACGCCCACCCCTACACAGAAGTACGTGACTTTAAGTCTTGTTCCACTTTCCTTTCTTTAACAAAACAAGTCAGCATATTTATATTTTTTACACTAACCAAGAAATAATATATTTGATAGAGATCCATTTAATATTGGTTGTGTAATTAATCTCTTCGAATGATTATTTCTTATTTTAATTTCGAAAATCACTATTATATCTCCAAGTTGGAATGTTTCATTAAATGGTTAGAAAGTCCAAGAAAACCTTTCTTGTTAAGAATAAAAGTCTACGGAACTTTATTAACCAAATAAAGAGAGTCCATGATCAATTTAGTTTTATGAAACTAATACTAGTTAATGATGGAGAAATCATACGACTAGTAGGGATATTGATTGATGTCTTAAGACTTAGAAAAAGTTGATTTTGGTTTTGTTTTATCATTTAATTATCGGTTGTCTTCGAGAAGGAAAAGGGTCCCTTTACATACACATTACTATATTAGATTTATCTTAAAACCAAAATAAGAAAGAAAAAAAAATCTGCCCTACATATATTAGCATATCTACAAATTAATTGTTGTTCCGAAAATAATTGTTAATCAAACGAATGTAGTCCAAAAAGGCTATTACACAACTCATAACTAATCTATATATGCACAACTAATTTCAAATTTTTAAAACCAACATTATCATAATTAATGGTCTTTTGACCACAATCTATTTTCAACGGGGGCACAATACAAATACCAAAAATAATGGGTATATAATGAAAATGTAAGGAAGCATAAGGATAATAATATTATTGTTAAAACGCATTGAATGCTAATCAGTCGTGGGCGTGAGATGGGGGGGATTTTTTAAAAAAACTTAAGTTTATTTTATTATTTTAACTTTGGTCAAATGGTAAAATATTGAAATTTTTGTTTTTATTTTCCGAAATATATAAAGTTAACTGTCGGTTACATTATTATTATTATATTAGTATGCGTCCAGAAGTTTATCCATTGCGTATGTCATTGTAGTTTATTTTCTTAAGAAAAATATGAAAGTAAGTAATATATAACTAAGTTTTGGAGATCATACAAAGCTCATTAGCTAGATAACCAAAAATTATAGAAAATTAGTTAAAATCTTTGAGATTGCTTTGCAAAACTATAGGTGAATTTCTTTTGAATCGAAAAACTATAGGTGCTTTACAAAGATTTTGGTTACTTTGCTAATTTGCCAATAATTATTTGTTATCAAATGCAATTATTCAGTTAAATATCGTTTTGATATTGTTTTTGTTTTAGAAAAACATATTTATGATAATTTTGTAAACATTGTTATTATAGCGAAACTATTTTAAATCGAAAGAAAATAAAAACGTAAAATTGTACATGTTTTTCTAGTTTGTAGAAAGTGTCGAAACATGAATATATTCTTAAAAGAAAGAAAGAATAATCGAACTTGTCATAAATTGTACTATTGTGTACGTACGATATAATAGAGAGAGCTATCAATAAGACTGTGCCTAGTTTTTCGGAGGTCAAAAACAAATGTAAGATTAGTCTATTTATAGATCAATCTAACTCTTTTGTTTTTGTTGATTATTGTTTGCATCCGTTATATGATTTGTACACTAAACCACACCATTGTTTCGTCAACAACATGTATATTGCTATTTTTGAATAGATGTAGTGATACAATCACACACCATTAGCACAAATCATTTGTCTCATGTGTCATGATCAAACAATATTTTCTTAAATATCATGAAAACAAGATGTATCTAAATACTAAGTGGCTCTTGGTCTAGTGGTTTCCTTCGCATCAAAAGTGAGAAGAGATTCTTTTGGAAAATTAGCAAAGTAGTAAAAATCTTTATATTTGGGAGGAGAGTGATTTTCAAAGGAAATTGACTAAAAGCTGGTTTTGTATCCACAGAGATTAGGGTTTCGTCCCGAATTTCGAGTTTTTTTTTAAAAATGTATCTAAATTTAGTGTGTTTGTATTTTTCATTAGCTTAGGCTCGGATAAATACACAATCTATTGATCTAGAATTGCTCATATATGGATTGTACATCAAGACTTGTTTTCACAGTAGGAATCTAATACAATATTACCTTCTGATAACAGTACGAAATGCCAAGTCAAAACGTAAAAAATTAGTAGGAAGCACGATCCAAATATTATTGTTAAACACAAACCAAAACAAATACTCTATGTATATATATAATTAATTTCTCTGATGGTCAAAACCCAAACACAACCTGACAATCATATAGCTAGAAGAATCAACGAAACCTTACGAAAATATAACAAACACAATAAAAAAAAAACAATGGAGAAATTATAAAAACAAATAAATAATATTAAGAAAGAGTTGACTTGAGCAGCATAGTCCATGGATGGTGCATAGAATATCGTTTGAAGTTGAAGATGAAAGTTTAAATTAAGCTTCGACGAGTTGATTTTAATGCATATGATCCGCGTAAAGTGGGAGTAACATGCTATGTACGTACATTTCCCTTTTCATAAATTATAAAGGTTGTACCTTATAGCTTGATAAACAAATACATATGGTGTTTCTTAAATGTATAAAATATAGAGTTTTGAATATGAATAAAATTTAAGACATGGGTGAAAGTTAATTCAAGTCGTCTTTCTTTCATGTGTCCTTAGTTATTATCCATTATCAAAACCCGAATGATGAACAATTCATGACCAAGAAAAAGCGAATTATCTATATAATATTTTAAAGTTTGCACTAAGTCAAAGTTGCTAGTGTCATTTCTTTAATTTAAACCCTTATATTTTTTTTAGTTTGACATTTATCATCCTAGATTTTGGTGTTGAATGACCAAACAATATGCGCGATTGTGGATGTGTTAGTAAAGTCGTAGCACCAAGTTGATTTTTATTAAATTTGATGATGCATTTTACTTTTCCTTACATTAGCATACAACAAATCTTTTAACAACAACAGTCTAAAATCATTCCTTGTTTCCAAATCCTGACAGTTCTATCTAATGATTTCCCGATGAAGCTATCGCGTTCTGAGTCAGATGACAACTCACCGATGAAGCTATCAAGTTAATCCAACCAAGGGACATCAGTTTCGGATCTTCAACCTAAAACTATACAACAGAGACGGAATACGAGTACCGGTTTCGTGTCCGAATATTTTTCGGTTAGGCTTAACTTGAAACAGAGACTAGAAGTTAATCCGAACAGATTCATCCATAAGAATATATATACAAGCAGAGGAACACATGTGAACAAACACAAGAACAGAGGAAGTGAACAATAGAGTGATCATGTCAAGAATTTACGAACAAAGGGAAACAAAACAAAAAACATAAGTAGTGTTTTGGTTACATTACATCAAGAATCCAAGAAGAAAAAAACTCATCTAGTAACTTCTCTTGTATCTTCTTCATTATCTGCACCTGAAACTCTCTTAAACCTGAAAATTTCACAACACAAGATCATCAATTACAAGAAAAAGTTTTATCCGATTCTCGGTTAGTAACCGTTTAGGAATCTCACCTGTAAGAAGTAGTAGTAGGGCTAGGATCGATTCTATCACGAGGAGCAAACTCGTTGTATAATTGAACAGAGACCATACGACTAGGTGCGGGTGAATTATCTAAATTCAAACTTGCATTGCTTGTAAAGAACCCTGCAAAAGAGCAAAAAACTTGCATTGTTTCGGTCATTTTACACACACGAACACACACTTATCACCAAAAGCTGCATCAAGAATATTTGAACGCTAATCGAAACTATGCGTAACCAAACCATCATAGAAGCAAAAAATGTAATTTACCTTGAAAGATTAAGAAGACAAAGAATATAACCGTGACTATCATAGCGAAAACGCTACTACAAGGAGATGACGACGGCGATTTAGCTGCTTTCATTCTCCGTAATGTTTTCATCCGTTCAATCCGAGCAGGTTTTCTCATAGCGAGCTCCGCGATTTCCCTCATCAACTTCTGATCATTAGCACTCAAAGACGGACCTTTTGGAGGTCTCGGCGGCTTCCTCGTCTTGTTAAACTTAACATTATCGAATTTCCTATCCGAAAGATCCAAACTTTGACTACTTCTTTCTCTCCACGGCTTTTCGCCTCCTATTAACGGGTTTATCAAAGCATCATCATTCGTCTTTTCGGAACCATCATAACTCAAACGTTCACTCCAAACATTATCTAATTTCTCTTCTTGTGTCTCATTAACACCTTCTTCAATATCAACATGAACATCTTCTTCTTCTTCTTCTTCTCCTAACACAATCTGATCCATAACAAAATCTAAACCTCTTTTCGTCTTCCTAATATTATAAAAAATGAGATTAGCATAACAATTCATCACCAAAAACTGCAAAAAAAATATTCAAAATTATGATACAGAACAAATTTTTAATAACGGTTTAGCTAAAACCCAAACGAGAAACCAAAAAAAAAAAAAGTTTTGATATTTTTAGGAATTTTCCAGATTTCTATCTAAGATTAGAATAGCAACAGAAATGAACCCAGATTCTAAGAAAGAAATCAAAGATTTCAATTTTGTTTATAAAGAAGAAGAAAACAGAACGATTTCACCGGACACTAACCTTAACAAGTCATGAAATTGACCATAAACGCTAGTAATATTGAAACTCCACGAAGCTTCAAGGTACGAGAAAAGATTAAAAATGAAGACTTTTAATCCAATTTTGGGAAAGGGAAGAGAGAGTATTGCAACCCAAAATTAGGGTTCATATGGGTCAAACAAGAAAGGGAAATGGAGAAGAAAAGTGATTTTTTTTTTTTTTTTTTGGGTTTTAAATATAAATAGAGAAACACAACACACAAGAATGTCTTTTTGGACTTTTATTATTGTCACCAAACGAAATTGAAAAAGATAAAAATGAGAAAGAAATCAAACTTACGGACTTTCGGGTCTTTTTTTTTTTTTTTTCTTTCTTTTCGAAACTTTAAATTAAAAGCAATGTTTTTAAAACCAGACCGCGACTGAACCTGAAAACCTTTCGGGTCGTGGGTTAACATGGTCTAACCGGGTCGAACCGGGTTCAACCAAATTTAATAGTTTTTAAAAATATTATTTTATATATATTTGATCTTATATATTTTTTTTATTTATAGGTCTATATCTATCCAAATATCAAATAAAACATTTCAATTATTTCAAACATTTAAAAAACAAAAGAATGTCAATAGCAAAATAAAACTAAGTTATAATTACTAATACAATTGTAGCAAATTTAAGCGTTTTGGTCTAAATCTTTACGCATTTTATAATTTTAAAATATTTTATATGGAAAAAGTTTAATATTTTATTAGTTTTATCAAAAATTTTGACTTAAAACTTATAAATTAAAGAAAACAAAATGAAAAAGCAAAAAATTTAATTAAAAAAATTATTAAACCCGGTTTGATGCGGTTCCGGTTCAATACCGGTTTTCGGTTTTTTGCCGGTTCAACCCGATTTGATATCCGGTTTGATCACAGGTGGGTTTTTACGTTGACCCGAACCGGACCAGTGGCCGGTTCCCGGTTCAATCCGGTCCGACCCCCGGTCCGGTCCGGTTTTCAAAACATTGATTAAAAGGGTTTATTATGTGTATAGGGACTTTTCCAAAGACTTATTACCTCTAGACATACTCTAATGTGTAGCCATACTTCTTCCTCTCAATAAAATTTTAAGGGATATTTACTCTCCAACATACTTTCTCACAAACATATTACACATAAAGATACTTAAATGAGAAGGTGTACTTATTGAGTCGCTAAAATCAATACTACCCTCACTTTTCAACATATTTACTTGTGCAATTAAAAATCAGAAAAAGATATCTCCTCTTCCCAATAGTGCATTGTTTCTTTTCTTTGTCTTTCTTTCTCTTTTGAATCATACTCAATTAAATAGAGTTTTTGATTTCGATAATTTTCGAGGAAAAATCTTGTAAGAGATTGGAATTTTTTCTGGGATAAAAAGCTGATGATGCAAGTGTGAAAGAGTTTCCTGGAGATTCTCGAGAGTGAAGAGACGATGAAGCAATTGACGAGATCCAAAGTTAAGATCTGGGACGAATTTGTAGTAATCATATTCTTCTTCTTATTTTCCGTCACGAATCATAACCCGAGTAAGAAACAGGTTTGTTTTGATTTTTGGATACAAAATTAGTTTGATATTTGTTTCATGAAATATGTACTTAATGGATATAGTTGTTGCTCCAACTTAAAATGCTTTCCAAGTTGTTGTGGATGTTGTAAAATGTAGATGATTCTCTTATGGGTTATGCTTCAATTCTCTAATTCTCTCACTTGTTTCTAGAAATTTTAGTTGTTTCTCAGATTTTGTTAACTGATGCTTGAAATAGTTTCAATAAGAGAAAATGAATACAACTTGATGTCTTGCCCATGGTGTACATGAATATGTGGATGAATTATTACTTTGTTTTGTATTCTTAGCTTGTAAAGCATCCAAATAACTCATCACGGGGGTTACGGTTTTGTGGTTACGTATGGACAAACTAACCATGATAACTCATCCACGCATTGATGGTTATGGCAACGAAAATAACAACTCATCAAAAACACATGTTAGAGAGTTAAGGCAAGCAAGAGATGACCAATAGTTACGGTTTTGTGGTTACGGTATTGATGGTCACATATGAATGGTCATGTATTGATGGTAGTCACATATGAATCCAATTTGGATACTATCACGGATATATTAATGTGGTCCTTCTTGTAAGTTGTTTTAGCCTTTTAAATGGCCAATGTTTGTTCATGATTCATTTCTTATGGTTCTTCTTGTAAGGTCTCTTCTTCTTGAAAGGTGTCTTACGTATTTTTTGTTCTTTGTAAAATCTATAACAAAGCTAACGTTATGTTTGTTTGTCTCTCTGTTCATAATTTTTCAGATTTTGTGGCGGTCTTATCTCTATATTGGTAAACTCAATGCACACAAGAGAAAAACATGGTTCTAACTTTTAAATGTATCACATATTACTCACTCACGCTAGCTTAACCACGGTATTGTATCCACGATATTAATGATTCCTAAATATAAACAAATAACATGTACATTCTAATGTGTCCACGAGTAAAATAATGATTCAATAATAATACATGTTAGAAGAGTTAAAGCAAGCAAGAGATAACCAAGCAAAATAAACAATCTCAAACTGATTCTACCATGAACAATCTCAAACTGAATTATGAAAACTGCTATAGAAGATAACTTTGCAACATCAACACAATTGCTTTTGGAGAAAAACAAACAATATCAAACTGATTTGATAGAGATGGCCTTCAATGGATATGATGTCGTGGATAACACAAACTGGAATTAGCACAAGACTCTAATTTTGATGTCATGGATAATAAAAGACTCCATTAAAACAAACAAACCAAAAATTAGCTAAAGATTTTCAATTCCTCGAAAAGCTTCTGGATTTGTAAATTTTTCTTATATATTTGTATAATCTAAATACGAAATAGTTACTATATCTGTACTTCGGAGACGTCTTGGTAACCAGGCTTAAAGACCTCTAGCAACGTCGGTTTTACCACATATGCAATAGATCCGAGACTTGCAATCGACATCAAGTGATTGTCGGAGGCGGCACTATTTCTTCTCGATTAAGCCCACCATCTCCGATCTGCTTCCCTACTCGCCATTAAAGTTTCAGACTTTTTGGTGATTTTTGTTTCCTTCCATATTAGGGGTTAGGACAGAGGATTGAAGCTAAGGAAACGACATCGTAACAAATCTTCGGCTCAATATCAAGGAAAGAACAAGAATAAGATTTAAGAAATCCCTTCAATTGGGCTCGATCGTTGGTGAAACTAAAAATCATAATCGATCATTTGTGAATTGGCTTCACCTCCACTATTGCCATCTCAAGACTCAGAGAAAGGGAAGAAGAACAAAAACCCAGAATTAATATCCTTCTCTATTTTCACGGCAAAGACAACTTAGAGAGAGAATAAGGGTAATTTAGTTATTATAGAAAAATGAACAGTGAAAAAAATATACTTAGGAGGAAAAGTATGTTTTTTAATAGGAGAATTCTTAAAAGTACCTATAGATGTAAATAACCCAAAATTTTAATTCCTTCATTGCCCTTTGTTTTCCACTCTTCCTTTGTGACTGGAGATGAATTTGAAATCTGTGCCGTTCATTTCAAGACATTTAGTTACAAATCAAGGGTTGAAAAAAGTTGATGGTTAGTACTCAAAGTTAGCTTTTCATTAAATGACCCACCATCCCGAGTCCATCGTGCGGCCATGATTAAAACTTTCTAAATGGGTAGGTGATTTTGCAGTACATCGTACGGAACAAGGGATTAAGATTGGTTGATACACTATAAACCCTATATTATGTTCAGCTTTGTTTTCTGCAGATCCGAATTCTTGATTTTTGTGGATGGGGGAACATTGTTTCGCGGTGTGTGGAGATTGGCGTCTTTCTAATGGAGGGAACTGGGATTTCGTTGTAGATAAACAAAAGATGACTAGAGTTGTTTTCGTTTCACCTCAACTGAAACTACAAGACCTTAGGGATGTAATATCGGCTGAGTTTGGAATTATAGATCCTGCGTCTGCTCCTGTTCTAAGTTTTTGCCATCCTGCGGTGGATGACAGGTCTATCCACCGTCCCCCTGTTTTACTTACATCTGAAGCTTCGTTTGGATTTTTCTGCCAGGCTTTAAGGTTGGACAAAAATTTCAATCTTTTTGTCACTTTTGATTCTCCCGGTGCCCTGAAGAACACCCCGTCTGTAAATTGTGAATCATCTTGTAGAACCCCTGTCAATGTTGTTAGGCAGCCTCCTCTCAATTTATTTGGCAAAATTACTGATTGTTTTGATGCAGAGTCTTCTCCTCCTGTGTTACGTACAATGGGGTCTAAAACCAAGTCAGCCAAAACTTGTCACAATCCTCGTATGGAGACCCCAATTTTAGATGACCCCATTGAGAACACTTCTTCTTTGGGGAACAAGCGTCTCCGTTTCGGG
This sequence comes from Draba incana, assembly GCA_963576765.1. Taxonomy (NCBI): domain Eukaryota; kingdom Viridiplantae; phylum Streptophyta; class Magnoliopsida; order Brassicales; family Brassicaceae; genus Draba; species Draba incana. The sequence continues at coordinate 1,322,907 of OY755214.1, forward strand.
CAACTTAATATGGACTCAGTTTCCGGCGATTGTAGCGTAGATCGGTCGCCACCAAACCAGTCGGGGCATTCCATCGACACCGGACTGGCTACTAATCAGTGGTTACAAACAGATGGTCCGAATTCCATGGACGGGTTATGTAACAATAGCCCTTGCCCTGTACCGTTCAACATTTCTTAATCTATATCAGACAATGAAGAATTCTTAGCAGAGGTTGAGGTTGTGGAAGCTAGGGTTAATGTTGATAAAATGAGATATAGCCGACAAGATTCCCCTGTTAGCGATGAAAACGACTACGCACCACTTATCGTCCAGATGATGAGTTCGATGGAGACTCCTCGACCTACTTCTGTAAAGAGTGCGTCTCAACCCTCGTTGGATACATCTGTATAATTAAGCATTGCATAATCACCAGAATCTGTGAATCGCCCGAGATGTGTCACTTCTCTCATCAGTGTGTATGTTGTAGAAATTGTAATACAACAGGGAAAATTTGATGATTTTAATGGTAAATGAAGAAATTAATTAGCTACTGAAATCAACACAGAGGCCTTTGCAAGACACAAACAACTTGACACAACTAAAATGCGATTAAAAGACTAAGTCGTAATGAATATATGAGTTGCAAGAAATTTTTTCTACTTGTAAATTATTCTTGGTTTTTATTTCCTTAGTAATCTTTCCGTACATAAGAAGTAAAAGAAACATGAACCGAATATTAACTAGAGCTTATTTATGGGCAGAAAGTGATGGTGTAGTCAACTCCGGTACAAGTGAAGAGACTCGTTACGTCGTCATAAGCGTAGCTATAGGTGTCAAGGCAAGCTTTCTTAAAAATCATCGAGTAATTTGTCGGAGGATAAGTTTGCACCGTCTTGAAAGCTCTTCAGCAGCAATAGTCATCCTTACCAAACCCCGCACATGCGCTCATGCACGTCGCGACTTTGTTTTGACGATCCATGACCTTAAGGTCGTCAGGGCATACCGCGTTGAGGTCGGCTCCACAGCCTGCGGATTTGCAGTCTGTGGAAGGTTTTATCCCCAGCTTAACATTGTAACCATTGATGAAGCTCCCGTCGTAGTAATCCTGCCTTGCATTGCCTACAAAGTATCCGTAAAGAATTTGTTTTTTTTTTGAAAAAAGAAGGTTTGATATCCAACTATATCATATAAATTAGTCTTGTATAATATATATTTAACCTTTCATTTCTATTGTTTCTTTATATTTAACCTTTTATTTTCATTTGACTCTATTTTTTCTTAAAAATGAATCATTTAATTTTTTTTTTTTTAAACTAAAATAATGTAATGCTCAAGTGACCCACTAAAACCAAAAATGACGACCCAAGACATTTCGTCGAAAACTACCAAAACTGCAAGACCCATATAAGTGGCTACTAATTAAGTCCTCGATGGCTTCAACTCTATCTTATCTCTGCCACTCTTCTATATAAAGTCATACACATGAGTCACATTGATAAACTAAGAGAGCTAAAATAAAATTAAGATGGTATCTTCTACAGTCTCTTCCATGCTCCTCTTTCTCATTCTTCTCTTTCTTGTGTTTCCCATATGGATGAAGCCCTTGGTGAACAAACGCAACTCTACAAACTTGGTGAGTCTTTTTTTTTTTTTCTTTAAATAAAACCATCGCTATTATACTTTATTAGCTTGATCTATTAATTAGAAGTGTTTAATCCGTAATATATATATATATATATATATATATATATGTAACTAATGTGTTTGGGAGGTTCTTGGTGCAGAAGAGACAAACCATCCTGATCAACTGATGGTCCAAAGGCGCGTTCTTGGTGCCAGCAGCTTGCCATTTGGAAAGTTTTTCAAATTTCTCAACCCATAATATTATAAGATGAAGGAAATCGAAAAAGTTGCCAAGCAAGTCGATGCTGCTCTCAAAGTCATACGAATATATATGAAGATGCCCCAAGAATATTTGAAAGAAGCCCGTATCTTTCTCAAAGAATACCAAAAAGAATTTGTGAAAACCGCAGAATTTTTGAAGAATGTCCAAGATCGTCTAGATGTTCTTCTTAAAAATATTCCTCCGCCGCCTCCAAAAGAATCCGTCTAAGTTGTGGAATATTCCTCGGCCGCCCCGAAGGTTTTGAAGAATAAAATGGTATTTGTTTCGTTTAATATTTCGAGTTGAATAAGTCTTCTTGTAAGTCTTCCTGATTAATAGGAGAACGTTAGCTTAGCATCTGTTTCGGTAGTTTGTTTTTTGACTTGATCAGTTGTAATCTCTATTTAAAGAGCACTCGTTGCTTAGTCTAATGCAAGGATTATTCAACAATCTCTTATCTTTCTTGAGAGAACACAGTTTCACAGAGAACAGGTTTCAAGGAGGCACACACAAACCTGGTCATTGACCTCACTATAACTTCGAATGCGTTTCCCTCCTCCTATCTCTCGCTCTATATATATATATAGATTTTTTTCATGACACTTATATAACTATCCTTCGAATACTCAGGTCTAAGGACTATACTCTATAGTCGTAATGAGAACCTTTCATGACACTTATATAACTATCCTGTAGCGTTCTCATTTGCGGGTCATGTCCGATCCTGTGTTCTCTAACACATATCTATGTGATTGACTTTAATATTCTTATTAATGACTCCTTGAAACTTAGTCATCAGTCACCTCACATATCAGTCTCACGCGGTTGTCAGTGTCCCACTTTAACAACCTTGACCAGGGACAAATATAATTTGTCATTTATTACTTATAGGGTTTCATGATCAAGTCCTCAACTTGATGACCCATAAAATGCCATAAATTACTTTGGGACTATTATCCAATTATCCGATAATCAAATAATACATGAAACAAATTTCATTATGACATAACCAAAATATGTCTACATGAACATCATAATATAACTAAATCCATTACAACTCCTACTAGAATCAAGATCACATCTTAATATATCTAATACCTACAACAGGAGGGTGAAACTCATGCTTAGGTCGTGGGAGAGGCTGCGGTGCTCTGCTTGGTACCCTTTCCAACAAACCGCACCGCCATATAGACACAAGACATAACCAAGTTCCGACTGGAAATCGTCTTTGTCCGTCTAACCACTCACAACAAAATCCATTACTTCCTCAGTTCACCAAGAACCTATCCTTAGTATTCCTCAAATACTTGAGAATATTCTTGGCAACTGTCTAGTGACTTTCACATGGATCATATTGGTATCTACTCGTCATGCTTAAAACACAAGCAACATCTGGACGAGTGCAGGTCATGGCATTCATGATGGATTCTGCTGCATACGCATGAAAATCCTACTCAAGCGTTCTCGCTCAGCCAGTGTCGAGGGACATTGCGTCTTGCAAAGATTAACGCCATGAGACATTGGTATGAGACCTTATCACCATAAGCATCTTGACACAATCCAATTAGCCTACCCAATCTATCTCTATAGATTCTTATTCCAAGAATGCACACGGCTTCTCCTATGTCTTTCATTGAAAAACAACTTCTGAACCAAGTCTCAAAAGACTGAAGCAACGGAACGTCATTTCCGAGAAGAACTATATCATCTACATACATAACGAGAAATGCAACTACGCTCCCACTAGTCATCTTGTAAACACAAAGTTCCTCTTCGTTCCCGATGAAGTCAAACCTTATGAACGCTTCATCAAAACGAAGATTTCAACTCCGTGATGCTTGCTTCAATCCATAAATGGATCGATGAAGCTTGCATTCTTTCCCAACATTATTTGGATCAGTGAAACCCTCAGGTTGTGTCACGTACACATCCTCTTGCAGAATTCCATTAAGGAAAACTGTTTTCACATCCATCTGCCAAATCTCAAGAGGATTTACTTAATTTTGATAAAAAAGCTCGAAGATTCCTCTCCAATTCGGGCGGCTACTCTTTTTCTCCGACGTTGAGGGAATTTTCACCGTCGTGGAGAGCTTGCTATTCGGAGTGGAAAGCGGCTTCCTCTCCAGGCTCTCACGGGACCGTGGAATACTCCTTCTCAGCCTCGTTTGGGTCGTCCAATGACATCACTGACATTCCGGTGAAGAGAGACTCTTTCCGGGTGAATTTGGCCGGTCCCTCTTCTTTAGATACCTCTTCTCCCGATAATGTCATCCTTGACGCATATCTACACCTTTGGTAAGCAATATTCTTCCTATTCACTCACTCTATCATTGCGAAGAAGGGCAGGGGGACCATTCTTTGTTATTTCAAGAGAAGACAAATTTGCACTTTACCTAAGTACACGGGGATCATGTAGGATTCGTAACTCGCACAATTGAAGTTGTAAGGGTTGTAGAGGAAGTGCGAGACTTCTGAGTAAATCACAATGCAGAAAGAATGTAGACACTTGCGTTTGCTGTTAAGAAAGCCATTATTGATGTCGTGAAAAATTGCAGATCCCCTTTCTGGGTGAATACAATGAGCTATATATAGCTAAATAATTCTAGGTCTAAGTGCTAGATTTGGGTTTGACCCATTAAGCCAAAAAATAGCTTTTAGGCCCATAATTGAATTAAACCCATTTTAAATATTCATTTAATTCTATTACGAGCCTAATTACAAATTGGGCCCTTGTAAGCTTGTGTAGGATTTCTTCTGGACTTTTGCAGAATTATTCTAGTCGTTGCATCGATCTCGCAGGGGTGGAATCCGACCCCTACAGTTAGCCCCCCAGCTTGGTAGTATCGAGCTAAATGATACCAAGGTATAAGCTGTTGAAGTTTGAGATCGATGTGATGGACCATGAAGCAGCCAAACGTTGACGTCTTATCATCGACTTCTGGAAGTTTCAGTAATTCCATATTGAGTTGATGCTACCGTGTTTTCCTGGACTTGCTTGCGTTGTTAAAAATGAGGTTAATAGACTAAAAAGATTATTGGGCTCATTTAACTGGACCTTAAAGCCCATTATGAGAGTTTCTGGAAATTTTCCTGAAAACTCTAGGGATTTTAGGAAATGCTTATGGTATAAATAGGCCTCTTAGGCAGTCTATTTTTTTTACCGAGTCGCTTTTTCTGCAGTAAAAGAGGTAAAAATTTCAGAATCCCTTTTTGCAAATTTTTTTTTGTCCCGTAATGGATTAGGGTTTTGAAAATAATTTTTTTTTTGTGTGGTTGTCTTCTCCATCCCCGATCTGCCTGTCGCCGCTGATCTGCCGTGACGTCGCCGGAGCTCCCCGATTGGGTCTTCATCTTCACGTCGTCATCGCTGTTAATTGGATCTGCACCGCCACGGAGATCGCAAATAGTCACCATCGACACAATCGCAGATCTGCACTCGTCACCACTGTGGAGACTTCATATCGCCGCCGCAGATGCTTCATGTCGCCGCCGCCACAGGAGCTTCATGTCGGCACCGCCGTAGGAGCTTCATGTCACCACCACCGCAGGAGCTTGGATTGTCACCAAAAGAGGAGCTTGGATCTAACGAGATCGATGCCGTCGGAGCTCGCCACCACCGCATGAGCTTCAACCCGTCGTCGCAGGAGCTAGGACTCGTTGCTCTCGCAGCCGTCCAACAAAGGAGAAGCATCGCGATTGGAGCTATCATGAAGGACCGCCGCACGTGACTTCGCCGTGAATCGCCGCCGTACACTCGCAAATCATCATCGTCCTCGTTTTTGCTGGTCGCTGAGGAACAGAACAGAGGAGCTACCACGACACCAGACGGAGATGCTTCTGCTCCGATTAGGAACCAGGCGGAGGAGCCTCGACGGGGAAGCTTCTTCTCCAAAAATTTGGTTTGGTTAAAATCCTGGTTCGATCAACATTCCGGTTTGGTCAACAAAAGTCAACAAGTCAGCAACGGTCAACGAGTCAACTGGTGAATAGAAGTCAACAAGTCAACGTTCCTGGGTTTGATTTTGAATTTTGAGTTTTAACTCAGATTCTGGATTTTTATCGCAACGGAACGCGTCTTCAAGAATAACTTTTACAAATTCGGGCTTTGAAAGTCTGAAAATTCGATTTCGATCTTTGGCGACATTGGTGCCGTATTCAAGATATTGAAGACGACAAAGATTCGGAGATCCGATTTTGATCTATGTTGACATTGACGTCGTACTGAAGATATTGAAGACGGCGAAGATCCGGAGATCCTATTTCAATATATGTCGACAGTGACGCCGTATTTTAAATAAGAGTGACGATCCTTGAAAGGAGCGAATGCCTGCCTGAGAGGAGCAACTGCCTGCTAAAGATTGGAGCGGCTACGAGATAAGAGCGACTGACTGCCTGAGAGGAGCGATTGCCTGCCTGAGAGGAGCAACTGCCTGCTGGAGATAGGAGCGACTGCCTGCCTAAGAGAAGCGACTGCCTGCTGGAGATAGGAGCAACTGCCGACGTAAAAACTTACACTACCATGAAGGTGACGCAACGAACCAGATTATCACCATCAATCGTTACTGTCTTCATCGCTGTGCGCAGCCGATTAAGCTTGGAGATTAAAGTCATCGCTGTACGCAGCCGATCAAGCATGGAGATCATCGTCGTCGCTATGCGCAACTGATTAAGCATGAAGATCATCGTCGTTGTTGTGCGCAGCCAATTAAGCAAGGAGATCGAAGTAGTCGCTGTGCGCAGCCGATTAAGCAAGGAGATCGAAGTTATCGATGTACGCTGCCGATCAAGCATGGAGATTATCGTCGTCGCTGTGCATATCCGATTAAGCATGAAGATCGTCGTCATCGCTCCTTAGAGCTGGTACTACTGCTACTCTTGCGCCCAAGCCGCCTCGTCATGAGTTTGACCGAGATATTGCTGTCATCACCAGTTGCTATCCTGAATTGTGGTCAAAGTGTTTCGAAGATGTTGGGAAGATAGATGATGTTGTGGAATCAGATCGCGAATATTCTCGAAGAGATAACAAGGAAAACGCTAATGCTATAGCGGCGTCTCACTTATCGACGATTGTCCTCCCAGAGTTCCCCTTCTTGGAGAGAAACGACGATACTTATTCGAGCATGGCCCTCAGTCCGAACTGTTTTGCAAATTTTGTAGTATATTTTTTTGTTTCGAGCTTGATGACTTGTTTTTTTGCAGTTCCTTTCCTCGCTCAATAAGCTAGCCAATGATTACGAGGTATCTTTCCAATCGCAGACTCATCCACTTAGTAATTTTTAAAGAGTTTGTGCTGAGTTCAAGATGCTAAAGCATGCTGCAGAGGATCAAGTTGCTACTTTAATGGCTGCTCGTTTGGATGTCGCGACCAAGCTTCAAGTAATGGAGGCTCCTGCTCTGCGAGGAAATTGATTTGGATTCGAATTCTTCCAGTTCGTCCAATGACAGGGATTCTTTAAATTCTGTTACTGAGATTGTAGCCGAACAAGTTGTGGAGGCTGTTGACGGCGCTTGAGGAAAAAATGCCTTAGTGTCTTTTTGTTTTCGGTTTTATTCAGCTTGGGTTGTGTTTACCCTTTTCATGCTTTGTTTCGCTTTGTTCTGAACCTTCGTTAGAGGTGTAATGATATATTACGCAGTTTTTGTCATATCGAACTTGTCTGTTCTGGAAATGAATTCTTTTTTTATGACTACTTTAGTTTACAGAAGTGTTATCATCAACAGTTCTGCTTCAGTAGCAAGTATGTTTCTTTTGTTAAGAGCAACGTTTCAAATAGTTGAATTTTGTAATAAACACTGCAGTTTACAACTATGTTACTTTCAACATGTCCGCTCCAGAAGTGAATACTGTTCAGAGAAGGTACCAACGCTTATGTTAATTGGGTTTTGACATGAACATTTGGGTTTACAGATGTGTTTTCCTCTAACACACCTACTCCTGTAATGAACATGTTATCGCGTTATGACCAACGATTCAATGAGTTGGGTTTAGAGTAAACATTTGGGTTTACAGATGTGTTCCCGAGAATACATCCGCTCCTATAATGATCACTTTTAGCTATGGAACCAAAGTTTTTGTCTGTTGGGTTTCGAAATGAACATTTGGTTTACGCATACGTTTTCCTTTAACGCACACGCTCCTATAATGAACATTGTATATTTGTATAGCGCGCTGTTTAATCCTGCTAAGGATGTAATAGTCAGATCTGAAGTTTTTTGAAGTAGGCCTTCACTGTGGCCAGCAGTGAAGTTGAATGTCTGTTATAGTAAGACTTAGATTTATCCACGAAGGATGTAAATGAGAAATGTTCTGTCAGAAGTATGCTTTTGTAAAGACTTGAATATTACAAGCAAAATTATTTCAGAGAAATTTGCTTTGTTTGATTTTCGTGAGAAAGTTAACTGAGAGAGGTGAGAGTATACGAGTATACGTACCCCACTCCCCCCTTTTTAAGGAGGAGGGCAGCTGAACCCATCCTAAGATAAGCTGCCTACGTACCCTTTGCAGGGATCATGCCGCCTCGTAGTTCAAGTAACGCTACCTTTGTGATTGTTTGATAGCTTGTCCTCGTGTTGCTGGTTCAGCTTGGACTTCTTTTTCGTATTTTTGTTAAGCTCTGGAATGGGGTTCCTAAGCTTGTGCGCAGCCAAAAAGCAACTGCGAGATTCCTTTTGGTCTCCCCAAATTGTCTTTACACCATTTGGGGTTGGAAATTTGAGGCAGAGATGGTAGGTGGATGGCACAGCGCGCATCGAATTTATCCATGGAGTCCCTAAGATGATGTTGTAGATAGCTGGATGATCTGCTACAGCGAATTTCATGATTTTGGTCATACCGCCGGCGTGGACGGGAAGCTGGATAGTTCTCATTGTTATAGTTGTCCCAGAGAAACCGGTTACTGGAGTTGGTCATCCTTCGAGGTTGCTGAGGTTGACTTTCATTTTCTTGAGCGTTTCGCGGAAGACGATATCTAAAGAGCTCCCTGTATCAATGAGGATCCGGGATACGTTGAAGTTATTGACGACAAGCTTGAGTGCTAGAGGGTCATTATAGGGGCGGTCAATGCCGGCTGTCTCTTCTTCTTCAAAAGAAATTATACTATTCGGCAGCTTAGATGACTTAGCCAGATTTTTGCTAACTTCGGCTCTTCGCTAGTACGCTTTGATGGAAGCCACTGTATCTGAGTAGTAAGGAGATCCTCCCATTGTCATAAGTATCTCGGGACGAGTGTCGTCTGCTGCTTGCTCGTCGTTTCGCCTTCTGGGTGCAGGGATTTCATCTTGCGCATGTTGTTGTTCATTTTCTTCCATCTCAAAGTCCTTGATTTCAATGTTTCCCTTAAGCTTTCCAGCAGCTAACGCAGCAGCAAGTTTCAAGCCAAGGGTACGACACTTTGCTGTAGAGTGCCCAATGTATTTATGGTACTCGCAGTATGCTTCTTCGTCGTAGTTGTTCTCATCTCTTGTCCATGTATTTGACCAGCTACCGCGGCCTCGACCTCGTCCTACACTATAACCTTGGGATTTCATTTGGTAATTGTGAGCGCCTTCGAACACTTCGTGCGTGAATCCTTGTGATTTATTACTCTTCTTAGCGTGTGGTTGATTCTGAGTAGGAGGATGGTGAGGTATGGACTTTGTCTTTTCTTGAGCTAGAGCAAAATTGTCTTTCTCGTCTTCGACTGTTGCGAAGTCAGTTGCTCGATGCAAAGCATCTTGAATTGTTGAGGGTTTATTCAAGATCATCTCCCTCCAAAACTCAGAGTCGTGCCGTAATGACTTCTTGAGTGCCTCGAACGCGTTTTTGTTACTTATGCCTTCCACTTTAGATAACACTGTCTTGAAACGCTCCATAAAACTCCTTAAATTTTCGTTCGGACCGTGCTGCAGATTCCAGAGATCCGCATCCGATGTCTCAGGCTCAATAAAGATGGCGTAGTGCTTCATGAATTCTGCGGACAACTGCTTGAAGTTATCAATAGAGTTCCTCTCAAGCTTGGAAAACCATTGAAGAGCTGCTCCCTTAAGATGCTCCACGAAGAGAAGACAGCGCCCAGCTTCTTCTTCGTCTTCCTTGAAGTTAGCTCGTCCTAACGCAATCGTGAATGCCGTTAAGTGTTCCGATGGATCCGTATTACCTTCGTAGAAAGGCACTTTGAGTCGTCTGGGATCGGAGAATTTGACTTGCCTGATGCGACTCGTAAAAGGGGTGTTCTGGACCTCCGCGAGTACTCGATCAAATTCAGGTGCCTTGCTGACTGCCTTGTGTAGCTCGGACCGAACGTCTCTCTTTTCAGCAGCCGCTCGCTCTATGCTACGACGCATCTCATCCAACTCAGCTTTTTGAGCCTGGAAGGCTGCATGTTGCTCCTCTTCGAACTCGGACTGCTCCGACCAGGTCATGTCGTCTTCTTCATCGTCGAAGCCTTGCTCTTGCTCTGCTTTGGCGTTGCTTTGCTTAACATTTGTTGTCGCTCTTCCAGTAGCGATGTTCATTGTGTTACGTTCAGTTCTCAAATTCTTTGAATTATTTGTTGTAGTTGCTGTGACATTCGGCCGCTCAGTTTCAGTTTGGGCAGTCGCGCCTTGCTCGCTTTGCGGGGTTGGCAGAGGAAGAGGTTGATGCTGCCCTCTTGGTGGCTTGATTGGAGTTACGAAATCCTGAGATGTCGGAATTATGCGTGATGCAGGTTGTCTGAACATACCTGCTCTTCTGTTGCAGACCCGATTTGCTGTTGAGAGAACGCGTAGTTCTTGATTGGTCTTTTCTTGCTCCTCTGTCTTCTTGAGTAGTGTCTCTAGCATCGTCTTCATACCAGTGAGGAACTCAGATGTCACTGTTGTGGTTGTTGTTGCTGGAGTGTCAGGAACAATCAGTGTGTTGTTTGTCGTTTCCCCAGTTCCAGTGTTTCCGTTTCCAGATCCGTTGCTGGTATTGTTGCGATTTTGCTGACTTGCGATGCGTTGCTCTTCAGCGATGCGTTGCTCCTTGGCAATGAGTTGTTGACTGTCGTCTTCGGGCATCTTTACTTGCGTAGTTTGCACTGTGATCTTCTTGTGTAAGAATGTCTTGCTTTCCCCTTAGTCGGCGCCAAATTGTAGGAGTCGTAACTCGCACAATTGAATTTGTAAGGGTTGTAGAGGAAGTGCGAGACTTCTGAGTAAATCACAATGCAAAAAGTATGTAAACACTTGCGTTTGCTGTTAAGAAAGCCTTTATTGATGTCGTGAAAAATTGCAGATCCCCTTTCTAGGTGAATACAATGAGCTATATATAGCTAAATAATTCTAGGTATAAGTGCTAGATTTGGGTTTGGCCCATTAAGCCATAAAATAGCTTTTAGGCCCATAATTGAATTAAACCCATTTTAAATATTAATTTAATTCTATTACGGGCCTAATTACAAATTGAGCCCTTGTAAGGTTGTTTAGGATTTCTTCTGGACTTTTGCAGAATTATTCTAGACGTTGCATCGATCTCGCAGGGGTGGAATCCGACCCCTACAGACCATATAACTTATTTCTTTATATGGGCATCAATATATTAATTTCTTATTTTTCACAACTATAACAATGAATTTCTTACTACATGATGTTAAAGACCCGGATAGCAAACAATTTTGACTTCCATTTGTTTAAATTTTATGTTTATCGTTCCATTTTGTATGATTGTGATTACGGTTCCATTTGGTATGATTATGACAAGCTCATTGGTATGATTAGTGTAAGGAAAAATGTGAAAAAATACAAACCATGTAGTTGTTTTTATAGACCATCTCATGACTTTAGGTCTTTGGTAGGAAACATTACTGGAGTATCCATTACGGTTCATCGATTATACCTCCGTCTTTGGAAGGAAGCATTACTTGATTAAGCTTCCATTTGGTATGATTATGACAAGTTCATTAATTTTTTACTCTCTCTTGTTAGTTTACTTGATTAAGCTTCCATTTGGTATGATTATGACAAGTTCATTAATTTTTTACTCTCTTTTGTAAGTGTAAGGACTCATGAGTCTCATGTTAGTGTAAGGACTCATGAGGCCAAATGTGAAAAAATGCATTAACCATCTACTTGTTTTGATAAAGTGTTTCTATTAAGTACTTCGGAGTTTCTATTAAGTACTTGTCTTAGGCTACATTCTTGCGTTTCAATTGCAGCATAGAAATTTTATCTATCTTTTTGGAGTCTTATATATCATGTTTATATAAGTAATCCCCTATTGGTAGTTATCTTGTTACTACTACAAAACCCAGAACACTACCAATCTTGGTAGACAATGAAAAAGCGAAGTTAGTCCAAAATGATTCTGAGTAGTTTGTTTCTTTACCTTGGAACAGCTTGATGGGCTTCTTGTAAATGATTCTCCGTGCTTAAGTAATCCCCTTTAATTTTCTTGCATAGGCAGAGCACGATAAGTTGGTAAAAGAGCGTATGGAGTTAATAGAGCAAGATATGGACAAAGACCTCATGAAGGCCGAGGAAGGAATTAGCGATGTGTTGACGATGGAGCCCGAGTAGGAAGCGTTTCTGGAGAGCTCGGAAGCCTCTCAGTCAACGGACTGCTCGGAAGCCTCTCAGCCGAGGGACTGTTCAAGTCTCTCTTCTCCGTCAATCCTTTACGGGTAAAGGAATCCTTCTCACTTTATAACCTGCAAGCAATTTTTCACTTTAAATTGTATAGGGGACCATTATAAAACCTAGTTTCTATTTTAATTGTAGAGGGACCATTATAAAACCGAGTTTCTATTTACTTAGTCCAATTTTCTGATTCTGAGTCAATCTCTATATAGACTTGATTTACTTAGTACAATTTTCTGATTTTGAGTCAATCCATGTTGACAAGTCCAAATATTGATGTTCTATATTTAATCTTCCTGTTATTTTCATGGTCTCTGGTTAAAATTCTCTAAAAATGGAATTTTATTAGTCATTGTTATGTTGGTGTACACCCACAATGCATACCAATGGTGTACACCACGATGTACACTAAATTGTACAAATGTACACCACGGGTTTACACCAAAGATGTATACCAAAGGTGTACACCCACAATGCATACCAATGGTATACACCACGATGTACACTAAAATTGTACAACTGTACACCCACAATGCACACTAATAGTGTACACCAATGATGTACACCATTGATGCACACCATTGATGTAAACCAATGATGTACACCATTGATGTACACCAATGCTGTACACCAATAGTGTACACCTGTGATGTACACCAATAGTGTACACCAATAGTGTACATCATACACCTATGATGCACAACAGATATGTACACCAATGATGTACACCAATATTGTACACTATACATCACTGGTGTGTAGTGTACACCATTGGTGTACACCCACAATGCACACTAATAGTGTACACCAATGATGTACACTAATAGTGTACACCAATGATGTACATCATTATGGTGTACACGGACTGTGTATAGTATACACCAATGATGTACACCATTTATGTACACCAATAGTGTACACCAATGATATACATCATTATGGTGTACACGGACAGTGTATAGTGTACACCAATGATGTACACTATTTATGTACACCATTAGTGTACACCAGTGATGTACACCAATGATGCACACCAGTGATGCACACCAATGATATACACCAATAGTGTACACTATACATCATTGGTGTACACTAACAAGATAGATAAAATTTCTATGGTGCAATTGAAACGCAAGAATGTAGCCTAAGACAAGTACTTAATAGAAACACTCTATCAAAACAACTAGATGGTTAATGCATTTTTTCACATTTGGCCTCATGAGTCCTTACACTAACATGAGACTCATGAGTCCTTACACTAACAAGAGAGAGTAAAAAATTAATTAACTTGTCATAATTATACCAAATGGAAGCTTAATCAAGTAAACTAACAAGAGAGAGTAAAAAATTAATAAACTTGTCATAATGAATACCATTGGTGTACATCATTGGTGTACATTAATGGTGTACACTATTGGTGTACACTAATGGTTTCTTTTGTTGTTTTTTTTTTTTTGCAAATTTGTAGGTACCGGGTCCATAATAGTTTGTTTTGCAGATTCGTAGGTACCGAGTTCATAATTTAGAGGAGTTATCGTAGTAATCAATTATGTTAGGGTTGATGCATGAGTGATAATGCATACATTTTTTCTTATTATTTTGGCCATTAACAAAATTTTGATATGACCTATGTTTTGCAGATTTTATCTTTGGTAATGAGTTATGATTCTTTTATTCGATTTGGTTGTTGTTCGGTGTTTTTTTTTGACCTATGGCTGTATTTAGCATCTTCAAAGAAATTGATGTGTTGACAAAAAAGCGACTGGACCAAAGAACCATCTGCGGGATAATAACAGTCAGCAAACAAAGCAATACGATTAATATGTACAGCGAATTATGAGGTTTTACTTACACGGAAGCAAAGGGTCCAACAGAACATTTCCTTTGTTATGGTTGCGGGCTTCCCAGAAGTGAAGCAATCTGCAAACAATCTCGTCATTGTAGAAATCACCATTGAAAGCAGTTTTGGTCAGAGATTTCTCAACGAAAACAGAAGCAGAAGTATCCATGGTGTATTATTTGTCTGAATTCACTATTTTATGAGCACTCCAATACAAAGAGGCTGGATTTATAGGGTGAGAAAACCGGCTCCATGGATGAGGTCGTAGTGGGCGTAGTGGGTGTTTAATTGTAAAACTGAGAAGAGGAGTCGAAACAGCAGTAACAGCCAAAAATTGGGAAGAGAAGGCGTTGCACGAAGAAGAAGAAGGGAGGGGGCTGTCAAGTTTTAACTGGGCTTCCACAATTAAAATTAGGAAGGCCTGAGCAGAAACCCAATCCGATGAAAGAGTTAATAGTAATGCCACGTGGCACTGCGAGAATTCTCCAAAATAGATAGAATTTTGCTGACGTGGTCATGCTCTAAAGCTAAGAGAACCTCCTTTTATATTTATTTATAGACTAGATTTTACACTCACGCTACGCGTGAGTTTTTTTTAATAAAGAGTTTAATATATTTTAGCATTACATAATCTGAAAAGACATTAAAAATTCGCAAGTAAAGACGTTGTGATCCCACTATCATTACATCTTTTACTGCTTCTCATGGAAATTAACAAAAGTGCCATTAAACCCCCACAAACATATAGAAAATTACCGAAATAGTAAATATAGAAAGCTTTGAGATTCATAAATCAAGCATGAGTTTTCTAAATCAAGCTTCTAGTTAACCTCTTTCGAAGTCAAAGACAGACCTGTAAAGCTTATCATTTTTTCAAACCTCTTAAACGCAGTATACATATGCATGATCCAACCTCACAATTTCTATCATCATTACAAACCCTTTTCATTACAAAACTCATGCATCTCCTCTTTCTTCTTCACTCATTGTAGGGGTCAAATCTCCCCTAGAAGAATCGATAAACCAAACGGCTTAACACGTGTTAAAGCGGTTCAGCGGTCGAACCCAGAAAACGCAGGCCCGTCAAAGGCCCATCACTGTTCATTTCATCACTGTTCGATCCTTCTAGACCGGCCCGACTCAGAGCGACCGGAACTGCTCAAGTCACCTCGACTGGAACTGTTTATACCGCCCAATTCTACCTATATATAGACATGTACCCCTTCACTTGTTGAGGATCCGAAATTTCTTGTAAAAACACTGTTTACGGCTCTGATCTTGATGAATAAGAACCCTAATTCATAATCTAATTCTATCTTCCTCTAAGTGTTAGAAAACCCTAAAGAAGCTCTATTTCAAACGAATCTTCACAAATTCGATTGTGTGATTAATCCAGCACGCACAATTTGGCGCTAGAGAGAGGGGGCTCGCAACACTAGCTTCATACACGAAACAAACGCTTAGACGAACCCGCTACTCGCAACATGTCAATAACGAACCCGCAGTCTCCTGCGGCCGAAGATACAGGTCCAAGCGAGCCCATTGTGGCTGGGCTGATCAACCAGTCCGCATTGGGGGCGGAAGCAAGCAGACCTGTCCCGACAGAGAACCAGGCAACCGCGAATACAAACACGGCCGACCCGTCCACACCAGGAGATTTCGGTCAACTCAAAGCAATGCTCGAACAGTTGCTCAAGCAGTCGCAAAACCAGGAGACGATCAAATCAGGGCCTTGTCGACAACTCGTCAGTCTCGAGGGCTACCTCAAGGTAACGCGCTTCGCGTCGCCCCGCTCGCTCTTAACTTCTCCCAGGCGGCATCGCCATCGGCTCGTGGCACTCGCGAAGATCATACGCCTACACCTCTCAGAGACGGAACCGTTTTCGTCGCAGGCGCTCCCGGCGGCATACCTGCAATCGCAGACAATTCAGAAGGACGTGAATTCGGAGCAGTTCGGCCCAGTCGACCGACTAGTCGTATCCAGAGTCGGGACGAGGGCGAAATCGCAGAAAATACGCGATGGATGGAACAAGCCGAAGCCATAACCGCCCGAAGAGCTGTCGATTCGCAGGGAACGGAAATGGACGAGCTCAGAGCCGTCTTGCAGCAAAACACTCGCGATCTCAAGGATATGAGGTCACAGGTCCATCGCGCAACCAGCAAGGCGCCGGAACTCGACCGCGTTCTTGAAGAAGCTCGTACCACTCCTTTTACCGAGCGAATAACAAAGGCGCGTTTATCTGACCCAGGGAAGCTCAAGATTCCTATCTATGAGGGAAAGGGCGACCCCACGGAGCATATCAGAGCATTCTCAATCGCAATGGGGCGAGCTAATTTCAGGCTCGATGAAATCGATGTTGGTTGCTGCCTCCTCTTCATGGAGCATCTCCAAGGGGCGGCCCTCTATTGGTTCACGGGGATGAAAAGGAACTCTGTTGACAGCTTCGCCCAACTCTCCGAGGCCTTCCTAAAGCAGTATTCCGTCCTAATCAAACGCAGGTCATCGGAGGTGGACCTTTATACTATAACGCAAGCGGCCGGCGAGCCCTTGGGAGTTTTCATTGAACGCTTCAAAGCGATGCTTATTCAGGTAAAAGGGATTGACGACAGATCCGCCCTGAGTGCCCTGCGAAAAGCTTTGTGGTACAGCTCGGATTTTCGAAAAGAGATGACGATTAACGAGCCCTCGTCAATTCAAGATGTGCTTCATCGCGCTAACGACTTCGCAAGAAGCGAAGATGAAACCAAAATCCTGAGCCAGAAGCATGGAAAGGCCAGGAATCCTAGTCCGCTGGAAGTCCCAGTCGCGACAAAGAGGAAGCCGAGAAATTTCGTACAACATGAAGGAGGTTTCAAGGGGGCCCATAACTACCAGGTGGACTCGCCCGGCTACGGTCGAGGAAGAGGGCGAGGCCGCGGAAGAGGCGCCCCTGGTCGCGCTAGCGGCAACACTTGGCCGAGAATATCGCAGTATGACGAGTCTGCTTATTGCGACTTGCATAAGATGGAGGGACACTCGACGTCTAACTGCAGAGTCCTCGGCATGCGACTCGCAGCAAAGGTTGCCGCCGGCGAGCTCAAAGGAAACATCAATCTTAACGATTTTCAGCTCGAGCAATTCGACGATGCAAGAGAAGGGGACGGCCCGTCGGGAGACAACAGGAATAATAAGCGAGACCGACGAAACGACGAGGCCCACCTCGACCGACGAAACGGTAATGATGGCCGGAGCGCCTCGAAACAGAAAATCTGCAACATGATCATGGGCGGCTCGCGCTACTGCTCTAACACCGTCTCGTCGATCAAAGCCTATCAGAGAAGAGCGGAGGTAGGGGCAAACAAACCCGAACCGTCGAAGTTCCCGAACGACGTCATCCAGTTCAAAGAGAATGAGGTCGATGACATTGACAAACCTCATGACGACCCGCTTGTCATCAGACTCTCTGTCGCAGGATGGGACACGGGTCGCGTTTTAATCGACACTGGGAGCACAGTCGACATCATTTTCGTAGACGCTCTGAAGCGCATGGAAATTGACCTCGCACAAGTCGAATCCTATCCTAAGCCATTAACCGGATTCAATGGCGAGACGACTATGACACTCGGTACGGTCAAGCTTCCTGTAAGCGCGGAAGGTGTGACTAAAATAGTTGAGTTCGCAGTCTCGAACAACCCGGCAATTTACAATGTGATAATGGGAACCCCTTGGCTAAACTCAATGCGCGCCGTCGCCTCAACGTATCATCTCTGTCTTAAGTTTCCAACAAAGGGCGGAGTCAGAACAATCAGAGGAAGTCAGTCGGCGTCAAGATCTTGTTTCATGACCGCGCACAAACTAAGAGCTCAGGCGACAGTGCCGATCCCAAGCGAGCCGCGGAAAAAGATCAAGACAGACAGGGAGCCCGTCAAGGAAATCTCAAACCTCTTATAGCAGCTACAGATCGCGGAATCCGTTGAAGATAGAGGAGCGGGCCCGACCTGCGAGCCTGTCATATCTGTTTGTATAAACGACAAATTCCCAGAGAAATACGTAGAGATAGGCGCGACACTTGACAAAGCCGTCAGGCTCGACCTCATCGAATTCCTCAAGAAAAACGTCGGTACATTCGCATGGTCCGCGGGAGACATGCCCGGGATCGATATCGACATCATCAGTCACGAGTTAAACGTGGACTCAACCTACAAACCTATAAAGCAAAAGTGAAGGCGACTAGGTCCTGAAAGGGCTCAAGCGGTAAATGACGAAGTAGACAAACTCTTGCAGGCCGGCTCGATCTCTGAGGTCAGATATCCGGAGTGGCTTGCGAACCCAGTCGTCGTGAAGAAGAAAAGTGGTAAGTGGCGAGTCTGTGTAAACTTCACGGATTTGAATAAGGCATGCCCTAAAGACAGTTTCCCTCTTCCTCACATCGACCGCCTCGTCGAGGCGACATCTGGAAACAAGTTGTTGTCCTTTATGGACGCCTTCTCTGGCTATAATCATATCTTCATGCACCCCGGCGATCGCGACAAAACATCTTTCATCACAGACCGCGGAATCTATTGCTACAAAGTCATGCCCTTTGGACTTAAGAATGCTGGGGCTACTTATCAGCGATTGGTAAATAAAATGTTTGCGGACTTACTCGGCAAAACGATGGAGGTTTACATTGACGACATGCTCGTCAAATCACTCGAGGAAAAGGACCACGTCGGCCACCTCGCAGAGTGCTTTGCGTTATTAAACAAGTATAACATGAAGCTGAATCCGGCTAAGTGTCGTTTCGGTGTAACGTCCGGCGAGTTCCTCGGCTACATGGTTACTCGTCGCGGGATCGAGGCAAATCCAAAACAAATCGACGCACTCATCCAGATGCCTTCGCCAAAAACGAGAAGAGAAGTCCAGCGACTAAACGGCAGAGTCGCGGCCTTGAACCGGTTCATCTCGCTCTCTACTGATAAGTGTTTACCTTTTTATGAAACGCTCAAGGATAAGAAGGGGGCAGCTCGACAAGATTTCGAGTGGACTGAAAAATGTGAAGAAGCCTTCCAGAAGTTGAAGCAGTATCTCGCGACTCCACCCGTTCTGACAAAGCCAATAGCTGGCGAACCGCTCTATCTTTACATCGCGGTCTCGACCTCGGCAGTTAGTGGGGTTCTGATTCGCGAAGACGGCACCGAGCAAAAGCCTGTTTTCTATATTAGTAAGTCGCTAATCGATGCAGAAACAAGATATCCTTTGACGGAGAAACTCGCACTCGCAGTTATTCCGTCGGCTCGAAAGCTTCGACCGTATTTTCAATCACATTCAATCGTGGTACTAAGTACTTTTCCACTGCGCGCTGTTCTCCACAGTCCAACTCAGTCCGGGTGACTCGCCAAATGGGCGATCGAGCTAAGCGAGTTTGATATCGAGTATCGCAGTAGGACGACGATCAAGGCACATGTATTGGCCGACTTTTGAATCGAACTGCCGGAGGCGGAAGCCTCGCCCGAAATCGAAGACACACTTGCAGACAGTTCTGCATCCCAAGTCTGGCAGCTGCACGTCGACGGCTCGTCATCTAAACACGGATCGGGAGTAGGCATTCGACTATCGTCAAACGGAAAATCTCTAGAGCAATTATTCTTCCTTGGTTTCAAGGCATCGAACAACGAGGCCGAATACGAGGCCCTTCTCGCAGGTCTTCGATTGTCTAAAGCGTTGAAAATAACAAGGATATAAGCTTTTTGCGACTCTCAGCTCGTCGTAAATCAGTTCAACGGCGAATACGCGACAAAGGACGAGCGCATGGAAGCATACCTCGCTCTCGTCAAAACTTTAACAGCTAAATTCGATCTGTTCACCTTGATAAGAATTCTAAGGTCGGAAAACTCCCAAGCGGATGCCCTCGCATCACTCGGCTCGACCGCGAAGCTAGATAAAGATCTTCAAAGACTTGTCAAGGTCGAATTCATTGAAGAGCCGAGTATCGCAATCGCAAGAGCAGTCAACGTCCTAACAAGATCCCTGGCAGCGAAGCGAAAAGCAGCTCTCAGCAATGGCTCGCCCGCTCGCTCCGCCGCAGACCCGATGGACCTCGACCACACCAAAGATAACGTCGAACCGGATCCGATGGATCCCAATCAATCCGGTACAGTCGGCACAGACGAAACGACGGATGTGATGGCAACAGACAACGAGCTCGACCCGAATAACACAGCTTTTGATCGTGGCTTTCTCCCCGAACAACTTGAGGAATCCCCAGAGGATGCTTACCCATGTAGCGAGGAGCCTCCACCTGGGCATGAAGTCGTCGACATTCCCGTTGACGACGAGACCACAGTCTATGGATGCGACACCAAGTGGATGGCCAACATTCGCGTTTATCTCGCAGACGGCGAGATCCCAATCGACAAATGGGTAGCTCGCAAATTAAAGTCACAGTCGTCTCGTTACGTTTTACTTGATGGAAATATCTTCAAATGGCGACTGTCCGGGCCACTACTCGCTTGTGTCGAGGGGCAGAAGGCTCGCGAGATAATGCACATGTTCATGGCGGATCCTGCGGTAACCATTCGGGAGGTCGCTCACTCGCCATCCGAATCAAGAGGCACGGATATTTTTGGCCATCGATGATAAAAGACTGCGAGCTGTTCGCAGCAAAGTGCGAGAAGTGTCAGCGACATGGTCCGTTCATCCATCAACCGACGGAGTTCTTAAGCTTGATCACCTCGCCATACCCGTTTATGCGATGGGGAATGGATATAGTCGGACCGCTTCATCCGTCTCGGCAGAAACGATACCTCTTAGTCCTAACGGATTATTTTTCCAAGTGGATCGAGGCGGAAGCATTCGGATCAATCAAGGATAAGCAGGTCGAAAACTTCGTCTGGAAGAATATCATATGTCGTCACGGCGTACCCTATGAGATAGTGACAGATAATGGTTTGCAATTCATATCTAAACGGTTCGAACTTTTCTGCGACAAGTGGAAAATCAGAATCAGCAAGTCAACGCCTCGCTGCCCGCAAGGCAACGGCCAGGCAGAATCGTCAAACAAAACACTTATCCATGGCCTAAAGACTCGACTCGACGCTTAGAAGGGTCGTTGGGCAGATGAACTTGAAGGCGTCTTTCGTCCTCGTCTACGGAACAGAATGTGTGATTCCTCCTGAAGTCTATTTTCCAGGAGTTCGCCGACGATTGCTTCCAGAACAGGAAAGTCTCAATCATCTCCTCATGCTCGACGAACTCGACCTTATCAACGAAAGGCGCGACCAAGCACTTATAAAAATGACCGAATATCAAATTGCAGCATCCAAGTATTACAACTCCAAGGTGCGAGTTCGGCGTTTTTACGAAGGAGACCTCGTCCTTCGCGCAGTATTTCAAAACACTGTCGAGCCCAATGCCGGCAAGCTCGGCGCTCACTGGGAAGGACCTTATCAGGTCACAAAAGTAGTTCGCCCGGGCGTCTACGAAATCGCCAACATGAAAGGCGAGATGATCCCGCGTTCCTGGAATGCGCGACATCTGAAGAAATATCACTGCTAAAAATACTAAGTCATTAGACTTGAACTACGACGCGACTTGATCCCTTCATTGGGTACGTAGGCAGCTCGTTTTCGGACGAGTTCAGTTGCCCCCTTGTTCAAAAAAAAAAGGGGGGGGGAGTGGGTCCGTATATTCATACTCCCACTCGCAATATGTTACGACTTAAGGTTTTAACCAAGTCTTATTCGCTCAACTCGCAAACGACTCCGGTCTAAACGCGATAATCGATTTGCAATAAGCTAAGGTTTTAACCAAGTCTTATTCGCTCAACTCGCAAACGACTCCGGTCTAAACGCGATAATCGATTCGCAATAAGCTAAGGTTTTAACCAAGTCTTATTCGCTCAACTCGCAAACGACTCCGGTCTAAACGCGATAATCGATTTGCAATAAGCTAAGGTTTTAACCAAGTCTTATTCGCTCAACTCGCAAACGACTCTGGTCTAAACGCGATAATCGATTCGCAATAAGCTAAGGTTTTAACCAAGTCTTATTCGCTCAACTCGCAAACGACTCCGGTCTAAACGCGATAATCGATTTGCAATAAGCTAAGGTTTTAACCAAGTCTTATTCGCTCAACTCGCAAACGACTCCGGTCTAAACGCGATAATCGATTCGCAATAAGCTAAGGTTTTAACCAAGTCTTATTCGCTCAACTCGCAAACGACTCCGGTCTAAACGCGATAATCGATTCGCAATAAGCTAAGGTTTTAACCAAGTCTTATTCGCTCAACTCGCAAACGACTCCGGTCTAAACGCGATAATCGATTTGCAATAAGTTAAGGTTTTAACCAAGTCTTATTCGCTCAACTCGCTAAACGAATTCGGTCTATACGCGACAAGTCGACTCGCTAAACGACTTCGGTCTAAACGCGACAAGTCGACTCGCTAAACGACTTCGGTCTAAACGCGACAAGTCGACTCGCAAAACGACCTCGGTCTAAACGCGACAAGTCGACTCGCTAAACGACTTCGGTCTAAACGCGACAAGTCGACTCGCAAACGACTTCGGTCAAAACACGAAAAGTCGACTCGCTAAACGACTTAACTGTCTAAACGCGAGATCAATAGCAATTAGGCGTCATTATGGCCATAATGGCGACCTGATTAAAACTTCATCATCATTATGAAGTATACTCATACATCCTCAACGGATAAAGCGCGCTATATAAGTTTAGAGTTCATTACTGGGATAGACGTATTCAGTGCGAGTATTGTCCATTAGCCGGGATGTCCATCTCGCGAGTCCATCTCGGGATAGACACATTCAGTAGAATGTGTCCGTTAGCCAGGATGTTTGACTCGCAAACCCAGTTTTAACCTTAACAAACTGGTCGAACTTAGCAAATATATATTTGCCTGGATAAGATATATTCAGTAGAATATAACCAGGATGTTCGTCTAAGCGTCTTAAAACCGCATCGCGTCTTAAAACCGCATCGCCTCTAAGCGTCTTAAAACCGCATCGCCTCTAAGCGTCTTAAAACCGCATCGCGTCTTAAAACCGCATCGTCTCTAAGCGTCTTAAAACCGCATCGCGTCTTAAAACCGCATCATTTCTATGGCCTTAGACAAGCTCTAACAGGCCTCGTCGACAACTTAATAATCGAAAGTATAGTTAAGAAATTGCTTAAGGGCATTCATATAAATCTGCTCGACCAACTCGGCATAAAAATGTTGTTACAAGTTGGATAAAGCCATCCAGGCACAAAAACAAAAATCGAGTCATAAAATCCTTAAGCAAAAACAAAAACTAATCCTACTGTTGCAAAGTCCGGACTAGGCGACAGTCTCGCCATCTTCGGCCTCTTTGTCATCAGAAGCCAGCTCGCCCTCTTCGACAACTTGTTCTTCGGCTGGAGTAATGATAGCAGCCGAACTCGCAGCCTCGCCCTCCTTGGGTTCTGGTTCCGAAGGAGCCTGTTCGCGAAGAGGTTCAGTTGGTGCGACTGGGATCGGAGCAACGGTCTCATCGGCTTTGTCCGACTCGCTCTCGTCTAACTCCTCACTCGCGCTTCGCAAGCGCATACCAAGAGAGCCATCGTTCGACCCAGAAGCTGCATTTATACCAACAGACTTAGCAACAACTTCGATTCGCGGAGACGCAACTATATCCGCTACTCTAATGGGGACACCATAATTCTTACCCAAGGTCCTTCTCAATTCGAGTGCTATCGCGTCGAAGATCTCGTCGGCTTTTCCGAGCGACGCCTTGTTTTCAGCTAAAAGGGCACGCTCGGCCTTGGGATCGAAGGCCTCCTCTGCTTCAGCATTCTCCATGTCGTCAAGGAGCTGGAGATTAGCCTCCGCTTGTGCAAGATAGACCATTTTCCTAATCGGCTTCTTCATCATCTGTTGAAACAGCTCGTAAGCCCGGTTAAGCTGGCCTTGCACTTCGGCGGCCGCAGATCGCCTCGCAGAAGAAACAGCCTCTTCAAGATCCCGCTCGCGACTCGCCTTCAGAGCAGATAGCTCTTTCACCAGCTCGGCGTTGTTCTCCTCGACCTTCTCCTTCTCCTTACCGACTCTGTGAAGGTGCTCGCCCAGGTCGTCTGAGCTCTTCTTGTACATATCTCGCTCAGCAGCAAGATTTCTCAGTTGGGCCGCGACTTTTTCCTTCTCGACCTCTTCTCTCTGCCTGGCCTCGCCTATAAAGAGCTCCTTAGACCTCGAGTCTTGATCATACGACATGATCAGCCTGTTGAAATGGGCGATGGCCTGCGAAGGAGTTGACAGTATGAAAAATAAAGCTAAGTGAAAAAGAAAGAATAAAGTGTGGAATTACCTTGGCCTGGCGAGACGCGAACTCCTTGTAGAGCTCGCTCTTTACCAGCCTTTCCGGGATCGGCATACGATCACCCGGATATGTAACCTTAGCCATCATGGCGGCTGCGGCTAAGGGATCAGTATAAAGCCCATCGGAGCTTCCAGGAATAGTTTGCCCTGGGGACAGAGTCGGCAGCTCGCGACGAGACTTCTTCTTCTCGCCAACTTTACCTTTGCCCTTCTCAGAGGCAGAAGATCGTTTTCTCTTCCGATGCAATTGGGCCTCAGGCTCGGCGGGCTCGTCAGTAATGGTAGTTGGCTGTGAAGTAATAACAGCCAACACACCACTCGCGGCTACAGCAGCCGCTTCGTCACCCTCAGCAGTAGGAGTAGGCTCTTTATCGACGCTCCTCTCGGACGTCTCGACGATGGAGGCAGTGGCCTTCGGGTCGGCCTTTCTCTTAGCCTTCTCGGCTTTTCTCTTAGCGAGATCGCGGAAAGTTAGCTTGGGAGGCATGATATCTAGATCGTCGGACTCGCTCTGTTCGATTTCTTCTTCTTCGTCGTAGGAAATGAACTCGCGAGCTCGAACAACTCTTCGAAGATTGAAGTGACGATTCCAAAGGCACTTCCGAGCCTTCAACTTATTGACCAAATCATCGATGTTGGCAACAGGAGTGAATAGCAGTCTGCTAGCTGTAAAAACAAATCAGCAGAAAAGTTAGTATAAAACAAGGGGGCAGTTCGCGCAGTAAACATTCGAGAAAATCTACCAAGTGTCCCCCACTTCGCCACCACTAAGTGTTCATCCTCGGCCGACGCGGCCGATATCGGCACGAAGAAAAAATATTTTCTCCAGCTATGATCTTTGTTCGGGAAGTCGTCCAGTATTTTATAAAGAGAGCGACTCGCCAGATTGTTATACTTCATCCCTCTCGAGTTGATTTGCGCGAGCGCGATTTAGTGAACCCGCGCGAAACGGAGAATCAGCGCAGGGATGGGGAACGTGAGGAAACACTCCTTAAACCAACACGCATAGGCGGTAAACGTGCCGGCAGGGGGATCGTCTTCTCGCTGCTCGAAAGAAGGCGCGATCAGTTCGACCGAGTCGGGAATTCGGCACTCTGAGCGATAATCTTCCAGGAAGTCCTCGTCGCACCAAGAGGAACCTGGAGGCGGGCGTTGCTTTCGCCTCGATCTCTTTCTCTTCTGGACAACCTCGGCCAGCCCGCACGCAGCCCAAGCTTCCAGTCTCTCTTTTTCTACTAAAGAGTTGTACGACCAGTTACCTTCTTCGATCTTTACTTGAAGAGGCAGCTCAGCAGGACTAAGGGACTCGTCGCGGAGTTGTGGGATTTCCACAACCAGTCTTCGCCCATCAGTGGTCGAGGCCTCGCCAATTTGCGAAGGATGCGAAGTCCCAACTCCCTCTTCAAGGCCAGTTCGTCCAGCTCGCATGGATGAAGTAGACTCCCTTGTCTCGCGACTTTGTCTTAAGACGGGAGTAGGATAAGAGAACAGTTCGGCAAGAGGAGAATGGCCTCCAGCTCGATCTTCTCGACTAATGGGACTCGCCTCCTCGCGGCCTGAAGGACTCGCTTCCTCTTGACCACGGAGCCTACTACAACTCGAACTCGCATCTACAATCGACTCGCTATCAGGAGAATACTCCCAGGCCAATTTTCCCTTCTCGGGGAGTTCGGCAGACTTCGCGGGTGCAAAAGAACTCGTCGACGACATCTGTCTTTGGATCAAAACTTTAAGTTTTTTCAGTTTTTCTAAAGAACACTGCGGCGGCGATGAAGAACACGGCGGCGGCGAAGTGATGGGACGGCAAAATTCCTATCTAATACTCGAAAGAAAAAACAGAGAAGGGAGAGAGAGAGCGAACCTGTTTTTTCGGAGGAATGAGAATAATGAGAAGTATCAAGGGAGCATTGCCTCTTATAAGGACATTTTCGATGGTTCGACTTTCGAGGTGGGCCTCATTTCTTAATGGGCCCAATGATTCTGGACTCAGAAGATCAGTTTCGCGAGATTGATCCAAATCAATGGTTCCACAATTGTTATCTGGCCCTAAATGCGACTCCGCGGGCTCCTCCTCGATTTGTTTCGCGACTCCATAGTTTCAATATTCTCAGGATTTTTACCTTCAAAGAATCGCGCGACCTCGCGACTTCACTTACGATTAAACCTGCGACTTCATCAACTCGCGGCTTCGTCAACTCGCGACTCCATCTCAATGGATGAGCCGCGACTTTCTCTGCGTGGAAATCAACTCGCGCCTCCATCACGATGGATCAGCTCGCGACTTTTTCTCCACAGAAATCAACTCGCGACTTCATCAACTCGCGACTTCGTCAACTCGCGACTCCATCTCAATGGATCAGCCGCGACTTTCTCCCTGTGAAAATCAACTTGCGACTCCATCTCAATGGACCAGTCGCGACTTTCTCTCCGTGAAAATCAACTTGCGCCTCCATCACGATGGATCAGCTCGCGACTTTTTCTCCACAGAAATCAACTCGCGACTTCATCAACTCGCGACTTCGTCAACTCGCGACTCCATCTCAATGGATCAGCCGCGACTTTCTCTCCGTGAAAATCAACTTGCGCCTCCATCACGATGGATCAGCTCGCGACTTTTTCTCCACAGAAATCAACTCGCGACTTCATCAACTCGCGACTTCATCAACTCGCGACTTCGTCAACTCGCGACTCCATCTCAATGGATCAG
Source organism: Draba incana (assembly GCA_963576765.1). Lineage (NCBI taxonomy): Eukaryota > Viridiplantae > Streptophyta > Magnoliopsida > Brassicales > Brassicaceae > Draba > Draba incana. The sequence continues at coordinate 1,350,210 of OY755214.1, forward strand.
CCGCGACTTTCTCCCCGTGAAAATCAACTTGCGACTCCATCTCAATGGATCAGTCGCGACTTTCTCTCCGTGAAAATCAACTTGCGCCTCCATCACGATGGATCAGCTCGCGACTTTTTCTCCACAGAAATCAACTCGCGACTTCATCAACTCGCGACTTCGTCAACTCGCGACTCCATCTCAATGGATCAGCCGCGACTTTCTCTCCGTGAAAATCAACTCGCGACTTCCTCTTCGGCGACAACGACGATTTGAGTAAATGTGCGACTCGCGCTCTTTTCCCCTTCTGTTTTTTTTCACTGGGTTTTCAGACAAGGGTTTTTACCGAGGCTTGTTCGCACATCTGTACATCTTCATCTCGTCACCTCGCATCTTCGAGCAGATTCATTCAATCAAGTCAACTCGCGATTTTGAAGGCTTTCAGTCAGCTCGCAGATATCGGAACAAATCTACCTTGACACCTCGCACTCTCGCACGATTCGCGGATCACAAGTAAAACCAATTCGCAGATTCGCGAAACCAGAAATCTACTCGCCAATAACAGCAACCGACTCGCAGCATTGAGTATTTGGGTTCGACGGTATCACCGCTAACACGGTAAACGGCCTAAGCGGGAATCAATTTTTCAGACACCCTTACTTCAGCACTTTTTAACTAAACTGCTGAACTGGGGGCTAACTGTAGGGGTCAAATCTCCCCTAGAAGAATCGATAAACCAAACGGCTTAACACGTGTTAAAGCGGTTCAGCGGTCGAACCCAGAAAACGCAGGCCCGTCAAAGGCCCATCACTGTTCATTTCATCGTTGTTCGATCCTTCTAGACCGGCCCGACTCAGAGCGACCGGAACTGCTCAAGTCACCTCGACTGGAACTGTTCATACCGCCCAATTCTACCTATATATAGACATGTACCCCTTCACTTGTTGAGGATCCGAAATTTCTTGTAAAAACACTGTTTACAGCTCTGATCTTGATGAATAAGAACCCTAATTCATAATCTAATTCTATCTTCCTCTAAGTGTTAGAAAACCCTAAAGAAGCTCTATTTCAAACGAATCTTCACAAATTCGATTGTGTGATTAATCCAGCACGCACACTCATCCTAGAATATAAAGTCTTTCATTATGCTGCTGCTATTTCAGTTCCCACCTCCTCTCTTTTGGTCTTTTTCCCAATCAAATCGTCGATCATTCTTTCGTCACAAATATCATCTTCGTTCCAAACCTTCTTATCATCAACGCGGCTTGTCTTTGATAATAAGATTTTGTCTAAACAAACATCTCAGATATAAGCTTCGCTGAACTATAGGGAAATTATATAAAACTATGGTTTGAAAGTTCCAAATTATATTATAGAACCTATTTGAAAAAAACAACCAAATTAATGTTTCGGAGAAAAAGAATACAGTAACATTAAAAATCAATCGAAACACATTATGGAAAAAAAAATTAACGAAAAAACTAAAGATGGTTCATTTTCTCCTTTCTAGTAAAGATATATTATTCCTTTGTCTACACGAAATTAAAGAGTGTAACCCATCATACAACGTGAGAATTACAAACAAAAAAACATATACAATCGCATCGCATCCTCATTAGTAACAACATTATCCAATGAGTGAGCCTAGGCAGAATCTAGTGTAAAATTGCCACGAAATTATGTATAAAGCAAATAAGCAACACATAGATAAATATTAAATAATGTAGGATGCCTAACATACTAATGGAAATCTAAAAAAAAAACATCACAAAACATGTAGACTAACAAAACTTTTTAAGTATAATGTGATATTGCATCAACGTTTGATCCGAAGCGAAGAATCGTTGTAACTCTATCCGCAATCGATAATACATCATTCGTAAGCAATAATGAGATATTTATAAAATTTGTTTTAAGTTAACTCCAAAAGAGCATCCTTGCTTGCTTGCTTTGTACTCCAAATGAAGTCAACATGCATATATGTTAGCCCTTAATTAAGAACCCTAACCTATAAAAGTCAACAGCTCAGTTCCCAAAAGTATTTCTGATGACCTGCAAAACAAATTATGAAGAGAAAAAATGTGAAAATTCTAAGAGCTCAAGTTAGGTTAATTACAATTACTATTATCCTTATGCTAAATGAGCCAAGAGTACCATAGAATACAATTTCTGAGTTGTGAAGCTCATGAAAATTTACTTAAATAATTGAACATATTGGCATTCATCTCATTCAATGGCCTCTTCATGTGCACATTTGCCTTAATATCCATAATAAATGGCTAAACTATCTCATATCCATGATGTGACATAGCCTATTATACAAAACAACATATAAAGTCTCGGTATATACTAGTTTTGTGAACTTTTGATCAAGGAAATGGGTTTAGTCGTTTGGTTTATTTTCAAACTCACCATGAACGGTTCTACAACGTCGTATAAAACCAAGAAAAAAGAAAGAAAGAAAATGTTTACTGGTTTATATAGTTGTACATTCCCATAGCTGCAGAAGAGTATATTAATTAGCTAAACACAAACTTTCAAAGACAAAAAATTGAATATGATTCCTCCTGTTGCTAACCGTGAAAAAAGGATTTTTTAAAAATAAACTAATCACTGTGTTCCAAGTTCCAACCCAGTTACTTGTTGATGAAGTAAAAAGAAAAGAACAAAGAAACCAAAAGGAAAAATCAAAACATGCAGCGTAGGCCATTGTTAAACTCAAAAGAGGCTTGCAATTCTAAATACATGGAGCTATTAATTAATATAATAATAATGGCGCAACATTAACCGTTCACACTTTTTTTGATAGTGTAATTCAGTGGTTATATCGTTCAAATAATGTCTGGCATATAAAACGAAAAGAAAACAATTAAGAAATTGAAATTTAGAATATTTCAACAAACAAAAGTAGACATTATGTATTATACATAACAATTGAGTATAAGAGAGATTACATCACTGAAAATATTAGGAGAACAATGGAATACCAAGAAAAAAGAATATAACAGCCGAACCATATACTAATGAATGAAGTTTTAAAAGAAAGGAAAAATTGCCTGCCAAAAAAATATAAACTCAATAATTAAAATATATCAGAGACTAATCATGTAAGATATTTACTATAACTAATAAAAGTTGAATATTAAAAATTGAATATCGTACCTGACTTTACCATAACGTGAAGGATTATGGGTGAAACCTACAAAAATTTGAGAAACACACAAACGATGATAAACAATAAAATAGTTAGCAAAATCATGATTGATAAAAAAAAAAGAAACGTTAGCAAAATCATCAACATCAATGAGGTAATAAAATATATGAATGCGATGAATCTATACTATGTAAAAGAAACGAACAAAAGACTTTGATATATTATGCTCACATCCCATGTCTTCTTCTCTCTGCTCCTAAATTTCTAAAAATCGGTAACCTCTATAACTGCAAACAATGAAAAATAGTTTTCTTAAGAAAAAATAACAAACCTGAATAGATAATAAAGCTAGACAAAAGTTACAAAAAAAATAAATAAATCAAATCTCAAGATAACTAAAATTGGGGCATTATAATTCTAAACCCCAAAATTGAATTCGTCCCTCCAATTCAATAAATACTACAAAACCCCTTTGATTAATAGATAGAAATCAAATCACCCACTAAACCTAAGAGGTTTTGGAACACCAAATCTTAATCCGCAAATGCAAAGATTCTGAAATATTTAAAATAAAACAACTAGAAATATCTTAAGAAGCAATAATAAAAATAACCATTGAATAGGCCTAATGTCTCCAACAACGTGACTCCAATCACTTATGCAAAAAATATTAACACTTGCGTGTTTATTCTCAACCACTTCATCAACGCACATATGAGTTTTTTTATTGATTTACTTAATCAACGGTCATAAAACAAATAAATATCATAATAAACCATAACATTTATATTTTTATAATTATTGAATGACCACCAAAAAGTCCAGTATTAAAGTATACCTGTATTATTATTATTATTTTTTTATATACCTGTATTATTCTATTTTTATAATGTTTGGTATACCTGTATTATTTTATTTTATAAGAACATGTTAGGGACTAATGAAGACTTTTTGAGCAGAGAGAGAAAGAGACTTGAAAGGAGAAGAGCTTTGAGATTTCAGATCCAAACATTACCATTACGATCCATGAATATTACATATAACCATTCGATGGAGTGACCTTCGAGAATCGAGATGATGCCACGCCTTTATAAGCCTTTAACAAGTTTACGTATGGAACCACTTGATCATGGCACACACGACTTCTACTCATTAGTTAATCAACCATCATATTATAATAACCATAATATTTATTTTATTATTATAGAATGACCGCCAAGAGTCCAATATTAAAGTATACCTGTATTATGTTATTTTATAAGACATGATTGAGATTAACGAAGACTTTTGAGCAGAGAGAGATCAAAGAGACTTGAAAGGAGCAGAGCTTTGAGATTTCAGATCTAACCTTTTTTCCTTCTTCTTCTTCTTTTTCTTATCCTTACTTTCGTTGTTCTTTCTTCTTTCTTTGACCATGGAATCTGAGGGAGTGTCACTACCATTGATCCACGAGCATCTTATGGTGCCTTGGAATGATACGAGGAGAGGTGATTGTTGTGCACACTTGGATTCTATCAGTGATGGCTACTATTGCAAACGCTGCGATTTCTTCGTCCACAAGAAATGTGGCGATGAGGTTTCTGAATCTATCGACCACCCATCTCACGCAAAGCACACTCTTTGGCTACGAAGTAAAGTAGATAATGGGTGTGATTTATGTTACAGAAGAATCGTGAATCTGTCCTATCATTGTGAGATTTGTTTATTCGATATCGATCTATACTGTGCAAAGTACTCACCACTAGAGGTTCTTGACATTTCTGGAACGTATCATCGCCACAAGCTCACCCTTCTCAAGGAGTGGATTGAGTTCGCTTGTGCTAAATGTGGGAACATTGGTAAAGAGGGTCATTACAAATGTAATGAGTGTGATTTAACCTTCCACGTCGATTGCGTATGGCATCCGTCAGACAAAAAGCAGCCGTTAGTGGTAAAACATCCATTAGAGGTAAACCACTCTTGCCACTCCATACACCCTCTTAAGCTTCTCATGGGTCAACTCCCGGACTACTATACTGATGGAAAATGTTATCTTTGTGGAACAACGATTTATGATGAATTTTTTTATCATTGTTCTTCTTGTAACTTCACCTTGGATATGGGTTGTGTTTTAAACCCGCCACCACAATCTCTTCTTGATTTGAAAACCCATGATCACCAACTCTTTCTTCTCCCAAGACTCATTTCCTTCACATGTAATGCTTGCGGGCTGAAGGGAGATCGAAGCCCTTACATATGTCTTCAATGTAATTTCGTGATCCATAAAGAGTGTTTTGGCCTTCCACGCGTCATACAAATCAACCGGCATGATCACCGCCTTTCTCGTACTCCTCTTCTCGGTGTTGTGAATTCTGTATGTGGAGTTTGTCGCAAGAAGGTGGATTGGGGTTGTGGAGGTTATTCTTGTCAGAGGTGTTCTGAATATGTCGTTCATTCGAAATGTGCTACCAGAAATAATGTTTGGAATGGGAAAGAACTCGAAGGAGTATCAGAAGAAGCAGAAGATATAGAGCCATATGTTGTAATAGATGACAACACAATACAACATTTCAGCCATAAAGAGCATTACCTAAGACTCAACGTTAATGGTATTCTATGGGAGGCGAACAAGCGATGCATCGCATGCACCCATCCCATTGGTCTCCAATCCTTCTATGGCTGTATTGCTTGTGATTTTGTTCTTCACCAAAACTGCGCTGAATTTCCAAGAAGGAGATGGCATGTGCTACACAATGAACGTCTTACTTTAGTTACAGAGGCTGGTTCTTTTGCGTGTACTGCTTGTGATAAAAGGTCCACTGGGTTCATGTACAAGCATGGGAATTTAAAGTTAGATGTCCGATGCGGTTCAATTTCTGAACCATTTGACCATCCAAGTCATCCCCACCACCCCTTATATTACATTTCACAAGAAAGAAGAAGACAATGCAAGGGTTGCGACAAGCAGACATTTCGTGTGCTCACATGCATTGAAGATGATTGTGGATATGTCTTGTGCTTCGAATGCGCCACTTTACCACAAATCGTAAAGCATAGAGTTGACGATAATCCTCTCTCCCTATCCTTTGGCGAAAATGATGCAAGTGGTAAATACTGGTGTGACATTTGTGAGAAAGAAACCAATGCAGCGACATGGTCCTACACATGTAAAGATTATCGAGCTAGTTTGCATATAGAGTGTGTGCTCGGAGAATTTACAGGGCTCATGCCAAGGCGCACAATAGACATGGGGACCAGATCATCATATGAGGTAGTGCTCAATAATAGTATAACTCGCCCATTTTGCAGTGAGTGTAAGTCTCATTGCATTCCTCCTATCATCTTGAAGATGCTTGGAACCTCGAATACATACTTTTGCTCTAGTGTATGCTTAAATTATTATACTAGACGCCCAAATTGAAATAAATTATGTGAAGCCAATAATTTATTTTAGATTTATTTTCTTTTATTTTTACATGTTCATTTCTATTTTAATTGATTTCCTTAATGTAATATTTATATAAGAATCTTGCAATCTAACTGTTCTAACGTTTTAGTCTTTTGCTTTTCACAATTTTGCCTTAAAACGAAAACCACAGCACAATTGCTATTACTGCTTTTCTTTTCTAAAAATCGCTTGGAAAAATTGAATATACATGGTTTTTGTTTGTATAACAAAAGATCATGCTGTTTTTTTTTTCTTTTGTATACACAAAATTCTGAGTTTTGTTTTCAAGTACAAAGTTGGGTTTACCTGAATTGAAAAATATATGTGTAGTTCGAAAATATGACAAGTTGAAACATTATAGATATGAAACTTACCGTCCAACCCATTTTCATCAAATCGTCTCCATGAGTTGAAAGTGCATACGAGTAGAACTGAATTGAACCGAAGGAGTTTTCATAGAAGCATACATTATTGCTCCCATATATGTTTTATCTTTTACTTCGGCTTGGTACGAGCCACTGCAAACTATCAATAAATTAAAGAGCAAAACAGCAAAAAGGTACCGAAATATGTCATTTTATTAGCATTATTTACAGAATTACCAGGATGAAAAAGAAAATGGCGAGTGAGGTGACATGATCAATACATGTTCTGAGACAAATAATAGATGAGAAAATCACATTTTTAACCTTTAAAGTGGCAAAAGGTACACTTTAAATGTAAGAGATACAATATCAATCATAATTATTTTGTCAATCTTTGATTGCTCTGTTTTAGGAATAGACTGTAATTACGTTATTATAGAGACTTCTATTTCTCTTGTATATATTTCCCTTGTACAATCACTTTGTGAAATAAGAAAAACATATTCATTAACATGGTATCAATAATACGATACCCTAAAAAATGTTTCTTCTCTCTCGGCCGCTTTCCCATCTCTAATCTTCCTCTGCTACTCTTTTCTCTTCCTCTTTGTGCTCCATCATATCCATAGCCAACGCCGCAGATGTTTCATCTTCTGACGATCATCCTCATCATTTCGCTGATCAACGAAATAGTTGAGGGCTTACATCCCATCATTATTGACTGCGTCTTGTGGAGACATCACAGGAGCCACTTTGCGGAATCTGTCGATGAGTACTTTCCACAAACTCTGATTCGAAATCCGAGGTGAATTTATCGGTACTGGCGTCCCTGATTCTTTCCCTTCCTCCTGTTCACCGCATATTCGTTCCACCTCTTAATCCTCAAACCTTCATCTCTGACTTCGACGAAGACGATCCATTTCCGGTAACTTGTTTCCCCTTCCCTTGGCGATCCATCTTCTTCCTGTTTAATCGATGCTGACGTGGAAGTTTTTCATTGGTTAGTTAAGTGAACACAAAACTGACGTGGACACTTTAGAATGACTGGAAAATGTGTTATTATATATATAGACTAGGGATTGCACGCGCTACGCGCAGATTTGTTTAATTTTTTTTTAATTAAATATAGATGTTATTTTTATAATGTATAAGTTATTACAAATGTAGGGATTTGTTTTTTTTTTCTCTCTTTAATTTATGTTTATGTTTGATATATTTACCTTTTGGTGCTTTAACATTGAAGTGTTATTTTGTTTTTTTGTGTTCGTTTGTTAAGAATAATGATTTACGTAAATTTCACTTTCTTATTTGTAATAATAATTAATTAATAATGATTTACGTAAATTTCACTTTTTTGTTTGTAATAATAATTATAATCACCTACGCGCGGCTTTTTTCTAAATCGGATGTTTGTTATTTTGATTTGAGTTTCCTATATTTTTTTTTAAAAAGTGTATATAATATGTCTTTGAAAGTATTTTATATAATTGCTTAAATCAAAATTACTATCTTATGCAATAATTTTTTTTTTATGGTTAATGATGTGTCACACAAGATAAATGATATCATATATATTATTTTGTGTTTTTTATTTGTTTCATAATAATAATGTTTTTAATTAGAATATATTTCAAAAGCAATTTTCATGCTAATCTAGAGTACCAACTGAGTTGGGATAAGATACCAATGGTGAACCTTATTGAGAGGGAAATACTCTTTAGTACATTTTGAGATTTGAGATTCTCAATAATAGCTAATACGTACGTAAGACTAATTTTCTTGCTATAAATTTTTTTCACTGTAATCCTGGAAACTCATTGAGTTTATATTGTCTTGTTTTCTTTTTTTTTTATCATCTAACTTTTTATTAACTTTGAAATGAAACCAAGTTAGATACAACATCGTAGCAAATACACGAAGCCGGTGGACAAACAAGAAGTCCCCGGAAACAAAGCCCACGCAGGGGAAACATGATCGGAAACAAAATATAAGCAGCTTGACCAAAGATTGCATCAAGACATAAGCCGAAGAAATCCAAACTAAAAAGATTTACAACGGACACTAGAACTATCTATAAAGAAGAAAGACAACTGAAAAAAGAAGAAATCCATATTCTCGCCCCAAGCTCGAAACTCTGAACCAAATACACACCACTAGCTAAACCAAAGAACGATAAGATGCCAAAACTGAGCCAAAAAACATAAGACGAATAGAACCTAAACCTTAAGGAACACCAAGAAACCTGGAGAACCTAAACGCGGCTCTAGAACAATCTTAACCAGCAACAAGAGAAGGCGGAGCAGCCAGCAAGTAATAAATATAACAGAGCTAAGAACCAACGGAATAGCAACCTAACCAAAAAAACCGGGATCCAGAGGAGGCAGCGACGCCAAGATAGAAATAACCCGACCACCGAGCCTGAAAGAACAAACCAAAAGATCCAAAACTATAGCCACTACAACGCCCAGGACAGAGCATAAAAATTCTTCTCATTCAGATCCCTAACTCACACTAAAGCACCCAAACCAGCGAACAATATAAACAAACTAGGAGCACAAAAGATACTCCCAAAGACCATGAACCTAGAACAAAAGGAGACATAAACAAACTGCAACTAAACCACAACGGATCAAGCTAGCCCAATAGACAAAAGAGGATTTCTACAACAGCGATCTGACCGGAATCAGGAACCCAACCACAAAAGACCAAGACTAGGTCCAAAACCAACTCTGAAGAACTCCTTCAAACCTTAACCCGACGCCATAGAGGAACGAGACCTAGAAGCCGGCGCAGTCAAACAGCAGAACTTAACATATCAAGCAGAACACCGGGACTCGATGAACCCAACACATCAAGATCTTCTATCTCCATTCTTCACATTCCGATCGAAGAAAACTACCACAAGACCACCAAAAGGATGAAAGAGCCTCCAAAACCACACCACCAACAATCACCTTCAGATTTTCTCAGCTAACGATGACTCATACACATAGATCTGACCAAGCCGTACATATCCAACATGACCTCGCCGATCAAACCTACACCGAGCCACTGTAGCACCCAGACAGAGACGACGAGGACCTAATCAGAGCACCAACTCCATCGAATCGAGAAGACAAACCCTCCAAAATCAAACAGAGGAAACAAAACAAACAAAGAAACTAGAAATAAAGCAAAAGGAAACCTCTCTCACAGTGTCGTTAAAGGATTCCGACCACCGGAGAGAGTAAAACTCAGATCGAGAAAGAGGAGGTTAGGTCAAAAGCTTGGGAGAAAAAGAAGCCGCCGCCCACCGCCATTTTTTAGAAGATCGTTTATATTGTCTTGTTATATTGTCTTTAAATATATTGTTATTTGCTAATTTTGTAAGTGATATGGGTTTATGTTATGTTGGCGAATATACTGAATGTGATGTGTTATATATCGTTTTAAGATTTTATGTATGCTCTTTCTTTTATTCTTTATTTTTGAGTGTCCTCTTTGACTGCAATTTTTGTTATATCCTCTTATATGTCTGATGAGATTTTCCCAAAAATCGGCACTCTTAGGTTGGTAAAGAACTTGATAGTATGGAACTTAATCCAATGATGATGATGAAAAAGAATGATCGAATGGTTTCCTTCAAGAGTTTGCGGAAAGAACTCTCAAACACCAAACTTGTTTCTCTCAAGGATATTACGCACCAAGAGATAAACAAGTATTTCTTAGATATGACACACTAAGAGATGATCCAAAATTCAGAGATTGTTGATAAAAAGTTGGATGATTTTACAAAGGACATTACACCCTCTTAAATAGAAAAACAAAGCAACTAAATGATATAAACATAGTGAATCACGTCCATGGTGCATGAGTGAGAGAGAAACTGTCTTGAAAACTCAATCTGGGCGGCAACATTGAATGTGGGCGGCAGTTTGACACATCTTGGCAAATGAGTTGTATCTTTGTGATCCCTGGACCTTTGCCTCTGATCTTGGGCTTGTTAGAACCCTAACTCTAAGAGATCCAGTAACATTTTCCAAGTGGTCTCGCGTCGAGATTCGTCCTGAGTTGGGCTGGCATCACGATCTTTGGTTCTGTCGCGCAATAGGGCCTCAAGCAGGTCCATTGACTTGTAAAATTCATAACTTTCAAGTCTGATCTTCTTTTGATACGAAACCAATTTTCCCAGATTCTATGATGAATCAAGTGTGTAGAATAATTTGGTTTGTAGCTTGATTCCCTCGGGTTGGTAGGAAATAATTATTGAATGCACACATGTCCGGATCGGGTAAGCTGGAAATCACCTGATTTGTAAATTGAATAACTTCTTCACCTGAACTCGGATTGGACTGATTCAACTTCGAGGAGTGCTCTAGTTGAGGTGAAAATGTATTCAAGGTGGTTGTTGGGATTGGAAAGTTGATGAAGTACTTCGTTGGTGCTGAACAAGGCTCATGGGTCTTTTCGGATGATTTCAGGATCATATCAATGTCCACATTATTAAAATATTATTTCATTTGCTCTGTCTCTAGTGATCTCCATTCCTAAGATCATCTTAGCAGCTCCAAGATCCTTCATTTCAAACTTCTTACTTAGAACAAGCTTGAGCTGAGCTATGGCTTCTTTGTCTCTTGCATCCACAAGCATATCATCTACATAGATAAGTAGATACATCAAAGAACCATCACCAAGCTCCTTCACATAAGCACAACTGTCATAATTGCTTCTTACAAAACCAATCTCAGTCATGTAGGCATCAAACTTCTTATTCCATTGCCTAGGAGCTTGTTTTAAACCGTAGAGAGACTTGTTCAGGAGACATACCTCATCTTCTTGGAACAATGATTCATATCCTTCAGGAGGAACCATGTAAATCTTCTCTTGTAACTCACCATGGAGGAATGTTGTTTTAACATCTAGTTGTTCCAACTCCAAATCTTCTTGAGCTACAATTGAAAGCAGGATCCTTATAGACACATGCTTAACAACTGGTGAGAAAACTTCATTATAGTTAATTCCTTCTCTCTGGGCATATCCTTTAGCCACAAGCCTTGCTTTAAATCTTGGTTCTTCAACACCAGGAATACCAACTTTATACTTGTAAATCCATTTACTTCCAATGACCCTCTGATTCATTGGTTTCTTTACCACAGTCCAGGTGTGATTCTTCTCAAGAGATCTCATTTTCTCATCCATTCCTTGTTTCCAGTTATCCCAACTTGAGTATCTTCTTGCTTCTCTGTAGTCTGCAGGCTCAACCTCTCCACCGTCTTCTGCAGTATAAAGAGCCTCTGCAAAATACTCTTCATCATCAAACCTGGCTGGGGCTCTTACTTCCCTTCTTACTATGTCTCTTGCTAGATGATAGCAAATAGGAGTCTGATAAGTATCATCTCCAGAGATATTGTCATCAGGAGGAGTAAATGGTGAGGCAGCAGCTGGAGTTATAGATCTAGGACTTGTAGAGCTTGAGCTAGCATTCATCAGTGGTTCCTGTTCTGTGATGATGTCTCCACCTGAGGCTAAGCCCTCCTCTGCATCAAGATTTAGTTCAAGATAAGACTTTGGAGTAGTGTTATCTCCCACATCATACTCACCTTTCTTTCCTTTTACATCTTTATAAGTTGCATTCTCTTGAAACACAACATTTCGGCTGATCACACACTTCTTCTCCTCTAGAAGCCAGAGTTTGTATCCTTTTACTCCACTAGGGTAGCCTAGGAGTATCCATTTCTTAGCTCTAGGACTGAGTTTTCCATCATCCGTGTGTGCAAACGCAACACATCCAAACCTTCTCAGATAATTATCCTGGAGGCTTCCCAAACCATCTCTTATCTGGTATCTCAAAGTTTATAGCTGGTGATGGAGTCTTGTTTATCAAAATGGCTGCAGTGAGTGTAGCTTCTGCCCAAAAAATCTTTTGGAGACCAGAATCACAAAGCATGCTTCTCACTTTCTCCATCAGAGTCCTATTCATGAGTTCTGCAACACCATTTTGTTGTGGTGTGTATGCGCATGTTCTATGTCTAAGAATGCCTCTTGATCCACAGAACTCATCGAAGACACGGTTGCAGAACTCAAGACCGTTATCCATTCTAAGGGTCTTTAGCTTCTTTCCACTTTGGTTCTCCACCAAATTGAGTCATTAAATGAATCTCTCAAAAGCTTCATCCTTTGTTTTCAGAAAATACACCCAAACCTTTCTTGAGTAGTCATCAATGAAGGAGATGAAATATTGTTTCTTTCCAAGTGAATATGGCACTGATGGTGCCCCCCATAAGTCAGAATGAACATATTCAAGCTTCTCCTTAGTATCATGATGAGCCAGAGTAAAACCAACCCTTTTAGCTCTGCCATAGATACACTCTTCACAGGTTTCCAAAACTGATACTTTCTTCTTATCTAGAAAACCCTTCTTTAGTAAAATGTTCATATTCTTTTGACTCATGTGCCCTAATCTCCTGTGCCATAGAACGGTGTCATCTGCCTTCCTCTGAACTACAAGTGATTCTTCTATCACTGGTTTCCATTGTAGTATGTATAGAGTGTCATACCTTCTTCCTGTAAGGATGATTTGATCACCAGCCTTGACACTCATAATACCATTCTCTGATTCAAAGTTGTAACCGGCCTTTTCCAGTGTTTTCAAAGACAACAAATTCATGTCCATATCAGGGATGTATCTCACATTTGTGAGAAGAACACTTAAGCCAAACTCATTCTTGATTCTGATAGACCCAACACCCTTTACTTTTGACACTGTCTTGTTACCCATTCTTACTGAGCCCCCTGCATCTTCATTTAGTTCCTCAAACCACCCACGCTTGTGAGTCATATGGTAACTGCAGCCTGTGTCCATTACCCACTCATCTTCTAGATTTATATCAGTAGAAACAAGTGCCTCTGACACATAAAGAGCTAGAGCTTCTGCGAGATTACCATTTCCATTCTGGATGGAATTATCTAAGGCTCGATTTGGAAACTCTCATTAGAATGAGTCAGTTTTTCCAACATTAGGGGGAGAAATAAACAGCTGGGAAAAGATATAAGTAGCTATGAATTATCAATGATCCTCGGACCAAAGAATGTACATCAGAAGTCCAAAAATATAATTCATATGCAAAACTTAGCGTATTAATTGCAGACGCATATGCTGACCCAAATAGAGTGATGAAGTCACTTATACCAGCTGTATATGCTCGAATCAAATTTAATGTCCTAGAAGGACTATATCAAACTGCTAGTGAGTCTAAAGATCGCATGAAGCGTGATAGACCTATTTGGTTCCAAATATAAGAATCCTCAAAAAGAAAATTGAGCATAAATTGAGAATGACCAGATTGAGGAAATAAAGATTCTTAAAAGATCTCCAGAAGAGACTGAATGATCTCTAGAAGAGAAATAAACATGACAAATAAAAAGTTCAAGTACTTGACAGTGAAAAGATCTAGCTAGCTATGTCATGTCATGAATAAAATGGAATCGAAAATCAAATCGACGTCGTAATATTTTTGCATGCTATGAGCAGTTGATATTATGAAAAGAAGATCATGAAAGAAAGTCTATTGAAATGTGTACACAAAGTAATGATTGGCCAAAATATAAATGATGAAATAAATATATAATCTCTTGCAGAGAAATATTTGGACCAGTAGTCCATGCACTTGAAGTGTAAAACCAGTGAAAGATAAATGAGTCTTTGTATGAAATAATAGTGAAATTGTCACAAAGACAAGAAATATATTATGAAGAGATGTATTCTCTTGTGGTTGATGCGATTAAATTTTGACATCTTATAAGTCTGGCAATAAGAGATTGAACACTGTAAAATGACATTTATATGTGATATATCATGGTTTTTACCCTGTTTAGGCCATGATATAAGTCCATGTTTTAGAGTCTTTTGGTGTTTTTGGTATTGTTTTAGAGTCTTTACAGGTACTAGGACGATTAGAGCTTAAAAGATGTTTACTGGAGGTTTCAGAGCATTTCAGAATAAAGTGGCAAAGATGCAAGGTCGGAGTGAATTTTTGGAGTCTGTGTCGAGCGACGTGAAGAAGTGTGTCGCTCGACACAACGACTTGAGATGGAAAGAACCCGATATTAAAGTTGGTGTCGATCGACACCCTGTTCGTCAAAGCCCAAATCTTTATCAGAGAAGTCTGTTCGAAGCCCAAAAGTTCTAGATGTTTACTTTTAAGTTTTTAGCCGACTTTGTACCCTTATAAATACGTTTTTACAACCATTGTTTAGGCTTATGCTTTCTTTTATTGAATTCTTAGAGTTAATCATTAATAAAATCATGTTTTCTTCTATGATTATGTCTGAGTAGTTCTCTTGTTAGGTTTAGGGTTTTTCAAAAGTGTTTGATGAGTTTTTAGATCTGATTTGATTATTAGGATAATATCTTTAGAATGTTCTTCATCTTGACTTGAACTTATTGCTGATTTTAGCCTCGCGAACTGAAATCTGATCTAGGGTTTATTAATAGAAACGACAGTTTTATTGATTAACTTGAACTAGTCTTTGATGAGCAAAATACCTATTCGCAAAGGGATTTGGTCTAGGGTTTTGTGAACAATTGTGCCTGAAATTAATGCTTGTTTAGATTTATAGGATTCGCAACGACAGTTGGTTTTCTAGGATTTAGACATAGAAAATATTCGCAGCGACAGCTGGTTTATTTTACTTTCGTGTGCATGTTCATGAACTGAGCTTAATATTCCTAATAACTGATTTATCTGCAACTCTGATTCACTGGAGAATTCTCTGTGCCTAGCTCTTTCTTTCATTGATTTTACAACCGTTTTTATCACTGTTTGATTTACTGCTTTAATATCATCCTGCTTAGCATAATCTGAATTTAATAATCTATTGTGTTTTCCTTGACTCCCTGTGGATTTGATACCCCAAGTACTACAATCGATCTCGTAATTTGGGAGAGTAAGACAAAGGGAAATTTGACCGTATCAATATGAAATCCTTGAAGGATATAAATATGAAGGTAATAATCTCTTAAGGATTAATGGTACCAGAATTATGTTCCCGGAAACTCTACTCGATCGAGTGAAAAGAGAAAATGTACGATGGGTATAATAATGTATATGTGTCCCGTGTAGATTTATCTAAAGATATCGATCAAATTAATTCTTAATTTGAACATCATCAAAACTCCAGCAGAGTTATCATAAGTAGTGTGATGACAATAATTATGATAAAAGATCACTTGATAATGATATTTGTATATCCCAGAAGGATTTAAAGTGCTAGAAGCAAAACTCTTTTGTGCGAATCGCAAGAAATTAAATCGTTATGCTTATGGATTGAAATAATCTGAGTGTATGTGGTATAGTCTTATTAGTGAGTATTATAAGGGGATTTGAGAAATGAGTTCTTCTAATCTCAGTATATGTTGATGATTTGAACATCACTAGAACTCCTGGCGAGAGTTCTATTTAAAGTCGAATATATGAAGAAAGGATTTGAGATAAAATAATCTCAAGATCTCAAATTTAACATCTAGCGGAAAGAAGTTATATTTGACTAAAATGAAAGATCCTTGTAGGATTATATATAAGAATCTTCATATATATTTGGTCCTGAAGTACCACACTTAAACTGATGTTTAAGAAATTTATTTGATCTCTTTCATGATTGAAAGAGGAGACTTTGTATGATAAGAAGAAAAATATATCATAGACTAGAAGTCAAATGATCCAAAAGATAATAAGATAATCATACCTATGCATTATGGATATGATTCTTATAGTTTCAAAAGAGAATATATTTGATCAAACTTCATCTCCAGAAGAAGATGTTTCCGAGGGGGAGAAATATAATGAATGATATGCGTGGATGTACTCTTTTTCCCTTATCATAGTTTTTATCCCATTGGGTTTTTCTATGAAAAGTTTCTAATGAGACATCAAAGAACACACAAAAGATAGACACTTAAAGAGGAATGTTATCATTAAAATGATATATGAATGTCTATCAATCTCTGAAAGGAATATCATACATTAATGATATCAAGAGAAACGAAGAGAATGATTATGATGAATCATCTAAAAGACCGATGAGTTGCAGAAGAATGGTGATTGACATGTTCTACAAATTCGTTCAAGTGAAACTTTGGCGGGCTTATATTTCAAAGACACTTCCAACTGCTACTTTCAAGAATCAAGTTCGCGTCCTCACAAAGATATCAAGTTATGGACTCATCAGGGGGAGTAGAAGCGCGTTGCACTCTTTTTCCCTTTGCAGAGAAAAATGTATCCGTTTGATGAATATCAAGATTTTAATATAACTGGTGTAAAAGTTCTCTTTTGATAATCTTAAAATCAATGATATGTAAACATAACTTCTGGTCTACGGTGGATATGTTTTCAAGGAGCTCAATACATACTATTAGGGATGAGAGGGTGTAACCATAGAAGATCACTGCTACATTCAGAATCGGAGGCTTTGATTTGGGCGATGTCTTGTCTGCAAGCGCGGGAGATGGAGTGCTAGGAGTTCAAGACATATAGCTCTGATTTGGTGGACATCATCAAGAATCCGGAGAACTGGCCCGTTTTCTCAATCCTATCTAACAAGATCCGGAGTTTGGCGATTTCCTTTCCGAACTTTTCAATAACAAAGATCTCGTGTTCGGTTAATTTACAGGCAGACTGTTTGGCCCGCTCCGCGCGTTCTCATAATCTTGAATTTTCATTTGTAAATAATTATCCTCCGAATTGGACAACTAATTCCGGTGTCAATTTCTAATTTAATGTTTGGTTGACAAAAAAAAAATTCTATGTAAACAGAGTTGTGTCTAGTGAGTAAAAAAAATAGACATTTGTCTAAGGCCCGAAAATATATCTATATAATATGTTAAAGTTTACCAAAAGGTGAAGCTCTGAGAGGGACACGTGTCATTTTTTATTTATTTACAACCTTGTAGTTCTTTTAGTTTTAACATTTGTCCTCCTAATTTTCTTTTTTGCAGAAATTTGCCCCCTTAAATTTGTGATTTATGTATTGATTGTTTTAAATAAAAGTTTGATTATAATACTAATTTTAAAATAAACAATTAAAATTAATTATTTTCATAACTTAGTTAAAAATATGTAAAACTATATTCTCATTATATAGTTTTTTTTTGTTTATTCATGAAGTTGCATCGACGAATATTTTTGGTAGTAGACTATAACAAAGATATTCAAAAAGAGAAGATTTTAAATTTTAGAACACGTTTGAATGGTGTTCAAATAAAACACATGTGTATATATTATCATATGGTTATTTTATATTATGATTTAAAAAAAATATGACTTGTGAGAATATTTCTTAAATATCACTTATGTATAGTAAAATAATTTAAAAATTTATCTAAATAGTTTTTCCACGCAACGCGTGAATTTTTTCTAGTATATATATATATTTAGGGCTCTATTTTCTTGAAAACATATTGTAGTCTAATAGTTTTAGTACTCAAATTTCATTAGCAAAACAGAATTTTCCATCAGCCACAGTCGCTTCTTTTTCATTTTAAGGTTATCGTTTAATGTTTTCTTTTAAATATTTTATATAAAAAATTTGATATTAATTGAGCCCATATTTTTAAATTCGGCTCGAGTCTTTACGGACCTAAACACGACATTGTATGTACATAAACCGTGACCTTATGATTAATGTGATTCATGATTTATTTGAGTAAGAAGGGTTATGGTATTTATTTTTTTTGTCACGAACACACTTCATTACTTACTAATTAGACAAATACATTATTTGTATCGGAGAATCAATAAGGAATTCAAGTGCTAATGAAATTTTTTTTACACCCTATGTTCCTCTATATAGGATGTTTTAGAGATTTTTTTTTTGTTTCACAATATAAGATGTTCTCATATTTTTATGTTGTTTTTACCTTTATTAAAAACTGTGTGGCCAATAGTATTCTGGAGTCTTTTTAATAATTGGCTAAGTTATTTTTAGTTTATACTAGAATTGGCTCGCGCTTCGCGCGAGTATTTATTTTATAATTTTATTACATTTGAAAACAAATAGTTTGATTATTATGTTTTAAAAAATAAGCAATGTTTTATAAATAAAAAATAGTTGTTAGTTTGAAATGAATTAGTATTTTTTTCTTAACTATATGATATTGTATGAATATGAAACTATGAGGTGATTTTTAACCATTTGAACATTAATGATTAACTATTTGAAAATGTATTTCATTGTTTTAAACTTTGTTAGGTTTTTTTTTGGTCACTTAAAAACTTTGTTAGCTAAATACATAAAATATCATATTTTTCATATATCTTATCTATAAATTATGATACTTTTAATATTCTATTATTTAAACATTTATCATTTATTTTCTATTCATCATATTGTTTTTGTTTTGAGAAATTTTTTATTATGAATTTTGATTAGTAACATTGCTAATATAAAACTATTGGTTGAATCAAAAACTTAGTTAATTAAAGTTAAAAATACAATGTATTTTTAAGGTTAAAATATGTGTGAGTTTTTCATACATCAACTTAGTTATTATTCTATATACTTTCCAACATATTAATTGGACTAACAACACAAGATATATTTTCTCCTCCTATTAAGTGAAGTTTTAGAACTTTTATTTCATCATGCTCTTATATTGACATATATATTTTCTCTGTTAGTTAAAAAGAAATGATAAAACAATTTACCTCCATTTTAGATAACCAATAGTGAGAATTTTATATAACTAAATGTTTGTTTGACAAAAGAAAAATACAAATCACAAAACACAATAATATTTAATTTTTGAAGCTTAGATTATTTTTTGAGGCAAATATTTATAGTTTTAGCCATTAATTTCTCTTGTTCTCTTATTACTTTTAATTAAGTATAATTGCAATAATTGTCTTAAGTATAGCTGAATTTAATTGATTTATTAGATGTTACAGTTTTCTACTTATATTTTGCTTTATAAATCGAGTTATAAATCAATTTGTATGTTTTTTGGGATCATTTCAAAACTGCCACTTTTGAATTATTTTTTGCAAATATACCATTGTTAAATTATCTTCTTACAAACATGTTATTTATAAAACCTTTTAAAAATCTTTTATCTCAAAATCTTCAATTTTAAAAAAAGTATGTGAAATATCCATACTTTAAATTTTCACCGCATGTTGTAGCTAAAATATTTTAACTAAAATATTAATTACACCTTCAATCATTTTTTTTTATTTTTTGTGATTTCTTATTACATTGATTTCCCCTCTACTTATAGTTGTATTTTAAAAAAATTTGTTGATCAAAATAAAATTACAAAACACAACGTTCTTAATTATTTACATTTATATAATCTTTTTTGTAAATATTTTCAATATTTTTCTGAAAACAATAGTTTCTCTTTTATTTTTTTCACTTTTGTTATGTATAATTTTCCTTATTGTTTTAAGGATACCTTCAAATTTTTATTCGAATTAGTTGTAAGATGTAGCAACTTATGTTTTTGTTGTATGAATTTAGTTGTAGGTGAAGTTATTTGTAAATTGTTATGACCTTTTTGATAATTTAGTTTTTCTGTAATATTTGCAAATATAATTCAACCTAATTGAAGATATATGAAATGTAAAATATATTAGTATAACCAAATATATTGAATATGTTATTAATCTAGTTACAATTTAACCTAATTGAACATTATGACTTTTCAAATTCTTTTTCTAATGTTAAAACCACATCTGTAATTGTTAATTAATATGTATATTAAATTTTGAATTTTAAATAATAAAAATGAAATAAAAAATGTGATGTGGATGATTAGGTGGCTTCATGAGAAGAGAGAAAATCTAACTTTTTATATATAGGTAATTACTTATACTTTGTAAAAGAAAAGTTTTTTCTTAATTCTTGTGCTTTTAACCAAAACATCCAATATAGAGAAACAGAGGGAGTAGTACGTTATATGTATATGTATCCTCGCTAACAAATCCGCTCTTTTGGTGTTCTCCCGTTGCAGGTAGATGAGGTCGAATTCTGAGAAGGAGTGTCGTAGTACTGCCAGATCGCGCAGTTCCGGTTGAAAACCGGGCCAATCATTTGGTGAGGTCACCATGTTAACTAACTCAGAGGAATCAGTAACAAAGAGTTGATAAAACCATCGTTTCCGGACCAAACTTTGCATTGCCCATATAAGGCTACGTAGCTCCGTATGAAATGGAGAGAGACTTTGTTGGTTTCCCTATAGCCCGAGCAGGTCGGTAGTACGTACCATCCCGGAGCTGCACCACCTAACCCACTCCACTTATCTGATAATCAGCTTTCCAAGAACCATCAATAAAACACGTAAAAATATTCGTCCGGGGTAGGAAGGTAATCACTCGTAAATGTAAACAAACACGTAAATACATTTTGAATAAGAGGAAATTTGTGAAAATATTCCCAAAATTTTCTGTATTTTGAAAACTAATTCAAGTTTTCAAAAGTTTGAAAACTAACCTTTTGTATTAAAAATTAATAATATACCTTGAAAAATTAAATGTTTAAAATGTATTTAAACTAATTTGTATTATCATTGAGTATTGGTCTATAATATAAAATTATGTTTTATAAAAAATAACCTTTCACATGGGTGATCAACTAAAAAAAATAAACAAAATGATGGATTTAAAAAATAAATAAATAAAATAATCATAAAAAGTAAACATATGTAAAGATTAAGAATTATGATGTACAAAAAACCTATAGTTTGTATGTATGGGGTGATTGGTTCGGCTATAGCTGTAAAAAATTTGATGTAAGTGTTTTGGATGTAGCTGTACATTTTTTTTGCTGCAGATTTTTTTGTTGTAGATATTTTTGCTGTAATTATAAGTTTTAGCTATAACTATTCTAAAATAAAACGTGATTGGTAAATATACAATATGTGATGTAGTTTTAGTTTAATTAGTTTGTGCAGATAAAAATTATTATAATTTAGAAATTTATTGCTACTTTAAACATATAAAATAAATTTAGTTAAAAGTAGCAATTTTATATGTTAACTAAATTTATTTTATATGTTAAAAATAGCAATAAAGTTTTAAATTATAACAATATGTATATGTATAAACTAATTAAATTAAAACAACATCACATATTATATACTTACCAATCATGTTTTATTTTATAATAGTTACATCTAAAAACTTAAAGCTGCAGCTTCTAAAACTACTGCAAAAAAAATAAGCGTACGGCTATAGCCAAATAACTTTTACAGCCCTACAAATAAGGCTTTAACTTTTTGAACATAATTTATTTCTTCTCTATAAATATAGAACATAATTTTCCACTTCAAAACTTCATACACCATCTTCTAATTTTATTTTTCTTTCAAGTATTAGTGTATATGTGTTATTGTTACGGTGAAACATTAGAAATAATATTAGTTTATAAATGTAATGAACATAACAAGAAAATAATTTGGCTAAATTTATATATGTATATGATATATTTGTTTCAAATTCGAATACACACAAAAACCGAAACCATTCAAAATCATCCATATTTGATTATGTTATACTTTTGAGATTATTTTTTATATACTATGAAATAACATTTTTCTAATTAGTTTGATACTTAAAAAGTTAAAGAATATTGTATCCGCGTGTTACGCGGAGAATCACCTAGTTTCTCTTAAAAAAAACAAGTTTTATAATTTATTTTGAGTCATGAAGTCTGCTATTATGTTCATGCTTTCTTGCATTATTATCTCATTCATTTTGACTCATGTTCAAGGTCATATTTCTATATAGTTTTAATTGTTTACTATTAAACATGAAAAATAATTTTACAATAATTTGTTTTCAAAAAATCTCGAGCTTCCTTTAATAATTAACTTTTTATGCTATCATTCAAAACTTGGATTAACAGTTGAATTTTTTTTTTTTTTATGGTTGATATAAAACAGTAGGTGTGGAGGCATGTGGAAAGACAGCGCACTACGAAGGAACTTGCAGCAAGCCTTCTAACTGCATTCAAAAATCAAACAAATATTTTGGAATGAAATTCTATCACTGCGACTGCCATGACACGGGTTTCAATGCAGTAGCTAAACAAGTGATGCTTTTTGTCAATGTCAATATCATTGTAAGTAATAATGCGCATTTTTACGTATAAAGCTATCCCAGCTGTTGAAAAAAAAAAAAAAAAAAGCTATCCCAGCTAAAGTCTAATTGTGGTTTCATTGCTAAGATTCTACTTATAAAGAAATAAACCATAAACTATAAGAGCATCGTTATCGGTAGTAAAGATGACGAGGTAAGATAGAAATTTTATATTATTTAGTGTATGGGAAATGTATATTTACTTAAATTTAATTTGGTATTTTTTTGGTGATTATAGGTGGTAAATATAGAGAAGTTTTAATTAAAAAAAATAAAAAGAAATTTTTAGTAAAGTTTTTTTTTTCAAATTTAAAACATAGTAGATTCAATAAAATGTGAAATTTCAAACCTACATGAAACAAAAAAATTTAAAACATAGAAATCGAAATCAGAAACGGAAAAGAATGCTCAGTTGTTATTTTGATATTGTCCAAATCTTTGTCATATATGCTCTACCAAATCTGCTTTCAATCGTTGATGCTTTTCTTTATCACGAAGTCGAGTTCGAACGCCCAGAATATCAACATTATTTGTAGGCATAGTTGTAGAAAACGTGTAATCGTTGATGGTTTTCTTTATCACGAAGTCGAATAAGTAAAGTTTATTTTTTCCAAATTGAAAACATAGTACATTCAATAAAATATGAAATTTCAAAAATAAAAAACATTTAAAACATAGATTTCGAAATCATAAACGGAAATGAACGCTCAGTCATAACCTTGTTGTATTGAACTTTGAGGCACGTTAGGAGATCTTCTGGAATTTTTCCCAAAACCATAGAGATTTTAGAAAATCTTCCAGATATAAATAGCTCCCATTTTTACTGTATTTTTACCAAATAACTTTTTTCAAAGAAATTTTTTTTTTTTTTTTTTTTTTCTGAGTCAAATTTTTATTATTTTTTTGGAAAAAAAAACTTTCATCTTTAATTACATGTTTCATCTTTTGCTCTTCTTCTTCGATGACTTTCTCGCAGTCTCCGGCGAACCGCTTCTCCGATCATCACCGCCGCTGGGATCGTTGTGCCATCGCCGGAGCTTCATCGATCTCGTCTTCGTCTCTAGATCTCGTCTTCTCCGCCATGTCCGTTGCTAAGCTCTCCGTTGAAGCAAGCTTTGTCCGGTTCGTGTGGTGGCTCGTGGTTCGACGGCGGGGCTCCAGCTCGTGATTCCGGCGATGGCGAGCTCCGGTTCGTAATTCCGGCCAATAATTTTGACCAATCAAATCATGCAACGTGTCTTATATTTACCGTAACTATAAGTCCCAAATGTAGAACCGGTAATATAACTTTCAACAGATTTAGAATTAATTTAATGTTTTTATTCATAAAAACCACCTATATTTACTTCTATTTACCTCTTATAATGATGCTCTAAGAGTTTATTTCTAACTTTGGATGTGTTTCACATCAAAAAATTTCAGTGTTTATAATTGACCATTTAAATCTAAATATACAATTTGATGCACTGAAAAATCAAAGCTTGGAGTAAATTCTTTTCGAAAACTTTTTGAATGTCCCTGCTGCGGGTTTCATTAAGGGGCTGTTCGTTCGACCATTTGAATGATCCATCCAAATGATCTATTTAACTTGTCCATTTGAATGATCTATTTCAATGATGTTGGGGCTGTTCATTTGATCATTCCAATGGATCATCCAAATGGAAATGGAAATTGATGTTCTTTTAGTAATAAAAATGAGCATCATTCAAATGCATCATTTGAATGAGTTTTTAAAATTTAGGCAAAATTTCCAAACTCATATGAATGGACCAAATTAGATCATGTGAATGGAGATGGTTCATTTGAATGAAGATGGCAAAATCACGTTTTCCCGCCAAAATCGCAAAATCAAGTTTTCAAGCCAAAACCGCAAAATCACATTTTTTCGCCAAAATCGCAAAATTACGTATTCCCGCCAAAACCGCAAAATCGCGTTTTCCTGCCAAAACCGCAAAATCACGTTTTCCCGCAAAAACTGCAAAATCACGTTTTCCCGCCAAAACCGCAAAATCACGTTTTTCCGCCAAACCCGCAAAATCACGTTTTGACGAGAAAACGTGATTTTGCAGTTTTGGCGGGAAAACGCGATTTTGCGGTTTTGGCGGAAATACGTAATTTTGCAGTTTTGGCGAGAAAACGTGATTTTACGGTTTTGGCTTGAAAACTTGATTTTGCGATTTTGGCGGAAAAACGCGATTTTGCGGTTTTGGCGGGAATACGTAATTTTGCAGTTTTGGCGAGAAAATGTGATTTTGCGGTTTTGGCTTGAAAACTTGATTTTGCGATTTTGGCGGGAAAACGTTATTTTGCCATCTCCATTCAAATGAACCATCTCCATTCAAATGATCCAATTTGGTCCATTCAAATGAGTTTGGAAAATTTGCTTAAATTTTAAAAACTCATTCAAATGATCCATTTGAATGACGCTCATTTTTAATACTAAAAGAACATCAATTTCCATTTCCATTCGGATGATCCATTGGAATGATCAAACGAACAGCCCCTAAACGAATTAATATGACGAGGCATTCTTGCTAACTATGACACCATATATAGCTCACACTAAATTATTAGTAACATAAAATTTATGTATTCTTAAAACACCTCATTTAGGCATTTTCAATAAATAACAAATTCTGACCACTAAAACAAGAAAACAAATCTGAGAAGAAAAGGTGAGCCAAATCCCTTCGATCAATAAGATAACCCTAATTCACCATCATTGAATCTCCGACCTGCTCTTGTTGGTTTTATGGGTATTTGAAAGATTTGCGGATTCTGTGGGGAAATTCAACGAAGGATAAAATCAAAGCTAGTAAACTCCGACAAGCCAAAGAAAGCATTAGACATGTGTAATAACTCTGATGCTAACTTCAGATTCGAATTGCGGTTTTGTTGAAATTTGATTTCGAATAAGATTGGTTCAGCTTCCAAATCACTTTATTCTAAGACGAGTGAACAAAATAGCAATTCTAATGATTTAAGAGAAAAAGCAGCTTTGGTTCCATACTGATTAAGTAAAAATGCTAAGACTAAGACTAAGACTAAGTTCGTCGATGCCATCTAAAAAAACCTTAAATCACTTTGTGTGTTTTCAGAACGTATACTAATGTTGTTGTTTGATTCAAGTGTGTGTCATGTGCTTGTTCGATTATGAATGCAGCTAGTTTTTCAAGTAAATGTTGTTATTGTACTATTCTCTTGTTTTAAAGAACCTCTGTTTTTTCCCTGTTTTTTTGGCCATTTAACAATCCATTTGAATTTACTGTAATTTTCCTAAAGGTGACCTAAGAGCATGATCATCAAATGCCCATATAGATCAAGCTCCTGGAAACGTCTCATTTTGTTGTTGAACCCTCTAATGTAGTTATTGTGGATTATGACATGTTTCACTTTTGTCTCTTCATGCACCTTGAAGATAGTGTAGGGCAATCTCGAGTTGTTGATTTCATATGTTCTTGCACCTGTCGACTCAAACTCAGTTCTTGTATCTGTCTCAAAATACAAAACATAAAGAATGAGAAAACATGTGACCAAAAAAAGAAAAAAGTCAAACACTTTTAATAAGTCTTTCTCTATTCTTTTTTGAGGTATATCATCTTACCGCTAAGACTATTTCTATTAATTTTTTAACTTCCATTTTCCTTTATATATGCAAATCTCAAATATTCTGGGTTTTACACATAACCACACACACACAAAATCTGAAAATAATCATATCATGATGCAAACTCTAAGAAAGGAGGCTCCTTCAAGCTATTTGCCTAGATGTCTACTATCATACGGAAATATGTATTATTATTTCTTTTGATGTACAAGAGAAACCTATGGCATATTAATAACAAACAAAATATACAAAAAAATAATTCTAAACTAATCAAGAATACATCCTTAACAAAAAAGAAATGATGCATCATTTGACCTTCCGAGAAAGTGTCTCCTGACTCTCCTATATATATCATATACGTACTAAGTTTTTTTTTTTTTGTCGGGGACATCTGATAAAATTGGAACGTACTAGCTTAATATATGGGTTGTACACATGTATAATTATAACGTAAAAATAATTTTAAATTATTTGATTATATGTAAATGAATATAGATATTGCTATAAGATTGTTGATATTATTAGGCAACCAAACTATT
The DNA here is from genome assembly GCA_963576765.1 of Draba incana. Taxonomy (NCBI): domain Eukaryota; kingdom Viridiplantae; phylum Streptophyta; class Magnoliopsida; order Brassicales; family Brassicaceae; genus Draba; species Draba incana. The sequence continues at coordinate 1,377,390 of OY755214.1, forward strand.
GGATGAAAATAATTGTGGGTATGTACGTTTGATTAGTTTTACAATTGTCTAATGTCTTACTTATTATACAATACGTACTATTTGACTATGCATAAACGAAATTTAAAATCTTATTTGTGTGTATTCAAATTTGCAATTATTTTGTATAAGAATGTGTTCCACCTAGAGAAAGAAAACCGCATCAAGCGAATCAAATCATAACTCACCCATTTGAAGCCGAACCAAAACATATAACAATCTAAATGGATACAAAAAATATCTATACTAAATTACCTAAACAAACTCTAATTATTAAAATTCAAATCCAAGTAACCAAAAATAAAGAAAACTTACTACTTTGTTTGTATATTTATACTTTTTGAATTAATTAGTTGATTTCCATCTCCTAGTATTTAGTCTAGTATTGCTCACATAATTTTAGTTTTAATATCTTTTATGTATGTACCAAATTTTTTAATTGTTAACCGAAGATGCGAACAAAGGGGCTACTCCAACCCCTCCAGCTAGCTTCCATTCCTCAGTCCATGAACCAACTTCCATTCCTCGATCAGTCCCTATCGCTGCAATCCCCAACTCTCCTATTTGATAACCGAAAGATGTTCATGGATGAGGTCTCTCCATTGCCTCAACCAGATTCCTTGCATCTACAGTCATTATCACCTTAGACACCCTATGGCTCTTCATGCTTTCAAAAGCCCATATCAATATACAGAGTTTGGCATCTTCCAAAGAGAGCATATTAGCAAAGCATCTCCTACTGTGCAAGATAACCTCACCAAGACGATCCCTCAAGATTCCAGCTATAAGGTTCCTTCTTGAGCACGCTACACCCACATTACACTTAAACCATGGATCATGAGGCAGTTTCCATTTCACCGGTGCTTGCCCTGCCTCCACTCCCTTTCCTTCTCTTTGCTTATGTTTCTCAAGCTCTTGAGCTTCAAACCATTGAAGAGCTTCCTCTTGAGCTTTGTTAATAATATCCACAGTAGAGAAGATCTTCCCTTCGATACAAAATCCATTTATATTCTTCCATATATACCATAATAACCACGGGAAACATCTGCCTATCCTTCTAGAAATATCTCTACTCTTAGATGTACGCATCAAATAAGAGAAATTAGGAAAGATAGCATTCACTTCACATCCATTTTTCGGCATAGGAAAGTCAGAAAGAGCCAAACCTGTCTTGCAAGAGAATATGTACCTAATTTTCAATATATATCAATTAATTGATTGCTTTTGGTACATAACGACCATAAAATAAATCATTTTAATTGTTTATAATCGATTCTTACTATATATATTTTCTTTATGAACCACATATTTTAATGCTCCATTTAGCTTTTTACAATTTTTTTTTAATATGGACAACCGTAAATTTAGAATATCTATAATTAATAAATACAAAACTGAAACCAGTAAAATTTACTTAAAATGGTTTTTCTTTTTTAAAAGAAGATCAATCTCGTGGCTTTCATTGATTTTAGCCTTAATTTTCTTTTCCACTTAATTTAATAGAATTGCTATATATAGTGTCTATGACATATATTTATTAGAGTGTTAGAGAAAAACATCTTTGTTGAAATAACTAAACAAACAATACATTTCTATTAAAAAAACCAAGTTTTATAATTTATTTTGAGTCATGAAGTCTGCTATTATATATGTTCATGCTTTCTTGCATTTTTATCTCATTCATTTTGACTCATGTTCAAGGTAATATTTCTATATAGTTCAAATTGTTTACTATTAAACGTGAAAAATGATTTACAATAAACTGTTTTCAAAAAGAAACTCGAGCTTCGTTTAATAATTAACTTTTTACGCTATCATATCATTCAAAATTTTGATTAACAGTTGAGTATTTTTTTTTTCTTCTTTTTATGGTTGATATAAAATATTAGATGTGGAGGCTCAGTTGCGGCCTAGAGGGCGTCTATGTGGACACGTATAGTACTACAGGGGAACTTGCACCAAGCCTTCTAGGTGCATTGAAAAATCAAACACAACAACAAACACATTTGGAAAAAAACCTTACGAATGCAGCTGTCATAACGAGCCTTTCAATCCAATAGTTAATTATGTGAGGCATTATTGTCGTTGTTCTTTTTATTGTTAGTAATAATGCGCATTTTTACGTATGAAGCTATCCCAGCTAAGTCTAATTGTGGTTTCATTGCTAAGATTCTACTTTTAAAGAAATAAAACATAAACTATAAGAGTTTATTTATTACTTTGGATGTGTTTCACATCAAAAAAATTCAGCGTTTATAATTGATGATGTAAATATACAATTTCATGCATTGAAAAATCAAAGCTTGGAGTAAATTCTTTTCAAAATCCGTTTGAATACCATTGCCATGATGCGATTACAGGAATTATTGCCAGTGTCATTATTATTGTAAGATATACTAGAAAATCTTAGTTTAAGAGTTTGATTAGCAAAGAAACTTATGGAGGATAAAGACGCAGCCAAAGAGCAAATCTTAACTCAGAAACATGGATAGATTGATTTATCAAATCATGACACTGATATGGTCAAATTTCCCTTTGTCCTACTCTCTCAAATTAAGAGATCGATTGTAGTATTTGGGGTATCGAATCCACAGGGAATCAGTTGCACAATAGATTAAAACTTTCGGACTAAGCTAAGCAAATAAGATTGTAAATAAATTGTAGAAAACAGTAAATCAGAAGTGAATGTAGTGCTTTAAAATCAATGGGAGACAATCGCTAGGCTTTAGGAAATTCGTAGGAATGATTACAAATTGTAGAATAAAGTTACTATGGGATTGATGAAGTGCAATTCTAGAACTCGAAACACTGTTGTAAAGTAAATCAAATGTCGTTGCAAATACTATCTATGTTTAAACCCTAGACAACCAACTGTCGTTGCGAAATCAGATTGATCTAAACAAGCAATAAAATCAGGTTCGATTGTTCACAGAGATTCAAAGCCAGCTGTCGTTGCGAATCGAATCTCTGCTCACCTATGATTCAATTCAGGCAATTCAATAATGATGTCTCATCTATTTAACAACTTAGGATATCTAATTCAGGCCTAAATCAGAATTCAAAACAATCAAGGTGAAGAATATAAATATGAATGCAAAATCCCATAGTAAATAAACTCTAACAATTCTTATTCATCCTTTGAAAAACCCTAAAACCTAACAAGGGAATTACTCAGACATAGACATGAATAATAAAACTCTTATATAAAATATCTCTAAATAAAATAAAGCATAGCCTAAACAATGGCTGAAAATACATATTTATAAGGTACAAAATCGTCATGGGCCAAATTGCAAACATCTGGCTTTTTGGCGCGAAAACGGAAATCTTCTGAAACTAGAAATCCGGGCTGGTCCGACGATCGTGTCGATCGACACACATAACTCTGTCGATCGACACTTGCATTTCTTTGGTGTCGAGCGATACCAATACCATGTCGCTCGACACTGTCTCTAAATCTTCATTCCGAACTTGCCACTTTGACCGCTCATTCCGTTATGCTCCAAATTGCTCCAGTAAACACCAACTGAGTCCAAACATCCTTGTACCTAATATAAAACATAAAAGACTCGAAAACACCAACAGGCTCAATAAAACAGACATATATCATGGTATAAAACTGGGTAAAAACCATGATATATCAACTCCCCCCAGACTTAGCCTTTTGCTTGTCCCTAAGCAAAACAGTGTACTCACTCCTTTAGGAACCACATACCTTTGCAAAGCTAATCCGGTGATACTTCGATGTTTCCCTAGAAGCTTAGCAGTTCTCCAGATTGAATCCAAACCCCTTAGAGAAACTCAGACTTTCAATCGCAAACCCCTTTCATTATTTAAGTGCGGTCTCATCGAGGGAATATCGATCGCTGGACTTTTTAGATTCTTTCCCTTACTAAAACACTTTTAAGCTCTGCTCCTTTTTTCGTTTCCCTTAGATTATTCTGTCCATTTTCATGGTTTTATAGGATTCAACTCATTACTATTGTTTCTTGTGGAAGACAGGCTCATGAGGATCGCTTATGTAGTCTTAGAATAGCGCTTATTACTGTTGTTCCTTGTGGGAGACAGGGTCATAAGGCCTACACTACTGTGGTTTCTTGTGGAAGATCGGGTCGTGAGTATCTTTTCACTTTTTATTCTAAGACTTTTATTTTCTGTTAAGGGAAAACCAAAGGAGCTTATCCTAACCTTTCTAGTGCTGAAAGAGGAATCAAGTCTGCGATTACCAAGCCCCTTGACAAGAAATTAGAGTTCATTAGGGGCAGGGTCTGCAACGTCTTTCTGGCGTTCTCCAGAAATCTGAACTCGCTCCGTTAAACCAATCCACTTCCAGTTACCCACCTTGTAAAACCATTTAACTTGCATTGTAATGGTCCTTGAGTGTTGTTCAAAGCAAGTTAGAAAGGGGAGTTTCGACCCGAAAATTTCAAAAACGGAATCAAAAACTCAAAACAAAACACCATAATTAGCAACTACCTCCCCCAGACTTAAACAACACTGTCCCCAGTGTTATTAAATCCGAGATTGGCGAAACAAAAAAAATAGGAAATGAAACGAATGAAAATTCAAGCGAGAAGTGAAACCTGGGGGTCGTGTCGAGCGACACGACCTTAGTGTCGATCGATACTTATAGTTTGTTCGCGTCGAGCGACTGAAGTCCTTCGTCGATCGACACCTTGATTTTCCTCGTGTCGAGCGACACTGATATGCTCGTCGCTCGACACAGAGTGCTGAAGAGCATTCTCACTTGCATTCGAACGTTTGGTCTCCTGAAACTCAAAACCAAAAACAAAACAAAACGTAAAATTGAAAAAGAAAAACTAAAACAAAAATAAAAGAGTTAGTAGACTCACAAGTGGGTTGCCTCTCACTAAGCGCTTGTTTTAAGTCCTTAGCTTAACCGTGTTAAGACTTCAGGCTCATGGTGGATCTTTGAGAAGCATTGTACTTCCCTTATCCTTGTGGATGGTTGCAGCCTTGTTCTTCATTTTGCCCTTCTTGCCAGCTCCCCCAGACTTATCAGAAACTATTCCTGGGAAAAGTTTCATTGTATTCTCCAGCATCTGTTGAAGGACTTCTTCTCCTTTCTCCTCTAAGTCGGAAGGGATGATAATCCTGAACTTGGAAAATGGCTTTGAAGCTTTCTTCCGTCTCCTTTGTTCTTCCTTCTTGTCTTTGCACTCCTCAGAGATTCCTGCACATTCATCAGAAGAGACACCAAACATTCTACGAGAAACTCGTTTCTTGTATGAGTGCGTAACAGCCTTTTCAACTTTCAAATTTTGATGAAGAGGTTTGGAATTAAGAACATGAATTGCGTACATTTGTTCTATGGGAGGCTTGTGGGTTGGGAGACTTGCAGGAATTAGCTTTTCTCCTTTAACGACCGTCCAGCAAGAGAAGTTATCCATGAGGATCGCTGGGTAGAAGACCTCTTTGTTGATCTTGGTAAATGATATTCTCTGATTGGGGTAATCCAAGATCGCACCAATGGAAGTAAGGAAAGATGCGCCAAGAACCATTGGCTTAGTTTTCTCGATGATATGGAAATCAGCGAGCACGAGACAGTTTCCTATTCGAATCTTCAAGTCAGGAATGAAACCCACAGCAGCTACCGAAGAAGAATTAACCAAACCAACAAGAGCATTTGAAGGTTGTATGCTTGAGATCCCTACCTGCTTCACAACATCATTTGATATGACGTTCACGTTCGCTCCAGTGCCTAGAAGAGTACCTTCCAATTCTTTTCCATCAATCAAACAAGGAACTATGAATTGCCAAGGATTCTCCATCTTGGTTAACTCTCTCAGGACTGGCTTCTCGACTGTTGTAGGCTCTATCTCTTTGCTTCGACTGGCTGACTCACAAGACTGCACAGATGCTCTTGGATACGGAAGTGGAGGCTTGTAGATGCGTTCGACGGTGCAAATAGAAGCTTTATTAGAATCGGTACTGATCTGGGTCTGGTGTCGAGCGACGCTGGCAGCGTATCGCTTGATACTTGATTCTGCCTCCTGTCAATCGACACGTGAGTTCTCGTCGATCGATACACCTTTTCCCTTCATGTCGATTGACACGATCTGAGTGTCGATCGACAGAGACTCTGTCTCAAAAATCTCAACTTCTTCATCTTCTGAAAACTTATCGATTCGCTTTGTAGCCCGGTTCTTCTCTGTTCCAGACCTCAAACTGAGCATATTAGAGTGATGCCTCTTAACTGATTCACTGGTTTGAGCCACCTGAGTGCCGAGCTTCTTCATATGGATATTCAAGCTCTCAATCTTCCCGTTCAAGTCCGTGTAGATGGAATCAAGCTTTCCATTTAAGTCGACAATCAACTTCTGTTGTCCTTCCAGCATTCGCTTCATTATAGACTCCATTTTACTCTCTGCAGATGGCGGTGGAGGTTTCTGATAGGATGAGGATCCGTAGTCTCTCTGATAGTTGCTCTGGAAGGGCTTCTGATAGGCTGAAGGACCGTACCCTTAACTGTTGAATCTCTGATATCCTGAACCATTAACGTAGTTCACATCTTCAGGCTCGAAAGTCTCAACGTCCTGAGCAAACTGAACCATCTTCTTTCCTATTAGGAGACTAGTCACTGTGTCCAGCTTCTTTGAAACCTCTGCGAATTAGCTTCCATTGACGTTTTTCCCAGCCTGGCTCCTTTCGAAGTCGAGGCTCTTCGTACTGTTGTTGTTAGCCAAGTTCTCAATCAACCTCAAAGCAGCCTCTGGAGAGTTCGTGTTGAAGTCTCCTCTGCTGGCAGCATCCAGACTCACAGCGTATTGCATTGCAATCCCTCTGAAGAATATGCTCAATAACTGAACCTCATTGAAGCCATGATGGGGACTGTCCCTCTGATAACCCTTGAATCTCTGCCACGCAGCCTTGAACGCTTCGCAATCACCTTGTTTGAAGGTGGTTATCTTGTACCTGAGATCTTCGGACTTTGCATCATCGAAGAAATTGCTTAAGAAAGCATTCTTCGTGTCTTCCCAATTTGTAAGTGAACCCGGAGGAAGTGTCCTTAGCCAATGCTTTGCTTCTCCATGTAGAGAGTATGGGAACAGTTTACAGAACAAATAATCTTCAAAGACTCCATTAGCCTTGATGCTAGATGCCAAGTCCTCGAATTTCTTGATGTAATCCATCGGATGTTCATGTGGTAAACCGCATAAAGGATCTTGAGCAACTACGGAGAAGTATGCATGCTTCAACTCAAAGTCATTTCGCTGGAAGGCTGGAGGTCGAATCGCGGCTCGATTCGCGTAAAACTGCTCAGGACGGTTGAAATCTGTAAGTGTCCTAATCTGAGCAGGGTGTCAAGCGACACTATCATCCTCCTCGTGTCAAGCTATCTCTAGACCATGTCGCTCGACGCCTCTGTTTCCGTCGTGTCGAGCGATGCCTTCTCTGTGTCGCTCGACACGGCCTGGCTCTTCGCGAACTCGCCTGATTTCGTCATCGCGTCTCTGCTCTAGCTTGTCAATCGGCTCAGCGACCACGTTTCCCTCAGCATCAAGCATCTGACCATCCTCATTGTAATGGTTTCCCTCTCTATCGTAAAACCAACCTTCCCTCTGGAACAAAAGCTTAGAAGCAACCATCTTCGCTTACGCCTGAAACTCAAAACAAATAAAAACAAAAATAAAACTAGTTAGTAAAGTAAAAACAAAAATAAAAAGTACTTAGACAAAATCCTAATAATGAAAATCTAATGGCGTTGATTCCCCCGCAACGACGCCAAAATTTGATATGGTCAAATTTCCCTTTGTCCTACTCTCTCAAATTAAGAGATCGATTGTAGTACTTGGGGTATCGAATCCACAGGGAATCAGTTGCACAATAGATTAAAACTTTCAGACTAAGCTAAGAAAATAAGATTGTAAATAAATTGCAGAAAACAGTAAATCAGAAGTGAATGTAGTGCTTTAAAATCAATGGGAGACAAACGCTAGGCTTTAGGGAATTCGCAGGAATGATTACAAATTGTAGAATAAAGTTACTATGGGATTGATGAAATGCAATTCTAAAACTCGAAACACTGTTGTAAAGTAAATCAACTGTCGTTGCAAATACTATCTATGTTTAAACCCTAGACAACCAACTGTCGTTGCGAAATCAGATTGATCTAAACAAGCAATAAAATCAGGTTCGATTGTTCACAGAGATTCAAAGCCAACTGTCGTTGCGAATCGAATCTCTGCTCACCTATGATTCAATTCAGGCAATTCAATAATGATGTCTCATCTATTAAACAACCTAGGATATCTAATTCATACCTAAATCATAATTCAAAACAATCAAGGTGAAGAATATAAATATGAATACAAAATCCCATAGTAAATAAACTCTAACAATTCTTATTCATCCTTTGAAAAACCCTAAAACCTAACAAGAGAATTACTCAGACATAGACATGAATAATAAAACCCTTGTATAAAATATCTCTAAGTAAAATAAAGCATAGCCTAAACAATGGCTGAAAATACATATTTATAAGGTACAAAACCGTCATGGGCCCAATTGCAAACATCTGGGCTTTTTGGCGCGAAAACGGAAATCTTCTGAAACTAGAAATCTGGGCTGGTCCGACGATCGTGTCGATCGACACACATAACTTTGTCGATCGACACTTGCATTTCTTTGGTGTCGAGCGATACCAATACCATGTCGCTCGACACTGTCTCTAAATCTTCATTCCGAACTTGCCACTTTGACCGCTCATTCAGTTATGCTCCAAATTACTCCAGTAAACACCAACTGAGTCCAAACCTCCTTGTACCTAATATAAAAAACATAAAAGACTCAAAAACACCAATAGACTCAATAAAACGGACATATATCATGGTATAAAACTGGGTAAAAACCATGATATATCAGACACCATAACGCGCTCCTCTCCCTTGCGATTCTGAAAAGTTTTCCGCCACCATCGTTCACCGACGCCGGCGAGTCTTATCTCGTCGGCGTCGCCATCATTCTCCTTCCCTCGAAGTCGCTTTCCCTTACTACCATGTTTATTCTTGCGATGACCCTTCTTTCAAGGCTTTTCTCAACCGATCTACTACTTCTCGCCGCCGAACCAGATCCACTCTCGCAGCTGGCTCTACTTTTGCATGCGGACAAGCGGTTTGAGTTGGAGAGAAATCCTTATCCCTATTATCCAAAGCTATCACCGGTCGGTCAATCGGTGAATCCCTACCCACTGTCGATCTCCTTGGGTCCAGTGAGGGTTTTGAAGAGCTCATTAAACTCAATCTCCTCCAAATCGAGCTTGGAGTGAGCCTCAACCGCCGGTTTTCTCACGAAAATTCCTATGGAGGCGGAAGTAGAAAACATTGAGAGTCGTGGACAGCTTGCCGGAACTCTTCTCTCCGGTAAGCAATTGCGTTGTCCGCTCATCAATGTGTTTTTGGGATTATTGGGCCAGTGGTGTTGGGCTTGGTCCAGTCGGATCAATCATGGTCAAAACCAGGCCCAATGGTTAAAAAGCCCATCAGTTGCTCATCAATGGTCGTTGCCGGAGCACGACATTATCAACTCCTTGGGGAGAAATCAAAAGTTTTCTGGGTTCTTTCAAAACCATGTAACCTCGAGAATCTGCCACAGGTCTGAATCTATATATCCTTCTTCCACCCGTTTATCCATTCAAGTTAGCAGTGTAGGCTTTAGATGTGTTTTAGGACTCACGTTTAGGGTTGAGATTGCTGGCTTAGGTTGGATAGATTCTCAGTGGAACAGTGCTAGATTGTTAAAATCGTGTGTTTATTCTTCCTCTTTTGAGGACAGTATCATGAGTCATGTTAGTCTCTCTAGGAGAGATGATTGGTTTCCGGATTCAAACCCGAGGAAAATCTCTGCCTTTATGGTAAGAGTGTCTTTAAGCTCTATGTATTTGGTTTTAACCAAATGAGCCATTAATGATTATGTGCTGATCATGGGTCTAAAGAAAGTTAGAATCATGAAGATCCCTCTCCAATTCTCAACAAGCCAATGTCCCGTGGACTAGGATGTGCTTGGTGTTTTTTCGGTGGTCGGATGTTTTGTGATGAAGGCTTCAGGCAAAGTTCTCTGCTTTTCGAACTCGTTTTCGGATACCGACTTTGGCTCCCTAGCTATCATGGAGGAGATCTCAATTAAGCCTTGTACCTTCTTCTTCATCTTGCTCTTAATGTTGTTAACTTTATGTTGTTGTAAACCTCTTGTGGTGATTAAAATCTGTAATTCATCGGCTGGCGATGTGAACAAATCCTCCTTGATGGAGTGTATCAGGTTTGAGTAATAGAATTCCATGAGTTGACAAAAAATAATAATAATAATGACACCATATATAGCTCACACTAAATTGTTAGTAACATAAAATTTATGTATTTTAAGATAACTACCTATATAACGTTACTGTATTACATAATACACAAAGTACCATCGAGAATTCAAAATTAGTTTTTGGGTTGGGCCTACTAAACCAAATGACGGAGAAAACCCTAAACAAACGAATAGTTTGTATTCAGTGAAAAACGTGTAAAATCTTTTTACCTATTTTCCTAGATCTAAATCAAAAGCTATTAAAATTTTGACCACACATTATACTTATATTCTCTATCTCTCTCTCTCTTTTCTCACGAAAAATACAAGCAAAAGTAGACCAAACAAGATTCCACTGAGACCTAACGATAATACGGTAAGAAATCATCGGCAAAATTTTGGCAATTTTTTTCCATCATAGGTGATTTGGAGTGAAGGTGGAAAAATAATACATAGAACAATGGTGGGGACAGTAAGATCGGATAACTTATACATGGTGGTACATCATAGGTGGTTTTTTGAGCCCTCTGCAGTTCGGATTTGTTTTTTGGTGGTGTTTGGCCATGTGCGGAGATGGTGTTCCGGCGAAGACACACAATCCGAGAAGACACACTAAAGTAATTGTTATCTTGAAATGTTGACGGCTAAGTTATAGAACGTTTTCGTACCATACAACTAACTTCCTAAATTGACAGAACAATTGGATTAATCTTAGTTAAGATTTATACATATAGTTATTAATATACATTAAAAAAATTAAAATTAATAAAACTAATGGATAATGACTTTTAGAAAGCAAAACAAGATATACATTTAGGGGGGTGTATTCAATATACTATTTCAAGTGATTCGTTTTAATTTGTCAAATCATATGTTATTGAACCATGAATTTTAAAAAACCTATTAAAATCCACTGTTATTGAATTAGTGATTTTAAAAAGTACTTTAAAATCCACTGTTATTGAAATTATACTAAGGATTTGATTTTAATGATTCAATGAGATTTTAAAATAAATTTCAGGAGATTTCCTTGTTAAAAATACAAAGACTCAAATCAAATGGTTTTAGGTGGGATTGCAGAGAATTTTATTATTAATCTCATAGAAAGGGTGGTGTATTGAATCTTGCATTTAAAGAGATTTGAATTTTAATGAGATTTTAGGTTATTATAATGATTTTGTGTGATTCTGTGAGATTTATAATAAAATTCTCTGCAATTCCACCTAAAACCATGAGATTTGAGTCTTTGTATTTTTAACAAGGAAATCCCCTGGAATTTGCTTTAAAATCTCTTTGAATCATTAAAATCAAATCCTTAGTATAATTTCAATAACAATGGATTTTAAAGTACTTTTTAAAATCACTAGTTCAATAACAGTGGATTTTAATAGGTTTTTTAAAATCAATGGTTCAATAACATAGGATTTGACAAATTAAAATGAATCACTTGAAATGTTAGATTGAATACACCCCCCTTATATTTTACCATACAAATTCAATATTAAAAACTTTAAAATGTAACTAAATAAGTTTGTTTATTCATATTTTCATAGAAATATAGTTAAAAGCATTTTACTTTTAAAAGAAAAAATATTAAAAACAAAAACATTTCTTACAATTCGCCTTAGACCCCTCAAAATGTAGGCACAACACAGCTTGTAAAGTTTGGATAGAAGAGTATTCGGCTCATTAACAATCTTACATGTTTCTTTAGCTAATAAACCTTTGTTAAAATTTTCCAAATCCCAAAACCCAAGATCTCCATTTTTCTTTAGATTTGCTCAAGTCTTTTCAAAAAATCTAATGGATCTTACGTTTTTTATTACAAGCTTTCTACCAAAAGTTCATCATAGCATTAGTGATCTTTTGACATTGATTATTTGAGAGCCAGAAACATGACATCACATACACCGGTAAAGCCATAACAATTGACTTAAAGAAAACCTTCTTTTTCCAAAAAAAAAAAGCATTTCGGCAAACCATCCATTAAGCCTCTTGTTAAGCATGCCACCAATATAAGTACCGTCACCACCTTTTTTATCCATAGCCAGCAAACTAACCATCAACCGCCGCATCATGGGATTTATATCCCCAAAAGTAATGGCAAATTTGGAGAAGTTGATATCTTGCCACGATGCATAACAATATGAAGCTTAAGACAATGTAAGATTCAAACTGCACATTCTGATAATTTCGCTCGACACATAAAAAAATTATTATCCTCGAATATCAAGTATTGGATTGGTGGACCTTTCTGATGGAGCAGAAGTAACGATAAACAGCTCAACCAAGGGATTCAAGAGAATCCTCGCTTGGGACCTGCCAGCTCAACCAAGGGATTCAATGAATCCTCTCTTGGGACCTGCTTCTTGTCTGATGAACTTAATCGAATCAAGAACAAGGGATAGAGAATAATCTCCCTCAAAAGCAAAGCTTTCTATTAATCAAATCATAAACTGAATACAAAGAAGGCCTAAACGGCTTATTTATAATAAAGCATAGAAAACCCTAGGAAAGCTATGGAATATTCTAGATTCCCTAAAAGATAAACATTAACATAATTAATATACAAATAAATGGTAATTATCCTAATGTTACGCTGCATCAGGTCTCGTCGGCCAAGAAAGATTCGTCCTCGAATCTTCAATCGCGTTCTTGGCACCAAATATGACTTCTTCAACATATCTTCATATCCCCTCTTCCAAGGATTCTTGTTCAGGACCAGATTTGCAGAATTTGATTTTTGCACGGATTTTGCACGAGCTTGATTCTGCAGAGATTTTTCAGAAACCATAATCTGCACGATTTTTGCACAGAACGAATTCAACTTTGATGTTTCACAGATCTGATTCCGCCCAGAATTTGCACGAACCAGATTATCGAAAGAATCATCTTCGAAGACAAAGTCGATAACGACATCATCTTCATAAACATCAAAGATAGGATCACCATGAATCTTTTTTGTAGATCTCATGGATCTCTTCTCTCTCGACAAAAGGACATTCGTCCTCGAAAGGATATATGTTACTATCACTCACCATGATCACCAGAATCGTTCTTCGATTGAGAAATCAAAGGGACGCATCTCTGATACCAACTGATGAAGCGGAAGTAACGATAAACAGCTCAACCAAGGGATTCAAGGGAATCCTCGCTTGGGACCTGCCAGCTCAACCAAGGGATTCAATGAATCCTCTCTTGGGACCTGCTTCTTGTCTGATGAACTTAATCGAATCAAGAACAAGGGATAGAGAATAATCTCCCTCGAAAGCAAAGCTTTCTATTAATCAAATCATAAACTGAATACAAAGAAGGTCTAAACGGCTTATTTATAATAAAGCATAGAAAACCCTAGGAAAGCTATGGAATATTCTAGATTCCCTAAAAGATAAATATTAACATAATTAATATACAAATAAATGTTAATTATCCTAATGTTACGCTGCATCACTTTCCGCGAAAATCCGCATAGCCGCTATCTTTCCATCTTGCTCAACTTTGTTCATACTAAAAACTAAAGCCTCGATACACAATTTGAAAAAGAAACGGGAAATATGATCATTTTGCCTTATTTCCATCAATGGTTTAATCTTCTCTTTTTCTTTTGTCAACTCGTTGTATTAAAATCAGAATGATACATCAACCCTACTGGAGCTTAACAGATTATGCTCTTTATACACCAAAAAATTCCTACCTAAACCAATGAACACATCTAGGAGGTACATTCACAAGTTAAATTAGGCCAAAAAATCATTCTAATCTACTGCCATGCCTTGCGTTAAAGAGAGAGAGTACTCTCGCTCACAAACAACCCATTTAACCAATCCGGATGACCCAAAGCCACATAGAAGTTGAGCAAGGAGTAGCCCCTATGTTCGCATCTCTAAGCTCCTCAACCAGCTTCCATTCCTCAGTCCCTATCGCTGCAATCCCCAACTCTCCTATTTGATAACCAAAAGACGGCCATGCATGAGGTCTCTCCATTGCCTCAACCAGATTCCTTGCATCTACAACCATTATCACCTTAGACACCCTATGGTTCTTCATGCTTTCAAGTGCCCATATCAATATACAGAGCTTGGCATCTTCCAAAGAGAGCATATTAGCGAAGCATCTCCTACTGTGCAAGATAACCCCACCAAGATGATCCCTCAAGACCCAAGCCCCTCCAGCTATAGCATTCCTTCTTAACCACGCTACACCCACATTACACTTAAGCCATGGATCAGGAGGCACCATTTCACAGGTGCTTGCCCTGCGCCTTCACTCCCTTTCCTCTTGAGCTTTGTTAACAATATCCACAACAGAGTAGATCTTCCATTCGATACAAAGTCGATTTCTATTCTTCCATATATACCACAATAACCATGGAAAACATCTGCCTATCCTCCTAGAAATATCTCTACTCTTAGATGTGCGCATCAAATAAGAGAAATTAGCTAGGAAAGATAGCATTCACTTCAAATCCATTTTCCGGCATAGGAAAGTTAGAAAGAGCCCAAACATGTCTTGCAAGGGAGCAAGCGAGAAGGACATGATTGATAGACTGCCCTTCCTGACCACAAACTTGACGTCTTGAATCCATCTTCACTTCATTCTTCAGTAATAAATCCACAACTAAGAGAGCTTCACTCAAAGACTTCCATAAAAAGTTCTTAATCTTTGGAGAAGTCTTCAATTTCCAGACTTGGTTCTTGAGCTCATTCGTAGATTGATCAATTGTGTTTATATCTATTTAAAACCTTGTGGAAAGAAGAAAATGTATTTATGCATTAGAAACAAAATGATCTATAATGGCCCTAAAGCCCAAGATAATGAAAGGAGTTAGGGATAATAAAAATAAATAAAAAATGATACAAATCCATATTTATTGAAACCTTGTATACAAATCATTATCATACAAAGCCCAAGATAATGAAAGGAGTTAGGGATCAAATGTGTGTGTAACTATTTAAAACCTTGTTGAAAGAAGAAAAACAGATGATTCCAAGACAATCCTAAGTTTGTGTGTTTTGGAACAATCCGGGTCGGTGCTACTTAGGATTCTTACATCCGATATGAGATTATTGTTGCTTCAACTATCTAGTAAGAATCCAATCCAACTATTAATCAACAAGTAAGCGAGTTTCTGTTTCTCTATTAAATTCGGGGGTTGCAATTAATTGTTAGAGAAAAAAGCCACTTTGGTTCCATACTCATTTAGTAAAAATCGAACATGTTCAGCTAGTCTATAATCCTACTAACCTTGACATAACATGTAGATTTTTTATTTATTTATTTAATTCGAACTCAGTACTGCTTATATTGACGAGTAAAAGAACTAGTGAGAAGAAAGAAGAAGCAAAAAAACAGATTCAAGAATCAAGATTAAACCAAAACTAGAGAGAATTTGAGTGAGAGAGATGACAGATATATTGCATTGCTCATTCTTATGCTTCTTCTTCTTCTTCTTTCGGATTCCTCATACAGATTCTTCTACACAAATCATGTCTTTTGCACAGAACAAGACCATCATGTCTCCCAACCAAGTATTTCAGATGGGTTTATTCCAACCAGATGAACCGGAAGGTGGTTGGTATATGGCGATTTGGCTCAAGGATGATCCAGGGAAGACTCCATTGTGGGTTGCCAATAGGAACATTAGGTTTCTCAGAAGACAATAGACTAGTTCTTTTGGATCGAGACGGTAAAAGCGTCTGGCAGACCGATATTCTGAGCAGAGAAGGAGCAGCAATAAAACTTCTTGATCACGGCAACTTCGCAGTGCTCGATTCGAACGAGATGAGGATTTGGCAGAGTTTCGATTTTCCAAGCGATACTTTACTTACTACAGATGACCCTTAGCGCTTATCCCACACTAGGAGTGCTTCGCTCATGGGCCACTAACACCGATCCAGCAAACGGATCCTTCTCGCTTGGAATTGCAAGGAAGGGAAACGTGATATGTGAGATTTATGTACAGTTTTCAGACCTAACAAACACAAAGTGGTTTAATATGGACGTGTGGGATGGGAAGCGGTTTGGGGACATGCCTGAAATATTCGTCCAGAAAAACCAAGACTCGTTCATCATCAAGGAGCAGAAAGAGTACACGAGACTCACACTGAGCTCACTAGGGAAGTACGAGATTTTCACTTGGATCCCGCAAGACGCAACATGGAAGCTTTCATGGTTCAACAACAACAACCACATATGCAACGACCGTTCATGTGAGGCTTACAGCTACTGTTCGACAAACGCGTCTACACGGGATCAGCCCTGTTTTGTATCCGAAATTTCATTCCAGTGGCTAAGAGGAAGGATTTGCCGAGCCGGAGTGGGTGTACGAGGGGCACTAATACTCTCAACTGCACCGGTGACGTGTTTGTGAAGATGCAAAATATGAGGTTGCCGCTAGATTCGATGAAATCTCGAACAATGTGAAAAGAAATGCCTTGAGGATTGTGATTGTACTGCGTTTGCGTTCGTGGGTCTCGGAATAGGCGATTGTGCCCTATGGGTAGGAGTGCTCAGCGATTTGCGATCCTACGAGATGGGTGGCCACGACCTCTATATCAAAGTGGCTGCTAATGATTCCGGTTAGTCCCTCTCTCTATAAGAATGTATAAGAATTGATGATTTGTATTGATGATATGTGCAGTACATTTATACAGAGCCAAGAAAGGAAAACGTATATATTTACAATAATTGAAAATGATATGATCACATCTCCCGTAATGTGAGGTGTTCTCAATTCTTCCGTATTGTGTGGTGATTCCTTTAATACTATATCCTTCTTTCATTAATTGGCCTTCTAAAAACCTAATTAGAATCAGTAGGGATAGAATTATCTATGTCCCCTATATATATGGAATCATATTAGAAATAATGATGATTTTAAAGACATCCAAACCAAACTAAACGGAAGTTTCATTAAAACCGGAATTAAGAGCTCGTTACATTTATATATTTAATTTCCTTTTCTTTTTAAAAATAAAGAAATATTCATTATTTATTTCTATATCCCTTTATGAGGGATACCGTGTAGTACAAGTTTCTTCTTCCATTTAAACATTAGAACATCGTTATATGAACAGTATATTCAACTTTAACTCTTTGACCCCTCAAAATCTCTAATGTTCCGCCATAAAATGATTTACAATGGCATAACACGTGGCTTTTCTGAACCTCCATAAGATTTACTTCAAAATATACTCTGTTTTATAAGATTTACGTGAATGATAGATTTCATTATGTTGCTGCGTTTTGAGCAACCTTGTTTTCTTCTTAGTGAAACACTTAGATTTCTTTCTTTTCACTCTTGCTCTGTTTTCTCTTTTCCTGATGTAGCTTCAAAAAAACCTCCACATGGCTTGAAACCCTGGACTTTCTAGTCGCCGGAGGAGTCATCATCTCTATCGCCTTGTGCTTGGTAGGCTCATTCTACTTGTGGAGGAGACTAAACCAAAGAAACCAAGGTACTTTCATTTTTCTTTATTTCTACTAATTCTAGCTTTCTTTCTTTTTTTTATCAATCTTGAATGAATTGTGTTTGCTTCTCTGTAGAAGAGCCAAACGACACCCAGATTTTGATGAACGAGATCACCGGTGATGATCGCTTCCAATTTATGGACCTTTCAACCATTAAGGACGCTACTGACAATTTCGGCCGAGGAGGATTCGGTACTGTTTACAAGGTAACGTCTCTATAAAACAAAAATCCTTATATACAAAATAGATATATATATATATATATATATATATCTGATAATTTATACTTCAAAATTTTTACAGGGAATCTTACCTAACGGAAGAGAAGTAGCAGTCAAAAGGTTATCAACAAGATCAAGCCAGGGTTTGGAGGAATTCAGGAACGAAGTGAGCCTGATTTTGAATGTCCTTCACAGGAACCTGGTCCGCATCGTAGGTTGTTTGCTGTGACGAGACAGAAAAGCTCCTAGTCTACGAGTATCTGGCCAATTCAAGCTTGAACCGCTACATTTTCGGTTAGACATTAACCAACAAGTACCTTAATATAACTCTGTTTCAGATTATTCTATTGCATCTCCTTAATTTCTGTTTTTGTTAATTTGTAGACCAAGCTCGAAGCCACTTGTTGAACTGGGAAAACCGGTTCCGTATCATCAAGGAGATAGCACAAGGCCTCTCGTACCTGCACAACTTCACAGAAATACCAATCATTCACAGGGACTTGAAACCCAGCAACGTCTTGTTGGGTTCCAATATGATCGCAAAGATATCGGATTTCGGGTTGGCTGCGGCTATTAACAGAGAGAGTGGTCGGAACACAGTAAGGAAACCAAAAGCCTTTTCTTTGAAATTTTGAGTTGAGTTACAGATTGAATAATCTTTTTGGAGAAAACAAGTAACATTTTTAATTCTATTGTTTTTTTTTCAATCGCAGTGGCTACATGTCGGAAGAATACGCTTTGCGTAACATATATTCCGAGAAGTCCGATGTGTTCAGCTTTGGCGTACTCTTTCTTGCTCGAGATCATCACTGGAAGGCGGAATGGTGATTATTGTAGGTCTAATCCCGGAGAAAGTTTATTGGGTCTAGTAAGTTACCTATACAAATTTTGATATCTTGTTTTTATTTTCTGTTAACAAGTAATATTAACACACACATACGACTAATGCGTATTGGTATTTTTTACAAACAGGCATGGACAATGTGGAACGAAGGACAAGGACTTGATCTGGTAGATTCTCGGTTCGTCGACTCCACTTTAGTAGCTAGAAGGGGAGGTTTTGAGATGTATACAGATTGGTCTGTGGTGTGTTCAAGATCGTGCTGAAGATAGACCAACCATGGATTTGGTCATATTAATGCTAGGAAGCACTAACGAAGTGTTCCTAGTTTCAACCGACCGGTTTACTACTACTGTCGCAGATTTGGTGGAGAAGATGCCGAACCTTCGCGTCGCGAGACTAGTAGTATGATTACTTCGGCTACTACTAATCAAATGACTTTGAGTGTACGCGACCCTAGATGAGAGTTGTCTTTTTTAATTGTACTGTAATAAATACAGAGATAATTTCTTGGACAATATGTATTACTATTATGCATGCTTGAATTCGGTATTAATGTAGTGAGAGTACTCTCATAAACTATATGCGATGCTCTCGTTATTAACCGGTAATAGGATTTAACCTAAACTATTACTATTGTTCTATATTTTTTAACCTTTGGTAAAATGAAGAAACACTCATTTACCAATGTGCTGTCTTGAAAACTTTGGTGTTTTGGTGTTTGCAAACTTTGAAAATTGCGTAAACCGAAAGTTTTTAGTGCTAGTTTGGGGATTTCAAGAGTAGAAGTTCTCATCGATCCATGTAAAAACAGAAGCAAATAAAGTTTCACAGTGATTTAAAAGTAAGATTAGATAAGACAAAAATCCCAATGGGAAAGTGAATAAAAGCAGAACCAAAGTTATGGGCAGCAATAATAATAATTCATGTACTTTTGAAATGTCATGTCTGAAAGAGAAGAAAGTTTTGTCCTTCGCTAGTTTCTTCGTTTTATGAGCAATTTGATTGGCCTTCTGTCAACTTTTCACTTTAAATATTTTAAACCTTTTCTTCTCAATTTTTTCTTTTATTACGCCTGAAATTTTAGTTACACAAGCTCTTCTACTTCTTTATTCCCGTTGACAACAACAAAAAAAGTTTTAATTTTTTCTCTTCCTAACCACCAAATTGTGTAGAACTTGACATGGCTACGTTTTCAATTGGAGAAACAAGACGAAATAATGAAACATGTTGCGATCTCTTCAATTACCTCACCACTCTCTCTCACTTACCAACAATATTTATAACTTGCATTGTTTCATAAAGTGTGCAACTAGTAACCAAAAAAAGGACTACCTTTATAAGATATTTTTTTATAAGGAAAACTACATTAGATCTGTACATTTCTTTAAATGGTACCAACAAAGATCATGTGAAAACATATGTTAAAATTTCCTTATATTATTATAGCGATTATAATTTGACAATAAATAATAAACAATGTTCTCTAAATTGCCAATAAGTCATCGTTTGTTAATTCGTTATATAATGTTTGTAACAAAAGGAAAAGTAGTATCCCATCAGAAACACAAATGTGAATAGTGATTTTTACAATTTTTATAAGATTTGTTTTTTTGTCGTTTAGGTAGAGAGAAGAATAAAGAAGAAACAAACAAGAGAGAAAGCTCCAAAATTCTCGGGCAGACAATATTCTTATTATCCATAATTTCATCCAATGTTTTCTTTTTGTACAAAATGCATAAAATAAACATAAGAAACAAAACACACGTCTCCGGTTTAACCAAATTCAGCAACTAAGCGCTTCGTATTTAACCGGAATCGGTTGATTAAACCCGGTCCTTGCTATCAAACTCCCAACCATAGTTAAATCTCTACAAAACACTCCTTTCACCACATTCGTATTCCCCACCGCAACCGCTCTAATTGGCGTTTCAGCCGCAACCGCTTTCCGTTGTTTCTCCGCGGCTTGTTCCATCGCGATGTTACTTGTCACGACGGAATACCCTTTCTGGATCAATCTGTATAGTAACAGAGTTGACATTCTAGCTCGGTCTTTAACCGAATCTAATTCTTCTTCATCATCGGTTAACTCAAACCGGTCGATAAACGACATTGATCTCTCCGGTTTATGTTTTAAATTGAGCAACAAATAAGCTCGATCAAGCTCTGATCTCGAACAATCGCGTTTGATTCCCATCAGAGCGTAGTAATCGACGTTTCCGATTTCTCCGTTTGCGATTTTCTGCTTCAATTGCTGGATTTTCGACGTCAACACGCATAGCTTCCCCGGTATCTCTCTGTACCGGACATTGTGCCGTTTCCAAACCGGACCTGGTAATTTCCGGTCACGTAAAATCGAATTGTAGAGGAGTTTCAAATGTTCTAAATCGTGAAGCGAATCTGGAAAACAACGAACGGATTCAAGCAACGCAGCTCTGGTTTCCAATGCTTGAAGGCACGACGGATCTAAGGCTAGGGTTTTGTTACAATCGGCGATTGATTCCGCGATTCTTCCGGCGGATCTGTAAGCAGATGCACGGTGCATATAACAACCGGCGACGAATCCTCTCGGTGCGCCACGACGGCTATCTAAGATTTTGGAGAAATGACGGATTGATTCCGAGTAAAGTCCGGCGTCGAGAGCGGCGAGCGCGGCGGCTCGTCGTCGTAAGAGAAGCTTAATGTGAGATAAAACGTGAGCGACGCTTTCTGATTCGGTTAGAGATCGTGACTGAGATGAGGAAGAGACGACGACGGAGGAAGAAGGAGGAGGAGAGGAATTTCCGTCGCCGGAGGAGAAGAGAATGAAACTGTCATCGGATAAACAAATACTTTGACGGCGATTCGCGGCGGTTGCTAATCGTTTTCCGGTTTGGAGAAGAACCATCGCATCCTCCATTAAACCTAAATGACAACAAGCTTGACCTAACACCAAATATCTGTAACAGAATCCAAAAAATATATATATATCAAAATCAAAACCGGGTTCGGGTTCGGGTTATTTGAATCGGGTGAAAAAGAAGATATATGTGAAATTACCTCCATTGCCCTTGTTCGTTACAGT
Source organism: Draba incana (assembly GCA_963576765.1). Classification (NCBI taxonomy): domain Eukaryota; kingdom Viridiplantae; phylum Streptophyta; class Magnoliopsida; order Brassicales; family Brassicaceae; genus Draba; species Draba incana. The sequence goes on from OY755214.1 coordinate 1,399,315, forward strand.
TTTTACTTAGACCTGCCACCACTTTCTTCTTCAAATCGGAAACAGAGAAACATTTGAAAGACGAGTCATGACTCTGACTCGGTAAATCGTTCAAAAGTTTGACCGATTCACGAGACGAAGAGATCTCCGATGAACCGATACCGGAATCTTCGCCGGAGAAGGTTAATTTAAGGCTGGGAATGTAATCCTGAAGCATGTCGGCGACGTCATTGAATCGACGAAGGTAAAGAAGAGATCTAGCTTTGAGTTCGAGAGCGAGTTCGTAACGAGGAGATAGAGAAAGTGCAGATTCGATCAGATTTACAGCCGAGATAACGTCGTTTGGATCTTGGCTCGATATTAAATTCCTCGCTGCCTTCATATATTTATCAACGATCTGGGAAAAAAATTAAAAAAAACAAAAATCAGATCCGATTTCGGGTTTGTGATTAGATCGAATTGAGGAAGACGAAGAAGAAGAAGACTAACCTTCTTGTTACGGAGCCACCAATGCTTCTTATCGCCATAAACCGCCATTGTTGTAACTTTGGTCTTCTTCTTCTTCTTCGATCCGCAAAATTGAATTAAATGTTTTTTATATACAGAAAATTATTTTTAAAAAAATACAAAATGGAGAGGGAGAGAGAAAGTGGAAACACGAGAGGAGAGAGAGATTTTGAAAATCATGTGAAGAATTGAAGTGTCTTAAATATGGAAGAGAGTTGTGGAATAGAAGAAGAAGATGAATGTGTGAAATGACGGGTTTACCCTTATTTGGATCCCTTTGAGGTTGCCTAGCTGGCATCACAAAACAACACTATTGCTTAGCAGCAGCCTATCATGATTCCACCTCATTCATTATTTCCTTAAGTACACAAGTCTTATTAATATAATAAGTTCTTTAAAATACTAGAAAGCAAAATTTGTTACTTCATATATTTAACCTATAGAACAAATTTTCGGCCAAAGTTTACAGTATTCTTAACGAGTTCTCGGATTCCAATTTTGGCTCCCTATCTATTTTGGAGGAGTTTGCAAACAAGTTTTGTAACTCTTTTGATTCTATCATGTTCTTAATGTCTTTAATTTATGCTTATGTAGTTTTTTTGTGGTTGTTGTAATTTTGATTCCATCCGATTCGGATTGAACAATGTCTCCTTGTGGGAATGTAACCTCTTAGTCTAATGATAATCCAAATGTTGACAAAAAAAAAAAAAAAATTTAAACTATGAACAATTACAATAAACATGACATAGTTAGCCGTTTATGGATTAAACCGTTTTATTTTTTATGAACAATTAGCTGTAAACCAAGTTTACTTTTTGGTAGAACTGATTGGTGATTGATTTGGGGTATATATACCTATTACATATTACATTTGTGAATTGTGAAAGAATTGGTGTTAAAATTGCAAACAATAGAGTCTACTCAGTTACAACTTACAACCATTAAACTTAGATCTTTGCAAGATTAATAGAGTGAATCATTTCTATTGTATTTACTAATTACCACAAGACTCATTCAAGGCCAAAATATTCGCTTAGAACAATATATAATCATTTGTATAATTGCATTTTGTTAACAATTTTAACTTAATTTCTATCGATATCTAAACTTCCGTGGTTAGTGATAAATTGATTGCTAGTATAAACACAAAATAATACTCTTGCTATTTTTTTAATTGTTTGTTACTTGTTTTATTGCAGCAGTATAGATTTGTGCTTCGTTTAATGTTTTCTTAATTGGGGGAAAAACTTTCGGCTTTATATAATTGTTTATTAAATTACTAATATAGTTCAACTTTTTGAATGAATGCACATGTAAAATACTAATATGAGTACAAGATTGATCAAAAAGATGGCCTGCTTTGGTTAGCTTTAAAGTCTCTCTCTCTCAGATAAAGTAATATTTTTATTTTTGAGAACATGACAATCTTTTATTCGCGAGAGATAAATGATAGGGCTGGGCAAATTATCCGTTAGATTTGCTCCGATCCGTGATCCGTTTTGATCCGATCCGAAAAATTCGAATATCCGTTATAAATCAAAGCAAAGCAAATAGTAAAATCTACGATCCGTCTAAAGCAAAGCAAATCATAAATACTAATTTTAAAAATCCGAATATCCGATCCGATCCGTAAATTACATATATGTACATATAATATGATATACCTACAACATATATTTGCATTTTTTAACCTTTTCAATACATTGAACGGATATAGTTATAGTAAATTTACGTAGTTACTAATTTTGTAAATCAGTTGTCTCATATTTTTATCTAAAAATAATAATAAATGTTTCGTAGTCCACCATTTTTTCTTTCACTTTTCATTTTATTTTTAGTTATATCAAATAAAATTATCTAACTTATATTATTTTTTCACTAATTAGTTTAAAATTTATACTGAAAAAATAACTTTTTGAAAAAATAAAATATTTTTCTTTCGTTTTTTTCAGTTAAAACAAATATCCGCAAATATCCGAATATCCGCAAATATCCGGAAAAAAATCCGGATATCCGTAACTCCAAATATCTAAAATTTTCAAAGCAAAGCAAATCGGAAAATTTAATATCCGTGAATAACAAATCGAATCACAAATACTATAATTTTCCGGATATCCGATCCGCGCCCAGGCCTAATAAATGACTCGTTAAGATATAGTAAGATGAAAAGTGATTAATTATTAGATAACCAGTAAAAATTGACTTATGATTTGTGAAAGAAAATGATGTATCTAACAAAACCCAAATAGTGAGCTTTATTTATCTATCTTTTTTTTTTTGGTCACAGCTTTATTTATCTATCAATATTTGTATCAATACAATAAATTTACAAAGGTACAAAAGTAAATGTTCTCCAACTAACAAGTTTGCTTTTTGCAGTTGCTGCTGATATCTCATGCACGCAACAATTATACCGCTCGAGGTTAGACGCAATAAATTTTCAATTTTGTTTTTTGAAGAACGTGAAAATGAAACAAATAAAATTGCGTGATCCATAACTTTTTTGTCATATAACATCAACATTTTAAACCATGACAAAGGTTATAACCTTTTTTCACAACAAGGTTATTGACCTTTTAAAACGAGAAAGAAACGTATATTTGTAATTGTATATAATTTTCGTTGAGGACAATTTGATAAAGGAGAGGGAAATAAATTAAAGGGTTTTTAATGAAAAATCCCCTCAAGCATTATTTGATCCATTTTAAACCCCTCAACTAAATTATTAATGAAAAAAACCCCTCAACTAAAAGATTTTAATGATTAAACCCCTCAACTAAAAACTTAATAGAAAAAACCCTCAAGTATAGTTTCGCTAATAAAAAACACTCCCCTCTTTTTTTATTATAATGTCAAGATATTAAACAACTCCCATTAAATTTATACAATACACAAACTGATTGATTGTTTCTAAATTTTAATTTATTTTACCATGTTTCTAATGTTGTTTTTGAACAGTTGTACGATAAAAACAATACAACCATGCAATCTTCCCTCAAAAGATCAAGTGTCATCTTGTAGTTCCTGACACTTTCCAATGTTACGTACATGTTTTTTGAACATAGTGGTAAAAGTTTTTTCACTAAAATCTCTTAATTGTGGGTTTACCAATGGATTTTTAATTGATTGTATATTGTTTCTAATATTTTTTAACAAAAAAAATATTGCATTATCAATGTTTAAATACAATATATGTCATTTTTCAAAAAATCATACATATAGTATCTATTTAATATCATTTGTATAATATTTTGACATTACTATTGAATGAGGGGTTTTTTTATTAACGAAACATTACTTGAAGGGATTTTTCATTAAACATTTGGTTGAGGGGTTTAATCATTAAAAAAAATAAGTTAAGGGGTTTTTACATTAATAATTCAGTTGAGGAGTTTAAACTGGATCAAACAATACTTGAGAGGGTTTTTAATTTTTTACATTAATAATTCAGTTGAGGAGTTTAAACTGGATCAAACAATACTTGAGAGAGTTTTCATTAAAAACCCTAAATTAAACTATACATAATAATACTTTGTTGGCAGAAGTAATTAAATACTAATAAGAAGGAAATGGTTGCGTTAACGCCAAGAAAATGACTTTGTATAGCCTCGAAACGTGGCATTCTCATACACTAGAGCATACAATAATTTATAAATGCACACACAAAAATGTACCCTTAATAAAAAAAATTGAATAATGTAAACTCGGCCAAAAAATTCAAAAATTTGATGAATCATTTTATCAAGGATGAATACCTTATCCAAATTCAAATTGAATCACAAAAAAAACAGCAACGACTTAATTTGTATATTAAAGAGAATATAGCAACTTACATATATAGAGAGAAAGGGTCTTGAGGGGAATATTTTATTTCACCATCATTTCATGAGACATTTTACCAATGTCTCACAATATAAAAATATTAAAAACACATTCTCTCTTCTTTTTACTCAACTTTATACCTTCTTTTTCATTTTTTTACTCAACTTTATACATTCTCTTTCATCCTTTTACTCAACTTTTATTAATTTTATATTTAAACACACCCCAATTATCTCTCTCTTATGTCTTCCCCAAGACACAATCTCTCCAACTAAACCCACTATCTCCTCTCTTTACTCAACTTTTATTAATTTTATATTTCAATACACCACACTATTTCAACAAAAAACACTCTCTTTCTTCCTTTTACTCAAATTTTAATAATTTTATGTTATGAAACACACCCACATTGTCTCCAATGTACATGCTCTTACTCAGCTATATATTATATAATTAACGATTTAATCAATATTGACTTCTTATAATAAGATACACCTCTATTAAACAATAACAACAAAGGACTTTATACAGTTCCGATAGGGTGTAATTATAATTAATGAAAAGTACTATAACTCTATAAGCGTAGAGTAACTTCAAAGAATAATTTGACCTAGTGATCTAACCCCATATAATTATTTTTAAAAACAATTATATTTTGCACATTATAACAATTCTAGACCAAAACTTCTTGTTTCTACGAATACATTATTTGGTAGAGTGCTCCATGGAACAAAACGAGTATGTTAATTATAGGCTCCACGAGACAAATCTAATTAAATGATGCATGCTCCTATAATTCGTAAACTCCAAAATAAAACAATTATTAGAGATTCTTAACTATATATTGTTATATACAGTATTGTTTTGACACACTAGCTGTGCCATAATGTTGGAATAGAAGAATCTTATGTGCTAAAGGCTAACCATATAATTATTGGTCATTCAAAATACAATTATGATAGGTTTTGCAGAAAATACAAAACATGATAGGTTGATGAAATTTTCAAAAAAAAAAAAAAAATGATAGGTTGATGACTCGACTCCCTTTGATACACTAACAATTCTTTTCGGAAATATGTTTTTTATATAAGAAGAATTGATCATGACTGATAATTGTGGTATATTCACAAAATCATATTATATATGTGTATATATCTTATCCTAGGAATAATGAAGTCTTGAATTGGGCTTCAATATACGGAAGGGACCAGCAAATAATGACATAATTGCAAAATAACTTGACAAGTTCTCTATGTATCAAAGAGTTTGATTTGGTTTCTTTCTATACAGACATGTTTTCACAGCTCAATGTCTCCAGCTCTTATAACCTCTTTTTCTTTCTTTTTTGTCTACTACTAATTAAATATTTAATGATATCGTTGTATTTTTTTGGTATTTGGGTATGTTGTGATCCGATTTTTCTAGTGTTATTCGAGATTATAATTTGTTTTGTTGTTATCAATAATCACTATATATTAAATCAAATACTAACAGTTGAGTGGTTCCCATGACGAAGAACCCTCAATCAAAAATGTTTGCTTTACATAAGAAACTAGAATAGGCCCCGTGCTGTGCACGGATTTAATTGTAACCGTGAATTTAATTTTAAAATTATTTAATTGAAAATAAATAAAATAATTTATAGAATGTGTTGATATAATTTTTAGAGACGTCATTTGTCGTTTGCCTGCTACATTAGTGAGGTCTCTGAATATAGTAGTAAATACTCATTTTTTTGTGTTTCTTTGTTGGTAGAGTTATTTTATCCGTTTGAAGCTAGGAAAGAAAAAAAGAAATACATAATTTGATTTATATATAATATAACATGTTTGATATTAACCATTATAGACGAATTAGCAATTTCTGAGACAATTGGAACGTTTGGAATATTGTAAACTGCATAATTAGAATTTGATCTTTAGAGATGCATAAACTTACATATAAGTATTTTGTCTGATCTTTAGAGATGCATCACTGATGGATATCTCAGCTTCATCTTTTTTCTTTTTCATGATGATCTAGGTGTGAGTCAATGTTTAAGGAATTAGATATTTTGAGTTGTTTTTATAAGATAATGGAATAATATTATTTAGAAAATTTCTTGTTGACGGAAAAATCTTAACAAAATATATAGAATGACAAATAAGTAATGTAATATATAACTGAAAATAAATTATCCAATTTAGAATCATAATTGATTTGTTAGTTATTAACTTACTATTTATGATTAACCAATTATGTGATATAGTAGGTATGTTTTTGTTCATATATAGAATACGAAGTTTTTGATTATCCTAAAATATAGATTATCAAATTAGCCATGTAAAATAACGTATAAAAATCTGTTTAGAATTGTAATTGATATGTTAATTATCATTATTTAACTTATGAGATTTGATGTATGAGACTGATTTTGATCCCCTTGTAAAAGTGTTATCCTGAAAATCAAATTAAAATATGTTATACTTACTAAATTTGTGGGCTTGTGATGGTAAAAGATTTGGTAGTTATTGTATAATTAGAGGAAATGTATAATTTGATTTATATATAATATAACATGTTTGATATTAACCATTATAGACGAATTAGCAATTTCTGAGACAATTGGAACGTTTGGAATATTGTAAACTGCATAATTAGAATTTGATCTTTAGAGATGCATAAACTTACATATAAGTATTTTGTCTGATCTTTAGAGATGCATCACTGATGGATATCTCAGCTTCATCTTTTTTCTTTTTCATGATGATCTAGGTGTGAGTCAATGTTTAAGGAATTAGATATTTTGAGTTGTTTTTATAAGATAATGGAATAATATTATTTAGAAAATTTCTTGTTGACGGAAAAATCTTAACAAAATATATAGAATGACAAATAAGTAATGTAATATATAACTGAAAATAAATTATCCAATTTAGAATCATAATTGATTTGTTAGTTATTAACTTACTATTTATGATTAACCAATTATGTGATATAGTAGGTATGTTTTTGTTCATATATAGAATACGAAGTTTTTGATTATCCTAAAATATAGATTATCAAATTAGCCATGTAAAATAACGTATAAAAATCTGTTTAGAATTGTAATTGATATGTTAATTATCAGTATTTAACTTATGAGATTTGATGTATGAGACTGATTTTGATCCCCTTGTAAAAGTGTTATCCTGAAAATCAAATTAAAATATGTTATACTTACTAAATTTGTGGGCTTGTGATGGTAAAAGATTTGGTAGTTATTGTATAATTAGAGGAAATGTAGTTTATACGTGTGAAATTTATTTTATTATTCTGAATAGATAATTGGGGATATTTTATTTGATAAATGGATCATTGAATTTCGTTTAGCTTAGGAAATAATAATGCTATATTTGTGTTTACGTCAAGTAAAATTAATTACGTCAAATTCTAAGTTTAGTTTAGTTTAGTTTATAAAAAAGATAATTAAAAATTAAAGAATTGTGATATGGGGAAGAATGCTAATTACGGTAAATATTAAATTTGTGGATGAAATTAATTTAATTTAATTTTTAGCTTCCAGCTTTAATGCAAACAAATAAAATTTGGTAATCGTATCCTAAATTTTGGGAATTACTATTTAATTTGCCTAGTTATATATATATATTTTGGTTTTTTTTTGGGTTTGAAACATAGTTTAAAACTTTATAGGCTTCTAAATATAGAGGATTATAAAGTTTTCAATCTTATTATATAAATCGGTGGATCCTAAAGTATAAACCGAGAATGTATAATTGGTATAATCGGAAAATATAATTTTCAAAATAAAAATACAATTTTCAAACGGTGGGATCATGGAATTATTTTAATTTTTAATAGCTATATTTTATTGGAAATGATTATACTGATAATATATTATTTTTTGGTAGATAATTTAGTAAATGAGTAAATGTATGATATATATACTGAATTTTATTATCAAAGAAGTTTATGAGAATGTTTCATAGACAATTTAGTAAATGAGTAAATATATTACTTGTTTGGGAATGTAGATAAGTTTATTATGGGATTAGTGTTGTTTGGAAAAGTATTTGTTTGGCAATTAGGATAGTATTAAGTTTAATTATTATTAATTAAATGAAAAACAAAATTGAAAAAAAGGAGGAGATGACACCTAAGCAAAGTGCTTCCAAAATGCTTCTCAAATAATATATAGGATAATAATATGTAATCGCGATTAACATTTGTATACTTGTTTAATAGATGAAAAGTACATAATACCAAAATAATTATGTTATTTTAGATTAACTACGTACTCATTTGAGTTTAAACACATGAAGTAAAATCAATATTCATTATTTGATTTGAAAGGTTAACTGAATATTTATACTACTCTCCATCTTGAAAGATAAGTCAATATTCAATTTATTGATAGTAGTATAGTACTCTCCATATTTATTACTCTCTCCGATTGTTGAATTAGTGGCTATTTAATGGTTTGTTTATAAAATCACTAGAATTTGCTCGCGCTGCGCGCGAGTATGTCGTTTACAGTTTGATAATACTTACAAACAAATGGTTTGATAAATAACTAATTCTTTTAAAACTAAATATTCTAATTGACTTAAAATGAATTAATTTTTTCTCTTATCTAAACTTCATGAACATGAAAATAGGAAGTGATTTTGAACCATTTTTGAATATTTTGAAAATGTATATGTTTGTTTAAAACTTTGTTTGATTATTATGACTTTTGTTTTGTAACATTGATAATATGAAACTATTGGTTAAATAGAAAACTAAATTAATTAAAATTAAAAATACAAAGTATTTGTAAGGTTAAAATATGCATCTCTTTTGTCACTCATTGACTTTGAAATGTCTATCGTATTGATTCCAAGATATTAACTATACTTACATCACATGATGTATATTATATCATTTACTTAATAATTTAGCACTTTTATTTTCCTCCTCATTTTTGGTTAAAATAAAATCATAAAACACAATAATCTTTTAATTTTAAGCATATATTAATTTTTATAAATATTTATAGTTTATAATTTGTTTCTTAGAAAAATAGTTTCTCTTATTCTCTTTTGCACTTTAGTTATGTATAATTGGATAATTGTCTTTTCGATGTATCATTTGAAGATATTCTTTTACTACAACTTTTAATGACTTTTATTTAAATAAGTAACTTAATTGTTTAAAACTAAAAATACAAAACATTACAAATGTATATATTATGTGACACATCAAGCTTTAAAATTTTACCTCGTATTGTCCCCAAGATATTATTTGCACTAACATCACATGATACATATTATATCAGATATTTAATAGTTTAGAACTTTTATTTTCTCCTCCTCCTATAGTTACATTCAAAATGTTCTTAAAATCATAAAACACAATAATGTTTAATTTAAATGTTATATTATTTTTGGTGTAAAATTACGATAATTGTCTTCTTCTCTTATTTTCACCTTGTTTATGTAAAATTGCAATAATTCTCTTAAGTTACTAAATCTAGTTTGCTTTCTCTTTAATTGATGTAATACTTATGAACTTATGTTTTGGTTTATAAATTTAGTTGTAGAATTTGTTTGATATTTGATAATATATGCAATAAAATTTATCTAATTATATTTATAGTGTAATACATATTAGTATAACCAAATTTATTACATTTGTTATTATTTTAGTAAACTATATTCATATAAGTTTTGAGATTTCATGTTTGTTTTAAAATATGAATAATGACTTTTCAAATTCTTTTTATAATGTTACAACCAAAATATTAAATGTGAAATTATAAAAGTAAAATAAAAAACAAAGAAAATATATGATGTGGATGATGAGGTGGTTTCATGAGAAGAGAGAAAAGCTATCTTTATATATATAGATATGCAACCCTGCCCTAATAAATTTTTCTTATGGATGATACAGCTAAAGCTGCTAGCTAGTTAGGGCATCTTCAACCCCATTTTAAAACCGATTCTAAAAAGAAGTTTAAAGTAAAATGCTCTCCAACCCCACTCTAAATTATACGCTAAAATAGAGAAACTACATTTTTTAGTCTACATGTACAGTAAACTCATTTATCACTCTATTCTAGAACTTTTTTATTTATAAAAAGCTCTTTTAATTTTTTATTCATTTTACTTTTATACCTAAAATATATTATTAAATATATATTTTCTTTAATTTTTGATTAAATGATTAATGGCTCTTTAACAAAATTATAAAATGACAATCAAAATTCATTTAAAAAAAAAAAAAATCTTTAACCAACACAATTAAAATGCAACGAAATTTTTTAATACAATTTATTAATGGGAAATAATGAAATTGAGATAAATAACATAAAATAAATATTATTCTATTGTGTAATGTTATTTTATTTCTATAATACAATTTTAATTAAAATATTATTGTGATTTTAGTGAATTATTACTATTTATAAAATAATTGGGTAAATTGTATAATTTTAATAAGTTAATGACTAAATTGAAAAATAATATATTTAGAATATTCTTTTAGAGTGAAAAATAGAGTCAAAGGTTAGAGATGCTCTTAGTATTGATAAATATAAATAGGTAGGTAAAGAAGATATATATGTAAGGAAATATTTTACATATAATTTTATGTCATGAAACATAATGGTGGGTATTTAATATTATTAAAAAAAACTTACAATTTTATGTCATGAATCATAATGGTGGGTTTTTAATATTATTAAAAAAACTTACATCATATTTTAAATGTTGAGGATACGAAGTGCCGAGTTAGAAGAGAGCAAGTCATTAATGTTTCAAGTGTGCAAACACATGTGTGTTTTGTAATACAAACATTTTTCTTTTCCATAATCGAAGATGTAAGTTAAATAATACTTGTTCACTTTAAGTGAAATTTTGTAAAATATACTAGTAACAATTTGAAGGTTTCAAACCTTTTAATTTTTGAAAGATATAAATAATTTGTTTTATATGTTTAATTGCTAATAGGAAACTCATAAATATATATCTCCAAACATGTATTCTGTTCATTTTAATTTAAATCACATGTTGGTTATGCATTTTTTTATTCGTATTTGGCAATAAACTAAATTAACTAATTGTGTAACACCTGTCAAAATAAAATACAACGATGACAAATGACATTTAAAAAATATGGATGAAATTAAACGGTTTTCTCCTCTCATTGGATCCCTGTTTCTGCAGCAACATCTGTCGAGTAGTCGTTGTTTGGTGGGAGCTTACTAATTGTACATTAAATAACGTTTTCTAATTTAAGCAAAAATAATCCCAAATATGATGTATTCATTTTCAAAACTTGAAAAGAAAAGTTTAGAGTGTGATTTTTTTTTTGGTCGACTAGTTTAAATTGTGATCACTACGTGTATTTAAATCCAAATTCTTATTTAAACTGAATAGTGTTTAACGATCTTATTTACTGAGTAGTGCTACACAAGTACACAACATTATGCTTTCCTAATTGAGACGTTTATAAAAACATTTTAAACATATAATTAAACACAAACTATTAGAGTTTAACGTTGACAGAAGGACTTTAGCTATATAATACTGTACTAAAGTTTACATGAGTAATGCGAACGCAATCTCGTGAGTGGTCCATTACTTGCCACTAATTTCGGTTTTTTTTCATTAACTGTACATAACTACACATTGATTTGACCATTATCGTTTGTATGTGTAATTAATTAAAACGCAAAGTACGTGAGATATGATATTCCTTCCAATGAGATCTCATCTAATGGTAACTTTGGTATTTAAGCTATTTAACTAAAAAAGAAATATACCTTGAACAAAAAAAACAAAAAACAAATATAAAGTATATATAGATTAATGTAAGCTCTTCAATTCTCAATGCGTGTTGGTGTCCAATGAGGGAAAACTTGTTGTAAAGCCCTAAATATTCCCTTATCCAAATTTCACCCACAACCACATGTGTAATAAATATATGATAATGTATTATAATTAATACTTTTTTTAAAATCACTTTATGTGGATGCAAGATCTAAAAATTTGTATTTTGCACATCATAACAGATTATATAAACTCTGTAACAGAATGATAGTCGTGGGTGAATACATTATCAGAAATTATAAAGTTTTGGGTAGAGTTTGTTATCAAATACATCAGAATGATAAAATTGCTTCAATAAAGTAAGTATTGATGAATACATAAAAGCTAATATGTGTTCAGTTCACAACTAAAAAAAAACCCGATACATATATATCATTCATGGAGAATGATTTTTTTATATTTTGATAAATAAGGATTTAAAGGGCAAACTTATTATATAGATTACTAATTTTCCTATGAATATGAATTTATATTTTGGCGGGTACTAAACGGATTTATTTAGGTGTACGTATGTTATCACCTAAGTAATTATTGTTATTTAACATAGATTTGCAACATGAACCAATCATAAGTCGAGATCATCAACCAATGTGACATCATATTTTTTTGAGTAAACAAAAGAAAAAGAAAAAAATCTTCGAGAGGACGACGTGCTGCAGGTGACATGAACACGAGAATTCACGTGTCACATGCAAACCATTTTATTTCTAAGGATTTGCTTATAATTTAGTAAGTACGTACTTAGACTATTTTCTTACAATTAACATTATGATTATGATGGAAATATTTTCATACGGTTATGGCGCATATATATATGTTAATAGGAGCGAATTTGAATAAGACAGTGGAGGTGTGTGTGGTTAATTTCAATTTCCTGTCTATTCTAAACTAGTTAATATTTTGTTTGATCTGTGTAATTGGATCCAACATAATTATCCATTGATTTTAAATTTAATTCTCAAAAATATTTGTATGTGTTAAGTATTATACATTGATCACTAAATTGCCAAATTTTCCGTCATCTTAACAAAGAAGGATATTAGATTTTAAGCGATTAAATAACATCTTGATTATTTTTTCTCGTTCACAACCGATAAATTGATAATTTCACATATCAGTTTTGAAACCACTCTAATGTTTTCTATCTTTATAATATTTTAAGGTTTACAAAAGCTAACAAACTCTGACAAGACGACACGTGTCACCTCTTGCTCTAAAAGTTTTTATTTAAAAAAAGTTCAAAATGTTTCTTATGGATTTCGAACCCAACAAACCTCACTACTAAAATTCTTTCTTAAAATCACTAGATTACTAAAGACACTTGTAAATACCATGGAAAGAAACATATACAATCCACTACTAAAATTCTTTCTTAAAGTTATTCAAAAAACCTTGATTGATGTCTACTAATTCAATTAAATCTTTAAACTTCCCATATACTTAGGAATTATTTCCAATTCTTATTCAATAAAATCGAAAAGAACATTGAAATGCATATAATCCCTTACCCAATATTGTTTTACCAACTTTTCAAGGTTGTTTATTTTTTTATATATTTAATGGTAATAATTCTATATTTGAAGATTATATATATAAAATTAGGTTTAGTATTTCCTAAAAACATTACTTTATATTTTTATCAACTCATATACTATATACAAATTACATAATTTTATGTCAATTCATATATATATAAATACAACATAAAAAATTAAAGAAAAAAAGATGATAAGCAATCAAAATATAGATAGAGGTTGTATAATAAATAATTATTTTCTTATAAAAATTTAACCAATTATTTAGATAACATAATTTATTCTAATAAAGTTTTAAAGAAAATATATTTATATTTAAATAGTAACCACCAATATTTAAATAGTTGAGAATCACTTTACATTTATATGTCCATACAATATAGATAAGAGAAACCACTAATCTAATTTCCAGTCAATTACAGAAAATTGGTTGTTTTTGCCAAACATAAATAATAAGCTAAAACATCTAGTTTACTTTCATATTATAGTTTTTAAAAATATAACTTGTGAGAATATTTCTTAAATATCATCTATATACAGTAAAATAATTTTAAAATTTATCTAAATAGTTTTTCCACGCAGCGCGTGGACTTTTTCTAGTCTTTATAATATTTTAAGGTTGTCAACAACCAACTTTCTCTGACAAGACGATACGTGTCACCTCTTTCTCTAGAAAAAATTATTTAAGAAAAAACGTTCAAAATGTTTCTTCTGGGTTTCAAACCTCTGCTAACCTAGGTAATTTAAGTGGAGAAGAGCCACTAGACTACTAAAGCCACTTATATATATCACGGAAAGAAAAATATATAACTCACTACTAAAATTCTTTCTAAAAGTCATTCAGAAAGTAGGAGACATTTTGAAATGTCAATCTTTATCTATATATATAAAGTTAGCTTTCTTCTCTTCTCATGCATCCACCTCATCATTCATATGTATATTAAATTATATTTTTATTTAATTTTTATAGTTTGACATTCAATACATTTGCTTATATCATTATGAAAAGAATTTGAAAAGTCATTATTCATATTTTAAATTAAATTTTTATAGTGTGACATTCAATACATTTGCTTATATCATTAAGAAAAGAATTTGAAAAGTCATTATTCATATTTTAAATTAAACATGAAACCTCAAAACTTATATAAATATAGTTCACTCAAAAACTAATAACAAGTTTAATACATATTATAAAATATCAAATAAGTCCTAATTAAACAAACAAACTGATCTATAACTAAATTCATAAAGCCAAATATAAGTTCATATGTACATAAGTGAAAACAAGAGGATAAGAAATGATTGCAACTACATCAAATAAAGAGAAAATAGATTAAATTTAGGTATAATTAAGACAATTATTTCAATTATACGAACATAAAGTAAAAAAAAAATTAAAAAAATATTGCAATTTACACTTAAAATAATATGATTTATGAATCTATTTTTAACCCTTAAAATTAAACAAAGAATTTGAACTATAACTAAATTCATAAAGCCAAATATAAGTTCATACGTACATAAAGTGAAAATAAGAGAATAAGAAATTATTGCAATTACATCATATAAAGAGAAAATAAATTAAATTTAGGTATAATTAAGACAACTATTTCAATTATACGTTCATAAAGTGAAATAAAAAAATAAGAAATGCTTGCAATTTACACACAAAATAATATGATTTATTATTTTTTTCAACCCCAAAAATGGGAAGCAAATTGGGTAGTTCTTGATTAGTGTTTCTGATTTTATTTTCAACCCAAAAATAAATTTAAATGTAACTAAAAGAAATTATGAGGAGGAGAGAAAAAAAATCTAAACTATTACGTAAATGTAAATGCAATACTACAATTAATATCTTCAAACCATACAACATTAAATTTCAATGTCAATATTTGACAAAATAGATGCATTTTAAAACTTTACAAATGTACTCTGTATTTTTAATTTCAAATAATTCAGTTTTTTACTCTACTAATAGTTTTGTATTATCACGTTACTGAGCAAAAGCCATAGAAAAATAATATCTTGAAATGAAATAACGAGAACTTAAAACTAAGTAATTAAATTAAAATCTATAGTATTGTGTTTTAAATAACACTAGACATTATGATACATACAAAGTAAAAAAATTAATTTTAAGAAAATAGTACACTAAAATACCATAATTTGTATATAAGAATTATTCAATATAGCTACGCAAACATATATATTCAAAAGTAGTTAAAAATCACTTCATATCTTCCATGTGCATGTAGTCTTTTTTTTTCTCACCTGAGAATATATTGATAATAGAGGAACCAACACAAACATACAACAATATAGGACTAAACACTAGAAGCAACAACTGAATCTAAAAACACCTAAGCTTAAAAATATGAACAACAATAATTCAATCACCTAAACTTAAAACAAGAATCTTCTATACTGATTCAAATCTACCTCAACGATTAAAGATATAGCTTGAAGCTTCGGCAAGAAGGAAGTACACCATATACTTCAAACAATCTTCTAAAGGCGACGGGCAAGAACCAAATATGCACCACGACTGAATTAAAACCCACAGATAGATAAGATCCCACATAGAAATTATAAGTAGGAACAAGGAGCAAACGATCCCTGTGACACCCCAGTTTCAAGACATATGTGCTATATACGGTATATGCGGAGAGGCTTAAAAGAATTGATTTGGCTACCTATATCACAAAAGTGCACTTCTCTTTTCGGTCACAGGTCTTGAGAGAACTCCAGAGTTAAACGTGCTTGAGCTGGAGTAGTTTCAGGATGGGTGACCTACTGATTGTCATGGAGTGTGGGCCGACGGGCCGAGAGTGGACATGGAGCCCATGGATAGGGCGGTCGAGGCGTTATAAGTGGTATCAGAGCGAACCCTGACAACTGTGTGAGTCAGATTGTCGGGGGAACAATCTTGGTATGTACAACGAGGACGTTGCGATCTATTAGTTGGAGGTAATTGTGACATCCCGATTTCAGGGCATATGTGGTATATGCGGTATATGTGAGGCTTAAAAGAATTGATTTGGCTACCTATACCAGCAAAGTGCACTTATCTTTTCGTTCACAGGTCTTGAGAGAACTCCATAGTTAAGCGTGTTTGAGCTGAAGTAGTTTTAAGATGGGTAACCTACTGGGAAGTCATTTTCAGTATCGTAAGAGTGAGGTCAAAACACGGGGAAATATCGCATGGTGATTTGCAGGTCAGTAAACATGACTTTCAATCCTCCCGGACTAACGCACCGACCGTCGAGGAGTGTGGGCCCATGGGACGGGAGTGGACGTAGAGCCCATGGATAGGGCGGTCGGGGCGTTATAATCCCTAAACCGGCTGAGAGCCCTTACTAGAACAACTTCATACACGGATCCGGATAGAGACAAAGCGACGAGTTATTGAGAAGAAACCTGGAAGGTAAAACGAAGCACCAAAGACCAGAGCACACCCAAAAAATGGTCAGAGAGACTAAAAATATACAGTACGTAAAACCAGAGACCGGAGAGGAGAGAACCCTTAGAGAGCGAAAGTCTCGGCATAGTCAAACACATCCAAGAGAAATCAAGGTGATGAAACACCAAAGTCGCATTAAAGCAGAGTCGGTATAAACGGAGCCACCACTGAGCTTTGAGTAAATCGACCATGCAAACTAACCTTGAATCACCGTCATTAAGTGTACCAGAGGAGAGACAAGAGGGCGGAGACACCTACAACAACGACAAAGAAAAACTACCTCCGACGAACCAGATCTACATCTCAAAACGAAGAACTCATCTTAACATCTGGAACTGGTAGCCGAAAGGAAGAAGAATAAAATAAACTCATATTATTTGTCTTTAAATATAATATGTTTATGCTATATAGATAAATTAAACTATTTGTCTTTAAATATGTTAAAATTGTAAAAGAAACACTCGCGCGTAGCGCGAGCAAATTCTAGTTTATAATATTCTAAACATATGCTTCAACCGAATTTGTTTATGTATATACAACTCTTAAGACTCAATTAGTTATGCTACGCAGAACACTTTCATCAATTTACAAGAAAAAAATAGTTTCAAAAAAAAAAAAAATTACAAGAAAAAATATAGTTCTCACTTGAAAAAGAAAAGTGTGACTTGTTTACTTATTTGTTATGACTTATGCCATAAGTTTATTCTGTTTTTAGCTCAACTTTTAACATGCAAGAATTACTCTTTTACATACTTTGGAATTTCCTTTTCTTTTACTGATTCTTTGCTCTGTTCATATATATTGCTTTAGGCAAAGTAAGTACATATATTATATATACACACGTTTGAAAAGTTCATAGGTTTTATTTAACAGAAAAAGTCATAGAACATCTTTATTTAGAAATTATTTGTGATATTAAAACTTTTATGAAAAAATAAATCAAGAAAATAAATAAATGTTTGAAACGACAATGTGAGTTAAAAAAAATATGTCGTTAGTAACAAATTGCAGTGACCGAATTTACGAAATTATCGACAATGGATGTATAGGCACAAAGATCCGAACAGACACAAACAAGAGAAATAAGAAAGAGATACAATAATATATATAATGTCATTAACCAGGCGATGATTGTTGAAAACAGTAGTATATCATAATATATCTATATTGCAAATGCACAAATCAGAAATTTATAATCACCGAAACTGCGTGAAAACATCAAAATAATTTGCAAATTATATATCTTTTACACGTCGAATTGTGTGTATGTATTTTCCATTGTAAATTAATCGACATATTTTCTTATTTATTAATTTTCAGACTTATTAGTTCACCTACGGCCAAAATGGTTTCGATCGTATTGACAAGATCAATGGTAAAAGTGTAGAAGAGAGAAACGTTTGTCAAATAGAGAACATGTAAAATTCAACACCTCGAAAGACCGGTCTAATGTTTTCAAATGTCATATCCAAGATTAAAATTTGTGTATTGTCTTTATTTCTTTAATTTATTTTTATTAAAAGCATTCATCAATCACAACAAAAAAGACATGTATACGAGGGCCAAATCGATAATTTCATTTCAAATCGGGTTTTGCATAGTAGTAGTGTAATATGAGACATATATATCAAAGAGTTACTAAAAGAAACATAGAGTTTTGGGATTCGTACGTGAAGGTTTCTCGTGACCGGCGTACATATACACACGCACGCATAGAAAAAATTTACAAATTTAACACAAAAACACACATAATACCGAAAGTAAAAAAAAAGAGAGGATGTAAAACAAAAACGACGACATATTTAAAACAACAAACGTTTATGAATTTTCTTTTTTGCTTTCTTCTCTTTGATTGGATCCAAGCTTGGTTTCCACCCTCTTCCGGACAGTTGCCGGCTCAAAAACTCCGGCCTCCCTTCCTCCTCCGTCTCCGCCTCCAATCTTCCAACTGATGTCGCAGCAACCACCGCATCGGCCGCCGGATTATTACTAATATTATAACTACTTCTAGTAGTAAACCAAGGAAGAATCCCATCATAGTAGCTAAACGATGACCTTACCATCGCGGTGGCGCTAAACAACATTTTCCGTATCTCCTCTGACGTCATCGCGGCCGATGATGATGATGGTTTCGCCGTTCTGCCGCCACCACTTCTTTTGGCAGGAAGCACTAAATAGATTTTTCCCGGCTCGAGTGTTTTGTCCGCCGGTAAAGGACTTAGCTTCTTCTTTACCGTATTTCCATCGTTATTTTTCCGGCCGCGGTCGTTGAATGATATCGATGACAGGTCAAATTCGACAACGACGTGTTGCGGGTTCTCCAACATGATTTCAGCTACCGTCGTCTCTTCCTCCAAGTTTTGTACTCTTCCGTCGGATAATACAACTTTTCCGGAAGCCATCGCCGCCGATTCCAGCTTCCGGGAACCGATTGCGTTACCCATTCTTATATCAGATTGATCCTATAAGTATGCGAATGTGTGTGTAAATATATAAACACACACACACACACAACACACATGAAATGGTTTGGTTTGTATTGTGTTCGTTAAACGGTTCCATCCTTTACTTTAATGATTGTTTATTCAAATACAAAACAAATATATTGTATTGGTGAATGAGATCATGAAGCAGAAAAATTTGATGGGTTTGTTGAGTAATCTCAAGAATGGTTAGATGTTTGATCCAACGGTCAAGAAAATCTACATCTACACTTTTTCCATTATTTAATATACATATTGACTATACGTGAAATGAAAGTGAAAAAAACTGTTCAACTACACATCTCTCTCTCTCTATATATATATATTGGGTTAGTTAACTAACTTCACAAAATTATAACTTTCTTATTTTTCAATAATATATATTTAGAATCATCACTTACCAAACATGTAAATGTTAAAAAAAAAAACTCACTACCAAGAAACAAACCAGAGGATTTAAAGACATTTTTCTTACAACACTGAAATTTATAGAAACTTACGGTTCAATTTCATAAGGCCCATAGTGTTACTTGATGTATTGAGAGAGCCACTTGAAGCCATCGCCATAACCCATTTTCCTGACAATGCTGCACATGAAAACCTCCAATGGTCTAACATTCGAATCCGTTAGATTCACTTTACCCTTTCCCGTTGTGAAGTTGGATAGGCCGAGATGGTAACGAAGCTCGTCCTCTGATGCAGCGTAAGGTATGTCGATTTTGTTTCCTAGTATGAGGAATGGAACAGTTGCTAGTGATTCGTCTGAGAGAAGTGCGTCGAGTTCCTTTTTCGATTCTGCAAATCTCTCTTTGTCGTAAGCATCCACTAGGTACACCACAGCATCCACCTACCAGAAAACCGAGTAAATCATCGAGTTACAGATTCCGATTCTTCTATGCATATATCGAGTTTCAAAGATTAAGGAAAAAGATAGCACGAGAGAGTGTATAGTCAATCTAACACGATGAAATTATCTACGAGCAAAACTACCAAATCAGGCTTTCACAAGGAAGAAGTGTGCAATACCGATCTAAACAGGTGATTAAACAGATAAGATCGAAAAGTGAAAGATATAACAACGCGAGAACAGTCACCTTAGCGTAGTAATCCTTCCAGACCCTACGAGCAATCTGATGACCACCCAAATCAAAAGCCTTAAACTTGATTTTACCAATGCTAAGCTCTTCAGAAGTTGGATGCTGTGTAGGCTGGTGCTGTACCAATCTCTGTTTTACAAGTTTTTCGATTAGTAAAGAAGCCAAAACCTAAAACTGTTGAGCTACAATCAATCCATCATCATCATCTTCTACACAAAATGAGCTAAAACGAAGATTTCTTATCATTCTAAAATCGAAAAAACAGATTCTACTTCAAAATTAGAAACTTCTTCAACAAACATCATTAAATCAGAGATCAATCAGGTCACACAAGTCAAATTAAGAACAATCTAAGACGAATTGGATTGGATTCGGTAGCGAAAACAAAACTGAAAACGAGATCGAATGATTAAGAACCATGGAAGGAGGAAGAGAATCGAGAAGCGAACCTCGTCTTTCAACATGTGAAGCAAGGTTGTTTTACCGGCATTATCGAGTCCCAGAAATAAGATCTTAGCCTCTTTCTGCCATAACCCTAGCGAAGCGAGAACACCATAGAACCAATCTACCATGAACATGGTTACTCCGATCCGATCGCTACACAGAGAGCGAGAGATTAGCTTCGACGAAGAAGAAGACTAAAGAGAGGCGTTTTCTCTCGATTGCTTAAGGAAAGCATAAAAAGTAAACGGCCTGTGGTTCAGAAAGAGAGCAAAATAACGGAAACGGCATGAAGTTCGGGTTGAGAAATCGCAAACGGAATCACACCGATGATTGTCGAGAAAGGCTTAAGGCTTACTAGAGAGGATCCAATAAATAGGCCCAGTTAGATATTTAAAATTGATTTTGGAATTACGCAATTTAGCATTCCAAACGTTTCTAACAACACAATTCGACATTTATAGTGATTTTAAAAAAAAGTACACATAATTAGTGAAACAAACTTTTTCAATGCTGAATTTACATTGTATTTTGAAAGAAAATCATAATACTAAATAAGTGGTGAACTTAACAAGCTTTTGTAGTAAAGTTTAGCAGAAATAATAATACTTATTCACTATAAATTAGACCTCTTGTAAATGGAGGAAATGCAATATAGATAAATATTTGTCTTTTTTTTTTTAACTGAAAAATGTAATATTAATTCATACTAGAGTCTGAGAATACATGAGGGCATGTTTTGCGAGGCTATTTACTTTTTTAGTAGCTACACAGTTAATGTAAATAAACGCAATATTTGAAGGTTTGGGCAATAGCCTTGATGTTTTTGATGATGCCATATGCACTTAGGATCGAGGACCTCGAATTGATGGCGTAGATCAGTTCAGATGAGTCTGACTCGAATCTCACCACGTGTGGAGATCCAACATTTGAAATGCGTTTACTCTGTTTGAAGAAGTTGGTTCCTTGATAGATAATTCAATCTAGATGCGTTTACTACTACTAGCTTTCGTCCAAGTGTATCGAAATAAAAGAAGCTAATAATGGTATAATAATTACATATAATAATAATAAAATATCTATAATTATAACAAATGAGATAATGGTAGTGATAAGCTTATACATTAACTAGTTGTCTTCGGTTGAAATAGAAAACATCAGAGTATGGATCATCTACAAGACTACAAAAGTATAATCCAATACGGAAATATGACCTTAAACCTTTTCCGAAGATGTGTTTTGTTAAAATAATGAAAATATAACGTACTATCTATGGGTATGGTCTTTTCATTTGGGTTTATGGTCTTAATAATTAGTAAAACATAAATAATGCTGGGATTGTATGCTGATTTTTTCATAATAAAAGTGGAACCCACAAATTTAAATTGCTGGTGTTCTCAGTAGCTGACCAGGCGACCGTTGATAAAGCAATCATATGATTCGTGAGCTTTAGGCTCCATTTTCAAAATTCGTTTGAAATACATTTTTTATTCATAATATTTGTATACAAATTACATTATTCGGAAAAAAATGGTATAAGTTACATATATTCTCATTATCGCTTTTTTTTTTTACTGGATGATTTGTTTATATTGCTGTTGAGTTTGGTTGTTGCCTCTTTGTGTGATTGTGAATTTCTAGTCCTTTTCGTTTTAGAAATATGATTAATTCGAGTTGACAAAATTAACATGCATGAGTAGAATGTATAAAATCGACAATTCCAAGGAGATATTGAATTTTGATGGCATTTATTGTGATAGGTGCATATTTTAGTTTATTGCTCAACCAGTCAATCCTATGGTTTGACATTACTAATCCAAACATATAATTGCAAAATGTGAACGAAAGGCAAGAAATGACAAGAAAAAGTTTTTTTTTTATGAAATGAAAGCTAACCTAATGTATTATGTATTATCTGAGTTTAAGATAAAACACCACAATGATTGGAAAGGTTTGCAACTATTCTTATTGTCATATATGCAGTGTCGTGCTCAGCTTTATAAGGGCCCTAGGCGAGATAAAAAGTGAAACCTTTTTAAAATTTATTTTTAAAACTAACAAAAATATTCAAAAATAAAACCGTAAAAGATAATTTAAAAATTGTAAGATATATTTTTTTTTTCTTTTCTTTCAATAAAGTTTTTCACCATAAGTCCATATTCTTATAGTTTAAGTTCTTAGCTAATTTTTTTATAGATATGATAAATAGACCATTTAATCTGGGACGGATACGATCTTGTTGGCATATTTGTAAATCTAAATAGATTAAAATAAAAAATATATCAAATCATTACTAGTAAAATATTCATCCAGATCTATTATGATATTATTTTTAATCCTTGTAGTTTAGTGTTCGTTAATGTTTAAAATAAAAAATCAAAAAAAAAAGTATAATTAAAATTAAAGAAGAATGGGATTTAATAGTTACCAAGTGAAGATTGAGAAAAGATATGGAGAAAGGAGAAATGGTGCCGGTGAAAAATAAGAATAAGTAATTAACTAATTGAATCTTTAATTTGATCTTTGTAAATTGTTAGATTTATTTGTGATTGATTTTTTTTAGGTTTAGTATCTAGATTTCCTTTTCTTTTTTTGAAATTTCGATTAAGTCTAAATTTTAAAAAAAAAATTAAAAAAGAAAAAGAAAAAATCCTCATTGGTTGATATATAGAACCAACTCACGCTACACCATTAGGCTAGAACACATATTCTGTATTTGGGAACCCTTAAATATGTGTATAATTCGGGGGATCCTAGGCAAAAGCCTAATTAATTAGTCACTAAGCACGGCTCTGCATATATGTACCCACGAAACACATCAACAATTCTCTTATTTAATTTGAACAATCAAAATACATAAACATTTTGAAGTGAGAATAATCGTATTAATAGAGCTTTTTGTTTGTTAACTATATAATTCACCTTTTAAAGTGTTTTCCTTTTTTTTTTTCTTTCTTCTGAGAAGCAAATTTTATTCTTCAAGTTTCTTTCAAGATTCTTAATATTACATGATCAACAACTATTTGAGAACAATTTATTTCTTCAACCAAATAAGCCCTCTTTCAAAATAAAAAAAATTATCTCTTCAACCATTATTTTATAGAATTAAAACCAATATATGGAAAGTTCTCTCCATTTAATATTTCCATAAAGAAAATAAATGAGAAAAGTCGAGGTTTATGTTGACTTGTATGATCTCAAAGTTGACAATTGTACGTCCTTTTTGGCCTCAACTCCTAGTTTTAAATAATCATTCTTCCAGCTCGTACAGAAACCGCGTTTTGTTTAATAAACATTTTAATTAAATTTTATTGGCCGTTTCTCAAAAAGAATATTAAATTTATTTTAGTTGATTTTAATCACATTACAATATGATTAGACATTATGTGATGAAAAATACTATAAAACCCCATAATTATTTCCTCCTATAATAAGCTCTTGAAACACTAAAAACCAAAGTAAAGTTCTTGAAATACGTCAAAGCTGCCATATGCATAATTAATACAAGTATTGTAGTAGTATGATTTAAATCCTGCTCTGTTTCATGCAGAAAATATAGTAAAAAATGGTTGTCAAATGTTGAGTTGATGATTGTTTTGGATGGTTGTCAAAGATTCATCCACAGTAGCTGCGTTGCATTTGAATTATTTCTCTGTACTCGAAATAACACAAAACCATTAAACTAGATTAATTCAAAATAACATAATAATGATATAATAACACAAACTATTAGACTATATTATTTGATCAATTTTATGTGTGTGTTTTTTTAAACACAGAATGTATGTAACTAGAAGAAAATACATGTTTATTATACTTGCGAAAAATAACAAAAAGACACAAGTAAGTAAGGGTAAAATAGGAAAATCGCATACATCTTGCTTAAAATGGTTTGCATAAAGTTGAAGACTCTCTTCTCTTCAGAGGATAACATAAAACAAAGCAAAGTTTTCCAAAAAAAAAAAAAAAAACAGAGCAAGAAGAACTTTCCACCAAATTTTTTTTTTTCAAAAACAACGAAGAAGGATCCTTAGAGAGAGTGAAAGATGGGAGACGTGGTTTTGTTCATCGATGAGACGAATTCGAAATCAAGAATCTCGCGTTGTAGAATCTGTCATGAAGAAGAAGAAGAAAGTTTCTTCGAAGTTCCTTGTTCTTGTTCAGGAACTGTTAAGGTAAGAAAATAACAACACAAACTCAAAATAAACCTAAACTTTAAAATTCTCTTCGTTTTAATTTTTCAAATTCTTGAATCAATCAATGGGTTTTTTTTTTTTTTTTGGGATCAGTTTGCACACAGAGATTGTATACAACGTTGGTGTAACGAGAAAGGAAACACAACTTGTGAAATCTGTCTTCAGGTAATTTTTGCTTCTTCTTTGATCAGATTCTCACAAACTTTTTGCTTTTTGTTTTAAAATAATTTGTTATTTTTGTAATAAGGATATGATTTTGATTTTTGTGATGTGCGCTTGCTATTTTCAGATAAATTAATAATTGATTTTGTTTTTCTTCCAATTTCTTGAATTGCTTATTATGTCACTGTTTCTTCCGTGTTGGGTTTTCGTCGTCAAATAATTTTCATACCTACAACAATATTATGATAATTTAGCAAATTTGATCGTCCCAAACTTTTTCAAAATTTTTGTTTTGTTTTTCTTTCTAAATTCAGTGAATAATTTTAAAAGATAAGTTCAAACATTTTGGTTTGGTTTGTTTGTTTGTTTGTTCTATTGGGACCCAATAAAAATTACCCGGATATATAAAAGTTGATATACAATTCAAATGTATAATTAAGAAACTAATAATAACATTTTGAAATCATGTAGGTGTATAGACATGGATATACAACAGTTTTAAAACAATCTAAACTGGTTGAAGCAGAAGTCACAATCAGGTAAATTATTTGTTAACAAAAAAAATAACAATTATATTTTGAATTAAATAAATTGAAATTGCAAATAATTGACTCATTGATTCATTCCCTGCGCTTATGGAAGATAGCTTGCAAATTAGTTTATTACTTACTAATATTATACAAAAATTGTAAAATTTTGTTTTTGTTTTGTAATGAAACAGAGAAAATGGAAGAATAAGAAGACGAAGAAGATTAGTGTCTATAGAAGAATCTAATTTCACTCAGTGTAACATTGTTGCTGATAAAGCAGCAAGTTTTTGCAGATCATTAACTTTTATCGTAAGTTCTCTTTCTTACTATTTTGATTTTTTTAGTTAATTACCAGAATGTTGGTTACAAAATGTTATAACAAATGATGAGGGATGATTAATAATAATAAAACAGTTAAAACAAATGATGAGGAAAAACAAAAAGTATTTAGGGAGCTCTGAAATAGATATGGCAACCACTACTTTACTATTTCATGGCTTTTTTGGCCAAATTTATTTCGTAGTTATGTGGCAAAGCTTATACTATAATAATGTTTTCTTTTTCCCACCATGAAAAAGAATCCTTCAATACATAGTATATAAAAGAAATATATATGTTACCGTTATAAAATTTTTTTTGACTACTTTTCATATTTATAGGCTTTTTACAATTCCTTTAAAAATTCTATGCTATTTCTCCTCCAAATTGTTTTGAAAAAGTTTGGTTCGACCGGTCTAATGTTTTGGATGCTGTGAGCAAAATTATAAATTTCTATTTTTCGTTATTAAATTTGTTTCCTTACATTAGCGTTCCAACATATATAACTCTAAATGGTTGCTTCACTTGTCTTTGTTTTAGATCGGACCTAGAGTTTGTACCGATTTTCTAAGTTCATTGCAAAATTGAAAGTCGAAAACTTATATTTAATGGTTGGAATGTTGTAGCAAAAAAAAGAAAAAAAAAACACACACATAGGATGGGTAAGTTGGTGGTTGACCAAGAATTTGAGATTTTAAGCCGTACAATGCAATATATATAATTTGTCCCACCTAAGACCATAACTCCTACCAAAATATTTTCTTACCCTTTACCAAATCCGGACTTTGCTTCATATAATCATATCTTGTAGGTGTTGTTAATAATGTGGTAACTTTAGTTTTGTTTTGGGTTGAAGCCAAGTGTTATGGTTTTGGACCCACTTAGTTAAATTTTAAACCATAGTATTCCTCTAAACCAATGTTAGTATATGGAAAACCCTTGTTAGAATTGATGTATACATTTACTTTTGCAGCTTTCAGTGTTTTTGCTGGTGAAACATACATTTGATGTGATTTATGGAACCGAAGAGTATCCATTCACATTATTTACGGTAAAAAATCAAGTGCTCTCTCCTTTGTTATCACCAATCATTCAATCAAATATAATTTTTTAAAAATCCTTAAATATGATTTACTTGAATTAAGAATTGGTTGGATGAATATGGATGCAGGTACTAACATTAAAGGCAATTGGGATTTTATTGCCAATGTTCATTATAATTCGGATAATCTCAGCTATTCAGAAAATTATCAGTCGTCATCAATATTCCGTAAGTACCTCCAACTTATTAAAAATTATATATATATATATATATATATACATAAATAATTATGCATGTAAACTAGAATAAAATGCATGTGAGATATGAATATTAATAGTATTCATGCATGCGAGTAAGGATTAATTGTTTGTAGGTGCCACGTTCTGAGAAAAAAGATTTTGTGATCTTAAAAACGAAATTCTGACTTTTGAATTATGCATCACGAAGTCCAAAACGGTATTACATCATTAAATGCCATAAAATGTGAAATTTCAACTTTCTCTGTAATGGTTGACTTTAGGAATCTGAAGAAGAAGATACGTTAAGCTCTGACGACGATGAGTTGGACGAAGAAGAGCAACAACAACATTTGGCTTAATCTCGCAAAATTAACGAAATCATTATTATTTCTTTTCTTTCTAATTCTTTTTTTTTATTATTAACGAAAAGCATTTATTCGATGCTCATATGAACAGTACATAGTGAAAATAAATGACGTAAATTTACATAAGAATAATCTACTTTTTTTTAATTAGAGTTTGATTATTTTCCATATTATGAAAATTGGCCCCTGTTTTATAACAACAAAGCGTCTTTTGTTCACTATAGTTAACTAGTTGTAAAAGAACATTTTTGCATACTTGTTTCACCAACCAATTAAGATAAGACAAAATCTGTTGAGTACTCAACGTTATATTCACAAAATTGACCAATCCTACTATACAGACTACATAGTCTAAATACCCCAAAACTTTCACAAAAGACTCTAAAGCTAAAACCACACCTCAAAACCGAGTCTACTCTGAGTTTTAGCTTTCAACGGGTGACTCTTGTTGTAGCTTTCGACATGAGAAAGCTCATCGATCGAGCTGGGTTAAAGAAAATAGCAAACCACAAAAGTAATTTCGATGTTTTTAGTTTTTACCATCAGTTGGTTAGTTGAAGAAAAGTGTTGGCCATTGAGTGTAGTTCAGACAATGAGTCCTTTGAAGTTGCGTAATCGGAGTCTGATGAAACGCTACCGATGATTTGCTTTATCATTTCTGCCAATCTACGATCGTCATTTTTCTGATTTTTACCGTATAAGACCTCGAATTCCTGGGATTTAATCACGGCACGCTGAAGTACGTGATTTGGAAGACCTATGGGAGATTGAACCAAAACATATGATGAGTGAATTACTTTTGTTTTCAAGTGAAAAGAGAAGTAAAACAAACCGGGAAGTGAGTTTTCGATGTCATTACCAGCTAACCGAGCAACGTTAACTCCATAGCTTTTAGGACATGCACCAGGCGTTAATCTATAGAGAAATGTAACTTCTTCCATTCCACCAATTCCTTCTCCTACTTGACATGCCATATGGCAAAGTGAGACCTGTTCAAGAACATTAAAAACAATCGGGTTTTTAAGAAGTGACCGATAGTCTCAACTCTCAAGTCTTCCAATCGCAGAATCAAGCGCTTACAATACCTTTGGATTGGTTTGGTAATCCATAGAGAGACGATGATAATGAGTAGAGAACAATCCTCTACACTGCACCTTGTCTATGAAGTGCTCGAGTACGGACTCCCTGTAAAAAATATTAAAAAGTTATTTTATATAATCTGAATACAACTAACAGTGAGTCCTAACAACAAGATAGGAAATAGTGATTCAACGTACGCAATGGCTTGTCCATCTGACGTAGCTGTTCCACGTCCAAGCTCATCTAACACCACCAGAGACTTTCGGGTTGCTGATGACTACATATTAACAACAATCCAACAAGGTAACATTTGTGGTAAGTTTCACATCAATCTGGAAGCTTCATGTAATCGATTTTACAAACATTACTTACCAACATTACAGCAGTTTCTGAAAGCTCGGTTAAAAATGTGCTTTGTCCTGCCATGATATGATCTTTCGCACCCATCCGGACGAAAATTCTGTCAACAGGCGAAAGCTCAAAAGTTTCTGCTGGGACATCTGCACCAATCTGTAAAAAGATCATCATTGCTTGAGTCTTTCATAGACGTTAAATGGCTCATGCTCTATTGCCTTCAAAGTTTTTTAAAATGATTAGCTTTACCTGAGCCAAGATTATAGCCAAGCAAACTTGGCGAAGAAGGGTTGATTTACCACCCATATTAGGGCCTGTGAGGAGGATGAAACTGGCTTGCTTAGCACCACCTATCTTTACGTTATTTGGTACAAAAGAGCCTCTGCCTAATGAATCACCCCTCAGAACTGGATGCCCTAGACCAGTGGCGGACAAGTGTGGAACATCATCAGATGGAGAACCTGATATTACTGGGCGGCATCTTACTCCATCATAAGAATCACTTGCAAATGCAAGGCTGATCAACACGTCCAGCTCTGCAATAGAATTGAATTCATGTCAACAATACATCCAGAGAAACATGTAAATGCACACTCTGTTTGCATGCCTAACTATATTAAACAGTCTTTTGGCGAAGCAATCTTTTGCTTTAGAAGATCTAATTGAACTACATCAGGAAAATTTATGTGACAACAAATTGCAGGGAACTCTATGATTCACTTCAACAGGTATTGCCTAAGAGAAAAAAAATTTCTTGAGGAAGAAACTGACAACTTCTTTAAAAGAAAAGACAAATAAAAGTTAGCATTTAAGCACAAAAATTATAAACTTGTCCATACCAGCTGTTGCAGAAACCAATTGTCTCCATTTTTCTTGATGCTCGCAAAAACGTCCAACCAATCTTTGTAAAATGCTCTTCAAAGCTGACTCTTTTTCAGATTTTGCTTGTGATAGCTCTTTTAATAATTTCTTGATGGTAGGAGTCCAATATCGAAAGACACCCTGAAAAGATGGGAGTAAACAGTAAGAAAACCACATGATTAAAGTCTCGTTATAGTGGATAAATCAGCAATTTCAAGATGACTATATATCGTCCTAACAGCGAGGTTAAGATCATGAGGAAACAATCAGAAATGCGAGGCAGAAAGACTCAACTAAAACCATCATATCAACTTGTTGAGATGAAAGTGAAATGCGAAACTTGGTAGATTTTTTACCTTTTTGGATGAGCATAATTCATAATCCTGAGGAACACTCCCACTTAAACTTTCAGGAACTTCCAAGAGGTATTCATCTTTTCCAACTGTAACATAATTTATCTGAACAAGAAGATAAGATCACCAAAGCTCTGATCAGCACCCTCAATTGATTAACCATTTAAGGAGTAAAAACATATATGGAAGTATTCTCACTGATGCATCTCCGAGTAATTTTCGTTGCTCCTTTAGATGTTTTGTCAAACTCGATTCCAATTTTTTTACAATCTCGCAGGTTAAATCATACTCTCCATCAGCTCCTTCACGAGGCACTACACGTCCAGAATTGTGAGCATCTACCCAGTCAAAAGCATCCTTGAAATACTTAATGGAGGATGAGATGTTTGGAAGAATTTGACCTGCCATAAAAAATTATGTAAGATGCTGTGTGATTAACCAGTCTAAGAATGTGAATATGGAGAATATGATGATACCAGGAGTAAGTAAATGAAGCAGCCGCCTAGATTTATCATGCTCTAAAATAACACGAAGGGAAGAGCATGCTTCTGCCATTGTTTCACAACCACGTAGAGTTGATATAAACTCTTGTAGCTGCTTCTTCGCCACATCTTCATATAAAACCACTTTAGCTCCATTTCTTCCACTAGCTTCACTGTAACATTTAACACAATCTATTTTTTAAGAAATATGTTGAGTAGATTTCTGGTATAAACATGTAATGCAAGAAATAACAACTCCTCAATCCAGCTAATCCCTTACCTGATAGAAAAGATACGTGCAATCAGCCGTTCCATATCTGGAAGTCTGGACAACGCCTTCCGAAATTCCAGTGAGTATGGAAGATTTTCACCCTGAAAATAGGGAAAATACCATATTACATAGAGTTGTCAGACTGATGGCACAACCGTTTTACATTGCATGCAGAGTAAGCTTCATAATATTAAGGAAATAATTTCCAAAAACAGATGGTTAGTCCACAATGGGAAAAATAGAGTACTTCTGAAGAGATCTGTTATGGATTGCAAAAAAAGAAATTGAAAAGGGTATAATGGGAAACCAAGATGACATGTTATTGCTTGTAAGTTGTAACCCACACAGTACATGTCAACAGCATATGAAGTCAAGCAATTCGTTTAAAGACTCACCCTCAAAATTGCCACAGCATCTTGACGTTCCTTGATCAGCTCCGCATTATATAAAGGTCTTGCCAGCCATGTTTTCAGTAACCGTTTCCCAGACGCAGTGACACATTGATTCAGTTGTGCATACAGCGTTCTACAAAAGACAACACTCATTTTAGATTTAGAACTCATATCAATGATGTTTGATAATATATAGTAAGATTGAGAAACTTTACCCCGAAGAGCCTCCGTTTCTGCTGTTTTCAAATATCTCAAGGTTTTCGAGAGCAGCAGCATCAAGAACCATGTGCTGTTTCTCAATAACATTGCTGAAATCACAGTAAGGCAGGGCTTCAAACTTGGCAAATCTAAGCAGACTCTCATCTAAGAAAGCTTGTCTCAGGTAGTAAATGGCACCACCAAGAGCAGAGAGTGCCAGGCCACCATTCTTATCTCCAGTAACTAATTCAGACAACATTTTTGGTAGGCAGCTTGAACCATCATTGTTAAGGGATCCATCACCTAAAATCTTTCCCTCACCGGAATAACCAGAAGATGGCTGACAACTGATTCGCTTGTAGAAAACTCCGACTTCATGTATAGTCTTCTCTGAATCCCAGAATTCAGAAAGTGGAACCAGATTGTTTACCAAGGGATTTCTGGTCTGTCTAACTATTGTTCTCTCGGTTACAGAACTCAGCATGTTAGCTGGTTTGATAATTTCCACCGGCCTTATCTCAGAGAGCAGGCAAGATAATGCACTGCAATCTAGATCATCCTTAAACTGGTGGGAATTGAAAAAAATGGCGTCAAATAGAATAGAAAAGTCAAAAGCAGAAAAATATTCACAGAGACGGTTCCTAAAAGAGATGATTTAAGAAATGTTATACGCTACACATGCATTGCTTTTCTTTTAATCAACTTAATGACTAGAACCCACCTGCCCCAGTATGATCTTCTTTGTTGCAACATCAACCAAACAGACACCAAAATTGTGCTCTGCTTTCTGGTCAGTTAAACTCTCTCCTCCTTCAGTCAACGCCATCAGATAAGATGCATCCGGATTAGTTAATAGCATCTCCCCATCAATCAGCGTCCCTCTTGTAACAACTGCACATACTTCACGCTTCACAACCTATAAATAACAGGAGTAATGTCACCCGGAGTCCTCCCCATCATAACTTATCTAACATTAGCATAGGCCGTAGCGAATGAATTTTTGTTTCATTAGCAATCAAAGTTATTGACCAGAACTGATGATGCCTACTATAAATAATTTCTTAGTGATACCTACCTTATCCTTGGAACCTTTCTCCTTTCGGCGTTGTTCCAGCTGATCAGGTGTTTCTGTTTGCTCCACGACTAAAACCCGATAGCCCTGATAAATTCAAAATAATCAAACTTTATTTCTACCCAACAGCATGACTTCTGACCGTTAAAGTTATTTTTTTCCACATAACAAGCATGAAACCATTCTTAGAATGGAGTTATGTTTCTAGAAACAAACCTTCCCAACTAATTTCTCGATGTTTACAGAGAAATTCTTCTCCGGAAATCCACAGTGAGGTTGTTCTCCCTACAAAACAAAAACCTATGTTACGTGCTTTTACAGAGAGAGCATACAAGAGACATGCATAGTGTAATACCAATCAAATGGATTGTTTTAAGAAGTCAATGTTTTAGGTTTTCTGGACAATAGTTAAGAGATGCATTGGAAAACATAAACAATTATAAGCTATAATAAAGCATTTACCTTCATGTACTGTAAATCAAGTTCCTTGGCTCCTACATGCGCATCCATCTCAAAAAGCTCATAGAATTTACCCATCTGCTTGCATACAAAAGAAAACCATTTTATCTTAGAATCTCCCATCAATAAATATTTTTCTGCTTAAAACCATTTATTGATATACCTTGAAGAATACAACTTTGTCCATATGCTTTGATTTAAACTCCCACCATTGTCTCTGGAAAAAGGCCACAAAAACAAATAAGTGAAATTTGAATAGCTTCATCAAATATCATGAACCAGATTTTCATGTGCTCTTACCTGGCCTCCTGTTAATTTCTTCACAAAATCAGGAGGAAGGTAGAGTGTTCTCGAATCATAATTCTCATCAGTAGGGCGTCTTCTGTTTGCATCTCTTCGGTCTCTACTCACAAGAAATAATTTACAAGAACAAACGTATTAAAACAAAATAGGGACCATGCGACCTACTAATATGCCACAAAGCTAAAAAGAGTCAGAAATGTTCCTGCAAGTAGAGATAAGTATTGCTTAAGACACAAATGAAACTTCTGTCGATCTATAGATAACCTTGAGGTAAATAGATACATATCCTAGATTTTTTCTACTCCTAACCACAGTAGCAAATAGACTCTAAATAGTGAAAGACTTACACTCCCATAAAGCGGAATTTCTCAGATTCACGCGCACCAAATCTAACCAAAGCATCTCCATCCAATGTATTCTCATCCAAACCCTTGACCACCCTATCAGCTGCAGTAATAATACACAAGAAAATTTAGTGACCATCAAAGAACACCATTTGAAGCCAAAGTCAGAGCAAGAGACATTTGCATAATTCTCAGCAGTTAACATTGAAAGTATCACAAACCAAAAATGCAAAACTAGGCAACAACAAGAGGCTCTTCAGGTTATACCTTGTTCAATCTTCTTCACAGGCTCCACAACAGAAGCCTTAAAACCTTTCAACGTAGTTTCTTTATCAGTCCTGCTTTTCTTCTCACTACCTGATTTCGCTACTTCATTAGTCTTCCGCTTTCTAGACTCAGTTTTGGAAACTCTCTTTCCTTTAGGAGTTTCTTCATCTTTCTCTTCCACCATCTCTTCTTCATCATCTTCTTCGCTCTCACATACCTCCTTCCCTATGTTCTTTCCCCAGTCTTCATCGTTAGAATCATCACCATCACTTTTATCTTCTTTCACATCTTCAACATTACTCATCTCCACATCTTCATCATCATCATCATCCGTCACAACTCTTCTAAAAGCCGAAGCGCCTCGTCTCAATCGCTTAAACGTAACTCCTGATTTTTCCCCAATCACCCATTCGATCTTCTCCTTCCCCAAATCCAAAGATTCCTCTTCACCATCATCATACTCAACCACATGCTTACCTTCACTCTTATCATACAATATCACATTCCCA
The DNA here is from genome assembly GCA_963576765.1 of Draba incana. Lineage (NCBI taxonomy): Eukaryota > Viridiplantae > Streptophyta > Magnoliopsida > Brassicales > Brassicaceae > Draba > Draba incana. The sequence goes on from OY755214.1 coordinate 1,434,292, forward strand.
TCGTACCATCTCTTATCCATCGGCCAATAAACGCTAACTCGCTTCCCCACCACTTCGTCTCCGTAAGTAATTTCCACCGATTTCGGAGGCGAAGGTGTCTGTCCGATTACGAGGAGCGGCTTCTTATACTTGGACTGAACAGGAGAAGGAGTCGCAGGTGGATCAGACCTAGGGTTAGTGGAATTAGATTTGGGGGTTTTCTTAGGTGGTGATGGAGACGGAGGATTAGGGTTAGGGTTAGGGTTAGATTTGGGGGTTTTTTGATTGGAGAGAGATGGAGTCGGAGAAGAAGATGAAGCGGATTTACCGAAGAAAGAGGTGATTTGTCGTTGTTGGTTCACCAACGGAGATCTTCCGGCGATTTGTCGGCGAGACGGAGCCATCGGAGAAAGAGGAAATTGTGAAACAGTGAGTGAGAGAGAGAATGGTGATTGATTTGGGAGATTATTGGGGTGTGGTGATTTGAGCGGGAATTTTCACCGGGAAAAGTCGCCGGCGAAACTTGCGAAATGGCGGGAAACAACGATTAGTGATTAATCGTTTCTCTGTGATAATGTTTCATCGATTAATGAAGCCGTTAGCTTAAGATTGTGATTCAGTAAGAGAATTTTAGCGACGTCACAATAACTACAATGGGCCTAACTGGCCCATCAATTCTGTAAGCTGAACATCAGTTTAATTTTAGCTCTTCCGGTGCGGGATATAATGTATTTAAATATTTATTGATTAAATTACATAGATTTATTGAAATGTGTGGGTTGTTTTATGATTTGATAGTTGAAGTTATGATTTTAAGTTCAGTTTTTATTAGGTAATACATATTTTCTATTTATGTAGTTCATATTCAAATAGAAGTATGAGTCACAAGTAGGTTTATGGGTTATGTTTGCATCGTTTATAAAAAAAGATACAAACACATATTTGTACCAATTGAAAATACAAAATGCTGACATATAAATAAGAATGCATTTTTCCATACAAAACACACACCACATTGCTTCATTTTGTTTTTTGTTTGATTATGACTTTATATACCTTTGGTTCAAGTTTGTTTTGGTTTAATCAAATAATTTACATAAACTCTATATATAAGTTAGATAGCTACCAGAGGTAACCAATGTTTAAAATATTAACTTTTTAATTCAACATGCAAGACCCCAAACTCGTTGTCTATAAAGTTCGGGTAGGTGCACTCTTATATTTCAATTTTTGAGATTTAGATTGGCACAACTTCTCGAGTGCTATCATCTTCTATGCTATTAATCACATCAACGAATAACATCATTATAAAAACATGTGATGAAGAAATAAATGTAAAAAACGATCAAGTTTATATTAAAGATATAATGGTTTGATGATAGGATCTCTAATAGTAAACATTTGTCAGATGATTGATTTTAAGGTTAATTGCTACAAGTGAGATGCTCACTGTTATGAAACTAATGATACATCGTTTTCTTCACGTACCCTAAAAATTATATAATGTTGCATTTGTTTCACAACTTGGTCAGAAGGGTGAGATACACATAACGGAAAAAATTCATGAAGACAAAGCTTGCGTAGTAATTTACATTCTTTAGATATTCATTTTGGTTTGAAATTCCATGATCTATCACTTGCACAAATGTGCTCAAGAGAGATGACAACGCAAGAAAAATAAAAGGGAGAAACATAATGAAGATTAAGAAAAAATATTTAGATGGATTAAGATTTGACAATCTAATAAAAAACAATAAACAATAATCAAAAGAATAAGACTCAAATTATGTTTTGAGAATTATGAATAGACTATATTTATAGAATGTATATAGGATATTCATTTCTTCTTTTATTATTAATTAGAGAATATATAATAACAAAATCTTGTTTGTAAAAAAAAAGAAAACTAAATCTAAAACTAAATCTTATTAATATTTGTTTCCAAAACAAAAAATGTTTTTGAATTTAAAACATAATCTTGACATATTTTTGTGCACCGAGATTTACGTTGTTTTAATCGAAATGATATTAATCGAAATTTAAACATAAATTGATATTAATCGAAATTTTAAATTAGGTAACCATTTATTATGTAGATATATTGTTGAGAGTATCTTACCCAATTTTTTAGTGATTAAAACTGAATTTCTATTTATATATCCGAAATACTTATTTTTATTTTATTGTTAATTAGCATTTGAATTAATAAATAAAAACTAAAAACTAAGAATTCTGATATTTTATTTTGACTTTTAAAATAAAGGATTCACTTAAAAAAAACTATTTATTTAATTAGCTGTCATCTTTATCATTCCATGTCATCATTTATTAAGAATCAACCAATAGAATTAAAACACTTAATCTCTTATAACTAAAACAAATTTGCATTTAATAGTAAAAGGATTGAAGAATTCTTAAAAATAATAATAGTATTAAAGTGTGTTTTTTTTAATCAAAGCATAATACTAATTTTGCGAGAGTGAAAAAGAATGCTATAGTAACAACTAACAAGAATCAATGACATTGAGAGTGATAGAACAAGTCACATCAAATCTCCAAGAATTGTCAAAAGTAACATTTGTTTTGCAAATCCTTAAAACAGATAAAAGATCACACTAGTATAGTCTCTAAGTTAAGAAATCTAAATTTAAAAGCACACATAACATAAGTGATCTTTCACCAAAAATCCCTTGGGATTTTAGATAAAACGAATGTCAAAGGTGTTAGGATCAATCTGCCAAACATTCAAAGCTGCATATTCCTCCAAACACTCCTTAAGCTGAGCTTCACTGTAACCCTGTTTACACCCACCCAAACCACTCGTCTCAGCGATTAAAATCATCCATTAGAAGAAGACGAAGAAGAAATTAACCTTTCGGGAGATCCAGTTAAGAGCATTTGCGTAGCTCACATGAGTCCTGTTCGATCTTGCAGCTTCGTCTCTTATGATTGAGTATGTGTCTGATATTGCATCCAGTCCTGCTTTCTGTCTATCATCCGCATACAATGATATTTTCGACATCTGCATTAGTCTTAGCGCTTCATCCACGTCGCTCTGTGCTACCGATTCTGAGAATCTCAACCTTGCTAGTGCCTATAAGACCCAAAAAACATATACATATTCACACACTCCACACTCGCAACTTATTTACTCAAAACGTATTTATTCTACTTACAGCGGATATGCGCAGAATGCTGAGCAAAGTTCTCACTGTTGTGTAAGAATGAGGAGAGTTTGATTTGGCTTCTTCTTGCCTGATGCTCGAATAAGCTGTTGCTATGTATTCCTCTAACTCCGTTGGTATGTATGGTGATAATCTCCTTGCAGCTGAAATGTATGCACTAGAGAACCAGAGATGCTCCATGTTAGAGTCTCTGCAGAACAAGAAGAATGTTTATAGAGAGTGATTTCCAACTTACCGGAGAATATTGGGTTCCAGTGGCTCAAAGCCAAGCGCAGGAGACTCTAATGTCTGGTGCACGTGAAGCACATGCTTAGCTAATTCAAGGTCGCTGTCCATATCAGCACGATCTAAGATCAACCACAGAAGATCGAATCTTGAAAGAAGGGCCGGTGGAAGATTTATGTTTTCAGCTGGAGTTCTTCGCAAGTCGTATCTTCCCCTTCATAAACCCACAGATACATATAAGTCAGTAACTGATAGTAATATATTCTGCACCTTCCACAAGATTGTTTAATGGACATCGTAAAATGTTAAGCTTACCAGGCTGGATTGGCTGCAGCAAGAACAGCTGTTCTAGCGTTCAACGACGTGGTGATCCCAGCTTTCGCAATGCTTACAGTTTGTTGCTCCATGACCTCATGAATTGCAGTACGATCTGATTCATCCATCTTATCAAACTCATCAATTGCACAGATTCCCATGTCAGCCAGTACCTGAAAATAGAAATTGTATCAAATCTTCTAGTTCATAAAGCTATTGGCAAGACATTACGTTTTCTCAACTATCATAAAAGAAGAAGCATTGTATCTCACCAGTGCTCCTCCTTCTAAAACCATCTCATTTGTTACTTGATCTCTCATAACAGCAGCGGTTAGACCAACGCCACTGCTACCTTTTCCTGTTGTATAGACTCCCCTTGGAGCAACATTTATAATGTGCTTAAGAAGCTGACTTTTGGCAACTCCAGGATCACCCATCAGACATATATGCACATCTCCTCTAATCTGCAAAAAAAAAGACTAATATTAATTTTCTTAACAAATCAAATATGTTCCAATCAAGTGCCAAGTGCTCCTGAATGGCTGATAATCTGTACCCAACAAAGAAATCATAAAGCTCTATAACTCAGTGAGCGCAGATTATGGAGCATGAACAGTGCAAGTGAATGGAAAGAGTCCAAACTATATAGTTGAAGATGAACAAAAGTAAAAAACTGCTTTCTAATTTTCCTATAGACTTTATCACAGAAGGTAGGCAATGGAAACATTGCAAGATAAGCTAGAGGACAGGAGACTTTACCTTCATCCCATCCTTCAACTGCCTGTGAGGAGCACCCACAAGAAGGAGAAGCAAAGCTTTTTTTATATCTTCATGTCCATAAATCTCAGGGGCCAGAGATCGCGATAGCTTATTGTAAATGTCACCATCCTCAGCCAAACGCGCAATCTGTTCTTCCTCATCTTTTTGAAACTCATATCTGTAGATCAAAATAAAAAAAGTGTCAAGATGCCTTCTGGTATTGCACACAATAAAGCCGCTTTTACAACATAAACACAAAAAACATAGAAAGTTTGTTAAAGTTGATATTTCTTCAAAGTTAAGGAGTCGCAATGACTTACTCTTCATATTTCTTCTTGAAGTGAGTTACAGATGTTACTTCCAGATATGTATCCGCTACTAAGCCAGCTCGAAGTGCCTTAAACCCAGTGTAAGGTATGGGGAGAAAGATTCCCGAGAATTCAACAACATCACCTGGTGCTACCTACAAGGGTTTAAGGAAATCTCATAAGATATGAACAATTCTACAACAGTAAAATGACACTGAAATCACAGTCTTTTATTGATAGGGTCCCTCCTAAATGCAGGATTACTGATAAAAAAACAAAAGCAGTTGCTAAGCTGCAGCATCTAAGGTTATATACTTTGCATCTAGTGAACATTTCAGATTCTTTCCACAGCATTCACTATTCCATTAGAAGCTGACAAACCTATATATTTAAGCTTAAAGTATTCGGTTCCTCCAATAACTGCTTAACATATGATTTAAAGCAGAACAATAACTAGTAATTGGGCTAATCAACTAGTAACCCAGCTATTGACATGAAAGGATAACAAATTGGATCCAATACTAGCATGAGACTGAGGTCAAGAAATAAAACCTTTCTTGTCAACTCTCCTCTTAGATGAACAGTCATAGACCTCGGAATATGCCCTTTGGGTACATGCTCAGCCAATTCTTGCATCTTGGCCTGCAATATATCGACATTTGACTCATTAAATTGATATCCGTGAACTCATATAAATGAGAGCCGTGAACAAGACCGAACCTCTTGAAACTTTAGAAACTTTGATGCTCTGAGCTGAAGAATAGGATTTCCAGCTTTGCTATTCATGCGACAACGGCTGGAAGGGCACTTAAACAAAGGCATGAAAACTCTAGATGTAACTTCCTGATTTACCACATAACAGAACCATAATCAGAACAGATAGTTAGAAAAATAAATAGAAACTACAATCTGCAGGACATAGTTGAGTACCTGATAAATTTCATGACCACAGTCTTCGCATGTGTATACAGCAACCGACATCAGTGGCTTAACATCCGAACAACGGGTTACAATACCAGCAATCCTTACAAGATGCCCAATGTGTGAAGCCTTAACCTCCCTGATAGTAGATGGCCGTCCCTTTGAAATAGCCTTAAAATAAACCTCACTGAATCAAAAACCAAATTCATTACCAAACTTTTAACAGAAATATCCAAACTAAATCGCGTCATAAAAGAATCCGAACAAAACAGTTCATGGAAGATAAAAGCAATACCAGTCCTAAGCTAAGTTATCAGTAGCAATCCACAAAGAATGGTCTAAGAACTTACTAAAATCTTTTAATCTCGGAAGGAATTTGTTGACGCGGATCAGGAACATCTGCGTTATCCGCTCCATCTTCGGCTCTCTGCGTCATCAGAATATCGTGATCATCATCTGGAAATGCCTCAGTGGGTTCAGGTAGCAACTCATCAATCGCAGCAGAGAAAATCGAAACGTATCGCCGAGTGTTCTCAGTCACACGTCTGAAAAACTCCTCTTGATAATCACTGAACTATAAACATCAAAACCACGAGTCAATTTCCCTAGGCTTTTTACAAAACATCCAAAAAAATAACAACTAATTAGAGAGAAATTATAACTCACATTGAATAAATCCTCGAGATCGATCTGAATAGCACGAATCTTACGATTTGCAACTTGTTGCTAAAGAAAATCACAGAACCCAGAAATGAATTCAGAAACGCAAGCGATTCGACCCGATTTTGATTCGAATAAACCCTAATTTACAGAGATTTGGGGAAAAGCCTAAATAGGTGAAGAACAAAAAGAGGAGAAACTTACGAGAATCTCCATGTACTTAGATTTGCCATTAGCGTCGATGAAAATCTCGAGAAATCCCCTTGCGAATACTGCACGAAGAACAAAAAAAAGGGTGAAAATCGCAATCACATGAACAAAAAAAAAAAACCAAATCGAGGAAGAAAGAGGAAGCGAGATTCACCTTTGTCTGCTTCGAAATCGAGCTCTTTCATGGTGAGAGCTTGGGCTAGAGATATAATCTAAGAGAGAGAGAGAGAGAGAGAGAGAGAGAGAGAGATGACGAGTGACTGGAGAAATTAGGCGGCAAAGGGTTGTAAAAGGAGATGAGATTTAGGCGGGAAAATTACAGAGAGAGAAAGGGCGGGGAGTAGAAATGGACGGTCTAGATCTAATCTTATCGTGAATAGTCCGAAATGTCGAAAATACCCCATATCGGAAAAAAGAGTAAAAAGGTGTGGCTGCTGGGATTCGAGCCCAGGTCTCCACGGCCACAACGTGGAATTCTAACCACTAAACTACAGCCACTTTGTTTATTCCTTGATTCTTCTAAAACCAATTTATCTCAATATTACAATTTCTGATTCCAATTATGCTTTGATTTTTATACATTATTGGTACATTAAAACGTGGACAAGCTTAACACACACCTTCATTTTCCTCCTTATATTGAAAATAAATCTCACATTTTTCTCTTTCTCAATCTATTGTTTTTGATGTTTCAACTTTCAATTATTTATTTTTGTGATTCATCTTCTTCTATTCGACTGTAATGTTTTTTGGTGTTTTCATGGGAAAACTTGGTCAACAACACATCTTTAACATCGGCTTTAACTTAGGAGATTAAAAATAATTCCATAATGATATAAATAGCAAAGGCAGAGTCTTAATAATTTCGGTCTACAAAGAATCATCACAATTTCTTTTCTTAATATTTTCTACCTTACTTATTACCAGTTTCTTACGGAATCAAAGACCAGACGACTACAATTACACACATGTCTGTTTGATTTGTTTTGTTTTGTTTTCTGTTCATATATTTCTCTTACGTTTTCAAGACTTGGAGAAACTAATCAGAAACGATTTTGATTTTCCAGGTAATAAAGATCGGAATCAAACGTACTAAGAACAAAACACGTTCTTCTGATGACATTTGGCAAAAAGGTAAATAAAAAGTGATTTTTTTCCTAATATAATAGGATATTCTGATTCAAGATATTTGTCAAAAATGAAGATGAAAACAAGACATGCAAAATCAGGCATTAAATAATTCACAATGTGTGAAGATAAAGGTCAAATATAACACCTCTCATTTTCAAATCAAGACAAATGATCTTACCAAACTCAATTATCACAAATCTCAAAAAAAAAAAGGAAAAATTAACATTCAATTCCCCAAACTCTAACCGAAACTGAATCTGACAGAGTATAACGGTTGCGGTGAATCTTCTATTCACTTTCGTTATAGCTCAAGCTTTCTTGCCTTTACTATGTGCATTCAAATTTGGAATCTTTATCTTCTTTGCTGGTTGGGTTACAGTGATGACAATCTTTGTTTATTTCTTGTTACCTGAAACCAAAGGTGTGCCAATTGAAGAAATGTCACTCTTATGGAACAAACATTGGTTCTGGAAAAAGCTATTACCTGCAACAACAACAACAAATCTTGAAGAAGAAGAAAGCAACAACAATGACACAAACACTTCTGTGTAAAAGAGATTATTATTATTATTGTAAACTCATTCTGTTTTCATTATGCAAAACATGTAATACTAAAGACTTTTATTGAAAAAAGAGTGTGTTCATGTGAGAAAAAGCTACAAATCCAAAAAACACAAAAGAGAGTCACAGTGAGTGTGACTGTTTGTTTGCACCAAATAAACTCCATAGATTCTGTCTGAGAATCTTTAGCTTAAAGAGGATAAACTCCATTGATTCTGCAATATCTTGTTCTTCTTCCACTCTTCTCAAGGAATCTTTAAGCTTAAAGAGACCATTGATTTTGCAATTTCTTGAGAATCTTTAGACTATTGATTCTGCAATTTCAAGATTTGGCTTTCTTCTTCAAGATTTACTCAAGGAAGCTAGTTCTTGTCCAAAAAGCAAGGGAACGGAACAGAGCTAGGAGGTGGAGAAAGAGAGGAACAAGCACCGGCGTAATCTCCGACGAGGATTAAAGCTCCGATTTGCTTCTGGACAATCTCTGGTTCAGGTCCGAGAGAAGCTAAAACCAAATCAACATCATTCATCATGATCCGTCTTGTTGTATCGATCTTGTTCTGAAACTCGCTCAATGACTCGCCCCGTGGCAAGATCTTGACTTTTCCCATAACGAGATTGGTGGTTTTCGTAGCCGGAGATACAACCACCGTTCGTTTTCGTTGGCGAGGAGCCGTCGTCTTGTGGCGGTTTTTAGGGCATGAATTAGGGTTACGGTGGATTAGGGTTTCGTGACCGAATCGTTGGTTCAAAGAGTTTCGAGAAGAGAGAATCGCAGTCGCCATTGCTTTTACCTCTTTTATTTCTATGTTAGAGAGTAATGAAGTCGTTCATGTATTTATATAGTCCGTGACTCGACCCACCCAATTAACGTATTAACTTAGGATTCTAGAATGTGTTATTACTATTAGTTGTTGATATGTAAATTTTCTATTAACTTAAAAAAATTATATATATTTTTTTTTTACATAGGATTTGATTTGTTTTATTTTTATAATCCACTTTAGTTTTGGGGGGGTTTTGAAATACATAACAATTTGATGGTATTCATTTGCACTAGGGAAAAATGATGATTATAATAACAGAAAGCTATAAAAATGGCAAGAATCATGAGACATTTTGTTTTCATGTAATGTTTAAGAAGAGACTGTGTTGTTGTTGTTTTTGTTGTTGTTGTGCTCTTTTGATTTAGCTAGTTTAGCTTGTATGAGTTTGTCCAAAATCGGTGGCTCCAATGGAATCACATCAAGACACCTCTCCGAAGCCGCAACGATCACCTGTTCGTACAAAAACACGGTCCCAAGAGTGAATGGTTAGTCAAATAAGACTGATACAGATCCTCCAAAGCATTTGGTGTAATCACCTCGTCGAGCAAGAAGTCAATCGCAGCTTCGTCCTCAACGGTTTCCTTCAAAGGAGCTTTTAAGAACTGAATGTCTAGCTGAATTTGCTGGAAACCGCTCCGGTTGAACGTTTGGAGCCGAACATATTCTTGCAAACTCTTCAGACAGAGCTTTACGGTTGTCGTAACAATGGATTCCTGCAAGTATTTTAGCATGAAAACAAAGAAAATCGTCCAGGTCGTGTGTGTGTTTGATGTTTACTATAAGGGAACCTCATATTGTTTGTGCTTACCTGTGTAAATTCAACCTTGGTGAATATTTCTACTTTCTGCTTGAATAGTTTTGCAAGATGTGTCTCGAAAAGCTGGCTTCGAGCTCTCTGTGAATTTGAGCGTGTCATTTTATCGTTATGGAGTGTATTGCTCCGTGATGAGGTTGTAGTGTTACTTCCGTTGCTATCTGTTCTCTTGTGCTTACGGAAAGTCCCTTGAGGTAAAATTTGTTTCACTTCTTTACCAACTTCTTCTAACTGCAAAAGCAAAACAAAAATCTAAGTTATTACATGTTCTCTACTAATATTCTCCAGATTGAGAGGAGCCGTGTTGTCAAACCTCTTGAAGAAACATATCGACAAACATATGAACCTCTCGTGGCTCCTTGTGCTGCAGAATACACAAATCTTTAGAAAACGACTTAAGGTAAAATGCTTCGTTAAGAAGAATAGCCACGCGACGAGAGCGATACCTTAACCCAGTTTGGTGTCTTGAACCTTTTTCTCAGTACAACGGATATCTTCTGTGTTCTTGTGTCTATGTACTGAAAATATGCAATGATTTAGTTAGTTGATGTTCAGTTTTTGTAAACGGCCTCAAGTTTTGGGGTATAAAACTCATACATGCTGGAGAAGTTTCTCGCTGGCTGCGTGAAAGACCCGGCAAAGTTCTCCAGGAATAAACGCAGGCCCATTCTCAAAAGCTTGGGAATTTCCGCCAGAGAAGGAAGCAGCTATTTCCTAAATCCAACACATATGATATGTCTCACTTCCACTACCAATGCGGTTTTTTTTTTTTTTTTATATCAATCCACGGTAGTAAGACTCGTTACCTCGGTAATTCTCGGGATGACCTTTTGTTCAATGAAGACAGAGAGCTGTGCCAGTACAAGGATGAGACCAGCTTGAATTTTCTCATTCGACTTTCCTTCTATCAAACCTTCAGTTTCGTTTGATGAGCTAGTTTTTCCTGAAAGCATTAGAAAGTGAGCTTCAAGTGACCTAAAGAAGTCTTGAAATCCTTTCTGAATCCAACCAATGAGTGAGTCCTTCATCTTGATAAATATTCCGGTGTTTTCATCAAGAAGCTGACGGAATCCCTGATATGATACAACAAATATAAACGTTTTTGAGCATGGAATTTGTAAAAAGGAAATGATAGCCAAAATAAAAAGAAAATCATAGTAAATATCAGAAGAAGAAATTTGCCTGAAATATATCTGCGGTGCCTTGAAGTACCGCCTTTCTACTAGCTTCCAGGACAACCTTTAATACGTCCTTTTGGTTGATATCGAATTTCAAAAGAGTATCTGCCACGTATAGAGACCTTATTTTAGTTCATACTTCTATAAAGACTAATACTTCATGAAGAAGTTAATCGACTCTTAGACGCTTGCTGGTCCTTTTGTCAAATTACTCAAAAAGGCCATGTCACAGGACGTATTGCTTCAGAGTGATATTCAGAAACGGCAAACCTGATATATCCTGTTGAAGATGAGAAAATGTCCTCGCAACAAATTGCTTCAGAGTGACCTGGGCAGCCTGAAATGACGAGTAAATAGTAAACATATATATAGTTCTACTCATCATAGCAAAATTAGAAGAGCCACAGAAAACAGTTGAGGGGCAACCTCTGCAGATAAATCAGAGAGTGCAGCCTCGGGTAGAACCTCGTCCATAAGTACCACATCTTCCCATATAATGCCTATGTCCAACAGAAATCCGACAGTATATGGTTAGTAGACTGATTTAATCAAAGCTTTCAGAGGTAAAGGGATGCAACGTAAGGAAAGAGACAACAACACGAGGAAAACAACTGTACTCACGGAAAATTCCAAGAAATTGCGCTGTAGAAACCCGTTTTCTTATATATAGCTCCATGTTCTCAAAGTGCCTAAAATTCGTAAGTGTTATAAATTCCACTGGTCAGACACAAATAAACTCTCGGTTCATAGATAAACGTATCAAAGAAAAAGTACATTACATTGTTGTTAAGGCTCTCGCAAGTTTAAAAAGTCTTTCTTCCGAGTCAGGGAATATTTCTCGATAAGCATGCATAGCCTCAGAGAATCCACGTACAGCGTCCTATCAGAAATTGGGAGCAAACATTAAAATATCGAAAGCCACAAAAAAGATTGTGAAATCTGATAGAACAAAATAAGTAAAAGAAAATAATCTCCAATTTGATGGCTAATGAGCAAAAATCCATTGAAAGTAGCTGAGTGATTAGTAAATACAGTATTACTGGATTCCAACTTGCAATTGTCAGAACACAAGACACAAGGAAGTGACATAGTCCATCTTTACCTCATGAATTTTAGCAGGACCTTGGTTATTGCTTTCCTCATCCTTAGATGAATCATTCTGCTCTGCAAGCTTACTTGCCTCCTCAGGCTTTATTTGAAGACCATCAAGAGCTTGTTCCAGCTTTTCCAACAGCTTGGCCTTTAAGCTATCAACCTGCAGGACGTGAAATAAAAATTTATGTCACAGCAACCAGTGATACGTTTATGCAAGAAAGACAAAAAGTAAGTTGTACATAAAAGAGTATGAAGCTTTGTAAGTAGCTCCACGTTCACCCAAATTATAGATGCTTTAACAAATTATATAGGTAACAAATGATTGAGCTGAGAGAAGGAACTAACAGGAACATCTAACTGCTTCAGAAGCACTGCAGCTTCAGCTCTCGCCTGTATGGATTCTGAATCTGAAAAGAGCTTCGTCTGTTGACAAAAGACAAATTCAGTTTCTCAGTCTAGAATTCAAAGAAACGACAAAAAAAACAAACAAACAGAAAGACCAGTTATTTTTATCAGGTCAATAAGCCAGTACGTAAATTTTCTATTCATTCAAACTATTATAGACTACTAGGACCAAATGGGACACCTGCAAGTTCTTTATGATGATTTCTATAGCTTCTTCGGAAGCCCGTCTGCAGTCTTGGAATGATGTATCACCATATACCTGAACAGAATGAGAAATTTTTATCGGTAAACATATCTCCGTAGAAAAGAAAAATGTCCCACTAACACTAAATGGATACTAGAACAAATGAGAAGTTATCGGAGGACAGATAGAAACCTTGAGAATTGGCATTGCTCCAGTATAGAACCTAACAGCATCACCATAGGCTTCTGACTTGATGCATTTTTGGAGTCTTGCAGGTAAATCATAAATGAACTGCTCTTTTTTACAAAAAAAAAGTTTCAGAGTATATTCACAATAGCAAGCAGCATTCCACTGTTTTAATGATCACATAACAACAAGGCAAAAAAACGAGCACCTAGCAACAATGATTCATATTGCACCCAAAAAAGAAAGAAAACAGAAGCAACAATTATTCATGACATACCTGAACTTTACGAAGAAGATTACGTGTCCGGTGTAGTTTCTCTATATTTTCTCTCTTTGCAAAAAGAGAAGTATTGACCCCATCACTCCTTGATTGCACTGACATTATCTGCAGCAGTCAATTGGGAGAACATACCATGGGTTAAAAGTTCATACAACACTAAGTCAACTAGACGATTATTCCACGTGTCCAAAACAACCTTCTGAAGAAGCTGGTCCATATTGCCTTCCATCCCAAAAATATTACTCTTCATCCTACAAGGTAATGAAGCAAAATTTTAAACTTAGTATACACATTTACCTGAGTGTAATCAAATCATACAGAAAAAAAGTGTTAATATGCTTAAAAGAATCACATACGTAACACCTCAAAACGATCCACGAGTAGTTACAAATACCTTTTGATGGTATCTGTTGCGCTGATAAACTTATTGTAATTTTCATAGACTAGCATTTGCAAGTCTGTATCGAGATTTTTAATCTCTGCAGCCATCTGAACATGCCTTTGCAGAAGCACTTCCAGATTCGACTTTTTAATCTGCAATAAAACCACCAGATTATGGCATTTCTTTCACAATAAGACCGCTCAGCACAATTGAATGAGGAACTATCAAGCATTACACAAAGATCTTTGATCAAGTAGGAATAAACTAAAACCAGCTAGGAGAAATTCATGACCCGATTCCATTTCTGCACACAACAATCAAAATTCCTCTAGACTGTAAACTAGTTTCACGCTCCAGAAGATCTGAAAACTAACTAGGAGCGGAATCTAACTCGAAGTGGATCGGAGAATGCATAATCCGAAGAGAAGAAGAAACAAGAGACTAACCATGAGATCCATGTACTGATCAGCATCGAAGGAAGTACTATTGATGTTATCGAAGGAGGTGCTTATCGAAGAACCAGTATTTGAGATTGAAGGATCCGGAGCGTAAAAGCTCGACAATAGATCTCTCATTCTCTTCGCCTTCTCATCCGGAGCTGCTTCCGTCGCCATTTCTCTTCTCGCCGACGAGAATTTCCGTTACCGGAGTCACAAATTATACCACCGCGCAGAGATTCGAAATGTAAGAAGAAAGTGGATCCGATCAATCAATTGAAGAATTTGGAAAGATGTTCCAAGGTTGTTCCTGCGCGACTCCGATAACCGGAAACCGGTTTAGTGGTTCGGGATTTACTTAATTCGTTTGTTACTCTTACTGGTTTAGTTTCTTTGATTACTGAAAGATAACTTTCCATAAAATGAAATTACAATATTTATCCAGAGACTTTTGACACTGATTAGTCCCAATAATTTATAAATGTTCACAAATCTATAATTTATATTAGAAATGAGACATATTTCATCAAATTCTTCATTCTGATCAATGAGATTGGTGCTTTCTGGCTCTGCGATGAGTAATGGCTGAATCATCTTTCTTAGAGCCTTCAGGTTTACGAGCCCATGCTGGTGCTTGGTCTGGTCCATATCTATAGTCATAGAAAAGCTCCTCACTCGTTTCGATTCGTTCGTTTGCGAATATCCCCACCCTGTGATCTCCTGCCACAAACATCACCTACAAACACACACACACACAAACAAGATTCTGATCATAATCTACAAAACTAGATTTGATCATTTGTTTTCTATAATGCTATAGTTTTTAGTACCTTAGCGTAGCAATTGGGTTTTGCCGAGTGATTGGCGAATTTCAGTTTGTCTCCTTTATGTTGAGCATCGAGGACGTACTGCGAATATTTTATAAACTCTACTTATAAATACATAGTTCAACAGAAGAAATCGTCGGTAGTAAGGTGAGAGACTGTAGTTACCTGATCATTCAAGTCGAATAGAAAGGAAGAGTTTGCCCTGTCGTATATCTTCCCGCGCTTATCAGCTTCATGGTGTGAGATCAATTCGCCAGTGTATTCTCCAAGATACTCATTTTTGCTGACCGAGTTCTGACGATCAGATGGAGATCGGATTACTAACAGACAGAGAGAAGAGAGCTATGATAGGAAGACATTCATGCTTACCTTCAGAAAAGCACCCCATCCAGCAATATCAGACTTCCCCAAGAGGATCTGCTAAATAATAAACAATGAAAATTGATTTTGTTAACAGTGAAAGCAATTCGTTTGTGAATACGAGATGGCGACATTATTATACCCTCTGTTGTTGCCTCAAGAGAAGTCTCATGTTTCCGCATTGGCCTTCTCCACGTCTTAGTGCTTCACCAAGAGAGCCATCACCGCAGCTGAGTAAATGAGCAAAGTCTTTTTAAATTAGTCATCAGATAACGGTCTATAGTACCATCAAGAGATTTAGATTTAAACGGACTACCTAACCCAGCAATTTCTGCAAACATCTGGATCGCATTCCCGGTCAGCAGCAAAACAGGGACACTGCCTGCTTCTGCATTGACTCTTTGCACAATGACATCCTCGGAAACGATTTTTGCAACTTTTTGAGCACCTAAAATTAAATCAACCGATGGGTTAAAGAAGATACTTAATTGCTTCATTTTCACGATAATTTGTTTGCTCATACCCGCAATATTTCTCGCAGCAAATTTCATTAGTTAGACATGGGCATTCTTTTCCGCACATTGACAGACATCCACATGGTGTGTATTGCTTACTAGACTGGTTTTTGCCAACCCCTATTCTTTTCCAGACAGATGGATGACCAGCAGACTTCGTAGAGTATTTAAGCTTTCGGGTTTTGCCTTTTCTACGGAACAATCTTGTCCGTGGAGGCACCTCATCATCCTATCAAGAAATGTAATAATGAAAGAGCAGTATGAACTAAAATATAAATATGACAGACATGGCATGATAATATCGAGAACATCGCAAACAAAATAACCACGTGTCTAAGCCAACTTATAGTTAACTATCGTTTTCTCTTGCCAAACGTAGATTAAACTTGGCTTTTCCACATCAGAACTTTTTTTTGTGTGGATCCGATTTCTAAATCTATCAGTCTGACAAACAAATTTTCTATAAACCAATGTCGAAAGAGGTAGAGGCTATAGAAAAATTGAAAAGCAAAAAAAAAATAACCTAGGAAGATCAAGAGGTTACCTCATTCCCTGGATCAGTCCTGCCATCATCCAACAGCAAATTTGCGGTGCTACATCTTCGAATAAATGAAACTTTGTTTTCACGCATGTAACTTGACACATCTAGGCATGTCTTCAAGCCAGAAAGCAGGTTTCTTGCAATAAGACAGCTGAAACAACATGGACAAACATACTAGATGTAAATACTTGTTTTGTGTTGTGAAGACAATAATTTACCAAGATCCAATTTACCTGTTTCTCCCAAAGATTTCAACTCCCTTCAAGTATAGATCCTTCTCAATAGGCTTCCACTCTGCAGATGGTTGACTTGTCTCAGACATATCCCCAATAATTACAGTTCCATCTCCACTACCATGCTCTGGCTGACAAACTGAGGAACCACCATCTACTTGGATCGAATTGTCTGGAATGGGCTCAGCTGCTTTTTTAAAATCAGCTCCCGAGTCTGTATTTACTTCATTTGTATCAGTTGTTCCACCTTGACCACCCTTTGTGATATTCAATGCCTGATCTAAGCTAGGGATAGGATTGACAAATGATATTTTTGTATCTGAGGCTGCAGTCTTCTGTTTCTTGTTTGATAAATTAGGTATATCATTGGAGTCTTCAAGATGCCGGACCTCACGCTTCCCCCTACTATCCTGGTCTTTTTCTACACCAGAGGATGAATCTAAATTTTTGGAACCAATACTAGTCTTTTCAACTTGCAGACTGACGCCAGCAGCAGCATCATGAGGGTCTTCAGAAGAGACAGCCTTGATGCATTCCTCTTCCGAAGCTTTCTCTTCTGTTTTAGATGCAAAATTACTGCTTGCTCCTGGTACTTCTCTGACCTGCTTAGGCTATAACCATAAACATAAGAAGGATTTAAACTCCATTCCAAGAAAAACTCTTACATAAACAATACTATGCACTAATACTACTATGATGAATGATCACATCGCTAGCAGACACATACATGCCAAACCACAACCTATTTTAGGATTATGTATCTATGACATCAATTCCACGATCCCACTGATACAGTTTATTGAGGGGATACACTAAACTGAAAACATTTCATGCTTTACTGCGAATATACGTGTCTCTGTGAGCGTGTAAAGAGTCATAGAGAAATAGACCTGGAGGTAGCAATGTTTGCTGCAGGGTTTCCTATCACCTTCATAATCAGACCAATAAGGCTGTTTTTCACTCTGTACCAAATTCGTCTGGTTATGTTCTTCACTGAAACTTAAGCAATAAACTTAAAGAGAGTAAAGACTAATTCAAGCTTACAGCACTAATCAGAGGCTGAGAACATCCATGTAGACGACAGTCAAATACCTGTTAGAATAAGAAAAGAAGGATAAACATGGTTGACAAAGACTTAATAATACATGAATTCTCTATCACAAAAGAACGATCCAAGTACCAAGCAACGACGGCAAAAAAGATTATCAAAAGAATCTAGAGCAGCACTAAGGCCCTTTCCCAGAGATATTCCCAGCTTGGATCCGGATTCAGAGAAGTTCTCAACATTCTGTTCATTCTTCAACTTGAGCTCATTGTATCTTTCCTGGATCAGAAATGTATGTCAAACACCATTCGTAAATAAGAACAGGATGACCAGAAACACATCATTAGATAAAACACAAGAACAAGGTGGCTAAAACTACACCAGAATGTCTGAAGCATCTAAACTGAGAAACTGGCAGAGGACATCCCGCACTTCCTCACCCATGCCATACTCCTGCCCAATCAACCTGACAATTCAACTCAAACAAGGTTATTAAGACATTCATATATCGTAAGACTATTTTCTAACCTACTGCTAGTGAAGAGTCTTTACAGAACGAAAATTTCGATGTGAACACGATTTATCTTTTCTAAGGCAACGACAAATGCGATTCATTGATTAATAAGTTCCACCCATGTATTTCTGTCGTTCTTCAGAATCAAGATAAGTATACCAACATAATAGTCGATGATTTACACTCTTTGCATAACTAACCATATGACGGAGTCTTCACCCTCGGAATATTCACGTTTTTCTTCCTCAGGTTCTGGTTCTAGTTCTTCCTCGCTATCGCTGCATATTAGTGTCTCCCCACCCTGTTGATCATAGTAAATTTGTCTCCTACCAACCACAGACTGATCTTCAGCCATTCTTTGATTTCTGCATTGTTAAGACATATTTTCAGAAAAGAGAAACAACACATAATATGGAAACTGTATCGGGTGATCTAGTATATTCTTCAACTGAATTTTCAACAACATGCTCCCAATGCAAAATGAGAATACAAATGGGAGATTGTGAAACTCCTACAGACATACTGCCACAGCTGCACTCAAATCTATGTCTTAGTTATAGAACGAGAACGATTAAAAATAAGTGCATGCCTGTCCAAAAATATCCAGGTAGTGTAAGGCGGTATTCTCTCAGCACTCAGAAGTTTGACACTTGCTGTTATAACATCTCTAGTAGGAACAAAGTCTCTATCTCCCACCCCATGAGAAAAACCATTTAGCTTGCACAGTGGTTTCTCCATTCTCGAAGAAAACGTATAGCTATTTCCATCATCCCCTGCGGTAATCCGGCTTGATGCAGCAGATAAAAGAGGAGAAACATGAACATCTACTTTCTTTCTGTTAATCTCGAATTTCTCCTGCATTTCAACGAGGATATACATAAATGATTGAACAATCAAATAACATCATGTATAGAGAAAATCTCTTACTTTAACAGACTTAGCTCTCTCTCCTTGAATTTTCCTTTTAAGCTGATTCAACTTTTCCTCTAAACCTTGGAGACTATCAGCATCATCATCATCTACATGAGACTTCTGCCCACAAAATGTTAAAACATTCAGAACAATACTCATGAAAAAAAAAAAAAAAAATCCAGCAATTGTAATATCAGCTCTCATACAATGATAATTTGTTATAAAATCTCCAAAAAATTACATCAGAAATAGAAAGACAATAACTAATTCTATAAGCTCAATCAGCTCAGCTCCAACAGTAAACAAATCGTAAGGATTCGATTTAGGAGAGAGCGAATAGAATTTGATAAAATCGAACGGATTACACGATGAATCAAAGTGCGAATGATCACGCGAGTACGAGCAAAATCAGATATAAATTTCAAACCCAAAATAAATAAATAAAAAACCAGGAGATCGAAAGGCAAATCTAACCCCGATTTTCCCAGAAGATTCGTTATCATCATCAGTCACCATTGATGCCTCCTCGAGCTTCCGTTTCTCAATCGAGCTCGAAATAGGAACGAACGGAGTGTGGACTGGAAGGGGATGTATACACATACATACAAGGAACGTCGCACGTATGAATATATAACGCTTACACGTGTGCGTATTAAATTTTTAGTCAAAGCAATTTTCATTTTGGGCTTTTAATAATAGACCTTACCAAAATAGTAGCCTATTGATTTTATTTTATTTTCAACCTGAATTGTAGCCTACTGATTATTATTATTTATCTGATGCGGTTATGTGCTTTTAATGTTTACAACAACAACAAAAAAAGAATTGAAAAGAGTTCTTCAGTTTCAATTTTTGCATTTTATATGTTGTAAATTTTGATGATTTATAATACACAAAATGAAATAAGAGACATATATACAAAATTTTATCCTCGAAAAAAGGAGAACCCAAATATTCAAAGAGAGCTGTAAAAATGTCCCAAACTCAAAGCTCTCTTCTCGAAAATTTTCTCACTTTAAAATCAAAATAAATAAAAATAAGTGAGAAGAAGAAGAAGAAGAAAAAGGCCATGGTGGTTTTCTTCACCGGCCTTCATGGAGATCTTCAGAGAAAACAGTTGTTCGTGTAATATTTTCATGATCAAATGCACTTAGACCAGAATAAGGACCAGAAGAGAACATAGAAGATGTTACTTCTGACTCGAACGTAGCCGATGATTCTCTCCGGTTAGGACGGACTTTATTAGAAGTGTCTAAAACCGTGTCTTGATACTCGACCACTCGTTGAACCATTTTAAGTGACTGAACCACTTCACCCATCGTTGGTCTTTGGCTAGCTTCGGGTGCGACACAAGCTGCAGCGATTGTGCACACTCTTATGAAATCTTCTTTCGGGTATTTTCCTTCGAGTCTTGAATCAACTAGTTCTTCTAATCGGTCTTTGTCTCTGAGAACTGGCCTTGTCTGCATCCAAAATATCAACACTTTTTACATTCAAGACTCGGGTAATGAAAACGCAGTGACGACAAGGAGGACGTTTATTCTTACCCAAGTGACAAGGTTTTCTTGGCCTGAAGGTTGTGACATATCCACAGGTTTTCTACCAGTTAACAACTCGAGAAGGACCACTCCGTAACTATAAACATCACTCTTGACGAGTAAGTGTCCCGTCATTGCATATTCAGGCGCTACATACCTGAAGATTAAAGATTCGGATTCTGGATTCAATAGGCGAGTCAGAATTTCAAGGAGTATATGAGAACTCTCAGAGAGAGACGAAAACTCACCCAAATGTGCCCATAACACGGGTAGATAAGTGATTACCCTTTCCTTCAGGAGCTTGTTTGGCTAGGCCAAAATCTGCAACTTTGGCATTGAAGTTGTTCTCGAGGAGTATATTAGAGGCTTTAAAATCTCTGTGTATTACCGATGGTTGTGAGTCTTCATGAAGGTAAGCTAAACCTCTTGCAGCATCAAGTGCAATCTTCATTCTGGTGTCCCAATCAAGAGGACAGTTCAATCCAAGAGGCCCTGAAGCATAAAAAAATGACTTTAGAACCCGTGAAAGTAAACGGTAACTTCTTTTGGTGAATGATAGTAATGTCAGAGTATGTTACCATGGAGCCAAGCCTCGAGGCTGCCATTGGGAACAAGCTCATAACAAAGTAGGTGCTGAGAAGAATCTCGACTGCTATAGTAACCCACAAGTTTTACAAGATTGCGATGATGAAGACGACTTAGCATATCAATCTCCACCTGGAATTCTCTATCGCCTTGTGGTCCTCCACATGTTAGCTTCTTAATTGCTACAGCAGTACCATCGGCTAAGATTCCTCTGTAAACCTTCCCAAATCCACCTTCCCCGAGAATGCTGGCAGATTCAAAATTGCTAGTTGCCTCCTTGAGTTCTTCATATGAGAGAAACCGCGTACTTGCTGGGTGGGATCCCCCGAACGAAGCAGCGTCTAGGCTCCTCGGTTTTACTGAAAGAAAGAAGGTATGACCAAGTTTTATTGAGAACAAAGAACTTTTAAGTACTTGTGAGGATCTAAGAAAGTAAGATCAATCACATTGGCAATGTTGATGACAATCATTCATCATCTATTATCCTCATACTTCAAGTTCCTTTGTTTGATGCCTATGGTCTGTTGGCAATTACGTAATGCCAAACTATTGATCTAGTCTTGAAAAGTATAGACACAGCTTAACACTCAATAGAAAACACTTGATCCGTGAAAACTAAATGCATCCCTAAGTATATGCTAGCTTTCAAATGTGAGCTTCACGTGCCATGATCTTCTGACATGATTCATGCATTCTGAACTGAAATCAGCCTAACATAAAAGGGGTTTAAACCTTGAAATGGGAAGAGGTGCATACCAGCTTCTTTGTGAGAATCAAGAGCTTTCTCTTTTCGGAGTGCGCAGGAACAAATAATAAGCACAGAGATTATGGCAATGATAAGCACACCAGCGGCAATAGCAAAGATAAGAATAAGATTGGTGTGCCTCCTTTTTCCAGGAGCAATTACTGACGTAGTTGCTGAGGTTCCTTGTGATGGTGCTTTTTGAGGTGAAGAAGCCACTAGAGGTGCTGCAAACAGATTAAGACCTATCTTAATGAACATGTAAGGAATCATGGTGATATACTCCCAATAAAGCAGTGAAGTAGAAGTTATTAACAAAGAAATTAAATCAGTCTAAGGTATGAAGCTTAAGAAACCTTTCGCAACAAAAATATGCTAACTCGAATGTGCAGAATTGAGGGGGCGATTGAATTCTTTCCCTGATACAATTGAAGAAAAGTAGTCTACCTTGAGAAGGTGCAGGGGCCTCAAACCAGGTAAGGTTTAGAAGTTTGTAATCTCCCACCAAATTAGTGCTGAGTTGAATCTTGTGGCTGACAAGAGAAGAGTTTATTGCCGCTGCCTGACTTGCTGAAAAACTAATTCCAGAATGAGGAGTGATATCCATTGAAATGTTCATCCTTGATAAGCTTAGCATATAGAAGTTGATCAGCTCGATTTGGTTAGGTAGGAGACCAAGCTGGGAAGCAAATTCATTCAGGAATACGTTCCAGCTAGGAGTATCAGAAACATTCAAGAGAAGGATATCCAATTTGATAGGATAGGCACAGTGGCAACCAATACTTCCTCGTTTCTGCACCATATCTTGTTTGCAACATTCTGAAAGAACGAGGAATAAAATCAAAAATGGGAAACAAAAGGGAGATTATAGTTATATTATTCTTCAAAGGGTCAATTGATTAAATTAAACATGAAACCAAATCAGAGGATAACAAAGAAGGAACTGTGAAAAATGGGAATTCAAGTATGAGCTTGGATATTATCAACGACAAACATGAAACTGGATAACGTCTTACTTGAAACGGAAGGAGACAAAGGTGGCTGAATTAAGTCATCAGGAAGGACACCATTAGTAGATTGTGTTGGAGCAATATCAACCAAGCCGGCTCCAGGAGACTGAATATTCCTTTCCATAGATGGTTTGGAGAAATGTGAGCTCGTAGGGGGATGAACAGAAGCGACCAATCGACTAGAACGGGGAGGATGCTGAGGTGCTTCTGTTTGTTCCGGTGCCAAATGTTTTCGGTGAAACTGCGGAAACTCAGCTGGTAGCGGCAAATCAGGGATAGCTCGTGGTGAAGGTGAAAAAGTTGGTGAAATCGGCAATCCTTCGTATAGAGCATCAGCTAACTGAACACTGACGAGCGAAACCAAACAATATACAGAAACCACTGCTTTCAACACCATTATTACAACATCTCGTTGCGACCCTGTAATTGATATATCATTAGAGAGTCCATGTGATGAATAAAACTGTAACTATTTGGGAGTAATATTTCAACAAGATATCTGAAAAATGTCTTTAAATAGTCAAAATCAATTACAAGTTACTATGATTTTGTTAGCCTGAGTAATCTAAGGTTTGGGTCCAGAGCAAAGATCATGTGCCATATATAGAAACTATAAACCTTTATCTTGAGCATAATCATTGTAAACCAATACTACATTCCAAATCTATTTCATGACTTGATGATATTATTAAAAGGAAACTAACCAAAATTAGTGACCTAACAGATAAAGAAACAAAGCAACTACACATCAAAATAGGTCCCATAAGCTACAAAAAATAGAAATCCTATGTCCTCTGATTTCAATAACATAGACTAACTCCTTCAAATCGAGATCACTACACTTAGAATAGATTTGATAGACGTGAAATTACCAGCAGAGCTCAAATTCGACATCACCGACACTTTTCCTTGACCTGAAAACCTTCAGATCTGCTATAATCTACGCAAAACTCGCCACGAGAACAGAAACTCACACCGGAAGACGAAATCCTGAAGAAGAAACGAAAACGTAAAGACCTTAAACCCGAGGAACCACTTCAGGGGGTTTTCGACGGTTGATCCGAGAAAGGAATAAACGGAGCTCCGGAAATCCAAACCAGAGAATCCGCCATCTCCGCCGACGATTTCAGCTCCAGAAATTTTTGCCGTTAGGCGGAGATTTCTTCGGATTCACTCCGGTTTTAGTACTGTATAAGCTCCTTCTCTCTCTCTCTCTTTCTCTTTTCAGAAACTTATTATATTTATTATTTACTCCATATGTTTACTTAATATTCGTTTCTGATCTTTTCGGTTTTTGAATGCGCGACAACATGAAGAGAAGCGTGCGGCGCAATTGAATGTATATATGTCCACGCACACTAATATGCGCTGTTAACGGCAACGTATATTAGTTAGGTAGGAAATAGCCGTCACTGTTACCGATACTGTCACTCTGTCACTGTCAATTTTTTGAATCCGTTTAGAAGTTAAAATCAAACCAATGTTAGACCGGGAAACTTCATGGATCATTACAATTAAATTAAGCATAACTAAGAAACGACAGAATTTTTACAAATAGATTAGCAATTTAGCACATACTTCGAATCGAATTTTGTATATTTCCTTTCGTAATCACTAGTATCAAATCCAAACGCTTGGACATTTATACACAACACATAATGTCGGTGCATATACATATTCTTCTTTTTCACATAAAAAAACGAAGATTTAGGACATAGGACACTCCCCGGGATTTAATTTCCGGCGGCTGGCGATTGAACATGTCTCGAGACACGGTTCATTAACATTACCATCGTCCTCTGGTGGAGCTACCCCAAATTTAAACTATCAAGATTGGTACATACACACACACAAGAAACGAAAACAACTCAAGACCGAAATCAAACATGGGTGTTCGAACAAAACCAATTGACGATAAGTGAAGTTAACCCATATACTTGTATATTTAAACGAAACTAAATCCCGGATAGTATTCACTATAATCAAGAAGGGATAAGCAAGAAGTACCTGGCAACTATAATCTTTGAAGTTTGGTTCCATCAACAGAGGAACTCCCATGTAATCTTTAAAAAATGTCTGGAAAAAATCCAAATCCCACAGTTTCAACTGATTATGCATTACCACAAGCTTGAATGATTATTACCGTTCTACCGTGTGACAATACCTGAGTCGGTAGTTTACAAGTATTGATGCATACTCCCACACATTTGCTCTCTTCTAGATACTGACATTTCTCCACAAAAACCTATATTTGGAATCCAATCCAACTTCTCTTTGTTAAAGAAAGATTAGAATCCTATCGAAACAGAATTCAAAGTTAAGCGTGATTATTACCCCGCTATCCCAAGATTCTCCATTTGGAAGATCGATAACATTTACTTTGCACGGTCCCATGAGCCATTGACAGGTAAGTACAGTAACTCTTGCTTCATTGATAAACAAACATAAGAAAAGAACACAAACCATTTAGCTCGCTGCTTAGGAAACGCTGCTTTGCACGTTCCTAATCTATCTGAATTTTTTTCAGTTCACATAAAGAATTGAAGATTCAAAACAGAACTTACCAACCATCAATGCAGCTAATTTCCCTTGTGCTATAGGAGCAATGAGAAGCTTATAAAGCTCTAAAATAAGCGGAGGAAACAACGATTTCAGTATTCGCACCTGTATCAACCAAATCCAATACTACTACTATGAAAATGGCTTCTCAAAACAAATCCAAGAAGAAGACAAAGCGAGCAAGAACACACAGAAACATACCGCTGCATCATTTGTCTCAGACCTAGTTCGACCTTTCAACAAGAGAAGCTTCACCAATTCCATAAGCCCAACGTACCCGGGTTTCTTTGAATCCGACCCGACTTCCTGTTTACACATACTTGAACATGAACAAGAACATTACCCTAATGAAAAAAACCTACACCAATCCGATCAAAGACTAGAATCACAATTTAAACCCCATTGGCATTTCACAAACTCACCTCGACCAATTTGTTCCGAAACGAATTCATGAAGAAATCATCGAGAATTCCTGGCTTGTACTCCAATTTCGAAGCATCTGATTTAACCTGAGTTTTCAAATTGTCAGAACCAAAGAAACGCATGAGTACAAATTGGTATAAGTGAGTCGAAACTCAAAATCGGAACCACCTCTGAAGAATCAGAGATACGGCAACGAACATGACGCGTGAGATCGATACTTCGTGATATGGATTGTGTAAAAGATGAATTGGAGAAGACGATCGTCGTCGGAGGAGGAACATTGAGAAAGATAGCCATTTCTGTGGCCTTCCAAGTTTTTTGGCTGGGTTTTTGCTCCAGCCAAAAACAACAAAAGATAATAGACTACACGCCGTTTTAGCTAAACAAAAACGGCACGAAGTTTTATAAAACCCTGGAAAAATCCTCCGTTGAGAGAGTGTGATTTTTGTTCATTTCTGTGATTCACTGAGAAAAAAAAACTCGAAATCTCTGGTTGATGATGAATTCCGTTTCACGCCTCGCGAGGAGGTTCTGTGCAACGCTCGCTTCTTCTCCGGCGGCGAAGCTTCTTCTGCTTCTGTACCGAAGACGGTGAAAAAGCATCGATCGGTGTACAATAAACTCTCGAAGCTTGGTATGGAAAATCGATGAAACGCTTAATCAGTTTATAATGGAAGGTAATCCTGTCAATAAACATGAACTTATTCGCTACGCTAAGGATCTTCGCACTCTTCGTCAACCTCAACGAGCCCTCGAGGTTTTTTTCTCCTCTTTTCTAGATTTAGGGTTCACGAAATCAAATGTGTATGGCGATTTGAGTTTCTTGGCTTGAACATTGGTATTATAATCAAATGATAGAAGATTCATGTGATTGATTCGTTTTTCCCCAATTTTGATTTCTTAGAAGTAGTATTTGGTAATGACATTATCTTGTTCACATTACTCATGTATAGATCTTTGACTGGATGGAAAGAAAGGAAATTGCGTTTTCCGGTAGCGATCACGCGATCCGTTTGGATCTTATCGCGAAGACGAAAGGCTTAGGGCTGCTGAAAACTACTTCAACAGTCTAGATCCCTCCACCAAGGATAATAAGTCTTACGGGTCGCTTTTGAACTGCTACTGCATGAAAGGCGAGGAAGAGAAGGCAAAGGCACATTTTGATGTAATGGGTGATCTCAATCTCGTGACTAGTTCATTACCGTTTAATAATCTGATGGCTATGTACTTGCGGTTCGGTCAACCCGAGAAGGTACCTGAGTTAGTTGTTGCAATGAAACAGAGGAGTATCCCTCCTTCTGATATTACTTACTCCATGTGGATGCAAAGCTGTGGAAGTTTAAACGACTTGGAAGGAGTAGAGAAAGTTCTGGAGGAATGGAAATCGGTCGGTGAAGGTCCTTTCTCGTGGGATACATTTGCTACTCTGGCATCAATCTATAGTAAAGCCGGTCTCAACAGTAAAGCGGAAGCAGCGCTGAAATCTTTGGAAGAGAAGATGAATCCTCACAAGCGTGATTCGTATCATTTCCTCATTACTTTGTATACTGGGATTTCAAATGCTTCCGAGGTTTATCGAGTTTGGGATTTGCTAAAGAAGAGTCACCCTAAAGTCAACAATTCAAGCTGTTTTACAATGGTCCAAGCACTGAGTAAACTCAGTGACTTTGATGGAATCAAGAAAGTTTTTGCAGAGTGGGAATCGACATGCTGGACTTACGATATGAAGATGGCTAATGTAATGATTAGCAGCTACTTAAAACAGAACATGTACGAAGAAGCCGAGGCTGTTTTCGACGGTGCTGTGAAAAAGTGTAAAGGTCAATCCTCAAGGGCTAGACAGCTTTTGATGATGCATCTGATGAAGAATGATCATGCGGATTTAGCTCTAAAGCATTTCGAAGCAGCTGTTTCGGAACAAGACAAGAACTGGAGTTGGAGCTCGGAGCTGATCCGTTTATTCTTCCTACACTTTGAGAAATCGAAAGATGTCGATGGAGCAGAAGAATTCTGCAAAACCTTGACGAAATGGAGTCCTCAAGATTCTGAAACTTACACTCTTCTAATAAAGACTTACATAGCTGCAGAGAAAGCTTGTCCCGGTATGCGAAAGAGATTAGAGGAGCAAGGGATCGAAATTGACGAAGAAATCGAAAATTTGCTTAGCATGATTTCATCCTAAATCTTTAACTCTAATCCTCTGTAAAACTTTGCATTTGAAGCTTTTTTTTTTCTCAGAAAGAGAAACAAACTTCACGACGTTTTTAGCTTCAAAACGACACGAAGTTCTAATTTGAATTTAATAGGGTTTACAAGTTTTAAAAACCCTAACCCATTTCTTCATTTTGGGATCCACTGAGGAAAACCAGTATCCGTATAATCTGATGTCGACAGCTTCACGTCTTGCGAGGAGGCTCTATACGGAGTTTATTTAAATCTGATTGCAAAGATGAAAGGCTTAGAGGCAGCTGAATACTACTTTCATAGTTTAGCCTCTTGTACAAAGAGGAAGCTGAGTTACGAAGCGCTCTTGAATTGTTACTGCATACAACTCGAAGAAGAGAAAGCAAATACCCTTTTCGACGAAATGTATTATGATCTTGAACTCGTCGATAACACTTGTCCATTCGATAAAATGATGGATATGTACTTGCGGCTTGGTAAACCTGATAAGGTATACCCGTTGGTTGTTGCGATGAAACAGAGGAATATCTTCCCGTGCGATGTCAATTACTCGTTGTGGATGCAGAGTTGTGGAAATTTAAATGACTTAGATGGAGCAGAGAAAGTTCTTTATGAAATGAACATTGATCGTGAAGATAGATCTACTTAAATGGAGCTCGTTGCCGTTAGATTCTGAAACTTACACTGTTCTTATGAAGATTTATGTGGCTTCAGGGAAATTGTGTCCCTTTATGCGGAAAAGGTTAGAGAGACATGGGATTCAAGTAGACCAGGAGCAAGAAGACTTGCTTAACAAGATTTGCCCTTGATTTATCGTATCAACATATTTAACCTTATAATAATAAAAGTTTTATCTTATACATAAAAATCATTTGGAGACTCACATTTGAAGCATTTTGGTTCAGACTCAAGGGTTAACCTAGTTTCACTCGAATTTGCTTCCAGAAATTCTTAAACTTGAGACGATTTTGAAGCAAATCCGTAGCAAGACCAAATCTGTCTAAATTTTGCTGCAATTTTGTAACGATTGTTATGGTCTCAAACTGACGACGAATTATTGTGACAAATGTGTTGTATAACAAAAATAAACTGCAACATAGTTTTCTTTTACCATATATATGTATGATGAAATTCGTTTCAAAAGATATTTATAACAAAACAAATTAATATTGTATTTATTTATCGAAATATATATATATGAAAATATATATTGATTTTTATCTTGTAATGTGAAACCTTGTGTGCCACGCGTTGTACTTAATTAACTGTAATCCTTTTGACCTTAATGTGAGAGATAGAATCCACTAATATGGTATTATCTTGATAATTAATGGGTTATGGAAGTGCGTATTGTCGGGAGTTGAAAAGAGGTACGTATAATATCCCACTAAGTGGAAAACCACTGGCTCCATGAATTATAGAGCAAAAGAGTGCATGAGTTTTCTTATGAGTGTTGAGTGATCATCATTATACATGTTAGTGCTTATAGAAGACTATATTGCGTATTCCTGTCGACCAAGGAGCCTGGACGCGTTTTCGAGATTTAAGACTCTTTGAGTGGGTTTTATACTTTATCATGAACCTGTGATTAGAGGACGCGTGTGCTTGTTTGTTGATGAAGTTTTGGGCTATAAATAGGGTTTCTCACTGAGGTATGTAATCAAATAGATAGTGAGTACTCGTGGCTTATATTGTTTGGGAATCTATCTTGATATAAGTGAGTTTGTGTGTTTATATCAAGAGAGAAAGAGAGAGCAAAAGAGTAAAAGTATAAATGGGAAAGTTTGGGAGAAGGGGTTGGGTAGTGGCGTGTGTGATGGTGTTACTAATGTCGACTCAAGTGTTGGGAAATTTATCTGGTACGGGTCGTCGCCATGGCAGAAGCCGACATCATAAAAGTAAAAGAGACGGTGTTGGTGCTCGTGCCGGTGGAGGTGCAGGAGGTAGTGTAGGAGCTGGAGGTGGTGTTGGCGGTGGCGTTGGAGTCGGAGGTGGAGTTGGCGGAGGTATTGGAGCCGGAGGAGGAGTTGGTGGTGCCATTGGAGGTGGTGCAGGAGGAGGAGCTAGTGGTGGTGGTGGTGGCGGAGTCGGAGGAAGCGGAGGTGGAAGTGGAAGTGGTAGTTCGGGTGGTGGAGGTCGTTGTAGTGGACGTGGCGGTAGAAGAGGAGGTTGTGGTGGCGGTGGTGCTAGTGGAGGAGGAAGTGGAGGTGGTGGTGTAGGAGCGGGAGGAGGAGTTGGTGGTGCCATTGGAGGTGGTGCAGGAGGAGGAGCTAGTGGTGGTGCTGGTGGCGAAGTCGGAGGAAGCGGAGGTGGAAGTGGAAGTGGTAGTTCGGGTGGTGGAGGCCGTGGTAGTGGACATGGCGGTAAAAAAGGAGGTCGTGGTGGCGGTGGTGCTAGTGGAGGAGGAAGTGGAGGTGGCGGTGTTGGAGTTGGAGGGGGAGTTGGTGGTGGTGTAGGAGCGGGAGGAGGAGTTGGTGCTGGTGGTGGAGCCGGAGGAGGTGGCAATTCAAGTGGTGGAAGTCGTGGTAAAGGATGTGGTGGTAAAAAAGGAGGCCGTGGTAGTGGTGGTGCTAGTGGAGGAGGAAGCGGAGGTGGTAGCGTTGGAGCCGGTGGTGGTGTAGGAGCCGGTGGTGGAATTGGAGGTGGAGGAGGTGGAGGAGGTAGTGCCGGTGGTGTTATTGGCGGTGGTGCCGGAGGAGGTGCAGGTGGTGTTGTTGGTGGAGGAATAGGTGGTGCTATTGGAGGTGGAGCTGGAGGAAGTGCTGGAGGAGGTGCTGGTGGTGCCGTTGGTGGAGGAGGAGCTAGTGGTGGTGCAGGAGCCGGAGGAGGAATTGGTGGTGGTGTAGGAGCAGGAGGACAAGTTGGTGGCGGAGGTTCCGTAGGTGGTGGAGCTAGTGGAGGAGGTGGTGTTGGTGCTGGTGCTGGAGGTGCAGTAGGTGGCGCAGGTGGTGGTGGAGGAGCCGTTGGAGGTGGTACTGGTGGAGCAGTCGGAGGTAGTGCTGGTGGTGCCGTTGGTGGAGGTGGTGCTGGAAGTGGTGGAGCTAGTGGTGGTGCAGGAGCAGGAGGAGGAATTGGTGGTGGTGTAGGAGTAGGAGGACGAGTTGGTGGCGGAGGATCCGTAGGTGGTGGAGCTAGTGGAGGATGTCGTAGTTGTGGTGGTGCTGGTGCTGGAGGTGCAGTAGGTGGCGGAGGTGGTGCTGGAGGAGCCATTGGAGGTGGTGCTGGTGGAGCAGTCGGAGGTAGTATTGGAGGAAGTGTTGGAGGAGGTGTTGGTGGTGCAGTTGGTGGAGGAGGTCGTGGAAGTGGTGGAGCTAGTGGTGGTGTAGGAGCAGGAGGATCCGTTGGTGGCGGAGGATCCGTAGGTGGTGGAGCTAGTGGAGGAGGTCGTGGTGGGGCTGGTGCTGGAGGTGCAGTAGGTGGTGGAGGTGGTGTTGGAGGAACCGTTGGAGGTGGTGCTGGTGGAGCAGTCGGCGGTAGTGCTGGAGGAAGTGTTGGAGGAGGTGCTGGTGGTGCCGTTGGTGGAGGAGGTAGTGGAAGTGGTGGAGCTAGTGGTGGTGCAGGAGCCGGAGGAGGTATTGGTGGTGTTGTTGGTGGGGGTATAGGTGGTGCTATTGGAGGTGGTGCTGGAGGAAGTGCTGGAGGAGGTGTTGGTGGTGCCGTTGGTGGAGGAGGAGCTAGTGGTGGTGCAGGAGCCGGAGGAGGAATTGGTGGTGGTGTAGGAGTAGGAGGACGAGTTGGTGGCGGAGGTTCCGTAGGTGGTGGAGCTAGTGGAGGAGGTGGTGCTGGTGCTGGAGGTTCAGTAGGTGGTGGAGGTGGTGGTGGAGGAGCTGTTGGAGGTGGTGCTGGTGGAGCAGTCGGAGGTAGTGCTGGAGGAGGTGCTGGTGGTGTCGTTGGTGGAGGAGGTCGTGGAAGTGGTGGAGCTAGTGGTGGTGCAGGAGCCGGAGGAGGTGTTGGTGGTGTCGTTGGTGGAGGAGGTCGTGGTGGTGGTGGAGCTAGTGGTGGTGCAGGAGCCGGAGGAATTGGTGGTGGTGTAGGAGTAGGAGGACGAGTTGGTGGCGGAGGTTCCGTAGGTGGTGGAGCTAGTGGAGGAGGTGGTGCTGGTGCTGGAGGTGCAGTAGGTGGCGGAGGTGGTGGTGGAGGAGCCGTCGGAGGTGGTGCTGGTGGAGCAGTCGGAGGTAGTGCTGGAGGAGGTGCTGGTGGTGTCGTTGGTGGAGGAGGTCGTGGTGGTGGTGGAGCTAGTGGTGGTGCAGGAGTCGGAGGAGGAATTGGTGGTAGTGTAGGAGCAGGAGGAGGAGTTGGTGGCGGAGGAG
The DNA here is from genome assembly GCA_963576765.1 of Draba incana. Classification (NCBI taxonomy): domain Eukaryota; kingdom Viridiplantae; phylum Streptophyta; class Magnoliopsida; order Brassicales; family Brassicaceae; genus Draba; species Draba incana. The sequence continues at coordinate 1,466,629 of OY755214.1, forward strand.
CCGTAGGTGGTGGAGCTAGTGGAGGAGGTCGTGGTGGTGCTAGTGGTGGTGGTGGTGCTGGAGGTGCAGTAGGTGGCGGAGGTGGTGCTGGTGGAGGTGTGGGAGGCGGTGCTGGAGGAGCCGTTGGAGGCGGTGGAGGAGGTGGACTCGGTGGTATTGTAGGAGGAGGTGGAGGATTAGGCGTTGGTGTAGGAGGCGGAGCAAATGTTGGTGTAGGAGTTGGAGCAGGCGGAGGAGCTGGAGCAGACGGAGGAGCTGGAGCCGGAGGCAGTGCAGGAGGAGGAATTGGTATCGGTAACCGACGACACTAAATCGGAAACGGCAATGACCGTTAACAATTTAGCACTCAATGCACGTTACCTCCTTCGTGGTTTGCATGCATGCTCATTGTTATCTTATTCTCCTTTCTACTAGTGTTTAATAATGAATAAAACTCTTTTCAAACTATATAATATACTGATATTACAACTAGTGTTGAAAAATTATACAGTTTCAAACAATCGATATACGGTAGGACCGTAGGAGACGTCCGGTTTGTAAGTCGTTTATATGTGTTCAGTTTTATAAGTAATAAATTAATTTAACGAATATTTACATTTAACGGTCTCAGTTATAAACGTTGGGAATTTTTTTTTGATGTGAAACACACTGAAAGCTAAAACTAAACTCTTGAATTCACCAAAAAAAAAAAAAACTAAACTCTTGCAACTTATGTAAAAATTTATTAGCAATGAAACAATAATAAAAATTTAGATACGATAAGCTTTGCAAACATATCTACAATCGCAAAAATGTCAAATTGGTCCACCATTCCGACCTCCTCGACTAATGCTATAATTAGGTCATGTTCAATGCAGATTTCACGGGATCTTATTTGGTGTTCTTATAATATAAAATTATTAAAACACACACTTTTTCTTCCTTTTAATCAACTTTATACATTCTCTTTCATCCTTTTACTCAACTTTTAAACACTCTCTCTTCTTTTTCCTTTTAAACACACTCTCCAAAAGATCTAATATTAGATCCTTCTCTCTCTTTTAAACACTCTCTCTTCCTTTTACTCAACTTTTATTAATTTTATATTTAAACACACACTCAATATACCCCACAAAAACACTCTCTTTCTTCCTTTTACAACCATTTTAATAATTTTATATTATAAGAACACCCCATAAAATCCCAAAATATCACCATTGAATTTGCCCTTAGAGGTGCGCACACTTCCGGGTACTTGCAGTTTTGACTATACTTGTTATCCAACTTGGCTCGTACGGGTATTAGAAAATTGGACTTGTATTTGCACTTGTTTTTAGCAAATATTTGGTTAAACAAGTACTCGTCCAAAATCAAATTAATTTTAATACTCATTTGTTCAAGACAAAATCATATGTGAAAAATTATAATAGTTGCTAAAATACTTGGTACCCATTTATTCGATCTAAATAGGTGACATCTTTATTTTTGGAAAAATTATTTTATCCTTCTTCATCGGACTAATGATGTGGGACAAAAGTAACAAAGAAAAACCTTTTGTTTTTCAACTAATATGACTAAAACATTTATAATTACTTTTCATTAGAGGTTGAAAAACGAGTAACGGATCAAACAAAAACAAGTTGTTAAAAAAAAAAAAAAAAAAAAAAAAACTTAGATACTTTATTACTTCTCGTGGTCATTGCAAGTACTTGGTTTTACTTGTGCGTCTGTACGTTTCGACACTCACCTGGCTTTAGCTCTTGAGCTCAACATCTAACATAACATTTGATATCAACCTTAAAAAATAAAAAATCAACTACTATTAAATTTTGAAGAAAAAGCTTAATTATGTAACAAGCTTGATTAAAATTTTGTTTTATTTTATTATAAATCCATTTTTAATTCATATTTAAAACTTTTCCAAGTAACGCTGGTATAATATATTATTTACTTTGATCATGAAAAAAAACGACTGAGATAAAAGTATTAAAAACTATAAACAAAGTACACATGAATTGTAATGTTTGGTTAGAGGAATGAGCTAAAAAAATTGAAAGATGAGTTGGACTTTTGTTTTCACTATGCGTAGTAAAAAATCTCTTTAACCGTTATATGCTAAGTTAAGAATGGGTTGCTTTAACAATTACATAGTTTCATCACCTTTCACATAGTCTCATATCCAATGCTTTACAAGACTTGCTCTTACTAGAGACTTCAGTGTAAGAGACATCTTCCTCTCTACTATTATAGCCTCTATCTTCTTCCATAGACTTAAAACACATCCTCTCTTCACCGTCAATATTACTCGGCCCTGAACTCGAAGAAGCGTAGCCAAAAGGATTCGTTCTCATTTGAACCGACCTGAGTAGTGCAGTTCTCCTCAAGTCACCCGAATGGCAAATATCGCTAGGCGATGACGGAAACCGTCCTTCCGTATCAGATCCTCTTTGGCGAGACACTGGACTAGTAGTAGTAGTAGTAGTACTTGTTGTTACATTGGTGATCATGGAAGTAGTAGGACATGTATGTGAGTGGTGTGGTGAGTTTGTTGAAGTATGAGGAGGTTTTTGGTATCGGTATGGTGAAACCGGACTAGTTGGACGGCTTTCGGGTTGGGATGAGCTAGTAGTAGTGCTTGTTGTTGTTGGTTCCTCGCAGAATCTTGCTTCATCCGAATCTTCTGACATTGGAGAGTATTGTAATGGTAAGTCATCCCTGTGTCACACATACACATATAAATGAACCTAATCAAATTAAAACTCACAAACTCCAGATTCGCGATGCTCGAGCAAGATTGAAATTTCAAAATCCGGTTTTCTTGTTCTTAGGCATTTAGAAACACCCAAAAGACCATTTGTGTACAAACTACAAATCAAATCTAAATCCCGAAACTTTTGGATCACATCAAACATGTAGTTGATTCTGTGTGTAAAATTCATCAAGATTAAAAATTTCTCAAGATAAAAGTGAAACCTGTGATAAAGAAAGGTCTCAGAACGAGCAGGAGACTCTAACATGTTGACCGGAATTGAGTCTCCGACTGTAAGTCCGTTTAAACTGCAAGCCATTATCTACACAAAGAAGAACAAAATTACAGTAAAGCCATTGAAATCGAAACTCAGGATTTTAACAACATTTCGCTCTAAAAATGAATCCAGAAGAATCAGTAAACAATTGAAATCTAGAAGAAGACGATTGGTGAAATTTCAACCCAATTTGCTTGAAGCCATTGAAATCGAAACTCAGGATTAACAAATTTCACTGCGAAAATGACGATTATAGCAAAAAAAATTGGAAATCTAGAGAAGAGAAGGAAACCTCGCTAAGGTAACGTTTCTGGGAACGAAGATTATCGAGATAGATCTCGTCTTCTGGATCTCTGGTTCGTTTTCCGGCCGGTGAAGAAGTCGACGAAATTGCCGATCGCGATTCCGACGCCATTTTTGATCAAACCCTAACACTTTTGCATCAAATAAATCTACAAAATTTGTGGTTTTGGATGAGATCAAATCAAAAAAATTTTGATTTTTAAATTCAAAAAAAAAAAGTCTGTGAAACGTGGGAGTTTACTATTGGTTGATTACAGATGTTCATGAAAAGAAGTCAGCTTTACCGCAGAAACCGTGAAAGCCAAAGAGAGATATCGGTGTCGCTTTCGTATAGTTTTCTGAATTTTCGATCAGGCATTTCCACAAACACTTGGTGTGCGTTTTCGTTTTTGCTCTAGATTTCGCAAAGATCGGCGAAGAAATTTTGAGTAATTTGGAGGAGATGAAGTACGTGTTGGTGACTGGAGGAGTGGTGAGTGGGCTTGGGAAAGGCGTTACTGCAAGTAGTATCGGCGTCGTGCTTAAAGCTTGTGGCCTTCGAGTTACCTCCATTAAAATTGGTTAAGATCTCATCTCTCTAAAGTTTTCGTGAGAAAAAAGGAAACTCTTTTGACTAAAAATAGTAACAATTTGGAAAATCTGATAAAGTTTGAGTTTTTTGTTGTTGATCTTGACTTTGTTGGATCATATCAGATCCATATTTGAACACTGATGCTGGTACTATGTCTCCTTTTGAGCATGGAGAGGTTTTTGTACTCGATGATGGTGGAGAGGTTTTTTTTCTCATGTTATAAATCTTCTTTACATTTGTACATAAATCTTCTTGTTTGCTAATGAATTGTTTGTCTTCTTTCTAAAGGTTGATCTTGATTTGGGGAACTATGAAAGATTTCTTGATGTAACGCTAACCAAAGACAACAATAAAACCACTGGCAAGATATATCAGGTACTACTGATTAGTGGCCATTGCAATGTTAAATGTATTCAGGTTTTTGTCCACGTAATTAACGTTGTTTCTATCACTAGTCTGTTCTTGAGAAGGAGCGAAAAGGCGACTACCTAGGGAAGACTGTTCAGGTAAAAGTTTGTGTGTGTGAATAATTAGTAGATGGTGTTTTGATTTTGTCGGTTAAGCTTATGTTTTTCTGTTGAAACCCGGCTTTTTAGGTTGTTCCACACATTACAGATGCAATCAAGGATTGGATTGAGTCAGTCTCTCTTATTCCTGTGGATGGAAAGGAAGGCCAAGCAGATGTTTGTGTTATTGAGTTAGGAGGGACTGTTGGTAAGAGCTTTTGTCAAAGACCATTTTATCTCCACCTTGTTTACTTCGTTACGGTTTTATTAATCCGTATTTTACCATTTTGCATGATAGGTGACATAGAATCAATGCCTTTTATCGAGGCCTTGAGACAGTTGTCATTCTCGGTTGGTAAGCCTATGAAATCCTCCTCTTCTTGGGATTTCTTTCAGTGGTTCTCTACTTTATTCTTATTGATGTTGAATGGTTCATTTTTCGCTTTGTCAGGACAAGAAAATTTCTGCCTTATTCATGTGAGCTTGATTCCTGTTCTTGGTGTTGTTGGGGAGCAGGTAGAAGAAAATTTCCTTCCTTAGACATATGCTTTAATGACGAAAAAACTCTAAAATCGGACGGAATTTTGTATCTATTTCTTCTTGCAGAAAACAAAGCCAACCCAACACAGTGTTCGAGAACTAAGAGCTTTGGGATTGACTCCTCACTTTTTGGCATGTCGCTCTGCTCAGGTATCGCTTCCAAACTTACTTAAACCAGTCATACATTGCAGTTACTGTAAAGCCTTGACATGTCTTAATTTGGTTTGTTCTGCAGCCATTACTGGAACCTACAAAGGCAAAATTGTCTCAGTTTTGTCATGTGGCGGTATAACTTGTCTTAAGTTTACGGATGTGGATTTACTGAACTGATGTATTTCTTAATGCAGTTGGGATCTTATATCACTTGTGATTTTTTTTTTCAGTCTGCTAATATTCTCAATATCCATGATGTTCCTAACATTTGGCATGTTCCTCTCCTACTCCGAGTAAGATATTTCTTGGCTCGTCTAAAGGGAAGAAAAATGGAATCCAATTTTTTTTTGTTATTGAAGTACTTTTTCATGTGTGCTCCTGCTGCAGAACCAAAACGCTCATCACTCGATTCTCAAACAATTGAATCTAACCAGGTTAGTCTCATATCTTGTAATGTTCATTGCTTCGATATCACAAGCGAACACTTTCAACTTAACGCAGAGTTGCACAAAACTCATCTCTTTCAGCGTTGCAACAGCACCTGATCTGGATAGCTGGACTAAGATGGCTGAGACTTTTGATAACTTAACAAATCATGTGAGTTTTGTCTGGCCAGTACACTTTGCTTTAGATCCTTTACTTTTCTTATTTAACGAGACTATCCCTCTGTTATGTACAGGTCAAAATTGCAATGGTTGGAAAGTACATTGGTCTAACGGATTCTTATTTGTCGGTTGTTAAGGTAAACTTGGAAAAATATGAATTTTAGACTTTGGTCTTCTATTGCATTTGGTTTGCTTTGTTTTTTCATATTTTCCTCTTCGCCGCAGGCCCTTCTTCATGCCTGCATTGCATGTTCACTGAAGCCAGAGATCGAATGGATTGCAGCTTCAGATCTTGAAGATGAAAGTGAAAAATCGGTATATACCGTTAATGACTTCCATCTTCTTGTTACTTTCTGATCAAGAGTTTTAAGCTATACTACCAGTGTCTTTCTTTTAACCATCACTTTCTACTTTGCAGACTCCGGAAGCACATGCTGCTGCTTGGAAGATCTTGAAGGTGAGACTTTCTATTTCAGTTCTCTATAATGTGTAAGATTTGATTTAGTTCATAACCTCTCCATCATTTGCTGACAATATAGTCTCTATTTTTTGTTTTTTGCAGAGTGCAGAATGCATTCTGATTCCAGGTGGTTTTGGAGATCGTGGCGTGAGCGGAATGGTTTTAGCAGCAAAATACGCTAGAGAGAACAAAATTCCTTACCTTGGGATCTGCTTGGGGATGCAAATAGCAGTAATTGAGTTTGCCAGATCTGTAAGAAACTTCTTTAAAACTCTAAAACTATTGTAGCTCTTCTCTTCTTCTTCTTCTTGTTCTTCTTCTTGTTCTTATTCTTCTTAATCTCCGACATTGGTTTCAGGTTTTGGGTTTGGAAAGAGCAAATAGCACCGAGTTCGATGCTCAAACACCTGACCCTGTTGTTATATTCATGCCAGAAGTATGTATTTTCGAACATGAAAACCTATCAATGAAGTCTGTTCATTTCTCTTATTCGTTGTTTATATTATTACCACAGGGCTCAAGAACACATATGGGAAGCACTATGAGACTAGGATCCCGAAGAACACATTTACAGAACCAAGACTCTCTCACTTCAAAACTGTAAGTTTAACTGCATTTATCTCCAATGTTTCTTTGAGATTCCTTGTAGTTTAAAGACACCAATTTGTTTCTCTCCGGGCAATTATCAGATACGGTGATGTTACTTATGTAGATGAAAGGCATAGACATCGTTATGAGGTTGGTTTTAACATATAAAGCTTGTTCCTATTCTGTTCAAAGAATTGATGACAATGATGTGAATAAGGTGTTTGAATTGATGACAATAGGTGAATCCAGAAATAGCTCAAGTACTTGAAGAAGCTGGTTTAAGACTTGTGGGAAAAGATGATACAGGGAAACGAGTTGAGGTATAGAAAAAAGTAAACATCAATAGGAGCATAATCGTTTTGGTCTGCTCTGGTCTGGTCTTTACTCTGCAAAATGTGTTTTTGTTTGAACAGGTGATTGAGTTTCAGAATCATCCATTCTATGTAGGAGTTCAGTTTCATCCAGAGTTTAAGTCCAGACCAACTAGACCTTCTCCTCTGTTTCTAGGCAAGTAGTCTTGTTCTTTTTTTCATTTTAGTCTCAAATCTCAAACATACAATTTATCTTTAAAACTTGTGATTATTGAATTGTAATGATGATTTTACAGGGTTTATATTGGCTGCAAGGAAGCTTCTTCAAACCCATTTAAGCAATTGAGCTCTCTTCTTCATTGTCATTATACATTTGTTACTTTATCATGAAATTAAACCCAAGACGTACTTATTCACTGTTAAGTGACAGTAAATAAAAAGAAGGTACAAATTAATTTCAAATGCAGAATCTGGTTTTGATTTATGAAAGAATATGTTATGTACTACTTTTTTCGGACCGACACTAATAAGAGGAGGAATACTTGGTGGAACATGCCATGTGTAACTGATGCCACAAGAGGAACATTTGCCATTAACCAAATCAATATCTTCTCTACTTGGGTAAATACTAATTTTTATTAATAAATAAGGGGACACAAATAGGAGTATCTACACAAAATACCAAAAAATAAATATTTCTTAAGAGAAACAAAAATTAATGATAAAAACAACAAAATCTCATCCACATGAATAACCTAACTCTGTTTTTTTTTCCCTCCCCAACAAAAATGATCCAACCCGCACAAGAAAATAACATTTCCCACATCTCAATTATGTGTCCGGTTTAGCTAAACCAAAACCCATCAAGGGTTTTCATCTTCTACAACAAAAGCTACCTTTGATCTTCTTCCAAACCAGGGCTAGGTCAAGACCAGACCATCTACTCTTCCTCATATAGCACCATCGGCTGCTTTAAAACAATCAAAGAGTATCTAAATGATCAGATACTTTGAAAAATCACAAAAACTTCTAAATGATCAGAATTAGACCCACATGTGATTAAGAACATTAACCAGCTGGCTAAAGCCATTCAATGGTTTAGATTAGTAAGAGCCATTACAATGGGGTCCGAAGAAAGAATCGGTCCCCTTTAGCTTTTCGTCATTTTTACAAAGAACAAAAGAAATAAGTGGGGTTACACTTGCACATTTTGTGTTAATAGGGATAGTGAAGAGAACATTGTTCACATGTTTCTTAATCTAATTATTAGTTAAACACACCTCTATTAACCAAAGATAATAACACTAACTAGCACAAGATAACTCCATATAGCAGAAACTCAAGTCCTTAAAGACAATCACCTAAAACCCAATTGAGACTTATCATAACTGTGATTCTCTGTGTTTCTTTTCCTTTTTCTCTATTCATTAGACAAACATAACTTAGTGTATAAACATCCACCGACAGAACAAGAACAACGGTGTATATTCAACTAGACAAAACAAGAGACATTCTAATCATACTAACAATCTAGAGCTTCCCTACAAGATTCTATAATGCCATAAGCCAAAAAGAAAAGATTAAGCTTCACATGTGTTCAAGATCTCTAATCTTACTAATTAATGCCATATAATGAAAGATTAAGCTTCACAAGTGTTTACAAACCAAAGTGAGAGTAATAAAAAATCTTAACTTGAAACAAGAAACAAAAAACAGAGTTTGTGTTGAGAATTTTAGGCGAAAAATCTGCGGCGTGTCAATGCGAGTGACGATACAAGTCATAAGGTGTCCATAATGCATCTAATGGACAAGGACGTTTGGAATCAAGTCTTAACCATGGCTTACCACTACCTGACCAATGTAGCAAACTCACTGGACCAGGATGCAAATCACGACAATTACCTCTAACATTATCCCCACCAAGCCCATGCTGATTCCACCGGTGAGATATCGGAGCTACTTCTCCGGCGAAAACAAGAAGAAACGGTGGTAACGAACCTAACTCATAAATCCGTTCTGTTTTCTGAATCTCCATCCATTTCTCAATTCGTTTCGTGTAACCACCTCTTCTCCATTTCTTTAGATCTATCACCATCACTCCTGTGTTGAAGTAACAAGGCTTTCTACCGTTAAACGTACCGGAGAATCTCTCGTCGGACCAGAATCCTCCGGTGAAGTATTTGGTGAAATTCGCGTGGCAATACTCCGGAGCTCCGATTATCCTCGAATCTAAACCGGTTTTCCAGAGCTTAGCGATGTCATCGACGACGACGAGATCCGAATCGAGGTATATGACCCGGTTCACACATGGCTCGAGCAGATCGGCGAGGTAGTTTCTCGCGTAGTTCAATGGCTGCTCGAGAGCTTGTCTCACGGAGGAAGAAATCAAACCACGAACCGTCTCAGGGGCAAAATAGTAAATATTGAATTTTAATTCCCGGAAAATCGATCTCACCAGTGATTCTAGGTTTGTTGTATCGGAGTCGGAGACGATGAAGTGGAAGAAGACGGAATCGGGACACATCGAGTGTTGAAGGATTGAATTAACGGCTGCGATTGAGCCACGTAAGTACTCGACGTCGAGTGTGATCGCCACGTGTACTAACGACGGATTACAGACGCCGGAATCTACGCCGGAGGTGATACATTCGTCGGCATTACGAAACGCCGGGGATTTTCTGAAGGATGATAAGAGATTCCGATCTGATGGTTGAGGTCGGAGATGCGATGAACGGATCGCCGCCGCGGGAGGAAACGATTGTAGCGACGGAGATAATACGATTACTGCCATCGCGGCCGAGAAAAATCCAGAGAATCTCGTAATCCAAAGCATTTTCGAGAAATCAAATTCCCCAGAAAATCTGAATCGAAATCAACGAAACAGAACAAAAAATCAAAAACCTAAAGCGATTCTTCAATGTAGATACGAAGAAACCCTAGAAACGAGGAGAGATTTTCCCTTTGAAAGAGAAGGAGAAGAAGAGTCCATGAGAGACCGAAACTGATCGGAGAAGGCGCAGGATAAGAAACCGGAGACGGCGTAGGATAAGAAATCAGAGAAGTACCGTGCGCCGCACAGTGCACTTTTATAAACCTTCTCTTCTCTCCTTCTCTGCTCGGAGCTCGCAGAAGAAAGAAGAAGAAGACGACGATGAAAGAGAGAGAGAGAGAATCGATGGTTTAATTTTTTTTTATTTTTTTAATATTTGTTCTATAAAAAATGAGAGTGAGAAGTGAATGCAACATTTTTTTGTAATAGTTTTATTTTTTTATCAGTATCTGTAATCAATTACACGTATTTTAAGTTATTTTGTTCTATTTTTATGTCAAGTGGGATATTTTGGCACATTAAATAGGAAAATAAATAAATAAATTTTCGTGTAAGTGTAACGATTACAGAGAAAGAAAGACCAACTGTCATTGTCTGTCTTCTATTTCGAATTTTTGCTATTATTACAACAAATATGTTCATGTAAACATACATGATTTGTTTTGGAAAATAACAAAAAATGTTTTCTTCTTATATCATATTGAATATTTAATGGATAGGAAAAAAAACATTCAAAAATGTGAATGGAATATGATTTACAAGTTACGAATAGTAGTTAGGTTTTTGGTTTAGAGATAAACCATGGTTATGTTGTTAATATTAATTTTTGTAGAGTAAATTGTTGTAATATCTTAAAACAAAAATTTAATGTTGTAAACTTTAGTTGAGATTGGGTATAATAGTATTTTTTTGTGATTCTACATGAATGTATTTTGTAAATGTAGTGGATTTTGTTCAATGCTAGTAGATTTCATTTTTTTTTAATATACTACTAGAAATGGAATTTAAATAAAGTTTAACTTTACCACAAAATAATAAAAGTATGAGAAAGTATAATCTAAACAAAGTAAAAACAGATACAGGCGTTATTAACAAAACGACAAAATCATTTTATGATTCCATTATGTCTTATCAATTGGATAATTATATCAAATTGCAACTTATATCAGTCCTTTCACAATTGATTTATTAACAAAATAAATTACATCAGTTAAGTGGACCCTATTTATCTGTGCTAATACTTCGTCCTTTAGTCTGACACAAGCGACACGACCAATGCGAATCTTAAATTTTCCTTCGCTATGCAAAATCTAAACACGTACCTTAACGTACACTTAATAATAAGTAGAGAAAACTCCATTAAAAAAACAAGTATTATTTAATGAAACTAAAGAGTAATAGATCCGCTTTGGTTCTGGAGGTCTTCACCATCCATGATTACTCCATCCTTGCAATCTTCTCAAGGGATTTGGTATGCTTCCAACGATTGTTTTCGTTGTGCCTGCCTCGGTTTTGAGGTTCAGGAAGTGACTTATCTGTGTATTACTTGTAGTAAGGAGGAGCTTCATATTTAATTCGATTGGGTGTTTTCCTTTTCTGCCGGATCTGATATATTCTTCATAAAGATTTGGTTTCAATTTTAGTTCATAAGTTTTAAGCTATTTCTCTGATAGGTTTTCGATTTGGTCGAGTTGGATTATGGTTTTAATTTTATGTCTTTTATGCTTTAGTTTCTTCCGAAAAACGACTTGTGATTTCCGGTTTTCGGGCTATGACTCCCGGAGAACATCGGGCTTGTGACTCCGGGAAACCGGCTCTTGTAATCGTTTGTAATGGTGTGTGTTTTTAATGAAAATTTCCAGTGAAAAAAAAAGAGAGTAATAGATCCAAAAAAACTCATGATTTTGAGATTATCTTATGATTATATGTACATTGTGAAATGTATTGTTAGCCTTTAAAGCACATGGTAACAGTCCGTACGGTCTACGCATCAGAACTACATAGGCCCATTACAAATCAGACCAGGCTGGCTTCCACGACCATTACTCGGGTCCTGACTCGGATTCTCACTCAGTCTCTGTCTCGTGGGTCCCATAACCCGACCCGGACCCCGACTCAATTTATCTTTGTTTCAAAAAGATGAGATTGAGACGGAACCTATGATCTTGTTTTTAATCCATACTACAAGTCAATGTTAGACAAATAAGACTCTTGAATGTTAACAAGAAAATAATATATAGTTTTATAGTAAATCTAAAGAACATTTAATCCCCTTAACACACATGTGGATAATTCACGAGTTTTGTTACATAATTAAGTTTTGACGGTGGGACTATTTTTTTTTTGCTATATATAGTATATATTATCAGGCGATCAGTTAGGTTTGATATAATATACCATATGTATTATTTGAAGAAGATTTTATCGCTTATTTGAACACAAAAAGTCTTGTGATTTTATTCTATGTTGGCCCCAAAAAGAAACTCTTCCTCATCAAAAACAATTTTGGAATGTGATTCTCTTTAATTTTACAGCTTGTGGGAATAAATAACACACAAGGAATATTGGTGGAGAACCAAATTAAAACCCTGTTTGGACCATGTGAAAAACTGTATCTTATCATCTTTGATGCTCGAATAAAATATAATGTACCCTAATCTTTATAGTTCACATAATCTCAAAATGCAAAGACACAACACATTTGATAAATAAGTTTCTATAATCCCAAGAAAGAAAATAGAGTAGTTTTATTCTCAAAACCGATCAAAAGTAAAACATTCTGCATTCAGTTTACAATGTTTTTATCTAGCCAGCCATGGCAGTCAAAGCCGCGGTTGTAACCGCGGCACTTAACTTCGCTTCTGTTGAAGACTTGGATCTGCGGGTAAGCCAACAGGAGTAGACTCGAGCTTGTGTGAAGTAGCTCGTGGATTTTTTGGAGGCGAAAGCGGTTCCTTTTCAAAACCCGGTGGTCGAATTTCTGGTACATCCTCATCCGCCGGAGTCTTAGGATTCGCTACATCATCCAAACCCTACAACAACAAATAACGTATCACAATTAACTATCTGATTAATTAGTTGATTATATACTTCTATAAAGTAGTAATCTATGGCTTCTAAAACATGATTGGTAAGAAATGTTATACATACTAAAGAAACTGACATCTTAAGATCATTTCTAAAACATCTCAAAGTGTGACAAATTCGGAAAAATGTAGTTAATGCAGGCCGGTCCAATGTTTTTGGATGCGTATACGTAAACATTGAAAAAAGTATGTCCTAATCGATGGATTCAATTGCTTATGTTTTGGACCGGCCCTAAGTAAATGATATAATAAAAGAAAAAATCGACAATACGTCGGGGTCTGATGGAAAAAGACTAGGCTCGTCTCCATCGTTACGAGCATGAATCTCTGGATCAGTGGTTCGACCAGAAGAAGCTAGTCTCTTGGCTAGAAGACGACGACCGAGAGATAAACGTGCAGCTGAAGTAAAACCTGGTGAAGACAACATTATACTTGGCTATGTTGTTGTTGTCTAAAGGGGTAATTGAAACAGTATGGAGATTCTTTTTCAAGTTAAATACAAGAAAAAAATTACAAACCTAGACCCAAGTTTCTCGGAAAAAGAAACTATGACCATGATAATAACCTCTTATTTACCACTAATCTCTCCTACTTGCTGTTGTTTAGAATCTCAGACCAATTCTAGCTACTCTGTTTTCTAAAATTTCGGGTGAAATTGATTTACCTAATTATAAATACAATGTAATATGGTTTTAGCTACCATTACCAAAATATTGAAGTGACACTAATATAAGGTTAATAATTATAGAACAAAAATTTCAACTTCTATTTCCACTCGTGATAAAGAGATTCATTATTGAAAAAAAAAACTCAAACATAATTGTTATTTCTTCTCCAACAACGCAGACAAACTTCAAAAACAGCACAAAAAAAAAAAAAAAAAAAAAAACCCGTGCAATGTTTCTTCATATCCACGAGCTGAGGAGTAAGCATGAAGGAGAAATGATTTCTTCTAAGTCACATTATGTTCCTGCAAAAATATGTAACAGTTTAGTAATAATAACTTAAAGTCAAAGCAATTGTATAACTCAAAAACGTAAACTTTTTCATACCTTTCAAAGAAAGTTGAATTGACCAGGTGGAACATTAGGGCTTCCGAATTGGAAACCGGATTGCGGAGCATGATTTTCATCATTGCCTGCTTCGTCATCATCTTCGGTCCAAAAGGTTTCGAGGATTTTCACTGCTTTTTGGTATATATCGTTGTTGTCATGACTCTGAAGATTCTCGATCTTTTCAAGTCCTTCTGCATCATCTATCATTGACGCGTAGAGGTTATCGTCTCCTGTATGACCCAAGTTCTTCTCTGCTTCTCCAACCATGAGAATGTTCTCTAGCGCTTCTAAACTAACCATTATGATTCTTGGATCTGGGCACGTAAGAAGATCGCATAACGGTCTGATACAACCTTGGCTCACCATAAACCTGAGAAGAAACAAAAGAACAAAAAGCATCTTTTAGAAATGATCGTTCCTTTTTGTAATGGAAACATTTGTTTTAAATTAATTTGGAGGGTTTTACTTGATTTGATCATGAGTGCCACTAGAAGTAGCATTTGAGATTCCCCAAGCAGCTTCTTTTTTTACTTCGAATTCTGCGGTTTGAAGCACCACAACAAGAGACTGAATTATGTCTGCTTCAATCACTGCCTGCACATTCAGGTTTAAATAGAATCATACACAAGAAGGTTCTTTTTTCAACAAACAAAGTTGCTAAATGTTATATACACAAGAAGGACCATCAAGGCTCACTTGTATCTGTTCTGAATTCCCAGCTGTGATGTTTGAAACAGTCCAGCAAGCTTCCTTTTTGATACTCCTCTTGTAAGTGTTTGTTAAGAGGTTCAAGAGACGAGGAAGGACTTGATGGTCGAGAACCGTCTGTTAGGAGAATAAGTTTAGAGAGATTTCTTTCTGAAAAATGTACAAGAAGAATTTTGAAATGTATTATATGCACCTGAGTCTGGTCATCATCACCGGTTACAATATTTCCAATCGTACGTAGAGCAGGAATCAGCACTGATGGCGACGAATGACTAAAAAGAGGAAATGAGGCAAACATTCAGATAACATAATCATCCCATGCCCATTATTGCTACCCATAAAAAATAAAATCGCAATTAGATACTTACGATAAGAGTTCGATGAGGCGAGGGATAACACGTGCATCGATAACTGCTTGTATTTTGTCGTTTGTATTATCAGAGAGGTATGACAGAGCCCAACATGCATCGGTGAGGACTTCTTCATCTGTTGATTGCACAAGGCGCTCAAGAACCGGTAGAGCTGGTTTCGTCTATTCAAAAATGTAAAGAAACGACAAATCAGAAACATGTTATAATCTATTATGGAGAGTTTTATCTAATGTGTATAATAGGGACACCTGTTCAAATGAAGGTTGTGGCTTCCCTCTGCAGAAGTTTGATAAGGTCCATGTCGCATTCCTCATCATTGAGAGCTTTGTATGCTCATTGAACTGAGACAGAAGAGGCATCATGGCATTGTAACCTAGGACAAGATCCCGGCATTTTGTTGAGTCTCCAGCAACATTCCCCAATGCCCAAACTGCCTATACTCAAGAAAACGAAAACAACTCAGAATCTAATAGTTTCTTTGACAACACATATGAGTGGTGATAAAAAAAATAAACCTGTTCGCGAACATCCTCACTAGGTGAGCTAAGAAGTTGGATGAATATCGGGATAGCACCACTTCCAATAATGACATTTGTGTTCTCTGAGGTCCCTGAAGCAATATTGGTGAGTGCCCAAGCTGCCTCAAACTAAACACAAACATAAATGAACAATAGAAGCGAGTTAGAACACACTCGCTCTGTTTCTCTATATAAGATGTTCTAGGTAAAAACACGCATATTAAGATATTAAACTTTTTCTCAAACAATTATTATTTAATACATAAACAAAAATAATTAAGTCAATCATGAAAAATCTGCAGAATATTATTGGTCACACAGTTTTTAGTAAAGTAAAAAGCTACATAGAACTTTGAAAGCATCTTATATTGGGAAACAAATCTCCAACACATCTTATATAAAGAAACAGAGGGAGTATATATCAAAATCAATCATTGATGAAAAACAAAGTACGTATGGTTTCTCACCTGAAGTTTGGGAAAATCATCTCTAGAAAGAAACTTCACGATCCGAGGAACAACACCAGATTGTACAACATCATTGATAGGAGGATTTTGTTCTACAAACTCAAAATCATTGATAAGACTCTTAACTCAAAAAGGTTGATCGTTCGTTATATGCTAAAATAATTAATAAATACACATCACAAACCAATCGAAAGCAGTCTCCGCAAGAGATTCGTTGCCTCCAATTGTGAATTACTATCTTCTGACCAAATCCCAGCAACCATACCTGGTAGATTATCCATTAACTGCAATACAAAGAGACCTTATGATTACAAACAAACAAAAACTATGCCAAAATCCGCTCTACCTAACACAAATTTGGTGATTTCAATCAGAGATTTTTGAACCCTAGTTCTCTACATTTCAAATTCCATATAGCTATCTAAGTACTAATCTCATCAATTCGAGAAACATTAGTAATCCCAATAACACATAAACATCGAATCTAGTACAAACCAAGCGTATTAATTCAAAAAATCGATCTCAAATTTGATATATATGAAACAGATACGATCTGATTGAAGTAACCACATACTCTCTTCGCTGAAGAAAGATCTTGTCCCGTTTGTTCTGGGGCTAAGCCAAAACCCATGGAAGCAGAGAGTCCTTCGCGTCTCTTCTTCTGCAAATTCTCTTCTCTCTTGTTCTTCCTGATCTCAACCATGTTGTCTTCTCGCCTCCGTCGTCCCTCTTCCGCACCAACCGCCACTTTGTACCGATTCCGGCGAACCTCCGTCTTCGCGCTAGGTCTAAGAGACATCTTCGCTTAATCGAATCGAAAATAAACGGAAGGAATCAAAGATTTTGGAAGTTTCGATCGATCAATTTCGATTTGGAGAAAGACGAAGAGAGTATTAAGGGTTTTGGAGTTGATGCGAGTATATATGTATATTAAGATTATACAAGAGCGTATTCAGGAGAGTGTTGTTAAATCCAAAATTGGCCCTAGATCTTAGTATTAGTTACGAAAATGCCATGTAGTTTTATTTGTTTTTGAATTTGAATCTTAACGTCTCTATGCTTTTCTAGGTGAAACACCGACTAATTAGTATATTATTATGGATTCACCTATATTTTTTCCCTTAATTTTCTCCAGACAATATTTTAATCTTAGTGGCTTTTGAAGCCCAAAATGGATTACATTTAGCCCAACGTAGCGAGGCAATTCCAATTAAGCTTCTTAAAACCCAAATTACCAATATATGTGAAAATAGTTTAGATTTTATATGACCTCCTTTTTATTAAAAAAAAGAAGGTAATTAGCATGTATATTAGTATTTATACCATTAATTAAATATCTAACATCCACTAAATCATAATTTAGTAACTAACATTTAGTTTACATAGATTTCTGATTATACCCTTATGCTATTATTCAGTTTTATTATTGTAATAAATAAAAATAAAAAAATACAAAAATACAAAAATTGAATTAAAAAACCCTAGATGTATCCTCGTTCTTTTGTCTTCTTCTTTGCCGTAACGCTTTTTTTCTTCTTCTTTTCTTCTTCAATCATTTCTAATCTTCTTCTTCCATCATTTTTTATATATTTTTTCTTCATTTGACACAACATAATAAGTGATCTCGTCTCTCTCAAGTCTCAGGTAATCCACAAAACCAATTATCAATCATTTTTTTCTTATCTCGTTGTCATGAATCAAAAAAAATGTAATGGTGGATTAAGATGGAGATCAAACTATGTTTAAAAATTAGTATAATAGCTATGTAACTATGTTTCCAATAATAGTGAACTATGTTTATGATAATAGTGAACTATATTTGTGATAATAGTTAACTATATTTGATTAAATAAGTAACTATTATAGTAATATTTTATATAGTTTACTATTCTATGAAATCGTTAGAATAGTCAACTATACTGTGAAAATAGTTAACTATATTTTTTATTTTATGAAAAATAGTTAACTATATTTTATGTATTAGATAATTACAAAATAGTGTGAGATAGTTAACTATTTTATGAGGTTAATAGAATATGTAGTTTAGAAGATAGTCAACTATGTTATGACATTGTAATTTTAAGTTTTTACAACATATTTCTTTTTGTTATCTTCTTCCTATACGTTTTCTCTAACCCATTTTTTCCTTTTTTTGCAGAGAATATCTACTTTTTCAAAGAGGACATTACTTTCAGTGCAATTTTTCCAAATACATGATGATAGAATATTTTTAGGGATTTTTTGTTAATGTTTCCTTAATTATAGTGTAAGAGCATTTTTGTCATATATTTTATTCTCTCTCTTACTTACCTAATTATTTTTTCTAACATGTTAGTTACCTAATTACATGTCCAAAACATATTATTCACTTAATTAACCCAAAAAAATATATATTTTAAGTTTCAAAAACTTTACAATCTTGAAAAATAAATTTAAATCTGTAAACATATTATTAACCCTATATGTTAGAGCTTCCTCAATGAGAATTCCTCAAAGAGGTTTGCATAGGGGTTTTCATATTAAAAATAAGAAAAAAAATGAGAGAGAGATGGAGAAAAGATTCTCCAATGAGAGAACCTTTGAGATACCCATGAGGCATGAGAACTCCAAAAGACATTTGTCCATTATTGAATCAAAATTGACATATTTTATATAAGTTCAATATTGTTGTAAATTTCGTACCAAAACTGAATTCCAATATTAATTTATTTATACCATAACTTAAATTAAATGTTTCAAAATAATTAATGACAAAGACACCCTAATAAATATGCACATCTCCATGCATATGTAATTAATTATTCATGTAATATACATGCACATCTCCATGCATATGTAATTAATTATTCATGTAATATATTAATTATTCATGTAATATAATATTCTTCAACACTCTAGACCGTGATCATATCTTTGGCATTGTACCGACCTGAGTAAGCCTGATTTTGCATTCTAATTTGCTCATAGAATCTCACAAAGCTGTCTCTTAAGAGTTTTGGGGTGAAAAATGTAAATGTTGAAGAGTTTTGGGGTTTAACGGTTGAAGCAAAAAGCTGTCTCTTAAGAGAGCTTTCACGTCATGACTCATAACTAAAAAAGACAGCTTGCTCTTCATGCGGTAGTTACAGGAAGAGGAAGTTAAAGACAATAAAGACAGCTAAAACTAAGCTTGATTTACTACTAGTACTAATTGTTTAGGTAACTAACCTTCATTTACTTTTTAAACACTACTATAGATTCTGTTTTTTCGCCCTGGTTAACATTTTCATGACCAAATAAATCTTGGAAGAAATGGTTAATAATTGAAAGATCTATAGACATAAATTTTTTTTGAAAGAGGGCTTATCTATAGACATATATATAAATGAATAATTAAATTTAATGAGGGAATCCTAAAGTTACTTGCACGAAGAAATAGCCTCAAAACATGGTTTCATGCAAATATGGTACTAAGTGATCCAAACATGGTAATTTTCTAAAAATATCATTGTATACACTTTAGATTTTTCCTCAAGTTGTTCGGTTTATACGGTATTACCCGGAATTTTCGAAGCCCATTTTTATATATATTCCACCGAAATATTGTTTCTTACGTTTCAAGTCGAAAATATCACCAACTTTAAATGTTTGAATGATTCACTCTAAATGTGATCAATCTTTTCATTGCGATTTTAATCATCACTGGATATCCATAAACTTTTTCAACAGTAAAAAAAAACATGAGTTTCTATAGACCTCGAGGGATTAGACCATCACCATCACTGAGACTTTAAGAGCAAGTTCATTGTTAACACTCTCATGAGTGTCTAAATTTTTTTTTGTAATTAAATATATTAAATTTTAGTATACTTGAGTGTCTTAAATCAGAAAAGATCCAATTTAGAATCTTTTTAATGATTTAAAACACTCAAATATATTAAAATTTAATATATTTAATTACAAAAAGTTTTTACACTCATGAAAGTGTTAGCAATCAACTTGCTTTAAGGGGTTCTTGGTTTTAAAAGAAAAGAAAAATATAGTGGAGAAAGGGTTTAAAAAAAAAGTATATTACAAAAGATACATGAATCTATATACTTCTAAGATCCGACAAAGTAAGCGCTAGCACGTTACGGTATCTAGAATTGGAACACGGTTTCGTGGAAACTAGAAACAAAAATAAGGAGACAGCCGCAACAACATATGATTCAACGGCACACACAAACTAAGCTAATCCAACCTTCTCTCTTGAGCTTAATTAGATCTCTGATTGCTTTCAATTATGTTCCTCTTATTTCATTACAACGAAAGTTCATTTTTTATGTTGTATTTTCTTCTAATAAAATAATAACCCTAACCATCTTAGTCCAACCTTTGTAAATTAAGTAATCGTCCAACTTAGTATGTAAATAAGTATAGACTTGTGTGGGGGTCGAAACCAACATAACTAAATTTGTAAGAGTTCGTGAGGGGAATTTAGAGATTTCTATGTTAACTAGGGATCACAAGAGATTGAGAAAGAGTTGTGTGTATTGCTATGTAAAGTTGAGTACAAAGCTTGTGTATGAAAATTGCGGATCCCCTTTAGGGTTTGTACAAAGAGGTATTTATACTATGTCTAAGGCGGCTACGTTTCCTAAGCTTCTGCGGAGTCGGCTGCATCTATGTGGGCTTCGCGTTACTGGGCTGAAGATCGTATGGGACTGAGGACGTGATCGATCGTCGGGGAAAGGCCGTGGTCGCGAGATGGCCCGAAGCCAGGCTCGGCCTCACCGGGTGAAGCCGTGGTCGCGAGATGGGCCGAAGCCAGGCTCGGTCGGACCAGGCGAGGCCGTGGTCGCTCCTTTGGCCGAAGCCAGGCTCGGTCTCACCGGGCGAGGCCGTGGTCACGAGATGGGCTGAAGCCAGGCTCGGTCGGACTAGGCGAGGCCGTGGTCGCTCCTTCGGCCGAACCCCCAATCTCTTCATGCTTCTCCCAGGTTCTCTCTGCTGCCACATGCTTCGCTCCGCAAGAAGATCTAGGTACTGTCATGCCTTGCCTCGTCAAGAATCTAGAGGACCATTTCTTCTACTGACTTGTCTTTGGACGTTAATGCTGAGTGGGTGAAAACCGACCCTAACAGTTAGCCCCCCAGCTCGGTAGTGTTAGAGATAATGGTGCCGAGTTAAAAGATGTGTTGAGTATCAGCGTTTTTGTTCGAAGTCAAAGTGTTTGCCGATCCTGCAGTAGAGAGGGACTTTTTCACAAGAGGTTTTAAGACTCTGTAGGTGTTGTGAAGATTTTAAGACTTCGTGCTTTCTCTGTCGAAGCTGCTGCGTTTTCTGCAGAAAAGACTTTTTCTTTTTCTCTTGAAGATTTTAAGACTTCGTTTTTTCCTATGGAGGTTTTAAGACTCCGCGATACGATTGCTAACGTCTCTGACGTTTCTGGGTAATAGCCATGTGATTTTTAGAGGAAATATGTTTTTGAATGGGTGCGGGACCCGTGAAAAGAAGTGGATAAGGTTTTGACCTAGTCCACTATTCCTCCTTCTCCTTCTTTCCTCTTTTCTCTTTCCTTCAACAATTTCTAGATCTTGAGATTTTTTTTTTATTTCTCCTTGCCGCCGACGCTGACCGGAGCTCCGTGCCGCCGACCGTGTGCTCGCCCGTCGCCGATTGTGAGCTCGCCGTTTCTCCTCTCCCTTGGTGAGTTTACTTTACTCACCTATCTCTCTTTGCTTTCCATAGGTTTTGGTTGAGAACCCAAGCTCTTGAACTTTGCCTCAAGAAGAATGATGAGGTTTATGCTAAGCTTTAACTATATGGTATTGTTAGGAATAGATCTCTAGTCTCATTGATTCCCATTGTTTCCTAGCTTTCATTGTTGATAGGATTGGCTTCGGGTTTGCATAGATTGTTGAGAATCCTTCTTTGAAACTTGTTTAGGAATAGAGCTTGTTCTTGTGAGAAGAATGCCAAATATTCCCTTTTTAATCATCCTTTTTGGTTAATGTAGTTTTTTATAGCGTTATAGATAAGACGGAACTTGACCCGGTTGACCGTGGTGGATGTGAGGAGGCGTCGTGTCACACCGAAGACGTCGTCGCGCCTCTAGCTCAGTCCGAACCCGCGGTCGCGCTTGAGACCGACCCCGCGGTCGCGCTTGATGGAGCCGATCGTGCGATCGCGGTTTCATGCGGGACCGAGCCCGTACTTTCGATGCCGAGCGAAACCGGGCACGTAGTCGCGTCCTTGGGTGACGCCGACCCCGTGGTCGCGGTTTCACGTGGGACCGAACCCGTGCTCGCAACATCGAGCGGAACCAAGCGCGTGGTTTCACCCTTGGGTGATGACGACCCCGTGGTTGCATCTTCAAGTCGGTCCGAGAATGTCGACGTTGGGATTCGTCTCCGTAGCAAGCTCACCGTTCCGCGGGTTTGTCTTGGCGGAACCAGTGAAGGCGATGATGATGCTTTTGGTAACTCAGCGGATGTAGAAGAAGAGAGGAGGACTAGCGGTGATGAGGATTTGATGGCCCGCGGCAGAGGAATTGGGTTCTCCTCCTTCCTTAATGATGAGGATCCGAGGCTCCCCGGTGGTGCAGCCGACGCCGTCCTGTCAGATTTTTCTTATTCTTTTAGGTCACTTTCTTCTGATGTTGAGGGTGGTGATGAGGTTGACCGATCTGTAGTAGTTAAGAAGAAGAAGGCGCGACCAAACCCTCCGGGATCTACTCTTTGCGACGAGGAGTCACTGTAGCTTCTCCGAGAGAGGTGCGAGATATCAGACGAGATCAGGCTGGTTGTCCCCGATAGTACTCAGCGGGCTGAGGCTCCGCCTCCGGGGTACTTCACCTTGTATGAGAACTTCATCGAGCACTGTTTGCTGTGGTTTCCCGTATCTGGCTTCTTGCTTCGCTTCTTAGATGCGAACAGTGTCTCCCTTGCTCAGATCAACCCTAGGGGGTTGAGGCACGTCATCGGTATCTATGTGCTTAGCAGGGAGTGCAACGCAGAGATTAGCACCGAGCAGCTGTCCAGCCTTCCGGACTTCAGGCCTTAGGGCCGCGCAGATGAGCTTAGGTATCTAGTTTCTCCGGTACCGGGTCGTATGCTCATTGATGGGTTCCTGAGCAAAGACGACCACTTTGAGTACCGATTCTTCTTTGTCTAGATCTCGGAGAAGACCATTGAGGCGGATTGCATCTCCCTCGTCAGGACGAGTTGGGAGAAGAGAGGTAATTCTATACTTAGAAATACTTTCTTTTGTATCATGCTTACATTTTGTGTACTAATTTCGGCATTGCTTTGTTTTTGCAGCGAGACCAACATCTCGTGTGGTGAATCGGAGTGATGCAGTGGCTATCCACAGTGCTCGTGTCTCCGGAGAGGGTGAAGTCTTTCACCCGTCAGAGGATCCAGAGGGCGCTTTCTACTCGGATCTTTGCAGGGAAGGTCCTTGGGCGAGGTGCCCCCAGAGTCTCGGCCTTCCAGCGAGCAGAGAAGGCGAAGGCGGTGTCGACGGACACCGCAGTCTCAGTGATGACAGGCTCGCAAACGCGTGCTCCGACGACCACAACGCCTAAGACTCCTGCTGCGCCAGCTCTGCGTTCTCGTGTTTCTGATCTCACCCCTGATGAGGTCACTAGGAGACGTGAGCAGTCGCGGAAGAGAGCCCTTAGGTCGGAGGGCAAGGCGGGAGGTACTCCCGATGGTGCACCTCCGAAGCGACAGAAGGCGGGCTCCTCTCCGGCGTTTGTTAGCGATCCGACTGACCGTGGTGTTGTAGCACCGCACTCCCCGACTCCTGGCTCTGGCGGACGAGCCCTTATTCTAGCGAAGGCCACAGTTGCTGAGGTTCGATCTCTTTCTCTCCTTTACATTAGCTACTGTTACTTTACTTTATCTTGGTCTCGATAGCGTTCCTTTGGTTTTCCTTGGTGTATGTAGCTCTCCACTCAGCTGGATCACATGGTCTTCCGTTTTGAGGAGGACTTTCGCTCTCGTGACCATGAGCTTAGCGAGGCCAGGTGGGCCAACGGTGAGCTTGCTGAGAAGATCCAAGTTCTTGAGGATGATGTCGCCTCTGCGAAGAAGAGGTCAGATGATTTGAGCGGGAAGCTGTCGAAGGCGTCTTCTAGGCATGCGAAGGACAAGGAGGAGATCGCTTCGCTTAGGAGCAAGCTAGTAGAGGCTGAGAGTCTTAGAGATTCCGAGATTGAGGAGGCCATTTCTAAGGCTAAGGAGGAGGCGACTCGTGACTTTGCTTGCCAAACTGGGCAGGCTGCCAGGTTGCTTGCCAGGATTGAGGGGACAACGAAGGACAACATGTTAGACCTTGCTGAGATTGATGCGAGCCTGGAGCTCATCGAGCGTCTTCGTGAGCCTGATGGCCCGACTTTGGACACCGTAGCAGGGCTTTTGGTTGAGAGGAAAATCCCGATATATGATGCTCGTGACGTGTTTGATGAGCTTGTCTCTAGCGTGAGGCAAGCGTTAGAGATCGCAGAGGATGCTGACGTAGTTGATGAGGACGTGTGATCGACGAGTGATCATTTCTCTTTGCTTATGACTTAGTTTGTTTGTAGTTTCTTATGACTTTTGTTTCTGAAAACCTTTGTTGGATTTGATGATTTCGGTTGTAGCATTGGATGGTTTGTATCCTTGCTTGTATTTTGGACCCTTACGCTGTGGCGAGTGCGCGGTGACTCTTATAGCTTTTGTATCGTATGATGAACCTTGCTGGTTTTTGAAGTTATGTACTCGCTTTAGATGTTGTTCCTATACTTAGGAGTTCTTTGGACTTGCTTGCCGAAGCCACCGCATTGCTGCAATACAATGGAAATCTTTTGCTCACGGATGAGGCTCGTTCTTGGTCAATTGCTCATGAATGAGGCTTTACTTGCTCATGAATGAGGCTTTGCTTGCTCATGAATGAGGCTTTGTTTGCTCATGGATGAAGCTTTTATTGAGGCTGTGAAAACGCAAATGCGCTCACGCTCTTTATCTTCCAACGCTGCTGTTGGGCTTTGCAGAATGGTGCTGCTCTTCTAGACACGTCTGTCCGAGAGAAAGTTCACCTTAGATTTGACCTTAGTGCTTCCTGGGTTTCCGAGTGACACGTTCATAACGCATTCCGAATGGAGGTCACTAGCAGCTGCATTACCAACGACGTTTGTTGGGTTTCTGAGTGATCAGGTGGGTCATCCGGAAACGATTCTGAACACTGGAATTTATATAGCGCGCTGTATCCGTCGTGGATTTCATTATGTTCATATTTCCGCATTATTGATGTGGCCAGCAGCAATAAACACGGAACGACTCTACTCGATTAAAGCTTTGATCAGTCCGTAAAGGACAAGCTGTTCTCATGATGAGTGCTGTGGTGAGTGTTTGTGATTGACGATGACGTTGTCAAGGAGTGGCATAAGGGTACCCCACTCCCCCTCTTTTAGACGAAGGAAGGAACTGAAGTCGTCAAGAGACTGTGAAAAGCATTCACTCCCCCCCCCCCCCCCTCATCGTAGTGGATGTTAAAGAAGAAGAAGAAGGAGACGGGACAACTACCCATAAAGCTGAGGTGACCTCCCCTAGACCTATCTCATGGCCTCGACCAGGAATATCAGTTGTCACAACCCGCCTGACGGCCCTCCTTAACAAAGGCTCCACTGAACAAGGCAAAGAGTTAGAAGACTCAGCTCGGATTACCATCGAAAAGTTGTTTGAACCCAGAGTATTGGGAGGAATTGTATGTAGAACCGATGCAGCACGCGATCGGGTCAGGCGCGCCACCGGAGGAAAAACAGGAGCGACGACCTCAACATGACGCACATTAATCCCAGCTGCATGCGTAACTAGAAGAGGAGGTAGCGGAAGATTCCTCGCAGTAATTTGAGGCGCTGCCGGAACAACGGGCTCTGCAAGCACCACTTGCCATTGTCATTGACCATGAGGCGAAGGACTTGCGGGGATGATGCTTGGTTAAGATCTATCACATCCGTTTCACCCCCATCATTGCGAGACCCATAGGCGACTCGAGAAGGAGAACCGCAAACCGGATTAATGCCAACATAAGTAGATCTGAGCATGTAAGGGCGACGCACAAAGTTTGCTTGGCCAGTCCGTCGGCAGATCCTGCGGGACGATGAATTAAAGTCCGGATCAGAAGAACGATCTCTAGAAGACATGATTCAAAAGAGAAAGAGGAAGTTCAGGGGAGAAATCACGAGAGGACTATTGAAAGAGAAAGAGATGAAATCGGAAGAAACCAACGGAAATAAGAGCAAAGGGATAAGGCGATACGATTTTATAACAAGGAGCACGAAGGGTCGCATTAACTAAAACCATGAAAATCGAGGCAACGCATGGCGAGACAGCGAACCATTTCCAAGAGCGGG